>CM051520.1:35936993-37269493 GCA_028015205.1 Mytilisepta virgata
TATATATATATATAAGCCATATCTTTAATACTTGTTTTGATATGTTTTATTTTATTTCTATGTTGTCAGATTTTACTTCGCACAATTCTAATCTATTGGTGTTTTATTTATTTGATACCTGTTATGTGTGTTGCATCACAGGTGTAAGCCTGTAGTTCTGTCACACCAGATTGGTAATTTGGAAAACATGTTCAGGAACGCGGAAGTTTGTGTTCTTGAAACTGTTTACTAGGACAGACATGTAAAGGTCTACCCGATTAAAAAATAAGTTTGTCTATATATATATATATATATATATATATATATATATATAAAGATAGATAGATAGATATATAGTGCAATTAATATTTCTTTTAAATTAGAAGTGTAGTAAAGATGCTACACAGGTGTAAATTGTAAAAACATGCAAGCTTTCAAAAAGTAAAGAAAAACAAGTTTTGATATATTTTCATGTTTTGAATACTGTGTAAAAATAATTTAGTTTAACCTATAGGGGGTAAATCTTCTTGACTTATCTGCTACTTCTGTATTTGTTTTTGTGTTCCCAACAGATTTGAACTGTCACCATATTTGATAAATTTATTTATTTTGGGTAAAGATAAAAATTTGATCATCAGATGAAACCAATCTTGGCTTAAAATTTTTGTTATCACTGGTGTTGAGTGTGTAAGTTATTGAAATAATTAATACGTGCACCGCATGCAAGTACCATCTTCACGTTGTTTGAATAGTTTTATTTATTTGGCGAGGTTGGCAGCCATTTTATTGGACATGAACTTCAAAGCTTTCATATATTTTATAGATGTGCTGTGAATGTTCTCTTGTTTGCACATATAGCATGTAATCTGTCAAATAACGTTTGCATAAGGATTTTTGTTCTTCAAAGTCTTTAATTTTCTTTCTAATAATAGTTTATTTGCCGTTCATTTATAAATATTGATAGTTTTACATGCGCTCACCTTGAACTGATTTAAATATTTTGTGTTCAGTTTTTCAAAATTAGTTCATGATTAATGATATATCCAATTCAGTTATTTAAAACAGTATAAAAAGTAATTATATTGTCAGTTAATAATTTAAAATAAAACAGGCTACAAACTTGAAAAGTCAGTCTTCTGAATTCATAAACTTAATTTAAGTCACAAAAGACAACAAGTTGCAGAACGATTAAATTCTTGATCATAATGTCACACATGCACGTTATAAAGTTAAATGCAAAGAACAAAATTTTTCACCGTCCTTCAACATATATTAACAGTGAAGACAACATATTTCTCACCTTCATTTCTACAGTGTGTCCCTAATACTTCGATAACGGGTTTCTTGATAATAAAAAAGGGCTTTAATTCAATTCTATGCATTTTAGTTATGTCCGAAAAGTGACGACTTAGCTAGTTTTACTGTTAAAACGAGCACATTCTGACCCCGCTATCTAAAATATGTACCGTCCATCGAGTTTCAGGGTAGGTAAGGGGGGAGGGGGGTTGGGTACATAAAACACATTTAACCCCACCACTATTCAGCGATGACGAACAGCAACAAGCAGCAGGAGTGAAATGAGTACGCGAACAAGGTCATGAGTAGCTACGAGCAGCAAAGAGCGGCATGGAGCAAGAGAAGAGACACGAAGTGCATCATAGAGCAATGAAATGGACCGCCGTTGCTAGGGCGATTACTAAGGACACCCCTCCATTGGTCTAATGGTGACAGCATCACTTGGAGGTAAAGGGACCTAATCCAATCCTACCTTTCGTCTTCACATAAAACACCCTCAAATGAAAAGAGCATGATAAGGGGGAGATAATCCAATAGTGTACTTCGGTTACTCTCGGATTTCGACATAACAGTGAAGGTATCAGAGGCTCGATGCGAGACCCTTACCTATACAGACCGATGAAAGACCCAGAGACGACCGAGAAGTGGCGGAAAAGGGAGATAATTCAATCTTAATTCTGGTCAAGCATGGCACTTTCGGGTCCGTGACTTCCGTCACTTCCGTCAACAAATGGCGGAAAAAACCACTACTTCCGGTTGCGCAAACCACTTCAGGTTCCGGCTACACGTGCGCAGACCACACATCCGGGTTCTAGCACGTGGCTAGCGTCACTTCCTTAAACAAATGGCGAAAAAATAACCCTACTTCCGGTTACGCATGCACGCAAACCACTTCCGGTTACGCCTACACATGCGCAGACCACACATCCGGGTCCTGGCACGTGACTAACGTCACTTCCGTAAACAAATGGCGGGAAAACACCCTACTTCCGGTTACGCATGCACGCAAACTACTTCCGTTTGATTGGTATGTTATTGTTGACCTCTCCTGTTATCGATTTTGTTGTTTATGAATTAAACCTTCGGAAACAAAACTTGTACAAATTCAGTTTATTTTCCGTTCATTTATAAATATTGATAGTTTTACATGCGCTCACCTTGAACTGATTTAAATCTGTGTTCAGTTTTTCAAAATTAGTTCATGATTAATGATATACCCAATTCAGTTATTTAAAACAGTTTTAAAAGTATATTGTCAATTAATAATTTAAAATAAAACAGGCTACAAACTTGAAAAGTCAGTCTCCTGAATTCATAAAACTAGTTTTACTGTTAAAACGAGCACATTCTGGCCCCTCTATCTAAAATATGTACCGTCCATCGAGTTTCAGGGTAGGCAAGGGAGAGGGGGTTGGGTACAAATAAAACAAGTTTAACCCCACCACTATTCAGTGTGTGTACCGACTCACATTATTTTGACTCTCTGTTGTGTTCATGTTTGTGATTTGTACTCTTGTGTTATTTTTGTCCGGCGTTCTGTTAGTTAGGTTTCTTTTATTGATTGGTATGTTTTTGTTGACTTCTCCTGTTATCGATTTTGTTGTTTATGAATTAAACCTTCAGAAACAAAACTTGAACAAATTCAGCAACGTCAAATTTGTTTGTGGAGACGTAATACTTAACACAAAAACAAACCAATTGCACATAAAACATGCAAAAAAAAATTAAAATCCGCTCTTTTGAAATATTTGAGGCATTTTAGAAATGGAAAAGATATCTACATCCGACTGTGTGAAACATTTCCGATATTTGTAGTTTTACGAAAGACACACAGTAGGACAAATTTTAAGATGCATACATTCTTACACATCCTCCGATGTTATATTTTGGCCTGAGGTATTTTTAAATGAAGGATGTATCGATAAATACTATACATGCAATAAATAACTTCTGGTCCAGAAGGGGGAAATACACGAACGTTTTAAAATGTAAAAACTAAAACACGAGAAAGTTACTAGACGTAATGTACGATTAAATAACAAATTTTGATTGCTAAATTAGGAAATATTATTACATGTATTAATATGGTGCATTTCTGGAGAGTTTTGATAGCATAACAAAAGAAAGACAATGGGGTGTTTATCAATGAAGTGTTATTCTACCTAAATTTGTGTAAATATTTCAAACTCATCTCTGGATTACCGATAACTGAAATACTTATAAATTAATCATAATAGAGAATCTTGGGATTGTCAATGAAAATACATTTTTTAGTACGACGTATTTCCTCATAGTGAATATATTTTTGTAAGACTTTATATTTCGTTTGAAAATGATTCTTGTTCAACAATGTCACGTCTGTATTTTAGGATGGTATAGTACAATACGTACTGTTCGTAAAACTGGGAATCTCATGTCTAAAAATGATATTCTGCCGTTGAAATTATTAGCAAGTGTTAACATGATTGATCATTAGTTATTTCATATCAGAGAAAATGTAGTTGTTTTTATTGGTTAAAACATGGTCATGTGGTATTTATTAATCTGCGTTAAAATGCCAAGCAATTGACTGCCCTCGGGACAGATATTGCCTTCAACATTGATAATGCCCTGCGGCTCGGGCATTATCAATGTTTCAGGCAATATCACTGTCCGTCGGGCAGTCAATATATCATGATAATGCCCTCTATATAAGCAACTATTGTATAATTATTATCAAATGTCTCAGTCTGTATTGGTTTTAAGAAATTGTTTACATATATCTGCAAAACTCGATTTTCTTGGTAAATAGGATGCACATAATAGATCAACAAACATGTTAGTTAAGTATTGAAATTATATACCCTACTGTGTTACTTTTTTCTAACCACAGATGGGTTTTCGGAAATTTCCCAAAGGTTACTTTAAAATGAAAGATAAAATTATTACACTATTTTTTGTTTCCGATAGTTCTAATGAATTATTGTCTTTTCCAGTGTTGAAATGTCCCAAATATTATACTAGGCCTAATTTTCAAATTGTGTGCTTTTCACGAATGTTTGCATCATGACGTCACCACAAGAAAATTTGGCGTTGCAAAATATGTGCAAGTTTTATTTCCGAAAGTCGGATTCATGGGGACTCTAATGACATACCTTTTCATTTTGTTATTTTAAACCTACAGAAAAGTATTATCATGGTTGATAAAAAATTATTAGTTATTTATAATTAATTGAAAAAGTTGTACCATTACATCCGTTTGAAAATTTTGAATAGGTGCGGAAGGAGCCCCTTCGTTCCATCGAGGAAAATATTATTCTTATAAGCTTATTCTTGTGGCGATTATAGTATGATTTTTACTCAGACGAGATGCGGAATAATTGGCAAAACACCCGTATCTTTATAAAAAAATACCCAACCCCTTGATTAGGCACCTGTGATAGATCACTGGCGAGTTATATCGAAATAACTGCCTAGCGGGTCTCAAGGCGGCGGATTAGGGAGACGCTCTTGGCGGGTCTCAATACAGAAGTCTAACCGCAGACCATATGCCTACTGGGTAACGTGTTTCGAAAACCCTTCATCCCTGCACGCTAAAGACCACTTCAATCTTTAATTTTCATAAGAGATTAGGCTAATGGCAGCTGCAAAAGGCTACTTTACTTGACCCTCCTTTTACAGTGGCAGTCAAAATATATTCCCCTTTGTAAACCGTACAACCCCTTTTTGAATTGTGTTGGATAAATTGTTGAATTGGTTCTTGTCCTCAAGAAGCACGCAATTTTGCAGCGGGACGTTAAGCCAACAACAATCAATGGTTTTACAAAACTCTCTTTTGAACAAAACCGTCCTGGAAATTATTTCCAAGTCTCAAATGAAAAAGTAAACAAAGAGACAATAAAAAAAATTCCAAAGTTAATAACGACGCGATACTCAAAAGACCATAACTGTATAATAATTTGTTTAGTTTTCAAAATTAGATAAATGAAATGATTAAAAATGTGTTGCAAAGCATGATAAGACTACATTTAGTAGTATTTGTTTAGCATGAGTCTTTTAAAGTTGTCTTATGCAATACATGAATTAACAACAAAAATATACAAAGAAACGGAAGACATATGTTATTTCAAGTTGTTAACCTTCCTGAAAGTTTTACAAAATATGTTACTGTTTTGGACATAACCTTCTGCTCACATTGCCTTGTGAGTCGGTGAGTTATCTTGTGTTTTATGGTCTATAACCCTGGCATGTACTTATAAGCCTTATCCCACACTTCACAAATTGAATTATAAAACAGACGCTCTTATTTACCCCAGGAAAAAACTTGAGAAGTGGCGGTTTTTAATCTGCATACTTCAAAATCAGTCAGTCAATATGATCAAATCAACGTTACACTTAAATTGCTATTATTGCTACTACAATGGATATCACTGTAGTTTTTTTACTTAATCCTAATTGGTATACTTAAATTAACCAATCAAGTTTAAAACAATACAGAAAAGAAACATTGCAGAAAAAATGTATACAACCGCAGTGGGAAAATATTATTAAGATGTGAATCATTATTTGGTTTCTTTGAGAATTGGACCTATCTATTGTCGTATTTATGAGTCGATAATTAATAAAATTCGTAAATTGGATTATTAATATTCAGGTAAGAGAAAAAGCAATGCAAGACATTTATCTGCCAAATACAGTAACGACCATTATATGGTCTAAGATTGAGACAATCTACGAACCAACCATTTAATGGTTGTACTAGTATGGTCCTGTGCTTTCAACTTGTCAAACACGTAGAAAATTAGGACGAAAGTCGGGGTCTAGCAATATATCATACCACCATGTGATAAGTTGAGGTAAAAAATAACGAAATTTATTTTTATTTTGTAGGTGAATTAATTATGTGAACCCTAACGAAAGCAACAAGTTTCAGAAATCTACACGATATAGTGTTGATTGAATAATGAACATATGTCGTTTTAAGGATACCGAAATTTGCGAATTTCTACATATCTAGTTACGACATGTGTAACGCAATATGAAATACTTGTATGTAAATTTCGAATTTTGTCAAAGTTGTAAATCCGTATTCTCTAAAAAAAAGCATTGAAATTTGAATATAATGAAATACAAGGATTCCACAGTACAAACAGATTGATGATCATGTATTCCCTTATTGCCTGGTGTTATGGAACATATATATATCTTGACCTGATCTTAATCTTTAAAACTTGGTATCCATGACGTGCTGAATATGTGCAGTGGGTCCGTGATGTCTCAAGCTATGTGCTATCTATGTTTCTGTGGAATATGTCGAGTATTTTTTTCTTCGGATAATTCAAAATTCAAAGCACGGAGAGCTTTGTCTATAGGATAAGAAAATAAAATATTTTTTAATATAATTTTTGTTTTTAATATTGAGCCTTCCTCACGATATTCGTGTCCTGTAAGTTATTTACAGACTTTTGTTCAAGTTCTCCAGATCTAAAATTTAATGTTACTAGTGTTATTTTGTATTATACCACTATTGCCTACATTACAGTAATCTTAATATTTGTAGTACTTATTTGTTTAAACAGTGTAATCCTTCGAAGTTCAAGGAGATAAGATTTTTTAGACTATGAGGAGCATGTAAAATTGCAATGTACTAAATAATACATTCACATTGATATTTTGTGAAAATTAAGGCTGACACAAAAACGTGTTTTTCCCTCTCTCCAAAATCCGAAATTATTTCATCTCGATTTATTGACTACTGTAAAAATACTGATATCAGGAAATCGATTTTAGAACTTATCATCTAAATATTGATAACACTCATAATTTCATGCATATCATTCATATCCAATCAAAAGACGTTCTACTGTTTTAACTCTGCACAACATTGGGTGGCCAAAATAGAAGGCGTATTTAGCGAAACCTGTAGATACCTTTTATTGCAAGTCATTGTAGAATACTATTTTAAGAATTAACTAGAAGTTGTGCATGTAATTTATACAGGGTTTTGTAAGGATTTTAACAATTGCTTTGAATAACAACTTGGAACACTAATCCCTATTTTGGACATGGTGAGTTTTTCCATGTATATATAAAGGCATGTTTAAAAATAAAAGCAAAAATGAATTCGTAAGTCTGTTTTTGTCTAAAGTCTTTCTTCTGATTTTCGTCCGTTTTTTAGAGTTCACAATTCTTTACTTGAATGATCTGAGTATAAAAATCTATGTATACACGTATTTTAATTAATAATAAGTGATAGTTACAGTGAAATATCTTGTTATCGAATGAAAGTAGCATTGTGATAGAAAACTTTTCTTCTCCTAGAAATCGTTTTGATGGACGAGGAATAAGCAGTGAAAAGATAAAAAGTCTTCAACGACCATTTACTTTCTCAGTCAATTGCAGGATGTTAGACGAGTACATGTTAAATGTTAAAATTTCTACGCCCTCTGTTTGCCCTTCTATTTTGTCTTATCCTTAATAATATCAATTAAACTGTCAAAAAAAAGAATGCTTCGGTCTATTACACGCGATTTGATATTATCAGATCTCGTTAAATCGAACCCCACAACTCCAGAAAAACGAGAATTATACACATCAAAGACGGAGGACCACCGAGTTAGATTTAGATGACAATAAAACATGATTTAGAAATAAGGGTTTGTAGATGATAAAGCAAACACTTTACATTTGAACCCGAATGTCTACTGTTTCTGTTTCCTTCTTATTGAGATAATAACAAAATGTTTGTAAAAACCAACCCTGCCCTATTTAATATTAGGTCCTCATTTATTTTCAGAAATTTTTCATGGTAATAACCTTGTTAATCGTCCACCAAACTCATCAGGCATGTCAACCAAAAGGTAACAGTATATTATATATGATTTAAAAAAAAAGTGAAAGAATATGGCCAGGTCATTTCATAATGTATATCCTCATAAGTAGGACCCGTTTAGAAGTTTGAACTCGGATTTCTGACTTTTTGGTTTATGGAAGGTATCAAGTTGATTTAAATAAAAAACATTAGATCAAACCCGAGAAATCGCGAGTACGAAGTTATAATATCTAGCCGAACTGATTATTTTCTACCCACCCTCCCTCCCTAAGAAAAATAAAATACCCCGATACAGAACTTCGACTCGGTGATGTCAAACTACAGTGTGTAGCCTTTTTACTTAAAAAAAATGAAACTTTATTAATAAGTACATGAAAACATTTTTCTTATTGTTTCCAGTGTAAATATTCATAATTCTTCTAAAAAAACTTAGATCATTGTTACTTAAATTGTGAAAAATGGTTACAAAATATTGCCAAGTTCTTTGTATCTGTCACAGAAAGTTTGAAGTTGTTGAAAAGAGTCACTAGACTGAAATTTCCTTAGGCTCCTCTGTACTGTTACCTTATTAAAGTCAGATATTGTTCTGGAGTTATGTCGCCTTGGTTATAAAAAAAATCAAATATGCACGAAAAATCACAAAATTAGCAATTTTCAGGTAAATTAAAAAACGTGTCGACTTCGATGTGCTCAATATATCTTGTTAAAATTAGAAACATACCTTATTAAGATAAATATCTTTTAATGGTCAACTGCTAATCAATGCTAAACATATAGCTTCAACTCCTATTTTGTGTTTTAATTTTATGAAGTTTACACTTTACCTAATGAAAAACGTCAAGTAAAAAGCCTACAGTGTGCGTTGATCATTTATGTTTTAAAGGATGCTCATTGATTTCTCTCGAAAGAGAAGACGCGACACACAAATTCGGGTCTCTTTATTTAGTAATATAGATTCAAACAGAAGCGGGTTAAAACTTATTACGGAATTTTGAATTTTGATAAAACCTATCGGTTTTGAATAAAGGCCTTTCAAAGACCAAACTGTTCCACTTTTTCTTATTCTTATACAAAACCCATTGCCACCAAGATTTTCAATTACAAACGGGCATTGCGGGACCTTAATTCCGATGACCTCAAGTCTAAACACCCTGACTGCTCCTGTCAATTATAGTCCTGTGGGACATGTTATATATCACTGGGATCTCAATCTAGTCGATAATCAAAAGCTAAAAAATATGCTAGCTAAAGACCCCAAATACCGAGAACCTCAGCCAATTAATTGGAAATATAATTTCAAATTACTTATGGATTCTGTTGAAGACTATGCCAGAAAATGGACTTCAACGGAACAGGAACCTGCTGACAAACTTTCAGAGTGGGTGAAGGCTATAAGGTCAATGATACAAATCCGAATTAAAAGCCTCCAAGGATCTATGGGCACTAAAGCTAAATCCATCTTTAAAGACCCTAAGGTTGTTGAAAATGAAACTCGCCTCCATGACAAATATGTAGATGTCCCAGCTGACAAAGCCCCTAATAACATCGTTTTTGTCTGCAAGAACTATTATTTTGAGTGTCTTAGAAACGAATTGGGAATAGATAACACTGCGGGTAACCCAACTTATACACCGACCACACTCACTAAGCAGGAAGTCCTTGATAACCACAAGACCGTTTTTTACTCCTTTGGTATTTTTACAAAGGGTGAAGAAATGGACCTTCTTGCTCTTTATTGGATTCCAAAACTACATAAGAATCCGTTTAAACAAAGTCACATTGCTGGGTCAGCTAATTGCTCTACAAAACCTCTTTCAAAGATTTTAACATTTATATTGACATGTATTAAAGAGGCCTTCAGAATTACTGTGAAACATCATATTCCACCAGTGGCGTCAATGAGATGTGGATTCTTAAAAAACTCCAAAAATTTACTTCAATATCTAAAATCAAAATCTTTGGCTACATGCAACAGTATAAAAACATTCGACTTCTCTACACCCTACACTACCATACCACATTCTCAATTAAAAGACCGCTTAAAGCAACTAGTTCATCAATGTTTTTTCAAGAAAAATGGGACACGCAGGTATAAATTTCTTGTTCTATGTAGATAAAAGGCTTATTTCGAGAAGAACCACACTGATTCTGATAAAAAGTGTTCTGAAGATGAAATTCGATCATGTTAGATTTTCTCATAGATAAATATTCGTTTGGCGGTCTAATTTTTCAAACAATCTGCATTCCAATGGGAACCAATTTTCCCTC
The DNA here is from genome assembly GCA_028015205.1 of Mytilisepta virgata. Lineage (NCBI taxonomy): Eukaryota > Metazoa > Mollusca > Bivalvia > Mytilida > Mytilidae > Mytilisepta > Mytilisepta virgata. The sequence goes on from CM051520.1 coordinate 35,947,348, forward strand.
TTCCTCGTCGATCTGTTTCTTTACTCATAGGATGCGGACTTCATTCAAGGGTTACTTTGTGAAAACAAAAAGAAACTAGCCCAATCCTTTCATTTCACTTTTCGTTATAAAGATGATGTGTTGTCGTTAAATAACGACAAATTCCAAGACTTTCTACGTCTTATCTACCCCAGTGAGCTTGAAATTAAGGATATTGCAGATACACCAAAGTCAGGGGCATTTGACGGACATGTGAAGGCAAAACTTTATGACAAACCTGATGACTTCAACTTTCCTATTATTAATTTTCCTTCATGAGTAGCAATATATCAGCATCGCCTGCATATGGCGTCTACGTTTCTCAGCTTATCAGACTTTAAAGGGCATGTGTGAGTTACCCTGACTTTCGACAAAGAGAATTACTGCTGTCACACCTGGGTTCACTCCTGGTTTTTATAGGAGTTCGTGTTGTTCATTGTTTTTTAGTTTTCTGTGTTTATTTGTTGTGTTTGTTATTGCTCCTTAGGTATATTATTTTGTCCTTTTTATATATATATATATAAATTTTGAAATAATTCCATCGCGTCTTATTGAATAGTACATTGTCCTTTTTTGAGAGAATGGTCACTTTTGAAGGGAGATCCGTGTAGCATAGCATAATTGAAATATATAGTCCAGAGAAGGGGCATTAATCCGTGAAAGGAAGGTAAAAATGACAAAGTAAATAATATTCGTAGAACAGGAAAGGTTTCCATGATAGGGAAATCATAATACCAAATATCCAAAACAGCAAGGGGTATTATTCAATGATAGGTTTGTCAGGCGCATTAAAACCGTGAGCACACTCATAAGAACATTTTACTGTAACAGAAAGATAAAAATAACATGGGATTTTAAACGTTATGGTTTCACTTTTCCATAAAAGGGAGGTCAGAAAAACAATAGTGCATAATTGTTGTTACCGAGGAGGTCAGAACATCATATCTACAGACAGGTGGTCATTCTTTTCTGACAGGATATTCACAAATCTCTGGGGCTTTAAACTTAAGTATGGAGAATGGAGTCAAATTTTTATGGAAGGAAAGTCGAAAACACTATAGCCAATATGATATTTTACTATAGCGCTACCGGGTGAGGTGAATAACAGTTTTTTTTTAAGTCAATAACTTCACATATTAAGTTATATACAGAATCAAAAGACAGTTTTTTGTATTATTCAGTAATGGAAACAAACATTTGAGGTTTGTTGTCATATTTCCATTATTTTCTATTTCCTGCAGCCGTTTTTTCCATGATGCCAGAGCTAGGTACAAACTCAGGACAGTGGTTCACTTCCGCTCCGGTACACCTACGCCGTTTCAAAGAACGCGATGTCAAATGAATTTCTGTTGGTCGATAAAAGTAGGGGATTTTCATGATTCTATAAATAAATGGCTACCAAGATTTAGAGTGGTGAATATCTCTTTTTATTCAGATGTTCGTCTATCTTTGTTTCTTACATGTTAAGCGATGTCAAACCTGTCTTAAAAGATCATTTTATTATAACTGAAAATAACGACCATGTTATATCTTTTCATGTGCTCTTTACAATTAAAAATTGACTTTTAAGACGGCGTGACATCACAGTCGAGGAGAAAATTTGGATTATTGAACAATAAACACAAAAACCTTCACCAATCAGAAACGACGTTACATCCAAAATTAATTTATTTTTTATTATAAGTTTGTAACCACTGCTGGCTCAGTAGGCGTGAACAAAACAAACGTCAATATAAGTTCGTCTTTTATTCGACGTATAACATACACTGACATATAAATGAATGAATAGATGCCCTGCAATACAAAATAATGAATGATTGGAAAGAATGATAACTCTAAAATTCTTTAACAATTAAACTATTCGAGTTTTACTCTGTTTTCAAAAATAGTACTCTAATAAGAAATACAAATATCTTATACTATTCTATACTGTTTGCAGGTTTGACAATAAAATATTTAAAATAAATGTATTATGAACAATTATTACAGGATTTGTGAAGAACAGAAAATAACGCAAAACAGTGAATTTAATTCATATCAGTGATTTTCATTTCCTATATTGGATAAAAATACATACATTTTTCAGTATCATAAATATAAAACTATGAGATAAAAATCGATAAGCAAAGCGCATCATCATCATTGCGTAACCATGTTATGTATTTTGCTACAAGCAATGACAAGGAAAAGAAAATAAGCAAACCACAGTATAGCAGATTCTTACCTCACATGGGGTCAAAGGTTCATGGAACGATCTTTGAAACATCAATGATTATGTTAGCTATCACATCAGTGTCACAACTTCCATTACAGCAAAAATGTTTGATTATAATCTCTGTCGAACTATAAACATGGCTAACCATTCACAAATACTAAAATGGTTATTTTTAATAAAGATCTTATGTTATACTAGCTCCTTAAACTATTTATATAAAATTTGATCTTTCATATCACGCTTTCACACCTCTCAGATTCAGTCAATATTTTACACAGTGACCTGGGGCCTCGGTGGCCGAGTGGTCTAGGTAGTTCATCATGACTACTACTCATCACTAGCCTGTCAACGCTGGGGTTGTGAGTTCGAATCTCACCTGTGGCGGGGTGTGTTCGACTCCGATCTTAATTGACAAGGTTGCCAATTTCCTACCGAAGGTCGGTGGTTCTCTCCGGGTACTCCGGCTTCCTCCACCAATAAAAACTGGCCGCCGCGAAATGGCCAAAGTGTGCTGAAAACGGCGTTAAACCCCAACTAAACAAACAAACAAACACAGTGAACTGATTATTTAGCTTATTATCTACAATGATACATTGTTTATGTTTAACTAAATAAAACCGTGTTTAGTCTATTATATTTAGTATATCACGTTTTTATTGACCAATGAAAGTAAAATTTAACTCTCATTCAAAACATTCAAAAGTCACTTCCATACAGGGTAAAAGTGTTAATAATGACTTCGGGAAATTTATGCTTCTAGAAATATAAGACTGACCTGATAATTAAATAATTTTCCTCCCATAAATAAGTAATTCACAGCCAATTATCTAATATTTCTTTAGAAGTCTGAAATAGCCATTTTTCAAGATTTCAAGTGAGTAGCCGTGTAAAGAAGTATGGCTAATAGTGAAAACAATAGAATTTTATCGCGGAAAATTTCTAACGAATTGATAACAGAAAAGTTCCGCTCAATTAAGCATGAAATTGAAACCAAGCACATGGGAGTTACAGTCCAATAAAGTAATACAGTCAAAGTCAAATATGTCCAAAGTCAATAAATACAACTTAAAATCACTAGCAAATATAAGTTATTAATTACTATCCATAATTAATTAAGTAAATACCTATACTATAGGTAATGCATTAAATATGTTATATTAAATAAATATATCAAAATCTATCATCAATATAGAATAAAATGTCCAAGCTAATAGGCTATCACAAGTTTATGGATTTGTTTGGTCATACACTATAGTTATGATTGGTCTATTTACATTTAATCCATTCACAGCTCACAGACCCGTCTTTTCATTTGTTTCTTTAGTGTCCACTTGCCGTTTATATAGAGAAAGATGAGTATAATAAGATGAAGACGCAATTACGCAATTAACCCAGACAACTCTCCTGGTTCTGGAATATTCATCTATTATTGCATGTTGTCTTCAGTCAACTTTGTAAAACATCGAGCCTTGCAGGTTAGCTCATCTTGCCTGTGGGCCATGTGAGCTTATTTCATCACTTTTTGCCCGTCGTCCATCGTCCGTGAACTTTTCACATTTTGATCGTCCAATCTGAAACCATATTGCGGATTGTAAACTTAGTATGAATGATACATGTTTATGGAAGGACCTCTACAAACGATCTACCTTTAGTTCTGGTTGGATGAAAATCATGACAGCCAGAGGCCATCTTTGATTTTTATTGGCCAATTTTCTCCTCTACAGTATGACATATTTTGAAACATTGCAAGACTGGTGACAGCAATAGTCTCTACAAACGACCAATTGACGGTTGTGGTTCCATTGAGCTCATTGCTCAAAGTGTAAACTAAATGTGACATGACTTTTTTTCCATTTGCTCATAAACAAATGGGAAGAATGATGTACGGAAGAATCTCTACAAATTTTCCACCTTTGGTTGTTGCTTGATGAACAACATGACCGCCAGCAGCCATCTTTGGATTTGATTGAACAATTTCAAAAATTCTTCTCAGAGAGTACCTTAACAGAACTGGTGACAGCAATACCCACTACAAACGATCCAAATCTGCTCTTCCAACTGCCGCGGCTGTTCAAAGTTTCAATCGAATCCATATGGGAGAGGACTTTCATGTCATTTGGTCTGGAACTTATGGGCAGGTTGTAACCAAATTTGGTTTAATACAGAGGAAAAATATACCGAAGGAGCAATCCAAGAAACGTATTACATTAGACAAAACCAGGGGAGACAATTGAACAACCACAAGCACAACAAATAAACACAGAAAACTAAAAAACAATGAACAACTCCTATAAAAACCAGGAGTGAACTCAGGTGTTCCGGAAGGTTAAGGAGTTCCTGCTCCGTATACGGCACCTTTCGTGCAGTTCAGCAAAGTCAATCCGGTGGTAGTCACAAATCGGTTGAGGTACATGAAATGTGACGACAGTGGGAACAGATCCAACATCATCTTAGATATTGGAACACTGTTACGGTCATTCGATACGTGATGACGACCGTAAAATGTCCTAAGTGATGACATCAATTTATCACTGATTAAACCCTGGTTAAGAAGCATTTGTGACGGAAATAATCCTCCTTGTCGAAAGACATGGTAACTCACGCATGCCACTGAATATCGGATAAGCTGAGAAACGTAGCTGCCATATGCAGGCGATGCTGGTATATTGCTACTCAAGAAGTGAAAGTTAACAACAGGAAAGTCGAAGTCGTCACGTTTGTCATAAAGTTTTTTTCTTCAGATGTCCCTCATTGTCTATTTTGAGAAACAAATCCCAATTCTTTTATACCAATTTTGATGCACAAGCTGTACACATTTCGTAAATTACGACACATCAGCTAGTTGTGCTCAAGGCCTAAAATGTTGAAAACCAAAGCAATAATTCATTGGAGAGCAAATTCAAAAATGATCAAATGATGTATGGAAAATCTCTACAAACTATTCACCTTTGGTTGCGCTAGAGGCCATCTTTGATTTTTATTGGCCAATTGTCAAAAATAAATCTCTGAAGCTACATTATTAAATGTTTTGAACTTTGCAGGACTTATGAAAGCAATACTTTCTGCAAACGATCCACGTTTGGTTGAAATTAATCCAGTCACCCGACAGCTGTTGCTACACATGGAAACCATATGGGAAATGCTTGTTTTTTTTCCCCATTTGCATAGAAAGTAATGGGTAGATTATAACAAGGTTGGCAGGAATCTCATATGGAAGGATAGATGCAAAGAAATCATCTTTTTTGGATCAAAGATCTAATGTCAAGGTCACTTTGAAATTTTGCGTTTCTTTAACATCCTTGTATATTCAATAGAGCTTAGCCAGGTTAATTTGCTAAAAACGAATTTTCATTAAAAAAAATAAAATTGATAAAGTACAAGAAATACACAGTAATACTTTATTAACACAGGTCAAAAGTCATCAACTCCGTTGACAATTAAAGACACAACGGTGACGATAACAACTAAACAAACCATCTCAACATCACCAACTGTGGCAAAATCTTCAACCGAATCTACATCGCAACAGACAGCAACGACAAAAGGAACTGGGAGAAAACGTAGAAGTGCAACAGGTAAAATAATTACTATAGTGTCGACGTAACCGGTTCTACTTATTAACCCATGATTGCAGCTTGAATTTATTTTTTAAACATGTGGGTTGATAAATGATACGGTAAAACTATTGAATACTCTGTTATCAATATGTTTAGAATCACTAGCAAGCTAAATGTATGTTTTAAGTTTTAGAGTGGTGATTTAGTGTTATATAAACATTTACAAAGTAATGATTATTTCCTTCGTTATTTTAGGGGGGATCTATCCCGAAATGAGATGAAAGTGAGAAACTTTCCCGATTCGACAAAATGATTCAACATGTGATTGCAGCTATTTGTTTATAAATGGTATATTTAACATTCGATCATTTGATCACGTGCTATAGACAGGATATACATAACTTTGGTTAAATGAAAATAAAATTTATGTTTTTTTATCTCCACATCTGATGATTTTTAATCAAAGGACCAACGGCGAGGTGAGCTTTTGTCATCACTTGGTGTCCGTCGTGCCTCCGTCCGTCCGTAAACTTTTACAATTTGATCTCCTCTGAAACCCCTAGGCCAAATGAAGTAAAAGTTGGTGTATAGCATATATGGGAGGACCTTTATAAAGTTTGAATATTTCGTTCCGGTCAGAAAACTAATATGGCCGCCATGATGAATTCTTATTTCTGATTGGTCAACATTTCAAAAATAAAATTTTCTGAAACCGCAAAACCAAATCAGCTGTAACTTGGTTTGAAGCCTCTGTGGAAGGACGTTTGTTTAGTTTGCATATTTCGTCCCGGTCAGACAGCTACAATGTAATATGGCAGCTATGATGAATTCTTATTTTTGATTAGTCAAACTTTAAAAAATCTCCTCCTCTGAAACCATAAAGCCAAATTAACTGATACTTGGTATGAAACATCTATGGAAGGTCCATCATAATTTTCACTTAAATAAAATGGATTGATTGTTGGATTGTCAGGTGAGCGATACAGGCTCAATTCTCTTGAGCCTCTTGATTTAATTCACATCATTGGATTGGCTTACATCAGGAACGTTCGTGACCAAAGTTTTAAAAAGGCAAAACTAACATGAATATAATATATAGGAGATTATCCTAATTTCACTTCCCATCAATTAAAGAATAATTGAAAACTATTTCGAATCCATCAACACCTGATGATGTTTAAAAGACAGTAGCGTCTTTTATACAACAGTCATTAGAACTGAGGAAAGGAGACACTTAAACTGTGTTAGTATACATATTTTTGCTTTTTGTGTTGAAGTTGATATCCGGTTTTCAGTGTTGTCTTTGTTCGATTGATGTCATGGAACCAGTCTAGATCGTAGTAGTGAAAATGTATTGAAAATAAGACCAGCACTTATATATTTACTATTGAATTTGATTATTAGTCCCCTGTACTAGAAACGTTTAGGAGACTACAGTTTCAATTATAATCATAATAATAATAAAGAATAGTACCAATACCATCCACTTCGCCGTAATTTTATTTCGAGTATATATTAATTAGGGAAGAGATCAAAAGTTCAATGTCGGATAAAAATCTTAATTCAAATAGTTTGGGGGTGTGGGGGGGGGGGGGGGTAAAAATCTCTGCAAGTTTTGTTATCCGACATCGATTTGCGGATTGAAAAATACAGATTCAAGTGATGTCCAAGTCAAAATACAGAACAAACATACATTGTTGAGGAAAAACAGGACCCATGATACAAAAAAGTATACTCAAAGCATATGCCCATATTGGTCAATCAATTTTTCCCAAATTAAGTTAAGAGGGGGGGTGTGGGGGGGGGGGGTCAGTGAAAAAACTATGTGAATTAAGTTTTTTATCCGACATTGAACTTTTGATCTCGTCAACGTAGCAAAACGTTGTGTATACAAAGTCAATAAAGCCGAAACAAAGCATCAAACATTAGTGTAATATCTAATTGGCTTGAAATTGTACATTTAGAAGTAAAACATCGATTCAAATTTTCGTCCCTTGTTTTCAAAATCGTTTCATAAATTAATCTTTTTGTGGTATGTTTTATATTTTCCAAATACGCTGCATACAATTATCTACATATTATAAATTAGCCAAAATTGGATCTCCCTTTCCTAAACCACATAAATATTTGCATCATCGGACTAAAATTAAAACTAAGTACTTCCATCAATGACCATTGATTCAAATTCAAAACCAATTTTAAGAACAATATCATTATAAATAAAAGGATAATTGTCTTGGCCATCGGACATTATTCTTATACAGGACGTATTATAGTAGTCCATTAAAAATGTTGCTTCAGTTTCCTCTAACGTCACACTGCTGCCTTAGACTAGATGGGAGCACAGATGTTCGGAACTTGTAAATGTTTAATAAACTTGTCAACTTGGCTACCAAAAGCAATATAGTTTTCCTTTAGGCTATAACATAAAATTATTGTATTATTTTGTGCATTGTTCCTTAAGAACTGAAATAACCGGCAATTTCACTCTCTTAGACCTTTTTCCGATCTCTATATGACTGCTTTATTGAAACCTTTGTTTCTGATTTCAATATCAAGAAATGTCTTGTACTAAAAATCCGTTATGTCCTGACGGTATTAATGAAAAGCAACAGGGTGCATTTTTCACACATGTCCTGTCATGATCAGGGTTGCTATTTTTTACCCTGGTCAATAACAGGATTACGTTTTAAATCACTTTATCTTTGTGGAACGTATAAATCACCTGTCTTGCACAGGGTCTGCTACACACTACAAATCTAGATATCTGTTTATCAGTCACTCACTTTGGAGATGGGAGGTTGTCTCTGTTGGTGAACTCTTAGACCCAAATGTTCTACCGACCCAGTTGATAGTATTTTGATTTTGATAATTGCGCGAATGCTTTCAAATTAATGTCTTAAGTATGTTAAATTTTGTGAAAACTAAGTATATCTCCTTCGTACAAAACTCTGTCTATAGATGGATTTGCATTTCGCCATTAGTCCGTATTTGATTAAAAATACCAAAGCAATAAGACAGTGGATAAATGCTACAATGACAAGGCGAATTCGTGAGAAAGCTATATATAGTTAGCACAGCAAAATAAGAAAACAGTCAACCAACCAAAGAAGTAAAGCACATTGCTAACTAAAGACAATCAGATTAGGATAGTACATGAACCAAAGCACTTATAATGTGAATATCTACTATAATGGGAGTGACATCCGGTGTAAAATCTGGTAATGTCAAGTCCGATAACGAGTTAATTCCAGTACATATAGAAACGTGAGGACGGCCGTAAACATAACCTTGTCTAAGAAGTTTATGTGACAGTTATTTCTTTCTGTCAAGTAAGTCAACATGAAAATGATAAACGTAAATATAAGAAATACGCTCTCTTGTAAAAAAAAATTGGTATCAAAGAACAGGTATCATAAAATGCTTATGGCTCAACCCATTGGAAAAAGTCGTTCGACATTATATGGCATTATGTAGAAATAGATGCCATTAATTACAATTTATTTAAAGGTGTTATATAGTAAGAAAAAAACGAACATAAATTATGCTTTTTCATAATTGCAGATAACAATGCCGACGAAGACGACTGTAATTACGACAGCGCCGTGGGAACGTTGCATAACAGTTATGCCTCTATGTTCATCATGTTAATCTTCTCTATTTCCTTGGCGAACATTTACACCTGAACACAAGTAGCAATTCTAAATCACATTTAGTTATAATAATATGTTAATATGCTAGCGCAGCAATAATACTTTATTCAGTATTTTTGTGCGTGTGTGTGTGTTTTTAAATATTTATATATGTAAATGTTTTTCTTAAGATAAACAATGTTAAAACTAATCGAGTCGTTTGTATTAACTCATATACATAACTACATACATGACATAGCAGAAAATACAGAAACCTGAAATTGACTTTTTTCAAATCGAAAGAGAACATTGCCTTATTTTACATATGTTCAAAGTTCAAAGTTTTATTGGTTTAAAATCCAACATAGGATTATGATCAAATTACAAATACACATGAAATATCACTTAATTAGACAGACATACAATATATACATGGTATATATCAATATAATACCTTACAAACTTGTTATCACAGCTGAGGAATGTTTCATGTGAGCTTGGTAGTAAAGCACTGTTATAGTTACAAATGAGTTACTGTTAAAATATCTTCACATTTCAGTAGCATACAATTAAACTTTATTTAATTCCAATATTAACACTCGTATTGATCAAGGCAATAAAAACAAACTGTACAGATACAAAAACACCAGGATTGGTTGAGATTGTTAATTTGGTTACTACATGAATGGTATAATTTGCAGTCAAACATGTGGTACAAATGATTGATTTTGGGTTGAAGTACAACTATTGACAAAAAAAGAACAGTGTTGAAAGTTTTAAACATCTGCTATCAGTAGGTCAGTCACGTGTAGTGTGCTGTGCTCTTAAAAGTTTTTGGTAACAGTAGGACGAAAAATTGATGAATTTTTCAATGCGCACAATATTATAATCATAATTATTCTTCAGCGTATATTAATATTATTGGTAATATTTTCATGAGTATAAATATTGAAATGTAAGAGTAATACGCATTTCAATACAGCAAAATCTTAAGATGGATTTGAATATTTTATAATTTGGCTCGCTCGTATATCGGCATCGATACACCACTGCAGTTTAAGGAAATAATTTCAAGGTGACCAACAATATTTGACTGCATCAAGAAGTTTAGAATATAGAATGGAAACGGGGAATGTGTCAAAGAGACAACAACCCGACCAAAGAGCAGAAAACAGCTCAAGGCTACCAATGGGTCTTCAAAGCAGCGAGAAAATCACGCACCCGGAGGTGGGCTTCATCTGGCCTTTAAACAACAATGCACTCTAGTTCAGCGAATTGGACGGCACACTATACTCCGAAACATACAAATGGACCAAAATTAAAAAACCACAAGACTAACAAAGGCTAGAAGTTCCTGACTTGGGACAGGCGCAAAAATGCGGCGGGGTTAAACATGTTTTGTGAGATCTCAACACCCCCCTCCCCCAATACCTCTAACCAATGTGGAATAAACAAACACACAGCAATACACACAGTAAAACTCAGTTCAAAAGATTTCCGAGTCCGATCTTAAAAAGGGACAGAAGAAACTAAGCAAGATGACAATGATCAATATATAACAAAGGACTACAAGCAGTTACTGACAAGCCAGCTCCAGACCTCAACTAAACTGATCGAAAGATTGTGTCTTTATCATATAGAAAATCAGCCCCAATCCCTCCCGTTAGGGGTTTAGTATCATGCATTTATTTCCGATTTTTATTTACGTTGATTTATATTTACGAATGATGTCCTTGTACCGATGATAAGATTTAGTGAAGGTTTTGAAAAGTTTGTGATATCGAAATCCTTGTTGTAATTATTATTCAGTAATACAGAGATTGCTTTCGTTGAAATCAAATATGTTGTTACATACACGAGCGAATCGAACAACTTGAGATATATAAACACCATAGGATGGTGCCAAGGGAACGTCGCCATTAAAAAAACGGATAATTAACAATAACAAAATTTAATGGAAAATCATCTCTCTTATAATTTTAGTATTAAGGTTCCCGTTAGGAAAGGACAGTGTTAATTGTTAATATTAGCTTTATTTAAAGTAAGTTCAACAAGATAATTTTTTTATTGTACATACGGATGTCGTCATTATTGCCAGCCAAAATATCATCTAAATATCTAAAAGTGTTATAAATTTTTTGCATCATATATTGTTTCGTTGAGTCTTTGATGATGTTGCACAGTTAGAACCAATTGGAATTCCTGTAACTTGGCGATATAACGAATCTCCATAGCGAAAAAAATCTTGTAAAAATTCAAGTGCAGTTATCATATAAAAGCAGGTCCAATTAAAGAGTTCTTTTGTTTGTCGTTACTAAATAATGACCTAAAAGAGTTTGAACATATATATTCACATTCTGACTTTTTAAATGCCCATTTAATTGGGTATGTGAATTTTTTCTTAATGAGATTATGAGGCAAAGTGGTATATAGGGTAGAAAAACCAAACTTTGAACAGATTCGAAATCACCAATATGAGCATGCAATTTATCAAGTACTTTCAACGAATTTTTGACTCTCCAAAAGTAATTAATACCACTATTGTCGTATACCTTGTTTGAAAAATATATTACTATGTTGGTTTTTATTGTACCAAGTGTACTTGTAGATAGAATATACAATTTAGTAGTAGCACAATGTCTTGAAGACGAAATAAATCTATATTTATAAGGTGCTTTGGGCAGATTCGGAAGCCAATACATAGTTGGAACTTTCGTGTTATGTTTACTTTTGTTCTATTGAACTTAAACTTATAATATTTTACAACAGTTGTCCCCATAAGAAATACACGTTGGGATTGATTTTTGGAAACCATGCCCCTCCGGTTTTTTTATGGGGGGGTTTTGTTTTGTTTTTTTTGGGGGGGGGGGGTCAATAAGGGTTTGTGATAATTTTATCAAATTGTTATGATTGATGGTTTTCAATGTGGGAGATTTAAAAAGGATTAAGAGGCAAAAATTAGCAGGACACCCAGATTTTTTATCCGATTTTAATGGGGATGTTTTCTTTTAATTCAACTTGATGAGGGCTTTCATTACTACCGCTGTATGATAACATGTTTTTTCTTCTCTTTTTTTTTGTTGTTTCGCAGATACTTTGGGTCAGCACTGAAGCCAACTGTTTGAAAAATCACTAGCTAGAGTAATTTGAAAATATATTTAACCTCTATTTGTCCAATACCTGGTAAAGGCAGAAACTGTCCATATTTCATCTTCAGCATTTGTCTTTTTCATTGAGTTACTAGAAATCAAACTCAAAGGGCGACTTGCTATATACTTTGAACAGATTCGAAATCACCAATATGAGCATGCAATTTATCAAGTACTTTCAACGAATTTTTGACTCTCCAAAAGTAATTAATACCACTATTGTCGTATACCTTGTTTGAAAAATATATTACTATGTTGGTTTTTATTGTACCAAGTGTACTTGTAGATAGAATATACAATTTAGTAGTAGCACAATGTCTTGAAGACGAAATAAATCTATATTTATAAGGTGCTTTGGGCAGATTCGGAAGCCAATACATAGTTGGAACTTTCGTGTTACGTTTACTTTTGTTCTATTGAACTTAAACATATAATATTTTACAACAATTGTCCCCATAAGAAATACACGTTGGGATTGATTTTTGGAAACCATGCCCCTCCGGTTTTTTTTAGGGGGGGTGTTTTGTTTTGTTTTTTTTTTTGGGGGGGGGGGGGGTCAATAAGGGTTTGTGATAATTTTATCAAATTGTTATGATTGATGGTTTTCAATGTGGGAGATTTAAAAAGGATTAAGAGGCAAAAATTAGCAGGACACCCAGATTTTTTTATCCGATTTTAATGGGGATGTTTTCTTTTAATTCAACTTGATGAGGGCTTTCATTACTACCGCTGTATGATAACATGTTTTTTCTTCTCTTTTTTTTGTTGTTTCGCAGATACTTTGGGTCAGCACTGAAGCCAACTGTTTGAAAAATCACTAGCTAGAGTAATTTGAAAATATATTTAACCTCTATTTGTCCAATACCTGGTAAAGGCAGAAACTGTCCATATTTCATCTTCAGCATTTGTCTTTTTCATTGAGTTACTAGAAATCAAACTCAAAGGGCGACTTGCTATATACAAGTACGTTAACGGGGGGAGTCAGTACAGAAAACGCATTGAACAGAAAATAATTTTCAGCTTGGAATAACTCCGACCCCGTGGAATGAATGTTAAAAATTCTTAATATCAGTCTACTACGTTTGCACACTACTACCATCTTGCAGCACATTTAGCGTATACATAGTATGTTTTCTGTACAAACTGAAAGTCAAACAAATATTTTTACATCATTGCGGTTTATCTTGCAGTCTATCTACCTTATATGAAGTACGTTTAATGTGCAAGGGGAATGTCATATGAAAGTTATTTTTGTTTACAATCTATGTACGGACTCAGACTTGCTCTGGGTTTCCAAGACTCAACACCTTTAATTTATTCTCGTGATCAACATGATCAATGCCATATTGGTCAAAACGTTGAGCTATTTGACAACTCATCATTTCTATTTATTTTCCTCGTATTCTATTGCCGTATGAGTTGTTTCGTAACATGCTTACTTTTATGCCATATATATGCTATTGAATTCCACTTTACGAAGACGGCAAACTCCTATCCATTAACCTTAAGCGCAAAATATAAGATCAATCGGAAGCAGGACAACTGCCCTGTGGGCAATTGCCCCTTAGGACAACCCCCCCCCCCCCCCCCCCCGGCATACAATAAAAGTTATTCCCGGCATTTTTTTTGTGACACTAGCATGTGTCTATAGTCGTTGAAGAGATATAGAGGATACTTATTTTCAAGGGGTTAATTAAGATAGCAAAAAATTCAAAGTAGCTTTATATGTATATTTTTCATTCAATTCTTATGGGCATTGAAAAGGATTAAATGGGAAAATATTAGCCATATTGCAAGACGACTTAATTTTTCTTTTAATTAACTTTGATGAGTGCTTTCATTAGTATGATAGCATTTTTTTTATTTTTTCAGAGATACGTTGGCTTTAAGTTTAACTTAGCAATTTTTAACGAAAAATAAAATTGTTATTTTTCATACGATTACAATAGAATTTTTTTTTAATTTAAATTTAACTTGATGCGTGCTTTCAGCAGTATGTCAACCGTTATAGTTTAAGGGATTATACGAGTCAAAAAAGCAACGTGTTTGGATTACAATTTCTTTCCATCTGTTTTTTATTAGGTCCAGTAATCCAATAAATGTGTATAATATCCTTCTCTTTATTGGGTTTCATATAATAATATTCAACATTTACTTTTTCGGACGTTTTTGGTACCTGAATTTCCGCCTCGGAATCATTATAGAGACTCCAAAGACATCATCTATATCTATAATACTAAATTTACGAATTAGCCGAATAGGCGACAAAACGCGTGGTTCAAAATAAACGATGTATGGTTCAGATTATAAAGGTTATTATCGGACTTGACAATCTGCATTTATAAATTTTAAACTTCAGTTTTGTTTATGTGCAAATGGAATTTGCATGGACTTTTCCGGTATGAATTCTCCCAACATATCCCTTAGAAGGTTCTCGAATGCATCATTTTAACACATTGATTTAAATAAACAATTATGTACATATTTTAAATGTATTTTTGTTTGAAATTACGGAAGAAGAATAAAACAAATTAAAAACATTCTCCTTCGAGTGGGATGTTTCCGCTTCATGTA
This sequence comes from Mytilisepta virgata, assembly GCA_028015205.1. NCBI lineage: Eukaryota > Metazoa > Mollusca > Bivalvia > Mytilida > Mytilidae > Mytilisepta > Mytilisepta virgata. The sequence continues at coordinate 35,962,493 of CM051520.1, forward strand.
TTCGGCAGGATTATTTTTTTCTACAATAACGCAATTTCTCCTAACTGTAAAGGTTATGAACTTTGAAGATTATGAAGAAGTAAGGCAAAATTCAGAGGAATTCCTAACTTAGTTGTTTTTTGGATTGCTCGGATGTTTACTTTGCACAAAGTGATAAAACCAGCCATTATCCATTTTACATTATTTGTCATGTGACCTGTCTAAATATAGCTCTACCGTACAATTCCCTGTAAGCTCTAGATAAAAATATTTTTAACAAATGGTCTACTTTATCATTAATGACGAAATTTATCTCGGACATCTTTATAAACGTGGACAGCACACTCAGCCACACATTAAAAATGCTTTTATCGTCTATCTGATTTATTTGTGAAATTAAGCCTCGCTTGCCCTGCCCATGATGACGACGAACAATTGGAACAATTATTTTCCAAAAATATGCTCTATACTTAACTCACGGCATCTTTTGAAAAATTCATCCGTCACTAAGGAAATGTTTATTCATATTCTTTTTCATATTTATTCTGAATGAAAAAGGTAATGCATTATGAAATGTGTATTTAATGAAAGCTTTTCCAGTTCAGAATTAATTGTAACATAAACATATTGACAATTTAAGTGGTTGTATTTTCGTCATGGATTTTGACTATGATGGAACCTTAAGGTCCATTTTGGTAATTCTACGTGGCATACAGTCTACTTCATCAGTGGATACATCTTCGGTAGTAACGAACAACCATATGACAATTAGGTCACGTTGACCTACATTTCACGCTTCATTGACTTTGGTTAAATTTTGCATTAACATCCATTTCTGGAATACTACAGCATATATAGACATGAAAGTATCAGTTGACACCACCTACTTGACAGGAAAGTTTATGGGAAGCCTGCCACAACATCCACATTGAGTTACTGTTCCACGAATGCCATGGCCGCAAAAACTTTTTAAAGTCAATATGGCCACCACAAAAAAATGCTTATTTTCCCGCGCTCGCGCGGGTTCAATGTCTAGTATCTTTTAAATAGGCGCGGAATATGTCCATCAATATTTTTAAACATTTTTTCCTACAGGTAGGCAAAAACCAGACATGCGAAACTCTGTCCATTTTTTACCCCCAGTCAAGAGTGCGAGAGAGGTAATCAGAATTATTCAGATTGAGAGTTGAGAACAATATCTGAAGCTACATATGGGGTTGGCCTCCTGTCCAAAAGGTGTTTTAAAGCAATAATGACATGTTTATTAGAGATGCTGGTGTATAAAGCTGTTATATACATGGTGAACATTTTTGGATGCAGTGAGACAGCTTAACAGTTTTCAAAAATATCATGAGCATGATTAGTGTCCTTTTAACATATTTAGGTGTTTTCTTGACAATAGGCATAAATAATTCGTGGAGAAAGCTAGAAATGTTTTCTGCAGGACAACTACATTGCATACACTATAGGTCTTGGGTTATCTATTTTATGAATTTTAGGTAGGATATTAAATCTGGAGGGCCGGGGTTCAGAAGTGATGAAATTTTTGGCGGACAGTGGTAAAATTCCCTCACCGACAGACGATTTCTACGTATTGACCGAAATGAGTTTACCATAAAAAATACCCGATCTTTAATTTGTAAAACTGTCTCCCACAGGGCGATATTCAGGTAACTTATTTGTTACTTTTACGAAAACGCATACCCGGCTATGCTCCGTGATACTGTGAAAGGCATTATAGACAACTCTTGGATATTGGTTTTAGAAACGAAATAAGCGCAGGGGGAAATGGTCCTACTTCTTTGGACATCGTGAATGTAAAAATATTACGAAGTATCTCATAAGAAGACAGGAGAATCGGATGCAAAGAACAACAAATAACCTTTGTCAAAACTCCAACACATATGACAGCAATATCGATGCCATCACACTGTCCCGAAATTGACACCAGATGGACACACGATAAAAGAAATATTCAAATTCGGATCTGATCGTAAAAACATCGGGTCATTCGTGAGAGCATCTAAAGCTATTGTATGACCGCCGTTTGAGTAGTCAGGCTCCGGCAGCAACTTCGTGAGCGGTGGCAAAATCTTTGGCATGCCAAAAAATTGCCGAAAGACCTTGCGAAGGTTCATTTTCGTGTTGAATTCTTGTTTCCATTTTGCCCTTCGTAAGGCCATCGTGAGGGCATCTTGTCAAATCGTATCATCTTTGTCTTTACTTCGTGTGATCATCGATACGGGGCGCCGAATGTGACTCTTGTGGTTTTGTACTCAAAATTCAATTTTGTACCGACAAAAGTGAGTTTTGTTAAAAAAAAATGAGTTCAGTTTAACAAAATTTGTAGCATACTACAAATTTAAACTTTGTCATACAAAATTATATTCCAGTGGACAAAAGTTACTTTTGTCATGACAAAATTCATTTTTGTATCACAGATTGTACTCTTCATGTTTCTCAATCATCAAAAGAAGTATTCAATCCCTCAAACCAATCTCAAACATTAAAGAGAAAAAAGTCCGGTTTCTTACTTCCCGGTAAATATGTTCCCTGAGGAATAATGAAATAATGAAACCTGAAATTGAAACACAATTAAATGCAGATCTACTGACGGTTAACAACTGGTGTAGTGAGAACAACATGATAATCAATCCAAAAAAGACTACCAGTATGCTAATCGGTACAGCCCAAAGAAAACACTCAATCAACACAGATCTATGTATTCATTTAGGTAACCATACTATCTCCCAAGTAGATCAACAGAAATTATTAGGTGTCAATATTGATCAATATCTTGACTGGAAATTACAAATTGACCGAATATGTAAAAATATATGTTCTAGACTATTTTTATTCTCCAAAGTCAAAAAATATTTAGACAAAAGATGTCGAATTCTGTTTTTCAATGCATACATTTTACCAAATTTTGATTACTGCTGTACCATCTGGGGAAATTGTAATGATGAAGGAATCCAGAGAATTACAAAACTACAAAAAAGGGCAGCAAGATTTATTCTGGATGCCCCGTTTCAAACTCCATCAAAAGAGATGTTCTCCCAACTAAATTGGCTGTCATTTCAGGATCGAGTGTCATATCACAAACTAATCTTAATATATAAAATTCTGAATAATAAAACCCCAGATTACTTACAAAAATTGTGTATTCAAAGTTCAAATATAAATTCTAGAAATTTAAGATCTGTAACAAATAACAACCTGGTCGTTATCAGACCGAACACCAACATAATGAAAAAATCATTTGCATACTCCTCGTCGATATTATGGAATAACTTACCACTGAATATTAAAATCTCTACAAGTTTGAAAACATTTAAAACAAAATGTTTTAAATATATTTTTGAAACTGACCCTTAAAGAATATATCATGAACATTGAATGTATATTCTTTTTGTCTTTTGTGTTGACATTTGTTACAAACTATATATATTAATATCTGCATGCATAGATATGTTCAAACTGTATGTAATTTTTGTTTTATATGTATGTATGTTTTGTTTGCTGAGGGCCTCAAGGAAGATTAGTGTTAACTAATTGAGTTACCCTCTTGAAATAAAGGTTATAATAATAATATAATAATAATGTCAGCGTCACAATCTGCCGTTTGTAAACATCCGTTTCTCTCCCCGACCTATATATTCTCCTGAGAAAGCATGGGCGGAATATCAAGTTTTAGCTTTCTAAAAAGCTGCTTCGCTGTATCTTAATTTATGGTAATATGTGAGCACGTGGTTGTTGATTTAGTATTGGAATTCGCTGTTGACCAGTCAAATTTTCCTCAGACACGACTCTGGAGGTGTGCCTAGATTGGCAGACGTTATAAAGTAGAGATCATGCATTTTTTGTTGTAAACATAGGATTATAGTGTATACGATAAAGTAAAACAAACCGTGTGTATTGCAGACTAACAAAGCAAATATACACGTATTAATAATTGATTTCAATAATGAATTTCAGAATATATGAATATTACAAAAACATGTAATGACAGTTGATCGGAGCTGATATACACATAGTTAATTTTCCGGCTTTTGATAACTTATCCTGAACGAGTAAAGTCTGTAGGTTACACTCCACAAATTAATAGTACCATTTTCTATGTGAAGTGAGCTAACAAATGTCATGGTCTTGTGCCATCTTCAGAGTAAATAATACCCATATACATATATACATATATTCTGAAAGGCCATTATGTTAGCATTGTTTCAATCATGATAAAATAAATAAAAAATATCCATGGAAACCTAGTTGGCATAGCAACATTTCAAAATTTTTCATAAAATAAGCTTTAAAAATGTTAAATTTCACTCCACTTCGGCTTAAAATTGAGGTCTGATGCAGCGTTTCAATCCAATTGAGACTTAATTTTTCAGATTCTGCATAAAATTCCATTACATATGTGGGGAAAAAAAGGTTTACTTTTCTGGCTCTTTTTTTTCGCAATTTAACTTTCGATTGCAGGTGTCGATTATTACTGTCAAAGTTTTACACTCCACATGTCAATTCACAAGTCCCAGTTTATGACCTCCCATTACTTGTCAGAAGCAAAATCAGTTAATGTTTTCGTATTTTTTGAAACTAAAATCTATCCTCTTTCAGTCAATATTGCAATTTTGAGGTTAAGACATTTATTATTTATCTATCATTAGTCAAACTTTACCAACTCTAATATTTAATAAAATTCTGGTTGTGCATTTCTCTGAAACTAAGATAATTAGTGGAGTGTAACTGTAATTCTTTATTTCATTTAAACCAATGGCTGTTTTTGTTTCCCAGCCGCATCATAAAGTAACCAATCAGAGATCAGTAATTATTTCAAGATGGCGTGTATGTCTACTGAAACTAATAGCTCCGCACCGTGATGCGAAGCAAATATGATCACTGTCACTGATCAGCTGATGATACAACATGACCAAATTACTAACTCACATAAGAAATTTACTTCCTTTTGTCAAATTGTGATTTCTTAGACATGTCTGAACTTCAGTTGAGTAATTAAGTTGATCAGGTAAAAATCTTAGCATTAATAGTAACTATTTTTTTATTCAAGTGGGCTTGAATCTATCTAAAATGATGTTTAGTTTTTATCTGCCCATTGTAGAAGAAAGTTGAGGTTTTGGAATAGAATGTTATAAAGTTTTTTACAAATAATACAATTTCTTTGAGATTTTATGACATATCTTATCCCTTTTTTAACAGGTTCTCTTTACTCGCACATTGATAATACATTTTGTACATAGAACATATTTACGCTCTTTAATGCTTTTCTCAAAAGTTTTTTTTTTATTGGCAGTTATATCTGACATTGAGTTTACCTTTTCAACACTTCAGTTACAATAGTAACAATTGAAGTTGAGTATTATTCTGTTTATTGTTTCTTTCAAAACCGATTCATTTATTTAAATATTTATTTCTGCTTGGAACTATTTATGAAATGTGACCCTTTGAACGTTTTGTAATGAGAAAGCTTTTCACAGAAATAACATAATGAGAGAGGATGGATGGATGAATTGTTGTTAAACGTCCAGTGGCAACCAGGTGCATATCAGGACGAGAACATATTGATATGATAATGAATATGATCCCTGCTTTGTACTAGACCAACAAGCTAAGTCATATTTTAAATGTGCTAGCTCACGAGGTAACTGTCCACAGGAATAAATGTCACCTCACTCATATACTCACATTATACTGACTCCGAGCCGAGCAGTGTTTGCTCTTATTCCCACATGCCGCGTGCTTGGCGGAGAAGCAGCAAATGCCAATTTTAATGTCTTTGGTTTAACCGGGCCAGGGATTGAACCTGCGACCTTCCGCACTAGGGGGAGAGCACGAGACCACAGAGACGGTCTAATGAGAGAGGGGAGATGAGTATTTGAAACAATACGAATTGGTAACCACCACACATTTTACTGATAAAGAAAACTTTCCTTACAGTTTGTTGCATATTTAAATATTTTAAGCCTGTTTTCACACCTATGCTAGTCCATATAACAGAGTACACACTCTCACTGAATAAATTAAATAATTTGTCGAGATGGTTCTTGCATTTAACAGATTAACTTCCTCACAGCAGGCTAATGGATAACTGCAACTGCAGTCGCCATAAAAAAGATTGAGATTTGTAAGCTTATTCATATCTTTGTTTATTTTCCCAACCCTCTATGCCACAAAGAGTTTGCTTCACTCACATATAAATTTAAAATAAAGCACTTACAATGTTTTATTAATTTGTTTATTTGCACATAATCATGATGATACAAGTTAACTGTACAAAAATGTATGCTTTTTAGTGTACATGGTAAAATACATAAAAAATAATTGCTGTTCTAAAAAGAACATATATTTGTATCTTTGGAATGTTTAAAAAAATGTTTGTTTTCAGTTGGCAATCAACCTGCAAAAATCGTTACCTGGAAACAATTAATTTTCTGGCAATCTTATATAACAATTTGTTTTGTTTTTGTTTTTTTTTGCTTGTTGAAAATAAGTTGCTGACTGACCGACTCACTTCAGCAAGTTTGTGTCAACAACTGCAAATAATTTTTTTTCTTGCGTGGCCTTACATTGTAATTTAATTTTTTCAGTATTTATTCGTCAGTATGAAGCTTGTTTAACCAGGCTCATTAACATTTACATGAATATGTTCATTTATTATTTATGAAATTAATTCATAGTGTCTATTGTTTCATAAAAGAAATTGCGGCTTCCATTTTCATGGTTTCAGAAATTTCATAAAATGTACATGTAATATTTCCATGATAGCTGGATGGAAATAAAGATCTTTGTTACATCACAGCCTACACAGGTTGGCAGAGGGGAGGGGACGGAGGAACTATTTTTCTAACTCAGAACTATTCAGTTTCCACTTTTAGTAGGTCAATACTCTCATTTAGGCAAAGTCATTTCAGCATTATTTCTCCTGGCCAGGGTTCTCGCTAAGGCATATTTATCAGGAAAATTATTTTGAACTTTTTCATGTTTAAATTGCACACTTCAAAAAAACCAAAAAAAGAAACAAAAACAGATTTTTATAGAAAATAAACACTGACATGACTTGTATAATAGCTTTATATTTACAGGGAGAAATGATGGGAATTCTCACCACGATTTGAGTGACGGCACAAGCAGTTTATGATTTTGTGAAATTTCACACAGAAAATGGGCATGTTACAACAACCAAGATTATCATCATTCACTTTTAACCATGTTTTAAAATTTTGTAGACAATGTTTGTTTTTTGAAGTTACTCGGGAAAAGACTTCTTGGAAAATGAAAAGACGAATCTCGAAAAGATTTCAATTAAACAGCTGTTTAAGCTTTTGGAAATTAAGCTATAGACTATATTCTACGCATCAGTTGGCTGCAATTGAACGACTTACATACATTGACAGTAATAAAGGAAATTTCCAGAATCACAGGTTCTTTCGAAATGCTGAATTTGAGTATTTTCATACTTTTTTAGAATCGAACCCAATATATCACAAATATTTAGCTCTGAATTTTTGTGAGCCAGTCATATCAGATTTTGAGCATATGGAAGAAAAATTAAAGGATGTAGTTTCTAAGGAAACATCATTTGAAATGAGGTCTGAAATACTGAACATGTTTAAACAAATAACGTCACTTTCGAAAGCAGATTTTGTGCAAATTGACTGTGATACACTTCATTCTGCAATAAATAGTTTAGATAAAATACTACCAAGCCTTTCACAGAAAGACTTTGTTACAGCCTTGAAATCTATAGGAACAATTTTGTACATATTTGATGTGGAATTCTATGATCCTTTGAAAGCCCTTTGCCATCATTTTGTTAAACAATGTATGGTAAGAGCGAATAGTTTGAATCTTGAAAATCTCCTATTAGTTACAGACTTTTTGATTATTATAGAAAATAAATATGAAATGCCAAATTGTGTATTTGGAGACCGGTATCAAGTTCAGATGTTTTTGAAAAAAATCGAGAATTTATGTCGAAGAATTACTATGCAAGACGTAGTTATGATTTTGTTCTATGTTAGTTTTTTTCGATATATGTCACCAAAATTAAAAGCATATTTATCAAAGCAGTTTGATGATTTACACAGAATACCAAAGACTTTGACATTAGAAGAATTTGCGATTTGCTGCATGGGATTTAAAAAATCAAGTCATGAGGTATTTAATAAGAATTTCAGCTTATTAGCAGCTTCCAGACTGAAAGAAAATATACATCACGCTGGGGACTTGACCATTAATATCCTTTTTAAGTTTTTCTCAAACCGTACAGATCATTTATATTTCAAGAAGAATGTTCCCAAATTTGATGTTATTTTGAAAGACTTGACAGAAGGAGTTGCTGACAAATTTGACATTTTCAGTTTGAAAACTGTACTAAGTATTTTAAAGGCATACCATGATTATAATGTTTGTACTGAAAAACTGGAAAATCATTTTATTCAAAGACTGGAGCAAGAAGATTTAAGAAATTACAGATTAAAGGATTTATCACGAACTTGTTTTCTTATGGGCAAATTAATGAGTCAATCTGAGGAGTGTAAACATGTGTTGGAATTGATGGCCAACGAATTTATGTCACCACATCGCTTACGTGAACGAGAAAGGTTTCCATATGACTTTGTACACTGTTTAAATGGAATGTGTGTTTTGGATTACTATCCCTGGAGATTGATAGAGTATTGTTTCGACAAAAAGTTGCTCAACAAAAGAGGTACATGTAGTTAAATTGTTTTATTATTGTGTTGAAAGGTAAACAATGTATGTAATGTTGGTGAACTTGTATACAAGATCCATGTATTGTACAGTGATGGAGTGTAGTACAAAAAGCCAGCTAACATTTATTTTATTGTTTTTTATCATCTGGAAGGTCATTGTGGGGTTTTCAAAGTTTTCAAATTCTAGCACAAGTTCAAGATAGCCCATTCTGTCAACTTTTGTACCAGTTCCCATAATGATAAACACTACCTATGTCCCTTAATTTTAAAACGAGCATGTATTCAATAAGTAAATCAATTTAATCTTACCAAAAATAGAACTGATCACTACATGTGTACTAAATAATTCAAATACTGAATTTGGTAGGAAAGAAACCTGCCCTTCGATTCATAATCAGTTTTATGATTTATGATTTACTGTATATGTTACTTTCGTTTCTAGATTTAAGAAAACATGATGCCAGGAAACAGTTGTTCTTCATTGATCAAAGTATCAGAATTGACAGACCAGATTATCACAGAAAACGTTTGCCAGTGGATTTTTATACAGATCTTATAAAGGTAGTAGTAAACATAATGAGGTATGCTTCAATGAAGAAATGGGGGTGGGGGGAGAAGAGTGAATTTTGGGGAATTTTGAAAGTTGAGCAAAACATTTTAGGTAATTTGAGAAAATTGAGCAAAATATTTAGGGATTTCGGAAAAAGGAGCTAAAAGTTTAAGGAATTTGGGAATAAATGTCAATTTTTTAGGGAAAATCATACCCATTGTCCCCCCCTCCCTACCAATGAACTTGTCTGTAAACCTCGGTCTGTGGAACAGAATTTTTTATTATTTTTAATACCTAAATCATTTTGAATACTGTTAACATTTGGCAGAAAGATGCAATTAAGTTGCAACTAAAACAGAGAGACAAAAATGTTTCGCATGTCTTTCACTTTTCCAATATCAAATATCAACTGTATTTTTATGGCTAACTTTATTTGTTGGTTTTACAGGATGGCGTAATGACCTGGAAGTTACCATCAAAAAGTGACAAAGTAGATGAAAGAAGTTCAAGAGATGGACTTCTTTTAGAGTTACAGGAGAATTTAGCAAAAATACTAGGAGGAAAGGACTTTTTTCAGATTTCACACATTCTTCCACATTTTGAAGTTACAGGTATCCAAAATTGATGATTTTTCTTGCTTAATCTAACCACCAGAAATGTGTTGTTTTAGAAAAGTTCCACGGAAAGATTGTGAAAATATATTATTTAGAATGAAAACCGTATAAAATTTTAATGTATGTTTAATTTTGAAATTTGAAGAAAGACTCAATAAAACTTACTATCAATCTAATTCAAATTAGTTCTCCACACTTGCTCCTTACTTTCGTTCTGTTGTTTATATGTCGCACATGAGAGATCTAACTACAGCCGCTTGAGGGTCATGTTTAGGGTAAAATTTACTGTAGCAAATCAGCAGTGCAGCTTTAAGATCTCAGGGTATTGATCTGGCTTGGAAGATATCGTGGCGTCTAAATTCTGAAAGTAAAATTACAAAAATGGCAGCCTGCATTCAATTTCATTTCATAATCTGAATCATTAAAAGTTATTGTTTTTAAATCTACCAACGAATTCCAATGGCCTAAGGTGAATTATTAACACAGTGAAAACTATGTATGAAAACAAACAGTTGTGTATTGTGTGGATTCTGGTTCATAAATATTGAAATTTTGGCAACGGGTTACACTTCAAACAAAAACTGAAGTTGAACCTCGACAGGGTAGGAGAGCCCCTCATTGATTGGTTAATTGTAAATGACTCTTTAGACCCTGATTTGTTGGTCAAAGTTCAGCAAATTTTACCCTAGACATGACCCTCAAGCGGCTGTAGTTAGATCTCCCACACGCGACATATAAACAACCGAACAAAAATAAGGAGCAAGTGGGGAGAACTAATTTTAATTAGATTTACTTAATACTATCTTTATTCTAATAATTTATTCATCTAGTGAAAATGTAGTACAGTAGACTCGGGTAATTGAATATAAAAAAATATCCCATTATCCAGGATATTCAATTAGACAGTAACATCAAGTAAGCTTATCAAACTAACCGTGCAGGATTATTGTTGTCCCGATGGTCTCCTGGGACAAAGAACTCCCAATCTGCAAATAGTTCCTATGAACTTAATAAAATTTTAAATCAAGGTACAATGTATAGGGTTGCATGCAGTTATTCACTGTAGAATATCATTTATAGAAATATAATTCTATCGAATAACAAATGGGTGTTAGAAAAGACTGTGTTTTGAGTCTATCAAAATTAAGCATATGAATATGAAAAGTTACAGAAGTGCGAACCCGAGGGAAATTCTATTTAATTTACAACCAAGAATGTCCATAATATGTTATCGGCTGATGACAATCGATAATTTTAGCATTTTCAGTAAGTTAATTTCAGTCCCCTCATTTTGTCATTCTAAACCACTACTGTATTAAAAACATTTGTAATGAGAACAATTTTAAAATAAATTTTATTGATTTTTTTTCTACTTGGAAGTTATCTTTCAAAAAGAAATACGTAACAAATTTGGAATGGGCTTGTGAATTCGCATTTCTCAGAGGAATAAATTTGAAATATCTAAATGAAATGAAAATTATTTTTGAAAACAAAGCCTCTTATTAGATATTAAAAAGTTATGGTAACATGTATATATATTCTAACAAGATGAATGTCAACCGACATTGAAGACATGTAGTAAAAATGATTTGTGAAATGCTCCAAAAGTGGAGGAAGATCCAGGTCACATGTTGCGTATTTGTCAACAACATGACTGGTCGATTAAAGTTTGCTACTGCTTTAGTCTTTGACATTTATTAAACAGCTATTTAAAGGAACAAGAAAGATAAGTTTTTGAATGCGGAAAGTATGGAGTATTATTACGTTTTCCTATTCTTAACATGCATGTACCAGGTCAATCTTGTGCCAAAATTATGGGGTCAAAAATTAGGACAGAACGAACAAATTCTATTTTTTCGACGATTGTCCATTGTACTAAAACATTGGTGTTTTTTGGTGTTAAAGAATAAAATGACTATAGGTATGTATTGTAAAAAGAAGTCGTAATTCATATTTACGCTTTTATTATTAAGTCTCCCAATTTAAAAGAAGTGGAAACTGATGGTCTGTCTACTGTCATATCAGAATGGGGGCTTTATCCACCCTCCCAAACCCTGGGCACAAACCATTAAAATTCACATATTGTCAAATAACTATGAAATGGTTGAGATCTCCTTATATTGGACATAAGCATTTCGTGCTATGTTTAAAACATTAATTACTTTCTTGACCCATCCTGGATTTTACCAAAATTGGACACAAGCATGTTCATGATCAAGAGATAGATTCTTAAGGAAAATTTTGTAATTTTTTTTCCCATTTTGCCATATTTTACTTATAAGTTTTTCTTATAAGTATAGTTTTTCTCCCAGTTCACATTACATACATTCTGCAGTTTAAGTTTTTAAAACATTAATTTCTTAAACCATCGTGGATTTTTACCAAACTTTGACAGAAGCTTTTTCATGATCAATAAATAACATGTGGAGAAAAATTATGTACATTCAATTATTACACTGAAACCATAGACAACAGCGAAAACAGGCGAGCCACTGGGTTCTGTGGAGCCTGTATGAATTTTTATACATTTTATGTGACTGCATATAGTGTTCAATCTTGTAGCATTTCAATCTATTGGCATTTATTTGAATTTTAAGGTGAACAAGGTCATTTGACCAAACAAATATGTTCAAATATAATGAAAGTTGTCTTCTTGAAAAAAAAATTTGTTGTACACAAAAACAAAAATATTCTATTATAGTGACATTTTCATCAATGTTACATGAAAATTGTATCCAATTAGAAGGAGTAATCTGTTTAATATCAGGTATGTAAATATCCAATTAATTTAACATAGAGTAACTAGGAAATGGTCTGGTTTTTTTATATTAAATCCCAGTTCCCGATATAGCGGTATTCCTTTATCAGATATCCTATTTCAAGGAGTGTACTGTATTTTTTTTTTATTTGTGAAGAAATATAAGATACCATGAATATTTTAAAAAATCAATGTTTCTTCCAGATATTGAAATAATGTTACAAGATAGGAAATTAATAAGAGTTCCAAAGACAGAGAACAATATTCTGAAGAGAATACAAGACATTGGTGAACTTGTCTGCCATGGAAATATTGAGAGGTAAACAGCAGTATAAATTTTAATAAACCAGTGGAAAAAACGATTAAAAAATATTCAGATGACATCTTTTTTTAACACATCAGTATCTGTTAGAGTCCTGAATTTTTTACTCTGTTAGCAGAGGTGTTTACTATTACGGAATTTCCGTAATTTTCCCGGATTTTAGATTCAAAATACGTATTACAGATTTACCTCTGGACTAATGCTTTCCGGTTTTGTACCAAAATTTTTTTTTTATTCCTGGTCGTGTAAATGCTTTCTAATTCCGGTTGATTTTCCATTTATGAAAAGTGTTTTAATGAGATTGATGATAAAAACTCTAGATAGAAGATGCTTTGATGGCGGGTCTCTATGGTAGTTTTCATGCTGACATTTGAGATTACTGACAAAGGGCCCAAATTACTGACGAAAATCATTAGCATTACTGATCACACCAGAAAGGGGTCAACAACTCTTTGTCAGTTATGTAGACAGAGAAAACATATTTATACCCCCCGCAAAAAGTTTGGGGGGGGGTATATAGGAATCACCTTGTCTGTCCGTCTGTCCGTCTGTCCATATATCTTGTAAGCGCAACTCCTCCTAGACCGCTCAGTGGATTTCAACGAAACTTTACAGAAAGGAAGTACATGATCCAGAGATGTGCATGAAGAAAAATCTTTGCTTTCCGATATCACACAAGGGAGATAATTGGACTTCTATTTTTTTTGGCTTATACATTATATATGAACCTCGTAAGCGCAACTCCTCCTAGACCGCTCAATGGATTTCAACGAAACTTTACAGAAAGGATGTACATCATCCAGAGATGTGCATGAAGAAAAATCTTTGCTTTCCGATATCACACAAGGGAGATAATTGGACTTCAAAGCGGGGGGTATCCTTTGTGAGCTTTGCTCACAGTACATCTAGTTTATTTAGTAAAAAGGTTATGTCTCACCTGCGATTAATGTCGCAAAAGACGAGATAAATTACTTTCAGCTGCAGCAATAATGGTTGTGGCTTAAACTTTTAAAAACTAGAAATAGTCCAGTCAAACTAAGTTTTAACCTCAAACTAATTGCAACAGAAAATGTTTTAGTTCTAATCTATAGCATTAAGCCCCAAATATACACAGAAAAAAGTCCCATAAAATCTAATTTGAGGAAAACTCAAAATCAGCATTTTTAATTTCCTATGGAAATTAACATTGGGAAGGGGAGATAACTCCACAAAAATTAGTCTTTTTTTGTCAGTTTTTGGTTGATTTTCTTAAAATTCATGTAAAGTATGATATTTTAATGGGGTCATAAGTTCGTATTTGACTATATTATATAATCTTCTGTTCATGAAATGTACAAAATCTTTGGCTTTGTGACCATTTCGAAAAAATATTGTGAAAATTTGGTATTGTTTATATCTGTAAATTATATTTTTTCAGCATCTACCTTGTTTAAAGAAACTTTAAACCACAAAAAGAAGAATATATGCTTAATCCTTTTTATTAAATTTGAGATTCTTTACCTTGACATGTTGAAAAATTTAATAAATGGTCAACTAATGATTACGAAATCTAGGTTGTAGCTTGATAAAAGATATGAAAACAACTTTAGAGTTGTTTGTTATACTCTAAAGACGGCTAAAATATCAAGAATCAATACATTCTGCTGAATAGAAGCGGTAAAGTTATAATTTTGTATCAATTTTTATTGATATTTCAGCCTTTTTGCAGAGTTATCTCCCATTTTCAATGCAAATCTCTATAGGAATTTTAAAATCGTGATTTTTTTGTCTTCCTCAAGTTAGATTTTGTTGGACTTTTTTCTGTGTATATTTGGGGTATAATGCTAAAGATTAAAACTTAAAAATCTTCTTTTGCAATTACTTTAAGGTTATGGTCAAATTTATGCTAGATTGACTGGACTAAAAATATGTCTGTAAGAGCTGAACATATAGTTACCATCTAATTATTTATGGCAAAAAATCATTGTCTGTTCATGAGTTTTTATTTTATACACAATGTATTATCAATTGTAATATTTTTCAAAGTTAGGCCATTTATTTTTATTTAGTTGGTTTACGGATCCGCCGACCCGATTTTGCCCATTTGAAGAAAAAAAAATAAAATCGAAAATTTTGGTTTTTTATTACCGCCGACCCTCTGAAATCAGCCATCCCAAAAATAAAAATAAATTAAAATCCTTTTGCATCAAAATTTCATAAAAGATGATGTTCCAATTCGTCTAAAATAGATTATCCATTAATAAAATACTTGCAAACATGATAAAAAAAAAATCTATTTATAGCCGTTAGTTGAAGCCAATTTCCGAAACAAGTTTTATGAAACGAATTTCCTATTACAATCCAGGCGGCTTTTAAGTTCATTTTGTATGAATATCTGGATTCCGTAAGATATCGAATCCACTCATTTTATCTTGTCGTAGTTGACGAGTCGAATCCCTTAAAAAGGGAATGGTCTACTGAACATCACCTTTCAAGATACGTGTTGTGATATTTGGGTTTCAAATCATTTGCAACCTTTGTATATTTGGCAATACAACCAAGATTGTTCAAAAGTACACGATTTGCCCTCTTTTTTTTTCTTTTTTTTTCCCGACCGACCGACCCTATTTTTTAAAAAAAAAATCCGTAAACCAATTAATTAAAAATAAAAGGCCTTATTTGTCTAAAAATTTAAAAATAATTAGGAAATAGAAAAGTATCTATTTCTCACTGCAATATGTTAATTATGATTTAAAAAGGCAGTTAATATTTATGATTTTTTCCCAGATATTAATACATAGAATACCAATTTTGACCTTTGCTAGCTGTGTCTATGCAAACCACAACAACTTGTCAACAAATCTAACAGTACATTTTTTCAATAAATCAAATAAAAAAAATAGTCAGATGTAGAGTATAAGCAGGACATCTTCATATTTCTGTGATGTCAAATCTTGCTATGCAAACATGTGTTTGAAATATGGCATCATTACACCCCCTGCAAACAAAGTTTGTTGTGGTATAAAGGAATCAGCCTGTCCATCTATCTGTCTGTCTGTCTGTCCAGAATTTTTTTGTACCCGCAGTTTCTCAAACATGCCATATCATAGATTAATGAAACTTTGCATACTGTTAGATCCTAGTACGTAGATGTGCGCATGCGAAGTATGTTCTGGTCCAATAATTTTTTCCATAATTTTATACCCATTTGGACTTAGAAATTCTGTCTATCCCCCAATTTTTTTTGTACCCGCAGTTTCTCAAACATGCCTTATCAGAGGTTAATGAAACTTTGCATACTGTTAGATCCTAGTACCTAGATGTGCGCATGCAAAGTATCTCCTGGTCCAATACTTTTTCCCATAATTTTATACCCTTTTGTTCCCTCAGTTATACCCAGTTGGACTTTGAAATTTTGAGACAATTCACAATGATAAGGATGCCCTAGTCCATTAAATTAACAGCAGCGGGGGTATAGTTAGTGAGGTCCCCTCACAGTTCTAGTTATGTAGCAAAATTGATGACGAAATAAAATATATGAATTTTCATACACAATCAAATCAAATAGGCAGATTTTTCATATCATAAGTTCATATCACACTGTACATGCTGTACTTGATGTAATACGAAATTTTCCTAACTGTCCGAGATTTAGATATTACCAGTCAATCATAACTTGAAAGAGAAAGAAGTTTACAGACTACACGAATGATTTTTTAGTTTACAGGACATTTGGTCTGGTTAACAACCTAGATTTTCCCGAAAACCGAATGTAATTTTACCAGACCAAAATTTCTAATGTGCAAAATTCCTTTATCAATTTAAATTTTCATTTTTGCAGCCTTGTCTGGAATGGCTCTTTGCGTATATTTTAATCCTATAGTGTTCATATTATAAAAAAGAGGAAGTAGTATACTACTGGAAATCACATCAACAATAAAACAATACCAGACATTTGGTCCGTAATTCAACAAAATTTTACCGGACTGATCCATTTTTTACCGGAAATGACAGACATCTGAGTTTATGGATTAATATAGTGTGAGATTCAAGATTGCTAGCCTATGTTAGAAATATTTTAACACATAAATGAGCATGTCTCATTTCAAAACTTGAATATCATACATGTACAACAAACAAATTTCTCTCTAAATATAAATCTGCTTTGATCATTATGAAATGACAATCAGTGTTGAAATACTTTAAATTAGTAAGTGTTGTATATTTTGACATTGGTAAAAGATCTATGTTAGAAAATTATATTGCATTGTTATTTGAAGTTTAAGGACTTATTCAGTACATGTAGTTTTATAACTAAATTTGAAGAGAATATTTGTCATATATTTCATAAAGTGGTAAAGGTGTCAGTGGTAGATAGCTTTGTCACTCAATATCACTGTGGCGGTGTGTGTTCGACTCTGATCTTAATTGAAAAGGATTGCCAGATTTCCTACTGAAGGTTGGTGGCTCTCTCTGGGTACTCCTTCTTCCTCCACCAATAAAAACTGGTCGTCGCGAAATAGCCAAATGTGCTGAAAACAGTGTAAAACTCCAACTAAACAAACAAACAAACACATAGTTTTAGTCCCCCTTTAACTAAAGTTACCCTGGGTAAATAGCTTAAAACCGTCAAAATTATAATCAACTTGCTTGTGCCATTAATCAGAAACTTTTTCCCTTATATAATTCCTGAAAAAGTATATATTTTGCCAAAATTATTAGTGTTTACACTAAATAACTATATTTTATATGTAGATCAGTTGCATCACCCTGTATTATTTCAGACTTGTTCTTTGTGTGCATAATGTGAGAGCATATAATGACTACAGATGTCTTGATGGTTCAGAAGTGTTGAAACTGAAAGGTCACTACAAGGCTCGTGAAGGACAGTATTCAAGGAAAGGGTATAAGGTCATACCAGTAAGTTTAATTCTTAATACAATGGAACATTGATCTGTGAACCTCAGACACTTGTGAGCAATGGCTCATAGTATATCTTGTTTCATTTTTAGCTCACCTTGCTCAAAGGGCCATATGAGCTATTGTCATCACTTAATTGAAAAAGATTGCCAGATTTGTCGTCGTAAACTTTCCTTTAAGGATCTTCTCCTCTGAAACCACTAGGCCATTTGGGACCAAACCTTGGTGAAATGGTCCTTGGGTGGCCCCCTTCCAAAGTTATGACCGACATGACATTTTTCAAGCTGATTTTTAAAGATGAGACAGTCATGTTTGAATTCTGCACGTTGTGACTGCAGTTAAGCGTTTTTTATTTTAAATAACAGACAGTTCAAAAGACATTGATCTATGGCAACAGAACCTGCCATTATTGATAGAATTTTTGGGCAAGGTCTCATTTTTGGGGCAAAAATTAAATTTCAGAAATCGTCATATTTCTAAAAAATGAAAACAGATGGATTATTGACATCATAAATGATTTTAAAGAGTTAATGCCAAATGTCCAAAATCAATCAAAACGATACTTATGACTGTAAAATATAGAGCTTTGACCTCTACACAAGATATTTAGAGAGCATCTGTAATAGTATTGTAATGGAAATATTAATTAGTGGTCCTTAAATTTTTTTGTTGAGTATATTTTAATACTGAATTACCTGTTTTTATATTTCAGATTAATGAGTATGAGTATAGAAATGCTACAGATAAAGAAGAGTTTTTGAAAAACCTTATTTTCATGTGAAATTTATTGTATATATTTTGTTGTCACAGTATACAAACGAATAAATTCATTGAATATATTTGACATTTTTTCTGTTGCTTATTGATTTTTTATGGTTTTGTAATTTGTGTAAAACTTAAAATAAGTGAAATAGTTCAATATTTAGCTCACCTGGCCCAAAGAGCCATGTGAGCTATTTCCTTTAAAGATCTCCTCTGAAACCACTGGGCCAATTGGAACAAAACTTGGCAGCAAAGGTCCTTAGGTGGTCCTCTTTCAGAATTATATCCGATGACCCAGCCTGTCATCCAAGATGGCCACCAGAGGCAAAGATAGTTTAATATACGACCCTAAGGGAAATTTACTTAAAGATCTTCTTGTCTGAAACCACTAGGCCACTTGGAACAAAACTTGGCAGCGATTGTCCTTATATGGTACTCTTTCAGAATTATATCAGATGACCCCTACATCATTAAAGATGGCTGCCAGAGCCAAAAAGAGTTTAACATAAAGTTACTTAAAGATCTTCTTGTCTGAAACCATTGTGCCAATTGGAACAAAACTTGGCAGCAATGGTTCTTAGGTGGTCCTCTTTCAGAATTATATCTGATGAACTTGCCCGCCATCTAACATGGTCGCCAGAGCCAAAAATATTTTAATTTGGTTTTCTTGTTTGAAACAACTAGCTTTGGCCAATTGGAACTAATCTTGGCAGCAATGGTCCTTAGGTGATCCTTTTTGGCCGGGTTGCACAGAGTGCAAATCCGGGTTAAAGTATTGGTGAATGTCGGGTGGGCGGCGGTAGTGGGCACGGAAAATGGGTACCTATTTTGCGAAATCAACTCCTCCTAGTTTTCCACCCACATCCTTGAAACTTCATAGAATGTTTCTATATATATTGAAGATGTGCACCTCACTTTATGGAATTATTTCAGGAATTATTTCCCATTTTTTCCAAACTTTGGAACTTAGTCGTTTTTTATTGACATCTTCAATAGAGGATACCTATTTTGCGAAATCAACTCCTCCTACAGTTATCCACCCACATCCTTGAAACTTCATAGAATGTTTCTATATATATTGAAGATGTGCACCTCACTTTATGGAATTATTTCAGGAATTATTTCCCATTTTTTCCAAACTTTGGAACTTAGTTGTTTTTTATTGACATCTTCAATAGAGGGTACCTACATGTATTTTGCGAAATCAACTCCTCCTACAGTCTTTCACCCATATCCTTGAAACTTCATAGAATGTTTCTATATATATTGAAGATGTGCACCTCACTTTATGGAATTATTTCAGGAATTATTTCCCATTTTTCCAAACTTTGGAACTTAGTCATTTTTTATTGACATCTTCAATAGAGGGTACCTATTTTGCGAAATCAACTCCTCCTACAGTTTTTCACCCATATGCTTGAAACTTCATAGAATGTTTTTATATATATTGAAGATGTGCACCTCACTTTATGGAATTATTTCAGGAATTATTTTCCATTTTTCCAAACTTTGGAACTTATTCGTTTTTTTTTATTCAAATATTGCTTACTTCACCTATTTCTAATTAAATTGATGACTGCCTCTGTGCTCGTACACCAACATACAATGTGTCTGATTTTGTCTATATAAATATTCATGACTGCCAATGTGCGATATGATCTTGTAATCACCTTTGTCACCACTACAGTAAACACCCAGTGAAGCAACCCGGCCATTTGTGTCTTTGACCCATTTTTCAGAATTTTTTTCCATGAAGCTGCCTGTTGTCCAAGATGGCCACCAGAGCCTTACATAGTTTAACATAGGATCCTAAGGGAAATTTACTGAAACATCTTGTCTGAAACCACTAGTCGAATTGGAACAAAACTTGGCAGCAATGGTTCTTAGGTGGTCCTCTCAGAATTATATCTGATTAAATTGCCCGCCATCTAACATGGTCGCCAGAGCCAAAAATATTTTAATTTGATTTCTTGTCTGAAACCACTAGCTATGGCAAATTGGAACAAAACTTGGCAGCAATGGTCCTTAGGTGATCCTTTTTCAAAAGTTTATTCCATAAAGCTGCCTGTTGTCCAAGATTGCCGCCAGGGCCTTACATAGTTTAACATAGGATCCTAAGGGAAATTTACTAAAAGATCTTGTCTGAAACCACTAGTCGAATTGGAACAAAACTTGGCAGCAATAGTTCTTAGGTGGTCCTCTTTCAGAATTATATCTGATGAAATTGCCCGCCATCTAACATGGTCACCAGAGCCAAAAATATTTTAATTTGATTTTCTTGTCAAACCACTAGCTATTGCCAATTGGAACAAAACTTGGCAGCAATGATCCTTAGGTGATCCTTTTTCAAAACTATTCCATGAAGCTGCCTGTTGTCCAAGAAGGCCGCCAGAGCCTTACATAGTTTAACATAGGATCCTAGGGGAAATTTACTAAAAGATCTTGTCTGAAACCACTAGTCGAATTGGATCAAAACTTGGCAGCAATGGTTCTTAGGTGGTCCTCTTTCAGAATTATATCTGATGAAATTGCCCGCCATCTAACATGGTCGCCAGAGCCAAAAATATTTTAATTTGATTTTCTTGTCTGAAACCACTAGCTATGGCCAATTGGAACAAAACTTGGCAGCAATGGTCCTTAGGTGATCCTTTTTCAAAATTTTATTCTATGAAGCTGCTGTTGTCCAAGATGGCCACCAAAGCCTTACATAGTTTAACATAGGATCCTAAGGGAAATTTACTTAAAGATCTTCTTGTCTGAAACCATTTGTTCAGTTGGAACAAAACTTGGCAGCAATGGTTCTCAGGTGGTTCTCTTTTATAAATATATCAGATGACCCCGTGCAGCCATCCAAGATGACTGCCAGAACCAAGAAAATTGTAATATAGGACCTTATGGGAAAATTCACTGAAAGATGTTCTGATGTTTGAAATCATCATTAAATATAATCAAAAGAATACGAAAGGGACAAAACAATGGGAAAAGTCTAAATTTGAAAAAAAGGAGAAGATGAAAGTCATGAGAATGAAACACAACAAACGCCACAAGGATACATGTGTTACTAAAAGAATAGAAAAGTTGTAAAATAATCTAGACCAAGACAGCACAGAAACTAAAGCACTAGCAATGTGAACTACAACTAAAAACCTGAATTGACATCAGGTGCTCTGGAAGGGTAATCTTGGTTTACGGCATCCGTCACAATGCACTATTCGGCACGAATCAAGGATAAAATGTTCGGGAAATCCTCACATTTTCACCAGATTCTAAGCCTCATCCGTAAAGCGATTTTATGTGAAGTCAATGCACTGTTATTGTCTATATAAGTGTGACAATATATATACACTTTTGAAATAAATCATTAAAAGTGCTTGGCGTAACAAATTCTGTCCAAGGTATAAAAATTTCATCATTACCCCAAGGACTGTTACACCACAGACCTATTTATTATAAATATAACATGTATAAGAATAAAATCTATACAACTCTTCTTTGAGGACCAGAAGATGCTGTCATTAATTTTCTTATGGTAAGTGAAATCCTAACTAATTTTAAGACATATTGGTTCCTTAGATTCTTTGATATAAAAGTTTTTCCATGGACATATATTTTTGTTATTGTGTTTTTTATGATTACCTTTATGAGACTTTTTCCCCAAAAGCATCATCAGCATATTAAACAAATGTTTTGTCATTCTTATTAATGGATCCTGGGTAATGTGATTATCTATTTTCTATCAAAATGTGCAAAGAAAAACAAACATTACGCCATGGAAATATCATTGTGTTACACTCTAGACTCAACATCCTTCTAGAGCTTTTGACCAAACTTACCACATACTTAATCCTTTTAAAAATCTAGATCCCTATTGATTTGCAAAGTCATAAGTCAAAGCTCAAAGTCACAGTGGAACTTGTAAATTCTTTACATCCTTGTGAACACTCTAGAAGCAACATCCTTCAATGGATTTTGACCAAAGTTGGGAGATACTTAAATCCAACTACGTACCAATTAGTCCTTAGGAAAATCTGGAGCGCTATTGATTTTCAAGGTCACAGGGTCACAATTGTTCATAGCATCCTTGTGAACACTCTAGAATCAACAGCCTTCAGTGCATTTTTACCTAAATTTATACAAAGTTTCAATTTATCAAAATCTAAAAGCCTAAAGATTTGATGGGATGGTCATGTGTTCAGTGTTGAGAAGGTGATAGTATAATGTTACTGACTATTTTTCCATAATTTAGAATATCTTTTCAACACTCTACACTCAATATTTCCTCTTGCATTTAAACAATTATTTGCAAAAACTAAGGATAGTACATATCAGGATCTATAAGTAAAGTCAAGAAATACCAAAGGGATATTCGAAGGAGGGAAAAAATCGAAACAACTGAAAAACTCCGGAGAACAACGAAGACAAGACCAAAACTCCGGAAAGTAAGCAGTCTCTGCTTCCTGTAGGACACCCGCCATGTTTCCATATCAAATCCGGTATGAGGAAGGGATAACATCAATGGAACAGGTTCATTTCATGTGGTACATGAAAGTCCAATATTTCGTTGTAGAAATGTTCAAGCAATTTTAACTGACATCTAGCTCCGTCAGTTTTCATGTATATCTAACATGAAAATACTTTATTCATGCAACGTTTTTGTATCGCCTGCGACGATAGTCGCTGTGAGACATATGTATTACTATCCGGTGGCGGCGGCGTAAACTTTTTGTATAAAGGTTTATATTTCAGAAGGTAGGAGACCTGGATGCTTCATACCTTGTATGCAGATACTTTATGTTATGAACTTTCCGTCTGTCATATGTCCATTGTCCTTGACCTCATTTTATGGTTCAGCCACTGCTTGAAAAAAAAATTATGTAGGTTCCTTGCAACGTTTAAATGTCCGCCAGACAGGGTTCACCTGGCCTCGACCTCATTTCATGTATCAGTGATCAAGGTTAATGTTACGTGATTAGGTCCGTTTCGCAGATACCATAAGCAGTAGGTCAACTATATGTAAGGGGTACAAGTCAGTCTTGCAGGTTTCATCTGACCTTGACCTCATTTTCATGGTTCATTGGTCAATCTTAAGTTTCTCTTCTTTGGTCCTCTTAGATACTATAAGTTATAGGTCAACTATATGTGGTGTATGGAATGATTGTAAGGTGTGCATGTGTGTCTGGCAGCCGATGTTAAGTTCCTGTTGTCTTCTTCTCAGATGCTATAAGTAATAGGTCAACTATATTTGCTGTATGGAATGTATTTTATTATTTAACTGCTGATTACTTATATTGAAATGGTCTCATTATTTTATACAAATCTTTCAATAACATTAATAATGATAATAAATAATAAAAACTTTTAAGGGATCAATACTAAACAGTGATTAACAAAAACATTGGAAGGTGTGAAAATGTTAAAATAAGGTCACGCATGCATGAATGTTTATCGTAGAATACAGTTCACTCCAGTCCCCTCATAAAGATTAATTGACTTCCTGTTCATTCATCATTAAAATGTTAATTTAATGTAAAGCTTATATAAACTTTTTTTTTTACTTTCAATATAAATTCAAAATTTTATGAACACTAAAAGTCAGGTGAGTCATTTGAGTGTGTCCACTCTTGTTAATTGAACATAATGGAATTGTAGAAAAAATTCAGTAGACTAGTCAATTGAACATATTTGAAATCGGTCTGCTTAGTCAGACATATACATGTATCCTGGCTTTAAAATACCATATGAAGCATGTGCGCCGAAAATTTTGAGACGACCCCCTTCCTTTTACCTGTCAAGAGTCGGTACCGAGACTTTCCTTAAATCTCTAATGATCACTGGCCTGTCAACACTGAGGTCTCACCTGTGGCGGGGGTGTTCGACTCCGATCTTAAGGTAATGATAACTCCAAATCTGATATATCTTTGATAAACAGTAGCCACCTTGAGAAAACTAACTTAAAAGTTTGTAAATATACCCTTGGGTTAACATGGTTAAGTAAACGACCCGTAAGCTGAATTAGCACAATTCCCCATTGACATGATTGATACATACATTAAATTGCAATCCCTGAAATGCTTATGTAGATGTGTAAATGGAGACAATAATCCTTTGCTAGATGATGCATTCTTATTATCTAAGTCCCTTCAATCCGCTGGTACTTACTCCTAGTTTTCATTTGTTTATAATATAATCCGCTGGTACTTGCTCCTAGTTTTCATTTGTTGATAATATATGCACTTCTAATGCCATTAATCAAAACCAATTGAAAGAAATAAACTACCAAAAAGAGAAATTTCTAAAACTTTGAAACAGAAACTTAGAGATAATTATGAAAGTGTTTTCTTTAAAAAAAAATACAACAGTGAAAGAAGATAGTAAAATATACAGTAAAATAAAAACTCAATATCAAACTGAATTTTTTACTTCAAACAAAGATTGAAAATAGAAAAAAACCTTATAGAAATGAGACTTAGTATAATGTGTCCGAGTGAGGTGATATGTCTTCCTGCGGACAGTTACCTCGTGAGCTAGCACATTAAAAATCCGACTTAGCGTGTCGGTCTAGTACAAAGCAGGGATCATATTCATTATCATATTAACATGTTCTCGTCCTGATATGCACCTGGCTGCCAATGGACGTTAAACAATAATTCATTCATCCATCCATTTATACAAAAATCCATAGTACTGAGAGAAGTCGCCTCTAGAGCTGCATAATATGTGTATTAGTTACCACATTTTTTTAAATTTATTTCTGTTCAACTTTGTATTTATGTTAATTTAATGTTTAAATAATGCTGTCAATCCTTCGGGGTATAAATTTGCATTTCAAATAAATATATAAATAAAAACTGGTCGCTGCGAAATAGCCAAATGTGCTGAAAACGGCGTAAAACCCCAACTAAACAAACAAACTTCCACATGTTACCTGGGTTTTCGTGCTACTGGAATTCTTTGTATGTGCTGACATTTTACAATTTATGTGTATATACGTTGGACTTTTTGTTAAACTATATATTCCACCTCGAACTAGTGATAAGGATTAATTGTTTACATTTGACGAAAAATGTGGATATATACTACAATTGTGCAATAAGAGAATTATTCGAAGAAATTATTTATTAAACGAAAAAAAAAAAATATTGAGAATGTTTATTATTAGGATAAGTGTCAACATCGTCTAGCAGTCAGATTTGTAAACAAGAATTCATTACAAACAGTTCTAATTTAAATTCACTCTTGTATGTCTTTATTTCTACATTAAATAGCATCTTGTTTAACACATGTTTAATAACTGCACATGTTTATGTTTAGTGTATATTAAAATGTATATTTAGTATATACATCTATGTTTTACTTTAATATATTTGATTATATTCTGATAAAGTCATACATTTTTGACAAATATATGTATCAATTGGGTGAGAATTGTTCTATCTTGTGATACTTTTTGGTTAAATTATACATAATTTATTTGAAAACAAACAAACAAAAATATAACATGCATGATTCTGTTATTTTTAATAGACTAACTACACATGTACTATACGATGTTAAATAACGACCTAAATATTTTACCTTATATATAAATTGTATTTTCCAATGCCAATTTTGATGCACAATATAATGCACATTTTGTCGAGTTAAGACTCTTCAATTAATATTTTCACCCGAGGCTTATGATTTTGAAAGCCGAACAAATAATTAAAAACGTTGAAGGTAAATTCAAATACCAAAATTATCAAAACTGGGTAAAGGCAAATAACAATAATAATAATAAAACTTTATTTCAAGAGGGTACAAACTAATCTTCCCTGAGGCCCTCATTTACAACTTAAAGCATATATATAAAAAAAAACCATTACAAAATAATACACAATATTGTCAATATAATTGCATAGTACATACATGTACGCAAGATTGAGACCTATTGTTTATTTAACAAATAAGTCTTTAGATTTTGTTTAGAAGTACCAAAACTCTAAGTGTTTCGCACTTAGTGTTAGGAGGACAGAGCTTTTCACGATGGAGATATAAAATAGTAAATTTGAAGTGTCAATTGGATCGAAATTCTAGCACCTGAGGTGGTGATATTCCCAGGTGATATTCCCAGGAATGTATAATATACGACTCTATAGTATGGAATATTTCAACTTGAGAAACCAGTTTTTAAATAATCTTGACATGTAGTCCGTTACCACTCGTCTGGTTATTTAGTTTTTTCCAGTTTTCAAATCCATTACGTACCATTCATGCAGATGTTTAAAACACCCTTTAACTGATTTAACAACGGCAAATGCTAACGTAAATTTTTATTAGCTCAAGCAGGGATCATATAATATGATAAATACTTCATATACAGTTCCGGGCTCAAACTCGAAAAAAAAGTTGTAAAAATCAACTCAGATTGACATCGTTTTACAATTTTCAAATAGTTTTTATTCTTTTGTCAATAATTGTTTTAAAGTAAGCTAATGACTGAACAGAGAAGAAGACAAACGGCAAAGTTGTGTGAATTAGATTACATGTATTTTACAAGTGTAATGTTTTTCTTTTTCACATTTATATTCGGAATTGGGAATGTTATTTCGACTAAAGCAGTGTGAAAATTAACAGTGTGCTGACAATGTTGTGATAATTTTGGATTTTCAAAAATGATGTGAAAACGATGATATAAATCTAAATGTAGTGGTTGGAACATATATGGTTGGAAGGTATTTTGAAAAGTTCCTACACTAACTGCAATACCTTCAAAGAAAAGTTCAGATCTAGAGAACTCCCAAATTTATTTTCCATCGATATAGCTTTATACAAAACAAGATATATCTGACAAAAAGACAGAAACACAGTCTGTTAGCAGTTATTGCTGGTACAGTACGTAGAGTTTATATTTAATTTGTACTACATATTTACAAATGTACCTAATTGAAGACATTGTTCTGCTGCTGATTGTTGTTAATAATAGTTTTCCCGTAAAAAAAATGGATTGAATAACCCATGAGACAGAGCCAAATTGACCATGTATAGATCTTGTTTTACTGACACACCGCACTTTGAACATTTAATTTTAATTATGAAACATGTAAAATTGGTATAGTATTATTATTGCATGATAGACTTATCGCACTTTGAACATCCAAAGAAAATGTAGATCTATGGATAAATGTTTTTAAAAAAAACCAAGCTTCGAAAAAAAAATTATAAGATGGGTACGAGTTTGTTGACCATATGTGTAGCAAGACCATGAAAAGACATAAGGGGAGATCACTATTATAAGTTGTTCCGGTTCGTCATCTGAACCGGAAGTATTTTCTACAGCATTATTAATGCGCGATGCGAAATATTTACAAATTTCTATTAAGTTGAATGTACGCTATTAAAGTATGGTGTTTTGTATTAATATTAACAGGAAAAAATGTTTTTATTTCTTTGTTTTTGACTTTGAAAATAATACAATTTAAATTATTATTCCTTACGATTCAGACTTAGCATCGTAATGGAGTACTCATGGCCCCGGCCGGCCCCCTTGTCTTTAGTTATAACATTTTCATGTGATTTTCGGCTTTCCCTTCTTTAATAAACGCTATTGACACAGTACATGTACACACTTTTCTGATGAAGTGGTATTACTAGTCAAATTTAGGCCTACCACCCAAATCTTCATGTTTCCCAATCATCAAAAGAAGTATTCATTCCCTCAAACCAATTTCACGATGTAGAATGGTAACGGACTTATCGGGTTTTTTCGGCGTTTCCGCACTTATCGGGTTCAGCAACGGACTTATCGCGTTTTTAGATGACAACATTTGGCGTAAGTAGTTATTTCTTTCAACTTGTATTAAAGCAGCATAGACATTTCTAAATCAGCTTAATGTCACGGAATGGGGAAATTATTTATTTTGTTGGATATCTAATCATATATTCATGGGAAGATACGATTTATTTCAAATTGTTTCCACCAACGTGGTACCTGAACTTGGAAACAAAGATTTTTCATGAAAAAATGTCGAATTGAAGCGTGTTGTAAGCATGCTGTTTTCTTTTCCAAGTAATTTTTGGTGATTATTCATTAAATGTAGACATTTACCCTTTCGGAACTGTTTCATGCACTATTAAGGTCTTAATTTGGAAAATTTTTGGCACCGGACTTTTTGTGTTATTGGCATCGGACTTTTTGTGTTATTGGCATCGGAATTTTTTTGCGAAAATGAATAAGAAGACTCATATCTTCTAAGTCAGTCAATCTGTTTACTCCTCCTGTGCATGTTGTTCAACACTTCTTTCTTTATGTATTAATCACACAATAATATACTTTATTAATCCACAAACAAATGTGTGGGATTCTATCAGTATCTCGTCCTCATAGCAGGTAGCATTCTAGTCCAAATAATTATGACGTCTAGGAAGGCTATTCTAAATTTTTGCTTTTTACCCTGGTAAAAAAATAAAAAAACACGACAAGTCCTGTGCTCAATAAACCCCAACAGTTCGGTGCCAAAAAACACGTCGTTTTTTGGAAACCCGATTAGTCCGCTGCCAAAGAATTTTGAAAAAGCTTTGATATGTGATATTTTTAGTCTTTAAATGCACACAAGTGGTTCTAATATGTATTTTGCATGAAATTAAGGAGCCCAAAGAGTCCACATTCTAATATACTGCGTATTTGAACGGAAACCACACCATTAGTAACAGTGTTCGGCCGGTTGTCCTGTTTAGTGTGGAGCTCTTTGAAAAAACCATGAGTTGTACCGAAGTAAAATGAAAAATTTCGCAAACTTAGATCATCAGTGCCTTCCGTGATCATATAAAAATAAACACTTACGACTTCTTTTCGTCTAATTGGTTAATTTTTGTGACACAATGTCTGGAAACAAAGCACGATAAGTCCGTTGCCGAACCCGATAAGTGCGGAAACGCCGAAAAAACCCGATAAGTCCGTTACCATTCTACACCGTGAATTTCAAACATTAAAGAGAAAAAAATCCCGGTTTCTTACTTCCGGTAGATATGTTCCGGGAGGAATAATGTCAGCATCACAATCTGCCATTTGTAAACATCCGTTTCTCTCCCCGACCTTTATATTCTCCCGAGAAAGCATGGACAGAATGTCAATCTACAAAAATGTATATATGTAATATGATCACTGTCACTGTTCAGCTGATGATACAACCACAGGTGCCTTAGGACAGGACCCTGTCTTGGGCCCCTCATAGCCCCCCCCCCTTTATTAGCATAAATTAATTTTTACCATTTATTTGTACCATAGGATACTAATATACCATAGATTTACTCATAATACATATGTTTACTACCAGTGTGACATTCGACTACAGGGATGATTCCACATGTTTTAAAATTGGTCCCCAAACTATCAAATTGGGAAAAATTGTGAACCGACAGCAGGAAGATAATAAACAACACTCATAGCACTAGATTTGAATGATATTTTGAAAAATGTTCCTCTTTTTGTATTCCTGTTAAAATGTATAGTTTTGTCGGCTAACTATGAACGTTTTTAAAATATTTAGGATAAAAAATTCTTTAAAGTGCAAAAGGCTGTCATAATTGTGAATGTCAGCTAAAGTTATAATCAACGGGAAATTCTGCAGAACACTGTCAGTGTGCATTAATGCACGATCCTTTTACGCTTCTACAATACATAGACAAGAAGTATTTACAGTTAAAATTTCCTGTTGGGATTCAATAAAGTCCGTACCGTTTGTTTACTTTTCAAAATCTGCGTTACTAATTTCAGCTAAAACAGATTAAACTCATTAAAAGGCAGCGTATCAAATGGAAACCTCATAACACGATTAAAGCGCCCAAGTGATCAATAATTTGTGCTTCTAATTACAAGTCAATTTCAGACCAGTAAGAATTTCCGGAAATACCAATAATTTTTTAGGGGAATTATAATTTTGCCACAATTTTTTTAGGGACGCCAGCAATTTTTGGGGCTGTCAAGCGGCCCTACAGGAATGGCAGAATCATCCCTGGACTGTGTAGCGAAGCGGAAGGTTGCCAACTTCTTTCTGTGGAATTGGGGAACATCAGGTGAAAGTTATTTTAAATGCTATAAAATAACACAACGGTTAAAACAACGACTTCATGCTGTCTACTGATGACAATCCTTCAAGAATATTTACATCCTACACTAATATAATCCAATTTAAACACAATAAAATTGCATTTTCGCTGGCAATGTTGCTGTTTTTTTGTCAATACGACTTCGATCAACGGAAGTGGTAATCAGAAGAGTCCCGAAATATCATGATTCATGTAAGAAAAGAAAAGGTAAGGGATTTTCGAATTATCTATTTGGCGGAAAGATTAAAATGTGAAAAAGATTTTCCCAATTTTTTTTTTTTACTCAAAGTAAAACTATATAGGAATGGCAAACGACAAGTCACTTTTTTCAATTCAGCCGTAGAAAATCAGTGTGCAGTGATTGTCAATTTATAGATCTTAAATAGAAATTAAGAAAGAATGTAAATTCAGGTGGAGTTATCCTTCTTCTGCTGATTTTCACTTCCGTTGAACGAAGTCGTATTGACAAAAAATTTAAAACACTTTTACCTGACCTGTTCCCCAATTCCGTAGAAAGACGTTAAGAAGTTGGCAACTTTCCTTGCAATATATACTATATATAGTCGAATGGCACATTGATAGTAAACATGTGTATAATGAGTAAATATATGGTATATTAGTATCCTTATGGTATAAATAATTGGTAAAAAAATAGAAAACAGATATCTATTATTTATGCTAATAAGGGGGGGGGGGGCTTATGAGGGGCCCAAGACAGGGGCCTGTCCTCAAGCACCTGTGGATGAAATGTGCAAATGTTGTGCAGGGGTCACCAAACTGGGCGATTAGGGTGATTAAGTCGCCTAATGCTCGCCAATGTCACCCTGTCATTGGCTCCAGAGCGACAAATGAGTCGCCGTGTGTTTTTAAGTAAGGCGCCTCCGAACAACGTACGTAATCAGCTGCGTCTGAAGACCGGTATTTTTATTAAAAATCTCGAACCGCCATTTTTTGTTTTCTTGGAAATCAAAGGGAAGGGGAAAAAAACGACAAAAAGTAAGCTAGAAAGTGGTGGCAATCGGAATTCTCGTGATTTTTCATTGGTCACGATGTTTTTTTACCGACCGGTAACAATATGTAGACCTTATTTAAAAATAAATTTAGCGGATTTTAACATATCTATGCACAAATGGAAATTTTATCAATACATGTTTTGATTATTAAGGTGTTCAAGCAAGGTTAATGGGAGGATTTTAAGAGTATGTTTGAGAAAAAATAATAGTAAAGATTATAGATAAATAAATATTAAAAAATAAAATGGCAATAATAAATAAGTTGTGTCAAAAGGTACAAATATTTTTGCTCATATCTGTAACAGATATTTTCTTCCAAGTTCGGAGCACAACTGCATAATTTCATTTTTTTTTTTAACCGGATTTTCATAGGAAAATATCGGTTATTAAATTGGTGATGTACGGCGGGCGAACGGGCGGGCGGACGGGCGGCTGCCAAACAGTGTCCGTGCAATAACTTATGAACTGTTCAACCAAAGCTTTTCAAATTTTAATATGTTGTTACTGATGACAAAATGGAGGTCAAGTTCGATATTGACGATTTTCACTTTCACCGTTCAAGAGTTATGGTTCTTGAAAGATTGAAAAATGGCTTTTCCAGTGGTGTCCGTGTGATAACTTACGAACTGTTCAACCAAAGCTTTTCAAATTTTAATATGTTGTTACTGATGACAAAATGGAGGTCATGTTCGATATTGACGATTTTCACTTTCACCGTTCAGGAGTTATGGTTCTTGAAAGATTGAAAAATGGCTTTCCCAGTGGTGTCCGTGTGATAACTTATGAACTGTTCAACCAAAGCTTTTCAAATTTTAATATGTTGTTACTGATGACAAAATGGAGGTCAAGTTCGATATTGACGATTTTCACTTTCACCGTTCAAGAGTTATGGTTCTTGAAAGATTGAAAAATGGCTTTTCCAGTGGTGTCCGTGTGATAACTTATGAACTGTTCAACCAAAGCTTTTCAAATTTTAATATGTTGTTACTGATGACAAAATGGAGGTCAAGTTCGATATTGACGATTTCCACTTTCACCGTTCCGATATTGACGATTTTCACTTTCACCGTTCAGGAGTTATGGTTCTAAAAAATTGAAAAAAGGCTGTTCAAGTTGTCGTTTCCATGCAAAGGTCATTTGTTGCAGGAAAATCTGGTTTGCTGTCATTCGACAGCCTCTTGTTTTATTTCAAATTATATTTGTCAGTATTTTAAGGCAGCGCATGATTTTAATTAAACTTTAACAATAGTACAATAGGCCTACCATGGTCAAAATCATGCAGCAATGTACGTTAAAAAAGTGGTGACTGGGACTCATCAAAATCAGCTGGGACTCACATTCTGAAAAATGATGAGTCTCATAACTCATCATGAAAATTTCTTAGTGAGAACCCTGTTTAGTCATATATTTATTATGTCTGTTATGCTGGATTCAAATATCAAATAAATAAAATATGAAAATCAGAAATTGAGTTTTATTCAATTCAAATATAAATTAATCAGTTTATTACAAGATATCATCATGGCTGTAGAGGAAACCTGCAAAAATAGTAAAAAAGTATTGAACATCTCTAAGTATACAAATCAAATGTACATAAGACAAACTCACAATCTCTGACAAAGGATATTGATTAAATGCACATGAGACAAAATCTCAGATTATGACTAAAATGGAAGGATATGGAGTAAATGTAGATAAAATCTCAAACAATACAGGATAAAACACAATAAAGGAATGTATAGTATACACTATAAGACACAAAATAACAGGTATTTACTCGACAGGCAACGAATTGGGGGAAAAAACACAGTCTCCCTGGTAGACTTGGAAGTCTCCCTGTTGCTACCCTGAGGGAGACTCTGAGTCTCCCTGTTATTTTCAAGTGTGGTGAGCCCTGTTGTGCATCAAAATTGGTCTCAAAGAATTGTATTGCTAGATAAGTATCACAATATACATTATGTACTGTCATTTGAAACATTTTGAAAACAAAAAGCAATGAAACATTGTGATGTAGAATGGTAAAAGAAAATGGTACTGAAGAAATACATTTTAATACTAAGATGTTTTTGGGATGAATATTCTAATGTCTGTCAATTAATATTTTCCAAATTAAGGTAAGGAGGGCTAGAATAAAAACTACCAGTATTTGAACATGTTGAATTAAGTTTTTTATCTCACATTGAACTTTTGATGATGCCCGGGCTTAGGTTTATATTTTGAACATAAGATTTGCTATGATGCTTATGAGTGATATTTGTGCATTTACATATTTATCAGGAAAATTATTTTGAACTTTTTTCATGTTTAAATTGTTCACTTAAAAAAAAAAAGAAACAAAAATAGATTTTTATAGAAAATAAACACTGACATGACTTGTATAATAGCTTTATATTTAATTATATTTACAGGGAGAACTGATGGGAATTCTGACCAAGATTTGAGTGACGGCACAAGCAGTTTATGATTTTGTGAAATTTCACACAGAAAATGGGCATGTTACAACAACCGAGATTATCATCATTCACGTTTAACCATGTTTTAACATTTTGTAGACAATGTTTGTTTTTTGAAGTTACTCAGGAAAAGACTTCTTGGAAAATGAAAAGACGAACCTCGAAAAGATTTCAATTAAACAGCAGTTTAAGCTTTTGGAAATTAAACTATAGACTATATTCTACGCATCAGTTGGCTGCAATTGAACGACTTACATACAGTGACAGTAATAAAGGAAATTTCCAGAATCACAGGTTCTTTCGAAATGCTGAATTTGAGTATTTTCATACTTTTTTAGAATCGAACCCAATATATCACAAATATTTAGCTCTGAATTTTTGTGAGCCAGTCATATCAGATTTAGAGCATATGGAAGAAAAATTAAAGGATGTAGTTTCTAAGGAAACATCATTGGAAATGAGGTCTGAAATACTGAATCTGTTTAAACAAATAACGTCACTTTCAAAATCAGATTTTGTGCAAATTGACTGTAATACACTTCATTCTGCAATAAATAGTTTAGATAAAATACTACCAAGCCTTTCACAGAAAGACTTTGTTACAGCCTTGAAATCTATAGGAACACTTTTGTACATATTTGATGTAGAATTCTATGATCCTTTGAAAACCCTTTGCCATCATTTTGTTAAACAATGTATGGTAAGAGCGAATAGTTTGAATCTTGAAAATCTCCTATTAGTTACAGACTTTTTGATTATTATAGAAAATAAATATGAAATGCCAAATTGTGTATTTGGAGACCGGTATCAAGTTCAGATGTTTTTGAAAAAAATCGAGAATTTATGTCGAAGAATTACTATGCAAGATGTTGTTATGATTTTGTTCTATGTTAGTTTTTTTCGATATATGTCGCCAAAATTAAAATTGCATTTATCAAAGCAGTTTGATGATTTAGATAGAATACCAAAGACTTTGACGTTAGAAGAATTTGCGATTTGCTGCATGGGATTTAAAAAATCAAGTCATGAGGTATTTAATAAGAATTTCAGCTTATTAGCAGCTTCCAGACTGAAAGAAAATATACATCACGCTGGGGACTTGACCATTAATATCCTTTTTAAGT
Source organism: Mytilisepta virgata (assembly GCA_028015205.1). Taxonomy (NCBI): domain Eukaryota; kingdom Metazoa; phylum Mollusca; class Bivalvia; order Mytilida; family Mytilidae; genus Mytilisepta; species Mytilisepta virgata. Next base: position 35,997,786 of record CM051520.1, read on the forward strand.
TTTTCTCAAACCGTACAGATCATTTAAATTTCAAGAAATATGTTCCCAAATTTGATGTTATTTTGAAAGACTTGACAGAAGGAGTTGCTGACAAATTTGACATTTTCAGTTTGAAAACTGTACTTAGTATTTTAAAGGCATACCATGATTATAATGTTTGTACTGAAAAACTGGAAAATCATTTTATTCAAAGACTGGAGCAAGAAGATTTAAGAAATTACAGATTAAAGGATTTATCACGAACTTGTTTTCTTATGGGCAAATTAATGAGTCAATCTGAGGAGTGTAAACATGTGTTGGAATTGATGGCCAACGAATTTATGTCACCACATCGCTTACGTGAACGAGAAAGGTATCCATATTGCTCTGTACTCTGTCTAAATGGAATGTGTGTTTTGGATTACTATCCCTGGAGATTGATAGAGTATTGTTTCGACAAAAAGTTGCTCAACAAAAGAGGTACGTTTAGTTAAATTGTTTTATTATTGTGTTGAAAGGTAAACAATGTATGTAATGTTGGTGAACTTGTATACAATATCCATGTATTGTACAGTTATGGAGTGTAGTACAAAAAGCCAGCTAACATTTATTTTATTGTCTTTTATCATCTGGAAAGTCATTGTGGGGTTTTGAAAGATAAGTCAAATTCTAGCACAAGTTCAAGATAGCCCATTCTGTCAACTTTTTTACCACTTCCCATAATGATAAACACTACATATGTCCCTTAATTTTAAAACAGGCAGGTATTCAATACTGTAAATTCGAAAATTTTTGCGTGCACTTATTATTGTGATTCTTCTACCGAACGCAAAATTAAGAGGTTAAATTATTGCGATTGCCGCCCGTGTGAAAAAAAAGTTTTATTATTGCGATCAAAGATCGAGTAAAAATTGAAAATGGAAGTTTTATATAAAGTAATCATTTTAATTAATGGGATTAAAAATATTAGAATTCGAAATTTTATTATATATATAATAGCTGTGAAAACAACACCTATAAAACAAAGTGTCTACCAATTAACCTGTCTGCTGATGTCGGAAATCAATGAATTACCTGTGTAAATGAAAAAAAGGGGGACAAATCTAGAATAAATCGGACATGAAAATATGCATTAAAATGTGAGTTTATAATATTGCAAGGCTGAACCAATCACAATTTTCGCAATAATAAAAGCATTGCAATAATTTCCATATTACAGTAAGTAAATCAATTAATTTAATCTTACCAAAAATAGAACTGATCACTACATGTGTACTAAATAATTCAAATACTGAATTTGGTAGGAAAGAAACCTGCCCTTCGATTCATAATCAGTTTTATATAATTTATAATTTACTGTATATGTTACTTTCATTTCTAGATTTAAGAAAACATGATGCCAGGAAACAGTTGTTCTTCATTGATCAAAGTATCAGAATTGACAGACCAGATTATCACAGAAAACGTTTGCGAGTGGATTTTTATACAGACCTTATAAAGGTAGTAGTAAACATAATGAGGAAGGTTTCAATGAAGAAATTGGGGGGGGGGAAGTGATTTTTTGGGGAATTTTGAAAGTTGAGCAAAACATTTTAGGTAATTTGAGAAAATTGAGTTAAATATTTAGGGATTTTGGAAAAAGGAGCTAAAAGTTTAAGGAATTTGGGAATAAATGACAATTTTTTAGGGAAAATCATACCCATTGTCCCCCCCTCCCTGCCAATGAACTTGTCTGTAAACCTCGGTCTGTGGAACAGAATTTTTTATTATTTTTAATACCTAAATCATTTTGAATACTGTTAACATTTAGCAGAAAGATGCAATTAAGTTGCAACTAAAACAGAGAAACAAAAATATTTTGCATGTCTTTCACATTTCCAATATCAAATATCTGTATTTTTATGGCTAACTTTATTTGTTGGTTTTACAGGATGGCGTAATGACCTGGAATTTACCAGCAAAAAGTGACAAAGTAGATGAAAGAAGTTCAAGAGATGGACTCCTTTTAGAGTTACAGGAGAATTTAGCAATAATACTAGGAGGAAAGGACTTTTTTCAGATTTCACACATACTTCCACATTTTGAAGTTACAGGTATCCAAAATTGATGATTTTTCTTGCTTAATCTAACCACCAGAAATGTGTTGTTTTAAGAAAAGGTCCATGGAAAGATTGTGAAAATATATTATTTAGAATGAAAACCATATAAAATTTTAATCTATGTTTAATTTGAAAAATTGAAGAAAGACTCAAATAAAACTTACTATCAATCTAATTCAAATTAGTTCTCCACACTTGCTCCTTATTTTCCTTCAGTTGTTTATACATGTATGTCGCACATGAGAGATCTAACTACAGCCGCTTGAGGGTCATGTCTAGGGTCAAATTTACGGTAGCAAATCAGCGATGCAGCTTTAAAATCTCAGGGTATTGAACTGGCATAGAAGATATCATGGCGTCTAAATTCTGAAAGTAAAATTACAAAAATGGCAGCCTGCATGCAATTTTATTTCATAATTTGAATCATTTAAAGTTATTGTTTTTAAATCTTCCAACAAATTCCAATGGCGTCAGGTGAATTATTAACATCATGAAAACTATGTACTATGAAAACAAACAATTGTGTATTGTGTGGATTCTGGTTCATAAACATTGAAATTTTGGAAATGGGATACTCTTCAAACAACACTGAAGTTGAACCTCGACAGGGTACATGTATGAGAGTGCCTCATTGATTGGTTAATTGTAAACGACTCTTTAGACACTGATTGGTTGGTAAAAGTTCAGCAAATTTTACCCTAGACATGACCCTCAAGCGGCTGTAGTTAGATCTCCCACGCGCGACATATAAACAACCGAACAAAAATAAGGAGCAAGTGGGGAGAACAAATTTTAATCAGATTTACTTAATACTATCTTTATTCTAATAATTCATTCATCTAGTGAAAATGTAGTACAGTAGACTCTGGTAATTGAATATAAAAAATATCCCATTATCCATGATATTCAATTAGACAGTAACATCAAGTAAGCTTATCAAACTAGTCGTGCTGGATTATTGTTGTCATGATGGTCTCCTGGGACAAAGTACTCCCAATCTGCAAATGGTTCCTATGAGTCTACCAAAATTTAACGTATGAATATGAAAAGTTACAGAAGTGTGAACGGGAGGGAAATTCAATTTAATTTACAACCAAGAATGTCCGTAATATGTTACCGGCTGATGACAGTCGGTAATTTTAATATTTTCAGTCCCCATCGAGTGTTCATATCGTCATTCTAAACCACTACTGTATTAAAAACATTTGTAATGAGAATGATTTTAAAATAAATTTTATTGATTTTTTTTTTTCTACCTGGAAGTTATCTTTCAAAAAGAAATACGTAAAAAATTTGGAATGGGCATGTGTATTCGCAATTCTCAGAGGAATAAATTTGAAATATTTAAATGAAATGAAATTTGTTTTGAAAACAAAGCCTCTTATTAGATATTAAAAAGTTATGGTTATATATATTCTAACAAGATGAATGTCAACAAACGTTGAACACATGTAGTAAAAATGATTTGTGAGATGCTCAAAAACTGGAGAAAGATCCAGGTCACATTTTGTGTATTTGTCAACAACATGACTGGTCGATTAAAGTTTGCTACTGTTTTTGTCTTTAAAAGAACAAGAAAGATAACTTTTTGAAAGCAAGATGAAATGATAATGGTGATAGTATGACGTATTATTACCTTTTCCTATTCTTCACATATTGTCAAATAACTATGAAATGGTTGATATCTCCTTATAAGAAGATACACAGAACATGCATTCATTGATGTATGGGGGGGGGGGGGGAGTTTGGTGGGATGGGGGGTACTTCGAGGAATGCCCTGCACTTCAAAACAGATTTGTCTTTATAGATTTGAAAACATTGATATTCCCTCTCTATCACTATATATCTGAATTTTGAGTATCCTTTAATTTGTGAGTTTTAGCTTCAGTACTTTTAGTATCTTTTAAGTTATGCAAAATGGTAGAGACTTTTTTTATAAAGGACCCAGTGAACAATTATACATCCTTTTGTAGTATCAAATTGAAAATCAATTGCTAATATTTATGTCTGACATAATTGATTTACATCTATTTTTTTTTAAATGGCAAAAAAAAATTTGATTCCTCCTTTTAAAAATCCTCTTTACAAATCAACTAAATATTTATGCCTGTTAGGTTGTTACAGTAGGATGTTAGCATCAGTGCTGGATATAAGCATTTCGTGCTGTGTTTAAAACGTTAATTACTTTTCCTGGATTTTTACCAAAATTGGAAACAAGCTTGTTCAATTAATTCATGATCAAGAGATAGATTCTAGAGGAAAATTTTGTAAATTTTTTTCCCATTTTTCCGTGTTTTACTTATAAATGGACTAAGCTTTTCTCCATGTTCACATTACATACAGTCTGCAGTTAAAATTTTTAAAACATTTATTTCTTAAACCATCCTGGATTTTTACCAAACTTTGACAGAAGCTTCTTCAAGATCAATAAATAACATGTAAAGAAAAAATATGTACATTCAACTATTACACTGAAAACATAGACAACAGCGAAAACAGGCAAGACACTGAGTACTGTGGAACATGTACAAATTTTTATCATCCTTCTCTGTGATTCTATCAGCTTGTTGAGCAGCTCCGAAAATTTATATCAAGAAGCCTGTGCGCTGAGCAGGAGTTATCAACAGTCAGCAGGACTTGTCAACAAATTCTCCCAACGTTTGTCAGCTTAGAACTTATTAAATAGCTTTTAAAATTGCAAAATATTAATAAATATACCAAGATTTGGTGTTCCTTTTTTATATTATGGCGTTTTATTTAAATGAATGATGAAGAAATTTCTAAAAGTGACATCAACAAAATGTGTCTTTCCTCGATGCTGATAATGTCTGCTGGGACTTCTTTCCGCTCTTTCCATTGCATTTCATTATTTGCGATTAAATTAAATTTTTAAAGCAGCTTTATTTTTATATGTCCATATTTTCGCCTGAATTAGTACAAAAACGACTAAATGTTGTTTAAATATGTCGTCTCCTTGGTTAAATTTGAGTGATTATTTAGTTGCCCATATTTTAGTCAGAAGTTGTTTCACGAATGGAGACATGGAGACGGACTATGAAGTCAACAAGGTTGCATGTTTGAAAGCGGGTGCTTTAGTTTCCCGGAAAATCATGAACAAAGATTTCCAGACTGATTTTGTTTTTTATACGACCGCAAAATTTTTGCGGTCGTATATTGGTATGACTTTGGCGGCGTCGTCGTCTGCGTCGTCGTCTGTCGTCACCATCGTCGTCCGAAGACATTTGGTTTTCACACTATAACTTTAGTATAAGTTAATAGAAATCTATGAAATTTAAACACAAGGTTTATGACCACAAAAGGAAGGTTGGGATTGATTTTGGGAGTTTTGGTCCCAACAGTTTAAGAATCAGGGGCCAAAAAAGGGCCCAATAAGTATTTTTCTTGGTTTTCGCACGATAACTCTAGTATAAGTAAATAGAAATCTATGAAATTTTAACACAAGGTTTATGACCACAAAAAGAAGGTTGGGATTGATTTTGGGAGTTTTGGTCCCAACAGTTTAGGAATTAGGGGCCAAAAGGGTCCAAAATTAAACTTTGTTTGATTTCATCGAAAATTGAACTATTGGGGTTCTTTGATATGCCGAATCTAACCGTGTATTTAGATTCTTAATTTTTGGTCCCGTTTTCAAATTGGTCTACATTAAGGTCCAAAGGGTCCAAAATTAAACTTATTTTAACAAAAATTTAATTCTTTGGGTTCTTTGATATGCTGAATCTAAACATGTACTTAGTTTTTGTCGAGCCTGCGACTTTAGTCACAGAAAGCTCGACATAGGGATAGTGATCCGGCTACGGCGGCGTTAACTCATATCTTAAAAGCTTTATATTTTAGAAGGTGTAAGACCTGCATGCTTTATACTTTGTATATAGATGCCTTATGTTACGAAGTTTCCGTCTGTCATATGTACATTGTCCTTGACCTCATTTTCATGGTTCAGTGACTACTTGAAAAAAAAAATTAAGATTATGATAACTATATTTGGTATGTGCGTACCTTGCAAGGTCCTCATCCCCATCAGACAGTTTTCAATTGACCTCGTCCCCATTTCACGGATCAGTGAACAAGGTTAAGTTTTGGTGGTCAAATCCATATCTCAGATACTATAAGCAATAGGTCTAGTATATTTGGTGTATGGAAGGATTGTAAGTTGTACATGTCCAACTGGCAGGTGTCATCTGACCTTGACCTCATTTTCATGGTTCAGTGGTTATAGTTAAGTTTTTGTGTTTTGGCCTGTTTTTCGAATACTGTATGCAATAGGTCTACTATATTTGGTGTATGGAAGGATTGTAAGGTGTAAATGTCCAACTGGCAGGTGTCATCTGACCTTGAACTCATTTACATGGTTCAGTGGTTATACTTAAGTTTTTAACCGGATTTTCATAGGAAAATATCGGTTATTAATTTGGTGATGTACGGCGGGTGGGCGGACCGGCGGGCAGACGGCTGCCAAACAGTGTCCGTGCAATAACTTATGAACTGTTCAACCAAAGCTTTTCAAATTTTAATATGTTGTTACTGATGACAAAATGGAGGTCAAGTTCGATATTGACGATTTTCACTTTCACCGTTCAGGAGTTATGGTTCTAAAAAATTGAAAAAAGGCAGTTCAAGTCGTCGTTTCCATGCAAAGGTCATTTGTTGTTGTCAGGTTATTACTTTTCTTGTGGCATATTCGTGGCCCTTCATACAGCAGAAAATGAGATATTCAGCAGTTCCATCCGATGACTTCTACCAACCCCTGCTTAACAAATGTGTGTGTACTTATATACTCTCAAAAATTCCAATATTTGTCACTTACTATAAATAGGAGGTCAAGATTGATTTTTGCCTTTCCATTTCTGAACCCTACAAAACCCTACAAAAATTCATTTATATTTCTTTACTTCATCCTGTTTAGGAATCCAGATTTTCAAACGTCATTTCCATGCAGGAAAATCTGGTTTGCTGTCATTCAACAGCCTCTTGTTGTGTTTTGGCCTGTTTTTCGAATACTGTATGCAATAGGTCTACTATATTTGGTGTATGGAAGGATTGTAAGGTGTACATGTCCAACTGGCAGGTGTCATCTGACCTTGACCTCATTTTCATGGTTCAGTGGTTATAGCTAAGTTTTGTGTTTTGCTCTGTTTTTTGAATACTGATAGCATTTACTTTCATTAGAAATACATGATAGGCGAGACATTTTTGTGTGTCCACTCTTGTTTTATTATGGGCCCAGTTTTCAAGTTGGTCCAAATCGGGGTCCAAAATAAAACTTTGTTTGATTTCAACAAAATTGAATATATGGGGTTCTTCGATATGCTGAATCTAACCATCTATTTAGATTTTTGATATTTGGGCCCGGTTATCAAATTGGTCCACATTGAGGTTTAGAGGGTCCAAAATTGAACTTTATTTGATTTCATCAAAAATTGAATTCTTGGGGTTCTTTGATATGCTGAATCTAACCATGTATTTAGATTTTGGATATTGGAATACCACAAAGGGATGGTAAGAATTGTCTTTGGGAGTTATGGCTCAAACCGTTAAGGAATAAGGTGCAAAAAAGGGGGGAAAAGGGATTCCAGGTTAATGGACAATTACTTAAGTACAAAACATAATTTAAAAGGACAGTGTAAGGTTGGTAATTGAAACTCATTTGAACCAACTGTTCAGGGTTCGACCTCTGCGGTTGTATCAAGCTGTGCCCAGCGGAGCATTTTATTTTAATTGGTGAAGAAATATAAGATACAATGAATATTTAAAAAAAATCAATGTTTCTTTTAGATATTGAAATAATGTTACAAGATGGGAAAGTAATAAGAATTCCAAAGACAGAGAACAATATTCTGAAGAGAATACAAGACATTGGTGAACATGTCTACCATGGAAATATTGAGAGGTAAAGAGCAGTATAAATTTTAAGTGGAAAAAACGATTAAAAAAATATTCAGATGACATTTTTTATTGCATCAGTATCTGTCAGAGTCCTGAATTTTTTCTCTGTTAGCAGAGGTGTTTACTATTACGTAATTTCCGTAATTGTCCCGGATTTTAGATTCAAAATACGTATTACAGATTTACCTCCGGAGTAACGCTTTGCAGTTTTGTACCAATTATTTTTTTGATTCCTGGTCGTGGAAATGCTTTCTAATTACGTTTGATTTTCCAGTTATGAACAGCGTTTTAATGAGATTGATGATAAAAACTCTGATTTTTTCTAGATGTAAGATGCTTTGATGGTGGGTCTCTATGGTAGTTTTCATGCTGACATTTGAGATTACTGACAAAGGGCCCAATTTACTGACGAAAATCATTAGCATTACTGATCACACCAGAAAATCTTGCTATGCAAATATGTCTTTGAAATATGGCATCATTATACCCCCGCAAACAAAGTTTGGGGGTATATAGGAATCAACCTGTCCGTCTGTCTGTCTGTCTGTCTGTCTGTCTAGTTATGTAGCAAAATTGTTGACCAAATAAAATATATGAATTTTCATACACAATCAAATCAAATAGGCAGATTTTTCATATCATGAGTTCATATCACACAGTACTTGATGTAATACGAAATTTTCCTAACTGTCCGAGATTTAGATATTACCAGTCAATCATAACTTGAAAGAGAAAGAAGTTTACACGAATGATTTTTTAGTTTACAGGACATTTGGTCTGGTTAACAACCTAGCTTTACCAGACCGAATGTAATTTTACCAGACCAAAATTTCTACTGTGCAAAATTTCTTTATCAATTTAAATTTTCATTTTTGCAGCCTTGTCTGGAATGCCTCCTTGCATATATTTAAATCCTATAGTGTTCATATTATAAAATAAGCGGAAGTAGTATACTACTGGAAATCACATAAACAAAAAAACAATACCAGACATGTTCATATCAATATTTACACTTACCTGCCTCTTAACTAATTGCAATTTCCCTTCCTTCCCCGTATAATCTCGTCGGTTTTTAGCTGTATCCTACCCCCACCATTATCTCCCTTTGAAAAACTCTTCAGTTTTCTCTCGACGCCGCCATTGTCAAGTTGGACAAAAAGGTAACCTCGTATAATCGTATTTTATTGACCGTTTTATTGGCCATCTAGATTCGTATTGTGATGGAAAATCGTTTTAAGGGTTGTGTGAAATGCGATGGAAAGATAAATGTGATTGATAACCATGATGAATGCTATAAACATCGTGTTTGTAACGAGTTTTTTCCATGTGACATTTGCCGCGATTAGGATAAAGAAAAAAGGGAATTAGTTGTAAAAATGATCGGCAAAAGCCTTTGTAAAGGGAATAAGACAGTGCCGGCTTCTAATAGATCCCTCTGTGTAGGCGGATCTAAAACAAGTGTTGAAAATTCGTCTGTGGAGGCGGATATACAACAAACATCGGAAGAGCCAGGGACGCAATCTGTCTGCGCTATAAATCTGGCGGACTTAATAGAGCAAGAGGTCAAACAACAGATGGCATCTATGATGAAGACAGATAAAAATTCTAATGTTGTTTCTTTAGAAAAACAGCCAAAATCAATTAAAAAGTCGGACCGTCCACATTTTGATAAATTTTTACCTGTGGATGACCAACAATCAGTTATCCTTTGCAAGTCCGTTGCGTAATTATGTGCGCTGAAAAACTAGTCTCCTGAAAGCCACCATCATATGTCATAGAAAAACCATAACGTATTTTGCGACTCGATCTGAAAAAGCCATAGGTACTTATGCGAAAATTTTCTTCACTTCTTTAAAAATTTATATAAATTCTATGTAAAATTAAATTTTAAGATGCACATTATTACTCTATAGTTCTTTCATGAAAATGAATGATCACATTAAAATGATATGGCTTTAGAAATTTTAGTTTGATATTGTATACACATTAGTCTACTGTGGCAGTGCATCGAAGATTTAATTTTTCACATGATGCTGTTAGGTTTTTAAATGCGTTGCACACACACTTGTATGCTCTGGTCCATGTGGGTTGAGTTTACATATTACCACATTTCTACGCTATGGGTGTTGTGAATTGAAGCACAATAGCAAAAGTTAAACACAACTGTATGCAGTGGTTTTTCTATCAAATAGATGAATGACAGTTACTGCGTAAGAATGCGTATAAAAAATTCATTTAGCTAAGAAGATTCAGGGTGTACTGATGTGAAATTTAATTTACTTAATAATTAATTGCTAACTTTTAATTAGCATTTTTTTCAAAATGGAATATTTATAAGACGGGTTTTTCATTTTTGAGATGAATTTTTACCAAAGATGAAGAGGTTTTATGATGTGATATGAAAATATTGTAAGATTAATTAGTAGCATAACCCTAAAAGTTTATAAAAATTAATTTTGTGTTAATTTCAATCATCAGTTAAAGTTTTATTAGTTTTAATTATCATATTTTATTTTATTTTATTTGAAGAGTGTTTTACATTAATAACATTTAAAACGTCATAACTCACCTTGTTACGAAGAAAATTTCTAAATTACTTGATGAAATCTTCATAAAAAACTTAAAAATTAAAAGTTCCATGGCCTTTCTACGACAAATGATACACAAATTTTGGATGCTGTTTTTTGCATGCACATAATTACGCTATGGTTTTTCTATGATGTATACTAGTGGCTGTGCAAAGGTTATGGAATCTGAACAGTCTTCAGTCCGGAATAATGATGAGTTGTCTTGTAATGACAGTAATTCAGATATAGGAAGTAATGATCATCCCTCTTGTTCTTTCACAGAGGTGCCGATAGGTGCACCTGATGCTTCTGATCCATTTCAATGGAATTGTTTTGTGGATAAAATGACAAAAACTCTTACTATTAATTATGAAGAAGAGGAAACTTCAGAGGCTAGTAGACCATCTTTTATTTCATCTAGACTGAGGCATGATAACATAGATAAGAAGAAAGCCTTGCCTAGATTGCCTCTGGAGGGCACTATTATTGATACAGTTAAATCTGTAGAAAAAGAAGCAGTGGCTGGACATTTAAAAAAAGTAGATCTGTCCGTGGTAGATATGATAAAGCATTCATGGTTAAGAAAGATGATTTTCTTACTTTCTGTTCGCCTCCTAAATTAGATAATAATATTGAGGAAGGTTTAGCATTGCAGAATCAGGGACGAAGAAGTAATTTTGGGAATAATAATAACCGATCTAGAATTCAAATTCCACCTTTTCACAAGGAGCTTGACAATCACTTTCGCAAAATAGATGTTTCAGCTAGAGTACTTTTACGTGCGATTTCTTATGGGTCCATGATTTCTGCATATTTAGATGAGGCATCATGTGAAGATGAAAGACTTGAAGGTCGTAAGGCATTAATTAATTGTTTTAGAAGCATGTTTTAAGCCGAAGGAAAGTATTTTTACGCAATGTAAATTTCATTAGTAAAGCCACTGAGAAAAAGCTTGTACAGTTACCAGTGTTTGGAAGTCAACTGTTTAATGGTCAGTACTTTGACATTTTACACACATCTGCAGAAAATTTGCGGGATGCTAAGGAAACACAAAATGTGTATTCTGCTAATAGTTTCAGCAGGAACAATAGTATGAACAAGAGTAAGGATGATGGCAGAGGTGCTCCTGATTTTTCGAGAAAACGAAAAAATGAGAATACTGATCACAGTCGTTTTAACAAAGTACCTCGTATGAATCCTAGTAATGTACCATCTGAGCCGGTTAGGGAAAATTTTCTTGGCGACCAATATGTCAGACAGAATTTTTTCCGCAAAACTCCTGGGGGCCCCCCAAAGGGGTTCACAAACCCCAGGAAATAAGTTGCCAGATAGTGAACATGCAGAAAAATCCTGTACAATATGTAAATATGAATTCCCAAGTAGGGGCACGTTTACTGATGTTTCACAGGGAGTGGACACAGATAACGCAAGATCGTTGGGTGTTGGACGTCATAAGAAATGACCTAAGGATGGAATTCCTGTCATGTCCAGGATCAAGAATAAAAGAAACTTGTGTACCAAGGAATGGTGTTCAAGAATTAGTTATTGTAGAAGAAATAAATACTTTATTAGAAAAATGTGTTATAGAAAATGTACCAAGAAACGAAGAAAATCAAGGCTTTTACAGCACAGTGTTCGTAGTTCCAAAGAAACAAGGCGGTTTAAGGCCAATCTTAAATTTGAAACCGCTAAATCAGTATGTAGTGCCAAGACATTTCAAGATGGAAACTCTCCGATCCATTATGAAAGGGTTGAAAACAGGAGATTATGCTGTAACTTTAGATTTGACCGATGCTTACTTCCACGTTCCTGTTCATCGTCAGTTCAAACAGTTTCTACAGTTTCGGTTTCTAGGGAAATCTTACCAGTTTCGAGCAATGCCATTCGGACTACGGTCAGCTCCGAGAATATTCACCAAGATTATGGCAGTGGTAGGAGCTTTTCTGAGAAAAAAATTGATTCACATATTTATGTACCTGGACGATTGGCTTCTGATAAATTCGAAAAAAGCCATTCTAATGCAGCATCTGCAGTATGTGTTAAAGTTGTTGAAGGAACTAGGTTTGATGGTAAATCTGAAGAAATCTGTCTTAGCTCCAATGCAGGACCTAGAATATTTAGGTGCTCACTTCCATCTACAACAAGGAATAGTGACTCCAACCGAGAACCGCTTTCAGGCTATACTTTTGATAATTCAGACATTGCAGGCATCTACAAGTACTTAAGCTGTTGTGATTCTCAGGCTCTTGGGACTGATGGCATCGTGTATTTATCTGATACCGATGGGACGTTTACACATGCGCCCTATACAGCTGTACCTGTTAGCTTGGTGGCGACCGAATGTTCAACCACTAAGTCACTGCATTCCTGTGAAAATGAGTCTAGTACAACATTTAGCATGGTGGACAGTAACAGAAAGAATGTTTTTCAAGGAATGAATTTCGAGAACCAATTTATCAAATGACACTAGTTACAGATGCTTCGGAGATGGGATGGGGAGCTCATATAGACAGCTGGCAAACAGCGGGAATTTGGTCTCCGCAGGACAGCAAGAAACACATAAATTGGTTGGAACTGAAAGCTGTGATGTTAGCATTACAGGAGGCTCAACATTTAGTCAGAAAGAAAGTAATTCTTGTCAGATCAGACAACACGACATTAATAAGTTATATAAACAAACAAGGAGGAACACACTCGGCAGAACTGTGTTATCTGACTTGGCAAACGTATCAATGGTGCATACTACATCAAGTGACGATAAGAGCAGTTCATATACCGGGACGGAAGAATTTTTTGGCCGATGCTTTATCGCGAGGAAAAGACATGATCCGCATGACGGAGTGGACATCAGACAATACAGTAGTGAATCTGATTTTTTATCGAATGGGTATGCCATCAGTGGATCTGTTTGCGACTTGGCAAAATCACAAGCTTCCAGTGTATTGTTCACCAGTGCCAGATGTAAATGCTCTGCACATAGATGCATTTGCTCTCAAATGGACAGGGATATATGCCTATGCGTTTCCTCCACCGGTTCTCATACCACGAGTTCTTCAGAAAATACGACAGGAAAATTGTACAGTCATTCTTGTGGCTCCAATGTGGCCAAGGCAGTCATGGTACCCACAGTTGTTGGAAATGTTAATAGAAATTCCAATAAAACTTCCAAATGTACCGGAATTGTTGTACCAAAAATGAAACAATGTTTAAATATATCATCAGGATACAGAGGTACTAAATCTTGTGGTATGGAAGTTGTCAAACTCAACCATCAGTCAAAGGGATTTTCTGAACAAATTGCAACAATTATGGCAAATGCCCGAAAGTCGTCAACTCAGTCAGTTTATGATGCAAGACTCGGAATATACAACGGCTGGTGTGAAGAACGGAATATTGATCCCATTAAGGCATCTATTCCCGATATAGCCGAGTTCTTTATGTACCTTAGTTCAGTTCAGAAATGCAAACTAGGACAATAACTGGCTACAAGTCGGATATTGCACTTGTTCATGAGGACAGTGACAAAATTTCATCAAATTCTGACTTATCTTCCCTAATTAAAGGGTTGTTTAATATGAATCCCACTGTTCGTCCACTGACACCAAATTGGAATTTACCTCTGGTTCTATTAGTGTTAAATAAGTATCCTTTTGAACCATTACAAACAGCAGATTTAAAGTTCTTTTAAAACAGTATTCTTATTAGCGTTAGCATCAGCTTCAAGAGTCAGTGAAATTCACAGTTTAACACTGGGTGATGGACATTTCAGAAATGAACAAAGAGGGATAAGACTTCTTCCTAATATGCAGTTTCTTGCAAAGACACAAACACTTTCTAAAGCTTGGGAACCGTTATTTATTCCGAAATTTGACATTTATGCTACAGATCCATCTGATTTAACACTTTGTCCTTGTCGTGCGTTAAAAATATACATTGAACAAACAAAGGGATTAAGGAAGTCTAATAGACTGTTTATGTCATTTCAAAAGAATAATCATAAGGAGGCTTCTAAAGATTCTATAGCTAGATGGATAGTTAGTACTGTGCGATTTGCATATGAAAATGCAGACAATGACATTTTAAAAACAGTGCATGCACATGATACACGACGCTTATCAACATCTTGGGCTCTTTTTAATGGTGCTTCTTCATCTGAAATCTTAAAAGCAGCACTTTGGAGCAATGAAACAACTTTTACATCCTTTTATTTGAGGGATGTACCAGATCATCAGGAAATTTTTGCCAGAGCAGCTATCTTGGATTCTGCTAAGAGGGCTAGATGCAAATAGGTAAATATGTTATTTTATTAATCCTGTTTGTCTTCCTCTCCCTCCACCTTCATGGGCTGCAAATTCTTGCAATTAGTTAAGAGGCAGGTAAGTGTAAATATTGATATGAACTAGGATTTTTGGGGGTAAAATCCTTGTTCATGATGTATTTACACTTACCTGCCTCGCCCGCCCTCCTCCCCTCTTGAGGAATATTATTATATTCTGTCTCGAGAAACTGAAGAGTTTATCAAAGGGAGATAATGGTGGGGGTAGGATACAGCTAAAAACCGACGAGATTATACGTGGAAGGAAGGGAAATTGCAATTAGTTAAGAGGCATTTAAGTGTAAATACATCATGAACAAGGATTTTACCCCCAAAAATCCTATTCGTCTGTAATTCAACAAAATTTTACCGGACTGATCCATGTTTTACCGGAAATGACAGACATCTGAGTTTATGGATTAATATAGTGTGAGATTCAAGATTGTTAGCTGAAGTTAGAAATATTTTAACACATAAATGAGCATGTCTCATTTCAAAAGTTGAATATCATACATGTACAACAAACAAATTTCTCTCTAAATATAAATCTGCTTTGATCATTATGAAATGACAATCAGTGTTGAAATACTTTTAATTAGTAAGTGTTGTATAGTTTGATATTGGTAAAAGTTCCATGTTAGAAAATTATATTGCATTGTTATTTGAAGTTTAAGGACTAGTTCAGTACATGTAGTTTTATAACTAAATTTGAAGAGAATATTTGTCATATATTTCATAAATTGGTAAAGGTGTCAGTGGTAGATAGCTTTGTCACTCGATATCACTGTGGCGGTGTGTGTTCGACTCTGATCTTAATTGAAAAGGATTGCCAGATTTCCTACTGAAGGTCGGTGGCTCTCTCTGGGTACTCCTTCTTCCTCCACCAATAAAAACTGGCCGTCACGAAATAGCCAAATGTCCTGAAAACAGTGTAAAACTCCAACTAAACAAACAAACAAACAAACACATAGTTTTAGTCTCCCTTTAACTAAAGTTACCCTGGGTAAATAGCTTAAAACCATCAAAATTACAAACAATTTCCTTGTGCCATTAATCAGAAACTTTTTCCCTTATATAATTCCTGAAAAAGGATATATTTTGCCAAAATTATTAGTGTTTACACTAAATAAACTATATTTTATATGTAGATCAGTTGCATCACCCTGTATTATTTCAGACTTGTACTTTGTGTGCATAATGTGAGAGCATATATTGACTACAGATGTCTTGATGGTTCAGAAGTGTTGAAACTGAAAGGTCACTACAAGGCTCGTGAAGGACAGTATTCAAGGAAAGGGTATAAGGTCATCCCGGTAAGTTTAATTCTTAATACAATGGAACATTGATCTGTGACACTTGGCTACTTTATTCATTACCATGGATATTTTAAAATAAGATACATGTAATTTCACTGAGATTTCATTACAGCTAAATTTTCTTTACAGGGCACCTCTATATAGCAGATCACTGTCTATAAAGGGCACTGTTAAAATGTCCCTGTCAAGCTTATAAATCTGTATTAAACAGATTTTTTTTTCATCACACTTTTCTCTGCAACTACATATCACAGCCACTTGCCCAAAATATGTTTTTTGACCTTGGCAACAACTTGTTTTACAACTTCTTTTATTTTTAGACCTCATGGTTTTGAATACAAAATTTTTCATCACACTTTTCTCTGCAACTTCTTGTCACAACCGCTTTATTTTTTGTCAAGCCTTCTATAGGTATGCCATATCGTGGGATACGTTTTCGAACTAAGGTGATATTAACTTCCTGTTTGACAACATTTATTTTTATACGACCGCAAAATTTTTGCGGTCGTATATTGGTATGACGTTGGCGTCGTCGTCGTCGTCGTCGTCGTTGTCGTCGTCGTCCGTCGTCTGCGGCGTCGTCCGAAGACATTTGGTTTTCGCACTATAACTTTAGTATAAGTTAATAGAAATCTATGAAATTTAAACACAAGGTTTATGACCACAAAAGGAAGGTTGGGATTGATTTTGGGAGTTTTGGTCCCAACAGTTTAAGAATCAGGGGCCAAAAAAGGGCCCAATAAGCATTTTTCTAGGTTTTCGCACAATAACTCTAGTATAAGTAAATAGAAATCTATGAAATTTTAACACAAGGTTTATGACCAGAAAAGGAAGGTTGGGATTGTTTTTGGGAGTTTTGGTCCCAACAGTTTAGGAATTAGGGGCTAAAAAAGGGCTAAAATAAGCATTTTTCTTGGTTTTTGCACAATAACTTTAGTATAAGTAAATAGAAATCTATGAAATTTAAACACAAGGTTTATGACCACAAAAGGAAGGTTGGGATTGATTTTTGGAGTTTTGGTCCCAACAGTTTAGGAATTAGGGGCCAAAAGGGTCCAAAATTAAACTTTGTTTGATTTCATTGAAAATTTAACTATTGGGGTTCTTTGATATGCCGAATCTAACCGTGCATTTAGGATCTTAATTTTTTGTCCCGTTTTCAAATTGGTCTACATTAAGGTCCAAAGGGTCCAAAATTAAACTTAGTTTGATTTTAACAAAAATTGAATTCTTTGGGTTCTTTGATATGCTGAATCTAAACATGTACTTAGTTTTTTTATTATGGGCCCAGTTTTCAAGTTGGTCCAAATCGGGGTCCAAAATTAAACTTTGTTTGATTTCATCGAAAATTGAACTATTGGGATTCTTTGATATGCCGAATCTAACCGTGCATTTAGATTCTTAATTTTTGGTCCCGTTTTCAAATTGGTCTACATTAAGGTCCAAAGGGTCCAAAATTAAACTTAGTTTGATTTTAACAAAAATTGAATTCTTTGGGTTCTTTGATATGCTGAATCTAAACATGTACTTAGTTTTTTATTATAGGCCCAGTTTTCAAGTTGGACCAAATCGGGGTCCAAAATTAAACTTTGTTTGATTTCATCGAAAATTGAACTATTGGGGTTCTTTGATATGCCGAATCTAACCGTGCATTTAGATTCTTAATTTTTGGTCCCGTTTTCAAATTGGTCTACATTAAGGTCCAAAGGGTCCAAAATTAAACTTAGTTCGATTTTAACAAAAATTGAATTCTTGGGGTTCTTTGATATGCTGAATCTAAACATGTACTTAGTTTTTTTATTATGGGCCGAGTTTTCAAGTTGGTCCAAATCGGGGTCCAAAATTAAAGCTAAAAAGGGGGTAAATTATTTTTTTTTGGGGGGGGGGGGCAATTCTCCACAGCATATTGTATTACACAAAAGCAAAAAATTGAATATAAATTAAAATCATATGACCAATTCTAAGTTCTTTATTTCAGTTATTCTGTGTCAGAAACCTATTATGTGTCAAATATTTGAAGAAATTTTCAATTGCACAGTATTGCGCAATAGCAAGAAATTGATATGTGTGCCCTGTTATCAAAACTTTATTATTAACAAATTCCATTGGAAATTTGCCAATATAAAATGTGCTGATGAAGCTTTTTTGTTTATCTTATCTAAACTGCTTTTAATATGTATATTTAAAATTTGCCATCCATGACTATGATGTCATTTTCTATTTTAATATGTTATGGTGTATTTAAATGGGCTGTTATGGTTGCAAAGTATAAAGAAATAGGGGGGGGATGGGGGGGGGGGGGGGGGTTGAAAACAAAATTTGGGGGGGGGGGGGTAAATGAGAAATTGGGGAGGGGGTAATTTTTTCTCATTTCATATTTCATAAATTAAAAAGAAAATTTCAAATTTTTTTTAGCAAAAAAAAGGGGGGGGGGTTACAATAAATTTTATTGTTTTTTGTTTTTTTTTTTGGGGAGGGGGGTCAATGTGCAACTTCATAGTGTATTGCACAAAAGCTAAAAAAAGGGGTAAATTATTATTTTTTTTTTTTTTGGGGGGGGGGGCAATTCTCCACAGCATATTGTATTACACAAAAGCAAAAAATTGAATATAAATTCAAATCATATGACCAATTTTAAGTTCTTTGATTTCAGTTATTCTGTGTCAGAAACCTATTATGTGTCATATATTTGAAGAAATTTTCAATTACACAGTATTGCGCAATAGCAAGAAATTGATATGTGTGCCCAATTTTAAATTTTAAATTGGTTATTTCTGATTTATATATAAAAACAAATAATACTGATATGGTTTGAATAGGTAAATTAAAAATTTTTAAGTTCTTAGACAACATTCATTCTGTGTCAGAAACCTATGCTGTGTCAAATATTTATTCACAATCCAAATTCAGTATTGTATCAAGCTTGAATGTTGTGTTCATAATTGCCCCAACTATTCAGGGTTCGACATCTGCGGTCGTATCTAGCTGCGCCCAGCGGAGCATTTTATTCTACCTTATTGAAAAGCAGGGGTATCACTTGAGAGCAATGGCTCATAGTATATCTTGTTTCATTTTTAGCTCACCATGCCCAAATGTGAGCTATTGTCATCACTTGGCGTCTGTCGTCGTTATAAACTTTCCTTTAAGGATCTTCTCCTCTGAAACCACTAGGCCATTTGGGACCACACTTTGGTGAAATGGTCCTTGGGTGGCCCCTTCCTAAGTTATGACCGGCATTCCCAACTTCCCGACATGGCATTTTTCAAGCGGATTTTTAAAGATGAGACAGTCATGTTTGAATTCTGCACGTTGTGACTGCAGTTAAGCATTTTTTATTTTAAATAACAGACAGTTCGAAAGACATTGATCTATGGCAACGGAACCTGCCATTATTGAAAGAATTTTTGGGCAAGGTCTCATTTTTGGGGCAAAAATTAAATTTCAGAAATCGTCATATTTCTAAAAAAAGAAAACAGTTGGAACATTGACATCATAAATGATTTTAAAGAGTTAATGTGAAATGTCCAAAATCAATCAAAGCGATCACTGTAAAATATAAGGCTTTTTCACCTCTACACAAGATATTTAGACAGCAACTGTAATAGTATTGTAATGGAAATATTAATTAGTGGTTCTTAACTGTTTTTGTTGAGTATATTTTAATACTGAATTACCTGTTTTTATATTTCAGATTAATGAGTATGAGTATAGAAATGCTACAGATAAAGAAGAGTTTTTGAAAAACCTTATTTTCATGTGAAATTTATTGTATATATTTTGTTGTCACAGTATACAAACAAATAAATTCATTGAATATATTTGACATTTTTTCTGTTGCTTATTGATTTTTTATGGTTTTGTTATTTGTGTAAAGCTTAAAATAAGTGAAATAGTTCAATTTTTAGCTCACCTTGCCTAAAGAGCCATGTGAGCTATTGCTATTTCCTTTAAAGATCTCCTCTGAAACCACTGGGCCAATTGGAACAAAACTTGGCAGCAATAGTCCTCTTTAAGAATTATATCCGATGACCCAGCCTGTCATTCAAGATGGCCACCAGAGGCAAACATAGTTTAATATACAACCCTATGGGAAATTTACTTAAAGATCTTGTCTGAAACCACTAGGCCACTTGGAACAAAACTTGGCAGCGATTGTCCTTATATGGTACTCTTTCAGAATTATATCAGATGACTCCTACATCATTAACGATGGCTGCCAGATCCGAAAAGAGTTTAACATAAAGTTACTTAAAGATCTTCTTGTCTGAAACCATTGTGCCAATTGGAACAAAACTTGGCAGCAATGGTTCTTAGGTGGTCCTCTTTCAGAATTATATCTGATGAACTTGCCCACAATCTATCATTGTCGGCAGAGCCAAAAATATTTGAATTTGATTTTCTTGTCTGAAACCACTAACTCTGTCCAATTGGAACAAAACTGGTCCTTAGGTGATCCTTTTTCAGAATTTTATTCCATGAAGCTGCCTGTCGTCCAAGATGGCCTCCAGAGCCTTACATGTATAGTTTAACATCGGATCCTAAAGGAAATTTACTAAAAGATCTTGTCTGAAACGATTTGTTCAGTTGGAACAAAACTTGGCAGCAATGGTCCTGAGGTGGTTCTCTTTTATAATTATATCAGATGACCCCGTGCAGCCATCCAAGATGACTGCCAGAACCAAGCAAATTGTAATATAGGACCTTATGGGAAATTTCACTGAAAGATGTTCTAATGTTTGAAACCATCATTAAATATCAGCAAAAGAATACCAAAGGGACAAAACAATGGGAAAGGTCTGTAAATTTGAAATAAAAGGAGAAGACAAAATCATGAGAATGAAATACAACAAACGCCACAAGGATACATGTATAACTAAAAGAATAAAAATTTGTAAAATAATCTACACCAAGACAGCATAGAAACTAAAGCACTAGCAATGTGAACTACCTCTAAAAACCTGAATTGACATCAGGTGCTTTGGAAGGGTAATCTTGGTTTACAGCATCCGTCACAATGCACTATTCGGCACGAATCAAGGAGAAAATGTTCGGGAAACTCACATTTTCACCAGATTCTAAGCCTCATCCGTAAAGCGATTTTATGTGAAGTCGGTGCACTGTTATTGTCTATATAAATGTGACAATATATATACACTTTTGAAATAAATCATTAAAAGTCCTTGGCGTAACAAATTCTGTCCAAGGTATAACAATTTCATCATTACCCCAAGGACTGTTACACCAGAGACCTTTTTATTATAAATATAACATGTATAAGAATAAAATCTATACAACTATTCTTTGAGGGCCAGAAGATGCTGTCATTAATTTTCTTACGGTAAGTGAAATCCTAGCTAATTTTAAGACATACTGGTTCCTTAGACTCTTTGATATAAATGTTATTCCATGGACATATATTTTTGTAACGGTGTTTTTTATGATTACCTTATGAGATTTTTTTCCCCAAAAGCACCATCAGCATAAATGTTTTGTCATTCTTATTAATGGATCCTGGGTAATGTGATTATCTATTTTCTATCGAATGTGCAAAGAAAACATTATCCCATGGAAATATCATTGTGTTAAACTCTAGACTCAACATCCTTCAAGAGATTTTGACCAAACTTAGCACATACTTGATCCTTATAAATATCTAGATCCCTATTGATTTTCAAAGTCATAGGTCAAAGGTCAAGGTCACAGTGAAACTTGTAAATTCTTTACAACCTCGTGAACACTAGAGAAGCAACATCCTTCAATGGATTTCGACCAACGTTGGTAGATACTTAAATCCAACTACGTACCAATTAGTCCTTAGGAAAATCTGGAGCGCTATTGATTTTCAAGGTTGAAGATCAAGGTCACAGGGTCACAACTGTTCATAACTTCTTTGTGAACACTCTAGAATCAACAGCCTTCAATGCATTTTTACCTAACTTTATACAAAGTTTAAATTTATCAAGATCTAAAAGCCTAAAGATTTTGATGGGATGGTCATGGGTTCAGTGTTGAGAAGGTGATAGTATAATGTTACTGACTATTTTGCCATTACTTAGTATATCTTTTCAACATTCTACGCTAAATATTTCCTCAGCTGCATTTAAACCATGATTTGCAAAAACTAAGGATAGTACATATCAGGATCTATAAGTTAAGTCAAGATATACCCAAGGGATATTCGAAGGAGGGAAAAATCGAAACAACTGACAAACGAAGACAAGACCAAAACAATACATGCATTAAAATTAAAAACTAATGAACAACATGGACTCCAGGTGCTCCGGAAAGTAAGCAGTCTCTGCTTCTCTGCTTCCTGCAGAACACCCACCATGCTTCCCATATCAAATCCGGTAACATCAATGGAACAGGTCCATTTCATGTGGTACATGTAAGTCCAATATTTCGTTGTAGAAATGTTCAAGCAATGTTAACTTACATGTAGCTCCGTCAGTTTTCATGTATATCTAACATGAAAATATTTTATTCATGCAAGGTTTTTATCTCGCCTCCGACTTTCCGGCGGTGGCGTAAACTATTTGTATAAAGGTTTATATTTCAGAAGGTAGAAGACCTGGATGCTTCATACCTTGTATGCAGATACCTTATGTTATGAACTTTCCGTCTGTCATATGTCCATTGTCCTTAACCACATTTTCATGGTTCGGCGACTGCTCGAAAAAAATTATATTTTTTTTTGTCATGTGAATTTCTCACTTATTATGAGTAATAGGATAACTATATATTTTGTATATAGGTACCTTGCAACGTTTAAATGTCCGCCAGACAGGGTTCACCTGACCCCGACCTCATTTCATGGATCAGTGATCAAGGTTAAAGTTACGTGATTAGGTCAGTTTCTCAGATACTATAAGCAGTAGGTCAACTAAATGTGGTGTATGGAATGACTGTAAGGGATACATGTCAGACTGGCAGGTTTCAGCTGACCTTGACCTCATTTTCATGGTTCATCGGTCAGTGTTAAGTTTCTATTGTTTGATCCTCTTCTCAGATACTATAAGTTATAGGTCAGCTATATGTGGTGTATGGAATGATTATAAGGTGTGCACGTCTGTCTGACAGGTTTCATCTGACCTTGACCCCATTTTAATGGTTCATTAGTCAATGTTAAGTTCATTTTGTTTGGTCTTCTCCTCAGATGCTATAAATAATAGGTCAACTATATTTGCTGTATGGAATGCATTTTATTATTTAACTGCTGACTACTTGTATTGAAATAGTCTCATTATTTTAGAACAAACTTTAAATAGCATTAATAATGATAATAAAGAATAAAAACTTTTAAGGGATCATTACTACAAAATAATTAACAAAAACATTGGAAGGTGTGAAAATGTTAAAATAAGGTCACGTATGCATGAATGTTTAACATAGAATACAGTTCACTTCAGTCTCTTCATGAAGATTAATTGACTCGTGTTCATTCATCATTAAAATGTAAATATAATGTAAAGCTTATATAAACTTTTTTTTACTTTCAACATAAATGCAATTATGAACACTAAAAGTCAGGCGAGACATTTCAGTGAGTCCACTCTTGTTAATTGAACATAATGGAATTGTAGAAAAAATTTCAGTAATCAATTAAACATATTTAAAATCGGTTTGCTTAGTCAGACATATACATGTATTCTGGCGTTAAAATACCATATGAAACAAGTGCGCCGAAAATTCACTTTTGAGACGACCCGTTCATTTTACCTGTCAACAGTCGGTACCGAGGCTTTCCGTAAACCTCTAATGATCACTAGCCTGTCAAAACTGAGGTCTCATCTGTGGCGGGGGTGTTCGACTCCGATCTTAATTGACAAAATTGCCAATTTTCCTACCGGAGGTCCGTGGTTCTCTCTGGGTACTGCGGCTTCCCCCGCCAATGTTAATAAAAAACTATTTGAATCTTTACTGAGTAACTTTTCTCTAACAAAGAAGTTAAGGGTCAAGGTCAGATGTCAACATCTTTAGTACACGACACATCATCTGAAGGTACACTACCCACACATCAAGCCGGGACCTCGGTGGCCGAGTGGTCTAGGTAGTTCGTTGTGACTACTAATGATCACTAGCCTGTCAACGCTGGGGTTGTGAGTTCGAATCTCACCTGTGCCGGGGTGCCGATTTTCCTACTGAAGGTCGGTGGTTCTCTCCGGGTACTGCGGCTTCCACCACCAATAAAAACTGGTCGCCACGAAATAGCCAAATGTGCTGAAAACGGCGTTGAACCCCAACTAAACCTAAACTAAACCCACACATCAAAGATCTAAGATCTAGGTTTTAAGACAAAAAAGTTACAGGCTGGACATGATTAGCAATTTATTGATCTTCAGGTCAAAGTTCAAGGTCAACATCCTTAATATGCGACACATCATCTTGAAGAAACTTACGCACACAACAAATATCGAAGACCTAGGTCTTAAGGCAAAAAAGTTACAAAAATAACCAATTTATTGACCTTGAGGTGAAAAAATCTTAGTTCACAAGCTTAAACCGACAATTTTTGAAATTTGGCCTGTGTGAGCCCCCGGATCAAATCGATATTCTAAATCCTTATTGTGCAACTAAATATATACTATATATAAGCAAACTGAAAGAGAAGTTAAGGTCACAAGCTTAAATTAAAAATTTCAAATTTCGACCCATGTGGACTCCAATTTTAGAAAAATGAAATTCTAAAACCTTAATGCACACCTGCATATGGTGTTTGACAATACTGTCTAGAAATAAAATGCATAAATTGAAAAACAAAAGACAAGTTTATGTCACAAGTTTTCAAACTTCGATCCCCTGTGGGCCCCTTGTTTAGAAAATCAAAATTCTAAAATCTTATTGCGCATCTGCATATAGTGTATGACAATACCGTATAGAAATAATATGCATAAATTGTAAAATTAAAGAGGAAATTAGACCACAAGCTTAAATTGACAGTTTTTCGAAATTCGACCCCTGTGGGCCCCAATTTTAAAAAACCAAAATTCTAAAACCTTATTGGTCATCGATCTTCATATGGTACATGACAATACTGTATAGAAATAAAATGCATACATTGAAAAATGAAAGACGAGTTCAGGTCACAAGCTTGAATTCTAAATTTTGGAAGTTCAACCCATGTGGGCCCCTTGTTTAGAAAATCAAAATTCTAAAACCTTATTGTGCATCTATAGGTGGTATGGAACCATTCTATATAGAAATTAAATTCCCAAACCCAAAAGTGAAGGAGGAGTTGATGTCACAAGAAAGTGTGACGGACGGATGGAGACAATCGCTATATTTCCGAACTTTCTTCGAAAGTGCGGGGATAACTAAACGTTTTGTAATTATTTATCTTTGCTTGGAATTAAACTGACATGTGAAATTATATTCACTGGTATATGTATTCTGGTTGTAAAGGCTGGAGAGGGTTAACTCCACCACTTCTGTTTGGACCTGAATGCAGTGGCATTAAATCAAAATCTCCTCCGATTATTCCAGGGGGATAAGGAGGCATTGGTCCAGGAAACCCTGGGTCTGGAGGTTGTCTGAAGACAGGGGGTAAAATACAAGTCATCTGACTTAAACATCGATGTCTTTCTCTCTCTCTCTCTTCTTCCTTAGTTGGTATTCAATCTTGTAAAGAGAGAACCAGTCTTGTACACAGTCTCTACACAATAAAGGTTCTGATAAACATTTATTTACAACTGAATGATCGACTGGGTCTTCTTCCATTGGTATTGATTGGTAATTAGATGGACCAGCTTCTGAAGATGACGAATACGCCACTTTCGAGTCATAAAGGCGCGCATAATTGACGAACTTTTCCGGTGATGGATATAACACGAAACTTCTTTATTAGCACCTACTACTGAGAATCCAGCACCAGGCATTTCACCTGTTGCATAAATGCTGCCATGACATGGATTTTCTGTTTTATCAGTTTCCATGGCAACAGATTCTTTCTTATTTCTATCATCTTTATGGTTACTTTTTGATATTGGAGTAAAATCTTCATTCAGTGAAACGATGTGTATCAAATCCCCTCCAACTGTGTTACAATCTTTCAATGTCACATCATTTGAAGTATTTTCTGTGTATTCTTGAGTGTTAAATATTGGATCTTTTTTGTTTAAAAAATTCACTTGGAAGGGTGTCGTCAAACAGCCCATAAGCAAACTGGTGAAAGTCATTCAGTTTACACCAATACAGTACTTTTGTAATGTTTCGGTTTCTAATTCTGATTTTCATGTTTGACCTAAACTCTTCTTTCACTTTTCATTTTATGTATTTAATTTCTTAACGGTATGGTCACACACTGTATGTAGATGTGCAGTAAGGTTTTAGAATTGTGATTTTCAAAAACTGGGGCCTTTAGGGGTCGAATTTATAAATTGGGAATTGTAAGTGGGTGACTGAAAGTTTTCTTTCATTTTTCATTTTATTTCTATAATGTATGCAGATGTGCAATAAGGTTTTAGAATTTTAATTTTCAAAAATTTGGGCCTTTATTCAAAGGTATAATTGTGTTAGTTTGTTTTGTTTAGTTGGGGTTTTACACTTTTTCAGCGCATTTGGCTATATCGCGGCGGCCAGTTTTTATTGGTGGAGGAAGCCGGAGTACCCGGAGAGAACCACCGACGTTCGGTAGGAAAATTGGCAATACTTGTCAATTAAGATCGGAGTCGAACACACCCCGCCACAGGTGAGATTCGAACTCACAACCTCAGCGTTGACAGGCTAGTTATCATTAGTAGTCATGACGGACTACCTAGACCACTCGGCCACCGAGGCCCCGGTATAATTGTGAAAAAGGTGCACAGGGATACAAGTGTGAGGAGAGCTGTTGTTTCCGACTGTTATAGAATAGTTATATATGTTTACATAAATTTTTAATTGAGCTACTCGTATTTGTTCCATGTATGTTCCCTAAATATGTTATTTGTATTTTCTTTCGCCTTTAAAAAACTCTTTCGTTTCTTATACGTTATACATTTTTTAATGGCCAAGTGTACATTTTTTTTACTTTAGAAATAGACCGGAGAGTTATTTTCTTATTCACATGTTCAACCGAACATAAAACATTTCTTTTCTACACGTGGCTTCAGAGTTAAACATTTGGAAGGCGAGCCAGCATGTCCAGTCGATACAAAAGATGCGGATAATGTCGAAGATACACTTGAAATTTTTGCGTTTTCTGAACGTCATCGTCCGTGTGCCTTGAACTATCAGGTACATTGCTATTGGCTGCCTGTGTTGGACCACCGAAATGTAATCTATGCAGAGTAAAAATGTATTATAGCCTAGCTATAGAGCTTAAAGCTTTTAAAGTTCTCTTGTACGTGGATGTGTTAAAGTTTGTTCGCCTTGCTTGTTGTATTTTCATTGAATGCCTTTGTTAAAATGAATTGGGTGAAATAAATATTCATTTGAAGAAAACTTGTTTGGCTAGCATACATGAATACCATCTATATAAGGAATTTTACTGGACAATTACGTTTCAGTGCCAGTTTCTGCGTGCCGTGTAAAAAATTACCACGCCTATATATACAAGTGTTACTAGATTCAACCAATATATTCACGTGGGTGTCGTGGAAGAAAATGTTTCTCGTATTTAAATTTGAAAAACTTATTGTCTGTAAAGTGACTTGGTCAATTGAACCTGACTTGGCAACAATGATGATCCTTCGAGAATGATACCCAACACATGACATGAGCGAAACTCCTTTGATCTTGCTGTTCGTATAACTAACTTAATGCGCAGGTCAGCTGTGCTATAACTTCCTAACTTATATGGCATAGTTCATAGGTCATATGTGAATTTACAAACCATATATGGAAAAACCATAAAAGGTCAACTTTCACTGATTCTATTGCTACAATAGAATTTGATTTTCATTTCCCTTATTTTGTTAGAGTTAAGTGAATATTTCAATTAGAAAATATATTTCCGGATATATAAATATCAATATAAAGAATCCTGAATTTTTTTGCAGTAGCATTAAAAACAATAAAGTGAATTACTTTTTATAATGTCTGCGAATGACTGACAGGCGATAGTTGCTAAGTGATATCTCATACTGCCACTTTAATGTGGATCGCCAGGAATGGATGGAATGTGATGGCATAAAATTCAGGGCAAATTTATAAAACAATTTTTCTACAGTTTCTTATCAGCCTTTTTCTATCGACATTTTTATTGTCTGATGTCAAATCATTTGTACTCAAATATAAATATAAAGTTTCTTCGACTGAGCATTATCATTCTGTTCTGCGTCCTGAAATAAAAATAAATATATTGATCTACTTAAAGTTTTTTTTGCATCTTTGACATGTTTGAATCAACATGCAATCAATACATTGAAATTTTTAATTATTCAGGAAATAGAAATAAAAGATAAAACTAACAACATTTAATTGTATAATTATTCATAATAGGACATGTTGTAAAACTAATTAAAATATAAGATTGATGATACTGCCAATTGAAAATGTTTAATTATTTAGGACTGTTATCTTAAAAATAAATTAAAATATGAATTAAATTCAAATAATATAATAAACAAAATGTGTATTCATTATAAAAATACTGATAAAAAACACTTAAGGTGGTACCCAACACTTTCACTAATTAAAAATTAATTTGGCTCGTTTAATTTTCATATCTCATACTGCCACTTTAATGTGGATCGCCAGGAATGGATGGAATGTGATGGCATAAAATTCAGGGCAAATTTATAAAACAACAATTTTTCTACAGTTTCTTATCAGCCTTTTTCTATCGACATTTTTATTGTCTGATATCAAATCATTTGTACTCAAATATAAATATAAAGTTTCTTCGACTGAGCATTATCATTCTGTTCTGCGTCCTGAAATAAAAATAAATATATTGATCTACTCAAAGTTTTTTTGCATCTTTGACATGTTTGAATCAACATGCAATCAATACATTGAAACTTTTAATTATTCAGGAAATAGAAATAAAAGACAAAACTAACAACATTTAATTGTATAATTATTCATAATGGGACATGTTGTAAAACTAATTAAAATATAAGATTGACGATACTGCCAATTGAAAATGTTTAATTATTTAGGACTGTTATCTTAAAAATAAATTAAAATATGAATTAAATTCAAATAATATAATAAACAAAATGTGTATTCATTATAAAAATACTGATAAAAAACACTTAAGGTGGTACCCAACACTTTCACTAAAATTAATTTGGCTCGTTTAATTTTCATAAAATTTTGACGAAGTATTTACTTTGACCCATTGACAAAAATTTAAAAATTTAAAAACATTTGAACCAACCAATTCATCAGAAAAATTACACTGATTGTATAGCATTTTGACAAACACTAATATTGATCATTGAAAAGCTTAATATTCCCTTAACAATACAACGTTATTAAAACGTTTAGCTGATTTTACAGAGTTATCTCCCTGTAGTGTTAGGTACCACCTTAATGCATATATATATTCTATTCTATTCAATATTTATCAATTCTGTTTTTAAAATTCATACAGTACTCGTTATAAGAAATTTCAGGTGTGGAAAAAACCTGTAAGTTGCGTTGTGAAAATGATCAGTATATACCCAAACGAAACTTAGACCGCACATTTTTAGAGTGGTTATAAAAAATCCTTACCTGCTTCAACGCTTGTGCCCGGTTAACATCACTACTCTGTTGATCTGTGTTTCTCCAAATCTCTGGGTTAAGAAATTTCGTCCCTCAAAAATCCTTCCACGACCGGTTCTATCGGATACGCAGCAGAAGTATATTTAGCGCGTGAAATCGCTCGATATCTCTGATGTCATGTGTTAAAACACTTATTGACCAATCAGATCGTATATGTTATTTATTCTGCACTGATTTGGTGACTACTACGTCGATTGGGTCAAAACGGGTCACCCAAACCGTGCAGAATAAATGGCATACCGACTAGATTAGTCCATACCCAACTATTTCGGTCATTTTCATGTCCGATAACTCTGTATTGATTATGGCACGTACAACGTACTCCTCGTCTTCATTTTTAGCTCACCTGACCCAAAGAGTCAAGTGAGCTATTCTCATAACTTGGCGTCCGTCGTCGTCCGGCGTCGTCCGTCGTCCGTTAACTTTTACAAAAATCTTCTCCTCTGAAACTACTGGGCCAAATTGAACCAAACTTGGCCACAAGCATCATTAGGGTATCTAGTTTAAAAAATGTGTCCGATGACCCCGCCTGCCAACCAACATGGCCGACATGGCTAAAAATAGAACATAGGGGTAAACTGCAGTTTTTGTCTTATATCTCAAAAACTAAAGCAATTAAAGCAAAACTGATAGGGGTAAAAATGTTCATCAGGTCAAGAGCTACCTGCCGTGAAATTTTCAGACGAATCGGTCAACCCTTTGTTGGGTTATTGCCCCTGAATTGTTAATTTTAAAGAAATTTTGCAGTTTTAGGTTATTATCTTGAATATTATTATAGATAAAGACAAATTGTAAACAGCAGAAATGTTCAACAAAGTAAGATCTACAAATAATCAACATCACCAAAATCATTGATTGACCCCTTATAGGAGTTTTTGCCCTTTAAAGACGGCATCCAGCGTAAACTTTCCTTGAAAGACCTTTTTCTCTCAAACCACAAGGCCATTTGAGACCAAACTTTGGTGGAATGGTCCTTGAGTGGCCCCCTTCCAAAATTATGTCCGGCATCCCCGACTTCCAACCGACATGGCTGCTGTTACTAAAAATAGAAAATAAGGGGGGGGTGAATTTCAAAAATCTTCTTATATAAAACTACAAGGCCAGTTGGAACCAAAGTTGGTAATGGTTCTAAGGAGGTTCTCTTTCAGAAATATGTCCAATGACCCGGACTGTTAACCAAGATGGCCGCCACAGCCGAACTTAGTTTAACATAGGGACCTATGGGAAAATTCATTGAATATCATCTTGTCTTAAACCACTTGACCAATCGGAACCAGACTTGGCAGCAATGGTCCTTAGATGGTCCTCTTATAGAGGTGTGTCCGATGACCCGGACTGCCAACCAAGATGGCCGCCACAACCGAACTTAGTTTAACATAGGGCCCTATGGGAAAATTCATTGAAAAATCTTCTTGTCTGAAACCCCTTGACATATTGGAGCCAGACTTGGCAGAATTGGTCCTTAGGAGGTCCTTTTTTAGAAATGTGTCTGATTTTGTGGACTGTGAACCAAGATGGCCGCAACAGCAAACCTTAGTTTTACATAGGACCCTATGGGAAATTCACTCCAAGATCTTCTCATCTGAAACCACTAAGCCAATTAGAATTAGACTTGGTAGCAATGGTCCTTAGATGGTCCTCTTTCAGAATTTTGTGCGATGACCCAGACTGTCAACCAAGGTGGCCGCCAAACCCAAACTTAGTTTAACATAGGGCACTATGGAAAAATTCATTGAAAAATCTTCTCGTCTGAAACCACTTGTCATATTGGAGCCAGAATTGGCAGCATTGGTCCTTAGGAGGTCCTCTTTCAGAAATGTGTCCGATCACCCGGATTGTCAACCAAGGTGGCTGCCACACCATCTTAGTTAAATATTGGACCCTATAGGAAAATGCATTTAAAAATCTTCTCTGAAACCACTTAGCCAGTTGGAACAAAACTTAGCAGAAATGGTCCTTAGATGGTTCTCTTTTAGAAATGTATCCTTTGACCTGGACTGTCAACCAAGATGACTGCCACAGCTGAAATTAGTTTAACATAGAATCCTATAGAAAACCCGGCCAAATTGACTGCAACACTTAAATTTTTAGGTCTTCTCAAGGTTAAAAATTTGAATCCAGGTGAGCGATACAGGCTCTTGAGAGCCTCTAGTTTCATAACTTTTGAAAACTTTTTTTTAAAATATGTGGTAACATTTCACATCGATTATAATATGAAATTATGACAATAATTAATAATATTAAATTTATGACCAATTTATACAAAACAGCAAAAGTACATACATGTAATATAAAGCTATGGTACAATTTTTTTCTCATTTTTTTTTAACCCACAAGAAAAACGAATTATGTTTTGTTAAGATTTGTATGATTTTTTTTATCTGAAGTAAATTTACAGGTAAAGAAATTTGTTCTTCGTAACATGTTGTGTTTTTCAGGTAATTATAACTAATTAACGATTTGTCATGTATATTGTACCTTGACTGTCCGGATGTTTATTGTTCCAACCTTTAAGGTACACAGATGTTAATACAGGTAAACCGTTTTGCTGACAAAAACAGCGGGGTTTCAAATTTTTATAACGCTGCATTTTAAAATAATTAATGCAGCATTTTAATAAAGAGGTGTGTATAAGGTGGTCACAAATTTCAATGCAGAGATTTCAAATGTTTCAGATAATTAACATTTTAATTTATTTTGAATTAATAATTTATCTTTTTACCATTTTATATGGTAAAAATGTGATATATTTATAATTAATTCTCTTTGCTCGTATAAACGATATTTATTTCGTTTTGAAAAGGTAGAAGGTGATTGGGATGAGTACCGCCATTTTGAAATAAGACAAATCTGATCGAAAATGACCCAATTTTCAAATGAAATGACACGGTTGTACAACTAAAATTAAACTATCGAGTTATCATTTGCTGAAAAGATATGCACTCCAACAATATGTACATAACACCGACTATCGGTTGTGTATTTGGAGAAATTACGGGATATTTGAGGTGCATTTCACCAATTTATCGAAGAATTACATAGATATATCGTATATATATGAAAATTTTACACAATAATTTCGATTGAGAAGGGACGGGGATACGGATATCTCTTGATTTAAAGTGTTCTCTTGCCGAAACATATGTAGAGGAATGTTATGTACTAACAAATACAATGAAATCACGATAGATGGACTGTGCCACCAAGCTATTTAAATAAAACATATCAACATAAAGCAATACCAAATGCAAATCTACATATTAGACAACAGAAACAGATCAAGTTTTGCTTGAAATATACACCATATTTATTATCATATATATATGAAAATGCCACTCAGACCATGCCGATAATGGGGGATGATGCCGTCCGCCATTTTGAAAAATCCCGAAAAATTCACTTTTTTTAAATCGATGTGGGACGTAATTTTCCCTGAAATTAAACTGTTTTAAGTAGTATTCTTCGCCAGATGTATGTTTTAATATACTAAATCGAGTTGCAAAGTTTGAATTTTATTTACGGAATTTCTTTATTTGTTGTACAAGTAGACATGGGTATCGGTACATTTAGCATTGAGTCAACGGGGAAATGACGAGAAAAGGTTCGTTTTTTTACGATTCTCCAGGGACGGAATTTAATCAAAAATTAAACTGTTAGGACCAACATTGTTTGATAGAAATATGTTTGAATATCAAGGATTGATTTGCAAAAGTTAGAAAACGGGTCAGGTTAATGAGAAAATTAAACTTAATTGAAGCACCTAGGCATTTTATATGGGGCAATATAATACAAAATGGCGGCTAGTATACGTCACAAAAGTCACGTGATG
Organism: Mytilisepta virgata; assembly: GCA_028015205.1. Classification (NCBI taxonomy): domain Eukaryota; kingdom Metazoa; phylum Mollusca; class Bivalvia; order Mytilida; family Mytilidae; genus Mytilisepta; species Mytilisepta virgata. The sequence continues at coordinate 36,031,487 of CM051520.1, forward strand.
TATGACTTAGTTGGATATGCAATAACTATAACTTATATACAGTTGGTATTATTTCAGAATTGGGTCACAGGTGCCTGGGGAATGGATTTAGTCTGTTCCGTCAGGAACTGTATATGATAGTATCATATGATCCCTGCTTCCGTGCCTTTTCTCTGCAACATGCCAGATATCTACCTTCATAACATAAATCAAATGTCCACATGTTGTATTCATGACCCGGACTGTCGACCGTGATGGCTGCCACACCCGAATTAGGTTAACATAGAACCCTGTGGGGAAATTTGTCATTGAACATGTGTGTTGTAAACTCTGGATGATTTATACTATACAAACTTCCATTGTGTACTTTTTTGTAAGTTCAATCCATACAACCAACCCCTTCCCACGGCCCCATTTTGTAGGCAGTTACATGGCTCAAATTTTTATTGAAATCCTAATATATATATACCCGGGGGAGTTACTTCCTATATCGTTTGTGGTACGAGTGTGCCGCAAAACAGGGTCACTTTTTCATGCCCTGCTGGTTAGAACAGGATCCCTTTTTCATGTCCTGCTGGTTAGAACAGCAGGGTCTTTTTTTGAAACAAAATATTTGTCTTGAGCAGGATCGCTTATTTAACTGTTTAAGATACAGTCTAGAACCCGGGCATCTATTTTATACGGTCTAGAACAGTGTATACATTTTCTGAGCGTGTCTAGAACAGGGTATGTTTTTCGGAAAGACTTCCTTTTGGCACCCCTTGGTTGACGGAATAAGCATAGACATATGCACAAGGGGTGCCAAAAGGAAGTCTTGCCTGTTTTTCAATATTTCTGTTTAGAACAGGGTATGTTTTTCAATGTTTTCTGGTTAGAACAGGGTATGATTTGGCAAGTGGTGTCGGCACAGTTATACCCGAAAGGATAGTCAGTAACCCCCCCCCCCGGGAATATATAGGCCATGTTTAATGCAACTTGGATTCTGGAAGGTTTGATCGTCTGTCGTGGTGCTTTGTTGTTATAGCTCTAATTTTGGGTATACATCAGTCTGCGTAGGATTGTGGGATATGTTTATCGATCGCAACGTAAAAGATCGACAGTTCCCCTGTCAGCCTCAGCTGCATATTATGGTCCAGTGTAACCTACAGTAAATGAGGTAATAACAAATTAATAAAACAAAAGTATTTGTATAAACATTTGGAACTGTAATATGATTATTGGTGATAAATCGTAAATTTTAATTCACAAGAAAGTGTGACAGCGCTCATGGCGCTATACTTTCACTTTTAACAATAATTAGTTCAGCTAGTTTAACCCCACCACTGACTATCCTGACTCCCTCAGAGCTCCAGATAAGGTTGGGGTACATTAGGTGTGCCACTCACAGTTTTTTGAGTCGAGCCGGTTTGCTTCATCATTAAATTTTCACTCTTCAATTAGTCCTTGACCGCCTCTGTGACTGTGGTCTCGTGGTAGCGTGCTCGCCACGAGTGTGGAAGGTTTCGGGTTTGATCCCAGGCTGGGGCAAGCCAAAGACATTGAAATTAGTATTTGCTGCTTCTCCACGAAACACGCGACATCTAGGAGTAAGGGCAAAGACTGGTCGGCTCGGAGTCAGTATAATGTGTCCGAGTGTAGTGATATGTCTTCCTGCGACAGTTACTTACCTTGTGAGCTAGCACTTTAAAAATCGGACTAAGGTTGTTGATCCTGTACAAAGCACTGGATAATATTCATTATCATATCAACATGTTCTCGTCCTGATATGCACCTGGTTGCCACTGGATGTTGAACAATAATTCATCCATCTATCATCAGTTAGTACTTTAATTGGGATGCTTACAATCACCCATCTATTGGGTAATATTTGTTGCCAATCTTTGTCTAGATTGAAACTAAGTAAGTAATCTTGGAATATATATGGACATAACATTGTACAGTAGAACTTCGATGGCTCGAACTCCAAGGGACTGTCGAAATCTGTTCGAGTGATTGAAGTTTGTTCAAGTACGGAAATTGACCGTGTACGTGTATGTACAGATGATATTACACACTACTATGGAGTATCTTTACTGACGACCTGTACATATGTTTGTTTTAATTTGAAAACAATTGTAAATAATTTATATGATACACGTTTTAATATTTTGTGTGTAAATAAAACATAAAAAAGACAAATTGTGTTGTGTATTGGCTTTGTTTTCTCAAGTGTGGAATGGATATTGATTGTCTGGTAATTACCGTGTACAGAAATTGTGATTCGAGAATGTTTTGTTCACAGAATTTATACTTCTTTAAAATGATCATGGAAGTGTAAATAAAACTCAAAGTAAAATACGTAACAACTTTTATTGGATACACACTATTAGATCATGATGCTACATCGTACAAGGTCACAAGTGATGAAGACACACATTGAACATAAATTAGCGAAAAGAATTATGACCTTTAATGTTCGCCGTTATTTTAGTAATTACGTCTTGGTATAGCTGGTAATAACAATTAAATTATTTTTAATAAAAATTGAAAAGGTTAATAACTAATTAACACTAATCATGACATCTTTATTACATTGATCTGCTGTAAACATCTACCTGTCACACCAATCTATTGTAAGTTTATGTCAGAGCTCATAACTCAAATACTATAAGAGATAAGATCTTGTTAACTTTTATCATATTGTTGTAGATGGCGTTTTCTCTTTGCACCCCTAATATTGGTGCTTTCTGTTTTCCTCCCTTATATTCAACTTTGAATGAACATTTATTTACAAAGTTTGGAAACAATAAGCAGGGTTAGCAGAATAAAATATTGACATGGAATCAGACATTTCGTCATTTGTCTGTATACAATCGGAAAACATTCCTCCCAATCATTGAAAGAAAAGTCGGAGTGTGTTACTAGTTTCTCCTTGTGAATTGGAGCACCAATCTCGAAAACGAAAGTGGCAGTCAGATGGCACCACTACGCAAGGAGGTATGACCGATTTGGGTTATTGACGCATCTCGATTCGATGTGTTTGGCTCTTCACGCATTCCTTGAGCAAGCTTTTGAGTTGTGATCTATTGAATTGTGTAAATAAAACATAAAAAAGACAAATTGTGTTGTGTATTGGGTTTCTAAATGCATTAAAAGACAAAACCATTGGGTTTTGAGCATTTTTTATTGGGTAATCACTCAGATACCCAGCTCATCTGGAGCTCTGCTCCCTGTTGTGTTTATTTTTGTATGTTTGTGTGTTGTGCTCTTAATGTTTGTCCAGGGTTGCTTTGATTGATTGTTATGTCATTGTTGACCTTTCCTTTTGTTCATTTGTTGTTTATTGTGTGATAAAATGTGACACAGAATAAGCCACACTTATGTCAGTTGATTGTTAGTTTACATTGAATAAAAAATTATACAGTATGTACATGTCATACACATGAAGATTTAAAACACAGACAGCACTTGGTCCCTTAAAAATAAGTAAGTATACCAATATTTTTTTTATCTCACAATAAACACTAATACATTGACCACCATGACCTATTTAAGTGTTTGGGTTGCCATTCTTAAATTTTCAGCTTGAAAAACATCCCATGCATGTCCAGGTACAAGGTATCAGTATGGGTAGAAAGAAAGCTTCAAACTTGGATTGGAGCAGAAATCTGGATCTAAAGCTACATCATGTACATGTATCACTTATGGACACTGCAACACATGGCATACGTTTATGTAAAAAGTTTTAAGTGACTGAAGATGGTAACAATTGGTTTTATCAGAATGCAGCAAAGTACTTCTTTACTGTAAAGACATCAACTGAAAACAATGTATGACTGCTGTAATGTAATTAACACATTTCAATCATATGTCTTATAGAGACCACATACATGTACATGTACTTAAAAAATATGGTAACTGTAATTTTGAATGTTTTAATTTTAGTTCAGTCAACAAAAAGTTTGACCTCAAACTAATTGCAACAGAAGATTTGTTTTATCTAAATTGCTAGTATATTACCCTAAATATACACAGAAAAAAGTCCATGAAAATCGGACCATGGGAAACTTCAATGGAACAAGGAAAGACATGTAATTCTTGCTAAAACTAGGTGTTTGTCCTTTTTTCAACAAATTTTTTTATTTCTTGTTAGCTCACCTGACCCAAAGCATCAAGTGAGCTATTCTCATCACTTGGCATCCGTCGTCATCTGTTAACTTTTACAAAAACCTTCTCCTCTGAAACTACTGGGCCAAATGGAACCAAACTTGGCCACAAGCATCATTAGGGTACATTGTATCTAGTTTAAAAAATGTGCCTGATGACCCCATCTGTCAACCAGCATGGCTAAAAATAGAACATAGGGGTAAACTGCAGTTTTTGTGTTGTATCTCAAAAACTAAAGCATTTAGAGCAAAACTGACGGGGTAAAATTCTTCATCAGATCAAGGTCCACATGCCATGACATTTTCAGACAAATCGATCAACTTTTTGTTGGGTTTTATTATTGCCCCTGAATTGTTAATTTTGTGGAAATTTTGCCAAATTTTAGTAAAAGGCCATTTGAGCTTTAGCCATCACTTTGCATCCGTCGTCCATCCACATTTCACATTTTCATCTTCTCTGAAACCACCAGTCCAAATTGAACCAAACTTGGCAGGAATGTTAATTGGATGGTTCTGTACAGAATTTATGTTTTTTGTGCTGATTGGAAATTCAACATGGCTATCAGGGGCAGATAATTTGTTCTGATTGGACTTATCTTTAAAGCTCTTCTTGTCAGAAACTACCAAGCCAACTGAAATGATTTATTGCCTGAACGATCCTTGGATGAACCTCTACAAAATTTATGTTTTTTTTAGATGGCCGCCACAGCCAGACTAAGTTTAACATTGGACCCTATGGGGAAATTTGTATAAAGGTCTTCTTGTCAGAAACTACCAAGCCAATTGAAATGTTTTTGATGTGTGAATGATCATTTGATAGACCACTACAAAATGTATGTTTTATGTGCCGATCAGAAATTCAATATGGCCACCACAGCCAGACTTGGTTTAACATTGAACCATATGGGAAATTCGTACAAAGGTCCTCTTGTCAGAAAGTACAAATCCAATTGAAATATTTTTATGTATGAACAAGCATCATGAACCTCTACAAAATGTTATGTTTTATGTGCCGATCGGAGATTCAAGGTAGTTGCCACAAAGGGACTTAGTTTAACATTTGATCCTATCGGGAAATTTGTACAAAGGTCTTCTTGTCAGAAACTACCAAGCCAATTGAAATATTTTTATATATGAACAAGCATTGGATGAAGCTCTACAATAGTTCTGTTTTTTTGTATTCCGATCTGAAATTCAAGATGGTCACCACAGCCAGATTAGTTTTACATTGGACCCTATGGGGAAAGTTGTAGAAAGGTCTTCATGTCAGAAAATACAGAAAAGCCAATTGAAATGTTTTTGTTGCATGAAGATCCTTGGATAGATGTCTGCTACAAAAGTTATGTTTTCGTGCCGAATAGGAATTCAAGCTAGCTGCCATAGCTGGACTTAACATTTTTAACATTGGACACTGGAAGAATTCTTTACATATCTTGTGTAGAAGTGCTGGACACTGTAGAACAATTCCTTACAGATCTTATCTAAAAGCACTTTGTTCGAATGTGGTCACCTAAAATCCAGGTGAGCGATTCATGCTCCATGAAGTTCTTCTATATTAATAATTTCTACTTGATTAAAAGAATTTTTAAAACCACAAAAAGTGTAAGTACATTTTTTTACTACTTATATTTTCATCAAAATTTGACTTCATAAACTTGATATTCTAATTTTTAATCTTAGAAGGAAAAAATCTAATTTAAAACTTGAATTGAAATATCAAAACTCTGTTACAATAATTGGATTTACCCTTTTTTAATGCTGAACATGTACTTTGGCAGAACTTTTTGTACAGGAGAAATAGTAATTATTATTTTGTTGTGGTTTTGCCAAATTTTAAGCATTTTTTACAGAGTTATCTCCCTTATTCAATACAAATTCCCATAGGAAATTTCTTTCACCTGTAATTTTATCTACCTGCATTCATTTCATAGGGATTTTTTTTTGATTAATCCTTTTACATTTCATGACACAAAAAACATTTATTTCTTCTGTTGCAATTAGTTTGAGATTAAGGTCCATTTTTTTTAGATTGACTAGAATATTTTTTAATTTGTTCTTTCTTTCAATCTTTGCTAAATACAAGTTTATAAGATACATGTAGTATGCATTTTAAGTTTGATTATTGCACACTATATTGATCAGAAATAAATTCCATGATTTCTCTGCCCTTTGACTTTTTCTGTGATGGTCCCTGTAATACATGTATATTTCCTAATGCTTAAGTTGACACCAGATAAGTGGTGGTGTGGTTAGTTCATTGGACTACGAAGCCAAAGGTCCCTGGTTTTATTCCCATTCGGGATGAAAATTTCAGGGATAAAATTTGCGACACCCTATCAACACTATTTGGGAGGATGATCTCAGTAAAAGATGCTGGTCGGATGGGGAAAAAAAATGGCTGTCCTGTGTTAAGGGAGAGCAACACCCTTAGCACGTTAAAGACTCCTCTGTAGATGTCGGAAAAGAGTAGGCTAAAATGCCGCTACTGGGGCCACTCTCGCAACCGCCAAGTGGAGAGTGATTAGTATTATAGATGGTATAACTTGTTTCCCAATCCACTATCAATAAATAAGTTTAAACTAAATAAGTTCTGGGAAATAATCATGTAGGGTTTTTTTTTCATTACCACCAAACCTTAAGGGGAGTCAGATATTAATATTTTATTGTAAAATATGATTACCAATAATGTTATATGGAGTCTGGATTGACACAGTAAAGCAAAAAACTCAAAAGCAATTGTTTGTTTTCACTATAGACATGAATAACTTCTGGATGTTTTCTCAGCTTGAAAGTTAAAACTGGCAGTTCAGTGAATGGCATGTATATATGTTCTTTAAATCTCTGCTGACTGGTTTATTCCTGATCATCAGCCTTAGAACTACATTGTACATTGACAACCTTATTCAGTATCCAATGTCATGTTACAGTCCTGAAATTTTAATTCCTGGAGTACAGAACATTTCCATGTACTAGTATATACACTCACTCTATATCACAATATACAATGTACATGTAAAACCATGATTACAACTATAGCAAATCAGGAACATGATACAGATGTTACTGATTTATCTGGAAGGCCATGACTGCCAAGAGATGGAATCCAGCTTAAGTTTGGCTAGATGTGTTCGATCCTGATCTTATTTGACAATTAAGATGATACATGTTTTTCTACCAAACTTGTACATTTAGGTTACTAGGTTGTGGTTCTTTCTTTGTACTGCTGCTTCATCCACTGATAAAAAATTGTTCTCAAATTGTGCAGAAAGTGGTGTATAAAACCCCATTAAACCAAACCATCTAGTACTTTGTTTGAATGTTCAGAGCATGAAGTAGATATTTTTAATATCTTAGCGAGTTGTGAAAATTGAATTATAAGATATCAATCATGCAGCTTTCCATTCAAGATGCAATTTGAGATGTTTGCAAAAATATATATACTGCCATTCGTCTAACAGTTTAAAAAGGGAGACAACTCCAACTGTCCTACATATATGTTTACTTCTGTTTTGAATAGCTTTGTTGTATTCAAAAATTGTTTTCTTCATGCAAGGTAATTGAAGTTTCATAATTTTTTGGAATTTAATAAAATTAAAATTTGCTTATTCACTTTAATGCAAGTGAAATCTGAAAAATTGAATATGTTACATGTAGTCATGACAAGGCAGGTTGAACACAAGAAAGCTTTTTAAAACAGAGGATTTATATTTGTAGAAGTATTAGATCCATAGTTTTAATTCCTCATATTAATCCAGTGATTGAAGTTCCCACACAATTGTCGTATGGAACACTCAACCTTCACGTACATGTACATGTATGTTTTCTTATTATTGAAGTGTCACGCCTTCTTGACTATTATAAAAAAAAAGGTTGACAAAAGGAGAAACATGTACATGATGTAGGATGTAAGGTCAAAATCACACTTATTTTTGTTTTATGTTTTATGTTAATTTAAATTAAAATTGAAATCAAATAGATTTAATTTACACTGTTAAAAGGCATTGAATACTACAGAATACTACAGAGTTTATTGAACTAAAAAAAATTAGATAAAATTCCCCTGAGATTTTGTTATTTTGTTATTGCTAAAATGAGTACTGAGTTTTGAATAAAATGATCAGCATAATTGATATTTTCTGTATGAGTATAATTTTATTATCTGTAAATTACATTTAATAGATTTTTTAGGCAGAAAAGTAAATGTTGTCTTTTTCTAGTGAGATCAATTTCCTGTGACACTGGTGTTCTGTTAAAGGTATTGATTTTCCAATTGGTTACCATGGCAATTACCTCACAATAGAAGACTGAGGATGAGAGACAGTTTTCAGTAATGAGTCATTAAGATAACATGTGTTGTTTTGTAAAGGATTTATGAAATTTTCTCCTTTAAAGGATTGTTTTTGTTTTATCTTAAATATACACTTATATGGTAAGCGCACACTTATACTGTAAACCTGTTATCATGGTTGTAGAGAGAAAAAAGATACATGAAAACAGATTATCTAAATAGTATACAAAAGTAAGAATCATATATTTACTTAAATGATTATGAAGACCTGTTGAAATTTTTCTAGGTCATGAAATTTCTTTAAGATTTTAAATATGAAGTTTTGTAATCTGTAAGATATTAAATTTATAAATAAATAACATGAATAGGTTGTTTAAATAGGGATTAATAATACATGTAATAGAAAGGATGATAAAAAATTAAAGTCTCATGACACAAGATTCTGAATTAATTCTAGGTTGAGTTTCTGCATCTGTGTGACATTTTGTATAAAAAAAGAAACCATTTGAAATTTTAAGGATGTGGAGAGTTTTTTTTTTATTAGAGTAAACAAGGAATTATTTGTTTAGTTTAGTTGGGGTTTTATGCCGTGTTCAGCACATTTGGCTATTTCGTGGCGGCCAGTTTTTATTGGTGGAGCACAGGGGCTCGTTACAATTGACACAGTATGTCATCTGTGACTAATCTGGCCCCGATCTATAATACCATACGGATCAGTCACAGATGACATACTGTGTCAATTGTAACGAGTCCCTGCGGGTGGAGGAAGCCGGAGTACCCGGAGAGAACAACTACCTTCGGTAGGAAAATTGGCATTCCTTGTCAGTTTAGATCAGAGTCAAACACACCCCGCCACAGGTGAGATTCGAACTCACAACCCCAGTGTTGACAGGCTAGTGATCATTAGTAGTCATGACGAACTATACCACTCTGCCACCGAGTCCCCAACAAGGAATTAGGAAGTAGGAAAGGATCAATAAGGGGATGTATAAAAATACATTATTACTTGTATGCAACTAGTAATATACTATTGCCCTAGCATTTAATTGTTTAATAAACAGGTATGGTTTTAAAATGGAATTCATCTTATGCAACCTTCATTTTTCCATTATGGTTTATTACAAATAGCAATATTTCTTTCGGAAAGGAAAGACCAAATATGATCACTGATAATGTTCAGTTTTTGCTTCTCCTGTGATGAAAGTCGCAAAAGGCGAGATATAGGAATTACTGTATAGCGGAGGTGTAAATTTTTTTAAAGCCTTAATAGCTTTTTTTGTACAGATAATTCATACTGTTAATATCTTTGGACATAATTCACGCAAGTGTGAAATTTAGGTCAAGGTTGTAGTGGAGCAACGATCATCAGAAACACCATCTTATCAGCATAGGATGATCAACTCCGATTCGATGATCAATTCTTAAAATCCAACATAGACTGTCGATGACTTGCATCTGACTTTTCTTTGTTATTTCTTAGCTATAGTTATTTATATTCCTTTACTAAACATGACTAAAAGCTGTCTATTCATACTGACCAACACAAAATCATTCCTTCATTCCATGTTTCAATATCAATACACAATATTTATTTATACTTTGCAAATACATAAAGTTGGACTAGTCTATTTTTTTTCCATATGAATCACACTTGAGTGACTTTTGTCACATTTTTACTATTAAGACCATTTCTCTATTTAGTCTGTAGATAGTTCTTGGTTGGCACATGACAGTCAGAGTGACAGCTGTCACTAAACCTTCATGATTAAGTGACTTGTGTAACATTTGCACGATAAAGTTCATTTTACCCAATACCCATACCCAATGTATTTGATCTATAGTTTTTGGTGGGTACATGCCACCTGACCTTGACTTCAGTATCATATTTGAGTTTAATGCTTGGGCGACTTGTATCACAGTAATCAAGGCTCCTGATCTTGACCTCAGCTTCATGCTTGAGTGACTTGCATTATATAAACATTTAAGTTAATTTCTCAGCAACTGTAAGACCCAGCATATTTGGTCTATAGATTGTTCCTCAGTCTGATATCTGTCACTTTACCTTGACCTCAAATAAGTCTAATTTATTTGGTCTACAGTAGTTCTTGGTAGGTACAGTAATCGTGTACATGTTTATGCCAGTCTAGCCCCTTTCACTTAACCTTGACCTCTATTTCACACTTATGTAAATTGCATTCCTGTTTTGCAATTACATTATGTACGTGGACATTTATTAGCAATTGAAATACATGTACCTATACCCACAATATTTGGTTAGTTCAAGTGGTGGGTAAATCACTTCATGCCTGTCTAACACCTAGACCTCAGCCACACACTTGAGTGACTAGCGTCCTATTTTTATTAAAAGTCCATTTCTCTAGGTGTAATCAGAGTGCAATATAACGTGCTATCAATGTCATTTACACGTTCAAATAATACGTCTATACTTGAAAAATACATGTATTTTCTGGTTGTCAAAGTTACTCCCAGTCCAAAACAACTACGCATGAGTTTTTGAAATTAAATGGACACAAAATTACAGTAATGTGTATCAGTTTGGACGATATTACATGTATGACTATTTAAAAGTCAACGAGCTCATATCCAATATCACAAAAATAGGGTAGAATAAGGGAGAAATAGCTATATATAGTTATGGTTAAGAACTAAAGATTTTAGTAATGGTTAAAAGTTTGATGAAAATCAAAGTCAAATTTGTAATCAACATGATTGTGATGATTGGTATGCTAAATAATACGTATATATACATGTATTCAGAATTCAGCATTGGCAGGATTATAGTACAGATCATAGAATCTTTATACATTAAGTAAACAACCTTAATTTGGGGGAAAAAATTGTGACAAAATCATTAATGCTAATGATTCATTTACCCCTTTGAACCTGCTGTTTGGAAGTTTAATACTCATCTCTTTTAAAAACGTGGAGGTACATGTACATGTACATTGTATTTATAAATGTACAATTATGTACAATTGTACCCTCTTGTAGAAAAAATAATCTCCAGGGCTCTGTGAAAAATATAGACACACCATATTTAATCTGTTGATACTTCTTTGCAAGAACATGTCGGTCTGATGCCTGTCACCTGACCTTGACCTCAATTTCAAGTAACACTCAGCCTCTCATCACTTTTCCACAATCAAGTCTATTTCTCTGAGAAATAGACTTGATTGTGGAAAAGTGATGAGAGCCTGAGTGTCAGCAATAGTAGTTTGTAGTCCCAGTAATTTTTGTCTTTAAATACTTCTTGGTGGGTACCAGCCTCACATTTTTTAGATAAATGTCGCATGACCATAGGTATTTCTTTTAATACATTCCTTTTGAGTTACAATGTTGGGTATCGGATACTCTTTATTCTGTGTGCAAATTCTATTCAGATAAGACATTTACATGTAGTGTGTCCAATCTTGTTATTGTTAACACTGTTTCTTGCCCATGTACATTGAATAATACATCTGTTCATACATGTACATATTACCTGCATGTTGACCATGCTGATGTTTATTTACCTCACCTCCAAAAGGGCCATGTGAGCTTATGTCGTCAGTCCATTAACATTTTTATCTTGTCCTCTGAAACCATCATGCTAAATGGACCAAAACTTGGTATGAAGCATCCATAGAGGGGCCTTTATATAAAGTTTGCACATTTTTTCCTCATCAGACAACTAACATGGCCATCATAAACAAATCCTATTTCTCATTGGTCAGATTTCAAAAAAATATATTCACATCGGCTGATAGATTTCTATTTTTCACAAAATATGAAATTTAAATAGTCGGATTCATGTAACAAAAAATGGTTAGATTTGCCATTTTGGAAAATAAAAACAAAGCCTTTTCAATCATTATACTTAAAGGGTTAAGATACTTGAAATCTGCTATCAAGAAATCATGACCCTTTTCTAGACAGTGATACCAAAATTATAACCCTGTTCTATTTACCAAAAAAGCATGAAAATACAACCCTTTTAAATTGCTTTGACTTACAAATGTATCAACATTATTAGAAGTAGCCATTGTAAAAAAATGTACCGGTAGCTATTACATGTATAAGAGGTGGTGTTTTTTGTGTTTTTAAATTAATCTTCAGTTATGAATTAATAGACATATAGCGAGTCTGGGAAGATATTTTTCATTTCAAACCATTTTTTATTGTCTCATGATACATATGTATACAGGATGGTTAATCGTCATGATCTAAGGTTTCAAAAAATCAAATAAAAGTATATGTTCAATAGTTAGACGTCTGCATGTAATATTTGTTCCACTCCTTGCATTGATTAGGATATATATATTTATTGAGTTTATGTTTAGAAATGTCTTGATTTATTCTATAGACTAGAGAAGAGATTTTATTAGAGACATCATGCAATTCTATTGATTATTCCCCCTTATAATGAAAATGAGTAAAATAGAAACAAAATAAGTTGTTTTCATTTTTAAATTAACTGATAATTGTTTTTCTTTATACTGTAAGTTTCAATTTTGTATATATACATGATATAAGGGCTTGGCATTTTTTAGGTGTAATAGTTGATTTTTTTTACTCTGATATACTCTGATATATCGCTAATTAAGCTGATAAATTTATACATCATTTTGCTCAGTCGTCATAGATTGCTATGATTATGCAAGAGAATATGATGTGTATAATGAATAAAACAACAATATCAAAGAAAATTCAAGAAGGACTTTTTGAGTATATTGGATCAGGGTCAAACTGGCTTATTTTATACCCCCCCCCCCCCCCTTTGCTATACAGTATTAAGAATAAGACATAAGATGTGGGGCTTATGCAAGAAACTATATAATTCTTGCTATACTAGAACATACATGTAGTACACATAGCGTAAATTGCTGGAGATCTTCATCTTGAAAATCCAGGGTCTTCACTGTTGAGCCAAAAGTTCATAAAGATAAGAATTGACTTCAAATCCAAATTCACAGTGGATTGAAGTAAAAACATTATGGAACTTGCCTCATGTTGCCTGTATATCAAAAGTTGTGAATGGCCAAGTGCATCAAATGCATGTAATAAGTGCCACTGGGCGTTTAACAATAATTCGTCCTTCTATACAAGTTCTGTATCTGCGATACATGTATATATATGCAATTCTATCTTTTATATTCAATTCAATTCAAACTTTATTGCAAAACAAAAAAACCATTTGCCGTTTGGTCCATAGCAATACAGAACAAGAGTGGACACACAAAAATGTCTCGCCTGTCGTGTATTTCTAATGAAAGTAAATGCTATCAGTATTAAAAAAACAGGGCAAAACACAAAAACTTAGCTATAACCACTGAACCATGAAAATGAGGTCAAGGTCAGATGACATGTCAGTTGGACATGCAGACCTCACAATCCTTCCATACACCAAATATAGTAGACCTATTGCATATAGTATTCGAAAAACAGGCCAAAACACAAAAACTAAACTATAACCACTGAACCATGAAAATGAGGTTAAGGTCAGATGACACTGGCCAGTTGGACATGTACACCTTTAATACAATCCTTCCATACAACAAATATAGTAGACCTATTGCATATAGTATTTGAAAAACAGGCCAAAACACAAAAACTTAACTATAACCACTGAACCATGAAAATCAGAGGTCAAGGTCAGATGACACCTGCCAGTTTTACTCCTTACAATCCTTCCATACACCAAATATACTAGACCTATTGCTTATAGTATCTGAGATATGGACTTGACCACCAAAACTTGTTCACTGATCCTTGAAATTGGCTCGAGGTCAATTGAAAACTGTCTGACGGGGATGAGGACCTTGTAAGGTACGCACATACAAAAAATCTTAACTTTTTTTCAAGTAGTCATTGAACCATGAAAATGAGGTCGAGGACAATGTACATATGACAGACCGAAACTTTGTAACATAAGGCATCTATATACAAAGTATAAAGCATCCAGGTCTACCACCTTCTAAAATATAAAGCTTTTAAGAAGTTAACGCCGCCGCCGGATGACTATCTCTATGTCGAGCTTTCTGCGACTAAAGTCGCAGGCTCGACAAAAATCATACAAATATACAGACAAGATATATAACACAAAAAGGAAAATGTACATGTATATTAACACATTGTTTTTAAATAATCCAGTATCACTTTGTTTTTAACAGATTTGTAAGAAATATCTTCCATTTGTAATTTGAATAGTGAAATTTGAGTATTGACTGACATTTACATACAATGTACATATACATTATAAGGTATATACTGGTACTTGCTTAAAAGTCGGAATTTCGGAGGGTGTACTGGTAAGCATGATCTAATCCATCTAGATGAAAAATCAGTCTATGCAATCTCTGTTGTCATATTTGTTGGAAAAGTACAAAGGTGAAAGACACTCATGAAACTAAATGATTCAATTGATATCATTTTTACATGTTGTGTTTTGTAATTTTTTACATGTTGTGTTTTGTATTAAGTCCTTTTTGGTTATAGTTTCTTTGTTTTCAATGATTTTTGGGTGAAATTTTCCTGCTGTGAAAAAAAGTCAAATAAACCAGGTGATATATTGTATAATGACAGATGGTGCAGACAAATACAATGTATAATACATTTAATTTAATACTTTATTACATTGTATATAATGAAGAATTGTCAGATTTAACCTTGACCCAGCTCTGATAGATTTAACCTCCATTTATTTTAATTGACTTATATATATATATATGGATGAATTATTAATACATATGACTATACATGTACATGTACACAAATACATGTATATCTCAATATCAGTAATTCACAGTTGTGTTGGAAAGCACCACTGAAGCTTATAGGATGTGAGTTGCTGTAACTAATTGATTTGTAGTGTGAAAATTCAGTATGGCTGTATGTGATAATGACCTGATTCACATCAATATAATTATTAATAGATTATACAAATAAGGGACATATTCATGATATTGATCCAAAACATGATCTACAATTGTTGTGGCTGTTTATTATTTGAATTTGATGTGTAACTATTGATGTTTCATTACTTGCTTCCAGTAACTGTAAAAAATCGTTTATCAGAAATATAAACGTGCATTGTGAATTATTATGGAAGTTGAAATTGGTATATGGTATTTCAAATTTTATACTTATTTTTATTGTGCAGATATATTTTTGGATTTAATTCAACTACAATTAATTGCATGAAATTTTGTCGAATTAACAAAATATGAATTGAAGATGTATATGTATTTGTAAAGTTGTAATTGTTTGCATAAAATTACATCTAGCTTAAATGACATACATTTTTGTAATTTGTAAACAGCTACATTAAAATTGGTATATTGTATAAATGTGGATGCTTTGCCAAAAAAGATACAATTGTACCTGGAAGAGAATTCTAGGATGGTTTATCAGTCAGTTGATTTTGTTGTTGCATGGAATTGAACTTATATGATTTAATACATGTACTTAAAAAAAAATTATTTTGAGCATTCCCTTCTGCATAAAAGTAGATTTTTAGGTTTTTTTTTTTTTTTATTTATAAATTTGTACTGGTCACTCAAATTTTTGTAATTTGTAAAATGAAATATGTGGTTGCCATGAGATACAAAAATTTAACTCAAACAAATAAACATGCTACAGTGTAGGAAATGAAAAGAATCTAAATCTGTTTATTTAAAATCAAATCTGTTAATACAAATGCAACAATATTTACACAAAACATATAGAATATAAATTTTACTTTTAAATTTGTGCTAGATGGATGTAAAATAAAATGAATATGGATCAGATTAATGGAGAGAATGCACTCAAGTCTGTCTGATTCAGATTATAGATTAACAATAAAAATTCAATCCTTAGGGCATTAAGTCAATATGTATGTTTATATTTCCATCAATAGTGTAGACATTCGTAACTGTTTGTTAACATCAAATTAGTTGAATGGTTGAGGTAGGTCACAGCATCACTGTAAGAGGGCAAGAAAAGTATTTATTGAATTTATTTGGAATATTACCTTTAAGGACGTTTTATGTATACAGTGTCATATATTCACAGTGGATTGAGTTACGTATACATTTGTACGTCATTTACAAATACAAGTCCATGTTTGTAGACACTGCCCAGTTGCATCATGTACACAAATGTATGTGATTTTGGATCATGAGATTCTATTTTCAGTGGATAATTTGCATGGTTAGAATTTTGATTTATTTTCTAAAAAATTTTATTTCAGATTATGTATCAAACAGGATAGGCAGCAATTTAGTGGGATTAAATTGACAGACATCCATCAATGTCATACTAACTTATGGGAGAGTTTGGAACATCAAGTGGGATGGACAAGTGGGTGTGTCCTAATGACAGAGTTCTGTCACTCAGAGCAAAGTAAGTAAAGAGAGTTTGGAACATCAAGTGGAATTGACAGGTGGGTTTGTCCTTATGACAGAGTTCTGTCACTCAGAGCAATGTATGAGTACATAGCATTTGGAACATCAAGTGGAATGGACGAGTGGGTTTGTTCTGCCACTCATGATCAGAGCAAAGTAAGTACAGAGAGGTTGGTACATCGAGTGGGATTGACAAGTGGATGTGTTTTAATGACAGAGTTCTGTCACTCAGAGCAAAGTAAGTAAAGAAAGTTTGGAACATCAAGTGGAATTAACAGGTGGGTTTGTCCTTATGACAGAGTTCTGTCACTCAGAGCAATGTTTGAGTACAGAGCATTTGAAACATCAAGTGGGATTGACAAGTGAGTTTGTCCTAATGACAGAGTTCTGTCAATCAGAGCAATGTAAGTACAGAGTTTGGAACATCAAATGGGATTGACAAGGGAGTTTGTCCTAATGACAGAGTTCTGTCATTCAGAGCAATGTAAGTATAGAGAGTTTGGAACATCAAGTAGGATTGACAAGTGGGTTTGTCCTAATGACAGAGCTGTCACTCAAAGTAATAACACATCTGGATTATATTTAATTTTAATTGGTTCCGTTGCTGTCTCATTTATGTATGCCTTATATCTTTTTATTTGAAAATATAAATGAAAAGAATTCAAGTGGAGATGTTCATCAGTGGTCAGATGTAAAATACCAAAGATACAAAACTTGAATTCAGATGTATTTTACATATTACAATAATGTTTGGAACAAAAACCCAAGAGCATTAAACATAATAAAACTGAAAGAATAGCAAGAATTTCCATAATATCCAGATATTGTGTCAGGTGCTCTGAAAAGGCAAGTATCTTTTCCTGCATATACATGGCATTTAATTACCTTCATTATACATGTACAAATGTTTTTGATACTTTTATCCACCTTTAATTCAAAAATATTTTCAGTAGAGATTATTAACAATTGCATACTAGTAAAACAGGTTTGTTTTTGTAATAATTCTCTTATTTAGAAATGAAAATTAATAAATTTAAAAAAAATTATTTGTTTCCAGTATGTTTGCTCATAATTTTTTAAATATTCTTGTTCTTGTTTAATTAACATTCATCCAATTGAATATTTATATTTCTTTAAATTTTGCCATCAATACATTGACGGTTGTAATTTTCTCGCAGTCATAATTACATTTTATTGATTAAACTGCATGAAAATGAGTTGTTAATGAGTTTTATTGTGTCAGCGATAATTATATGAAACAAAACGTACAAAAATAGACAAAAGACTAGTGTGATGTAGTTGATTTGTATTCTTAATTGAGATTGTATAGATTTGTACTTAAAATATTTTCGGTAAGCATTCAGAACCATCTTGAAAGTTCAGTTGTTTACCTCAGACACCTTATTTTATTTTTAAGGCCTGTCCACCAATGTGGAAGGGGCATATAGATTTACCCATGTCAGTGTCTGGCTTGGTTAATTTTTTGTGTTTAGGTCCATTTGTCATAGACCCATTGAGATACATGTACATGTATATCAATTATATACCACAGCATTCTCCTTGTAACACTGAACATACATGTAGACCAGCAAAATTTGGGTCACTTTGGCCTACATTTAAAGCGTGAGTGACCCTGATAAATTTTTGCCTTCAATTTCATTTTACAAGGAACCATTGGATTACATCAATGATAAATTATATAATGCCTTCTCCAAAAGTTGGGTCATTATGACCCACATTTAATGCATGAGTGACAAAATGTACTCAGTTCAATTTTTCTGTTAGGCCCATTTCTTAGAAACATATTGAGACATTAAACTATTTCATTTATCTTATAGTTTGTTTAATTGGGGTTTAACGCCGTTTTTAGCACATTTGGCTATTTCGCGGCGGCCAGTTTTATTGGTGGAGGAAGCCGGAGTACCCGGAGAGAACCACGACCTTTAGTTAGAAAATTGGCAATTCTTGTCAATTAAGATCGGAGTCGAACGACACCCCGCCAAGGTGAGATTCGAACTCACAACCCCAGCGTTGACAGGCTAGTGATCATTAGTAGTCATGACGAACTACCTAGACCACTCGGCCATCGAGGCCCCCATTTATCTTATATAATACAGCAAAAGTCAGTAACATTTGAGTCACCATAACCTATATTTTATGCTTGAGTGCTTTTGGTAAAAAATTTTGCATTCTGGTATATTTTTAAAGAATCTATATCCATAAATTGATGATATTTCACAGCTACAATCATCTCAAATACATTGGTAGTACAAACACAATATTCGAGTCATCACGACCTTGAGTGACTTTGATTAAATTTGCAATTTGGTGTATTATTAAAGTACCTATGGTAATGTATTAATTATATTTCACAACTGCAGTTGTCTTATATAGTAAACATGTGTAACACAAATCAGCAACCTTTGAGTCACCACGACCACAATTTTCTGTTTAATGGAAGACTGCCTTCTCTAACTTTTTACAAAATCAAATGAAAATAAAACTTTTGAAACTTTTATTATTTTATTTTTATTTTTTGCCTGACTTACTTAGAAAAAAAAAATAAAAGTAGTGAATTTAGGGCCAGTAAAAATGTCAATGGTCACATGACCAAGGAAGATTATATTGAATAACTGTATCATTAAGAAATTGGATTGCTTCCAAATTTTAGAGAATTTTTCACATAAACCTTGTAAAAACAATATATTCACAACAAAACAACAGATTTAAAAATACATTGGAAAGAGGTAATAAAAATATATACTGTAAATTCGGAAATTATTGCGATGTTTTTATTATTGCGAAAAATGCGACAGGGTTGTAACCGCAATAATTTAAACTCGCATTTTGGAATTTTTTATATGCATGAAGCGGAATTTTTCTCAATATCGCAAAAATTAAAATTACCATTTTGGTCTAAAATGAAACAATCGCAATAATAAATGCACGCAATAATTTCTGAATTTACAGTACATGTATAGCAATAAAATGTGGAACTCAACAATATTTAACACTTCTTCAGTTTGTTTTACTAAACCAGTATTGAGACTACGGTAATAAATTTGTATATGAGAATGTATTCTACTATCATAAGAGCTTCATTTATACTGTACCCCTTTTCAAAAAATAAATTTACAAAATCTTGACATATTTTATTTTCATATTTAGATTATATTCAATAGTTACATATATACTTTGTCTTAATTTCATGTAATGCAATTAAAAAAAGATCAGTATAAATCTACATGTATATCATATAAAAATGCTAAAAAAAAAATTGGGACAAATTCTTTTTTTAAATCTTGGTATCGACTAGACAAAATTTGAATTTATATTATTTTTGCTATTTTGCTTCCCTTGACCCTAGATTTTTTAAAATAAAAAATTCTGGCATAAATGGTTTTTACAGATTGAAATCAAATTTTATTGACATCATGTCATTGATAGCTAGAACATGTATAGAGGGCATTTTGAGTCATTTTCCATTCCACTGTACTTGATTTCATTAAACAGTCTGATCACGCGGGCTGTAAGAATGTAATTTGATTTCCTTGGTTAACTCATTATTGCATCAATATGCCATTAAAAAAACAGGAAATTAATAGAATTACAACAACACAGTGCCATCGTAGGCGATAAATTGATTGAGGTTTGATAAAAGAGTTCTAGCCACTAACCTTAATGAGATAAGCTTAACAGAAGGTTGATGTCAATTTGATGGGTTAAATCGTTCTTTTAATGAAAATTGATGTCCTCTTTTGGTCGTTAGCATATATTGAAGTTTAATTTAATTACTGTGACGAGCTGAATAGGCTAAATTGTTTGCAAGTGAGTTTTATTGCTAATGGGTGAAATGAGCTTCAATTTTTTATGGGGTTGCATATAGTGCAAATATGGTCTCAATTCTAGTGTGGTCATTTTTGGGCAGGTAGATAGGAATTTTCATTTGTAGATCCATATATAATTTCTTGTGTACAATGCGTATTTCTGGAATAATCGTCATAAGGTAAAAGAACGCTTGTTATCAAAACTTCACAAATGTATGGAAAACCAGAAAGTAAATGTCCAAACTTTGTGATGAATACAGATCTCGCAGCGTGGTTCTCGGAAAATGATTTTACCATGGCAATCTGACCATGCCAGGCAAGTACATGTATTATCATGGCCGATGCATGTTCCTGTGTGATATTAATCGGTAACATCAGTTTTCTTTCCAAACACTTGTTATTCCAAATTACGGGTTTTAATTGTCAGCTTACGATTAAAGCATAGTTTCAAAGAATGATTGTGTTAATTTTATATATATATCTATCGAATAAATAGTCATAGAAGGTCTACAGTGGATATTTTAAATATCAAAACATTGCCTATCCATCAGAACTACAAATGTATAATTTCCAAATACAAGCAATACAAGAACCTAAAATATATGTTTTGTATTTTTCTTCTCTTGCGTAATTTTACAATTTTTGCATGTAAAAACATTATGATTTTTAAACACCAATAATTATATGATAAAATCGTGTTTCATCAATCTAATCACACAGGTGATCCAGGGCGTAATATCAACAATCTTGCAGCACGGGATCTTGGAGCAACCATTTGAACTAACTTTGTGTTTTGATTGACTAAGTCTTATATTTATATCCAAGAATAATATTTGTCGATCTTTTTTAAGTCATTATTATTAGCTATACAACAAAGAGAGGACGATCATAATAATGTGTATTACCCGAAACAGACGTTACCACAATCTGCCATGATATTCTATCGCGTTTGACTGACGGTAGCTCCATGATTAAAACTCGATATACAGTGGCATGCCACGGTAAAATAGCCACAGTCTTTGTCACGACCACGATATATAGTGGCCAATCAGGAAACCACCAAATTATTCAGATTATAAATTTATTTTTTGGATACAATGCAGATTTCTTGATTAAATAGTATCAGGTACACTTTTGACAAAAAGATGGCAAATTATATTGATGATCTTATATATACATGAATGTATAAGATGTGCATGGTTGGATATGATACCATTTGAATACAATTTTACTGTATTTTCCATATTTAGCAACTTAGTCATTTTTTTACAAAAATTTTTTGTGAATATTGATTTTGTAATCATGATCATTATTCCTCATATATCTTTTTGTCCAGAACTTGGAAACTGCAGAAAATTTGATAAGATGGACAAATTGAACATGAAGTATCATTTCATTTTGAAGAATTTTTTTGGGGACTTTTGATGTTTTAAAACTTAATAATTTTTTGCAAAAATTGGTTATAAACAATACTTACCCTGTAGTCTTTCTAATCAACTCTTCCTACATATCTTTTATACACCAGATCATGGAAACTTTGAAGAATGATTATGTGTATCCATGAGAATGATACTATTTGAATTATACACACTATAATGGATAGTTGTACAATATATTTAAGATATATTTCTATACTGGTCATTTGGACTAGGAGAATACATACTTTGTATCATTTACAATGCAGTACCTGGGAAAAAATAAAGTTATCATCCCTCTTAATTAAATCCCTTCTCCTTCTGATGTAATTTTTCATACTTTTATTTTGTGACAACTTTCATTTAATATTGCTGCAGAAAATGACTCAGAAACAGTAGAAAACAAAAACCTGTCTGTCAACATCAATTTTGTAGAAGGTAACAATTGACGAGAATGTAGGAATTTTATTTTTGTAATTTTTCCCATATGTGGTATTATTTTTCAGACTGGGAACAGGATGGTCAGTACACACAGAGAAATTTACAAAGTTTAATAAAGGTGACCAGTTAAGTATGGAAGAACAGGACCACATAATGAATGTTATATCTAAAGCTGAATATTTGGATCAAGTAGAACAAGAGAGAATAGGGTAATTAAACATAGTCAAGAAATGTTGTAAAAAGTTTTATGATGGGTACTGGTACCAGCGAACTCTACAGTGAATACGTGCCAGCACTTCCGGTTACAGACAGAAGATGTAAATGTGAATGATGTTTTGAGTGTATGTGATGATGTCGATTATTCATAATTTTGCCATACTATAGATATGACTTCTTCTTCACTTACATTTTTTCTATAGTATTAAGAATGGAAAAAGTGGAAGTAAACCTATTTCCAGAGTTTGGTTACCAGATTTTTGTCTAATGAATCCTATGGAAGAATTAGAAAGCTTCCCTTTGATTGTGTCCCCAGTGTAATATATTGTTATATCTTTGACAGATATATGGCTTATTTATCTTTAATTTCAGATATATATTTCTAATATCATTTTTCCAATTCAAAAGAATTTTTATCAAAAGATGTTAATCAGGCCACCCATGTTAGGTGTATATGCCCTGAATTCATGCATTCTTTATTGCCAAGATAATGATATAATAATAAAAGATGCATTACTTTCATCCAGTTTAACCCAATATGAAACTTAATTAAAATTCTCTGATACCAGTATGTGCGATTCATCAGTACACACAAGTTCTAAAATGTCAAACAAGTTATGTTGTACAAGTATTATACTAATAGAGTCCAATCAAGGGTATGAGTGAATTTATACCAGCCTATAAAAATTGTACACCTTCAGCTCTCAGAGCAAAGGATATTTTAGTTCACAGAAAGGTGTAATTTCAAGTACATAAAGACAGTAGATTGGACCCAGATAAAAAATTTTTTTAGCATACATGTACAGAAAATACTACGGTAAAAAAAATTTAGGTCAGAGTTATAAAAAAATATGAATAAAGTGATACACAAATAAAATAGTCATATATTAGTAAATAAGACATATATAGTTCATGTCTCTATTTCTTTTGTTTACCTTGGTTTTATACATGACGTTTACATCCTGGTATAACATGGTGTAAAATTTCATTTCATACCAAAATATCACATGTAGAATGTGTAGAAAGTACTATGAAGAATATACTAGGAAGAGAGGCACCAAAAGCATTGTACATATATTTTTTTAATAAAGCAGAAATTTTGACTATATTGATTTTTATTTTCCAGTCGCCTGGTAGATAAGTTGGACAATATGAAGAAAAATGCAATGGGCAATGGTACATCACAGTGTATATTGTGTGGAGATGAATTTGGACTGCTTGGTGCTTCTCCTACATTCTGTGATGATTGTAAATCTGTAAGATTCTTTATATTTATTAGTATTTTTTTAGCCCATCAGTCTTAACACTCTTTTATAATTAAGTAGGGTATTGTGATGCGTGCATGTATAAATTCTAACATTTTTACCAGAGCATTATTGGATTTACTTTATCAAGATAGTTAAATTTTCTAATTTTAAAATTTGATATATTGATTAATATTGAGATTTGGTATATCTGATATTCTTTAATTATATTTAATTAGACAAAATAATAAGATTTATTTTATATTTACATAATACATGTATTCCATGTAGAACATAACTGAAATTTGGCATGCAATATACTACAAAAACTACATGCAATAATCCTTTTAAAAATTGACCTCATTTATGTAGAAAATTTACCTTGACATTTAAAAGATCTTGTTATACAAGATAAAAGGGTTATTGCACAAGTATTGGGGAATACTTTCTTTGCCAAAAAATAATTGCACAAGTTTGCAAGCTTGGGAAAATATTCATCAAAATTAATGCATATCCATTATAATATTCCCTGACAATGAAAGATTGCACTATCCAAAAGCTAATAATTGTTTTATTTGCTATAAAGAATGTGCACTGTGCGAAATTACACTGTATTGAAGAATGTATTACTGTTGAAAATTTTGTACTTTTGAAATTTCACTTCAGATTTAGGTTAGATCAGCAGTTATCCAGTATCCTCTTTCACTTGTAAGATATGGAAAATGCTATGTTTTTCAAGGATGATAAGCAGCTCAAATGGCAAATGTTACGTTTTGCAAGGGTGTCAGAAAAAAAAAATCAACGGTGGAAAAAAATTAAAATTTACTTTTCAGACTAATTTCATCTTCTCATTAACAAAGTTTGAAATAAAGAAGAAAAATTCAACAGTAAATTAATATTTACTTAAATTTACTGTGGCCCATTAAAACCTCATGAAGCTGAAGTTAATATATTTCTTGGGCCCTTTGGCTGATATTTGTTATTCATGTTTATATAACATGTGATATGGATTTTGCCATGTATTATTGTCTTTGTATAATAACATGTTTTTATTTTTCAGGCTGTGTGTGTGAAATGTGGTATAGATACCTACAACAGTAACAAACAACCCCTATGGCTGTGTAAAATCTGTAGTGAGAATAGAGAAGTAAAACATTGTATTTAATTGATGATATTAATGAAGGTTGGCTTGAAAGCAGTAGAAATGTTCTTTTATTAGTATAGCCCTTTCCAGAAACTCATTGTGTCCATGGGACACACATTTTCTTATTTTAGCTCACATGGCCATATGGGCTTATGTCATCACTTTGTGTCTGTTGTCCGTAAACTTTTCACAATTTGATATTCTACTCAAAAACTAAGTGTCGGATTTTAACCAAACTTAGTAGGAATGATGTATGGAAGGACCTCTATAAACATTCCACCTTTTGTTCTGATTGGATGAACAACATGGCTTTTGGTTGAGATTCATCCAATCGCCCAACAGCTGCAGCTGTTTAAAGTTTCTGTTGAAACTGTATGGGGAAAGGACTTTTTTGTCATTTGCCCAGGAACTAAGGGACTGATTGTAACCATACCTGTCTGGAATGATGCATGGAAGGGCTATATATATATATATGGATTAACATCATGCTTCCAGAGGCCATCTTTGATTTTGATTGGCCAATTTTCAAAAATCTCTGAAACTACAGTATTAAATGTTTTAAAACTGTATTGGATTGCTTACAGCAATATCCTCTACCTACGTTACTTTTTGAGATCGATGTGCTCACCCGATGCCTGTGGCTGTTTAAAGTTTCCATGGAAACAATATATGGGATATGACTTTTCCCCTTATTTAAGACGTACTGGGCAGATTGTAACTGACATTGGCAGGAATCTCATATGGAAGGACAGATGCAAATGATCACCTTTTTTAGGTCAAAGGTCAATGTCAAGGTTACTTTTACATTTTGCATTTCTTTAACAGCCTTGTGGATACAAATTAAAGGAGCTTACATTTTGAAATAGGCTAGTAATAGGAGCTAGGTGAGCGATAAGGCTAAGTTGAGCCTCTAGTTTATGTGTAGCTCGTATACCTGTATGAGTTGCTATATGACACAGTTTAAGTTTACATATAGAGGGCCCAGAACATTCTATTGAGAGTAATGTATGGTATACATATTTTCAAGCATTAAATGTTAATGCAGAAAAACATAAAAATAGATTAGAAGAAATAAATAAAAAAGTATTAGATTTAGAAAAAAGTTCAACTTTTTGTGAACTAGACTACAAAATAACAGTTAAAGAAATTTGTGATGCTATAAGCAAGTTAAAGAACAATAAGGCTTCAGGAATAGATGGTATTCCTAATAAGATACTCAAGTCAGGGAGTAATGTATTGGCTCCAGTATTGCATAAACTTTTTAATTTAATATTCTGTTCTGGGACTTACCCTCGTAAATGGTCATGGTCTTATATTTGTCCAATTTTTAAAGCTGGTAATCCTGGCAAACCTGAGAATTACAGAGGCATCGCCATCAGTTCTTGTATTGGCAAATTATTTAATAGTGTTCTTAATAGGAGACTTGATTCTCATCTTGAAAAAAATAGCATTATTCATCCTCACCAAATTGGCTTTTGCAAAAAGAGTAGAACATCTGATCATATGTTTGTTCTAAAAACTATATTAGACAAATATACCAACAAAAAAGGAGGGAAAATCTATGCATGTTTTGTGGACTTTAAAAAGGCCTTTGATAGGGTAATTCATTCGGGTATCCAATACAAATTATTAAAGAATCATATTGCTGGAAAATTTTATACAATTTTGAAAGATATATATAAAAAAAATGAAATGTCAGTGAAAGTGGGTAATATATTAACCCCATCATTTATGTCACAAGTAGGAGTTAGACAGGGGGATGTTATGAGCCCAAACCTATTTAAAATTTTTATCAACGACTTGCCTCCAAAGCTTGAATCAAGTCCAGATGCTGTTGATATAAATGGTCGACGAGTTGACTGTCTAATGTATGCCGATGACATTGTTTTGTTATCAAATAGTAAACAAGGTCTTCAAAATCGAATTGATATATTGCATAATTATTGTATTGATTGGTGTCTAGATGTGAATTTGTCAAAAACAAAAGTTTTGATTTTTAATAAGCCTGGTAGATTTTTGAAAGAGACATTTTGTCTAAATGGGGAAGCTATAGGATGTGTAAATAGATACAAATATTTAGGAATATCCCTTA
Source organism: Mytilisepta virgata (assembly GCA_028015205.1). NCBI lineage: Eukaryota > Metazoa > Mollusca > Bivalvia > Mytilida > Mytilidae > Mytilisepta > Mytilisepta virgata. The sequence continues at coordinate 36,058,662 of CM051520.1, forward strand.
CGTCTGGTGGTCTATTTCAATATGGGAAAGAAGAATTATATAAAAAATCACTGAAAGCAATTTTCAAACTACAAAAATCTATGTCAACCTGTAATCCAAGCATCGCTACTTCGATCCATTTATACGACCACACAATAAAGCCAATTTTGATGTATTGCAGTGAAGTATGGGGTATGTTTAAAACTAACTCTGCAGCTTGTAAGAAAACAAACGACTATTTGTTTGAATTGATTTATATTAATGATTATTTGGATAAATCACATTTTAGATACTTAAAATATATTTTGGGTGTAAATAAAAAGGCCTCTAACTTGGCTGTGTTATCAGAAGTTGCTAGATTCCCCCTTTATTTTTCAGTTATCCTATCCATGATTAAATATTTACACAGGCTTGACAAATTGGAAGATGGGTTACTATATGATGCTTATATTTGTAATAAATTATTAGACACAGAAAATATTAACTGTTGGTTTTCATCAATTAGATATATACTACAGTCACTTAATATAAACAATTTTAATGTAAAAAAAGACACATTGATCAAGTTGGTAAAATCTAAACTTTGTGAGAGTTTCAAAAAATTTTGGTTAACTAAAAGATTAGATATATTATCAAAAGGTGAAAGCAAATTGGAAAATTATTTTAGCTTAAAGTCAGATTTCGTGCAGGAGGCTTATTTATCAATTAAAGATTTCCGTATCAGAAGAGCTATTTGTAAAATGAGAATCAGTGCTCATGATCTAAGAATAGAAAAAGATAGATATAGCAAAAAATATATAGAAAGGTCACAAAGAATATGTCGATATTGCTTAGCTAATGATATAAATGTTATTGAAGATGAAGCACATTTTATAGTTAACTGTCCATTATATACAAAAGAAAGAAAATTATTATTTGATAAAGTCGATACCTTTTGTACTAATTTTAAACAACTACCAAATGAGTCTAAATATTTTTGGCTCCTCACAAATGAACACTTGCCAACTCTCACACACTTAGGTAATTTTATTATTGATAGCTTAGAAAATAGATCCAGCTGGAAACAAAATAAATAACACCTGAGTGAAGTTGTGCTATGTAACTGATTTTGATATGAAATATTTATATAAATGTTATTAGACATGTCTGCTCTGGTCCTGTCCTTCTTGTATTTTCTTATTGTTCTATATATGTATGTACAATCACATTCATTATTGTCTTGTAATATGATGCCCTTTATGGGTTCTTGATTAGTATAATAAATTTCTTATTCTTTCTTATTCTTATTCTTATTCTTATATGTAGGTAGTTATAAGAAGAACTAGTTGTGGACTGTCTTCAAGTTATGATAAATGGCAAATGGCAGATAATACTTGATTACACTCATGTGATCTGTTAAGAAAAAGTTTAAAAATGCAAAAACTGTATTGGTCATGTACTTAATGAATTTTACAGCCTCTAGTTTTTATGCCTCGCCACGAATGTGGCTGGGGCATATAGATTTACCGTTGTCTGTACGTCCATACATCCCAATTTGGTTAAGTTTTGTGTTTAGCTCCATTTCTCAGAAACCTATAGTAATATATCAATGATATTTCACCACTACAGTCCTCTGTAACACAGTTCAACAACACTTCGGTCGCTATGACCTACATTTCATGCTTCAGTAACTTTGGTTAAGTTTTGTGTTTAGGTTCATTTCTCAGAAACCTATTATTATATATCAATGATATTTCACCACTACAGTCCTCTTGTATAGTACAACACAGTTCAGCAATACCAATATTGTTTTTAGGGCTTGGCATCCGTGTCTTAAAGACACATTTTCTAGTTTACAAATATTTTTTTTCAAAGTTAAACACTGCTTTTGAAATATTCATATTGTTTTCTGAAATTTCATAATGCTATAAATTTCAGGTGTGGAAAAGATCTGGGGCTTGGTTTTTCAAAGGTATTCCGAAATACGTACTTCCTGAGAAAAAGACTGGTACTTCTAAATTTACAGGAAGCAGGGTTGGACAGGATCCTAGAGGATCAGTGAAGGGAAGGCCTGGTACAACAAGAAATTATAATACTTGGAGCACAGGGCGGCCCAGTCAAGGTAAATTATATTTAATCTATTTGCAATTTTAACTGGAAATTATTTATTAAGATGTTTTAAAACAATATATCAAACTTTCAGTCTGTAGTAAGAATTTACATTGTCTTTCTTAACCATTTTTGGCAATCCATCTTTTTAAAAATGATTGAAATAAGAATGATTTTGAAGTTGATATAATTGATTTTTATCATAGTTACTTTTGATAGGAACAAACAAGTATGGACTTATGTAATAGTGTTCTCTAAGAGCTATAAAATTGAAATATTTAATGAATGAAATGAATAAGTTTTTGGATAACAAATCTGTAATTAAACACTTGTTAAGAGTAGAACTTGTACTGTAAAAATCCTTGGAATGTTCCCAAACTGGAGCAAGTTCCATTAAGACAGTTGTTTTAGGGATCAGAACAGAACAGATAAATTACTAAAACAAAAATGGAATAACAATACTGCAAATATGAACTATTATTTCTTTTTTAAATCCTTTATGTGAAATTTAAAAAAAAGCCAAATAAAATACATAAACAATGGTTAAAGGGGAAAGATGGTTTTACTCATTAGCTTTGTACATGTGCTATATATAAAATAGACACTAGATTGAAAACTCCATCGAACACTAAAGGGGAATGATTATTTTGCTAAGCAGAATAAAATAAATTCATAAGCCTTAAAAATAAAAAAAAACATAAAAAAGTTTAGGTATGGCTTTTGAAACACGCAGATGGAAATGGCGTCTATATTAAATTATGGGAAAAAATCCTATTTAACCTTTTTACAGCTATACTGGACATCACTTGTATATATGTGAGATTATTGGCTATTCAGTCACATGATGTGTTACATTATATATAACCGCCTACGCCTCGAGTGCGAAACGTCAGAGGTTCAATCTCCGGCCAGGTCACACCAAAGACATTTAAATTGGTGTTTGCTGCTTCTTCACCAAGCACGCGGCATCTAGGAGTAAGAGCAAAGATCGACTGGTCAGCTCTGTGTCAGTATAATGTGTCTGAGTGGGGTGATATGTTTTCATGCGGACAGTTGTCTAGTATAAGGCAGGGAGGGATCATATTCATATCACATCAACAATTTCTCTTCCTGATATGCACCTTATGACTGCAACTGGAAGTTAAACAATAATTCATCCATCATATATCTATATTCCAATGGAAGTTATAATATTTTTTTTCTTTTTTCAAAATCAAGCAAGTTATGGTGAGAGTAGTGAACAGGAATCTTCCAGTGAATCTGAAGATGAGATTAGTATTGGTAAAAAGAAAATGGGGAAGATGAGAGATTCAGGTATGATTCACTTGTACTGTGGATTCATTAATTTTCATGGTTACCACTTTTTGTTGTTTTTGGACTATGATTCACATTCTTTGTTAAAAAAAAAACCTAACAAATATATATTACTCTCCAGTATAAATGAAGTTTGATGCTTATTGAGATAATTAAGAGTGACAACACTTTATATATAAAATTACGATGATATTTCTATAAAATGGAACATGTGGAATGAAAAGAAGAACATACTGGTTGCTTGGATCAACAGAGTTCTATTAAATGCAAATATAAACATTTATAGTTGTAAATACCAGCATTATTAATAAATTTATAAGCTGTACAAAACTTAAACAATTGTGACTGGTTATGCCACTCTTAATGCCATGAAGGTGATCTGATGATGTTTTTGAAAAATTATTCTAGTCTAATTATCATGATTTACTTTGAATTTTAGATTCTTTAGAAATTTTAGAATCAAAATGTGGATTACGGATTTATCTCTGGAAATTACGCTTTCCGGTACCAAATTTTTTTTTTATTCTCGGTCATGTAAATGCTTTTTAACTGATTTTCCCGTTATGAAAAGCATTTTAACGACATTGATGATGAATAGTCCGATTGTTTCTAGACTTCACACAATATAAGATGCTTTGATGGCAGTCATCGTGTTTCTCTATGGTAGTTTTCATGCTGAAATTTGAGATTACTGACAAAGGGCCCAAATTACTGACAAAAATCATTAGCATTACTAAAAACACCTCTGTAACATTTGTGGAATGAATCATTTTTGTATATCCTTTTCTAGAAAGTGATAATGTAAGTTTAGCAAGCTCAACAAGTGGTCAGTATTATAGTCACTCAAAGGAAAGTCGACCAAGTAATGCTAGCAGTACGTACTACGCCGGACAGATGAGTGCCACAGAGAGTAGCAGGGGAGATGATATACATGATTCATCTGATAACGAGAGTACTAGAGGTTAGTAAAATTATTATTAAAAGAAACATTGCTTTTAGTGGAGCGGTTGGACATTTATATATTACAATGCAAGTATGCATTTCATTTTATTTGTATTTCTTTTGTATTTAGTACCTTAAGATTGATTATGGGTAATATTTTGCAATATTAAAAAATGGACACAAATTTTTACATTTAGGAAGATTCTCATTCATCATAAGAAACCATGTAGTGCAGGATAGATATAGTCTGATTGAACTTAAAATCCTTAAGTTAAATTAAGATACATTTTACTTTAACAAGAATTGTCAGACATGTTGTCTTTCATAATTAGCTATTTGAACATTTTTTCAACTTCACATTTCATCCAGACATGTATATTTTTCACTTGGTTTGACTTTTTTCTTTTTCTTTTTGTGATAACATACTGGTACATACATAATTATATAGGTGAATACAGATGACAGTGTTATAAAACTTTAAACTTTATCTATTATGATTTATTTTTGCCTAAAAACACGCTTTAACAATACATTTGCACATTCTTCTGTGAGTGATATGCTTATACATGTACTATATTATACAGCACCTTGCTAAATATATAGTAATATTTTGAAGCTAGACATTAGTAAGTTTTAAAACCTGTTGTTGTGGCAGTTAAACTTGATATATAGATTTTAATCCACGCTGACCGACAGAATTGGGGTGGTTGGAAGATAATTTTCTATATGATATTTATAATATCATGCAGAAACAGCAAAAATTACTACAGAACATTTATGAAAATCTATTTTTGAAACAGATATGAAAGAAAATAATTGAAATGATAGGAATTAAAAAAAGAAAATTGGTGTAGGCTATTTTGGAATAAAAAATTTACAAATTAATATGGATTAACTTGTGGTATTGAGGATACCCAATTTTAAGTGAGTCATTTCTGATTTTAATTTGTAATAAAATGTAATCAAATAGTTTAATTTATTGATCCACCATGAAATTGGTATTCAGATAAAGATAATGAATCCTGTATGTATGAAAAATGTACTATTAATATTTGTGTAAGAAATATGTACAATTGAAAAATATGGTATTTATAGATTAAAAAAATGTTATTTTGTAAGATGACAATCATTTATAAATTAAGTATGCATGTCTCAGTTTATTGAGCGTACATGGACATAAAATAGTCTAATACCTTTTTAAGATATCTTCGTTGTTTTAATAACATTGAAATCCAGATTGATATTGTTAAGTAATGCATGTAGATAAATAGCTTGGCTTTGTTTTCCTGCATGATTATTTGATATTCTATCCTTGGTAATGGCTTTTTGACTAACACGTTTCTTTCCTTTTCTAACCAGGTACCTCTTCTGTTCCTCGCCATTACTCCTCATCCAATCAGCAAAGAGACGGTGCACGCTATAGATATCACTGACCAATCGTCTACCCTGTAGCTTCGGTGCCTGGTGTCTGCTTTTTTTGGACTTCTTTGTGAAACAATTGCTGAATGAACTGAACATAAATATAGATGTATATGTAACTTTTCCTATTTTCTTTTTTCCCATGTTGTTCTTGATGTGTAATTTTTATTGTCTGATAGAAAAGAACACTGCAATTGCATTATTATTTTTTTTGTGTTTATATTTCACTTGAGGCTCAAGTATAAAGGTGTAAAATATGCATATGTATAATGGAATACTCTGAAAGTTTTAAATATGATTAGTTATTGCATTGATATATTGCAAGAGCTTGCTAGTGTCAACACATCCTCGATATTAATGCAATAATCATTTTATTATTCTATAGCATGATCTTCTAAATAATGAAAAAAAAATATTTTCTATATCAATGACATCAAGTTTTAAAGCAATATTGCATGGAGTGCAATATCCTATAAACTTGCACAATAAATATTGTTTATGTTCTAAATTGAATTTTACTTTGCTTTATGATAATTAAAAATAGTGTAATATTTAGACATGTTGCTGGTACATAGGCTGTTTTGATTATATGGTTTCACTGTAGATTCTAGTAGTGATTTTTTTAAAAGTCCTTCTGCAAAGTTAAAATTGTCTTGCATATTTTATCTGTAAACTTAAAGGCTACTATTTGTTAAGAATGAATTTTTGTCTTGAAATATATACTCACTTGGAAGCTTTGCTAAAAATTTGTTAAGTTCAGATGCTCACTTAGTTGGTAGTATAGAGAATGGAAACTAAATTTTGTTTACGTTCTATATTTCTAGAGGTAAGTTCTGACAGATGTAGTATTATATTCATTGCAAATGTTGATCACAATTATTTAACTTTCAATTGGCATGTGTTAATAACAAAAGTTAGCAAACAGTTTCATTTTCAGATTTGGGAGTTCAGAGTAAATGTGATTCTCAATTCGATAAATTTTACATAATTTATATATTTCTGATATTTACAACATGTATATAGAACACAAGGTACAACAGCTATTTATCTTACATTTGTAAAACAATCTATAAAAATGAAGAGAATTGAGACCAAAACCTGAAAACAATTGTATAAAGGATATGTACAGAAATGTGTCACTTTATATCAAACACCAAATATGTTCCAATACCTACCATGTTCTCTGACAGTCACGTATTACTATTTCGAATATGGATGACAGAATTTATAAAAAAAATCTTATTTTTCCCAGTAAAATATAAAGATTTTGCCAATATTTAAACAAAAAAATATTTACTGGGTCCAAAGTATGGTAGTCAAGTGGTGTACTGTATCTATTTTACAACTGAAAGTTTCAGTTGTATTTTTTCATTTCGAATATCCCAAATATTTCTTAAAAATGAAAATAAAAAGTGTTTCTCCACCTTTTGTTTTCAGTACATGCAGTTGTAATTAATTATTGTCTTTTCCACTGCTGAAATTCAACAAATATTTTTTTAGAGGGGATTTTCAATTTTTTGTGTACAATCCATTGACTTTTCCATAAAATATGACTTCAAAACAAACAAATGTGACTTTACTTAATAAAAACTATTTTTAGATCATGTCTGAAATTCTATGGAAATGCAATCACTTGTACTATGGATTCTTGCACAATTTTACAGGAAATCAAAACTCATGTTGCAAGATGAAGCTGTATTAGATTTTTCCATTGTATTTACATCCTTCAGGGGATGACAAAATTAAAATAAATTTATGCAAAATAATTAATTGTTTTATGCAATCAAAGATATGCATTTTGTCCATATTTAGGATATGTAATTAAACAAAATTCATCTACATTCACACAGTTTTTTATCATTTGAGAATAATTTCAAGAATAAGAATTAAAAGGCGAAGTACTTGATTTGAAATGATTAGGCTCATTAATGCTTTCTATTTATATTTTTTCTATATCTATTAAATGTTAGAAAGAACCAAATTAGTATGAATATATATCGAGATTTTGTCTTAAATGTTTTCATTATCATTTCAGAGTTATGGTATATTAAAAATTAAAATTAATTCACCCGACTATTTGAAAATATGTGGGGGAAAATTTACTGTTGTACATATAAAAAAGTATACTTCCTCATTATTTCCAAATAATTTTTCTAGTAAAGTGTTAATTTTGGGAATTATTGCTAATATATATACTTTTTTTTGATGATTTTTTCAAACAAAGGTATTTAGTTAGTGCTTGCATTTGTCCTGCTAAAGGCTCCTTTTCTTAGATTAACACTTATTATTTCATATAAATCTGCATACATTTGCATGGTTTTAATTTTACATAAATGCATTTTTTTCATTAAATATTATTATAATAATTACTGTATTAAAAAAATATCTGACTTAATACTCATTTTAATACAATTAAATCATTAACACATTTAAATAAAAATTATTAATAAGTTATATAGTTTTTTTACCAACTCTAATACACAATAAAATTACTCCTGACAAGTGGAATAATTTGTTAAGTCAAAATAAGTTTGTTACCAAAATCAAATATCTTTATTGTCTTATAAACAAAGGTACCTGACATTCCATAAGTGAACTATCAATTAAACATAATAAATATAATACTTTTTATTACATAACCATATTTTTTCTATTCTCTGATTGGGTGAGAAATGTTCAAAAGGTCTTGAGCACTGATGATAGATATCTAAATTTAGAATTCCGCTTCCACAGTTATATGATTAAAATAGATCCTGATCGGTCAAGCGGAATGTGATAGTGAGTGATTTGTTCTTAAAATAGAAAGTGAAGGTACAATGTTACCATTCTTGTAATAAAACAATTACTGACTATGTAATATGTCGCTATTGGGATAAATCAACCCTTGAAAATGTATTTATTCACCTCGCCTAAAGGCTCGGTGAATATTATATTTTTTCGGGTTGATAAATCCAGATAGAGACCTATTTCAAAGTCAGTAATTGTATAATATCATTTATATTACAACCCCACGGTTTTATAAAAAAAATTATAGACTAATTTAAACAAAAAATGTGATTTATATCAATGTGCAATGGTTTAATTTTTTTTAAATTTTATATTTGAATGATTTGATAAAATATATGATTTGTTATTTATTTGCCTGTTTAAAATGCATTGATGTTAGTCTGATTTTTGTCCATTATAAAATGTGTTCACATTTTTTTTTTTTGACGACATGTTGATGCTTTATGAAGTATTACAAGAGATAATTTTGCATTTTAAATATGATATGCATTTATTATAGACATTTTCAGAACTTTGTTAGTGTTGAATAGTAAAAATAAAGTGTATTGAAAAATGTTTTTTTCATTGTCATGGAAAAAATCTTGGAAATTTTAATGAAGAATAAGGCCAACGCAAGTAAATTCTTTGTTTGGTGTCAACTTTTTTTTTTCAAATTCAGGAGCATATGAGGCAACCCCCTCCCCCCCCCCCCCCCCAAAAAAAAAAAAAAAAACGAAATAAAACAAATATGAAAACTGGCAGTAAAACTGAACTTTCCTTGACCTAGACCATGTAGACTTTAGAGGTATCAAAGTAAAGTTGTAGAAATTGACTAAACTTTTATTTCCAGCCATCATATGCAGATTATCTTGCAATGACAATTCGATATTACACATAAAAAAGAGATGTTATTAAACTCAAATAACACTTACATATATAGTGCATTTAAAATGACAGAACAACGACGAATTTCCAGATTTTGTTGGCAAATATGCCAAAAAATTGTTTAATTTGTTTTTATAAAGAAATGAAGAAAATCCAATGTGGCTGCTGATGCCAAACATAGAATTAACTTGCTTTGGCCTAACTTGTAATTAAAAACAGTGATAAAAACAAATAATCTAAGTAATAAACAAATACATAAAAAGTAAACAAAAAAACATAATTCAGAATCTAACAAATGCCAAAGTGACACACGAATTAAAAACATTACAACCAATTAAAATTGTATTGATTGTTTGTTTGATGTGCAGTTGCAAATATTTCATACCTATTTATGACCAGGACAAACTATCATTAAATCGTTTTGGTTTGTTCCCCAAAATTGACTGGGGAATTGCCACTAGAAAAAGAGTAGAGGTTTTCTGGAGTTAGTAATAAAACCTTTCAATAAGTAACCTGTGGCCTCTCTCCAAAGAGTTGTGTCAGATGTTCAGTTCAGAGGATGATATGCTATTTAACAAGGCATCAGAATTTGTCTTCATACAGACAAGAATGGACCTGAACTGTATACATTGTATATACAAGATACACCACCAATGGAAGGTTTCTACTTATAAATAGGAAATAAAAAGTTAACAATTAGTTTAGGGTCATACATTGGGGATATAAACACGTGCGTATGAGAAATAAAAATGTCATTCACAAAAAATTAAAATTTGACCTGCAAGGTGAATTTTTCTCAATTTCCATGAATTACGATGAATAACGATCTATCAGCACAGTCACACAGGAAATAAAAACTTTTAAAAAAGTTGCACAAAATTAACCCTTTACCACCCTCTTTAAGTTGTAGAATGGATTTGAATTGAGATAAAATGAGCATACACATAGGATAAAATAGAACAAAAGCTTTCATCACTATAAGAAGATACAACATTGTGAAGATGTAATGTGTAATGAGAGATACGTTGGATTATTTTTGATGTAAAATTCACACATGCCTTGAAGAAAAGGTCATACTGTAGGAAAAAGTATTTTAATTAAATTGTAACTGGTTATTACCATATTATCCAAGTGAAAGAAAATCTGGTAAATCACATGTGAAAAGAGCAGCTGGTATTTCACTCTAGGAGGTGACGTCACAATTGCTGCGGAGAGATATCAAAAGACATAGTCAGTTTTATTTCTTTTTAATTTCTCCTAAAATGGTAGATTCTGTACAATGTAATAAAAAAGTATAACCAATTGCTGAATTTAAATGTCAAAATTAAACAATTTGTGACTACAGCTGTAAATAACTAGTGTATTGTGAAACTGGTGATTTACTGCGTAGTTCAGTCACACATTGTTTATTTCTGGTATTTGAAATCAACAATTAGTTATACCATAATTAGTTATGTTACATTCTGAAATCATAGTGAAGTTTTCAGCAGGAAGAACAATCTTACACCTCACTGAAAGTTCAAGATGATCCTTACTTCCATTTTGAAAATTTTTTGTAACATATAAGCTTTACAGAATCTGATAAATACTGACATAGTTTCACAAGGAAATTCCATAACACAACAAACACATAAATGATTGCAAGACACAAGATATATTTTAGATAACTAAATGTAAAAAATTCTATCAATTCAGGAAATGCTGGCTGAAAAGAGTATTCTAGATGAAAAATTGAAAAATGATTTTGCACACCTTGTGGTTTGAGAAAAGATCCACCATAACTTTAAAAAAAAAATAAATGCTTATGTCAATAACAAGTTGCCAAGTCCTAAAAAAAAACCCCAAAAAAAAATTAAACTGAAAAACTTCAACCTGCAGAACAAGTTGATTAACAGAAGATTTTTTAAAGACGTTAAAGGATTTTTAAAAAAAATTTAGACAGATTATATGGTAAAGCCTACTTTGAGGCAGTTTATACTTTATAAACTGCATAGCAATTTATATTTAAGAATATATTTATACAAATAAATATTATAAGGATTATTTAAAACAATCCTTATAATTGAAGTTTTGAAATTTTTTATATAAACTTACAGACCTACAGGAACAAGTAGAATCATATAAATAACTTATTTCACACAGGAATCTTTTAATTACAGACTTCACAGTAATACGTTGGTAGTGTCAGTACCAAAAGTAGGTTACACAATATATAAACTTGCTCAAATAATCAAAATGTCTGTTCCAATTCAGATTAAATTATTCCTAATGATGGCACATGTGGTCTGATGTTTTCAGTCTTCTCACAACTATGATATTCGTGATTTGTGAATGTAAAATCAAATTTCATAATAGTTTTACCCTTTTTTATTTTAGATATTAGTCGTCAGGGTTCACTTGGAAATCATTCTCGAGATTTACCCTTGGCTCCAAAGAAAAAGAAAGAGGAGTATGGTGACATTGACATGGCCTTTACTAAATATAGTCATCACCATGACGATGATATAGACAATCCTCCATCATCACCAGAAAGTGATGCAAGTAGGCACATATCATTGGTTTAATTATTCCGTTTGCTAAAATAATTCCTACCTTTATATTTCCAGGGTTCTTTAGGGCTTGTTTTGTTGTGCTGGGCAGTTGCTTCAAATTGACATGAATTTGTTTCTCTTGTTCAGTGGAATAGGATATTGTATCACTCATGCTTGCTCCATATTTTTACAACTTACCGCATATTTTGCTGCCTATAGGTCAAGACTTTTTTACTTTAAAATGACCATTTTACCATTACAAGTCTATAGAGAAAGTATCAATTAGACCTATAGTCCAAGTAGACTTATAGTCCAGAAAATACAGTATTATGTATCATGAAATCCATTTGTTTGTTTTTTTCAACAGTTCACTAAAAAACAAAAGTGTTTTTTTTTTAGAATTCTGAAATATCAATAAGTACATTGTACTATGATATATGTTAAATGTTAATGAAATGATAAACCTGATATGGAATTTTGAAGTTCTAAAAGAGATTGTCATTATTAATTAGCTTTCAACATGAGGTATATAGTATTACCTACGCTGTTTAATAAGCTCTTAAAGTTACTGTACCTTTTGATACTGTTGTACTACCCGTACGAAATAATAAGGCGTATTACGCCTGGAAATCTGGCGTAAACCAGGCGTAACTGATTTTTAAACAAAAACCAGGCGTAAAGGAGCAGGACACGTAAATCTTAAGTAGTGACGGGCGTAAACCCAGTAACAAACCTGGTGTAAACTCAAACATACCGGGCGTAACTGTGCTTTTGAATCAATAAACCAAGCGTAAAGGAACAGGACACGTAATCCCGAGTTGTGATGGGCGTGCAACCATTTACAAACCTGGCGTAAATTCAAATGTACCAGGCGTAAATTGTTTGGGAGGCGTAAATATCAACTTTTACCCAGAATGCTCTATTAATCAAAGAATCATGGGAAAAATATTTCAAAATTTGGCTCTCAGTTGGCATGGAGGAAGTGGAAATGCAGGCTGCATGTTATAAACAATTTTCATGTGATAAATTTGGTTCTTGCTCCTTACCAGAATTAAAATTGGATTATTTACAAAAAGAACAACAAAACTGTGTTAAAAAATTGTAAGTTTTATAATTTATTGAATGATTTCCAATGCAAATAATGTCATTATTTACTGTCTGAGTAATCACAATTCAATTTAAAAATTGCAACATTCAGGTTAAGTTACTTTTTCATATTGTTTTTTTTCCCTAATTTATAAAGAATAACATTTTCCCTATGGTAATTATGGTGTAAACAATGTTTAATTAAAATATAAATTAGATAATAGATTATACATTGTAAATGTTAAATAATCTCAAATTTAATTATATCACAGGCACTAGCAGAAATTTAGTAACATAAGATATACTTTTGTCATTCTATGTCATTAGACACAGAAATTTTAAAGATCATTCAGTGCTTATATATTTTGTTTCAATTACACAAAATACACAGAAAGTTGTGTACATCCGCTAACTCTTTGTTTTGTATCTAAACATAGATTTATGCCAGGTTTTGCAATTGACCAGGCATACTCATTTGCATATTACACCTGGATTTTTTTTTCAACCAGGCGTACTCATTTAAATATTACGCCCCATTTTACGCCTGGATTACGCCTAAATTGACGCCTGGTTTACTCCATTTCTTTAGACATTGGGATGACGCCTGGTTGCTAAAGAATTTTACGCCTGGATTCCGTGTGATGACCAGGCGTCACACTTCGTACAGGTAGTAATTATTATTGCTATCCTGAAAAATAAGAATTACTGGAAACAAAGAATTGATTGAGATATTAGAGGAACATGTTGGTTTCTGACAATTTTACATGATTGTACAATGTTCAAGTATTGTTTTGTGTTTATGAAATAGAAATAACTACCATTTATAGTACATATTTTTGTTTCAGTTTCATTGGGTGCTTTAGAGTTATCACTGTTGTATGATTCCACCAATAATGCGTTACATTGTACAGTCGTCAGAGCTCGGGTATGTATCTTGGAAAAGACTAAATAGAGTGGACAAATATTTACATATTGTCTATTGTTTTCTGTATAAATTATTAGGGCCCTGTCACTTGGTAGCGGTCGCCGTATAGTGATCAGTCTCTCCATTCATCCGTCAGTCTATCTGTAACAAATCATACTCGCTTTATATCCTGAGAACCTTTGTGATTTCAAAGTTTGTACTTGGCATGGATATTCACTTGCACCGGAGGGTGTGTCACAATGTATGTATAACTCTGTAGGTCAGAGGTCAAGGTTGAAACCCCATGTCCTATGGTAAAGATTATGTCCACTCTGTAACTTGAGAATGGTTTGAAGTTAAGTAAAGATACTTGGCATGGTTATTCACCACTGTCAAAAGGGGTGTCGCGATTATTGTGTAAATCGCTAGGTCAAAGATCAAGTTCAGTAACTGAGGTCAAATGTGGGAACCCCTTTGACCACGAGTTATTTACGGCTGGGCCCACAGAGATGGATTCAATCTCCTTGATGTCTAGTTTTATTCTAATATCAAACTTGATTAATGTAGTCTTAATGGGGGTTCATTTTTATTGTTGGTCTATCTTTAGCCAATGAACCAAGATCAGAGTGAAGATTGATTATTCATATTAAAAAGTGCTTGCCCCAAGCCAATCCCCATTGTTTTTAGTGATGACCACTTGTCTGTTTATTGTAATATGTTTATGAAAAAGACAATCAAATGTTTATTTTGAATTTTTTATTACATTTGTTAAAAGTACCGTATTTTACGGAGTTTAGGTCGGTAGTGTGTATAGGTCGAATAGCTGTTTTTTTAGGTAAAATCTATGATTCGGTTTTAGAAAGGTCAAAGCGGCACATAGGTTGAATAGAGATGAACAAATTCTGAATAAGTTTATTATAGGTAAGAATGGGGAACTATGATGAGCTCCATGTTACAAAGAATTTAAAGACAACAACTAAGATTGTGGATTCCTTGTTTGTTTCAGACATATATTTCTTGAATTCATATAAACTTATACATTCTCAGAATACACTTTGTTAACAGACAGTTAATTGGAGATAATAAGAGCTACTCTAGTAGGATTCTACTTGTACTTTAAAAAAAGACAAGAAAGTCAAGAAAAGATAATCTGTTGCAGAGTGGTAAGTTATAGTGAAGATGGATACTATATCAAGAAACAAACAATATTCTTCTGTTGAAATTTCTAAACACTTCTGTGGTAAATGATTTATTTTCAGAAATGGTATCTTTATTTTTCAGGGTTTAAAAGCAATGGATTCAAATGGTCTGTCTGATCCATATGTAAAGCTTCATTTACTGCCTGGTGCAAGTAAGGTAAATACTGACTTAAATATAATGTTTTATCCTGCAATCAAGCCATTTCCGGTCTAATAAAAGGGGTAAAATAAACTTTAGTCATATTATGTCAATGACCTAATAAAGTCTACTGGTACTTGTTTACATGAAGAGTGCGAGGAGCGTAGTGAATGTACCCGAGGACGTCGTGGCGTTTCCCGCGTTTTCATGGCAGTTGGATTTCAACTTCAATCGTTATTTTAAGGGATTTTAGGCATCTAAAGGGGATTGCAGGATAAAGACAATACAAAGTCATTGTCGGAAAATATAAAATTTATTTGGACTCGCTGCGAAACATGGGGAAAAGGCTTGCTAAAGCTCGCCTTATCTCTTGTTTCTAAAGCTCGCCCAAATAAATTTTATATTTTCCGACAATGACTATGTATTATATGTATATATGTTACATTCATACCTTGTATATGGTCTGACTGAATAATATGAAATATAGTGAAATTTCTGTAGATCTAATCAGTTTGGATTTGAAATATAATTTTCTCAATGAAAAGTAAGTTGTTTTATATTACGAAATATAATTATACATGTACTGCTCATTTTGATAAGAATTGCAGATTTTGAATTAGGTTCTGGTTCCCGTAGGTCAGGTCATTTCATTGCCCCTTTTCCAAGAAAAAAAGATTTGGTCAGCCGAAATACAGAGTTTTATACAACATTTGTGAGCTAGAACTTGAACTTGCAGTGTATGTGAGATTTTCATGTGTGTCACACATGAAGGTACCTTTGTTGACGTAAGATGAATAAAAGTGATGATCCTATACTCAAACTTGTAATGTAAGGATTTGGGGCAAAAAATAATCCACATACCATACCTACTTGTGTGTGAATTTATTTTATCATTTTAGGCAAACAAACTGAGGACCAAAACTATTCATAAAACATTAAATCCGGAATGGAATGAGACTCTGACATATTATGGCATTACATCAGATGATATGATAAAAAAGACTCTAAGGTTTGTACCCTATACCTAAATGAATTTTGAACAGATTTGTTCATTTTTTTTCTTATTTTTTGAATAATTATACCTTTCTTTGTTCATAAATTTTATGTTGTTTTGTTTTAGCAGTAATTGTTTCAAATAACCTTAGGTTTATTGTAGGGGAGATTATTTGATGAGTCTGTTTGGAACCACAGATATACAATTTCTCATTTAAATGGAGCTAATATCTAATTAATACAAAAATTAAAACGATTAGTCAGTTTGTATTGTCTTATTACTTAGCTAGCTGACAGATGCAGTTGGCAAAGTTGAAAATCAAACAATTCAACTTGCCCAATTTTGTTACTGTATTCCAGAGAAACAACATCATTTGCCTATGGAATTTTCAGTGTAATAATGATATGACACTTATTTTGAGATTTACTTAAATTATGAATTACATTACTGGGTAAAAGCGAATAAAAAGTATTTTAAATTTTGGTTTTACAAATTTATAAATTTGTCCTATTAATTTTGCATTTTTAATATTAAAAATTTTCTCCTTACTATTGGAAATAATCTTTGAGGTTTAAATAAAACTTGAACGGACGATGGGAAATTTTTTTTATGTTTTCTTTAGATGACTCAAGTAGGTTAATTAATTGTCAAGAAATGGTATTCTTTTTCCTACATTTAGACTTTTAAAATACCATAAATCTATTTCTTTAACAGAGGTTTTCAGACTGCAATTGGCTACGTACAGCAGGCAGTAAAGTGGGCAGTTTTTGAATGATAACTTTGAAAGCTTTCAACATAATTTATTATACCTTTACATATGATGTATCAAGTGACGAAATGAAAAGTTTTAATTTTGACCATTATAAGTATTGTTGCTTCAGAGTTACCCACTTCAGCTGAGGGCAAAAAATGGATACCATTCAAGTGGTTTCTGTGGTATAATTCAAAATATTGTTCAATATAACTATTTCAAATTTAGAATATGTTGTTTCTAATGACAAATAAATAAGTTTGATGATTTTTGCTATTGCAAGTCAAGAGTTATCTACCTTTACTGAAAGAAAACTGAAACTTAGATGTTTCCTTAGATTATTCAAGGAAAGTTAAACACAGATCATCTTTTAATTTTGATATGTTATTCATAGTGACAATTTAAAGGTTGAAGTCCCTTCAAGAGTCTTGTCCATTGACGGATAGAAAAATGGAACTTAAGGATGTACACCTTTGAGGGGCCAAAAATTTCTAGAATTAAACGTTTTTCTTAACCTGATTTTTGGGTTTATATGACTTTAAGAAAGTATTTTACGGAGAAAAAATCATATGGTGGTGCACTTCTTTTTTTGCTACGGTCATTTGAAGGTATCCTATTTTTTATGATTTTCCCATTTTTCATCAATTTTACCCATTTTTGAGCTATTATCATGAAAAAAAACCACAGTTCCACAATTAAACTTTTTTTTCATAGTTTCACTAAAGATGAAATGGACCAATCTGAATAAATTTAAAAAAACTATAGGTAGGTTTTGATATAAGAAAATTTATCAAAGTTTGTTGTTTTTTTTCGTGTCAAAATGACCATGCAGTCAATTTAGTAAATTTGGGGTTTTTCTCATTTGTTTAGAACAAATAGCATATAATTTCAACTTCTTTGATATAAATGATTGAAAAAACACATATTAAGGAATTTTAAAAAGAAAAAAATTATATGGGATGTGCACAATTTTGGTAAAATCATTTCTTTGTACCTCTCACCCATTTTCTCAACATTTTGGCTAATGACACTGACCAGATTGGTTATAAAATTTGAAAATTTTATTACTCAAAAACTACTTATTGTAAGTACAGAATTTTTTCACTGAGTTTGGTTGGATTATAATATTTTTTAAATACATTTATAATATTTTCCACTTGTATTACATGTTTTGGAAATAATTGCCGAACGAGATTTCAATGAGACTGAAACATAAGAAGAATACATCCTTAAAGTTGTTTTCATGCAATAAGTTGAGAAATACACAACAGATATTTTTTTTAAAAATTTTAATATATTGATTATACTGACAAAAATGATGGAAAACGTTTGATACAGTAATTATTGACATGTTGTATTTTTTCAGATTAGCAGTACTAGATGAAGATGCCTTTGGTTATGATTTCATTGGAGAAACTAGAGTACCATTAAAAAGACTGAAAGCATTACAGACCAAGCATTTCAATGTTTATCTAGAAAAACAACTTCCAGTATGCATTTTGTATTATTTTGTGTAGATTTTCATGCTTTTGGTGCTGTATCGATTAATTGGCTGTCGGTTGATATCCTATGCAATTCACACGCCTACTTATCTCTTTTATTCGTAACAATTGGTTATGGTTAAATTTCTACAAAATGCTGAGTAACTAATTTGGGGAATGTGATTCGATGAAATAGTTTCTGTTTGTTGTGTGTGTATAACCCCATTTAGATACATAAAAGATTCCTTTTGAAAAAACACATGTCAAAACGGCCATTCTATTTAATTCTAATTTTTCAAATAAGAGGCATTTAATGTTTATAAGAATAATTGTTTTTAAATTTGTTCCTAACGAATATTGGCTATGAAAGGGATTTGAAATTAGTTCACAGAGAATTTTGCAGCCATACTCGTATGAAATTAACTAGAATTAAACAAACTAAGGAAATAATATTACAGTGAATGATGTTTTGGATTTTTTTTAAATAAAACAGAATATTGAGAATATTTAACATTATCAGTATTCAGGATGAGAACATGTTGTGAAATGAATATGACCCAGCATGCTGAGCCATGTTTTAAATACTAGTAGGCATCGCTGTATCTCAGAATGTAACAATCTATTGAAAAACATTTTACCAACCCTCTACTATGGGCTACCCTCAAAACTAATATACATAGTTTGATAGCTGAATAAAATTGCTGAAATGTCATTGGTTCGCAAAAGGAAAAGATGTGGAAAACGAGACGGTTCCATTAAAAAGAAGGTTGTGATGTTTTTATCATTGATTAAAAGTATGATTGGTATGATTTATTCTTATAATTCTAACATTTAAGATAAATTATTGATATTTTGGGTCAATTTCTTTGTAGACCGACAAAGATGATGACCTTTTGTCGAATGATAGAGGAAAAATTTTGTTGGGACTAAAATATGACACCCGTAAACAAGCCTTATATGTGACAGTGGTTAGATGTGCTAATCTGGCAGCATGTGATGCTAATGGCTACTCAGACCCTTATGTTAAACTGTGAGTACAATGTTCGTTTAAATATATAATATTTTTGCCAAAAGATCTTTTTTCAGGTAACATGTAATGGGGAAACCTTTCATCATTTTAAATTGGTCAAAGTAAAAATTTAGGTTCAAAATTAATACATAATCAAAAATATATTTAAAGATATTTTCATCAGAGAAATTTGTGAAGGGTGGCACATCCATCCAAGGTGTTTAAATTTTAAAATATGAAAAATAACATTTTTATATATATTTTCTAGATGAAAATTTTAAATGTCCAAACAAAGCTATCTAAAATGGTAAATTCATGTACCTTTGGTACAGTGGTCATTCAGAAGTTTTACTAATTCAATCAGTTGTTGGTTACATGTGAATAATGCAAGATTATTTCAAAGGAATATTTTTATATTTTAAGATATAAGCCTAAACAAAACATTTTTTATGTTTGATAATTTCTTATTTCAAATTAGAGGTGTTTAATATTTATAAACATTAAAAAATGAAATAGAAAAGCATCAGAAGGCAACACAGTCATTCTGTGTGAATTTTTTGTTTAATGTTTGTTGGAATTTGTTTCAAATAGAATTGTTTAATGTTTGATAGAATATTTTGTTTCAATTTAGAAGTGTTTAATGTTTTTATACATGGCAAATAAAGATTCTTTTTGAAAAAACACATGTCAAAACGGCCATTCTATTTAATTCTAATTTTTCAAATAAGAGGCGTTTAATGTTTATAAGAATCCCTTTTTGAACATAAAAATGTTTGGTGATTGACAGAATCTTTTTCTTTCATTTATCACATATGTTTCTGATTTATTCTACTATTTGTAATGTTTGAAATATAAGAGGAAAAAATGAACTGATGAAATTACGCGTGTCTTTTAGGTCAAGTTTATCATTGAAAGTTTTTTGCTTTGTTTGAATTTTTGTTTAATTTGTTTTTTAGGTACCTCAAACCTGACAAAGACAAGAAATCAAAATTTAAAACTGTGGTAAAAAAGAAAACACTGAACCCTGATTATAATGAGGTAAGTTACAAGTCCATAGATTGGTTTGTCTTTTCTGGTTCCTTTTTTTTTTTTTATTAGTACATGTAAATGGTAAATTACTGTTTTTGTTCAAACCAATTGGTTTTAAATGCATTGCACCTCATTAATAGACAAATTTGACAAATAATTACTGGGGGCCTCGGTGGCCGAGTGGTCTAGGTAGTTCGTCAAGACTACTAGTGATCACTAGCCTGTCAGCGCTGAGGTTGTGAGTTCGAATCTCACCTGTGGCGGGGTGTGTTCGACTCCGATCTTAATTGACAAGGATTGCCAATTTTCCTACCAATGGTCGGTGGTTCTCTTACCCGGTACTCCGGCTTTCTCCACCAATAAAAATTGGCCGCCGCGAAATAGCCAAATGTGCTGAAAAAGTCGTAAAACCCCAACTAAACAAACAAACAAAGACAAATAATTACCTGTAAATTTATTAAAATAGAGCCTTTTGCAATAAGGCAAAGGATACATAGCCCTTTCATTTTTTGGCTCTCATTGCCCATTATAGAGGATGACATATTTTTCTACCATTGTTTGCAAGTAAAACATTACAAGAACAACAGCAATTTTACACAGAAACTATTGTACAAGTGTCAGTAGGATATAAAATATCATTCGTAGAAGCAGCCACCACAAAAAGAAAATTCTGAGAAAATTTGGGTTGAGATTTATTTTCAATAATCAATATCTTTGGTAGGAATATTCCAAGCAGCTAGGATTTTAACATCTACAAGAGAGATTATTGACAAATTATCAAAAGAGGCATGACAGAGAATACTTCATTCATCATGATTTCTGCAATAATTTATTATAGTTAATTTCCTATATACATTTGTTTTAAATTATTTAGGAGTTTGTGTATGAGATAAAACACAATGAGCTGGCCAAGAAGACCCTTGAGATTACAGTGTGGGACAGAGATATTGGCAAAGCAAATGATTTCATAGGTAAATATTACATGAATGGTCAGAGTGAACTTTGAAGAATTGTTCTATTTAAGTTTAGAAATTATTTACAGGAAGAAAAAGGTTTACTTCAAATTCTGCTGTGATAAGTTACATTAGATTAAGGGGGGCCTTGATGGCCGGGTGGTTTAGGTAGTTCGTCATGACTACTAATGATCACTAGCCTGTCGACACTGAGGTTGTGAGTTCGAATCTCACCTGTGGCGGGAGGTGTTCGACTCTGATCTTAATTGACAAGGATTGCCATTTTCCTACTGAAAGTCGTGGTTCTCTCCAGGTACTCAGGCTTCCTCCATCAATAAAAACTTGCCGCCATGATATAGCCACATGTGCTGAAAACGGCATAAACCCCAACTAAACAAACAAACATTAGATTAAAAATAGATTTTGCAGAATAAAGATACAACTTAACCTATACAAGAATTAACAGTATGCTGAAAGCTGATACCGTAAACAAAAATCTCGGAGAAAATATTAAAATGCAAAATGAGACAAAATGGGTTAAACCACAACTACCAAAGCCCAAAACTTTTAATTTCCACAAATTTAACAATTTAAGACAAGAAAATTTATTTTCACACTAATAGTTTCAATTATATTTTTAAAAATGTGAGTTATCTAGATATATTTTGATACCTGTTAAATGTTATTTTATGATTTTAGGTGGAGTTCAACTTGGAATTAATTCCAAAGGAGAGAGACTTAAGCATTGGTTTGATACATTGAAGTCAACTGATCAGAAATTTGACAGATGGCATATTTTGTCAGCAGAACTTATCCCAGAGGTTTAGAAAAAGTGTTGTGTAAAACCCAATGTCTAATTGTTGTGAGTTGTACCTCTGTGTTTTATATGATATTAAATATTTGGTATATTTTAGGACATTAAGTCATAGGTGGTATTACTTCCCCTTGTAATAATTATTTATTAAGCTATTATGGTTTATATGCAAATTTTTATGTTTGTTTTATATTTCAAAGATTTGTATTTAAATTTTAGAAAAATCTGTCACAATTGTAAAAGAAATGTTTATGTGAACAAAATATCGTTGCATTTCCCCTAACTGAGGGGAGGTAATTCAATGTTAAAAAAGAAATTATTGGATAATTGGATAATTATAGATTTTCAAATATTTTATGATGCAATTTAATGGTCCAAACTATTTTTGGAGAAAAAAAAATTATTTATATATTTTTTCTTAAAGAGCCAAAATGAGACACAGTACTGATACAAACATCTATATTTTAACACACCAAAATTTAATATATCTATTTTGTTTTGGCGCAAATGACCAAATTATCTCTACACAAAAATTTCAAGGTTAACAATAAATGCAGTCAAATTTTCAGAGGCTGTCAAAAAGAAATTCTAGAAATTATTATAGAAAATATCTGCAATTGAGAAATAATAAATATGTTGTTTGATATTGTTTAAATGTATTCTGTGTACAGTGAAACTTTTCTAAACAGAACTACCTCAAGATGTGGTTGAGATTAGACAGGTGATTTCACCAATTAATACACATTACACATCCTGATAAACAAATGTAGTTTTGGATTATTTAGGTTTCACTGTACTTTTTACCTCAATGAACATTCAAACTTACGAAAACGTTAGATTGAATGTTTAAATGCATGTTTGGGGTTCTTATAAAAGGGGTTCTATGGTAATGAGAAAATTTTAAAGCTTGGATCGGGCAAACATTGGATTTTTTTAATAAAGAAAAATTTATGCTAGAATGCAACACTTAGAGGTACAAAAAAATTCCATTAAAATTATTCAGATTATAAATTATTTTTTCTTGCTACTTTTGCTAAATAATATCAAATCTTTGCTCACTGTAATTATAATGCTGGATGTACATTTGTCTTTAGTTAATTCGTTTGCTGTGAATTCATTTATTTTCATTGTAATCAATTTTTGTGGATTGGGAAAAATAGACATAATCCTAGGTTCTTAATTTTATAGATTTCAAATTTGAAAAAAAATATAAATTAAAAACAGTTATTTTTTGCAAAGAATGTTAAAAAATAAAAGTTAAATATGTTTCTATCATCCAACAGATATACTTTGAAGTGTAATCACCCAGTCTAAGTTTTGATTAATTTCAACTAATGACCATTAGCAGGTTCATCAAATGATAATATTATAAGAACGGATATTTGTTGTGGAAGATAGAAAGAAGGCAAAGAAATTACGTAATTAATTAAATAAACCCTTATAAATATTCTAGATAGATTTGCTATAAATAAACACTTTAGTATGAAATTGTTCCTTACTGGAAGTGAAGAATTGTTAAAAAAAAACAAACACAATGCATACATAGTTTGATGTATTTATTTATTTTCAATAACTTTTCTTAGCCCAAATTTCATTCCATAGAAATTCAAAAGCATTCTTTCATGTCAACAGGTTTATTCACAATCCCTCATTCATTTGACCCACATTTATTTGAATATACATACATTTAATCACTTCAGGTCTTGCATTCTTTGAAATGACCTCAAACTTTTCCATATTTCCTCTTAATAAAAGCAGTCCGTCTGTCCGTTTGTTTGTCCGTCTGTTTCTGGTAACAATATGTTCCACTTTTGTATCCGCAACTTCTAAACCACTTATCATAATTTACTAAAACTTTCTAAGATTCTTTATCATATGATGCCATTGTGCACCTCCTATTTTTTATTTGGTAAAAATAATTTTTGGGGTTTCTTTTCCCAAAACATGGAGTTTGCCATTGCCTTATATGGGGGGTTTCCATTTTGTAGTTGCAACTCCTCCTAAACCACATACTATAATTTAATGAGACTTTCTTAGATTATGAACTATACAATGCCATTATGTACCTCGTATTCTGTTTTTTGGTCAGATTGATTTTTGGGGTTTCATTTCCCAAAATATGAACTTTGCCAGTGCCTTATATGGGGGTTATGGGGGTACCTATTTTGTATCTGCAACTCCTCCTAAACTACTTATTATAATTTAATGAAAGTTACTCAGATTCTTTATCATATAATGCCATTGTGCACCTCCTATTTTGTTTATGGCCGAAATCATCAAAATCATTTTTAGGAACTGTTTTAATTTTTAGAAGTTCGGGGGGGGGGGGAGGGGGGGATATCCATTTTGTATCCGCAACTCTTGCTTCACCACTTATCATAATTTAATGAAACTTTCTCAGATGCTTAACCATATTATATAAATTCCATTAATGTGCACCACCTATTTTTTTTATTGGTCAAAATCATTTTTTGGGTTTCTTTATCCAAAACAATGACTTACCACAACATGGATTTCTTTTTTTCCTATTTTGTATTCACAACTCCTCCTAAACCACTTATCATAATTTGATGAAACTTTCTCAGATTCTTAACAATATATGCCGTTGTGCACCTCGTAGTTTGTTTATTGGTCGAAATCATTTTGGGGTTTGGACGTTGAAAGTGGCGGTGGTGTCATTTTGTTAGCTTTGATCAAAGTACCTTTATAAATTTGTGGATTGAGTTTTCCACAAAATCCACAAACATTGGTATACAACATATCGTTACAATAAATGTTTAACAACACAACCTAAAGATTTTTAACGTGTAATTATAATTTGTTTTCAAGACTATGATGATGTTAAAAAAATTGAAGGAGTATTATTTAGTCTTTGAAGAAAGAAATTGAAAAATAATTTTTTTAATTTTTTTATTTCAGCCTGATGAATATTGAAACAAGTGGCAATTTCATTACAGTATTAGAAAACTACACATGAAAGCAAACCAGATTCTATAGATGATAATCCAGCAATTATTTATCGGATTTACTTTTAATTGTTATTGTAAAATTCATTTTCTAGTACATGAATATTATTATATTTATGCAAACAGCTATTTGTAAGTTTTACTGCTGTTTCATGCAATGCATAATAAACAGCTTTAGAAAGCTAAAAATAATGTCTATTCATGAAAAAATCTACAGTAACAAAATATTTGAATAATTGTGATCCAAGTTTCACAAACAATCAATGATCAATACTGGTTCCAGAACATCAATAGAACAAAGCGAATGAAGACAGAAAATGAGTTCTTATTTTTGAAAACTAGTAGTTGCATGAATATTTATGAAGATGAACTTGTTGTGACGTATGTTACTTGATGGTGTAAAATCAGAAATTAAAACTAATATTTGATATTTTACACCTTATAATGATGTTTAAGTTATTCATGTGTTTCCAGAAATACAGTTATTAAAATTGAAATTTGGTTGAAATCCTTTGAGGAGTTTTGCACTTATAAAAACAATACATTAATTTCTGAATTTACAAAAATTTTTGGGTTTAAACAGAAATTTGTCTTTTCCTGCTGAATACCCATTTTAAAGAAATCCAAAGATATTCAAAGATATTGTGTATGGATATAATATAGAATAATTTGTTGTTGTTAAGATTTACACTATATATTGTGAAAATGAGAAATTGTATGAATGCCTTGTATGTATACAGATGCAGTTGACTCTTTTATCTCAAAACTCCTGATATATCAAAGCCTAGATTAACTTTGCACTATATTTCATCCTGGTATCTCAAACTCCTGTTATCTCAAACTATTTTTCCTGGTCCCTCACTATGAGATAATGAGAGTCAATAGTATATACATGTATATATGTAAAGGGGTAATATGATTTTTTAAAAGTAGGTATTGTTTGAGACTTATATTGTATTTGATCCAACCAAATCTTAGAGTCGACTGTTAACATGAATTGAAGTGAATGACATGAGCAATCTTATGGTAGTATGAATGATGTTTTGAAGGATCTAAGTTATTTCATAAAAAGATGTTTTAAGGTATCCAGACCATAAATGACCACATGATTATTCAAAAGTTCGCGGATGTTCCATACAAAGCAATTGAAATGACCTCGGTCATTGTCAGACTTTGTAAATGCCATTATTACTAACTTATTTTTATAGACTCTGCAACAAAGTGTGTTTCAACTTGAGAAAAATATATATATATAATTCCATCTTTAAATTGTTTTGTTGAGCCATTCACTGTCAAAAAGAGATACACTTTTCGATCATTATCTATTATGGTCCAAATACCTTAAGACTAATCATGTTGAAAATTAATATAACCAACAACTTAAGGCATTCATCACATTTATAAATTTTCAGATTTTTTTTTTTACTATTTGCCATTTTTTAAGAATAAAATGATAAAATTTTCATATATTTACAAGAATTGTATTAAATTAATAGATCATTTCCAGTTTCATTTATATAATTTTTTCAATTCTGAAAAAAAAAAATAAAGTGTAACTAATTGGATTATCACAGGTTTAATATTATTTATAATATTTCTGAGTAATTCAAATACATTTATAGATATAAATTCCTTTCAAATGTTTCATTTTTTTTGTATTTTTGAATTTACTCTTCAACTTTTTAGATTATTGTTTTGGATTTTAAAATACTTTAGGCCTTGAGCACAACTGATGAGTTTTAAATCGACAAATGTGCACATCTTGTGCATCAAAATTGGTATCAAAGAATTTTAATTTAATGAAATATCATTTTATGACTTTGAAAATAATTTAGAAATGAAAATAATTAAAACATATATTTTCCCACACAGTGATCTGATACTGAACATGCCTGTACATTTATTTGTAAGGATGAAATAATATCTAGGTGACTTCCTTCAGATAATCTATTTGATTGATGTAAATTTGGAAAAAAAATATTTTACATTATGACTGTATTTCTTTTATGTATTTATGTTGTATGCATTCCTCTTTTTGTGTCCTATGATGCTTCTGCAGCAAGAGTTATCTTCCTTTTGAGCTGTAATCTCAGTACTTGTACATGTTTATAATAAACAGGGAATACATTATTAATTCATGGATTAGTACCCTGTTTATTTACTGGCTTTATGTGTTTATTTATGCAATACAGTGTTTATTTGAATTTTAGGCAAATTTGGTGAATTGACACTATTGTTACTAGGACCATTCAGTGCTTGTTGGTGGGGCTGTTGGACCTCACCTAAGATATATATATAAAATTATAAATATTTCAATGAAATTTTGGATGAAAATGGAAATTTCTGTCCCATTGCAGCAATTTTTAGATCTTTTAAATGGGAGATAACCCTACCAAACCAGGGAATGGAAACTGGGAAACAAGTATGCTCTAATCCTCTTGAGGAAGAATCTCAATGTAAAATTCATAAGTAAAGGACTTTTGACATGTTTTATATTTAAAACATCTTCACTTGTGTGTTCGTTTACTGAATGTTTTAGAGTTTTCAATTTCTACTTCTTTTTAAAATATTTAAATTCTATTAATTGTTACATGTCATTATAGAAATTTTTAATATTGTAATTCTTACTTAAGCATTTTATTAATAATAAGAAGAGATGATAATTTAATGGGACCCCTAGAAATCATTCAATTCTGTATTAACATGACTTCATATGTCAATTCTCAAAGCTAGAGTGTATTTAAGACATTTTATTGAGTGGATTTTTAAAATCTTTAATACAAATGTATTGATGGTTGTTAGTTGGGAAAATGTTTGCATAAATTGCACCAAGTAATTATAACAGTGGTATGTGATGTAGGCCAAAACAATATTTTTACAAACAGTCATGTCATCATCCTACCATTCTCATTAACACTGCTATAGTGTACAAGATACCAGTTAAGGATGCTCGCTGGTCATGTTTTGGTCTTTTTGTCAGATTTTCCGAATCCTCGTGCTTTATCCATTTCTTAAACATGAAATTTTTTGCCCATGAACCCCCACTTTTTCTTTTATAATTCATCATATATACCTAAAAATGGTATTTAAAAATTTTTTTTATGAAATCCTTTTTATTTTTTCATACATCTTTGAGAGACTGAAGTTGTCAATGCAAAGACAATGAAAAATCCAGAGAAAATCCATTTCCTGCAAATTTTTAAGGCCTTATAGCTCTAAAATGAGCACATGAACCTATATTTTTTTCTTGCTTATTTGTTTACTATTCATATGTTCTCTCAAACTAAAACATCAGTTTCAAATCCTATTTATTTCCTATTAGACCAGCGATCATCCTTAATCTGTTATTTTGATTTCAAGTTAAGTCAACTGAAAGGAAAATAGGTTTTTATAATTTTTTGAAAGAAATTCATAAAAGATGAAAGTTACTGAGATTTTCAAGACAATTAAAACAAGTCATTACTTTCAAAATTATTTGTGAAGTGTTCATTCGATAAAAATTCACATGTAAAAATGATATGTTGATTAATGATCTTAATTAAAATGCCTTATTAACCATAATCAAAACTGCTGTTGGTTGTTTCAGATATTATTTTTGTAAAATATCTTTTTTAAAATTGATATAAATATACATGTATATAACATTCCGTTACCTTCAGTATAGTTTTTATGCTTTGGTCTTCAGTGCAAATAAGTCCTTGATAAAATTACTTTTAAAACTTATTTTTTTTTTTTTTAGAACATGAATTATTATTATGTTGAAGATGTACAAATAAAATTTAAAATGAAAGATAACGTCATCAAAAGCAATAGTTTCTTTCATTTAAGTAAATAGTAAAGTTTAAGTTTTAAAAAATGATTTTAAGATGTGAAAAAATAAACAAGTATAATATGAAAATGTTTACTCCTTTTGAAAAAAGATTTCTGTTACATGTGGATGACATGATATACATTTACTGGATAATTCCATATAAGGTATACATCGTAACTTTTATTTTGAATGTAGATATGTGTAACACTAGGAGGTTATTGCATTGATATTGAGGAATATTGTCCCATGCAAACTAATATAATTATTGAGCTTTGAGTGCAATATATTATTTTGCAAGGGACAATATATATCTCATTATTAGGCCAACTAAAATTAATAAGTAGATTTTCATCCAACTTTTTGAAAAAAATGGGGCGGGTGGGAGGATTTTATTTTTTATTTTTTATTTCATATGAAACTATTTTGTAAGGTGTTATTAATATGTAAACGTTATAAAATGGCTTATATATGTTTTTATTCCAGAAACATGCACAATAGAAATTTCAACTCCAATCTCTGCAGACTTAACCTGACCAAAAGACATCTAAAGGTCACAAAAATAGTCGAATCACGAAAACCATGTTGAATTGTTACAGGAAGTTAACAAAAAACAAAATAATTGACACGGATACCGGTAACGGAGATCAGCAAAATCCGGAAATCGTAAATATTAGAAAATAAAAAAAATCGGGGCAGCACGATTTTCGAGGGGCGGGCGGGGATGAAAATCTATCAATTAATTTTAATTGGCCTTATACTTATTAATTTTTTTCTCCTACTTGTCTTATCAACAAAAATGGATAACAGGAAAGGTCAATAATTACATACCAATCAATCAAAGCCACCCAACAGACAGAACCCTGAACAAAAATTAAAATAAAAGAGTAGTCTTTCCTGGTCCATATACCAGTAATTGTACATGTATATGGACTGGAGCTGTGGGTCAATATACCATTATTTGTTGGATCACGAATCAGCGTTTGTTTTTTACTCTAAAAGACTTATTTCATTGTAAACATTTGTCTGCTGGCCAAATGTGGGCTGCTTCCTTGACAGAGGATACAAAAGACTCTGTAAATACAGTTAAGGTGGTACCCAACACCTTGACTAAAATAAATTTGGCTCGTTTAATTTATGCTTTTCTTTTGGTTGGCCAATTTCTGAAGATACTGCTACACCCGAGGGGATGTGTATGTAGACTCTTATACTAATCGTTCATTAGCCAAATAGAGGCTTACTTGTCTTACTCATCTGTACATATGCTCCTTATTTAAAGTAATTTTATAATCCAAGTGCTATATTCTGACACCCCCCTCAACACAAGTCTAAATAAAAAAAAACTTTAGGAAAGATTATTAAAACTCCCAAAAATACCAACCTGCTAATTCAGAAAATTTTATCACTACCAAAGAAAAAACTCCCTCTACCAGCCATTTTTTTGGTATTTTTAGTATGGATTTCAGCAGATATATTATTCTGACATTTGTTTACATTATTTATTGTTTAGTAATAACCTATTTCTCCTGCCACCAAGTATAACTGATACACTTATATGACACTTTTTCAAGATGTGAGTATACATGTTATATGTTATTTAAACCAAATTTTATAGTTACATTTTCTTTTAAATTGTTAATAATTATAGTGTTATTTTTGAGAAATGGTTGTGATTGTTGTTTGTTGTAAAAGATAAGTTATTTTCTATTCCAGGGCCACATTGTTATGATTCACAAATCACAAATGTTTTTCATCTGTTGAAATTTATAATGTTATTCAGAAACTCAGATTACTGTCAAAGAAATGTTTTTGTAAATTTTAAAAGGATATGATACAAGAGCATAGTGTATATTTTTCTTCAGTTTTCTCCACATCATCATCATTTGATCTTCATGCTGCATGGAACTCACTAGTAATAATTGGTAGATATTTTCAAACGGTTCAGCGTAAAGTCCTTTTTCTTTTAGTTTTATTGGTGCTGACTCCATAATTTCATGTAATTTTGTCATTTTAAGGGAATACGATACAATAAGGTTCCTCAACTGAATTTTTGCAGAAAATATACCAGATGATAAATTTTTATGTATAATTTTCAAATATGTGCAAAAAAATATACCTTCATGACTTAGTTTTTAAGATAATTAACACTGAATTTGGTATATTTGAGCCAAAAACCCTAATTTTTGTGTCGCCTGCGGAACGCATGATCGACACATAGGGATCAGTATCTGTCGTGTTGCGTCGTCACACTTTTCTTCTATCCTCAACTACTCGTAAACAGCTGTAAGGAATTTGATGAAACTTTCTCTGTGCATTAACCTTAATGCACAGGTGTGCACATATATTTCATTTTTAGGAAATTTTAAATTTGTTATTGTAAAAGTTGGTATTTTTGAAAAAAAAATGGGGGAGGGGGGTCAAAACTTCTATCCTCAACTACTCTATAACTGCTCAAATAAATTTGATGAAACTTTCTCTGTGCATTAACCTTAATCAAAGGTGTGCATATAAATTCCTTTTTAGAAAATTTTAATATCTTTTGTAAAAATTGACGTCCGCAGGCGGGGCCTCGGTGGCCGAGTGGTCTAGGTAGTTCGTCATGACTATTACTGATCACTAGCCTGTCAACACTGGGGTTGTGAGTTCGAATCTCACCTGTGGTGGGGTGTGTTCGACTCCGATCTTAATTGACAAGGATTGCCAATTTTCCTACCGAAGGTCGGTGGTTCTCTCCGGGTACTCCGGCTTCCTCCACCAATAAAAACTGGCCGCCGCGAAATGGCCAAAATGTGCTGAAAACGGGCGTTAAACCCCAACTAAACAAACAAACAAACGTCCGCAGGCGACACATGTCTTCCTTGGAAGACTCATACATTTTTTCATTTTTCAAGACTGTCACAAAAAAAGTTTGTTTTCAATGAAAAAGATAGCTTCATCAGGTCTTTTGTAAAATATCCCTTACTACTTAGACATTGTCTTCTGATAAATAATTAATGAAAAAGATTGATAAACTCATTAGGAAATTTAAGTCAAATAAGGAATATTGATAATAATTTGGTAACTTTAGATGCATGTAGAAAAAATCCTCTACTGATACTTTCTTTAAATTTTAGTATACTTAACTTGAAGTAAGCCGCTTCTAATGAAAGAAAAAAGTTGAGGTCTATTCGCTTATTGTAGAGATATTTGAGAAAAACCCAAATTTCAGTATGATATCAAGGTTTTCTTGAAGGATTCTATGACATCACAATGTGTATCTCTTGGCGACATGATTATCTCCCCTGCTACTGTATATTATTCCCTTAAATCTATTGTGACATTTGTTTTTAACTTTCAAAACTAACTTTCGCTTCCACTGGAATTAAAAATGAACAATCATATCATACATTATTAAATACAGGGCATTTTTGAGAAGGCCCTAATTTTTTTAAAAATTATAAAACCCAAATCTCGACACCATAGATTGTTTATAGATTATTTATTGGTTAAAAGTATTAATATTGTTAATATTATAAAAATTTATGAAAATCTAATATATTGCTTTAAATAAATCATTTGAATACCTACAAAAATTGTTTTTATGTTCCATCTGTCTACAGAACTAGATAATTGGAAGTATCTCATAGTGTTCATTCATTATATTTCTATTATTTTAATATTAGTTTTGTTTTATTTCATTTTTTTTGTGCAAGTGTGTGTGGTTAGGGGGAGGGGCTGTCAAATTCTGTAGTACAAAAAACACATATTTTTACTGTCCAACCAAAAATGTTGGATTTCTGAAAAATATACTTACCGTCAGAATCTGCTAAAGTTAACATTTTCAGTACATTCTATTTGATGGATCCAAATGCCATCGCGACTATTTGGATTTTTGTCATTTTCTTTTCTTAAATTTGTAGATAAAGAAGGGTATTGACACTGTTGTCTCCAATCACAGAAATAACACAAGTGATAATGAAATAAAAATATAAATTTTTTCCTTAATTGTTAATCACGTTATGTCCATGCCAGGTTATATTTATCTTGCAGTTATGGAGTGTACCTCAGTTGCGACCATTTTCATGGATTTTCATTGGTGGTAAATTCAGAAACTTATGTTCCAACAAATGTTGAAATTAAATACTTTTACTTCTGTTATAGACCTTCCAGTGGTATAGCTTGCATCTTTCTAAAGATGAGGCAAATGTTCCCATGGACACATGGTGGATGGAGATCTTTTAGAAATCTGACTATTTTCAGATTATTTTACGTGCCTCTTATGATTGTTCATGACCCCAAAATTGAAATAATCTGAAAACATTTATAATAGTAATAGTAAGATAGTTATTGCATTTACTATATATTATTCAATTTTGAACAACTGTCTCGGTGCAGAAGGTCGCCTGTTCGATCCCTGGCCAAGTCAAACCAAAGACATTAAAATTGCATGGTATTTCCTGCTTCTCCGCCAAGCACACGGCATCTAGGAGTAAGAGCAAAGATTTACTGATCGGCCCCTTAGTCAGTATAACAGTGTATAATGTGTCCGAATGAGGTGATACGTCTTCCTGCGGACAGTAACCTCATGAGCTAGCACATTAAAAATCCGTCTCAGCGTGTCAGTCCAGTAAAAAGCAGGGATCATATTCATTATCATACATATTATCGTCCTGGCTGCCAGGGCTGTTAAACAAAAATTCATCCATCCAACAATTTTGAACACGGTTTATTTGATTCCGATTTCATGAAAATATTAGATGAAACTCGTAACAAACACTTGCATTATCGAAATACATGGAAGGAAAAAAAGTACATTTTGATCTATCCACAAGTTGTTCACATAAATAGTGTTCTTGGACTTATGACATTGCCCCCCTCCCCCCCCCCCCCCCCCCCAAAAAAAAAGAATAAATAAATCAATATAATGAATAAAACATGTCTTTTCAAAGAGACCTTTAAATTTCAGAAAAAAATTTCTTAATTGTTTTTATGCCCCGCCTGTAAGGCAGGCCAGTCTCAAGTTCCTTTATCTGAGCATCTGTCTGTATGTCCTTCCATACGAGGCTAAGGTTCAGGTTTAAGGTAGTTCTTCATGAAGGAGTTGTAGTATCATCATGAATCTTTATACATAGAAAGCTTGTGATATGAACAGTAGCATTTTGATGCGAAACGGATGCTATGACCTTGAGGTCACGGGTCACCAACTTTGAATTTCTTTATACAATTTCAGTATTAAAATCCAGGTTAAGGTTCAGGTTTAATTTAAGGAAGTTTTTTCATGAAGGACTTGTGGTATCATTATGAATCTTTATACATAGAAAGCTTGTGTTATTAACAGCAGCATTTTGATGCGAAACGGATACTATGACCTTGAGGTCACGGGTCACCAACTTTGAATTTCTTTATACAATTTCAGTATTAGAATCCAGGTTAAGGTTTAGGTTTAATTTAAGGAAGTTTTTCATGAAGAAGTTTTGGTATCATCACGAACCTTTGTACATTGATAGCTTGTGATATTAACAGCAGCATATCCATGCGAAACGGTAATCTTGAGGTCATGGGTCATTGACTTTGAATTTCTTTATAGAATTTCAATATTAGAATCCAGGTTAAGGTTCGTGTTGAAGGTGTCTTCAATGCAGGACTGAGACATGGTGTTTCATCTACCTGGTTGTTAAAGTTAGGTGTATGTGGTGTATTGG
This sequence comes from Mytilisepta virgata, assembly GCA_028015205.1. NCBI lineage: Eukaryota > Metazoa > Mollusca > Bivalvia > Mytilida > Mytilidae > Mytilisepta > Mytilisepta virgata. The sequence continues at coordinate 36,093,400 of CM051520.1, forward strand.
TATAATGGTTTTGATGAAACAGACAACTCATCAATTCAAGAAAAATCATCACAAGAAAAATCAGCAGCTGTTAAAAAATCTACCAAAAACAGAGTTTCAGCAGAGGAGCAGTCTTCTTCATTACAAATCTCTCAAGAATATTTATAGCAGTAAAACATTAAAGTTATGTATTAAAAATGTCCTTTTGTAAATGTGTTGAACTGACCGATCATTAAAGAAAGACTTATATAATAGATAATGAAATCTTGAAATTACAATAATGTAAATTTAATATATATTTTATGTGTTATAATTCTTCATTGTAACAATTAAAATATGATACATGTTATCACAGTATAGTGTAAGTATGTATGTAGCCTTTCTACTTAAAAAAATGAAACTTTATTAATAAGTACATGAAAACATTTTTCTTATTGTTTCCAGTGTAAATATTCATAATTATTCTAAAAAACTTAAATAATCGTTACTAAAATGGTGAAAAATGGTTACAAAATATTGCCAAGTTCTTTGTATCTGTGATCAAAGTTTGAATTTGCTAAAAAGACCCACAAGACTGAAATTTCTATAGGCTCCTCTGTACTGTTACCTTATTAAAGTCAGTTGTTGTTCTGGAGTTATGTCGCCTTGTCCATGAAAAAATCAAATATGCACGAAAAATCACCAAATTAGCAATTTTCGGGTAAATTAAAAAACGTGTCGACTTCGATGTGCTCAATATATCTTGTTAAAATTTGAAACATACTTTGTTAAGATAAGTATCTTTTAATGGACAACTGCTAATCAATGCTAAACATATAGCTTCAACTCCTACTTTGTGTTTTAATTTAATGAAGTTTACCCTTGACCCAACGAAAAACGTCAAGTAAAAAGCCTATGTTATGTTACAAATGGTTGTAAAAGCAGTGATATGATACACAAAAAATATGAAGTCATGTTTACACCAAATATTACTGCTTTGTGGGAACAATTCCCTTCACTACAAATAACATTTCTCACTTCATGTTGATCGATATTTTAAAATATAATTGATTGCTATTCCTAATTATTATTAAGGCTGAACCTCTATACTATGTCCAAAAATGCATGTTACTAATTGCATTAACATTTTCAGAACATACTAGTAGTTAGTTAAGGTCACATTTCCAATGTTTTATTTTTCAATTACATGTCATAATTGCCTTTTTTCTCTCTTAATTTCAGAAATTGGCTATTATTTAATAAGAAAAATGTGGATCGACACAGAAAATTAAAATAGACTTTGTATAATTAATAAATTATTAGAATTATATTTTTGAATAAACCAAATGAAGGTATTACCCAGGAAGTCACAACCACCCATATTTGTTGTAATACTTGATGTAACAGTCATATATTTGTGAATAAAACTTCATTTGCTGTTACTGTAAAATATTTCAAAGAGTAGTGAATTTTTGCTTATGTGTATATTATTATTATCTACAGTAATGTTTAAGTAAAACAAGCCAGATTGTACAAAAAGATGCAAATATGGCCTGTAATTTGTTTTCAGTTTCTGATAAATGTCTCTGCAAAAAATCGCGAACATGTAGGAGATTTCGACTTACTGCAACTTGACCTTAAGGACAAAATGTACAAATCTTAAGCATTTTTTAATGTTTCAAATCTAAGTATATATTGAAAAAAAATAGACTACTTTAAACAAAATATGCCACTAAATTCAATTTCACAAACAGGAGTATGGTTGGATTTATGACTGGAAATAAAGGGGCTCAGATTTAGTAACAGTATGGAAATATTCATAAATGTGACACATGTGGAAAGAAATACAAACGAAAGGCATTCCTAGAACTGCATAAAATGTAATATTTGTCATTTATGTAAAAATCTTCTGTCATCTTCTCAAAAACTGCAAATACATGTTTGTTCAGATGTCAATGACTACAACAAATGCAGACAATCTTTCAGCACAAAACAGAAACTAGAGGTACACAGTTGTACTTATAATTACTGCAAAGTTTGTACGAAAATATTGAGCACTACGCAGAAATATAACACCCATCAAATCCATTGTAAAGGAAAAGGAAATGAAGAGATGCACTGTGATACAGAAACAATAGTATAAGAGGATGCATCTGCTTCTCGGAACAATACAATAAAATATATCTAATACATAACTACAGAGCAGGAACAGAGTTACAAATTTAATCCAATTCATATCACCTGTCAACTACAATATGCAACTGCTCTTAATCTACCCATTATGTCAACTCTCCAGTTTTCTGAGTTCTGAGGAAACAATTGAAGCACCATCAAGTCTTCATCATATTATTGGAGATGGAAAATGTTTTTTCCGTTGTATTTCTTTTATAATTACTGGCAGTTAAAATTTTCATACAGATCTACGAAAGGTCAGAGTGAACCATATAAAAAAACTTAATCATAGAATGGAAATAATTTTACCAACAAGAACAACTGCTACACAATATCTTAGAAGATCTCACATAGCAAGACCTGCAACTTGGGCTACTGATGTGGGGATATTTGTATTGGCAAATCTGATTCAAGACTGATATTTATGTCTACTCACATAAACAAAATGCATGGAAATTGATGAAATATTCCGCATCATATTTTGATCAAAGCATTAATAAAGAAAATCAAGCAATATATCTCCAACATACCAACCAAAACCATTTTGAAGTGGTGAAATCAACAAAAGATGTGAAAGTTAAACTAATACATATTAAGGAGCCACCAACTTAGGATAAACTGCTATTTAAAGACTTTGAAAGACAAATCAAATAGACTTCTACAAAATTACATTATGACATGACATGAACAGAACAGTATAAAGTCTAGCATGGAAATGTGTTTCGAAAAACATACCAGTAAAAGACAAATATCAAAATCAGAAGATTTACATGAGTTAGTAGCAAAGAAAAGCAGAGATTGTTGATTGGCAACTAATATCATAAGCAATTCAGCCACTGAAGAATACGAGAAACCCAGAAAACTAGAGAACCAGGGAATAAGTAACTATAGAAATAATTATCCCAAGAAGAAGTGGAAAAAGATAAACAGATAGGCGCTAACAGTAACAAGGAACTACAGAAACAATTTGCCAGAAGATGAAAAGGAAATATGTAAGAGAGTAGATGATAAAAGAAAGTGTAAATACAGAAAAAAAATTATCAGATCAAAAAAGGACATGTACAATATATAATATATATATGTATAATAAAGTAGATGCTGAAAGAAAAAGTAACTAAAGAAAAAATTTACCACAGGAAGAAATAGAAATTACTAAAAGACTACATGCTAGAATAAAAAGTAATTATCAAAACAATATAACAGAAGATAAAAAAATGGAAAGAGAAAGAAGGATTCAAAGAGAAGATATAATACAAAACAAAACGTAAGTCTTGAAGAAGAACAAGAAGCCAAATCTAAGAAAATAAGAATGACTGTTTTAAGAACTGAAAGATCAAATAGTATCCACGATAGAACTGAATTATTAAAAAAACACATTAATGAATCATCAGAATACTTTTGCATCATATTTAATAGATGTATGTACAGGACTACAGTAGAAATGCTTAAAGAAGCCAACATTAATCATAGAGACTTATTACAGAAGTGTAGAACTAATGAAAAATCTACAGACAAAAAATGAATATGTTTGTAAAAACATGCCAACATTCCATACAAAAGAACAAAATGCCACCACAAGCAGTGCCTAATGATATATATATTCCTGAACCACCAAAAATTATTAAGGTGTAAAATCATTGGGGCCAGACTATTTTTAGCTCACCTGGCCTAAAAGGCCATGTGAGCTTTTCTCATCACTTGGCGTCCGTCGTCGTCTGTCGTCGTCTGTCGTCTGTCTTCTGTCGTCGTTAACAATTTTTCAAACATCTTCTCCTCTGAAACTACTGAATGGATTTGGATAAAACTTAGCATGATTGTTCCTTAGGGTATCCTGCACAAAGTTTATGCTTCGATTTTTGATCCGTCGAAAAACATGGCCACTGTTACTAAAAATAGAACATAGGGGTCAAACAACAGTTTTTCGGAAGTATCTCAAAAATCATTAGGTTACGGCAAATTCTGGCAGGTTGAAAGTGATCAGCATGATGAGAGCTACCTGTGTGCTGATTTTCGTGAAAATCTGTCAACTGATGTTAGAGTTATTGCCCTTTTTTGACATTTTTGGCTTTTTTTATGTTATTATTTCAAAAATCTTCTCTGAAACTACTGAATGGATTTGGATAAAACTTAGCATGATTGTTCCTTGGGGTATCCTGCACAAAGTTTATGCTTCAATTTTTGATCCGTCGAAAAACATGGCCACTGTTACTAAAAATAGAACATAGGGGTCAAACAACAGTTTATCGCAAATATCTCAAAAATCATTACGTTATGGCAAATTCTGGCAGGTTGAAAGTGTTCAGCATGATGAGAGCTACCTGTGTGCTTATGTTCGTGAAAATCTGTCAACTGATGTTAGAGTTATTGCCCTTTTTTGACATTTTTGGCTTTTTTTATGTTATTATTTCAAAAATCTTCTTCTCTGAAACTACTCTTCAAAATCAAATGAAACTTGGTAAGATTGTTCCTTAGGGTATCCTGCAAAAAGTGAATGCTTGGATTTTTGATTGGTCGAAAAACATGTCCGCCATTACTAAAAATAGAACATAGGGGTCAAAATGCTGTTTTTTGCTATTTTTTCCTGAATTATAGAAATAAAATGAAGATGAAAGCTACTTTCAAGGCAAACATGGTATCCCGAGTTGAATGGTGATGATGAAAGTTTGTTTTGGAGTCCAAAATTTGGACGGCCATTTTCCCGCCATTTTTTACACTTGCTCGGATTTCAACAATATTTGGTTTTTAAAGTAAACATGGTATCCTTAGTGAATGGTGATGATGAGAATGTTGTATAACAATGATTAAACTTCATAATATGTGAGCTTTTAATATGCCATCACTTGGTGTCTGTCATCATCGTTGTTAACAAATTTTCAAACATCTTCTCCTCTGAAACTACTGGAGGGATTTGGATGAAACTTAGCATGATTGTTCCTGCAATATTTCCTTTTCAAGTACAATAAAAAGCCTTAACCCACAATTTTTACATAACTTCTTTCAAACATTTTAAAAACAAAGACAACATATAGACCAAAAGATTTATACTTGTATTTGAAGATGAATTAAAGCTTGTATTTTGTATTGTGAATCATCAGATTGACCATGATTGTATCTTAATCAAGCGTAGGGAGAACTCATGCCCATTTCTTTCCAGAGGTTCTTGAAAGGCTTTTAAAGGTATTTTCAGCATTTTACGTGACCTTTAATACTCAGTTTAATTTACAACAAACATTAATATATTAATTTAGATTATAGTGCATTGTTTGCCAGGTGAGCGATTCAGGCTCTTGAGAGCCTCTTGTTCAATACGATATACATTCACGAAGTTGTTAACATTACCAGGGGGACGTCAGACTGGTAATAAAGCGTGCTGTTGTTAATGTGCCTGTAGATATACAAAATGTCCGTACATCTCTTCCTCAGACATCTATCAGTGCAGCAATCATACCAGTTAAACTGAAAATGGCATTTCTATTTTCAAAACATTCGATCAAAATTGATTCTTAAATGTTTCCAGTGGCTAAAGGCGAAACATGTACATTATTCTTCAATTCCAGAAACATCAGATTGGTAAAAGGTCAGTGCCGATGAGGAGAATGAATTGTGGGAAAATCTAACGGCTGATACATCTTCAGGAAATAGGAAATACAACCAATTGGACGCATCAAATGAATAAATTATACATATCAAGAAAAATCTCATGTGTTGTTTGGTACATGTAACCAGAGAACTGATCCACAGCTGATGCAGAAAACATAATCAATCTTTTTCACCAGGAGGTGGAAAATCGCCCTTAAATATTATGTTAGACAAAGGATGTGAAGAGCTTACATTCCCACTGAAAATTTGGCTTTGATGCGGAAAGACCTAATCCATGGACACCAAAAAATATTTCAATGCTAGAATTTGAAATAAATCTGGTGCATTTGCTAGAAATATTGAGTATATATTCTTTGCACAGTATGTAACAGAATACAAACAAGTGATGGATTGTGTATCAATAGCATTAAGAAAATCATACTGCAAATCAATATCTGGTGAAGCTATAAATGCAAGAATGATTAGAGATCCTGACCACCTAAAAAGTCTCATAATGAAAGATAAAGCATACAGATTTCTACAGCCGGTGACAGGAACACCACCCTATTGGTAAAATACTATGTATGAATTGCTAGAATCAGTGAAACAGCTTGGCATATTTACATTCTTTGTGGATTATCCTCTGCAGATCTGAAATGGAAGGATACAATTCTAGCAATAACAAAACAACAGGTAGTTTAGTAACATCAGATGATATTGAAAAACTTAAATGGGAAGACAACTGTTCAATATTAAGATCAAATCCAGTGACAGCCGCAAGGAATTTTGATCATCGATTGCAGTGTCTCTTTTAGAGACATTATACTTAGTGATGCAGAGCCATTAGGAAAGAAAAGTCACATATTGTTCATACCGAATTGAATTACAACAAAGATTGTTGCCTCATGCGCATTGTGTTTTATGGGTGGAAAATGCCCCCCAAACCAGATAATTCTTACATACAGGGATTGACTTTATTGACAAGTACATCACTCGTTCTTTGCCATCTTCTTTAAAAGAACCAAATTTCATGATCTAGTCAAAACTGTTCAATTGCATAGTCCTTCCACAACATGCAAAAAGAAAGAATCAAGTTGTCGATTCAATTACCCAAGAACACCATCATTGGAAACTATTATTTCAAAACCATCAGATTGTGAGAACTCACAAGAAGCTAATATCACAATAAAATCAGTTGTACTTGAAAAACTAGAAGATGAAGATTTTCCCTCTTTAAAGAAGCTATTAAAAGTAGTAAATATTTCAATCACTTATTACATGTCCTCATTAAAATTACCCAAACGTGGTACAAACATTCTTTACAAACGCAAACAATCACAGGTATATATTAATACATGCAATGAATATCTTTTGAAAGCATGGGAAAGATGTGCTGTATTGCCTTCACTCATATGCTAGCATTGACTATATGATTGCTTATATAACAAAAGATGAGCGTGAAATAAGCCAAATATAACAAACCATATTTGATGACATGACCACAGATATCAAGTCCAATATAAAGCGTTGTTCATCTGCATTTCTTAGTGCAAGAGAATTTTGCCGCATTCCGCTTTCTCAGTTTTCCAGTTTAATAATAACTTTCAAACTGTATTTGTCCCGACAGATATCCCTGAAAAACGTGTATATCTATTGAAACCATAGTCTGTCATTGAAAACACGGTGGATGATGATGATGTGTATCAAATATTTTGGATCGATATGCAGCAGGACTAGTCAAATTACAGAACATATGTTTAGCAAAACTTGCTATCTGGCACACTTGTGACTATAAAACGAAAGACCTTGATAAAAAATCTCAAACTTTTTAGATTGATGATTCAACTTCATGTAAAATTATCTAAATACTGAATGGTCTTGGACAAATGAAAAAGAGGAAAAAAACTAGCAATATAACGATATCATATTGAAAGCAAAGAAAAAGAAAACTTTGTTATTCACAGTTAGTTTTCTTGGCGGAAAGAAAGGGATTATCTAAACTAATTTAATTCATACAGTGAAAAAAATGAAAATGAAATTGACATAACAAATGCCAACAGAAATAATTTAGAACATCATGCATATACCATACAATATTCCTTAAATCAGTTTGAATTTGGACCTCCCGAAAACAGTTGGGACATATAGCACCAAAAACACAACAATACAATGCAGAACAGTTGGCAGAAGGATTCTGACTTTTCAGTCATACAACCAAACCATAATCAGAAAATATCCGAGAATTCAATACTTTGTTATACTAACCCTGTTGGAGTATCAATATAACTACGACCCGGTTTTCTCTCAGATGCCATTTATTGAGCTAAAGTCTGTTCACTCAACACAAAGCAGAGACATTTTCCAGTTTATTTTACAATGGTGTGATACTGTACTAGTAGAAAACCATTCCAATAGACATAATAAACCATTTCATCTTTTTATATCAGGGGAGCTGGTACTGGTAAATCTCATTTGATATCTTGCATTTATCAGATGGCTTTGGGGAAGTTTCAAACTGTAGGTGAAAATCAACATGATATCCATGTTCTTCTGTCTGCACCAACCGGAACTGCTGCCCACAATATTTCAGGAGTTGCATTATATTCTGCCATTTTACTCCCATTAGGACAATCAAAATCATAAAAAAAATTGGCAATATGAAACAGAACAAACTAATGTCTCACAAAGTGAAAGTGAAACAGAGACTGGAAAAGAAGATAACAATGTAGATAATGAACAGAAACAAAGAAAGAAAAAAAGGGAAAAAATATCAGAGGTACTCAACAAGAAAGGGGCAATACAAAAGGACATGATAAACAGCCACAAAATCAAACAAAATCCCTTAAAGTGACAGAGACTCCTAAGGCCATGAAGCAACAACTACAGAACAACAAGGGTAGAACTCCACCAACACCACCAGAGAGAGGTGGAAACAAAACCACTAAACTGTAGATTGATCTATTGTATCTAATAAGTTCAATTTTATCTTAAACACAAAACAAACAAAAAAAATGTTAACTTTTTATACTTATATATATATATATATATATATATGTATCATCTGCATTTTGAAATTTGTATGATACACAATGGAAAAGAAATACTGATAAAAGTATCAAAAGTAGATAATATAATTTTAAATATAATTCATAAGTTTGAAACATTAACAAAGAATAAGCATTATGAATACTTGAAATTAGAATTGAAAACATATTATGATTTATCTAAGTCTGATCATTTCACAGACACACAAAAGGGGAAATTTCTGTATTATATTGTATACAAAAGATACACCAAGAATCCCACACCAGAGCATACATAGATAGTATTGCAAATCTTTCAAGAATATCTAATTTTTATACAAGCAAGATCAGACGGATGATTAAATTTGCATGTCTAATTGTTAACATAAGGGGTATCCCATATATTTACTCTTATATATTAATAAATATCAATACTATAAACTTACCTAGTACCCTGTGGGTCACTGAAAGATGTCACCTGAGATTCCCATACCTGAAAGCAACAAATGTAAAAGATACAAAACAAATCAAGTCATTATACCAATCAAAATTCTCAAAAAATGTATGTCATTATATTTTGTACAAAACTATATATATGATCTTATAAACTGAGCAAATGTGTGATATATTTATATCGATTCTGTCAAATCTTCTGACATTATTTCAATTTTTATGCTATCTCATTGTAAATTTATCCATGCTTTAGTCTTTATGTATTGTATAGCTTTCTTTGTAAATGAGAACAGATTTATGATACAAAATGGAAAGGAATTGTGTAAAGTTGACTTCGATGTTGATATAGCTAGAAATAGTAATATCACCTAAACATTTCATGTAAAATATGAGTAGTTTAAATCACTTACATCTCTGTACCATTAATGCTAAAGGCCTAAGAGATAAAAATAAAAGATCGCGATTATATGAAGGGATAAAAGAACAAAAAACAAATATAATTTTCTTACAAGAAACACACTTTGATAGTGAACTAATTGAAAAATTAGCAATAGAAACAACACACGATGCATTCGCAAGTAACGGATCAAGCGCAAGCCGGGGTGTGGCTATCTTAATTGACCAAAAATTAGATTACAAATTTATAGATCAGTTTCAAGACAATGACGGTCGACTAGTTATGATCAATATTGAAATAGAAAATATAATTTATTCACTGGTCAATCTGTACGCACCTAATAAGGAAACAGAGCGTAATGCGTTTTTTAAAAAAGTTAATGATAAAGTAAACAAAATTGCAACCGGAACCGTGATTATATCGGGAGATATGAATGTCGCGCTTGACGCGAAACTAGATCGAAAAGAAACAAAAAATCGATTAGAACGAAGCCCGTCAATAGCCTTAAAAATTTAATAAAAAAAAAACAACCTTATCGACATTTGGCGGCATTTAAATCCTAAAAAAATACAATATACGTGGAAAAGAAACAATCCACCGCAAGCTAGCAGGATTGATATGTTTTTGATAAAAAAAGATTTTGTGCAAAATATAGAATCATGCGATATTAGACCGGTCATGATCAGATCCACGGACCACCAAGCTGTTTCTCTTAAAATCATTTCTCTAACCGAAACAAGTAAGGGGCCTGGTTATTGGAAAATGAATAATTCCATCCTTGATGACGATAACTATATATATGAAATAAAAAAACTAATTGATAAATTGAATTATAATTTAAGTACTCGTAATATAGATACGCGGTTGATGTGGGACATGTTCAAAGTAGAAGTTAAAGATATAAGCATAGACTTCTGCAAATCAAAAGCAAAAAAAAGAAATCGAGAAGTAAATGTATTAGAAAACCTTTTAAAAGATTTAATGCAAAAAAAAATGATGAAAGATTTAATGACCAAATATTATTAATAGAGAACGAATTAGAAAAACATTACGAGTATAGAGCCAAAGGTGCACAAATACGCGAACGATCAGAATGGATTGAAAAGGGGGAGAAAATAATAAATACTTTTTGGGGTTAGAAAAATCAAGACAAACAAAGAGGACAATCTTAAAATTGAAAAAACCTGATGGTACAATTACGAATGACCAACAAGAGATTTTGGACATAGAACGACAGTTTTATAAAAATAAAAAAAATAATAAAAAACCGGATAATCATGTTGCTGCTTATATTAATACAACAACATCAAGTGTAAAATTGAACAAAGAAGAAAGCGAATCATGTGATGGGCATATTACAATAAAAGAAATTAACGAAGCAATACGAAAATTAAAATCAAATAAAAGCCCAGGGCGAGATGGAATATCCATAAATAAGAAATTCATGCCGTATATCGGTCCATCGCTTGTTAAAGTGTTTAACCATTGTTATAACACCAAAGAGTTAACTTTTTCGCAGCGACAAAGTTTACTTAACCTTATCTACAAAAAAAATGACCAAACCGAGCAAGCAAATTATAGACCTATATCACTCTTCTGAACTCCGATTATAAGATTTTATCATACATTCTAGCTTCTAGAATTAAACCGATACTCAGTAAAATAATAAATGTAGATCAAACCGGTTATATTAAAGGTAGATTTATCGGATTCAATTTGAGACAAATTCAAGACATCATAGATTATGCTGACAGGTTTAACGTAGACGGTGCAGTGTTATTTATCGATTTTTCAAAGGCATTTGATACTCTAGAATGGAATTTTCTTTACCTCACACTTACACACTTTGGCTTTAATGAAGGTTACATCAACTGGATAAAAACACTTTATACAAACATAAATAACATGGTATATAATAACGGGTGGCTCTCTGCTCCTCTGAGTCCGACTAGAGGAATCCGTCAGGGATGCCCGTGTTCTTCTTTACTTTTTGTCATGGCAGCAGAAATAATGGCATGTAAATTAAGAGAATGTGATGACGTCAAGGGCATAGAAATTAAGTTTAATAACAAAACACACTTTCTTAAAATAACTCAAGTGGCCGATGATACAACTCTCTTTTTAAAATCCAAAGAAGATGTCAAAAACGCATTAAATTTGATAGAAACGTATGGAAGCTTCTCGGGTCTAAAAATTAATAAAAATAAGACAGAAGGAATTTGGATAGGAAGATTAAAGCATTGTAGAGATAAAGTGGGGGAAATAAATTTTACAATGAAACCAGTTAAAGTATTAGGGATCTACTTTGGTATCAATAAATCAGAATGTGATGAACTGAACTGGGAAAAAAAATTCGAAAAAATACAAAATTTAATTAAACAATGGAAAAAACGAAACTTATCATTATTAGGTAAAATCTTGATAATTAAAACCTTTATACTCTCGTAATTGACTTACCTAGCCAGTGTAAGTATTATTTCAAACAATCTTATAAGTTTATTAGAAAAGGAAATATTCAGTTTTTTATGGAACGGAAAAAGCGACAGGGTTAAAAGACGTACAATAATATCAAACCATGCATGAACACGGAGGACTTAACATGACGGACATACAGACGTTTTTTACAACTCTAAAGATTAAATGGGTTGCGAGAATTATCGAGTCAAAAGATGATAACTGGACAGCTATCCCAAGAATGTATTTTAATCACTTCGGGAAAGATTTTCTTATATTTAAAATGAACATGACTGCAAATGATTTATATAAAATTGACTTAATAAAAAAGATTCCCGAGTTTTATGTAGAAATAGTGAAATCATGGATAAATAAAAGCGATATGGGTTCGAAAGAGAAACTACATTTTCGAGAACTGCGAAAGCAAATTCTATGGGGTAACAAATATATAAAATACAAAAACAAACCGTTAATATTTTGGAATTGGATAAACAGCAATATAATTTATGTTAATGACGTAATAAATGAAAGAGGAGAAATTTGTCCTAAAAAAATACTGCTAAAATTAAAAGATAAAAGAAATTGGATTTCTGAATATACAGTTGTTAACGAAAGTTTACCAAAAACTTGGATAAACATATTAAAATCGGAAGAATCTCAAAAAACATGTATTGAAAGATGGAAACGAGATCTCGAGTTTGATAGTTTCCAAGAAAAACATTTCCTTGAGTTTATACATAACATAAATTGTAATAGATTAAAAGTATATAGATGGAAATTAATTAGTTATATATTACCAACCATGGAAAACCTACATAAATGGAAAATAAAGCAATCGCCAAATTGCCCGATCTGTAAAACAATAGATAATTACAAACATTTTTTTATTGAATGCGCTGCACTAAAAGACGCATGGAAAGATATCCATCGACTTTTGAAACAACTTAATTATGATAAATTAGTCTCACTTAAAGAATTAGTCATTGGATATAAAGTAAACGATAAAAACTATTTTGCTTTCAACATCATTTTTACAATTATAGGTTTCACAATTTACAGGTATTTTTATATGTCAAATCTGAGAACAAAATCAGTAGACATCTATAGTTTCTTCAAGAAGGAAATCAAGACATATGTGTCTTTTAATAAACTTGATACGAAACATGAAATATTTCGGAAGGTATTACTAATTGCATGATGTTAATTATATATTGCATGATAAGATAACGGTCTTCAAGATTTCCCGGTGATTTTTCTTCTGTTTATTAGAACATCATTTATTTTGTTGAAATGAACATAATTTATCTTACCAATTAGTCTTCTACCGTTGACATAATAACACGGTAGGTTTCCAATTTTTTTTCTTTAATGAATGATTCTAAACTAATATACTCCCATTGTTTCACATAAATCCCATGTTAAAATAGAATATTGTACAAAAAACCAAATATATAAGTTAAATACTCCTTTTAGTACACGAAATGAAAGTCAACACTTGCTATATACTTTCACATTGATAATATTTATTATATCACGGGGAAGTAATGATACCTATGATACGTAACAATGATTTCCGAATGTTTTGTTGATGAATTGTACAATTAACCCATTAAAATAAAATGATTTACCTGTAATACATCCTGTGTTTATAGATATTAACTTAACAGGGTACCCTGTAGTGAAAGCTGTAACTACATGGTGATTGTAACAGCTTATGTAAATCAATCATTGGATGTTTTAAGAATAAAAAAAAATTAAAAAATTGACAATGACAAAAAGTAATTTACAATTGTTAATAATAGATGAAATTTCCATGGTGGGATCTGAACTGCTTCTACACTTCATTATAGACTCTGTGAAATTACATGTAGAAACGATCAATTTGGAGGCATTTCTGTTACAATTTTTTAGAGATCTCTTTCAGTTACCCCCTGTAATGCAGCAGTTTGTTTGCAAATATTCAAAGACACGCTATGCAAGCTCTATGGAAATTTATGGCACGAATTTCAGTTCTTTGAATTAACTCGGATAATGAGTCAAAAAGATGACTATTCTTTTGCAACATTATGAAATCGACTAAGGACTGCAACACATACAAAGGTAGATGTTGATACCTTAAATTCAAGAAATATTACTTCTGAATCACAAGATTACCCTCATAATTCTCTACCCGTGTTTGCTTCAAACAACACAGTTGATCACCATAATCAGTTAATGGTATCCTCTTAAAAGGGGAAGCGAAAACTATAAGAGCAAAAGAAAAAAACCCAAACGAACTTAAAAACTACAATCCAAAATATGACGGTAGATGTACAGGTGGCTTACCTGATGAACCCACATTAGCAGTAGGAGCCAGAGTATTTATAATTCGTAATGTAGATACAGCAGAATGATTAGTGGACGGCTCTCAAGGGGCCGTTAAAATGTCGATAAAACATGAAACTTCTACTTCAGTTGCTGCTATTCAGTTCAGTTCAGTTCAGTTTGATGTTCCAACAACCGGCAAAAATGAGCGCAAATCATCAAAGTCCTTCAGAAAATTAACTTTTCCCAAATGTTACACCAAGTAAAAAGGACTAACTATGTCACGTCTTCTTTTTCCATTAACGCCCTTGGGCATGCACAATACATTAGTTACACAGTGGAGAAAATTGTAGTATCATTTTCTGACAGATTATTTGATGGCTAAGACAATGTAGCACCTAGCAGAGCCAGAACTTTCAATGGAATATATTTGCAAGTTTTGATGAGAAAAAAGTAGAGCACATTTATCAGTTGTCAATGAAATGGAGCCCTTGAGAATGACTGTGCATTACATTCCTTCTATACTTTCATCAACAAAGAAAAGCAACATATATGTATCAGTTCTTAATACACCGTCTTATATTTTCCATGAACAAGACGTTCAAAACTATCCATGCACTTCATTTAGTGATGTAGTAATTTCAACAGAAACATGACTAACAAAATGTTTTCAGTCATCTACATTATACGCTTCCAACAGCCATAAAATTTACGGAGCTGACAAACCATGTATATTAATCACTTCTAGAACAGCAGGAGGTGTTGCGATTCTCATTAAAAGCAATACAGAGATAGTGGCATGAAAATTATTGTAACAGTTGTACGAGTTAATTACTCAACAAACGATTGTAATATAGTAGAAATATATACTCCAGACACACATTGCAAAAACAAACTTTCTGAACTCGTTAAAGCATATTCATGTCTCGGAGATCCTATTTTAATAACAGGTGCCATTAACCAGGATATAAGGGACGAGATCAAAAGTTCATTGTAGGATAAAAAACTTAATTCAAATAGTTTTTTTTTTTGGGGGGGGGGGCAAGTTTTGTTATGCGACATTGATTTATAGATTGAAAATTTCGGATTCAAGTTCGGCCCTAACATATGTTTGGACTTTTAAAGCAAATACATGAAATAAAAGCCATCAAATCGTACCGAAAGTCAAATTTTTTGCCGAGAGTATTGGGGCGAAATCAATCATAGTATCTACATCGTTTAAACACTTATCGATCGTGAATTTTGAATGATATGTATAAAATTATAATTTAATAGTGCCTTTTTTGATGCAAAAATTTTAGTTTAATATTTTTTTGGGCAAAATCGCCAGTGTTCAAGATTTAGGATTCAAACTACCATATTTCTGATTATATTAATGTTTGTTTTACATTAGATGTTTTCTGTACATAGTTGATTTTATGAGTGGAATTGAATATATAAGAGGACGGAAATTTTCACTTAAGTTATGTGTAGAATTTATAATGTAACATTGGTAAATTACATATAGATATTATATTCAATAGTAATAAATTTACATTTAAATTTTGTGTACTTCCGATTAGTTTCAAATTGAAAGGGACAAGGAAGGAGTCGCTCACATTGTTCCGTCTTCGCTGATCTAGGTAAGTATGCAGTATTTATAATGTGGGAAAAGGTTTACGTTTTAGTACATAAGAAAAGAGAATGACCATCTGTTTTCAAAAATTACAAAGCAATATGTTGACAGGGGGAGGGAAACGCTATAGACAAAAATTCAGAGACAAATGAAAAATGTGAAATAATGTGAATAGAACCTACATATATGCTAAAATAGTATGAATAATAAAACCATTAAAGGGTTTGTTCATTAGAAATTCCCGAGTAAAAAAAATGTTTTGAATCTGTTACCAAATACGATGAGAGGGTAGCCGTAACATAGACTTGCCTCATTTATTCATTTCCCTTTTTATCCTGCAAATCCGCTAACTGCAGGATAAAGTAGCTGTATATAATGTTATTATATATTTTATAGGGTGGATGATGGGAACAAATTCTTCAAATTGTGCGAATGAAAAACGACTGGACTCCTTTGACGTAAAACAAGCACAGCAAGTACATCAGGCGCAGGTAGCTGTGCAGTTGAATGTCGCTAGAAGTATCAAATCGAAAACAAAGAAATCTGTGTTTGAATTCGATGTAAATAAGTCAGCCGACGTACGAATAACTGCCATGGCATGCATAGATGTTAATCGGGTATTGTTGTGCAATAATAAAGGAAATGCTCTACTGATATACAGTGTAACTGGAGAGTTCCGTGGTATAGTTTCGTTGTCGTGCCCTCCGTATGGTGTAGCTTTGCTTTCTGACGAAAGCGAGGCTGTAGTCTCTTTTCAGCGAGAGAAATTTATTCAGTTCATCGACATTGCGTCTGGAAACGTAAAAGCAGGAGAAACAATTTCAACCCACATAGAAACCAGTGGAGGTATCTCTTCATTTGAAAATAAAATTATTCTTGGCATGAAAAACTGTATTGCTATTTATAATAGAAATGGAAAATATATTGACATTGTATCATTTCCTATTGGAGACATTTACAGTTTGCAATATTTCCGAAATCACGTGGCATACACAAATTTTGATCATTTCTTCATTACATACCACGACGACATAACAAAAATCAAACCACTCAAGCCAGACGAGACAAACTGGAAACCGACATCCATTGCATCTTATAGAAGTGATATATTATATTTCACAGATTTTAAAAACGACAGGGTGATAAAAATGTATCCGAGTTCAGACGCGTGGACAGAATTTTTGTCAAGACAAGATGGTCTTTATGGCCCCAGGGCGATATGTTTCAGTAAAGACTTTTCTAAACTAATTGTTGCCAATAACGACGGACAGTCCATATATATTTATAGTCATTCGTAAAAGTTATTTTTATAATAACTTAAATAAAATTATGAAATAAATCAAAGAACAATAAAAATCAAAGTACTGAAGTATTGCTTACTCGGACTGCCTGGTGATCTGATGGCTGATGAATTAATGATAGTGATTTAAACCTAACTGTATATATGGTACAAACTGTTGACAGGGAGATATGTTTCACCTGTATCCAATTTTGATAGTATAATTTAAATGTTCAGTGCTATACGAATGCTAATACTTTACTGTTTATGTCCTTAATATAGTAAAAGGGTGATATTTTGTACAATGTCGACTTCATGACGGCTCACTTCTTTCACAATCAGAGGTTCATTTGGGGATTAGAAATACATTTGAAATTTGTGTTACCATTTAAATGGCTATCATTGTAGTAATTTGAGTTGCAGTATAAAAACAATATTAGGTCAATGTCAGTAAAATATAAACTTTTTTTTGTATTCGGCACGAAACCATAGAAGTGCAAAACTCGCCCTTCCCAAGTTTCTTAGCCTCATACAAAATGTTCATATTTTTCTGACATTGACCTATATGTTACCCAACTTGGCAACAATGTAAATATAGTTACATCCAACTTGTCAACAATGTATATATAGCTGCACCCAACTTTGCAACAATGTATATAGCTGCACCCTACTTGGCAACTTTGACCTAAGTGTTACCAACTTGGCAACAATGTAAATATAGTTGCACCCAACTTGGCAACAATGTATATAGCTGCACCCTACTTGGCAACAATGTGCACAGAGCTACACCGAACATGGCAATAAAATATGGAATGAATATGATATTTAGAACAATCTTGAAAGACGTAGATATATTATAAATATATATCTGTTTTTACTTTGTAACTGTTTCCATCTTTTCCCACATTGTATCTTATCTAATATATCTCTGTTGCTCATAATATAGCAACAGTTTGTATCCATCATAAACTTGAGTAAATTGCTAGTCATTTTTTTTTTTGGCAGAATTAACTTGATAACTATTAATCATTTGAAGTCTTCTTTGACATTTGTGGATCTGTTTATGTGACTTTATAGCATTCCCTTTACGTTTTTGACAATATATGATGTTCTGAATGTACATAGAACAACGTGTGTAAACAGTTTAAATTCAAAATCGAAATAAATGTAGTATGAATTGTCCTTATGATGAACTATATTGATGTGTATCCGTAACTATCGCTGATACATATTTTTTTATCACAGTAGTCTGCTCTTTTGACAAGAACCGAATGCTGCTTTTGCGCATTTTTAGATGTGGTAGAAATTTTACATTTTATGCATAATGCATTTATATATTAACTGCATGTATTTAGATAAGATATAGCAAGAGCACAAGTTTTAACATAGACATGATAGGTATATATGTGCCCAGTATTCATTCTTCCATTAATTTCATATATTTCCAGGGATAATTGGAATACCATTTTGATTCCAAATATTTTTAATAAAAAAATACACTACAGTATTCTCTATCACAAGTCTCATACACCGTATGTTTAAAACCTTAAAAATGTAGTCAGATCAGTGAAAATAAATATTTGGCATGTATATTGATACATGTATGTTTTTCTTCATAGTTTTAGACATTGGATATATGCATAGCAACACCCGATACTTCTGTGATAATAGCTGCAAACGACATAGTTCTGTCAAGTATCATCTCACAGGATGCATCCTCATTGTCGAGGATATCTATTACACATTCCTCTAACAAGCAATTCAGTGCGAATTTTTCTCTGGTGGGGATGTCTCAATCTATGTATAGTTTCTCAACTAGAAGTTTTCCTGGTGAAATTAAGATAAAAAACATGGTCAATTTATGTTCGTCCAATTATATAGCCATGACTAACATGCTCAGCTGATACACATGTACATTTACCCGGGTAACCTTTTATTGCTTTCAAATTGTCAATACTCAACTTTGTTCTAATATATAGCACTTCTCATTCATATATACCTGTTGTGTAGAATCAATACAATTTATCAAGGTAAAAATTATCTGTGAAATTATCAAGGCTGAATATTACTCTAACATTATATAGCACTGATAATCTTAGACATTAGCCCAAGTCAGCTTTGTCTCAATATAGTATAGCATGCTCAAGTAATACATCAATATTGCCCTACATTATAAAAGATTGATTAAGATAAAAAAAACATGGTCAATTTATGTTCGCCTAATTATATAGCCATGATTAACATGCTCAGCTTATACACATGTACATGTACCCGGGTAACCCAATTATGCTTTCAAATTGTCAATACTCAACTTTGCTCTAATATATAGCACTTCTCATTCATATATACCTGTTGTGTAGAATCAATACAATTTATCAAGGTAAAAATTATCTGTGAAATTATCAAGGCTGAATATTACTCTAACATTATATAGCACTGATAATCTTAGACATTAGCCCAAGTCAGCTTTGTCTCAATATAGTATAGCATGCTCATATTATATCACTTTATTGCTCTAATATAAGGCTCACGTTTGCTCAAAATATATCACTGATCATCTTCTCAAACATATGTGCTCAATTTAGTTAGGCTTGACATGCTCAAGTAATACATCAATATTGCCCTACATTATAAAAGATTAATTATGAGTTAGCTCTTATATAGCACTGATCAACTACACTATGCTGAATTCGAGTTCTCTCCCAAAATACATATATTAACATATATTCCAGAATATTAATATTTAAGTACGATAGATTTAAGTTATATGTATATAAAAATATTTCTGGATTGTTACATGTGTAAGAAAATGATCACCAATTATAACCAATGTTACCATATATAAGCTGCATCTGCACACACAAGCATTAATTGTGAATTATGGCTTCTGACAGAAAAGTTGCTCAGACAGGGGTACGTTGCTCCTAAGCTGAAGTCATCCTGATTAAAGTTTTATGGGCGTCATCATGGCTTGGTTGACAGGTATGAAAAAACAGTTTCCCAAATGATAATGGACCTGTTCCATTGATATTATCTCTTCCGCATATCGGATTTGATATGGACAGCATGGTGGGTGTCCTGCAGGAAGCAGAGACTGCTTACTCTTCCGGAGCACCTGAGTCTACCCCCGGTTTTTTGGTGGGGTCCATGTTGTTCATATGTTTTTAGTTTTTAATTGTAGTGCTTGAATTGTTTTGGTCTTGTCTTCGTTGTTCTCCGGAGTTTGTCGGTTGTTACGATTTTTCTCTCCTTCGAATATCCCTTTGGTATTTCTTGACTTTACTTATATAACTTATATTAACAAATGAGTAAAATTGAGCTATGGTAATTACATAATTACATATTTGTTAATCTCAGATTATTATAACAATGTGATAATGTTACAACTCTTTTCTGATTAAAACTGCATTATATTAGCTCATGAAAATCATTTACAGTTAACATGGTTTCGAAATGTCAAATGGAGGACACCGGTTGTTAACTCAAATGACATACTTATCAGCTGATGTCCAAGATAGCGACAGGGGACGCCGAAAGAAAAATTGTAACCGATTCAATAATTATACTCATATCCAGAAATGAGACACAGTTTGCTCATTTAAATATTCAAAATGGTAGCATATTGAATTGTCATGACTAAATATAGACTTCTTAAGGAAAAATCCGTCTTACTTGACCGGAATAGTTCCCGGGGGGGGCATAATTTGAAAATACACCGGTTTAACAATTATGTCCAAACTTTGAAGTTGTACGTTAAAAATTAAAGGTTCCAATAATCAAACAAATTTCAAAGCGAGTACCCTGTATTGATGTACTATAGAAAATGGCAAAAATGCTGTTTTGATGGTTTTCAAGAGATTGTTTACGTTTCAAGTGAAGGGGATCTTAATCGCGGGGCGGGTTCCGGAAAGTCAGACATCACATATTTAAACTTTTAAGGACGAAAATGCCTCAGTACGAACATGTATGTTCCACGAAAGAATTAAATTAATATAATGCACATCCATGAAAGAGGTTCCAAGAGTTTTGACGAAATAAACAAAACTTTTTAAGAATTGATTCTGCTAGACATGGTGTATTTTGTGACAACACCGGATTCCAGTTTTTGACAAACACACATTAAAGCTATTTAATTTTCAAAACATTATGAATACCTAATGGTCCTCTCATGTTTTCATTCATTCTAGGTCTGTAAAAAAGTCGATTTACTCCTGTAAACCGGCGAATATAATCGGAGTATATGATTAAGGCAATCATATTTTTGTTATGTTTTCCATTGCTTGAAGAGTATAAATATTGGTTATCTTGACCGGAATATATATGGACACGTGGATATATGGAACAATTCATTTTTTGGTGAATAACTTACCGTTGACGTTCTTTCTTGAAGTCAAACGTCGTTCAACTTCAAAATATCCATCTGAAAGCTTTCTTCCGGGCCTTTGGTTTTTATCGTATGGTATATTTCCATTTAATTTAGTAAAATCTAGTTTGACCTTTCGTGTTTTCATTTAGTCTAGTTTGTTCCGGGATCGATTCGATTTTAAAAAATACCGCCGTCAAAACTTATGAAAACCAGGTGACCGTCATAAATATTTATGAGCAAAACTGTTGCTCATTTCTGGCTATGTGCTCTCCTTCGACAAATATCTCGTTAATATATATTATATTAAACTATGATTAATGCTAAAACGATTAATTTCAATCAAGTATAATTATATATTTACCTTTCTTGTGTTAAAATTGTTACTGACACAATGACTGATCACCTCTCATTTCCTCTTCGTCTAACCTTTGACTGCTAAAGCTGATATTCATCACCGATTCAGGAATCCATCCACGTTTATTAATATGTATTATTCTCGGTACAAAACATGTTGATATATAAAAACATGTCATAATAAATATGTTTATGAAATTGTTTTGATAGCAAGATTCAAATATATTAGTTGATAAAAAATCTATTTTGCAATAGATAATGTCAGCGTATTGACACAATAAAAAATGAGTAATTGCGTATTAAAAACAACCCAGAGCACGACTGGTTTTTCTCACTTCAAAGAGAGCCAACCTAGTTTCTAGCGGAAGTTGATCAGCTTGCCGGTTTAAGATTCGGGGCGATAGCTTTACTACGGATAGCCAACCTTGAAAAAAGAATTGATACGAGGTATGCGTCAATAAACGAAAATATTAACACTGGTTGTCGTCGTGTGGTCTTCTACGAAGAACGACATCGTATAATAAAACATTTATAATTCATCCCCTTTTTATCCTATTGATCCTTTCGATCTTAATTTTTTCTTACAAAATTAGAAAAATTTAAAATAACGACCCAAAAATAAAATATATAAGTTAAATACCTATAACTTGGTTTTCCACGTTGATTTCTTTTCTTTTTTGTCTAACGGTTTCATTTGATTCAGCTGTTAAGTATTTGGTATAGATCTTTAACATTTATGTTCTTTCTAAATAAATCAACTTTAAATTTGATTTATATATATTCCCCTCTGTCTTTTGTTACCCCCCCCCTCCCCCCATTACATTTTAGAATACAAACTTGATGGATACAGTATGATCATAATGACATACTGATGTTTGTTCCATCTTACTGCATTTTATTGTTTTATAATATGCTACTTATGCTTGTGGTTTATATATAGACACATAATTCTGGACTCTGGACTCTGGACAACTACTTTCAAATACCAAATTTCAAAATTCTTGTAACATGTAAACTTGATCAAATAGTACTCTATCTTTCTGCGAGATGTGACCTTAATTTGGGTACTCAGTGAAATGCAAAAACAAGATCATAAATAAAATCTCTGCTTGTTGTATTCTTCAAATGTTATACAGAAATTAGATTCTCAACATGCAATTTTATTTACAATAAACCTCTTTTGACTGAAATTGATTTTGTAATTTTAAATTATAATGATTTTCCCACATCCACACACACATATGTACATAACAAAATAGTAATTCAAACTAGATTTATATACAAGGGTGAATGACAGATATGACATTTAAAAATAAACCAGAAACTAAATTATATAATACAGCAAAATAACAAGGAACATTTTACATGTTTTAAGGAAGTAAACGGTTGACGGTATTACAAATGACAAATTTGAACTAATACTAGACAGGAAGTATTCATCATTGATGAAGGTCAGACCTAAATGCAAATTTCAAGAGCAAAAATATCATAGAAATTCTGTATTGTTATTCTGTTCACTCTCGTGAAGATGATTAATTACCGACAGGCGGTGGATTTCAACCTGCTACTCACCGTCTAATTATGTTAACAATTTAAAGATAAATAACTGCCTACTTTGTCACTTATGGGTGGCTAAATTCCAATGCTTTTGACAGCCTCGGGATAATTTGTCGGCCAGGTAAGTTATTGCCATCACTTGGTGTCCGTCGTCTTCGCCGTCGTAAACTTTGCTTTAAAGATCTTCTACTCTTAAACCACTTGGCCAATTGGAACAAAACTAGGCAGCAATGTTCCATAGGTGATCCTGTTTCAGAATTGTATACGATGACCCGGCCCGTCACCTAAGATGGCCGCCAGAGCCAAACATAGTTTAACATATGACTTTTGGGAAATTTACTTAAGGATCTTCTTGTCTGAAACCACTTGGGCAATTTGGACAAAATTTGACAGAAATGGTCCTTAGTTGGTCCTCTTTCATAATTATATCCCATAACCCTGTATGTCATCCAAGATGGCCGCCAGAGCTGGCCATAATTTAAAATAGGACCCTATTGGGAATTAACTTTAAGATCTTCTTGTCTGAGATCACTGGACCAATTGGAACAAAACTAGGCATAAATAGTCCTTAGATGGTCCTCTTTTAGAATTATACCCGATGACCCCGCCTGTCCCCTAAGATGGCTGCTAGAGCCGAACATAGCTTAACATTGGACCCTATGGGGAATTTATTTCAAGATATTCTTGTCTGAAACCACTTGGACAATTGGAACAAAACTTGGCAGCAATTGCCCTTGGGTAGTCCTCTTTCAAAATTTTATCTGGTGACCCAACCTGTTATCCAGTATGGCCACCAGAGCTGAATATAGTTTAACATAGGACCCTATGGGGAATTTACTTAAAGATCTTGTCTGAGAGCACTTGGCCAGTTCGAACAAAACTTGGAAGCAATGATCCTTAGGCGTCCTCTTTCAGAAGTATATCTAACAACCCCGCCCATCATCCAAGATGGCCACAAGAGCCGACCATTGTTCAACATTGGATCCGATGGGCAATTTGATTAAAGATCTTCTTGTCTGAAACCACTTGGCCAGTTGGAACAAAAATCGGCAGCAATGGTCCTCATTTAGCATTATATCCGATGACTCCGCCTGTCATGCAATATGGCCGCCAGAGCCGAACATTGTTCAACATAGGACCGTATGGAGAATTTAATTAAAGATCTTCTTGTCTGAAACCACTTGGCCAATTGGACCATACTAAGCAGCAATGGTCCTCATTCAGATAACCACGTCCACCATCCAAGATGGCCGCCAGAGCCGAACTTAGTTTAACATAGGACACTATGGGGATTTTATTGAAAGATATTCTTGTCTGAAGCCGCTTGGCCAATTCGAACAAAATCTGACAGCAATGATTCTTAAGTAGCTCTTTCAAAATTGTTTCTGATGATCCCGCCCACCATCCAAAATGGGTACCAGAGCCGAACATTGTTAGACATAGTACCCTATTGAAAATTTACTTAAATATATTCTTGTTGAAAACTACTTTGCCATTTGGAACAAAAGATAGCAGCAATGGTCCTTATCGTTGATCTTCTTTCAGAATTATATCCCATGACCCCACCCATCATCCAAAATTGCTGCCAAAGCCGAACATCGTTTAACATAGGACCTAATGGGAAAAAATCAGTGAAATATCTTCTTGTTTGGAACCAGTGAGCAAGTTGGCTTGACAGCAATTTCCAGACTGCCAGTCAAGATGGACATAGTTCAGATGAGCGATAAAAGCTCATGGGAGCCTCTAGTTTAGTTTATTAAATGTTTGTTATTCTTTTAGTTATACATGTATCCTTATGGCGTTCGTTTATCTAACCCTTTTATTTCGAATTTAGGGACAATTTTCCACAGTTTTGTGTCTTCGGTATTCTTTTGCTGCTATTAGATCCATAAAATAACCCAAATTTACCCTTTTTATAATTAAATATAACACAAAGAAATGTGAATAGCACATACATGTGTATACAATCCAGTCACATTTCTATGAATAGTAACACACTGGATCAAAGTAGGACTATTTCCTCTTTAGTTGTCAAATAAATTATTTAATAAAATCAAATCATTATCATAAGATAATATGTAAAATGTAAAATTGATCATAGCTTACTCAAACCCAAGCCCAGGAAGAAAAACATATTACACTAATTAAAATAAGTACACACATTAAAATATAACATAAACAGGTATGTTTTTTCGTTCTTTCTTGCTGATGAAATATCATTACTGCTATTGCTAAGACCGGTAGCTGGTTTTCCATCGGGTTTACACCATTGTCTTGAACTAGAATATATATAAAATATTTACAAACATCAACCAAAAAGCAATAGCACTGAACGACCAATCTAAATCCGAAAAAGGCGAGTGCACATATAATTCACATTAACCACAATTCATTAAAACTTTGTAGGATTTGTCGATCAAGTTTTTAAACAAAACAATCCGAATACCAGCGGCTACAAACTGCTGGTCTGTTTCCAGCCCTTTTCCGTGAAATATAAAATTCTTTTTTATTATTACATTGTAACCGGTGATTTACCGTAGTAAGAAAAACTTGTAAATCACATGTGGTATTTCATTCTAGAAGTCACAATTGCCGCGGAGAGATATCAAAAGACATACTAGTCCCCTTTATTTCAATTTATTTCTGCTAAAATGCTAGATACAATTAATACTTATTATGCATTGCAAATCCCAAGGTAGCACCAATATTTCTCTACTGATTTTTACAACTAAAACGACTTTTTGATTAAATTTATGCAAAATTATTATTTATAATAATACGTACTATTACAGTTGACTCGGGTATTATACAATCACTGACTTTGAAATAGGTCGCTATCGGGATTTATCAACCCGAGAAAATATAATATTCACCGAGCCTTTAGGCGAGGTGAATATACATTTTCAAGGGCTGATTAACCCCTATAGCGACCTATGACATAGACAATAATTGTTTTATTACATGAATAGGAAACTTGTTCTTTCACTTTCTATTTTAAAAACAAATCGGTCACTATCACATTCCGCTTGACCAATCAGGGTCTATTTTAATCCTATAACCGTGGAAGCGGAATTCTTGCACTACATTTAGACACTTCTCAATTACGAGTGCTCAAGACCATTTAGACATTTCTCAGCCAATCAGAGAATAGAAAAAAATATGGTCATGTAATAAATTTAATTTTCGGAATTCAAATATAGTTAATAAATATATAGCGTGCATACTGTTTGTATGTTTATTACATTTAATTATAACTATTTCGCAGAACATTTCATAACTTTCGAACACTAACAAACAAAAATATAACTTATATATTTAAGTAACGTACTCATATTGACAGTTACATGAACTCTTGTTTTCTCAATGCTTGCTATATTGTTCCTTTTGTCCTATAGAAAAATGAATATAGTAATTATAAAACGCGTGATGTCCATGTTTTGAGGATTTTTGTATAAAAGAAAGAGTAATGAAAAGAAGAAGATCATCCACAATTATCGGTATCAGCAGCAAAGTTGCTTGTATTTAGTTACTAACCCGAAATTGACACTTAAAATTGACTGTTACAAAATTGTAAAATTTGAGAAGCCTAAGGAGTATCTCCCTCGTGCTTAGCTTGTCCTTAGTTCGTTTTGGCTTTAAATGTTTTGATCATGTTGACATTTTTTAATTTTCTCTATAACCTTTTGTTTTGGTATTTCAACCTTTCAGGCCTTCAGTACAACCGATGAGTCGTAAATCGACATGTGCACATCTTGTGCATCAGAATTGGTTAATATGGGATCTGGTAGTGTAATGCTCGTTGTACTTGGATGCATTTGAAATGAAGCTAGTGCAGCTAAAACTATATATTTCACCATGGGGCCCAGTTTTCTATCAATGAATTGTATCCAAAGATGGAGCCAACATCGAGAAATTAAAAAAGAGGAGAATTAACAAACAACAAATATACAACAAAACTAAGAATTTATGTTGCAAAATATGATAGAGATGAATACATATTCATGACACGAATTCTTTTCTTGTAAATAGATTTAAAATTATAGGTATAAACACATGAAATATACCCAAACTCATCAAAAGTGGTTAATAGGTAAAACTTACATCGTACACATTGTAGGTCTGTTTATTGTTTTCAACAAAATATTTAAATGTCTCCCCAGAAATTTCGTAACAGTACATGCATGGAATCCATCTAAATAAATAGAAAATTTAAAAAGGATGAACATCATGATTTCATAATAATTTCAAAGGTATGTAAATGCATTTATAATTATCATGAACATACTTTAGATTTTCTAAGAATTCACAGTAAATATTGAAAGGAATGATTTTTGAATGTACAGGACATTTTCTGGCATATACTGTCGACATGAAAAAGTCATTAGATATCTTTAAAAATCCAAATTTTTGCAATCTTGACAATTAATTTTTAGTCTTTGGTTGTCACGTGATGAACATTTTTTGTTGTTAATATTTGTCTTTTGTGTATATTTTGTCCGAGATTTTTAATTCGGTTCTAAGGATGAATTATGGGTAATAGTGGCCATAACAACCTGATCAGAGAAATGTTAATCCACCATATATGTGATTATTTTGACAGTGGAAAACCATTGTAAACTATAACAGTTTGTTGACATTGCAAATGAAAGACCAGAAGGGTTAGAGCTTACAAATACCCCGCCAAAATACATTTCTGATAGATTCATAATTCATACTACAGATACATCAAAGTCCGCTTTATATATTTTTCTCGAAATAGACAATGAGGGACATCTGAAGACAAAACTTTATGACAAAAGTGATGACTTATTGTTAACGTTCCCTTCTTGAGTAGCAATATACCAGCATCGCCTGCATATGGCGTCTAGGTTTCTCAGCTTATCCGATATAAAAGGGCATGCGCGAGTTACCACGACTTTCGACAAAGAGGTTTTACTGCTGTCACAAAAGCTTCTTAACCAGAGTTTTATCACTTAGGAAATTTTACGGTCGTCATCACAAATTGATTAACCGTTACAATGTTCCAATATCTAAGATGATGTTAGACCTGTTCCCACTGTCGTAACATTTCATGGACCTCCACCGATTTGTGACTACCACCGGATTGAATTTGTTGAACTTCACAACGGGTGCCATATACGGAACAGGAACTGCATACCCTTCCAGAGCACCTGAGTTCACGCTTGGTTTTTATAGGAGTTCGTGCTGTTCATTGTTTATTAGTTTTCACCTTTCAGTGTTTGTTTGTTGTGCTGGTGGTTGTTCATTTGTCTTTCTAATGGATTGCGTTTTTTTTTCTTCATTACTCCTCTTTAATATGACATGCGTTGTGAAATATAATGGTGAAGGATACACGTCCACATGCACTTGAATACACCATTGCATGTCGAAATAAATCCTTAGTTATATTTTGGTTGAGGAAAATTTTCCCTAGGATATTCTTTCCAACTTGAAAATACATGTATAATGTTAGTGGTGGCAATACGTCCATCAACAGCAATTAAAAATTATAAGATAATAACCAAGGTGACTGCAAAACCGAATACGACATATAGTTACATGTAAGTTACTTTTATTTTCTGGTGTTACAAGTGCCTTGCCTTCCTTTGCACATGTATAACTACTCCAAACCATCGTGTTCTTTGGAAACGAGCCCTTATAAGCCTTTTTTTATTTTTAGAAATACCACAAGGAGACCTTTCATGCTATATATAACGGAGTATAGCCTCATATTTCATCCTTGTCCACGGCCCAAATATTCAAAACATGCAAATATTCATGCTGATTAAATCATGTGATATTAACCAAACATTCTGATTTTCATTGAAACAGTTGAGTGACTTTGATATTATTAAATTAATGATGTAAAATCAATACAGAGCCAAGATAACCCTCTAGTAATTATAAGTATGACGGATGATATACACACCGGAATTAAAGTACGCTTATAATACCTTAAACCTCATCATGATCATGCATTTTTTGAAAATTTATATATTTCGTTTGCACCACAAGGTAATATATTTCATTTGCGACATAAAATAAATATAGCAATTGCGCAATTTCTCATGTAAACTTAATGACATGGTAAGTTATAACGAAAAAAAATGTATAATTCAAAAACCCGAATTCAGAAAAAAAGAAATATATCGGTGTCACAGATAGATATGATTATTTTTACTATCTCTCGGGGTAATTAGATGTGCATATTTTAAAATGAGTTCCTAATCAATATATGAAGGGACGAAATCACAATCATAAATTAGTCCACTGTTCACATTTCGAAGCGACAAGATGAAAATATTGTTTTCTAAAACAAATAATCGAGGAAACAAGTCCAGATCTAAAAGAAAAAACTGTAAAGCAAGAATTAGAACCACCGCAGACAAAAACTGTCATCAAAACATTAAATGACCATATTGAAGGTGCCGGCTGGCAGAAAACAGTCTCAGCAACTAAAAAGTATGCAAAGCATACATTTCTGAAAGACCATCAAAGACTATTCGAACATAATTATTGGCACAAATTAAATTTATCTAATGTTAATGTATATGTTATCAATATATAAAGGCTTTTTTTAAACGTTGCGGATGGAAATTAAATTTATGAATACAAATATTTATCGAAAAATTAATAAATACCGTCGTTTGAACAAATTTTGTAACGGAAGACCACAGACCTTGCATGAAAAAATATTTGTATAAACTATAAAGAATACTAGGTTTGTTTAAAGACCATCTTGGTATAGAAGAACTTACGTTTCAATCAATTTTCCTATCTTAAATCCTTCCCTGTCTTGTCCGTTATTAGGAAAATACATTTCTACTCCTTTTATTAAAGAAAACAGCCGAGGTAAAAACCAAGGTCTGTCATATTTCAAATGTAGTAGCAGGTCATTATTCACAATGAAGTCTAAACAATAATCTGCAGGAAAAAATATAAAAAATTAGAGTTTAACACTCATGTTAAGCTGTTATATTTATGTCAAAAGTTCGTTTTAACATCTCTAGATTAAAATCGTCGGTTTATCTTCACTTATAAAATTGATTATTATCCAGTTACTTGAAATACAATGGCATTTACGCATGAAATACAATGTCATTGAGAATAGAACGTTTATACAGGACAATTGGCTAGAGGTATAGGGGAGGGTTGAGATCTCACTAAACATGTTTGGGAGGGCTGAGGTCTCACAAAACATATTTAACCCCGCCGCATTTTTGCGCCTGACCCAAGTCAGGAACATCTATATATCCTGTTGGTATTTTTTTTTTTGTTTTTTTTTATTTTGGTTCATTTGTATGTTTCGGAGTTTAGTGTGCTGTCCATTTCGCTGCACTAGTATGCGTTATTGTTTAGGGGCCAGCTGAAGCCCGTCTCCGGGTGCGGGATTTTGTCACTTCGTTGAAGACCCATTGGTAGCCTTGAGCTGTTTTCTGCTCTTTGTTCGGGTTGTTGTTTCTTTTCAAGATCTGTCGTTAGTATACTGTCTAACCACAATGCTCTGGAAAAACTGTATGGTGTTTGCTACCAATAAATAGTTTCATGACTATTTTCCCTCAAGATACTATCCATGAAGCTATTCCCGTATTGTTGTTGTAAAATAGTGATCTTATCCGTAATTCTAGTTACAATATGAATTCTATATACTGACAGAGGTATAATATTCATTAAAAGCTCCTCCACAGTCCTTAAAAAAGTATAAAATAAACCGGGCATTGCTAAAGTACGAAACGAAATCGAATCGAAAAATAGCGAAATGAAACACAACGCAACGAAATAGAGCGAAACAAAACGCACCGCAACGACATAGAACAAAACGAACCGCAACGCAAAGAAATATGTAAAGCTGATGTCGTCGGACAGGATACAAAAATACAAAAATGCATCCTTTTGATTTTGCCATGAATGACTTTTTCAAATTTTGAGATATATATATATAGATATAATCATGATGAACATATTTTCTCCAGTTCAAAAATTATTAAAAGGTATATATATAAGACCGGAATACAGAGATACAGAGTACCGAAATGTCATGACGGTGAACATTTTTCTTCTGTTCTGAAAACTGACTCATAAAAAAGTAAATTATGCTGGTGTCCATGAAATGCATGTCATGTCTGTCCTGTTACCGGTGCAAAATTTGCAGAGCAATAATTTTTGCCTGCAAATACGAATATCTTCTATGATGAAATCAAAAGTACACAATTTTTTCAAAGTACAACCAAAACAACAGAACGTTAGACGAAACTGAAGCGAAGTTATAACCAGAAATATAAGTCAAATTGATAGCGTATCCTTTCAAAATGTCTACCATGTTACCAACAAATTTAAACATTACTACACCCATACGTTCTCAAAGGAACACTAACTGTTTGGAAACAAAGAACGCTTACTGAAAAAAAACCATACACCGATGTAAGGGGGGCTGTTATTTCGAAATATAATCAATGAACATATAATTTTGTCCATCCTGTTACTGTCTAATAAATAACAAGATAGACAGATTAAGTATAAGAATAAACAAATATGTATCTGTAGACCTTATGAAATATTTTAAAATGAAATGAAACATTTGATATTCCACATATCTTTAAGAAAAAACAAACAACTATGCAAGGGGAGTTGTTGTTTTGCAATAGAATCAATAAACATATAATTTTGTCTATACTGTTACTGTCTGTCCTGTTACCCCAACTTGGTAACAGGATATAATAATTTGTATATGTAAACCTTCGATGTCCGTTCTTGTTATCATAGAAAATAGCGTTTTACTAAAATTAAATGTAATGAAAGAACTAAGCGTTGGATTGATTCAAAAGTCCAATATAAGCCGAATATAGGGAAGTGCTTCAGTTTGTTTTTCGTTGATTGTAGCAATTTTTGCAGTATTTGTAAATCTATTTTTAGATAGTTTTCTCAGGACGCAATATTAAGTGATATTTTTATCCCCTTAATGCAAAGAAATTAAATATTCTGTTATTGTTTTCTGAAGTACCACTAACGTATCTTTGAGAAACACACAATATTTATTCACATTTTTCCTGTTGATAGTAAAAAAATTGTCAACAGGATAGACAAAATTTTGCACCATCAGTTGAAAATGTGTCAATAATATTTTTATGTTATGTCATTAAGATTGCATATTTGAGTATATTGTTCAAGAAGTATGATATTTTGCAAGTTTAATAAATATGATGATTCAAGCAATTGTTTTTCTCAATTTTGCAATGTTAAAAATGCACATTTTTGGAAAATCACCCAAATAGGGAGTTTGCTGTTGTCCTTTATACAAAACATAGATATTTGAAAATATGAAAGATAACAAAATAACGAATATGCCGCAATTTAGCGTCCCATACTGTATTTCGTTTCGTTCTATTTTTTATCCTCGTCTGACGACATCGTCTTTGCGTATTTCGATGCGTTTTGTTTCGCTCCATTACGTTGCCTTGCGTTTCGATTTTGTTTCGTACTTCAGCAATGCCAATAGAATTTATCGATATACCTCCTTCTAGTGGTTAACTACCAAGACTATATCCATTACAACCTACCATATGTGCCCGAAACAGTCAATACGTCAGTGTTGTTTGCATTATCTGTGAAAAAGAATATTTATAATTATCAATAAATAGGTATACAACAATTTACGTAATAGATACAGTTCAGTGAGAACACCAGAAGTGTCCTTTATAAGAGGAAGAAGATTTGTTTATTATAGTGCAACCCGAATTAACATGTCATAACTTATGCATAATTATATACTTCAGCCAGTTAAATAGGCTTATGATGCATTTTGAGAGTCAGTACTTTATACAAATCATAAAAAGAGACTTTAAACTTTATCACAAATTAAGTGTCACGTTACTCTAGTAATATGTACTAGTATCATTATATTATCGAATTGAAAACTATAAAAATAAAGTCAAGATATAGATTGGATTCTGATATGGTAGCAATCTCCTATAAAATTCGCCACGAGTTTACAAAGTTTGTGGTTAGAAAGAAACTCACACAGTTTATCAATGTCAGAAAGACCAGAAATATCACGATAATGTTCACAGATGCCTATAAACAGTATGTTCCATTCATCTTCATACTTCGGACAATAAATCAAAACGTGTGTTTCGTCTTCAACTGAGTTTGAGGCACACATTTTACAAAGTCTACGTTCAACGGAAATATTTTTATAACGTCTAAAGGGAAATTCCCAGAGCGTATTCTTGAAATTGATGATCGCTAACTTCTAGATAAGCAACGCTTTAAAAAAGGTTCAGTTCTAAATTCTGTTTTCAAATATTTACTACAGATACACCAAAGTCCGCTTCATATTTGGATTTGTTTCTTGAAATAGACTATGAGGGACATTTGAAGACAAAACTGTATGACAACGTGATGGCTTCAACTTTCCTTTTGTTAATTTTCCCTTCTTGAGTAGCAATATACCAGCATCGCCTGCATATGGCATAAAAGGCATTAAGATGGCGTCTACGTTTCTAAACTTATCCAATTTTCAAGGGCATGCGTTAGTTACCCTGACTTTCGACAAAGAGGATTAGTGCTGTCACAAAAGCTTCTTAACCAGGGTTTTATTAGGGATAAGTTGATATCATCACTTAGGAAATTTTACTGTCTTAATCACGAATTCATTGTCCATTACAGTGTTCCAATATCTAAGATGATGTTGGACCTGTTCCCACTGTCGTAACCTTTCATGTGCCTCCACCGATTTGTGACTTCCCCAGGGTTGACTTTGTTGAACTTCACGACGGGCGCCGTATACGAAGCAGGAACTGCTTACCCTTCCGGAGGACCTGGGTTCACTCCTGGTTTTTATAGGAGTTCGTGTTGTTCATTGCTTTTTAGTTTTCTGTGTTTATTTGTTGTGCTTGTGGTTGTTCATTTGTCTTCCCGGGTCTGTCTGTCCAATGGATTACGTCTTTTTTTATTGCTCCTTAGGTATATTTGTCCTTTTTGTAAGTTCTTTATAAGACGTTAGAGGATAATTTTATGTACGAGTACCAATATCAAGATCCGAGGCGTCACGTCCATATTATCTTATTAAGACACTTCTTTTGTTCTCATTGCACTGTATGTGGCTTGTACGAGAATCCACACAATTCAAAACTCCATGGCAAATGCGTGCACGTTGGACGACATATCGGGTAGACGAATGACTTTATGGAAAGGTATTGTTTATTTAATTAATGCATTAATCTGAAAATATTAAGGCTGTAAAACTTTCAAAGTTTCTGGTTAAATCACAAAAATAACGTACAGAGTGCCGTACAACAAGTGTGTTAACACATAATTTACAAATTATGACTCAAATTGAAGATCGTATGAAGATCGTATTATGATGTGAAATTCTAAACAATAAGATTGTTTTTATGAAAAAATGAGAAACAATTTCGATATCTTTTTTACTCATTTTTACGGTTTCATTTGGAGTAAAATTGGGATTTCAAAATATCGCGATGACCATGGCCGAATACTTTGCGAACCTTCACAATTGCACTCTAATATATATGAACCCTTATTTCTTTATTTTGGCAATATAATATGTATCATATATATCATATGTTATATGTATTGCACAGTTTTCACGCAAAAAATTAAACAAAACCAGGGGAGAGAATGTTGCTAGTCAAATCGAAAATATAGATGTCAAGAGTTTACCTTCTGTATTCTTCACAACCAGTAAGAGGTTATTATATCCATTCCTTTCCATTTGATCTTGAGAAAATAAATTTTAAAAATCAATATTACTAAACACAACAAAAACATCTTCAAGAGGAACAAGATATAAGAACTATTTAAAACTCTCTAAAGTAATATGATCTTACAGCATCACTGACGAGATATAGACAACTATAGATGAATGTCATTTATCAAAGATCAGTGACAAGGCTAACCTGTACACACTTGGCAAAGATTTTTAAATCATAATCTCACGTAGCCAACATGTAAAAAATCAACAAAATCGTACCTACCCTAACTGAATAGC
Source organism: Mytilisepta virgata (assembly GCA_028015205.1). Lineage (NCBI taxonomy): Eukaryota > Metazoa > Mollusca > Bivalvia > Mytilida > Mytilidae > Mytilisepta > Mytilisepta virgata. Next base: position 36,128,921 of record CM051520.1, read on the forward strand.
TATGTTCTATTTATTGTAATTTATGTATTACATGTATTTAACAGATATTTAATTAATAACAATTGAAAGCAATAATAGAATAGTGAGGAAGAACTAATAATATAATGCACACAAGAAAGATGACAAGCATTGTACTTTGAGCAAATTATGACCATTGTTTAGAGGTGGGCTCTCAATCCACGATATCAAAGTGAAAACGGTTAGTAGAAAGGAATCTAAAAACTCAAAACGGAGTTGTATTATTAGAATAAGAAAATACCCAACAGAAAAAAGACATTTTCAGCAAAAAAAAAGGTTGTTGAAAAATAGTGCAATATATAAGAAAGTTTACATTGACAATGATATTCATTTTGAAACAGTATTTTACAGAGAAAACATTATATCATTAAAAGAACTAGGTAAAGAACAGGATCTGAGCGTATGGAACGGTGGATTTTTTGCATCGAAAAGATAACCCGAATTCTTAATCATCTAAACTGTGATATTTTTGTACCGTGCAAGACATTTTGAAGGACGATGCCGAAATTCTAGTGCCAGGATATGAATGGATAGAAAACAATAGGTCTGATTTGCACAAAACTCGTTGCCTGGCTTTGGAGGAGTCGGTGTTCTCCTTCGTTAAAACTTGTATGACGTGTATAATGTGCAAACAATAGACAAAAGAGTAGAATATTTCTTTTTGATTTCGTTCAAAAATAAATATGATAGCTGTAAATTGCGGTATATTATATACCGCCGTCAGATTCGTGCCGTCCGAATAACCAATAAAATATTTTGAGGACGTAATTCAACAAATAAAACACATTTGTGGCTATTTTAACGCTGATTATATCGAAGGAGTAGACGATGTCCCGTCGAGATCCGTGACAGACTTGAGTGAAAATTATAAAGATGATCTCTTTTGTGACTTCTTATCGGACACTAATTTAGTTGTGTTGAATGGACGCATTGGCGTCCCACAAATTTCGCCTCAAGGCAAATCTGTTGTCGACTGCAATTGTATTCCGTACGAACAATTAGAAACGATTTAGATTTTTAAAGTATTGAAAATGACAGACATAATCAATGATCTATTACAATCCGGAGAAAATACCTGATCATTCAATACTTTTTTGTAAATTGGATATTCCGAGGTTGAACCCAAACTCGACAGCTAACAGAAACCTTTGGCACCCGTTCGGAAGCATAATTTTATGCTGATTCTGGACACTTTTCTTATTGCTAAGGATACCCGAACGAAAGTTCTAGGTAAGATATCCCAGATTAAACGATCAATTGAATTGGACCAGAATATCAAAAATAAATACGATAATTTTCAAAAATTGCTACACGAGGACACGAATGGTACGATTCCAAGGATTTTACAACAATACTGTCATAGACGCGCTGAAACATTTTGTAAACAACATTGACTATTTAAAACATGTGTGGGATAAAACATGCTTGCTGGAAAAACAATGGCTCAGCTGCAAAGGACAAAGATACGGAAGAAACGTCTGAATGTATATTGTGCCGAATGAAAATATTTTGATAAACTGAACCGTAAACTGAAATGACAATATTTACGAAAGAAAGAGTCTTAACTTCATAAAAAAAAAACTCAAATCAAATAGACTTTTGGAAAACAATTGGTAATCTAGGCATTGTGAATTATCGATGGGAAACGTTTCATGCAGACTTTTATATTGTCAGAAGTAAAGAACAGTTATTAAGTACACGGAAAGTAAATTTTCTTCACTTCATTCTTTACTAAAAACAGCAACATTCCGATACCGAAGAACTGATCAAACAAATTTTTATTTAATGGACGTATACTCCTGCACTACTAGGGAGGAAATTGTTGAAGCCGTTCAATTTGCGTACGAAAGGCATGCTGTTACGATGAAATTCAAGTCGAAGTTCTGAAAAATTAAGCGGCAATCGAAATGTTATTTGTCATTTGTAATTGATGTTTCGAAATTGACGTGTCTCTTCACAGTGGACAACCGGGATAGTAAATCCGATATTGAAGTCAGGAAAAAACGAAAACCCATCATAAATGAACTATCGTGGAATTACACTTTGTCTCTGCAACAAGTAAAATATACTGTACTTTGCTTATCTTCCGTCACAATAAATTACTTGAGGAAAATAATATTTTATTTGACGAAAAGAATGATAATCAACCAAAGCGAAGCTGCTAAGAAAACATATATTCTTTATTTTCAACAATTTCTGATAGAAAACTGTCTAAAAAGTCAACTTTCGTCAGTTTCATTGACATACTGAAGACGTTCGATGCCGTTATATCTTGTGGTTTAAGTTAAAACAAGCTGGAATACGTGGGAAATTTTTATCTAAAATCACATCGTTGTACATATACCACAATGTGAAATGTACGTTGAATCCGGTGTAAAACTGGGATGTTTATTTCAACCGTCTCTGTTCGCAATTTATATTAACTATTTGGCTGATAAAATTAACGATTGGGACTGTGGCGTGAAGGGAGATTATTTATCATTAAGTATTCAACCCGACCAAAAGTAACATTGAACATCTCCGTACAACTCTCCGACTTTGAATTTAAATACTGTGATTACTCGATTGACTATACAGACTGTTACAAATATTTAGGCTTATGGCTATACGAACACTTGTGGTTTGACAAAGCGACATGGAAATTATCAAAATCCGGAAATCGTGCATTAGGATCCCTTAATGGAAAAATGTTCAATGCTGGCATCATGAATTTTGCAGTGTATGCTAAACTTTTCTCAAGTATTGTTCAACCGGCGTTACTTTACGCACCTAACCACGTCATATTCCGTAATAAACAACGTTCAAAACAAAAGCAGCTAAACTTTTTCTTTTAGATGGAAAACATACCTCTAATATTGCTGTTCATTTCGACTTAGGCTGGACTTCATGTTTTTCAAAACAGAAAATTTCGTGCTGTCGTCTTATGTGTCGACTTTATATTGGACTGAACGAAGACCGCATGGCTAGAAAAAATTTCATTGGACATTGCATCGCTGCAGAGGATGATCTTATCTTGTAAAAAAAGTTTGCTTCTCAAGCAAACTGTGGAATTGGTTAATGATTATTTTTTATCGACAAATCGAAGTCCGTGAAGGAACTTTATGAGCGGCTTGAGTTTTTTTTTAACTCTTTCGTTGTATGCATGATGATAGAACCCCTGTTAAAGGAAACAAGCAAACAACTTCAAAGGACAGTGCGTCGAAAATTAGCTTTATTTCGTTCTGGAACCTTCTCGTTGTCAATCGAAACAGGACGATACGCTCGACCATAAATTCCTCTCAAAGAACGTTTATGTAAATTCTGTGAGGCACAAGCTATTGATGATGAGGAACATTTTTGATGCCATGCCTCTTTATAGTGACGTGCGTTTCCTGAGGGCATTTAGGGAACGCATTGGTGATGTTTACGCCCTTGACGTATGTAATAAATTTGTAAAGAACTTCAGTCTCTTTTAGCTTATAACTTGCATAAATAATATTTCAGACGCAGAGGTTTTGTAAATTGAGAATTTGGTAATGTACATTCTAGAATCTTTTAATAAAGTTTGCTTTCTTTCCAATTGATTAATTTAAAATTACTGATTGCGAATTAAAGGTATTCCCTGTCGATAGATTTTTTAGCATTTCTACTTTTTAAAATGTTGAGTTGACTCTTTGGTTTATGAAAGTTTCTGGAAATTCTAATTATACAATCTATTTTAACCTAGAATTTTCAATTGATCTGATTATACAGACTTCTAGTGTCACATGACTTCAAGTTAGATTATATTTGAAATTTGTATTATTAGTTGATTTGCTTTATGCATGATTTTAAGTAAATGTCTCATTAGCCCTTTAAGGCTGGATATCGATCTTTTAAATAATTTTTATATATTGTCTTTGTTTGATCAATATGTGACACTATATTAAAATACTATTATCTTACCTTATTTAAACTATCTAATTATTAAAGTTAATCTTACTTTATTTGATTTTTATTTAGGTTTCGTCAATTAATATATTTATCAAAATATTTTAAAAAAAATATATATTTATAAAAATAATTTAAAGTTTATAATGATAATGAATAATTAAGCACATGTACATACACAACATTTTTTTTTATACATTTGATTATGATTTCTAAAAATCTTGTGAATAGAATTTAAAAAAAAATCATTTATTATTGCCAATGAAATTTTCTTTTCTTTAAATAAATTCTATAAGGGGTATTCACGAAAACCGTACAAAATACACGGGACTTATTTATTGAGCATCATTTACCTTTCAAGGACTGTTTCCCAATCTTTATGTATTGTTATTTAAAAAAAATAATAATCCTGTTATATATATATTCTATAAGACATTAATAAAATATAAATTAAGATTTTAAAATAATAGGTAAAAACAATGAATATTGGGTTAAGATTGAAACAGACCACAGTAGAAGATTTCATTAAATTACCCACATTTATTGGTAAATAACATACCCTAAAACTCGCTTACCATTATAACAAGGAGTAGGGGTGTTAAGGCTCCTTTTTACCCCAAAATATAAATTAGAGTATTGATTCATAATTACAACATGTAGCCTGGAGTTGGTATAATGTATACGATGCTCGAAAAATAACCCAATTTGGCTTAATTTCCAGTATTGTGACATCAAAATGATCAAATATCTTGAAAATTGTTGATTTTTATCAGTTTGCTCGAAATAATTTTATAGAATATGTATATAAATAAATGTGTTCATGTTTAATGTAGAGTTGTTTCTTGTATGTATAGGCCATTCCCCTTTGCAAAGTTTATGAAAATGTTTTATGACATTGCGTAACTTTGGTAATGTTTTATTGACATATTAATGTAAGAAAAATGGACTTAAATTTTGGCAAATTTTGTAGTTATAGGTTATTTTGTACTAAATTAGTAATATATCTTTTTCTTTGCTGGGGATTTTATTTTTACCATATTTAAGGCCAATAAATATTTTAAAATGTTGGCCAAATGTAAAGACAGCCAATTGCCGAGTATGGTGATTGTCAGTGTAAAACGTACCATTTTGAATGTCCACCTACAAGAATTTAAGCAAGGTACATTATCTTTGGAATGTTAGTATTAAAAAATTACATTCAATTGTTATTTGACAATAACTATTATCGACTGGCAAAAAAGATCAGCAGTAGGTTTTGGGTTTTCAGGGGTTCCGTATTTCAAATCTTTTATATAAAACTTCTAATAATATTTAATCTGAATTGATGCATAAGATTAGAAATCCCAAACAGTCTATTAAAAAAAAGGAAATATGATATATACATATACTTAATAATAACATTTCATTGAATGTCTGCAGAAAATGAAAGAAAACAATGAGAAACATAGATAAAAATGTTTAGTGGATAGAAAGCATAATCATTTTCTTACCATTCTCTTCATCACTTGGTTTGGAAATTTGAAAATTTCTGATTTGTCCAATATTGAAGATATTTGCATTCATATTCATTTTATTCTACGTGAAAATGTAAACATTAAGGTTTGACATTTAATAGATAACATTATATAGTTGTCAGGAAGCTATAAAACATAATTTATATACGCAGAAATAAGATTTAATCAATATTTTAACCAGACATTTAAAAACGACTTATCAATAATGTCTTTATTTATCTTTTTAATAATGTTCAAGTTCAATGTGTTTGGAACATATCGTTTGGGAGAAAACATATTTAGTGGAAATGGAACAATTTTGCCATTGACTTCTATGGCAGACGCTTCTAAAGAGCAGATAACTCTGTACATGAGAGACAACTTACAAGGGGCAAAACATTGGAAACATAGTATTACAGTGTATTCATTAATTGATTGTTGCTTAACTAACGTCCAGTTCCAAATATATCTTACTTCTTCAGGACGAGAACCAGTTCAGTAATTTTTCAAATACAATTAAAATGCATGTAAGGGTGTGACGAGACACCTAGGGAACCAAGTTTGAATGCCAATTTAAAAGGATGGAGCGTAGGTGGGGGTCGCATAATTTAGCCTTCTCTAGCAGCCATTAGCCTACTCTTTTTTTCTCTCGAAAACTACAGAAAGGGTCTTCAGCTTGCAGGCAGTGTGGCATTCTTCTAACACGTTACCAAATATTGTCTGCGATCAGACTTTTCATATTATGACTTGAAAGCGTCTCTCCAATCTGCCGTCTAGGATGCGATAGGAAACCTATGGGTTTAGCTCCTGTTCTTCATAACATGTGTCTAGTGATGACAATTATCATACCCGTTTAGACTAAACAGTTATAGAAAACAAGTTTGCAGTTTGTATTAAAAAGTATTAAAGATAAAAATTAAATTCAATTTAAAAATGGACTAGAATTGATGATCAATATGCCACAATTACGGAATGTAAATCCACGGAATTACAGCAGAACAAACTTAAATGATAATACAAGCACACTGAATACTAGAATTTATTGATAAATCAAATTCCTATGAAATATCAGGAAAAGAATACAGAAGCGACAAAACGGTAGAATAAGTACACAAATTCGAAGAGCATTAAGGAAAAGACAAAGTCAGGAGAATGGTTCACAACAAACAAACACCACAAGGTGTTTAAAATAGTCAATAGTATAAAAAAAAATGGCTAAAGAAAACTTTGAAAATATTTTAGACAGATTTTTACTCTAAAACGCAGGTAATCCTCGATCTTACTGGAAACTTATGAAAATGTTAATTAAATTGAATAAGAAAAATAACTCTTTTCCACCCTTTTATAATATCTTGAATGGCGATTATCGTGACGAAATTGTAAATGGAAATATGCGAACTTCTTAACGATTACTTCTGCGTGATCCTAAACTTGATGAAGCTGAAGTCAAGCTTCCACATTTTGAAACAAAAAACAGATAATTTTATAAACAATATCATTTCACGTAGAAAGAAATAGTAGATGTTATCGAAATTCTCAATCCGAATAAAGCAAGCGGACCGGACAAGACATAAAATGTTAAAAAAATTCTCCTGAAAAAAATAGCAATTCCATTTGTAATCACACTCTCGGTGTAAATATCTTTCAAATTAGAACATTGCAAATGTTATGGCTGTATTTAAAAAAGGAGATGCGTCTCTACTATCAACTATCGTCCAATATCATTAATAAGTTGCAATGGAAAATTAATGGAAAGGGTTTTGTATAAATATCTTTATAATCACCGTATCGCAAATAAGTTATTATACGATTATCAATCTGTTTTTTGCCTAAACAAACTTTAAAACTCAATTTAAAACTCAATGGAAAATAAAGAAATGAGTTATTTTGTCTTTTGTGATTTTTCTAAAGCCTTTGATAGAGTTTGGCATAGGGGTTTGAATAGTTTGATTCATGAATTAAAAGCATATGGAATCAGAGGGTATTTTCTAAATTGGTTTAATAACTATCTACAGGAGAGAAAACAAAGGGTTCTTAATAAAAATTGTGAATCATCTTGAAAAAATGTATCATCCGGTGTTCCACAAGGTTCCGTACTCGGTCCTCTTCTATTTTTAATTTATATAAATGGCATTGGAGAAAATCTTCAATCATTGACAAGATTGTCGCTCGTGATACATCCCTTGGATATTCAAGTAACGACGTATTAGAAATTCAAAGAGTTATAACTCATGATTTAAGTGAACTTGATAAATGGCCTTCTAAGTGGTTAATGACGTTCAATCCTGATAACACAGAAATGATGTTAATTTCAAATACGGATTGTTCTGAAAATACGGAATTCTACCACTAATAACTCAATTTTGATCTTAAACGGCCATTCTGGTCTTCTTTATTCTTATTAAGTCTTGTTTTTCTGCATGTCTATATTTTTCAAGAAAGTAAAGATAACAAGATCAGATCAAGATATCTTGCATTGCAGTCAATCAAGATCGGTCAAGACCAGTTTAGATCAGTTCAGTACAGGTATTGTTAAAAACTAAATAATTCATTCTTAACTTTTATTAACTGGTCTTAGCCAGTCTTGATTGACTGCAGGGAACTATATCTTGTTTTGGTCTTGTTATCTTGATTTTGTTTGAAATCTCAGAAATACTAAAAATCAAGACAGTCAAGATTAAACAAAGACTGAAATTGCCGTTTAAGATCAAACTTGTGTTACTTGTGTAATCTAATGGGACAACAGTTCCTTTATCTACAAACCACAAACGGGTGTAAATTAAAGTTGTAATGGTAAATGGAATGAGCATGTAAAAAATGTATTTAACAGCGCTTCCTATTACGAAAATTAAAGTTTAAATTTAACCGAAAAAATTAGTCTCTCTCTAGAAATGAATTATCTCTTTAAACGTCCAAGTGACAATAACTTTTAAGAATGCAGATGGCAATGTGTCTCCAATCGACAGAAGGACAATACTCGCAATTGGGGTCTCCAAACTAGTAAGAATGGTTGGTAACCACATTTCATGCGTAAAGCAAAGGCTATTAAAAATGTGCATCAACATTGACCTGGTGACAATATTTAATTTCATTTTATTACCTCACCTGACCCACAGGGTCAAGTGAGCTATTCTCATCACTTGGCGTCCGTCGTCCGTCGTACGTCGTCCGTTAACTTTTACAAAATCTTCTAAAACTACTGGACCAAATTGAACCAAACTTGGCAACAAGCATCATTAGGGTATCTAGTTTAAAGAATATGTCCGATGACCCCGCCTGCCAACCAACATGGGCGACAGGGCTAAAAATAGAACATAGGGGTAAACCGCAGTTTTTGTCTTATATCTCAAAAACTAAAGCAATTAGAGCAAAACTGACGGGAGAAAAATATTCATCAGGTCAAGATCTACCTGACATAAAATTTTCAGACGAATCGGTCAACCCTTTGTTGGGTTATTGCCCCTGACTTATTAAATTTTAAGGAAATTTTGCAGTTTTAGGTTATTATCATAAATATTATTATAGATAAAGACAAATTGTAAACATCAAAAATGTTCAACAAAGTAAGATCTACAAATAAGTCAACGTGACCAAAATCATTGATTGACCCCTTATAGGAGTTTTTGCCCTTTAAAGAAGGCATCCAGCGTAAACTTTCCTTTAAAGATTTTTTCCCCTGAAACCTCTGGGCCAATTGAGAACAAACTTTGGTGGAATGGTCCTTGCGTGGCCCCTTCCAAAATTACGTCTGGCATCCCCGACTTCCAACCAACATGGCTGCTGTTACTAAAAATAGAAAAAAGAGGGGGGGGTGAATTTAAAAAATCTTATATGAAACTTTAAGGCCAATTGGAACCAAAGTTAGCAGTAATGGTTCTTAGGAGGTTCTCTTTCAGAAATATGTCCAATGATCCGGACTGTTAACCAAGATGGCCGCCACAGCCGAACTTAGTTTAACATAGGGCCCTATGGGAAAATTGATTGAAAAATCTTCTTGTCCTAAACCACTTGAACAATTGGTACAAGACTTGGCAGCAATGGTCCTTAGATGGTCCTCTTAGAGAGGTGTGTCCGATGACCCGGACTGTCAAGCAAGAAGGCTGCCACAACCGTATTTAGTTTAACATAGGGCCCTTTAGGAAAATTCATTGAAAAATTTTCTTGTCTGAAACCACTTGACATATTGGAGAGGACTTGGCAGCATTGGTCCTTAGGAGGTCCTTTTTCAGAAATGTGTCTGATTTCGTGGACTTTAAACCATGATGGCCGCCACAGCAGAACTAAGTTTAACATAGGACCCTATGGGAAATTCACTCAAAAATCTTCTCGTCTGAAACCACTAAGCCAATTAGAATTAGACTTGGTAGCAATGGTCCGTAGATGGTCCTCTTTCAGAATGTTGTGCGATAACCTTGACTGTCATCCAAGATGGCCGCCACACCCGAACTTACTTTAACATAGGGCCCTATGGAAAAATTCATTGAAAAACCTTGTCTGAAATCACTTGACATATTGGAGCCAGACTTGGCAGCATTGGTCCTTAGGAGGTTCTCTTTCAGAAATATGTCCGATTACCTGGATTGGCAACCAAGATGGCTGCCACACCGACCTTTGTTAAATATTGGACCAAATAGGAAAATTCATTGAAAAATCTTCTTGTCTGAAACCGCTTAGCCAGTTGGAACAAGACTTAGTAGAAATGGTCCTTAGATGGTTCTCTTTTAGAAATATATCCGTTGACCTGGACTGTCAACCAAGATGACTGCCACAGCTGAAATTAGTTTAACATAGAATCCTATAGAAAAACAAGCCAAATTGACGGCAACACTTTTTTAGGTCTGCTCGTGGTGAAAAGTTAAATCCAGGTGAGTGACACAGGCTCTTGAGAGCCTCTAGTTTCATATCAGATAAAATATTTATATCTTAATTTGATAGAAGGTGATCATGTATCATTCATCATGATAATAGAATAGAATAACTTTATTCAAGAAGCAATGCAGTTAATACGATACATAAATAAAGGAATTCGAACATTCGTTCAGCAATATACAACTATTTTCTTAATATTGGTTACAGACAGTAACTGTATCAGTTCAAACGCGTATGGGTGTCTATAATAGTAAGATTTGACATATTTAGTTCGTGGTCCTTATGCCTTGTACACTCTAAGATAAAAGGAAACGCACCTTCAATACAATTTATTCACACATTCTACATATACATATACTTCTGTCTCTTTCAACATTATAATACCTTCCTGTTTCAATAGCTTAGTTATGAGCACGTTTCCAATATTTGGTTATAACTGTTTTATATCTAAAATTCAGAGATCTCTCAAGATAAAACTGTTAACTAAATCTATCACACACATATTTGTAAATTATACGACAAACGTGATGATTTTAGTTTTTAAATAGTGAATTTTCCTTTTCTGGGCAGCAATATTCCTGCATCACCTGCATATGGTGACATCGTTATCATGTGAGTATGTCACAAACAATCATTGACATATTGCCCGTGATAATTCAAGTCTCTTAATGATTTTGACATTTACCGATATAGACCTATTAACGGCTTTGACCACTGGGCAATACGACGGGTGTCGCATGCGAAACAGGATACGCTTACACTTTCGGAGCACCTGATATCACTCCAGGGTTTTAATTAGAGCTCGTATTGTCCAAGCTTTAGTTTTCAGTGTTCATTGTTTGTATGTCTCTCTCTTTGTCTGTTTGTTTGACAGTCGTGTTCCATTTTGATTTGACTAGTTCGGGTACTGTCCTCTGTATTTTATGATTTAGGATTTTCCTTCTGACATCGTTGGTTCGGTATCTTCTACACTTGTAAAGTTGACATTTTGAAGAAGTATAGAACAATGAGGCATCTTGACTTATAAATCCATCACTTACCCTTTGTTTAAGCTGAAGTAAAATTACATATTTATGTGAAACACACTGTGCCAACCACATATCACAAAAACCATATGTATGAAATGAAGATAATAATGTTTCAGTGTTGAAACAATCATCATGCACTTTGCTAAATAAAGTGAAAATAGCTTTATGACCTTGGTTAGACAACATTTTCTGACAATCAGAAGTTACCATTATACTTTAACAATACAAAAATTCATCACATATATCAATCGAATCACCATTTATAAACCACCTCTCTTGTTGCTTAACGACACCTCTATGTCTAAAAAGTACAATCTTGGTTTTTGACAAATTTATGTGTAAATTATATTCTTTTGAACAACTATGGATAACATTAATCATATTTTGAAGTTCGCTCAAGGTTTTATGAAAAGAAACTGTATCATCAGAATACATTAATAAATTGAGACTGAGCTTTTGTAACTCGTATAGGATACATCCATGTTTTAACAACTCGATTTCAATGTCATTGACATTAACAGCATATAAAAATGAGATAAAGATTCCCCTTGCATTAAACATATATTACAACCAAAATTTTAGGACATATTACTCTCATATTTTACACAAGTTTTTAATTTGCCATACATGGATTTAAGTAAATTCAACATTTTTCCACATATAACATTTTTACTAGTTTTAGCCATAATTTAGAATATTCTGCAGTATCGAACACTTTTGTTAATCAATGAAACAACAATACAACATTTTACCGCTTCCTGATGATTTCGATACGATGGAATGAAGAGCAAAGATAAGCGTACCATATCCAAGTCTAAATCCAACACTCCATTTAGAAAGTTTTAATGGTCGTTGTGAACAGTTTTCCAACATGGAACAGAAGAGAGATACCTCTATAGTTTCCAGGCTCATTAATATCACCTTTCTTATGAATTGGCACAATCATGCTTTGGACCCAAACTTATTGGAACTGTTCAGTAGACAGAATAGCGTTAAATGGGTTACAAGGAATTGATAATATAACTGGTTTACACTCAAAAATGTATTCATTTATAATATTTCCAATACCAGGAGATTTATTCTAGGTCAAATTTCTTCATCTATTTCTCAGTAAACGGTTCATCTAGTTCATCAAAAAACGCCATCAATATTATTTTTGTTTTGACCAGTATTCTCATTAGTCTCATTTATTGTCATTAAAGTTTTGAAATGACCTACAAATTGTCCCATAGTTAAATTGCTGTTTATGTTTTTCTTCCGGTTCTTAAACTTAAGAAACGCTTTGGGATAGTTTTTTCATAACTTTGAACATATTACCCTGTCCGTTTCTATATCGTCGTTTCATTTATTCTTTATTACTTTATACGTTTGATTTTCGAAGTATAATTCCAGTCTATTATCTACCGTGCGATGAGAATTGAAGTTAGCAAGAGTACGTCTATGGAGTTTTACTCTCGTAAGTTATACATGGTTTATAATTGTCAGATCTAAGATTCGAATAGTTTGTTTTGTTTATGCCCTACAATTTTCACTTTTAACAGTATTTTCAAGTTCAACTTTTGTGTATTTTTCAAATATATCACTTAATTTATTTATATTCGAAACTGTCTCTTCGACCGACTGTATACTATTGTCTATACAAAGTTCCAATGAATCAAACTTCTGAAAATTCGCAATTATATCAGACTCAAGTTCATCTCCATGCTCTTCATTCCATCGCATTGTTTCATATTTAACTAATTTACAAGAACAACGTAAATTTTTTATCGAAAATTAAGACTTCAGATTTACAAATATTGGAGCATGACAACAAAAAGTAGTACATCATTGTTTCAACTATAGAAAAGGCATTATGTGATAATATCATATAATCAATAACACTGCATCCATTTTTATTCTGAAAAGTATTTTTTCCACTCCCAGTATCAAAACGTCTATTACAGATTCTCAAACCAAAAGCTTCATACAAATATAAGTTTACCGAAAGAATTTGGTGGTTTAATGTCTTCAGTTCACCTTTGATTCATAGATTCGTCACCATTGTAATCAATTAAGTCCTCAGTGCATTCGATTAATTTATCATACAAAACATACCTTCATGACTTAGTTTGTAAAACATTTAACACTGAATTTGGTATATTTGAGATAAAAAAACTAAATTTTTCATTTTTCAAGACTGTCACAAACAAATATCTAACCTTTAAACGAAAAAAGATAGCTTCACTAGGTCTTTTGTAAAATATTCCCAACTACATAGACATTGTATTATGATAAATAATTGGTGAAAAAGATTGATAAACTAATTACGAAATTATGCAAATTTAAGTCGAATAAGGAATATTGATAATAATTTTGTAACTTAAGATGTATGTAGAAAAAAAATCCTCCACTGATTTTTCTTTAAATTTTAGTATACTTAACTTGAAGTAATGAGCTTCAGTTTGCAAAGGAAAAAAGTTGGGGTCCATGTGCTCATTGCAGAGATATTTGATAAAAACACCGAATTTTAGTATGGTATAATGGTTTTTCTTGAAGGATACTATGACGTCACAATGTTTATCTCTTGGTAACGTGATTATCTCCCCCTGCTATTGTATCGTATCCCCTTAATCGCAATATACTCATCTTTGATACTGGAGAGAAACTGAGTATGTCTTTGCACGTTTTAATCTCACATGTCATAGCATCTACCTCACTGAATCTCGAATTTGTTCAGTCTTTCTTCAATGCTATCAAGCTTATCAAGTCTTGTTTCGATGTTACTAAGCTAAGTGCAAAGTTCTTTGGGTAAATGTTCTAGTCCGGGTATCGATTAGGGTACTGGTGTTGGTATGGTTCTTGTGACATGCATTGAGTATTGTTGAAGGATGTATTGGAATGACTCCGGAATTGAGTTAACAGATGTACGCACCTGTATGGATGGATATTGATCGTAACCTTGATTTACAGAGTTATTCATAGTGTTCTTGTTCTAGTTAATACTTCTGTTTATATTTTGATGAGTTGTCTTCACCCTTCTGAAAAATTGTTGCATCAATGAAATAAAATTCATAAATACTCATGCATATCATTATCATTATCATGAAACACAGGCAACCTTCGTGACATTAGTAACTTTTATATAAATATAGAAACGTAGTATTCATAACAAAAATTTTGCAAAGAAATATTGCTTTAAAAATGTGATCAGTGATTCATAAAATAGATTTAATGACACTTAAAAGATCTTGCTTAACAATAAAAAGTGTTACTGCATTTATTCTGAGCAATATTGTCCCTTGCAAGTATCTAAAATGATCAACTTATGCTAATCTCTCTCCACTTGACTGATGTGAGAGCAGTCCCTGTATCATCAACAGGGAAATATTTAGCGTACTAACGGTGTTAATATCCGTTAACACAGTACAGCCATTTTTCTAACCCTTCCGAGGACTAGAATCTTTCAACGAGACCATCCTCGCAAATAGTGTTGATAGGGCGTGGCAAATCTGATTCCTGAAATCTTTACGCCGAACCGAATATGAAAACATGTCCCTGGAGAGTATTCCATATGAAATAATATCATCTGCCAATGAAATTTATCCCCTTTCCTTGAAGTATAATTGTGCTTTACCAAAGATGGCATTTGAAATAAACACACGAAACACACAGTAGCCCGACAAAAATATTTTGTTTTAATATATAAAGAAACCCATAAGATGCATCAAATGTCTCATTCATCAATATCTGAATATATTACAACCATAATCTTTGTTTTGTTTTAAACATACTTTATAATCAAGTTATTTCTTTATTTCTTATTACATGTATACTGTAACTGTTATAGTCTTTTTGTAGAGGTAGATATGAACTTTAATAGACCTAAAGCGAAGGTCAATATTAATTTTTTTAGGTGTATTAAAACTCATATCACCCGAAACAAAAGACAGTAATTGTTTTATTACATAATATATTGACTGTTTTATATTCTTACCCCCCCCCCCCCCCTCAACAAAAAAAAAAAGAACAAAAAAAAAAAAACAAACTATCTTCTTCATTAATTAATATTTTTTAAATTCAAAATTTGAATAAATATACATACATGCAATTTCAGAGGATCTTCTAACGAAGTGTTTTTCTAGTTTTTCTAGTTTTGTCTAATATGGCAAATTATAACAAACATCTTTTCGCTAATCGAATTGAATGATTCATTTTGCATGAAAAATACAAGGCTTAAGAATCGTTTCCAAGTCACTAAAATATTCAGGAAAATTTTGAATATTTTGTTCGCATGGTTCATTTTCAACTTTATTTGGTTCATGCATGGGTTTATGTAGGGATGAACGTAAAAAAATGTCATACACGATGAACGAACAATGAAAAGAAAAACACCTTTTACCTGCAAATTTGTAGTTTAAACTATTCAATGCTATTTGCACGAGATCAACGAATATCTACCATAAAATTCGAAAACAAGTAAAATATAAGACTGCAAAAACGTTGCACATAAATAACCTTGTACCACCGCCATAATTTGCTCATCTGGATTTAATTCTGCGACCGTTTTTTCAGTCTGTGACATGTTTTCTTTTATTCAAAGCGCTGATGATACAAGAAACTTGTTGGGTGATGAATGAAATGAAATTAATTCTGATTGGATGGCTGGAAAAGAACCCGTGTGATTGCCACTTGATTGAAATCAAGGTGAAAGCTAACGTGAAACAAGTCTATATGGTGTTTAATCCAAATGAAAAAATAAATTTAATAATATACCTGAGTAAGAGCAAAGATCGACTGGTGGGCTCGGAGTCAGTATAATGCGTCCGAGGAGGGGTGATATTCTTCCTCGTGCGCTAGCATATTAAAAATCCAGCTCAGTCCGTCGGTTTACTACAAAGAAGGGATCAATTATCAAACCAACATGATCTCGTCCTAATATGCAACTTATGATTGCAAATAATAATAATTCTATCAATCCATCCTTTCAGACAATGATTATTATCACCCTGAAAGGTAAGCATTGGAATTTTCTTTTAGAAAATAAGAGATATCTAAAAATGAGAAATGACAAGAAATTAAAGGAACATCTACGTTTTTTTTTCAGACTTTAATACCAGTTTCTCAGAAAATGTCTTTCCACTCACAGTCATCGCTAAATATTGAGACCTCCAACATTTCTTGTTAATAAATAAATGCAAAAATTTATATTTACACTACACAGACCTAATACTCTGTAATACAAAATATATTTCAGTTGATCTTTGGTATAACATTTATGAAATTCAATGGTGAATCAAAATCTAAAATTTCCAATTAAGTTAATCTGGTAAATTGATATGACCATTACGAATTGATCTTTTCAACCAATACTAGTTTTGTTACTAAAACATGATTTTTAAACTAAACGAATTAAATAAATCCGCATAATGAAGACAATTTAGAAAAATACAGTTTGAAATATGTGAGATACAAAAAAAGTTGAGTTCATACATGGTATAAACGCATTTAATTTTAATTCCATGCCTACATGCAACTCACTCCAGTTCAAAGTTGAATTCCGATTTATCTTTAAATGCCATGTTTACTACCTCAGCTACAGACTGCTGTTTCAAATCTTCCAATGCATCTACAATTTTTTCAACCAATCCAGCATTCGGTAATCTATGTTCCTGACGCCACTCTTCAAATACTTTGTAATTGAAGTTCTCTTCATTTTGTAGCTTTTTTAGTTTATTTTTCTGAAGACCAAGTAGTTTTCCAAGTTCGAAACATTGATCTGATGTAAGTAAATCACCAATACGTTTTAAGGAATTTATGCGCAGCACTGGTATAGTACCTGGAATATAATAAAAGATATTTCTAACCATATGCAGCGTATTTTAATACATTATTCATTATTGAGTTCTGTTTGAATGGCCGTCAACACAATTTGTTTTTGGAAAAACACAACTTTGGTGTTGCTTTTAAGAGAAGCTTTATGATTCTTTGTCATTCGTCTTCTAAAATTAAGGAGAAACAATAAACAACTAACTAGACAACTAGAAAGGTAAAAAGACTATACCAATCAACCAATCAACCAAAGCCGACCAACAGACATAATTCCAGACAAAAAAAAAACACAAAAGATCACAAACATAAATACATCAGAGTCAGGACAATCTGACTTGCACAAACACTGAACAGTGGCGTGGATAAACTGGTTTAATGGGTACCCCCTACCCCCTACCCATCCTACGGCACAAAATCTAAGCAACATCCAGAGTTTACATTGAACATGATCATGAATAAAAGACAAAGTAAGGAAATTCTGTTAAATCTATTCTCAGAAAAATACAGGTAACAAAAACATTTTATTTATGTTATAATAACAATTTCGTTAAACAGTTTCAAGAACATCACTAAAATGTTTTAAAAAAATATTACTAATGTTTTTGAAACGGTTTAGAAGTAATCCTATGAAATGTTCTCTCAAACAATTACAAAATGTTTCATAAATATTATAAATATTAAGATCATTCTAAAATATTTTTAATTAAAATTTTATTAATTTGCATACAATAGAAACATTTTTGCAATTTTTAAAATAAGATCAGTGCTGCAACTTTATTTATATGTAAGATATTTCAAGATATTTTTTCAAATACATGAATTAATTTTGAAAATGAGTAAAAACAACGTAATCAGTATAAGTCGAACGGTGATTTAATTAAAATCTTAACTTAATTTAGTCAATCAGAATGGTGAAGTATATAAAGCTCTCTATAAACATTTTGCTTTCTTATAGAAGAGTGATGCCGAGGTCAGTGATACCGAGCGTGACCTAAATCAGCTAGTTTTACCAGTATTTTCTTATTATATGATATATTAATATAACTATCAATAGATGTATACACGAATTCACTGGGTAATACTTGTGGGACATTTGCGAAATTTTAAACATTACTACATGTATCATTAGACAAACAAATGAATGTTTAAAATCCGTCTTCTTCTGCCAGTAGACGCATTAGACCTATTACCACACTTGACCTAAATAATGTAGATAGATACGCTTGATTTTTATGTGCATTATGTTGGCAAAACTTTTTGAACGACACTAGACTACTCCAGAATTAAATCTAATGTGCTAAATATATCAATGTAGAAAATTACACTAAAAGCTTGTACTGCGTTATACGCTCATGCACGAGATTAAAGCAAATAGCTCACTATGTAAATAATTCATTTTTAGTCTTTCATGTCTTCAATGGTGTCGTATTATTCAACATACATACATTTTTATTATCATTTCATTATAAAACACAATACACTGAACATTGTTTTGCAGTTATTTAATGAAAGTGTCTATGTCGTAACGGTAATATTGATTTCAAATTTCATAATTCTCCGCACTGAAGATGTACATTCCAGGTAGTTTTACTTACATTTGGGATCTGTAGGATCAACTTTCACTTTCCATTTTTTGTCTGAAATAAAATTCACCGATTGAAACACAGAAAAAAATGGTTGAACGATTCAATATGCCTAGTTGTATTAAATAATTATTAATTAAACATAACACAGGTATGATATACAAAATATGACGAAGCAGTGTATTTATATAAAAATTTGGGTGGATGTAATTTTGAAAATAATGACAAAGTACCACAACATGGATAATCTAGAAAATGTTTTCTATGGGCTAATATGCCTTCATGAACATCTTTAATATATCCATAAACATTCAGCGAAAGTTTCTAACATCTAAGTTGACATGTTACGGACTAGGGGAAAAAGCTGGCATCGTCCGATAGTTCAGATTTATGGACGGACACACAAAAACACATCAGCTTCGATTTGACATTTTATCCAGACAAAGATTACGTCACATACACAGTTACAACAGTAGTCAAAGGGACGCAACTCCAATTCAACACTCGCACAAAACTACTCGACCATAAGAAATACAGATATATAACAGTCAGCTGTAGAAGAATGGATTTATTATACAATTTGGAACCATTCCAAACGAATGACAACATTGAACATCCAGGAGACATGCCTTAAATAACATCACAATCATCATTCAGATCTTCAGTATGTCAATAAACATTATGTAAAAGTTTTTGCAATTGTCAAACATCTGAGTTGTCAGCTGTAAGAGAATGAATTTAATAATACAAAATTGGAACCCTTCATACTCAGTTTTCAGAAAGAATGAAAACATTGAAAATCTAGGAGAAAATCCTCAAATAACATCGTACACCTTCATGCACGTCTTATATGTGCGTAAACATTCTGTAAACCTTCAAAAACCTTGGGTTTAAGGAGGGGTTGATTATCATATTATCATATTATAAGCCGGATTTGCATTACGTACAATCCGCCAATAATGTAACCTTCATTTTCGTTTTAAAGAGATGAAATGGTACAAGTATTAGTTCTCTAGATGTAAGTAAACTGATGTAAGTCCCTCTCACAATGGCAAACACTTTCATATTGTCAATCGTGTTGTTAAGACCTAAGTAAAATACAGAAAAACTAAAAAGGAAAATATATGTTAACTTACATTTAATAGGCTTTCTCTCAAAACTTTTTGCTCTGCCTTCTTCAACCATTTGAGCTAAACCAACAGAGATTATATCTAAAAGATTAATTATTGTGACCAATTCCGTTTTCTCTACTATGTATAAACGGAATTGGAAAAGGGGAAATAGAAGTTTAAAGTTATAATAAGATTTGAATTTTGTTTTGTTTCTGTCGTTAGGAAGTTACAACTGATTGCCGAAATCGAATAGGTAACCCTTCTTTAAATAGCCAAATCGGTTTAACCAAAAGATTATATTTCCCGAAATATGCATATTTTTCGCAACAGAATACGTATCATACAGAATATTAATTTCAAATTACATTTAAAAGTCGCAGTATCTGCATTGTTTGTTGTATAATGCCTAGATTTCCAAGTGGAAGAAAAAATGCGACATTTCACCCAGTAAAGAGAAACATCTAGGACGTGAGGTGACAATAACCGTCAAACAACTTTTCCTATACCAATGTCGTCGCGTGTCTACATACAATTTTATCTATTGTATCATGTCGTTAAATTTTCTGAATGCATATAAATGGAAAATGTCAATATAATGAAAAAAATAACAAATTTTTACGTATTTATTTTATATTTCTGATAATCCGAAAAAAAAAATCAGTCTATGACAAAATGACTTCAATATGCGTGGTACGCATTTAAAATAACTTAATATTGAATGTAACGCGTCATTTGATTGGTCAAATATTTTTCGTCTTTCATATCCTAGTCTAAATATTTTTTTTCTTCTTTCAGATCATGGTGGTTTAGACGACAAAACAACCCTTGGAATTAAATTATAAAGATTTACAGTAATTTTGTTTTCAGTCTATTCGAAATAACCTTAATGCACACGTTGCACCCTTTCAAATAACCCGCTACGCGGGTTAGTTAGTGTGCACCACTTTATTGAGATTATTTTGTAAATGTGCCTTAATAAAACGTACCACAAAATACCGAAATAAATTTTATAAATAAATTTTCATTTAAATGTTTTTTTTAGTTTCTAAATTTTGTTTCTTGATTTTATATAGTGTTGTTCGATTCATCTGTTATCTGAAAATGGCGTACCCTCAAATGGCACTTTTTAAAACAAGCATGATCGTCAAAATTAATCTTATTGCTTTTTCGCATTTAAGTAGTATCATTTTTACATATTTTTTTTTCTACATGTATATTCCAAGAAAGTCTAATATTTTTTTAAGAGTCGGGTTCAGCTGGGAGTCATTACTGTCTACAAATCACTACATGTATATTTCAAAATTTGAGTACCTTAACCAATGACTAATCACCTGGCTGAGAAATAATGTAAACCTGATTTTGTTAAATCGTGTCTTAATGAAACATAACCGTTTCGCCTAAGAATTGTCCAATATAAAAGGGAGGCAACTCTTCCTGTGAGATTTTTAAATTAAGTATTACATCCCCCCAGTTGCAACAAACATGCACGGGGTGCATAGAAAAAAATAAAAATAATGGTTTTACTTAATTTCAAGACAGGTCTCGGTCATTTCAATTTTAAAAATTATTCAAGTTTTTGATTGCATTTATATTTCAATTGTAAATTCGCCATTCAGAATAATATTTGCATTAAAAAATATAACGGTAAAATTTTCATGATTTCTAGGACGTCTCGTAGAGATTTATTAACCTAAAAAAATGTTATAATCACTCTGGCATTTTAACATTAAAAGTGCCAAAACTCCATTCCAAGCGTATACCTACGAAGTATATAAGTCCTCTTCCATAACATTTCCTTCAGTTTATACTCTCTACTTTCATATATATAATCCTACATTCTAAGAAAACCACTCAAAATAGTTTGCTGAGTCAACTTCAGCAGAGAGTCATTCATACCAGCCTAATGACTAGAGGAATATAGATCTGCTTCTACCATTGGTGTACCTAACATGTACATTTGGATATTTTTATAATACATACATATTCGTATGCAACTCGTATTCAATGATTCCGTATGGCATGTTGTGTTTTTCGGGTATCAAATTTTTAGAATATTACCTCAGTAATTTCGGTATCAATTAATATTTAGTTCGTTTTGTAAAGAGGATTTGCTCATCTCAAGTTGATATGTTTCCTCAGTTGGCTTAAACGTCCAGTTTTTCAAACGTACAAAACATAAAAAGTAAAATATAATTATTTAAACTCACATTTGCGTTGCTCAGTTGTGTCGTATTTTGGCAAATTGCCTACAGGAACTTGTGCTTTATTAGTCCTTACTGAAAAATACACTATTCATTTTATAACACTATTAGTTTTATTTACGATGTTTGCGCTCTGAAATCTTGTTAAGACAATTATCAAACCAGTATCAAGAGTGAAACAAATAACATTATGTTTTTAAGTAGAGCTGACATACATAAAGGTATACACAAGATTAACCAGCAATTGCCATTAATACATCATAATGAAGTATCTGTGGCAACTTATCTTAGTATTTCCCTGAAATCGTTTAAACTTCGGACGCTTGGTGTCAGTATGATCAAGATATAATAGGTCCAAGGTATGAAAATTCCTTAGGCTTAATGACTGTAAAATTGCCAATATTGGTCGTGGATACAGTTTAAAGTTAGTGGTTACAGGGAAGATATTTATGTTAATTTTTCAACCAGGCCCTATGTTAACCTAAGATACCCTGCGGTATCCATTTTGGATGGTGGTCAAGTCATCGGAAACATGCAGTTCTGAAATAAAACGTATCACAAAATACTGAAATAAATTTGATGCACTGTATGGCTATTTCGTTGACTGACAACTCATCAGCAGTACTCGAGATCAAAGTGTTGGAAAACCGGTTAAAGATATAATGATGAATTTATAAGCACAACCATTAAAATCCAAAACAATTAAAACAAAAACTAATTCAAACTCAGCTAAGGGTTACCTCTGCATCAACAGTAAGAGCCTTAGAAATTTAATGGTTACGATTCCTGAGTTCAGAAAAAGAATATCCATAGGTGAATCTGTAGGAAACACTTCCAACAAAAAACAACCATTTTAGTTGTATCAGTTTTAAACTCAGAGCAAACTGAAGTAAATAGTTTTGGTTCTCTGCTTGTACTTCATTACAATATTACAACAAATGTTGAAACATTGACTAAATGGCCATTATTCAAGATTTAAAAAAAAAAAAAAAAAACACCAGACCGATTAGTTATTAAGTATTTTAATCTTCTGTTTATAATATTCCAATACAGCGCATATTGTATTAACAATAAAACTGGTAAATACAATTTAAAAAATTTTAACTTTAAGATCAACTATTTTGAGTGAATAAAATCTTGGGGAAAGTAAGTCTAATCCTTTATCATATGCAAATTGCAACTAGAAATTGGTGCCGTCAAAAACGATGTCCATCCCCGTACTGCACAAGTCAAAAAAAACAATTAACAGTGAAACATTAGCAATTTCACAATTTCAGTCTTGGAACCCTGAATCAATTTTTAAAATTGAAAACCTTATTGCACATCTACACATAGCGAAGAATAATATCATAAACAAGGCCAAAAATATTAGCAATTTGACCATTTTCTCTCCAAAAATTAGAACCCTTAATCAAATTTCAAAAATGAAATCCATAATGCACGTTCTACACATAGTGAAGAACAATATTATAAACAAACAAAACCACTGAGAGAAACAAAATGAATGAGTATTTCCAGAGACAAGGCCAAATCAGCTATTTGACCATTTTCAGTCACAAATTGGACCCCCTAAACGAATTTCGAAATTCAAAACATTATTGCGCAGCTATATACAGTATGTTACAATACTGTATAGAAATTAAATGCATGA
This sequence comes from Mytilisepta virgata, assembly GCA_028015205.1. NCBI lineage: Eukaryota > Metazoa > Mollusca > Bivalvia > Mytilida > Mytilidae > Mytilisepta > Mytilisepta virgata. The sequence continues at coordinate 36,152,593 of CM051520.1, forward strand.
TGTTAAAAATGATGAGGAGTCTAGGTCACAAGCTTAAATTTCCAATTTTCGAAATTCGACCCATGTGGACCCCAATTTTTGAAAAAGAAAATTCTAAAACCTTATTGCGCATCTAAATACAGTATGTGAAAATACTGTATAGAAATTAAATGCATGACGTGAAAAATGTATAAGGAGTTTAGGTCACAAGCTTAAACTTCCAATTTTTCAAATTCGACCCCTGTGGACCCCAGTTTATAAAAATAATCAAATTTCGAAAACCTTATTGCACATTTACATACAATATGTGATAATACTGTATAGAAATTAAAAGCATAAAATGAAAAATTGGCGAGGAGTTTAGGTCACAAGTTTAAATTTCCAATTTTCGAAATTCGACCCCTGTGGGTCCCAGTTTTTGAAAATCAAAATTCTAAAACCTTATTGCGCATCTACATTCAGTTTGTGACAATACTGTATATAAATTAAATGCATAAAGTTAAAAATGAACGAGGCGTTATGGGGACAAGATTACCAGACGTACGGACGGACGAGCAAGATAAATGACAGTTTGTCAGAAGTCAATAACTCCACATATTTACAGAATCAAATAAAAAGTTATTGTTTTATTCAATAGTGCAAATAAGCATTTAAGGTTTGTTTCCAGATCCGTAATTTCTAGTTTCCGTTATTTCTTCTGTTTCCTGCAATCGTTGTTTACAAGATGCCATGATGAGGCAAACTCCTGTTAGTTATACACTTCTGCTCCGGTACACATACGCTGCTTAAAAGCACGTGATGCTATATACTATATACGAAGGGTGCACAAAGGCGAAATAAAAGATGACAAAACTTTGATTGGATGGTTTACGAACAATGATATAACTATGAATGAATGGTGTTCGAACCTAAAACGTGTTAACCTTTACGTTACAGAGTGTTAACTAAACTTGATAAATTTTTTTCACGTGCCTCAATATTAAGGTGTCAAGAACCATTGTTGTACCTCACTTCCAATGTTACCTATGTCCTGCCAATATATTAATTATTAATCTTTAGGGAAGCTACATGAGGGAATGTTTATACACTTTAAATACTAAACAGTTTAAAATACCATGATAAAGAATTGAATGAGGAAGAGTACGTTAAATTTGATTTAACCTACAATGTATAATCTTACCCTCGGAGCCAGCGTGGCCAATCGGTAATTCATATTCGATGTGTTCAATGATACTGCTCTCCCTTTTCTCCATGTCTTTAATTTTGATTACATTTCTAATCCACCCTTTGCTAGGCTTCACATTACTCAAATCATTTAATACCTCTTTCCGTATATAAACTGTTCCAATTGGCCAATTATCCGTGTTATGATCTTTCAAGTGGAGCATTTTGTACTCAAAATCTTCATTTGGGATAAACATGAAACAGTGTTCATTTTCTATTGTTTCTGTCCTTGTAAAATTCTCCGAGAAGTCAATCTATGAATACATATACTAATACATATGTGCTGGGTTTTTTGTTAATTGTACCCGAAGGCATGATTGTTTTATTGATTTTGATTAACTTATATCGTCTTTATTGCTACAGTATTTTAGACATCATAGACATCATAAGTGCATTAGGCAGGCAATGCTGGTATTTGTACTCTCAAATTAAGACATAACACATTTGAAAAGTAAACAACTACAAGAATAAACACATTTACATCGTCAACCCTTCAGACAAACAGAAAATGGGTCAAAGACACAAATGGCCAGGTTGCTTTACTGGGTGTTTACTATAGTGGTGACAAAGGTGATTACAAGATCATTTTGCACATTGGCAGTCATGAATATTTATAAAGACAAAATCAGACATATTGTATGTTGGTGTACGATCACAGAGGCAGTCATCAATTTAATTAGAAATAGGTGAAGTAAGCAATATTTGAATAAAAAAAACGACTAAGTTCCAAAGTTTGGATAAATAGAAAATAATTCCTGAAATAATTCCCTAAAGTGAGGTGCACATCTTTAATATATATAGAAACATTCTATGAAGTTTCAAGGATATGGGTGAAAGACTGTAGGAGGAGTTGATTTCGCAAAATAGGTACCCTCTATTGAAGATGTCAATAAAAACGACTAAGTTCCAAAGTTTGGAAAAATGGGAAATAATTACTGAAATAATTCCATAAAGTGAGGCGCACATCTTCATTATATATAAAAACATTCTACCAAGTTTCAAGGATGTGGGTGAAAAACTGTAGGAGGAGTAGTTTTCGCAAAATAGGTACCCTCTATTGAAGATGTCAATAAAAAACGACTAAGTTCCAAAGTTTGGAAAAATGGGAAATAATTCCTGAACTAATTCCATAAAGTGAGGTGCACATTTTCAATATATATAGAAACATTCTATGAAGTTTCAAGGATGTGGGTGGAAAACTGTAGGAGGAGTTGATTTCACAAAATATGTACCCTCTATTGAAGATGTCAATAAAAAACGACTAAGTTCCAAATTTTGGAAAAATGGGAAATTATTCCTGAAATACTTCCATAAAGTGAGGTGCACATCTTCAATATATATAGAAATATTCTATGAAGTTTTAAGGATGTGGGTGGAAAACTGTAGAAGGGGTTGATTTCGCAAAATAGGTACCCTCTATTGAAGATGTCAATAAAAACGACTAAGTTTCAAAGTTTGGAAAAATGGGAAATAATTCCTGAAATACTTGCAGAAAGTGAGGTGCACATCTTCAATATATATAGAAACATCCTATGAAGTTTCAAGGATTTGGGTGGAAACTGTAGGAGGAGTTGATTTCTCAAAATAGGTACCCATTTTCCCCGCCCGCCGCCGCCGCCGGCGGTCTAATTTTTCAACAAAGACTCGGCATTCCAACATGTCTGGAACCAACTGTGCTCCTCGCTGATTCGTTTCTGTACTTATGTGAAGCGGACTTCCTTCAAGGGCTACTACGTGAAAACAAAGCGAAACTAGCCCAATCCTTAAATTTCACTTTTCGTTATATAGATCGTGTTTTGTCCTTAAATAATGACAAATTCCAAGACTTTATACATTGTCTCATATTCCCAGTGATCTTGAAATTAAGGATACTACAGATATATCGATGTCCCATTCATATTTTGATTTGTTTTTTGAAATAGACAATGAAAGACATTTGAAAACAAAACTTTATGACAAATGTGATGACTTCGACTTTCCTATTGTTAACTTCCCCTTCTTGAGTAGCAATATACAAGCATCGCCTGCATAGGGCGTCTACATTTCTCAGCTTATTTGATATTCAAGGACATGCGTGAGTTACCATGACTTTCGACAAAGAGATTACTGATTAACCAGAGTTTTATAATGGATAAGTTGATGTCATCATTTAGGAAATTTTTCGGGCGTCATCACGAATTGATTGACTGTTACAGTGTTCCTATATCGAAGATGATGTTTGACCTGTTCCTGCTATAATAACATTTCATGTACCTCCACCGTTTTGTGACTACAAGCGGATTGACTTAGTAGAATTTCATGACATGAGTCGTATACGGAACAGGAACTGTTTACCCTTCCGGAGCACCTGAGTTCACTCTTGTTTTTTTTATAGGAGTTCGTGTTGTTTATTGTTTTTCAGTTTTCAGTGTTTCTTTCTTATGCTTGTAGTTGTTCGTTTGTCGGTCTAATGGATCGCGTTTTGTGGTTCGATCCTTAGGTATATATGTCCCCTTTAACGTAAAGTGTCCAATAGGATCCTATGTTAAACTATCTTCAGCTCTGGGGGCTATCTTGGATGGCGCGAGAGGCTATACAATATTAAAAGAGGGCCAAGTTAGGGTCATTGCCGCAAAGTTTTCTCTAAATTTGCCCAGTTGTTTCAGAGAAAAATATCTTTAAAGGAAAGATTACGGCGGACGACGGACGCCAAGTAGCATTGTAATTATTACCATTAAACACATACTCAGAAACAACAGAAAGGCAAGGATTGCAACTTACACAGTCGCATCGCAGTGGTGTTAATGGTGCCTTAACTAAGATACAAACTTGCGACCCAAATAATGAAAAAGGAGAATGATATCCTGAACAATTTGAGTTGTTAGTGTTTATCTGCATTTATATTCGGGGTTCAGTGTTTGCTTAATGGCGTAAGGTGTCTTATATTTCATTCGTTTTTTTTAAAATAATTTTAAGTAAACACCAAAAGCTATCCTAGCGATGAAATTGTTGAAAGTCCGCAACATTGAAATCTGTCCAGGTGGTATGAACCTTCATGTGAAGAGTAGGTACCATGCCTATGTCTGAGGTTGTATTTTGGCGCCTGAATAATCAATAAATGTGTCTTTTACCATGAAAGATGACAAAAATTTCAGTAAAAAGACAGAAAGTAAAAACAAATGAAAATCCTCCTATCTTTATAAAACTTTATAAGAAGAACAGACCTTATATTTAGAGGTCCATTTTGGAAACAAAGTACGTTAGGTCAAATAGTGTGTTTGAGCGACTTTCAGTTCAACATGCTTACATAGTTTATTTCTAGTCACTAAATTTGTTTTATTATCATTCGAAACATCAACCTAATTGGGATAAAACTAAAAGAGAGAAAGAAAAATCCTACTTTATATTTACGATTGTCCTGCACCCAACAATCCTTTGTGGACTGTTCTTCATAATTCCGTTGTACCTTCCAGCATTTTCGGCGTTCTTTTGCGGTTGACTTCTTCGCCCATTCAACTACAAGGTCAAAATAGTAATTATCTAATTTCTTCGTCATAGCAAATAGTTCAACCAGTCGCTCCTTTTTCACAGCTCTCGTTGCCATTTCTTTGGTTTTGTCTAAATCATTGTTTGTTCCTGCTACAAACCTATGAAATCATAGAACAGTAGTTTCATATTTCATTTGTATTTCCGTTCACCAAATTATAAATATAAATAATTATATTAAGACTTAAGACACAACTGATGCGATCAGCTGTAACCTATAAAGTGATACCTTACACAACGAACGTATCGTAATAAATGATACAATTGTAGACTATGGCGGGTGTCCTGCAACAAGCAGAGACTGTTTACTCTTCCGGAGCCCTGAGTCAACCCCCGATTTTTTGTTGGGGTCCATGTTGTTCATATGTTTTTAGTTTTTAATTGTAGTGCATGTATTGTTTTGGTCTTGTCTTCGTTGTTCTCCGGAGTTTGTCAGTTGTTTCGTTTTTCCCCTCCTTCGAATATCCCTTTGGTATATCTTGACTTTATTATAAAAATCATGAAAATGGTTTACCCCTACTACCATATCCACTGTTGAATGTCTTTGCAAAGTCATATTATCCTCAATCGCTGATGTGTATATGTTTGTGTTCTGTCTTAATTAATTTGTATTCGGGGGTGTGTCTGGTTGGTGGTTTAATCGATTTTTATGTCATTGTTGACCTGTCCTGCTATCTATTTTGTTTATTTGTACGCATGACTAAACTTACTAGTTTAAAAAGACTCATTATCTCGAATTCGTGATATCATGTGATGTAGTACGGTAATTTGTTAGTGACCTTTCATTGTATTATCTATAATTTCTGACTCCAAATAATCTCATTTCTTTTGTGCATTTAACTGTTTAGGCAGGCGGTTTTACTTATTAACTTTTTAAAGTAAATAAAACATACCAAGCAGAATTGCGAATTTCAATCGATAAGTGGTCTTCCTCAGTTTTAACCTCTGTATCCTTCATAATCTCCCAACTGTTAAGCTCTGGTGGAAATGCAGTTGCCATAAGAACTACAATACTACTATCTATTTTCCGCGTAGACAGCAAAGGCAATTTCAATAGCATTGGCTTTTGTAGAATATGACCTCCAGTCACCATTATCTTTAAAGCGTTTGTCCACAATATCAGCTTTTCAGTCTGTGATTGATCTGATTTCCAATCTTCAGTTTCAGCAGCCTGAAAACATATCAAAGGTGCATGTATCGTTCAGTGGATAAAATACCCAAATATAATCATTAACCATTTACCTGATTACCTCAATATGGATTGTCTCCTTCCTAAGTGGCATAATTCACCAAACGTTGTTTCTAGTAAAATCTAAAACAAATACACTTTTTAAGTTATCAGCAAGAAAACATCTGTTTTGGACAGAATATTTGTTCCTCAAAGACTTGTGTAAACAGCAGATAAATTTCACTTTATTTTATCTTCACAGTTAAATAAAACACATTGAACATTGGATCGACATTGCAACAGAATATACACCGGAAGTGGATCATACTGTAATTTACATCTCGGTGTGGTCAGCCTGACACCATGTAAATACAACTTGTTCTTAGTTGGCGGAATAGAATTTTGCAAACGTCGCGGTGACTGTAACATGTGTAAAATATATTAATACTTTAAAGGTTTAAAGTCAATTTATTACATTTAAATGTTGGTAAAAGGTTTATAAAATGCATTCTAAACTTTCTTAACTAAGACACAATGTATATTTCCATCACTAAATGTACCAAAATCGTTTGAAAAAACCCTGTACGGAACGTGCACTACATTAATAAAACATAGTACTACCATCATCCACGCATTGTGGAGAGAGCGGACGCAAAGGGCAAAAGGGACTGCTTCAAGATTCATTTCTGAAGCACAAAAGTTAAGTGTTACAAAAAAGAAGGGGTTCTGTTTGAATGTTTTATACAGTTAAATCCTGAGAGATTTCCAGAGAGAGGATGAAAAGGTCGCAAGCAGGATTTACAGAGTGTGTTTTAATTTATTTTAGAAATATGGTACACAAGGTTTAAATTAGGTTCGAAGTAAAGGTTTTATTGGCGTACCCATATCCAACAGGAGTAAATGACTGTCTAAATTAACAATCATATGAACAAAGGATGAGTCACAGTGATCTAATTAAAATCGTACTATTGATGAACAGTACTTTATTTGACCAATTTCCAAGAGTCTGGCGTAACATAGGCCTAGCCAAATAGACATCTTGTTTTAGATCAAGTTAATGTTACAGTATAGTGACTGTATCAGCCACCAATATCTCACCCTAGTGATAAAATTTGATCATGTAATTTATAGTTGAGAATATATATATATATATATATATATATATATATATATATATATATATATATATATATATATATATATATATATACGTAAAACATTTTGTTCATCATTTTGAAAATTGAAATCAAATATTGTCAGGAGAAAAGCTATTTTACCCTTGTAGGGCCTTACTATAAATTAATAAATTATCCAGGTGTGAAAGCATTTGACAATTAAAAATAAGTGTTTGTTTTACTGCTGTTCTGTGCAAAGACACACGATCACTGTGAGATGTTCACAATTCCATTTGAGTAGCTTTTTGTATGTAGTATCCATATCCACACTCTGCCATGTCATTCCTTTACCTTCTAGTTCACGGGGCATTCATGTCGTTTTTAATTCTCTACTAGCTCGATAGAAGCCATACTTACATCAACAGTCAGCTCCATTTGTGATGCAAATGTTCCAGCTGGTATATCAATGCAACTTCCAGGTTCCATTTTGGGATATATTTTCATTTCCTTCTTGGATACTTTATATACCTCTGGTACTTCGGTTGCAACAAAAGCGAATTGCACACATTCACTTTTAGGTAAATATATATCAACTACAGGGTGTCTGCACTGAAAAATTTAAGAATCATGTACCGGAAATAATAGAGAAAAATTGTAACCTTAGTGTTTCTGTGTGCAATCGCTTTTTAAAGCATTACTGTAGGTCCCTAAACCATCATTAAATAGTCGATACTGTAGCAATAACCTGATAGTTTTACGTACATTTGTAAAAGTTTTCAGATGGTTAATTCAATAATCCTATAAAATATCTGACTTAATTATCTAGGAAAAGCTGACCTTAATTGTATCTTTCATCTGTTTGTTTTTATCGCTTATGATATCGTAATTGTATCAACTGACGTTCCAGAAGTTGTAATAACATAACTTAGCGATCCGATGAGGACTGTGAACTGTGGAACCCATATGAAAATGAAAATGAGTGTCTTTGATGTGTTAGGTTTTTTTGAAGACGTTGATGTTAATAGAAACTTCGAAACTGCACGATTTAGATGTACGTCCTGATGATAGATTTATCACTGAAGTAAAAATACTGAGAGTTAAATATCAAGGTAGTTCAATTATTCAAGGAACGCCATTTTTTTTTATTTCTAGTTATTTATTATGAAATCTGCAATTTCTAGCAATGATTCAAACCAAATATTCTCATCTATTTATACACATGGACTCAATGTTTCTATTTTAGAAAAAAGTACGGATCTGGTATCACTTAATTATGAGCTGAAATTTTTTAACAAGAAAGAAAAAGAACATATAATTGATCTCTATTATGAAATTATTACTCTTCGTTTTGATTGAGAATAGGGATTTCATATAAGCATATGTTGCTTTGAATACATGTACACTTGTAAATTATACATGAAAAGGATCGATGACATGAATGACATGTGTGATGACTTCTCCAAATAATGTTAACGTCTATTGCGTCAGGACACAGAACCCGTCATCCAATTATGGTAAAACTATTAGTAGGTTTTGATTGAGTAGAAAAAAAATTGTATTGTAAGTTTTTTACAATTCAGAAAAAAATAATTCAGTTCTGAAGTGAGAAAATGGGGATATATTTGGTGGCCTAGCAGCAATTAGAAAATGATATCACACAGCAAAATATCCCAAAACATATTTGATTGCTATTTTTGGAATAACACCATTACACATTTTCACATAATTTTTAAATCAGATTCTTCCTATTCTTATTTATATTCTAATTCACCTCAATTCGATTACCTCTTCAGTCATAATTTTGAAATCTCCATTTCCATCTATCAACAAAACAGATAAATGTTCGTTACTCCTCATTCTAGTATCAAGTTTCATTTTCAAACTGACGTTCAGCTTTGAAGGACCAAAAAATCTAATTTTGTATATGCCAGCAAATAGGCGCTGGTTTTGGTGAAGGCACAGCACTACCCTACCAGTTTCATCTGGAATCTTTGCTATGAAGAAAACAAACTCGTCAGCAACGTTTTTAAATTCTAAGGTTATGTTACCCGGTAACGCATGCCTCAGCTCTTGTTGAGTAACATGGATCAGAACTGGATTTAAAAGCCTGAAATATAAAAGCAAGAGCCTTTTTAAGATCAAAAGATATAAATAATGTTCAGTATTCCAAAATTATAAAAAGTATAAAAATATGCACTCTACCAGCATTAAGGGGGTGACTAAGTACTCATAAATATATGTTTCAGGCAGCTACACAAGTATGGACTTTATCATATACATACATGTATCCTTCTACATATTGTAATTGCATTGCATTTTTTTTTGTATGTTGTATTTAAACCCTTAATTTGAACTATGACACTCTCAAACAAATAAAGATGTCTTGGTACCCATAAAACGGTTTATCCCATCATTGTTCAGTGTCTGTACAAAGTCAGTCTTTCCTCACTGTCTGTTGTGTTATAGGCTCTTCCTTTTGATGCAGAGGTAACCCTTTGCTGAGTTTGGATTCTTGTTCGTTTTAATTATTTTGATTTTTGATGGTTGTGCTTATTAATTCATTATTATATCTTTAACCGGATTTTCCAACATTTTGATCTCGAGCGCTGCTGATGAGTCGCCAGTCAAGGAAATGGACATATAGTGGACTGTAATTCCACGGGGGTATTATGAGCCCAGTAGCCACAATGTTTGTCCTAGCATGATTAATTGCTTAAATGCCGTTAAATTTTCCGTTCTTAATTTTGACAAACATCATTATATCTTTAACCGGGTTTCCAACATTTTGATCTCGAGCACTGCTGATGAGTTGCCAACGAAATGACCATACATATTAAATCTATTTCAGTATTTTGTAATACCTTTTATTATGTTTGTAGTTTGTCCTATTTTATGTTACATTTTAGATTTTGTCTGTTGGATGGGGATTGATTGATTAGTATGTCATTGTTGAACTGTTCTGTTTATAATAATAAAAATAATATTAATACTTTTATTCCGAAAGCAATACTGTTTGACAACATAGTTCATCGCAGCCTCTCTTTAATTAAAATATGAGCTGTTCATATTTTCGACTTATACTCTGTAGTATGAAGTGTAAAGCCAAATTTATATTCCAGTGTCAAGATTTCGAGAAATGAAATAATTATTGAAATAAACAATACAGTCGACTTACCCATCTTTTTCTAACCTTATCTCCTTCAATTTGGAGCCATGATCTTTTAAGATGGTCATTAAATTACGATCTTTTTCATTCAACATTTGAATATTCATTAAAGGTAAACTCCATTCCTCCAAGTTAACTTCTGCGTTGACGTCAAACAAAAATTTACACATATCTTGATTTTTCATGTCTACAGCAAGAGATACTGGGCTTTTTTCATTCTACAATAATTTGAATGATGTAAAACATTCTAAATACGTTTGTGGCAATTAATATCTTTTATAAAATGTTCATTTTATATAAGTAATTGTGCATTAATGCGCCATATTTAAGCACGAATTTGAAATAGTTTTAATGAACGAACGCGATGGGACTTACTGCATGATTGCAATAATTAAAACTCATATGTTGACTAATCTATTACAAGCATAATTATTTAAATTTTTAAAATCTGCAAAATGGGTTCATCACAAAGATTCGAATTTCCAATAAGAAAAACAAGCAAAAACAAACATAATACGAATAAAATACAAATAACGAACTGGAGGTATATAATATAACAGGACATATTTTAATCAACCCTTAGAGAATTTTAACAAAATATTGAACAATATTTTGGTCACCATGAACATATCTAATCTGCAATAAATATCATCGTACATTTTTATTTCAGTTTCATTTGAATATTAATTATATGTAGATCTTTTCAGTTTGTCCATATGTTCTAAGTTAATTGAACACCGTCAATTTGAACTTGCATTAGTCAAATATATTGGTTGTTCCGAACACAATCAATTTCACGGATTGACGTACATCAATATATATTATCTAAACCATTTTGGGCGAACCTTTGTGCATTCATTGAGTAGAATTATTTTTCTATTGAGACTGTATAACTTCCATTCATTTTGTAGGATAAGATGAGGAAATTCTAGAGGGTCCAATAAACCAAAAAAAACTAAATAAAACAGAAACATAAAAAATGAGCCTAACAAAAAACCAGGGGTGAACTGAGGTTGTCGATAATTGGTAAGTTGTCTTATAAGATACCCGCCGTATTGCTCATGCGAAAATACGAAAGAAATAAAGAAACCAGAATTCATCTTGGAAGTTTATATTCCACTGCGTCCTACAAATTCGTGAAAAATTGGTGAACTTTTGAAGTGACGACCCCAGCTTAAGAACAACACAGAAAATCATTGTTCGGAAATACAAACACCATAGACTCATTGGTTTCGTAACGAACTTTACAAAGATAAGCCCTGGAAAGATCTGTCACGGATTAACCCAAGTTGGGACTACTTATAGAAACGGATGAATCGTAGCAAATTATATTCGTTGACATTCAGACTAACAGGTTTCAATATATCACTACCTTATTTGTTATATTAACATCTGCACCAAATGCTAAAAGTGTTGCTAATGTCTGTATATCACTATTTCTTACTGCTTTGTAGATAGCTGTTTCTCCTTCCTACAAATCAACAGTAAATACTATATATTCTAGGATACAAATTGTGATGCATAAAATATTCTTATTTTTGAATTGCACATTTTAAAAAGACGATGTTTACAAATATTGGTATCCAAAAAATTAAAATAGTCCACCAGGTCTTGACGTATATCAAATTTATTATTCTGTCGATTGGATGGCGTTAAATGATTCTTGGTTTGCCTTTCCTGTTATCCCTTTTGCTGTTTGTTTACATGTATGAATTAAGCATAACTCTGTTTGATTATCAGACAGTACATATATCTGACAAGCAGTTCGAATACATATAATGATTTCCAGTATAACTGTCATATATGGCTATAGGTTAGAACTGCCCAGGACGATTCTAGGTCAGGACACACCCTGTCATAAACTGTTCCAAAGGTGCCAGGATGACAGTTCTTCTGACAGTTAAGAACAGTTCTAACATGCCGAAGGAGAGGTTACATCTGACCCAAACTATCTTTCAACAGTTTTGTTTGCACACGATAATGGTAAAAAAATAACTTCTATTATAAAGAAATGATAATTGAATTGTCAGAAAGAGAAGTCAGCACTTTCTACGACTGACAAGAACAAGGTGGCTTGAATACCTACAATCGGTTGACTATGAACAATCTGATCACTGCAAGTTTGACTATCATGACTTTTATTTGTTTTGTTTTGCTCATTGATCATATAGCTTCCTGTAGGTTGTTGTTACATTTCTTACTATATCTTGTTTAAATATTTATCAACATAGATTTAGTCATTTTGTTTGTTCATATTATGAGAAATAACGTCTAGCACAGAAATTAACTAACCTTATCCAATACGTTTAAACCGTGTTCTTCAGTTTTTGCTTTTTGCACAATTTTTGTCATAACGCTATGAAGACCCAGAGACACTGCATAGTGCAAAGCTGTCATCCCATCCTAGAATACAAAAATCACAGAAAAGTCGTTTGCATTGGCTACAAATTCTTATATTCCATTTAACAAAATTAAACATGGACGAGATTCGGGAACATAATACCAAAGTTATAATTATAACAGCTGGGAAATTATTAAAAAAGAAGAAAAATAAATGGGATGTACACGAAAGAATACAACAGTAATAATAAACTCTACCAAATCAATATGCAGCAGCATAACTAAGATTAAAGAGGTAAAATGAAAATATCTTATCAACCGCCATGTTTCCTTTATTTTAAATCCTTTAAATTTTACCTTATCTTTGTATGTGCACAGGGCATTTTTGTCAATTAAAGCAAGTGCTTCTTTCAATTTCCTATTTTTCAGACATGCTATAAGATTTTCTGCCTTCTCTCGCTGTGGGTAAGATAAAAATAAATACAGTGAATATATCTACTGAGGTAGTAAATTAAAATTAGTACGTATATAACAATATTTCTATAGAGTACATCATAGTACGAAGATGCAATGCATTCAAATGCGAATATTTTCATTCGTTAATACATTTGTAATTGAATGTGGTATGAAGGTTTCTTGAACCATTTGAGGCGTCTGTTTCTATAAACCAGAGGCTTCCAGGATCCTGTATCGCTCATCTGATATTTCCATTTGTTCAATCCATTCAGTAATTTTCAAGAAGAAGCCGTTTGTATGCAATTCCCATAGGGTTCTATGTTAAACTAAGTCTCCGTTGACGACCATCATGAATGACTTGGTCGTGATCAGAACGTTATAATGATCATTTTTGCTGTGTTTTGTTTCTATTCATTCAGTGGTTATCCAGGAGAAGATTTTTGTATGTATTTCCCATAGGGTCCTATTTAATATATAAGCTAAGTCCACCGCTGGCGGACATCTGGGATGACGGCATCAAAGTAACAACACTTGGTCAGCACAGCATAAGAAACATTGATGCCATATTTTATTTAAATCAATTCAGCGGTTCTCTACAAGAATATTTTTGCATGTATTTCCCATAGGGTCTTATGTTAAACTTAGTCCCCTGCTTGCAGCCATCTTGGATGACGGATCAGCACCAAAGTAGCAACACTTGGTCAGAAGCTCATAAGGAACATTCATGCTATGTTTTGTTTTAATCCATCAAGCAGATCTCTAAAAGAAGATTTGTTTTATGTATTTCGCATACGGTTCTATGTCCCCCACTGGTGGCTATCTTGAATGACGGATCATCATCAAAGTAACAACACTTGGTCAGCACCTTATAAGGAACATTCACGTCATGTTTTGTTCAAATCCATATAGCATTTCTCTAGAAGAATTTTGAATGTATATCTCATAGGATTTTGTTAAACTAATTTTCCAGGTGGCAGCCATGTTGGATGACGGGTCGGCAACAAAGTAGCAACACTTGGTCAGCTCTTCATAAGGAACATTCATGCCATGTTTGGTTTCAATCCATTCAGTGGTTCTCTAGAAGTTCAAAATGTGAAAAGTTGACGGACGATGGACGACGGACGAAAAGTGATGACAATATCTCACATAAAAAAATGGTTCATGAAGAGTTGCAGATAAGTATGTTTACTCCATAGTGAATTTACAGTCGACTAAAATAACAACAAAGTAGATTTAATGCAAAGAATTGAAATTAGACTGTATATAACAATATTTCTATAGAGCATATTATAGTACGAAGGTGCAATGCATTCAATGTGAATTTTCTTTCGTTGACCATTAAATGTTGGTATGAAGGTTTCTTGGAGAAATTTTTGTGTCTGCTTCTACAAAAACTGTTTATGAAGAATTGTAGCTAAGTTTTTTTACCTCCTTAAACACGGAAATAATCGAGTAAACTTTATTGAACTAAAATTGTAACATTAAAATTCACGACAAAATAGCTTTAATACAAAGAAAATGTAATCTTTGGATTGTTAATTTTAAACACATGAACGTTATTAAAACAAACAAGATTTTATCACAGCTGACCAAACAGAAATGTTCACTTAGGAAATATTAAATTAATGACATTTCCTCAAAAACCAAATACAATGTAAAATTTAATGACAACATTAATGTTTTGATATAAAACCTCAATTTAAACGGAGATGCTCAAATGGCAGTATTTACTGACGACTTCCTGAAAGTGTCATAGAAATCCATACAGAGGTTAAAAAGGGAGTGCAGTTTAGAGACTAAGACACAAAACGACGGATTGTTATCCTAATGTGTCGAAACTGCTACAAAGGCGACACAAAAGCAGCAAATGATGGAAAATATATTGTACGTAGAAGAATGGGTTACAATTTAACTGTTAACAGTTTTATCGTTGATAAGTCTCAAGGTTCTTCATTGGTCGTTTAGCGTTTGATTTAATGTTTAAGACTCAGATGATTATGAAAAACTAAACTAAAACCATGTAAACCAATTATCAATCACCTGGCAAATCCTCTTTTGAACTATTAAGTGGTGATTTTGTGTCCGCTATAGTGGCCATATTTGTCCAGTCTAAAACCCTCGACATAATTTTGAAAAGGTTACATGTAAGAATCATTTTACCAAATCTGATCTAAATATCAACAATACCATTTTATTTTTTTTAAATACTTCTTTGCCTATATTTCTAAATCTAGTAACTACAGCCATATTGGACCATGCTCGGACTCTGGAACAAAATTTTTAAGGGGGGTTCCTTTATGTTCATTTTGGAGATTTTTAAGATGCGACAAATGATGGCGCCAAAGCTATTCTATATGGTACTGTTTATTCATACATGTGAATTTGGGTCTCAAATGTCACTGCTCCTGTAGCTATAATCGAGACCAAAAAAGTGTATACAAAAATCAGTGGAGAGGATTAGGGGCATACAAATACTGGAAAGGACCACGATGCCTTGAGGCATCGTTCACCTGGAAAGGGCTAAGGAAGAAAATCGATTTTTGGAATTACTGCATGAAAGTTCCAATTTGGGTCAGTTTTTGTATTTTTAGTCCAAACTAATTGCAAAATCACCAAAATTATGTTGTTAAACACAACATTTGACTTGGATGACCTTCTTGAATAAGGACGATTCCATTAGACATGAGTGTCAATAGCCTTAGTTGGAGATTTGAATCCCGAACACATTTAAAAACAAGACCACCTAAGGACCATTCAGTCAAAGTTTGATCTCATTTACCATAGCGGTTTCAGAGAAAACTTTGTAATTATTTTGAAAAGTTGTAATTTTTGTAATGCCATTTTGTGGGAGGTCTAGATTCCCAAATATGATTATATATTAAACGGAACACCTAATGACCGTTCCATCAAAACGTGGTCTAAATCCCACAGTACTTTCAGAGAAAAAGATTGTAAAATATCTTCTGCTCATTATTCTAGTTTTATATCTGGAACTCAAAAACGTAGGTGTGAAAACGGACCACCTTAATACCATTCTATAGGTTTTTTACTTGACGTTTTTCGTTAGGTCAAGGGTAAACTTCATTAAATTAAAACACAAAGTAGGAGTTGAAGCTATATGTTTAGCATTGATTAGCAGTTGTCCATTAAAAGATAGTTACTTATCTTAACAAAGTATGTTTCAAATTTTAACAAGATATATTGAGCACATCGAAGTCGACACGTTTTTTAATTTACCCGAAAATTGCTAATTTGGTGATTTTTCGTGCATATTTGCTTTTTTCATGGACAAGGCGACATAACTCCAGAACAACAACTGACTTTAATAAGGTAACAATACAGAGGAACCTATAGAAATTTCAGTCTTGTGAGTCTTTTTAGCAACTTCAAACTTTGATCACAGATACAAAGAACTTGGCAATATTTTGTAACCATTTTTCACCATTTTAGTAACGATTATTTAAGTTTTTTAGAATAATTATGAATATTTACACTGGAAACAATAAGAAAAATGTTTTCATGTACTTATTAATAAAGTTTCATTTTTTTAAGTAGAAAGGCTACATTCTATCAAAAGTTAATTTAAATTTTCCCAATAGTATCAGAGAATAGTTTCATACGTCATTTTCTGATTTTTCAATAATGGCAGCAATGCGGATTGAAGTTTTCACCAAACGAATTCCATCGAATTTAGGTCTCAAATTAACATTTAGAGAAGATTTGTATTTCATGGCTGCTAGTAGTTACATTTTGAAGAATATATATCATTGAAAAACCCAAATATGTTTTTTACGTGACGGTAAATAGTTTTCTGGTCGTTCTGTTGATACCAGTAAAGAACATATTGCGTCAAGCTTTTTATTTTTAACCAAAATAAAATAACTGAGTCGCGTATTTAAATGCTTATAGTTCATGAACATTGGTATAATCACAAATCATTTATTCTATTGCAATACTAAGGGAAATTGTACATCCAAATACTAGACATACAACAAAATATCATAAATAGTCTTACCTTTTCTTCATTTGTCTCTGTATCTATCACGTCAATACCACTGATGTCACCTGAAGCCATTTAATGGTACCACCTCCTCGGTTGAGTACAACTCAATTTGACATGTAATTATAATACTGCTGATGATGTGGAAACTAGTAGAAAAAATAAGAACAAACAAAAGGAATGTACATGGCTCACCTGACAAACCCGTTATTTTCGTCAGTAAAGGTGGCCATATTGGCCCACATTGAGGATCCACAGTCATAATTTAGAAGACAGATACAATAAATATATGTGTGTGAAAATTCACAAAATTTAACTCTTATGTAAAAACAGTTCTTCAAAAATTCAATTCTTTCTTTCATACATTTCTATTTTACTAAGTTTTCAAGTGTTACATTTTTTATTTGTTTATTTTTTGTCACAAAACTTCAGGATTTATATGACAATAAATGTAGCATTGAATTATTAAAAAAAATTGAACATACATTGTATTTTGATGCAGGTATAATAATTTTATAGCATTTGAACTTATTTTGAATAATAATAATAATAATAATAATAAAGGTTCATATTCAGTGTTCAAAAAGCCCTACTCACCGAAAACGTTCGGCCCTTCTGGTACTTCCTCGTTTGAAAATGACAATGGAATTCACACAGAGTTAAAATTATTGCGTAGCTAATGTGTTTAGAAATTTTTATTTGTACTTCGATCCCAAAAATGTCAATAGAGAAAAATAATTATCTATCTTAAATTTAAATGTCAAACAATCTCATCGAACTTATTACTTACTGAAATACACGTATATATGTTACCAATACCATTTATATTGTATATTGATAAAAGTTTCTCTGCATAACACACTACTCATTAAAACCTTTCTCTCAACTTTAATATTCTTGTTTTGACAGTTCTATAATTTTTCGATTTTATTTTATACATGTACTTACGTGTCTTTTCCTCTTATCTTTGTAAAAACCAATTATGTGTTGGATGTAATTTTAGACATCAATAAAAAAAAAAGTTTAAAACTTCTCGTAGGTATATTCTACCCCAGAAAGATAAACACTATTATTTTTATGTGAAAAGGGAAGGAATAATTAAATACATGTATTAAAAATTAATAACACATACTCTCCTCTGGGGGGGGGGGGGGGGGGGATATTAGATAATCCGTTTCCGAATACGAGATTATTTAGCCAAAGTTCCTCTCACAAATTGCTGGAGCGACTTCGGTTGTGCTATAAAAATAAGTCCAAAAGCGTTGAATGTAATTCAAATGTGGCTTCTACATAACTACAAAAGAACCTGATGATGTCATATTCAGGGAATATGATCAAGTAAGGTTCCTCTACCGACTATTACCGAAAGATCATTTTTTTCAGTATACCTTTAACAAACACAAAGAAAAATAAACTACCATGACTTAGTTTTAAAGTATTTGTGACTGACGTTGGTATATGTTAGCCAAAAATACCGTAACATTTCATTTTGAAGACATTTATAAAACGAAAACTTCACGACGACAAGTCTTCTGCATCCTCCCAAGTCAGGGTTTTTTTTATCCACGTTCGTTCCTACAATCCCTGACAACACTCATGTTTATTTAGCGGGTCGAACATATCGCCGCCTTGTTTGTGACCTAAAAACTTCTACACACGACGCAGAAAAGCAACCAATAAAAATCATTCACTTCCGACCCGTAAAATATGAATGAATGTTGTCAGGGGTTTGTAGGAACGAACGTGGATGCAAAACCCTGACTTGGAAGGATGGCCCTCTGTAAAATATGCCCAAATACATATACATTGCTCTCTGATAAATAATGTTGGCAAAGACTGGTTAATTACGAATATTTTGGTCAAATAAGGAATAGTGATGATCCTTTGATAATGTTAACCTAATTAACTTGCGTATAGAAAAAACAATACTATAGAAGACAGACACATATTTACTAAAAAGGACAAAGTGTCGTAAAATGGGTCGTTTTTGCCAAAATATTTACAAATATATAACTCAGCATGTCAATTTGGGCATATGAGAATACAGTGTTGTAAATGGTAAAAACAGGTAAAGTCTTTTTCCGATACTCTGTATGGCTTATTTTTACCGTTTTTAATCGGTTTAAATTGAAATTTTCAGTTTATAAGATTTCTTTAAGAAACGTTTTCTAGATTGGCACTATACGAACCTTTATGTCGTAAATTTTAGCAATAAAACCATATGTGTTGAATTAAAAATAAAAATGCACTATATGAAAATTACTGCATTTTAGTTTCACCTGTTGCTCGCTGGTTAATAAATGTAAATACTATAAAAAAAAAAAAAAACAAAAAAAAACACACGATTTCAATTATTAATACATAACAATTAAATCATGAGACACGTACTGGCACATAGAATATTTATCACAGAACACTCCCTACCCTTTTCCAAAAGTAATTTTAAGTATCATTTATATTCTTAAAAACTCCACCAAAGACAAAGATTTCATCGCTAATATTCAGATTCAAATTTTAACCTTAAAATATATTAATATGAATAAACTCATCGGTCTATTTTTAGCAAATATTAATGTATAAACGCTGAACAGACGCTGTACGGACGATAACTTTTGTACGGGAGTATAAAGGGAGAGACAGAACAAAATGTGATCAAATGTCGAATAAAACGCGAACGATCACTGAATTATACGATAAAAGATAGACGTACGCTGAAGCAAACGCTAAACAAATTGAAGAACGATACTATGTACCATACGCTGATTGAAACGCCATACGATACCATTTACCATCCGATGAACGAAACCATAAACCATACGCAAAATACTGTTTTACACCAAACTCTGAATTGATTAGCATTAGGTCAAACGATGAACAATACGATGCACCATGTAAGAGCGATTAACAAACGATACACGGGTGGTGGACGAACGATGCACAAACGCTGAACAGACGGTTTACAGACGAAAACGGAACATTATCGTACGAAAGCTAAAAGTGTTGATTTTTACGTTACAGGACGTGCAATAACCACGTAGTGCCGGTCAATAATACTAGAATATGCTTAGGATTGGTGCGATATGGGTTTAGGTTAGTGATACGTGTTTAATCGAAAAGGAACGGAACGGAACAAGAATTGAGGTACCCCCTTATATAAAAACAAATCAAAACCATAGAAACATAAATAAAAAGTTAAAATAACATCATTCTAGAACGTATACATGCCCCTTTGAATTACAATGACTTATTCTAGATGAAAAAAAGAAGATTGGTGTTATACCATTGTCCGGTACATTTATTGGCACTTTACGGGACGGAACGGAACAGAAATTGGGGTACCAATGAGGGGCGTATTTGAAACGAATTAAAAAGCATAGCAAGTGTACAAGTTGCAATTTCATACAAATTGCTACATGTACAAAAATAGTTGCAACCTGTACAAAATTCTACTGTATGTTGTCAAACTTGTACAGATGTTTTTAGAAATGGTGAGCAAATAAAAGTTATACACGTAGATACAAAATTCTGATTCATCAAACGTTTGAAATGAATATAATGAAATAAAAAATCTATGAATAGAAGAGCATACATGTACATTTTACAAAGACTTAACCAAACCATTCTACTTATTACTACAAAGATGCCACATGAACCACGTCATAATGTTTTAGTACTCTCCTGTCCCTTCCAGAAAGCTTTGTACTGCTTTTTGCTTTTTTTCACATCTTGTATGAGACTGGTTATATTTTCCTTTGTGAACAATGTATTGTTGGACGAGGAAGATTTCTTGGTAAAATGAAATAAGTACTTTCTCAATTCAAACAATAACGAAGTGGGCAAATTTGAGTGTCACTAAATGTAAAAGAAATGCTTTTAATGACATTATTTACCTGCAAATATATTGTCTTTTTATATAAAAAATGGTAGAAGTTTTCATAAAAGGATTGCTTCCTGGAAATTAAGAATAATTACAATATGATATATTTAACGAATATTATAATTCGGGCATACATTGTACAGACGAGAAATTAATTAAACAACTGTTAACAGGAAAGGTCAATAAGAACATGCAAATATTTCAAAATTCAAACATTTTACCCGCACTTCCGCTAAACTGTTTAATCCTTTTTTGTTGTATTCATTAATGTTTAGGTTTTTATTTATTTATATTGGTTATTCAAAGTTTTGGTCAGGTACCTGACTTAATTTTACAACTATGTACTGATCAGAACTATTAATTTGACTGTTTTAGTCCACCGGGTATCATCATTGCAGTTATCAATCAGTGACGTAGCTTTCACAATTTTAAAGGCGAAGAAAATATAACCTTCGTCTTCCAAAGAGGATGTGGACAGGAGGCTCATTTCTCCTTCCAGTTTAGGCCTAGGAGCTCCACTGGAAACGATCTGATCTATTAACAATATTGTAAATAGCACTGGTTAAAAATTTTAGGTGAGGCAACTAGGCGCCTCAATGCCTTAATGTAAACTACGCCACTGCCATTGTGTCAGATATAACATTTTTTTAAGAAGGGTGACAGTATATACCACATTGATAAGAAATTGATGAATATTCGTGGTTGTCGTAAATATCTACATGTCTATTTTAAAAAAAGTACTCTTGAAATAAGACACTCAAGTTTTACCCTGTGGTGTATTTTACTTTCCAAAGTTCACGATGTTTAATCCAGTAATATAGCTCTTACATCTTACAAAGGTAACAACCTTAACTTCTTGTTAAAATTATCCCATGGAATTCCTTGAATAAAAATTAACAGTAAGTTTTATAACATGTATTTTCATTTTGATTTGATGTAGTGACAAACAATTAGTAAGGATTAACTCCCTTTGCATGTGATAATATTTTTGGAGAGGATTTATTTCTCTTTAAATTAAATCAAGTATTCAGCATCATACGAATTGGATAAAAAAGAGAAACTAAAACAAGAGCAAATCTATCTGGCACATAAGGAATCACTTTATCAAGTGAAAAATATGCTATATATACATGTACATATAGGTATTTGGCGGACATCACAATCTCCTGGTTATGATATTACTTGTGAAATATTGTGTCTCCTTTTCCATTATTTTCTTATCATTATTGGATAGTTTACATCTGTTTAATTTCTTTAATTTAAAAATGTTTACTCTGACAAAAATTAATAAACATAAAAAAGGAGGCGCGGATCCAGGAAAAATAGGACCATCAAATGACTCTTCCATCAAAGTTTGGTTCTAATTGACCAACTGCCCCCAGACAAGAGGATTTTTTTGTGAATTTCTTATAGTGTTCCATGATAAACTAAGTTCGGCTGTGGCGGCCATCTTGGTAAGAGGGAGGACAGCTGCACACAGTTTTGAAAGAAGACAATGACTATTCCATCAAAATTTGGTTCTAATTGAGCAACTGCTTTCAAACAGGAAGATTTTTATCTAACTTTCCCATAATTAAGTTCCTATGCTATACTAAGTTGAGCTGTGGCAGTAATCTTGGTTAGACGTTGGGACCATCAGACAATTTTGATAGAATACCACCTAATGTTCATTTAACCACAGTTTGGTTCTAAAAGAAAAAGTAAGAGCTGTGGTGGCCATCTTGGTCGAACAGAATCTTAAAGAGGACCAATTAATGACCATTTAAAACGCAGTTTGGTTCTAATTGACCAAGTAGTTTCAGATAAGATTTTTAATGTAAATTTCCCATAAGGTTCAATGTTAAACCAAGTTCGACTGTGGCGGCCATCTTGGTCGGAAGTCGGGACCGTTGGACACAACTTTGCAAGTGGGCGATTTAAAGACCATTTCACCACAGTTTAGTTCTGTTTCAGCAAACAGTTTCAGACAAGATGATTTTTATGTGAATTTCCCTTAGGGTCCTTTGTTAATCTAAGTACGGCTGTAGGGCCGATCTTGGTCGCATGTCGGGACCATCATACATAATTTTGAAAGACAATCATCTTATAACCATTCCACCACAGTTTGGTTCTAAATTAAATTAGCCCGTAGTTTCAGACAATAAGATTGTTATGTGAGTTTCCGTAGGGTCCTATGGTAAACTAAGTTCGGCTGTGGCGGCCATCTTGGTCGGAGGTCGGGACCATCAGACACACTTTTGAAAGAGGGCCACTTTATACAATTATAACCATTCCACCACAGTTTGGTTCTAATTGGGCAAGTAGTTTCAGACAAGAAGATTTTTATGTGAGTTTTCCATAGGGTCCAAAGTTAAACTAAGCTCCGTTGTGGCGGCCATCTTGAACAGAGGTCTTATTTCAGTAACATTGGCTACATCGGTCACAATCTAGACCCGATGTTGGAGAGATTCCACCTAAGGAAAACTTCAACTTATTTGCCCAAATGTTTCAGACAAGATTTTCTTATATTATTAGCAATTTTTTTATTTTTGGTCTAATTCGTAGTAGCGGTAGGCATACTGGACCTTTGGCCATACTTTTGAAAGGGAACCACAGAACCTAAATACAATTTTACCAAATACTGATCGCAATTGCCAAATTATTTTCAGAGGAGATTTTTAATATTTTGTTGTTGTTTCTATTTTCGTAGCTATCCCCATATTGGTCATGGTACGGACCCCATGAGATCACCTAAGGACCATTGACCACAGTTAAGCCTCAATAGGCCATGAAGTTTCAGAAGAAAGTATTTTAACATAGTAGTCTAAGTTCCTAACCCCGGAAACAATTTTAAAGGGGACTACATAAGGACCATTCAGTTAAAGTTTGTATGAATTGCCCCATTGGTTTTAGAGTTGATTTAAAAACTTTTTTTGACATCTGTTCGGAGGTCCGAACCCCGTGTCACACATTTAAAAGATGAGCATTCCATAAACATTTACTAGTACTATTTTCCCTAACAGTTTCAAAGATAATTTCAAAATATGTTTTGCTCTATTTTTTAATTTCGGACTCTCGGGTATGGATGTAATTTTGGAAGAAGATCATTCAAGGACAATTTTACCAAACTTTCTGCCGTATTACCTACAAAAAAGGCATGCGTGTGGCATTTTTCTTGAAAAAAAAACTGATAAACTAGTTGCTTTAAGCGATCTTTTAATTGAGAATGTGGTATGGTAGTGTAGAGTGTAGAGAAGTCGAATCTTTTCATGCTGTTGCTTGTAGCCAAAGATTTTGATTTTAGATATTGTAGTAAATTTTTTAAGTTTTTAAGAATCCATATCTGATTGACGCCACTGGTGGAATATGATGTTTCACAGTAATTCTGAAGGCCCTTTTTAATACATGTCAATACAAAGTGTCATGAAATTCTGTTGAGTGTGTGTTTTCAGAGAAGCTGCGCCGACAATTTTAAACTGTTGCAGAAGATGTATATTTATATCAAAATTCCAAGTTCAAAGGGGGAAATCTCCTAGAAAAAAAACACTGAATCTTAATTTCTTGTCGATACGCACATCTACATAGTAACGTCAAGAAATACCAAAGTGATATTCGAAGGAGGGAAAAATCAGAACAACTGACAAACTCCGGAGAACAACGAAGACAAGACCAAAACAATGCATGCACTACAATTAAATACATATGAACATGGAACCCACGGGGGTAGACTCGTGTATTCCGGAAGAATAAGTAGTCTCTGCTTCCTGCGGGGCACCCGCCATGCTGCCCATGTCAAATCCGGTATGAGGAAGGGATAACATCAATGTATAGTATACATATTATTAACTACAAAGTTTAATGAAATTCTGTTTTGTGGTTTCAGAGTAGTTGAGCTGACAATTGCAAACTGCTGCAGTAGTATATTATGGTCAAAATTCTAAGTTCAAAGGGGCATAACTCCTAGAAAAAGAAAAAAATTCAATCAAAATCTGTCGATATGCACATCTACATAGTATGTTCAAATTAACTACAAAGTTTCATGAAATTCTGTTGTGTGGTTTCAGAGAATTTGCGCTCACAAGAATATGACATACGGATGGACGGGTCAAAAACATTATACCCTCCAAGTGTGTGGCGTATAACCAGAGGTTCAACTGAGAATACATTTTGTACCTAACAGTGAACAGTAAATGGAAGATGACAAGGTAATGGATGCCACTTGCAAGTTTGTCAATAAGCCTCATGGATCTTTACATCTTGTGATAAAATCCTGGGATAAAATATATGACCAATATGGAGAAAAAGACACAAATATATATATATATATATATATTAGATACTTTATTTTGCTAGAATATAAAAAATGCCAGCCTATAGCTACATGTTTACATAAATATCCATCTTTTTAATATATTAACTTCACAAGAATTTAATAGTACATGTGCATCAATATGAAAATATCAAAACTGATAGAAGGTGTTGAATAAATATTATTATAATATTGTACAATTCAAAAGCTGTCATTTGTCAAAATAGATCACATGGTCAACCTGTAAAAAGCTTGTAAAATGGGTGTTTCCATAAATAAAATTAAAAATGTTGAAAGACTAAGAGTTTCTAAAAATAATTTAGTTCAAAGTCCCCCTTATTCCAAAAATAGAATTTAGAAGAACAAATTTATAAAGCGATATTTTGATTGGCTGTTGGGTTAGTCTAAGGACCAATCAGAATCGATCTTTCATTCTTACTTCGGAAGTTCATTAAATATGTGATATCTTTTTGTTGTTTTGTTAATATTAAATTGTTAAAGTTTATCATTTTCAATTCAAAATCAACATAATGAAAAGGATATAGGGAAAATGTCAGAGATTCAAAACTGTAAAGCACAGGTTAGTTCGTTTGTTATTGAAATAGAACATGATTGATATTTTGTGAATTTGAATATTATAATAAAACAATTATAGCCTTTAAAATGTCGGTCGATACATGTTTTATCGACCTGATGAAATTATATCGACCTCGGACTTCGTCCTCACTTGATATAATTTCATCAGGTCAATAAAACATGTATCGACCTCCTCTAAAGGCTATAATTGTATAATATAACTATATTTTGTGTAATAAATTCATTAATACGAATTATGCGGCTCTGAATACAATTTTCAGTTTTCATGCAATTTGGACGTTTATTTTAATACATGTGTTTGTGAATTTTATTTGGATAATTTATCAAAACCTTGCTCATTCCACAGATATAAATTGTTTAACAAAATCAAATTAACTTTTTAGAGAAAAACAGCTAAAATTTAAAGATTTTGTTTATAGCATTATACAAAATTCTTTACTCTTCGAGTCAAAACTGGTCTGCATGCAGTATTATAAAATAACATGATTATATTTTTTCCAAAAATGGTCTTGCATATATACAAAATATGAAAGTGGAACCAAGGCTTAATTTATCTACTTTATCCAAGTTTTGTATCTGCGTATTTTCTGTGGCAAAACTAACCAAAACAAACATGTAAAAGCTCGATTAAAAAACTCAATCTAAATATATATTTCTAATCTGGGAGAATTCTGGTAAAATGTTTTAAGGTTTTATTAAATGCTGCAAAAGTTATAAGACCTTGTTCTTCATATATGTATGCAACAAATAGCATAATTACAACAAATATCAGATTTTGTTTGTATTAGTTGAAACTTGTTACATCAAAATTATCATCATTTATTTACAAATACTTTCACCCAAGCCTACAATCTCAACATTTGTTTAGCATTCAGAACTAGAAGCTATCAAAGCCTGTATCGTTCACCTGGCAGAACTAAAATTTAAGTGTAGCAGTCGATTTGGCTGGTCCTGTGTTAAACTAAGTTCGGCTATGGTGGCCATCTTGACAGACTGTCGGGATCATCGGACATACTTTTGAAAGATAATAATCTGAGGACCATTGCTGCCATTAGTCAGGTTCAAATTAATAGTGTCAGGCAAGAAGATTTTTAAAGGAATTTTCCAATAGGGTTCTGTTTTTAATTAAGTTTGGATGTGGCGGCCATCTTCGTTCACTGTCCAGGTCATAGGTCCCATCTTAGTCTGGTTCCAATTGATCAAATAGTTTAAGACAAAAAGATTTTTAAATGAATTTTCCCATAGGGTCCTATGTCAAACTATGTTCGGCTGTTGCAGCCATCTTGGATGACAGTCCAAGTCATCAGACAATTCTGAAAGAGGACCATTTAAGGACCATTGCTGCTAAGTTTAGTTCTAATATTCTCGGTGATTTTTTTAACAATAAGAACATTTTAAATGAATTTTCTTATCAGGTCCTATGTTAAACTATAAGGACAGCTGTGCGGCCATCTGCCAAGTCTGGTTTCAAATTGTCAAGTGATTTCAGACAAGAAGATTTTTCCCATTGTTAAACCAAGTTTGGCTGTGGCAGAAATCTTGGTTCACAGTCCGGGTCATCAGAGACAATTTTGAAGAAAGACCATCTAAGGACCATTTTTGCCACGTTTAGTTCCAATTGGCTCAGCAGTTTCAGACAAGAAGATTTTTAAATGAATTTTTCCATAAGGTCCTATGTTAAACTAAGTTCGGCTGTGGCAGCCATTTTGGTTGAAAGTCTGGGTCATTGGACACAATTCTGAAAGAGAACCATTGCTGCCAAGTCTGGTTCCAATTGGCCATGTAGTTTTACTAAAGAAAATTTTAAAAATTCATCCCCTTTTTTTTAAATTTTCAGTCACAGCAGCCATGTCCATTGTAAGTCGTGGATGCCAGACATATTTTAGAAAGGGGCACCCCAAGCACAATTTCACCAAAGTTTGGTCCCAGTTGTTCAAGTGGTTTCAGGAAGAAGATCTTTAAAGTTTATGCCAGACGATCCTATTGCCAAGTGATGGCAATAGCTCCCATGGCCCTTTGGGCTAGGTGAGCTAAAAAATTTGTTACTGAAAAAGAACTATGAAAATCACAAAGAAATGAAGTATAAAAAATCAACAGTACTTGCTCACGTTGCTTTATATATTGCATATACACTAGAGGCTCCAAGGTGCCCGTATCGCTCACCTGGATTCAATTTGCCAATCAACAGCCATTATAACACCTGAAAAACAGTCCTGATTATTGGACATGATTCTGAGTGAGGACCATCTAAGAACCATGACTGCCAAGTCTGTTTCCATCTGGCGATGTGCTTTAAGTCAAGACAATTTTTAATTGAATTTTGCCATAGTGCACAATATTCAACTATGTTCACCTGTGGCAGCTGATCTTGTTTGATAGTCCAAGTTGTCAGATATTAATCTGAAATAGAACCATCTAATAAACATGGCTGCAAAATCTGGCTTCCATTGGTGTTCAGATAATACAATGTAATAAGTTTTTAAAATGAATTTTTGCTTAGAGTCCTATGTAAAACTAAGTTTCACTGTGGTGGCCATCTTTGTTGACATTCCATGTCATTGGACAAAATTCTGTTTTGAATCATATAAGGACCATTCCTGTCAAGTTTGGTTCCAATTGGCTCAGTGGTTTGAGATAAGAAGATTTTTAAATGAATTTTTCCATTGGGTCCAATGTTAAACTAAGTTCAGCTTCGGCAATTATCTTGATTGACAGTCTGGGTTTTTGGACATAATTCTGATAGTGGGCCACCTAAGGACCGTTTCTGCCAACTTTTGTTTCAATTGGCTAAATAGTTTCAGACAAGATGATTTTAAATGAATTTTCCCACAGGGTATGTTAAAGTTTGGCTGTGCTGGCCATCTTTGTTGACAGTCTGGGTCAACGGACACAATTATGAAAGAGGACCGCCTAAGGACCATTACTACCAAGTTTGATTCCATCTGGCCATTTAGTTCCAATGAAATACTGTTAAATTCATCCCCTCTTCTTTTTATTTTTAGTAACAGCCACCATCTTGCCAATTGGATGTCGGGGATGCTTAACAAAATATGTAAATTTTATAAAGGCGCTTTCAGATGCTTCATACCAATTTTCAGTTTATTTGGCCCAGGGGATTCAGAGGAGAAGACCGACAGTCAGACAACAGAGGCGAAGTGATGACAACAACTCGCACGGCCTTTTTGGCAAGGCGAGTTAACAATGAATTGTCTTTAACAAACAAATAATAAAATATTCAGCTTATGTACAATGGGTAGAAAATAATATCTGTAGATATACTCAGAAATAAAGCAGCAGCATATATTAACCTACATCTTAATTTAGTGTTATCAACAAAAACATTTTAAAATGTCAGCACATTTTTTTTTAGATTCCCTAAAACAGTTATCCATAATTATATTCAATCAAAATTAAATTTTAAAAAATCACAATTTTTCTCTTCTATAAAGTGTTTAAAATCAAATCATATAAATTGCAAAAGTAACAGCTGCATTCTCTTGTGAAAAAAATCCAAGAAATCAACAGAACATCACAAGTTAAACAATACATAAATGTATTTGTTTGATTCTTCTTGTTAATAACTAATACTGTAGAACCTGATATTATTACATGCCAATTTGCAGTAACATTCAGTTAAAATGCATGGATAATTTATCTTTCAAGATTTTGTTACAGTTATCTCCCTTGGTCAGTTCAGATTCTTAATTAGGTCAGGGTTACTTCTGAAAATTGGGGGAAATGAACTACCAGCTGTATAATTTATGGAAAACTAAAATTTAATTACATGTTTTTTTCCTTATGTTTACAGAAACTAAATACATGAAATACAAATGATACCAAAAAATAAAATATTTTTTATGATGTGCAATATGGTATGTGCCAATTGAAAATATGTTGATTTGCCTAAATAATATTTTCTCACCTTTAACTGAATGGTCATGTAAAAGATACATGTATAACATTACCATAGTTAGTATAAATTCATAATAAAATATTCTCTGACATATTCTGTAGTAATCTGTACAAATTTAAATTTAACCTTTCAATCCTTATACATGTACATGTAAGTACACAATGTAGATACACAAATAATTTACTACAAATCTAAACTATATAAAGATATACTACATTGTATATAATCTGAATTAATATTTTGAACTTTAGTAAACAAATCCTATGGATGACATGTTTGTTACTTCATTCAAGAGGTAATCATGAAGACCATTTTTTCTTTTAAATATAATGAATTTCAATGATTAAACAGTTTTATGTGGATTAAAATTAAAAATTTTATTTTTCTCTCTGGAGTTTTATTTTAAACTGCGAAAAGGTATCATGTTTAAAAACCATGCATCTACAGAATCTGTCAGAGTATAAATAAACACATACAAGTATATAAATTATAATGTTAACGACAGAATGTGTCCATGGGACACAGATGTACCTGTCAATATCAATTATTGATACCAAATTAGGTCTAAATTACACTCTATAAAAGAATTTAATAAAACAATAACATTAGTAAACTAAACTTGTCTTTCTGGTCCAAAACAACACATCCAAATTTCAAATGATTTGGGAAAAGAATCACTTAAGTTAACCCAAACTTCACTTTTGGCTATACCATCAATATCAAAAAGGGAAACAACTCAGAAACGACAAAGTGGAAATATATCAAATTCAAACCCTGTCTGTTTTTCATCATCCCCAAAATTATTACCTTATTATAAGAGTTTTGGTGAAAAAATAAGTCTATGAATGGAGACCTCATTTCTAGATATTTTCAATATTAAAAGGGGGCATAACTCAAAAATCACAAAAGGCAAATATGTTACATTTGAAATAGATCTGTGTTTAGTGGTCCCTATAAAAATATATCCACATATCAAATCATTCAGTATAACAATAACCCATTTATGGTACAGAAATCTCAATTTTGGATTTTTCCCATATAACAAGTTAACTCGCAAAAATTATATATATTGAAAGGCCTGTAAATTTTCTCAACTTCAAAATCATAAGAGTTTAAATTTATAAATGTATGAAATTGTATATGCTGACATTACACTTCACTTGTACAATTTATCAACAGTCAAATTTTTTTTTAATTCCTTCTCTGTTATCATCAAATGTTCTAGGTACAATTCATGTATGTTAAGAATATGAACAAATTGCTCTTCTGGGAACTTCTCTTTTAAAGTATGTCAGATTATCACAAAATAGATCATCTGATCAGTTCAAGCCTGTAAAAGTCAAAATAAGAATAAAAATGAATATTGATATTATAATGTAATCAATAATAAATATGGTAAATCTAAAGTCAAGTTGGGATGTTGGGTACATCATTTTGAGGCACACATGTATTGCTGACATGCTATGGATAATACATATCAGTTTAAAGTGGGATTTATTGTCTGAAAAATACAAACAATTGACTTGGATGATTTCTCTTTGAACTCTCCTAGTATCCCATAAATTTTGTATCATCCTTAGGGAGTTAAGATTGTAGCTCCTTACAGGACTTATAATTTTTTCAATTTATTTTTCTCAACTTCTATCGTATGTTCAATGTTGTCTCATTAACACTTTCTCCATATCCATATATTCTCAATAAACTATTTCTCTTCTTACACTCAGTATATAGTATGTGTTTGACTTATATAAAATCTCCATATCCTTATATTCTCAATAAACTATTTCTCTTCTTACACTCAGTATATAGTACGTGTTTGACTTATATAAAATCTCCATATCCTTATATTCTCAATAAACTATTTCTCTTCTTACACTCAGTATATAGTACGTGTTTGACTTATATAAAATCTCCATATCCCTTTATTCTCAAATAACTATTTCTCTTCTTACACTCAGTATATAGTACGTGTTTGACTTATATAAAATCTCCATATCCCTATATTCTCAATAAACTATTTCTCTTCTTACACTCAGTATATAGTACGTGTTTGACTTATATAAAATCTCCATATCCTTATATTCTCAATAAACTATTTCTCTTCTTACACTCAGTATAAGAATAAACTATTTCTCTTCTTACACTCAGTATATAGTACGTGTTTGACTTATATAAAATCTCCGTATCCTTATATTCTCAATAAACTATTTCTCTACTTACACTCAGTATATAGTACGTGTTTGACTTATATAAAATCTCCATATCCTTATATTCTCAATAAACTATTTCTCTTCTTACACTCAGTATATAGTACGTGTTTGACTTATATAAAATCTCCATATCCTTATATTCTCAATAAACTATTTCTCTTCTTACACTCAGTATACAGTACGTGTTTGACTTATATAAAATCTCCATATCCCTATATTCTCAATAAACTATTTCTCTTCTTACACTCAGTATATAGTACGTGTTTGACTTATATAAAATCTCCATATCCTTATATTCTCAATAAACTATTTCTCTTCTTACACTCAGTATATAGTACGTGTTTGACTTATATAAAATCTCCATATCCTTATATTCTCAATAGACTATTTCTCTTCTTACACTCAGTATATAGTACGTGTTTGAGTTATATAAAATAAACTTACAGCAAATGTCAACTATAGTAAACTGTTCTTTATTCTGTCTCTTTTCTCTCATATGCAATTTCTGTAATAAAAATAGTACAAAGTTAGGTATACATGTGTTAGCTACATTGAGACTGATCATCCATTACTCAAATAGATAACAATATTTATTTTCACATTTAATTCTATAAATGAAGTAATATATCTGCATGCAATATTTGTTTAATATGCAGTGTTTTACTTATAACATTGTAACTGTAGGAAAACCCAGTAGGTAGGTTGTATAATTTATTTAGCAGCTATTGACAACTCTAGTAAGCTACCAAAAACATACTGCTATATGTAAAATAACCAAACATAAATAAATCTTATATTGTAAATTTTAAACAAAACTTCATATGACCACACGTAAATAAAAGGACTTTCATAAAACATTTTGATAAACATGTTAAAAAAGAACTTTCTGCATCATCGTAAAACCATCCTTAGGCAAAATAAAAACATATGCACAAATTCTATATAACCTACATTTAAATTTTTATCATTATTTCCTATTTTAGATAATAAGAGTTTTCTCCCCCTTATGCATGAGTTATCTTTCCTGACAAAAGGTGTCATACGTAACATATAAGGGAAAAAATTATTTCATTTCTAAATATATTGAACTGAGGAATGTCTTTGTAAGACTTACAAAATATGGGAAAATGTATCATAATAATATTACAAGAAAAATATTTTAGAAAAACGTCAATTTGTCAACTGATGTCTGTAGATAAGACACCAACAAAGAGCAGATAACTCTGTAAATGGGAGACAACTCAAATGGTCCAAAAATGTGGAATAAATTAACCAATCATAAAAGTATATGCAAACTTATTTAAAATACTTAACAGAATTTGATAAATGATTCTAATTTCAAATTCAACACCACTATTGAAATTCTGACAACAGGTTTAATAAGGGCATAACATTTTATCAAAGGATACTTTTCATTAAACTTACATTCCGTAAATCTGAAAACAAATATACAGAGAAAATTACATAAAATATGAACAGATACTTACCATTGTCTCCTGCTGAAGACATTGTGATTACAGTGGCTGTATCATCTTGTTCACATGCACTATCTATTAATGGCCAATATACAATATTTTATTTAACATTGTTTGCATTATCATAAAATTAAGCCAAAAATATTTAAGATAAACTACTTCATCATTGTTTGAGGCCTGAGCCCAACACAAAGTGACAAACTTTTCTATACCACATGTACATGTAGATAATTCTAAATGAAGCAAATATTTAAACAAATAACATTTAAAATTTTATACAATAAAAATACTTAACAGGATTTAATAAATATTTCACGTTTTAAAAATATGACATTTTACTTCTCATGCAAGCACTGTTTGCATATAAATATCAATAAAAGTTTTTTTTTTTCATTCTCTTAAATTTTTTAACTTAAATATAGAAACATTATATACAATGTATATATAAATTTAATAAAAAGAGAATACTCACCACAGTCTTCTGTTTTCTTGGGGATATTTTTTCAATTCTTCTAAAAATAAAAAGATTATCAACAGAATACTTACCACTGTCTTCTGTTTTCTTGGGAATGTTTCCAATACCTGGATGGTCTTGGTCATGTGATCTATCCAATGGTAAATCTACAAAGTACATTTTATAAACATATAAGTTAATATATTTTACTAAACAATCTTTGATAAACCCATACAGTGAAAGAAGTAATATCAATATATTATAATAAAAATTTATTAGCAATGTGACAAAAATGAAAAATGTGTTTTTATATTTGTCTTAAACTATATAAAATGTGTGTTAATAACCATTGTTTTAAGTATTATTTGACTTAACTCAAGGTTTAAAGAACAATAAACTACTTTAATCTTTATGAAAACAAAAATACTTGACCACTTTTACAAAACTATTTACTTCTACATCATACCACTACACCAAAAGTAATAAAATGCTCCGCTGTGCGCAGCTAGATACGACCGCCGATGTCGAACCCTGAATAGTTGGGGCAATTATGAACACAACATTCAAGCTTGATACAATACTGAATTTGGATTGTGAATAAATATTTGACACAGCATAGGTTTCTGACACAGAATGAATGTTGTCTAAGAACTTAAAAATTTTTAATTTACCTATTCAAACCATATCAGTATTATTTGTTTTTATATATAAATCAGAAATAACCAATTTAAAATTTAAAATTGGGCACACATATCAATTTCTTGCTATTGCCCAATACTGTGCAATTGAAAATTTCTAGAAATATTTGACACATAATAGGTT
Organism: Mytilisepta virgata; assembly: GCA_028015205.1. Lineage (NCBI taxonomy): Eukaryota > Metazoa > Mollusca > Bivalvia > Mytilida > Mytilidae > Mytilisepta > Mytilisepta virgata. The sequence continues at coordinate 36,187,202 of CM051520.1, forward strand.
TCTGACACTGAAATCAAAGAACTTAGAAGTGGTCATATGATTTCAATTTATATTCAATTTTTTGCTTCTTGTGCAATACAATATGCTGTGGAGAATTGCCCCCCCCCCCCCGAAAAAAATTTACCCCTTTTTTAGCTTTTGTGCAATACACTATGAAGTTGCACATTGACCCCCCCTCCCAAAAAAAAAAACAAAAAACAATAAAATTTATTGTAACCCCCCTTTTTTTGATAAAAAGAATTTGAAATTTTCCCCTCCCCAATTTCTCATTTACCCCCCCTAAATTTTGTTTTCAAATCCTCCCCCCCCATTTCTTTATACTTTGCATTCATAACAGCCCATTTAAATACACCATAACGTATTAAAATAGAAAATGACATCATAGTCATGGATGGCAAATTTATATATACATAATTTAAAAGCAGTTTAGATGAGATAAACAAAAAAGCTTCATCACCATATTTTATATTGGCAATTTTCCAATGAAGTTCATTAAACTAAAGTTATTGGCAAATTTCCAATGGAATTTGTTAATAATAAAGTTTTCATAACAGGGCACACATATTAATTTCTTGCTATTGCGCAATACAGTGCAATTAAAGATTTCTTGCTATTGCGCAATACTGTGCAATTGAAAATTTCTTGAAATAGTTGACACATAATAGGTTTCTGACACAGAATAACTGAAATCAAAGAACTTAGAATTGGTCATATGATTTGAATTTATATTCAATTTCTGAAAATTGCCCCCCCCCCAAAAAAAAAAAAAAAATTTACCCCTTTTTTAGCTTTTGTGCAATACACTATGAAGTTGCACATTGACCCCCCTCCCAAAAAAAACCCAAAAAACAATAAAATTTATTGTAACCCCCCCACCCTTTTTTTGCTAAAAAAAATTAAAATTTTCTTTTTAATTTATAAAATATGAAATGAGAAAAAAATTGCCCCCCTTCCCAATTTCTCATTTACCCCCCCCCTAAATTTTACTTTTCAAATCCCCCCCCCCCCACATTTCTTTATACTTTGCAACCATAACAGCCCATTTAAATATTAAAATAGAAAATGACATCATAGTCATGGATCAAACAAAGTTTAATTTTGGACACTGATTTGGACCAACTTGAAAACTGGGCCCATAAACAAAGTAAATGTTTAAATTCAGCATATCAAAGAACCCCAAGAATTCAATTTTTGTTAAAATCAAACTAAGTTTATTTTTGGACCCTTTGGACCTTAATGTAGACCAATTTGAAAACGGGACCAAAAATTAAGAATCTAAATACACGGTTAGATTCGGCATATCAAAGAACCCCAATAGTTCAATTTTCGATGAAATCAAACAAAGTTTAATTTTGGACCCTTTTGGCCCTTAATTCCTAAACTGTTGGACCAAAACTCCCAAAATCAATCCCAACCTTCCTTTTGTGGTCATAAACCTTGTGTTTAAATTTCATAGATTTCTATTTACTTATACTAAAGTTATTGTGCAAAAACCAAGAAAAATGTTTATTTGGGCCCTTTTTTAGCCCCTAATTCCTAAACTGTTGGGACCAAAACTCCCAAAAACAATCCCAACCTTCCTTTTGTGGTCATAAACCTTGTGTTAAAATTTCATAGATTTCTATTTACTTATACTACAGTGATTGCGTGAAAACCAAGAAAAATGCTTATTGGGCCCTTTTTTGGAACCTAATTCTTAAACTGTTGGGACCAAAACTCCCAAAATCAATCCCAACCTTCCTTTTGTGGTCATAAACCTTGTGTTTAAATTTCATAGATTTCTATTAACTTATACTAAAGTTATAGTGCGAAAACCAAATGTCTTTGGACGACGACGACGACGACGCCAACGTCATACCAATATACGACCGCAAAAATTTTGCGGTCGTATAAAAACTACTCTATGAAGTCTTACAAATGATTTTAAATTTATCCAATATTAAAAAAAAATATTTTTTAAATTTCATTGTAACAAACTTAAGCCCTGTTCTTATAACAAATTAGTAATAAATCACAATGTTTTATTCAAATCTGATAATCTTGCATTATCATTAAACTTGATGACAAAATAAACAGGGAAAATTAAATGAAAATTAACAGAATACTTACCATTGTCTTCTAGAGTCTTCACAGTATGTGGAAATTCTTCCCTACCTTTACCATCCTGTGGTGAACCTACAACATTTTATTAAAGTTTTTGTACATGTATACTACAATTATAATGCTTCCAAATTAAACAAAAATAAAATAATTGATTATTTTAAACTTTTAAACAAAAGACATAATTCTCAGAAGACAGTTTACTGAAAACATTTGACATTTATTAAAAGGAAAATTGTTTTTGTATTTAAATTTATGCATGTGGACTAAATTAACATATAACTTTAATTTAAACAAACATTCAAAAGAAAAATTTAGAAATTTAAATCTTTAAGGACAAAAATAATTTGACTTTTCGTTAATATAAATTTCATTAAATTAATTAAAACATTTTAATAAAGTTAATATTTTATAACCTCTTACAGATAAACCAATCCAAATAGATATAAACTTCTTAATGAAATGAAATAAACAATTCTTAATTTACCCAACTTAAGATACAAAAAATATTTTAAACTCAGGTACAAAATAATACCTACGATTTAACCACTTTTCATGGAACAAATTTTAGGAATTTTATTTATTAATAAGTTATTTATCAGTTCTTGCAACATGTGCATGATCATAAAAATAGAGAAAATTCTAAGTTAAAAGAATACTTACCATTTGTGTTTAGATTGGCAACAACATCTTCCTCACCTTTACTATCTGATGGAGAACCTATTTATTAATAGAAATCTCTGTAGAATCCAAAAATAATAACAATTATCTATATATATATAATTAGTACTTACCATCATTTAAATAAATTATTCTCATATTTAAACCAATTTTAAATTAAATAATTATCTTATACATGTCAGAAAATTAATCAAAAAAAAATCACAACTTTTATTATGAAAAGCAAGTTGTTTGTATTGCCTTGAAAATATACAAAACTCTATGTAAAATGATTATTCCTTTCACTAAACATTGAATAATCAACATTAAAACCCTTCTACTAAAAACTACCCCCCCCTTTCGCATATACATTGTAAATAAAATTCATAAAACAATTTTAAACATTTTAATAAAGGGAATTTGTAATAAAGTCCTAAAATTAAACCAAATATATTAAATCTTAATGAAATGTAATTTTTACCAACATTAAAAACAATTAACTTTTTAAACTTTTATTAAAAAAATTCTAAGTGTGTTTATATAAAACTCTGGTCTTGAAAAAAATTTCATAAAATACTTTAAAAACATTTTAATAAAGTTAATTTATTGTAAACTTATCAATTAAATGTATTCATAATTTTTAATTAACCCAACATTCAAATAGATTAACATTTCAAACTTTTGTTAAAACATTTGCTAAGTTATTTCAAGACCCGTAACTACTGCTCCCGTCACAAATTTCATTAAATAATCAAAACATTTCATTGAAAGTTAATTCTCTTACATTATCCTAAAACTAGAAAATAAAATATACAGAGATAAGTAAACAAAATACTTACTATTGTCTTCTGATGTCATTTGTTCCAACAGTAGGTTTACAATGGCTACATGACCTTGTCTAAGTGCACTATCTGATGGCGAATCATTATCTTCATCACGAATGTTAACGTCTGCTCCTCTTTTTAACAGACGTTTAACAACTTCCAAGTGTCCATGATCACAGGCTATATTTAGAGGTGTAATACCACGATATGATGATACGTTTATATTTGCACCATGTTTTATTAATAATTCCACAGTCTCTGTATGTCCGTTCTGACATGCTACTAACAGAGGTGTTGCTTCGTCATCTTCACACTGGTTAACATCGGCTGTATGTTCTATCAATAGTTTCACGACATCAACATGGCCTTCCTGACATGCTATAAACAGAGGTGTTTCTCCTGTATCTGTACACTGGTTCACATCGGCTGTATGTTCTATCAATAGTTTCACGACATCAACATGGCCTTTCCAACATGCTACATACAGAGGTGTTGCTCCTGTATCTATACACTGGTTCACATCGGCTGTATGTTCTATCAATAGTTTCACGACATCAGCATGGCCTTTCCAACATGCTACATACAGAGGTGTTTCTCCTGCATATCTACACTGGTTCACATCGGCTTTATGTTCTATCAATAGTTTCACGATATCAACATGGCCTTCCTGACAAGCTGCATACAGAGGTGTTTCTCCTGTATCTTTACACTGGTTCACATCGGCTTTGTGTTCTATCAATAGTTCCACTATATCTGTATGGCCGTACCTACAGGCCTGATACAGTGGAGAACATCCATCATCAGCACAAGCATTAATGTTTCCATTGTTGGCAATTAATATCTGTACGATGTCAATAAATCCCTTCTCACACGCGATATATAATGGTGACGCTCCATTAGATCTACACTGATTCACATCAACATGGAGTTCTAGCAGCCATTGTGTAATACTAACATCACCAATAAAACAGCTCGCTATAAGTGGTGTGTCTTGAAGTCCGCCATATTTATCTGTTTTATTTGCGAGTTCTTGTTGATCAGACGGACTGAGATTTTTCACGTGAGACATAAATTTTTCCCTGAAGGGTTGTGCCGCCATTATATTTGTGTTACAAAATACATCATTAATTTTACCTTGTTTCCAGTCAGCAGCCATTCTGGATATATAATTATCTATCTGATCGTCTGGTAGATTTATGGTGAAGTCCTCAGCATTTCCAGTAAACTCTGATTTCCGCCATATAAATCGTTCACTGATAAATTCACTGTCGGCATGTTTGATGAAAACGGACAACATTTGTTCACCAAATTTCTTTGCCAGGATATCAAAAAGTTTGTCGTGAATGATTTTGTAGGTATTATTATCCTTCACAATATATGTCCTGTCTAATACTGTCAACGAATTAATTAATTTTTTAACCGGAGTTAATTTGATAAGTTCACATTTGACCATTAATTGCTCTATAATTGTTTGATTTTCACTGTTTATTTCCGTTAACATTTTTGTTGTTAATTTGTTGTTGAATAATGTACACAGAACTAGACTGCAATATTTCAGTTTACCTTCGTCATCTTTAAGTAACAATCCGTCAAGTTCTTGTTTTAATACAACTGTTGGATTTATAAAGAACTGTCGCACATCTCCGTGTGTTTCCTTGTGGTATAAGCTACAAAGTAACGGGAAAAATTCATGTCGATCAACGAGATCTACAATTTCATTCCAATCTTCCGGAAAATACATTTGTGCCATCTGCAATTTATGTTGTTCGGTTAGGCATAAATCTGTTGATGTGACGTTACACTCTGACATGAAAAAAATGGGTTTTATTTCATCAAATTTTGGATCCTGGAAAACTTGTAATCTACAGGTTGAAATGATTTTACAACAATTGTCTTTCAGTAATGTTTTGATATAGTCTTTCATTTGATTCCAGGCATCTAAATAATTTTGGTTTAAAGTAAATCTTCCACAGATATCATCAATAACAAATAACATTTTTTGTCCCATTTTAAAATACTCTCGGATATCCTCAGGTTTACTCACAGGAACAACTGTATATCCTCGTTTTACCATCTGTAGAGCGACATGTCTGGTAAGGAATGTTTTCCCCATTCCTGCGTTCCCGGTCACGATTAAGCTGTTTACTCTGTTTAATTTTTCTAACACATATTTAGTAGCTGCTATAGGGACATACTTCTTATCGGCTGTTATCCATTCTTCTATTGTAGCCTTGAATTGCTCTGAAAATAAATTTATAATAAAGTAATGTTGTTTTGAAATATTTCTAACACTTAAATTGTTGAAAATATGACGAATTACTTTCCGCTAATATTTACGAACATCATACAATTTTGAAAGGCTAATATGGTGCGGGCTTTGAGCAATCTTATTATTTCAGTAGCTTTAAGACTGTTTTATTTTTTTTTAAATGTAATATACACTATCTAATTTCTGTTTTCTTTGCCTTTTTTTTTATATTTCGCTCATTTACTTTTCCTTATAATATTTACAACAGTGGTCCCCGTTTTTTTTCTGGGGGTCATTTAGGTTTTTTTTTTTTATACTTGCGTAATTTTAATTTTGAGTATAGAAAGTTGATCTGTAAATTTAGAATAAGTGACCACTCATTAGAAATTGAAAAGGGAAGATACAAAAAAAATCCATGAAACGAGAGATTGTGTAAAATTTGATTGTTGATAATGACACAATGAAGCCCATTTCTTTTTCCGATTGTTCTATTAATGATTCTGTTAGAATTAGATATTTACAACCTTTTAATTTTGAGCTCAAAATTAATTCAGAGGATACAATGAAACAAATTTTGAACCCCCCGAAACAAATGAACCAGTGAGATTTCTTGGGCTACTTTTTGAAACAGTCACTTACTTATACATGTTATACTGAGGACAGGAGACCGCTATTTTTGTCTCAGTCAACAGGAACTGTTTACACTGTTATATTTATTGTTTAATTTTTTGTCGTGTTTGGTTAGTGTATATACATGTAGCCATTAGTCCTTAATTGGACATAACAATTGCTTAATAAATATTATTATAATGAACATTTTGGGTTAATTTTTAAAATTTTCATCCGATTTTCATGATTTTTGTTTTATGTTCCTTGAGAAAAATGGAAAATATTGTCTAAGATCCGTTTTTCACCATCTCTAAGGGGCCAAAAAGGGACACACCTTAATTTTCGAAACTTTTTTTATTTTTTATCCGATTTTGATATTTTTTAAATTGTTCTCCATAAGAAAAACAATAAAGGTTATTCAAGGCATTTTTGTGTTACTTTTGTCGTTGTAGAGATAAAAAGGATTAAAGGGGCCAACATTAGCCATTTTGCAGGATGCCTAAAATTTTTGTATTTCATCCAATTTTAATATTTTAATAGGATTTTTTTTTAATTCACCTTGATGAGTCTTTTCACAGATTTATTCTATCTTTTTACACTTTTTGGGATAGAAGCGATTAAAAGGGCCAAAAAAGCAATGTGCCTCGATATGTATTTTTTCCCTTTTAATTCACCTTGATGAATGCCTGCATTAGAACGTCAACATTTTTTTCCCATCTTTTATTGGGATATTGGCGGTCGTATAAAAACTAGGGGTTACTAAATTAGGATAAAAAAAGGGGGGGGGGGGGGGTCAGTTAGGATAAAAAAAAAGGGGGGGGGGTCAGTTTATTTTCAAGTCATATTTGTAATCATATTTTGTCAACCCTTTGAAGTAAAATATTTGATTCATGCCCAATTTAAAGATGGCTGGAAAGTGTGCAACCACTTACATTTACGCTTTATCACTGCGCTCAAAAATCATTGTATTATTTATATGACTGATGGCAACTAGTTTTCCAGTATTGAGGGGAAATCTAACAAAGAACTAAAAATCAATTTGGGGTGTCCTTGGTAGAGAATTTTTTTCTTCATGGATATACCAAATTAGTTTCAATATTCCTTATTTGGCTTAATGTTGGATTTCCAAATTACTTTATCAATCTTTTTCATTAACTAGTCATCAGAAATCAAAGTCTAAGTAGTTAGGAATATTTTTCATAAGACCGTGTGAACTTTTTTCGTTATAAAGTTAGACAGTTTTATACTGTTTTGAAAAATGAAAAAAATTTGGTTTTTTTTTGGCTCAAATATACCAAAATTGGTGTCAAATACCTTAAAACCTAGGTCATGAAAGTATATATTTTTCCATATTTTAAAAGTATATATAAACATTTATCATCTGGTAAATTTTCGGTAAAAAAAGTAGAGGAACCTTATTGAATCGTATTCTCTTAATCTCTTAAGAATGAAGCAAAAAAAAAAAAAAAACAACAAAAAAAAAAAGATCAACCAAGATTATAAATTTTCAAATTAACAATACAGGCAATTTTTTTTTTTACTTACTCATGACCATTATATTATTTCCAAATGTTGCACCCCCCCCCCCCCCCCCCCGCTTCAGAATCAGATGGTCTTGCTCTCACTGCACAAAAAAAGCTGAATCTATTTACGGTCATCGTCAGTGGCCAAGCGAGTTTGCACTTTTTTATTAGTTTAAAGAAGAGTGGCGGGCGGGCTCACGGTCTGTTTTTTATGTTTCAAATTTTAAGTTATACTATCTTTTTACGAAGTACCACTCTTACAACGTCGTACATATAGATTAATACCCCTCCCTCAACCATACGCGAGGTCATGCAAACATCCAGTGTACATACGTTAGTGAAAAATGACAAAAAATGTAGGAAAAAACACTGTCTGGAATCAGAAATATTTTTAAATACAGTTCCAGTGAATAATATTATTATGTGTTATGTATTTATTTAAGATTAAAAATTGTAAAAACATAAGATTAAAAAAACGCAAATAGAAAAACCACGTTTTTATTTCAACAATGCATATTACATAGTTTTTGTGTTTAAAAGTAAATCTTTCATTTATAAACTGCGGCAGATCAAACGGGAATTTTGACGAGGCAAGTGGAATTTTTCAAGAAGTTCTTACGAACAACTTATACACCTATCGATATTAAAAAAAATAGGACAATGTGAAGAAATTCTATACAAATTTCTTCCCATTGCCCCTATTTTTTGTATTGATAGAACGTCTTGTGCCTGTGATTTATATAAAAATTTCGCTTTTTTCGTATCCTCTGAATAAAATCGAACTCTTTATTATATTTTTTTAAAATATACTAATAGTTACTTTCAAGTAATATTTATTCATGCAATTTTACCACATTTTTTGCCTGACTTTAAACAAAATTGGAGGCTGCGCTTTCTTTGCTCCCACTCCACCATGAAAACTGCGAAACTTTTTTTTTCTCGTAAATAGAGAAATTATTTAATCAGTGTGAACATTATGATTTTTTTCCGGCAAATTTATAATTTTCCCCCAAAAACTTACCATTACCTATTATTCTCTAAATATGGCTTTACCCTTTTTTGAAGGAGCAGCTTACGTTACAGCAGATGAATGTAATCTAGTCACCGCAGACACACATTTTATCAATATTTCGCGCCTCACCTGATAATGTACTTTAACGATAAAAATACCTGACCTCGAAACTTGGTATGCACTTATACCGACAAAAATATATGACCTTGTAATATTATCTCTGTGTTTATGTTCTGTCATATTAGCGAGTACGTGTATGGGATAGGAGTAAATAAATTTTCAAAAATATTATTATACCCCACGCAACGGGTTGGGAAGGGGAATAATGTTTTTGACCCGTCCGTCCGTCCGTCCGTCCGTCCGTCCGTCAGCCGTCAGTCCTGTTTCTTGTCATCGCAACTCCTCTCAAACCACACAACAGAATTTCACGAAACCTTTTTTGATAATAAGGACATATTATGTAGTTGTGCATATCGACAGGAAATTGCGATTCAATTTTTTTCTAGGAGTTACGCCCCTTTGAACTTATTTACTTTAATGTACTACTGCAACAGTTTGTCATCTCAACTCCTCTCAAACCACACAACAGAATTTCATGAAACCTTTTCAGATAATAAGGACATACTACGTAGATGTGCATATCGACAGGAAATTGCGATTCAATTTTTTTTCTAGGAGTTACGCCCATTTGAACTTATTTATTTTAATGTACTACTGCAACAGTTTGTCATCGCAACTCCTCTCAAACCACACAACAGAATTTCATGAAACCTTTTCAGATAATAAGGACATACTACGTAGATGTGCGTATCGACAGGAAATTACGATTCAATTTTTTTCCAGGAGTTACGCCCCTTTGAACTTATTTGCCTCACTATACTATTACTGTTGACTCCTCTCGCTTGGAATTTAAAATTCCCAACATGCTGCCATTCAAATTAGGATAAATATATGAAGGTAAGCATTTGATTGTGTTCATTTTACTTGTGAAGTGAAATTTTGTTTCTCCAGTACAACATGTACAATATGAAGACGTGGGGTATGTGAGCGTGCTCACAAAGGTTCTTTAATTTAGAATAAATCTCAGCTCAAGTCTTATTAAAAAGATTTCTGACTTGCAATTGTTTTTGATAATCACGACTGTTTATCTCTCTTGTGCAACTTATAATGTTAAATAATAATGTTTTATTTCAAGAATCCAAGAATTTGAATAGCTTTAATATTTTCCTTAGTTTGTTTATTTAATTATAGTTAATTATATATATATACGAGTATAGCTGCCAAATCCTCTAATTTTCAATCCCTTTCATAGCCAATATCACTTCGAAACAATTTTTTTAACAATAATTGTCAGAGTGTATGTATCTTAACGTGGCAATATGGGAATTATTTTATCAAATCACATTCCCCAAATTTTGAAATTACTCGGCATTTTACAAAAGTTTAACCTCAAGCAACTGCTATAAACAGGAGGAATAAGTGGGCGTTTAATACAAATAATTAATTATCACATTAGGATAAGAGAATGCAATTAATGTTTAGTAGGAGGTGGTGTAGGGCAAAGGGAATGGGCGAAGGACATTTTAGCGGATGTGGAAAAAAAATAGTGGACATTTTAGCGGATGTGAAAAAAAATAGTGCACATTTTAGCGGCTGAAATTTTAGTAACCTGTAAAAATATAATGGACATTTTAGCGGCTAGTTTTTTACGGGTAAATACATGTAAAGATATGAAATGATCCAAACCATATATATTATTAATAAGAAAGCTGACCGTTTGTGATATATATTTTTTTTCATATAATATTCAAATTAAATTTACTTACAAGTATAAAAAAATAAATCACCCTACTTGTCATTAAAATGTCTCTAAAAGTGAATCACCTGAACCAATGCATTAAAATACATCTTGCTCAAAATCCTACTTCCACCTCCCCGTTGGTGAGCAGTGGGCAATAGACTTGGCCTGGCTGGCAGAAGAGGTACATTCAAATTTTATTATTAATAAAATGCAGAATTATATATTCTAATATTTTGGTCAGATTGGTCACCATAATAATATACCTGTTATTATATTAAAAATATTAGCCGCTAAAATGTCTACTCCATCCGCTAAAACGTCTAAACAATTCGTCGCTAAAATGTCCATTAAACTGCCGCTAAAATGTTCACTTATTTCCTCTAAAACGTCCATCTAATCCGCTAAAATCATATTATATAGTCTCCTCCACCGAAGGGAATGGGGGATAATATTGTCTGCTGAATTTTTGGGCGATGGACATTTTCGCCATTTTCTTAAAGATATGAAAGGACATTTGCCGAGTTTTATCATATTTTATAAGCGGAGATCATTCAAGGGGATGCTCAAACAAAAGGTGTAGTGTAAGACTGGACAGTGATTCAGATATAAGTGCACAGTGAAAAAGATCCCCTTGGTAAGCAGGCGCGGATTCAGAATTCAACCCAAAAAATGACAATTCAAATGAATTTTTAGCATTAAATCGTCCAAAACATGTTTCGGCTCGCTCCGCTCGACGCTATGTCAATGATTACCAACACTCTAGCGCCTCCCCCTAACGTCAAATCCTGGATCCGCGCAAGTGAGCAGGGGCGACATAAGACGGAAGAGGTTTTACAGATAAAGGTAAAAGTGGCGCATATGTCTATTTTTTTGTCGCAAATGTCAATTAATTTTGGCGCCTTTGTCCTGTCAATTGGCGCAAATGTTCATTGCCGGATTTTTTTGTTTTCTTTTATTATTATATACTGGCAATGCTTGATTATATTGTTTTGCAAACTCATATGTACTTCGTACTTTAAAATCAGATATTTTGATTCCCGATGATACTAAACTGCTAAATCCTGGAAGCTTTTTAAACGTGAACTTTTTCCGAACAAAATCATGAGACTGGCCGTCAGGGCCATAAAGTCATTTATTCTTTGTATAAATAATAAAAGTTTTTATGGATGAAATGGTCTAGATAAGAAATTTCAAATTTTCCTCTGTTATTTAAGCTGATAGCATCAACTAATTGTTCTGGGTCTTCAACTCACGTGTACAATGCATGTGCAGGAACCTGATATATATCTTGTTAGTGATTGGTTTATTTAGTATTTAGTTCCTGATAATCAACCAATGATACTTTAACAGGGAGAGAAAGCACGCTAACTGCAAGTGTAGGTCTTGATTTTAGCGTGGGTAACAAGCGCCATGTTTGAAGCAGTTTTATAGAAAATTTAATGTTTTATTTTCCCACCCACTTCCACACTTTAAAAGAGTGGGTCGGTTTTGTTTTGTTGTATTTCATATTTAGAGCATTTGCATATGTTCACATTTTTGTACAATTTGTTTGATCTTTGTGTTTTAACATGTCGGTGGGCGTTTTTTATGAGCCCCACCTTTGATTTGTCATTATACCCCACGCAACGAGTTGCGGAGGGTATAATGTTTTTGACCAGTCCGTCCGTCGGTCCGTCCGTCTGTCCGTCCGTCCGTCCGTCCGTCAATCCGTCAGTCCTGTTTCTTGTCATCGCAACTCCTCTCAAACCACACAACAGAATTTCACGAAACTTTTTTAGATAATAAGGACATACTATGTAGTTGTGCATATCGACAGGAAATTGCGATTCAATTTTTTTTCTAGGAGTTACACCCCTTTGAACTTATTTACTTTAATGTACTACTGCAACAGTTTGTCATCGCAACTCCTCTCAAACCACACAACAGAATTTCATGACACCTTTTCAGATAATAAGGACATACTATGTAGATGTGCATATCGACAGAAAATTGCGATTCAATTTTTTTTTCTAGGAGTTACACCCGTTTGAACTTACTTACTTTAATGTACTACTGCAACAGTTTGTCATCGCAACTCCTCTCAAACCACACAACAGAATTTCATGAAACCTTTTCAGATAATAAGGACATACTACGTAGATGTGCATATCGACAGGAAATTTCGATTCAATTTTTTTCTAGGAGTTACGCCCCTTTGAACTTATTTACTTTAATGTACTACTGCAACAGTTTGTCATCGCAACTCCTCTCAAACCACACAACAGAATTTCATGAAACCTTTTCAGATAATAAGGACATACTACATAGATGTGCATATCGACAGGAAATTACGATTCAATTTTTTTTCTAGGAGTTACACCCCTTTGAACTTATTTGCCTCACTATACTATTACTGTTGACTCCTCTTGCTTGGAACTTAAATTTCCCAACATGCTGCCATTCAAATTAGGATAAATATGTGAAGGTAAGCATTTGATTGTGTTTATTTTACTTGTGAAGTGAGATTTTGTTTCTCCAGTGACAATATGAAGACGTGGGGTATGTGAGCGTGCTTACAAAGGTTCTTTAATTTATTAATTTAATTTGTCAATTGATATTAATTTTGGTACAAAATATTTTTGGTTGAATAAATGATCTTTAGCTCAACTACTTCTAGATATCTTTAGCCATCAAACAAGCTCGGACATAATTATGGGAAAAGGATATGATGTATGCATCAATGAATAAGCATTGTTTGGTAGAATTTGCAGCCATAAAATGGCCTTAATGGTTGGAGAGTCAGTATAGCAGGCGTGGGGTTCTGTGGGACATCTCGGCGGGGAGCACCTTTTTAGCAAAATAATTGATATTTGGGCGTTTCCAAGACGTTGGTGTCTCAGATAACTGATAAGTACAATACTATCAAACTTTCTTCAGATTTATCTCTTATCCCATAATGCCTTTCAAGTTTTAAGTTCAATAGTTAACTGTTTAGATGAATATTTTTCAGATTTATTTGTGGAGAATTCCTGAGCATACTTTTATAAGGTAACAAAAGTTGTCAATGATTCTAATAACTGTTTTAGTTTCTTTAATGTGTTAGGTGATGAATCACGCGTAAAAGAAAAGGAATTTTCAGCGGCAAAGACTTTGAAGTTACCCGAACGCTTGGAATCAACCTCAGTCGCATGACACTAACTGCACGTTATCGTGTATAAATTAATTTAATTTTCATTTCAATTTATTATGCATGAATAAAAATATTTTGGGCTTAAAAGTTGGGGGAGGTATCTGCCTTCTCCGCCTCTATGGAATTTACGGCCCTGTCCGTACCACGGGCAACAATTTTACCACAAGCCACATTTTGTTACGACAAAAAAATCGTTGTGATATTTTCCTGTGATGAGTGCTGCTACATATTGTAGAATATACGCTTGAAATTCTAAGATCCAACTTTATGATCATTTTTTACATAATTCTCCATTTGTTCAAAAGAAATCTAAGAATTTAGTTGATATACTGAAGCCTTTTCGATCAGAGTAAATGATGCACAAATACAATTGTTTATAAAACAGTCTTACAAATATAGTTTTGTTTGAATTTTTCTTCATCCTACTCGAAAAGTTATTTGATTTTCAGGAGGAAAAGTATAATTACAAGAAAAATAAGAAATTTGATGAATTACTTTAGACCTAATACGACAGTACTGATCAGCCTTGATCGAACTAAATTCCCTTTTATATCTATAAACAAGAGGCTCAGTGGGTTGAGCCTGTATCGCTCACCTGGCAGTCAAAAACTTTTGATTTGACAGACTAGATTGATTTCCGGAAACTTTGTATAATGATCTTCTATGAATGCTTCATACCAAGTATAAGTTCATTGGCCAAATGGTTTCAGAGGAGAAGTTTTAAATTTTGACCGATCAGAACATATAAAGGTTTCTGGTGGCAATTTTGTTTCACGGACTAGAAAGGTTTATGCAAAGTTTGTAAAGGACCTTCCATAGATGCTCCATACCAAAAATCAGTTCATTTGGCTTTACGGTTTCAAAGGAGAAGAACTTTTAAATTTCGACTATTCAGAACATGTAAATGCTCATGGTAGCCATTTTGTTTCACAGACCAGGCTGATTTATGCAAATTTTGTAAAGGACCTTCCACAGATGTTCTATATAAAAAATCAGTTCATTTGGCTTAACGGTTTGTAAGGAGAAGAAGTTTTACATTTCAACCAGTCAGAACATGTAAATGCTCATGGCGGCCATTTTGTTTCACAGGCCATGATGAGTTATGCAAACTTTGTAAAGGACCTTCCATAGATCATCCATACCAAAAATCAGTTCATTTGGCTTTACGGTTTCAGAGGAGAAGAACTTTTAAATTTCGACCAATCAGAACATGTAAATGCTCATGTCGGCCATTTTGTTTCACGGACCGGGAAGATTTATGCAAATTTACTAAAGGACCTTCCATAGATGCTCCATAAAAAAAATCTCATCATCACCATTCACTAAGGATACCATGTTTACTTTAAAAACCAAATATTGTTGAAATCTGAGCAAGTGTAAAAAATGGCGGGAAAATGGCAGCCATTTTAAAAATGGCCGTCCAAAACAAACTTTTATCATCACCATTCAACTCGAGATACCATGTTTACCTTGAAAGTAAATTCATCTTCATTTTCTTTCTATAATTCAGGAAAAAATAGCAAAAAACAACATTTTGACCCTATGTTCTATTTTTAGTAAGGGCGGACATGTTTTTAGACCAATCAAAACTCCAAGCATTAACTTTTTGCAGGATACCATAAGGAACAATCTTACCAAGTTTCATTTGATTTTGAATAGTAGTTTCAGAGAAGAAGATTTTTGAAATAATAATATAAAAAAAAGCCAAAAATGTCAAAAAAGGGCAATAACTCTAACATCAGTTGACAGATTTTCATGAAAATCTGCACGCAGGTAGCTCTCCTCATGCTGAACACTTTCAACCTGCCAGAATTTGCCGTAACCTAATGATTTTTGAGATATTTGCGAAAAACTGTTGTCTGACCCCCATGTTCTATTTTTAGTAACAGCGGCCATGTTTTTCGACGAATCAAAAATCCCCACATCAGTTCTATGCAGGGTACCCCAAGGAACAATCTTACCAAGTTTCATTTGATTTTGAATAGTAGTTTCAGAGAAGAAGATTTTTGAAATAATAACATAAAAAAAAGCCGAAAATGTCAAAAAAGGGCAATAACTCTAACATCAGTTGACAGATTTTCACGAAAATCTGCACACGGGTAGCTCTCCTCATGCTGATACTTTCAACCTGCCAAAATTTGCCGTAACCTAATGATTTTTGGGATATTAGCGAAAAACTGTTGTTTGACCCCTATGTTCTATTTTTAGTAACAGCGGCCATGTTTTTCGACGAATCAAAAATCCCCACATCAGTTCTATGCAGGGTACCCCAAGGAACATTCATACCAAGTTTGGTTCTAATTAATCATGTAGTTTCAGAGGAGAAGAGTTTTGTATAATTGTTAACGACGACGACACTGACGACGACGACGGACGACGATGACGACGGACGCCAAGTGATGGCAATAGGTCACATGGCCTTTGGCCAGTTGAGCTAAAAATCAAGGAAAGAAAAAAATCCATTTAAAAACATGTACTCGTATTTTGAGGCGAAGAACATCTTATCACCAAGCATTACAGGAAAATATCACAACGATTTTTCTGTCATAACAAAATGTTGCGCGTGGTGAGATTGGTGCCCGAGCGTACGCATAAAAATTCTTAACTTAAGAGTTTCTCAGACTAAGATTTATTTTCTATTACATGTATTAAGAACTTAAATGTTATGCACGACTTAAGGTAAGTAGGACCTTAAAAAGGGAAAGCGGCAATACGGATTCCAACCAGTACCACATTTAAGTCATTAATAAAATGGAAAACTAAAGATATTAAACATAATAAAAATATTTAAGGGAGCAACCATTTCATTTTTATGGCAAGGCTTCAATACCGAAATCTTTTTAGTGGCATCAATGATCCTGCCTTCTTTTTTCGACGCGCAAGTGCTATTTTTTTTTTTTTATTATTATTATTTCAAAATAAACCACCATTAAATTGCGCTGGATATTTAATCCTATCTTTCAAGTGTCACTCTATGTTTAAGCCTGCCTTGTTTTCACCACAATTTGGAGCAATTTTTTTCTGAAAATTATATCAACCCCCAACCCTCCCCCGTTATACGTATCTTACACTTAAGTGAAAATTTGAGTGTTTTATTTGAGTTTAAGAACTTCTATGCATACTCCTTACATGTAAGTATTATGGTTGGTGCTTATTGGAACTAAGATTTTCTTAAACTAAGAATTTCTATGCATACCACTTTGGAAAAATGAGCGAAGTTTACTTATCTTAAGCGTTTCTTTAGGAAAATCTTAACTTCTATGCATACGGGCCCTGGTTTTTATTTATTTACATCTACATGTAGAAGTCGCACGCATATATTTCACTCAAAATGTCTATTCCCATTTTTAATTGGGATTCCAATTTATAGTGAAAAAAAATACCCTATTCCCATCCAAAAATAGTATGCAGTCATTCTAGAAAGAAATTAAATAATTAAACCTAATGAAAAATGAAAAAAAACTTAGTTCACAACCTTAAACCGATCAAATCGATATTCTAAATCCTTATTGTGCAACTAAATATAGTGTAGGAAAATACTATAGATAAGCAAACTGAAAAAGAAGTTAAGGTCACAAGCTTAAATTAAAAATTTCAAATTTCGATCCATGTGGACTCCAAATTTCGATTAAAATTCTAAAACTTTATTACACACCTGCATATGGTGTTTGACAATACTGTATAGAAATAAAATGCATAAATTGAAAAACAAAAGACAAGTTTATGTCACAAGCTTAAATTGATAATTTTTCAAAATTCGACCTCTGTGGGCCGCTTGTTTAGAAAATCAAAATTCTAAAACCTTATTGCGCATCTGCATATAATGTATGATAATACCGTATAGAAATAAAATGCATAAATTGTAAAATTAAAGAGGATATTAGGTCACAGGCTTAAATTGACAGTTTTTCAAAATTCCACCCCTGTGGGCCCCAATTTTAGAAAATCAAAATTCTAAAATCTTATTGCGCATCTGCATATGGTGCATGACAATACTGTATAGAAATAAAATGCATAAATTGAAAAATGAAAGACGAGTTCAGGTCACAAGCTTGAATTCAAAATTTTCGAAATTCAACCCATGAGGGACCCTTGTTTAGAAAATCAAAATTCTAAAACCTTATTGGGCATCTATAGGTGGTATGCAACCATTCTATATGGAAATTAAATTCCTAAACCAAAAAGTGAAAGAGGAGTTAAGGTCACAAGAAAGTGTGACAGACGGATGGACGGACGGACGGACGGAGACAATCGCTATATCCCCGAACTTTCTTCGAACGTTTGGGGATAAACATGTATGGGATTTATTTCTTTTCGGTTCATTAAAATGCATAATTAAAATTGTAATATCGGACAATATTAATTGTGTCCCCTTGTTAACTTGCAATCCCTATATTTTTTTTAATGGGCATAAAATTTAATGATCAGTTATCGTTATAAGGGAGACAAATCAAACAATTATACAAGAAAATTACTGTTTATTTCTACGACTCATCTGTTTTTGGCAGAGTACAAATAGATGATGGATGAATTATTGTTTAACGTCCAGTGGCAACCAGGTGCATATCAGGACGAGAAAATGTTGATATCATAATGAATATGACCCCTGCTTTGTACAAGACCGACACGCTAAATCGGATTTTTAATGTGCTAGTTCACGAGGTAACTGTCCGCAGGAAGACATATCACCTCACTTGGACACATTATACTGACTCCGAGCCGACCAGTCTTTGCTCTTACTTCTAGATGCCGCGTGCTTGGCGGAGAAGCAGCAAATACCAATTTAAATGTCTTTGGTTTGATCCGGCCGGGGATCGAACCCGCGACCTTCCGCACTCGGGGCGAGCACGCTACCACGAGACCACCGAGGCGGTCCAGAGTACAGATAAACTGTATATATATCTTCTGTCGATGTACATGTACATCCGTTGGTTTTATTTTGCAATGGTAAATTATTTAATAAGAAAGCTTAATTAGGTCAAAATCTAGAATTTAGAGTACAGATTTTGGACAGTAATCTGATTTTGTCTTGTACAGTTTAATGCCGTCCGTTTCTTTTCAGATCTGTCAATATTACCTCGTAATATTACAAAAATAATAAAATAGAATATCTTTGTAAATGGTTTTAATTACTGGTGCCAGTGATAAATATTAAAATTAAAATAAGATAAATATTTATTAATACTTGGATCTAGGTCAATTTTCGCCCTGACAATTGCCCCCTGGATAATTGCCACCCCCTAGAACAATAGCCTCCCAGGACAACTGCCCACTAACAACAACTGCCCCCCTGGACAATTGCTCCCTCCTCCATGGATAACTTTTCCCCATACACAACTGCCTTCCCTTGACAACTACCCCAGGTCAATTTAAGTCTTCTAAAAAGACAAAATGTAATTTTTTGTATTTATTTTTTTCATATTAAAATAGTATGATAACAACACCATACAGGAACAGTTCATAAGATATAAGTTGGAAAGGTTGAAAACAGCAATTAAAGTACATGCTGTACTTTTATTGTTCAACACTAATGTTAAATTACTCTTAATTCATTGATAATTTATTACATTTTTGTTAAAATATCTTATATTGGAGGAAGGAAAATATACGTTTGCTTTATTCAATTCATTTATTATTTAAATACAACTTTACATATTAATATTTCTCAAAAATTAATAACAAAAAGAACTCACATTTTTTTTTATAATTTTGCACTCAAGTAATCAAAGTAAAAATATGAATATATAAAATTATAGGATAGTTTACCCATGGGGGAGGGAGGAGCAGATGTCCTATCAGCTAAGTTTCAATGGGGTAGTCGTCTTAGGGTGCAATTTTAGATGGAGGAGGGCAGTTGTCCTAGAGGCAGTTTTACCTGGTGGGGGGGGGGGGATTTCCAAGGGGAAATTGTCCAGGGGGCAGTAATTGTCCTGCTTTCTTTATACTTGTATCTGTTAATTACATTAAACGAATAAAAATGAAATGAACGATTTTTGGAGAAGAAACAACTACGAAAGGAAATGACTAAATTGATACTGGAATAAATTAACTATTCAACAACTCAACTTAGAATTCTTTTTAAAAAAAATAGTGTGGTAGCCCTGAAAAGGACCGTTTTAGCAGAATCACTTGTTTTTTGTTCTTTTATGCTGTGTTCGTCTGAAATGTTGTCGATTCGATGGTAATTGACTTCTATTATTGAACTTCCATTATCTTTTTTTAATACTCATCTTTGGCAATGTTTGGCTTCTTTCTATTTTTGAATTTATCTTTATTCCTCACAGGGGCTCGTTTCATAGATGTTTGTTGAGTAAAATATGTGCCAGTTTACTGGTATGGGTTCTGAATTGCGTTTCTGCTATAATCACAATGTAGAACGCATACCAGTAGACTGGCACATATTTCCGCCTCCAAAACATCTATGATACGAGCACCTGTGCTTTGCTGCTTCCTTTGTAGCTTTGTGTTTATTTATTTCTTTGTAGTTAGTTTTTTTTTTTGTCTTTCCTTTTCCCTCACTTCTGGCCTCATCTAAAAAAGTACATGTACCCGCCTTATTCCGCACAGACCTCGTTATAGTCTTCATATAGCTGTTTTAGCTTTAATTAACCACTGCCTTTGCAATGGCAAGGTTCCATCTCTCTCTTAATTCTGAATCGATCCAGATATATAATCAGTTTGGACTG
Organism: Mytilisepta virgata; assembly: GCA_028015205.1. Taxonomy (NCBI): domain Eukaryota; kingdom Metazoa; phylum Mollusca; class Bivalvia; order Mytilida; family Mytilidae; genus Mytilisepta; species Mytilisepta virgata. Next base: position 36,207,834 of record CM051520.1, read on the forward strand.
TTTAACACTCTTCCTTCAGTTATAGTATAAAACATCAGTAGTTATCGAAAGTCATTACATTTTTACATTGCTTCAACGTTAAATTTTTCCACAGTACATCAATATGGCTTTCCTAGATGAGCTTTGTGATGTACGTTCCTTTAGTACAACTATAGATGTTTTGTGATGAGGTGTAGCCGAACCAACTTTGCTAGGTCATATAACGTATGGAATATGGGAATAAGCTAATATATAGTTCAATATCTGCTCTGAGGTTTTCAATGATCTGTAGTTTTTTTCACAAAAAATCTTAAGAGAGAAAGTACTCTTAAGTCGTTGTTTCTAGTATAACTTACCATTCATTTTACTCTTAAGATATTTTATGAAAAGGTCTCCCGCAGTTCATTTTTCTATACTAATTTTCTTGTAATTTTCTTGTACAATATAAAACAGTTTAGTACATAATATTGACGCAGTCCGTCATCTAAGATTGCCCTCACGACCCGACATAATTAAACTTAGGACCCTATGGGAAATACAATTTGAAGATCTCCTTTGAAACCGTTGATTTAATTGGAACTAAACTATGGTGGAATATATAGTCCTTGAGTGGTCCACTTCCAAAATTGTGTCTGTTGTCCCCGACCAAGATAGTTGCCGGAGCTAATTATAAAGAAGAGGGAAGGAAAATTTTAAAATCTTTTCCTCTGAAACTACAAAGTCAATATCAACCAAACTTTACTTTAATGATCTTTAGATGGTCCCCTTCCAAAACGGTGTCCGGTGATTCCGACCTCCGCGACCATGATGGTCACCGCGCAGGACTTTGTTTCACATTAAACCTTATGTGAATGCACTTTTAACACCTCCTCTAAATACACTGGGCAATTTGGTCTAAATCATCATTAGGGGTGTCCAGTTTCAAAAATGTGTCTATGGATGCCCGGACCAATAATACCTTTTACAGGCGAGCTTATATATGCTCCTTACAATGCATGCCTCTAGTTTGTTTGAAATATTGTTTGTAGTATAGAGTACGTGTAGCCTTGTTATGTCGTGTTCACATTTTTCTAAATCTTGGGCAAAAATAGTGTGTATATACCTCCGTCCACATGTTGAAGATCGTATGGTAGAGTCTGGTTGATTTATTTTGCTACACCCAGAGTAAAAGAACGCTTATATTCTGATTGACATTTTATTAAAAAAAAATTAAAATCTGAAATTATTAGCAGATGAAGAACTCTAAAGGCTCACGTAGCAGGATTTTATCATGTAAACTGTGAATAAAATGTCTAGTTCTGTTGATCAACACTTCCAATTCGTCACTGATTTCCGTATTAGAAAAAAATTTTGTACGAATATCGGCATCGCTATTTATACAAAAAAATGTACTAGGAACACGTGCCTTTATCTTAACTCGAACTTTAACCTGAACTTTAACGACCGCAGATGTCGAACCCTGAATAGTTGGGGCAATTATGACCACAACATTCAAGCTTGATACAATACTGAATTTGGATTGTGAATAAATATTTGACACAGCATAGGTTTCTGACACTGAATGAATGTTGTCTAAGAACTTAAAAATTTTTAATTTACCTATTCAAACCATATCAGTATTATTTGTTTTTATATATAAATCAGAAATAACCAATTTAAAATTTAAAATTGGGCACACATATCAAATTCTTGCTATTGCGCAATACTGTGCAATTGAAGATTTCTTGCTATTGCGCAATACTGTGCAATTGAAAATTTCTTCAAATATTTGACACATAATAGGTTTCTGACACAGAATAACTGAAATCAAAGAACTTAGAATTGGTCATATGATTTCAATTTATATTCAATTTTTTGCTTCTTGTGCAATACAATATGCTGTGGAGAATTCCCCCCCCCAAAAAAAAATAAAAATAATAATTTACCCCTTTTTTTAGCTTTTGTGCAATACACTATGAAGTTGCACATTGACCCCCCCCTCCCAAAAAAAAAAACAAAAAACAATAAAATTTATTGTAACCCCCCTTTTTTTGTTAATAAAAATTGAAATTTTCTTTTTAATTTATGAAATATGAAATGAGAAAAAAATTACCCCCTCCCCAATTTCTCATTTACCCCCCCCCCCCCCCCCAAATTTTGTTTTCAACCCCCCCCCCCCCCCATTTCTTTATACTTTGCAACCATAACAGCCCATTTAAATACACCATAACATATTAAAATAGAAAATGACATCATAGTCATGGATGGCAAATTTTAAATATACATAATTTAAAAGCAGTTTAGATGAGATAAACAAAAAAGCTTCATCAGCACATTTTAAATTGGCAAATTTCCAATGAAGTTCATTAAACTAGAGTTATTGGCAAATTTCCAATGGAATATGTTAATAATAAAGTTTTGATAACAGGGCACACATATCAATTTCTTGCTATTGCGCAATACTGTGCAATTGAAGATTTCTTGGTATTGCACAATACTGTGCAATTGAAAATTTCTTCAAATATTTGACACATAATAGGTTTCTGACACAGAATAACTGAAATCAAAGAACTTAGAATTGGTCATATGATTTCAATTAATATTCAATTTTTTCTTCTTGTGCAATACAATATGCTGTGGAGAATTGCCACCCCCCCCCCCCAAAAAAAAAAAAAATAATTTACCACTTTTTTAGCTTTAATTTTGGACCCCGATTTGGACCAACTTGAAAACTGGGCCCATAATAAAAAAACTAAGTACGTGTTTAGATTCAGCATATCAAAGAACCCAAAGAATTCAATTTTTGTTAAAATCAAACTAAGTTTATTTTTGGACCCTTTGGACCTTAATGTAGACAAATTTGAAAACGGGACCAAAAATTAAGAATCTAAATGCACGGTTAGATTCGGCATATCAAAGAACCCCAATAGTTCAATTTTCGATGAAATCAAACAAAGTTTAATTTTGGACCCCGATTTGGACCAACTTGAAAACTGGGCCCATAATAAAAAAACTAAGTACATGTTTAGATTCAGCATATCAAAGAACCCCAAGAATTCAATTTTTGTTAAAATCAAACTAAGTTTAATTTTGCACCCTTTGGACCTTAATGTAGACCAATTTGAAAACGGGACCAAAAATTAAGAATCTAAATGCACGGTTAGATTCGGCATATCAAAGAAGCCCAATAGTTCAATTTTCGATGAAATCAAACAAAGTTTAATTTTGGACCCCGATTTGGACCAACTTAAAAACTGGGCCCATAATAAAAAAACTAAGTATATGTTTAGATTCAGCATATCAAAGAACCCCAAGAATTCAATTTTTGTTAAAATCAAACTAAGTTTAATTTTGGACCCTTTGGACCTTAATGTAGACCAATTTGAAAACGGGACCAAAAATTAAGAATCTAAATGCACGGTTAGATTCGGCATATCAAAGAACCCCAATAGTTCAATTTTCGATGAAATCAAACAAAGTTTAATTTTGGACCCCGATTTGGACCAACTTGAAAACTGGGCCATAATAAAAAAAAAACTAAGTACATGTTTAGATTCAGCATATCAAAGAACCCAAAGAATTCAATTTTTGTTAAAATCAAACTAAGTTTAATTTTGCACCCTTTGGACCTTAATGTAGACCAATTTGAAAACGGGACCAAAAATTAAGAATCTAAATGCACGGTTAGATTCGGCATATCAAAGAAGCCCAATAGTTCAATTTTCGATGAAATCAAACAAAGTTTAATTTTGGACCCTTTTGGCCCCTAATTCTCAAACTGTTGGAACCAAAACTCCAAAAATCAATCCCAACCTTCCTTTTGTGGTCATAAACCTTGTGTTTAAATTTCATAAATTTCTATTTACTTATACTAAAGTTATTGCGCAAAAACCAAGAAAAATGCTTATTTGGGCCCTTTTTTAGCCCCTAATTCCTAAACTGTTGAGACCAAAACTCCCAAAAACAATCCCAACCTTCCTTTTGTGGTCATAAACCTTGTGTTAAAATTTCATAGATTTCTATTTACTTATACTAGAGTTATTGTGCGAAAACCAAGAAAAATGCTTATTGGGCCCTTTTTTGGCCCACTGATTCTTAAACTGTTGGGACCAAAACTCCCCAAATCAATCCCAACCTTCCTTTTGTGGTCATAAACCTTGTGTTTAAATTTCATAGATTTCTATTAACTTATACTAAAGTTATAGTGCGAAAACCAAATGTCTTCGGACGACGACGCCGACGACGGACGACGACGACGACGACGACGCCAACGTCATACCAATATACGACTGCAAAAATTTTGCGGTCGTATAAAAACTCCTATAAAGGGTGAATCTACGATTTTGGTCATTTTGACTTATTTGTAGATCTTACTTTGTTGAACATTTTTGCTGGTAATACAGTTTGTCTTTATCTATAATAACTAGACATTGAACCCGCGCGGGCGCGGGAAAATAACCTTTTTTTATGGTGGCCATATTGACTATAAAAAGTTGTTGCGGCCATGTTATTCATGGAACAGGAACTCAATATGGATGTTGTGGTTGGCTTCCCATAAAATTTCTTGTCAAGTAGGTGGTATCAACTGATAGTTTCATGTCTATATATGATGTAGTATTCCAGAAATGGATGTTAATGCAAACTTTAACCAAAGTCAATGAAGCGTGAAATGTAGGTCAACGTGACCCAATTGTCATATGCGGCTGTTCATTACTACCGAAGATGTATCCACTGATGAAGTAGACTGTATGCCACGTAGAATTACCAAAATGGACCTTAACGTTCCATCAAAGTCAAAATCTATGACGAAAACACAACCACATATATTGTCAATATTTTTATTGTTAAAATTAATTCTGAACTGGAACTTGATGAAAAGCTCATTTAATACACATTTCATAGTGCATTACCTTTTTCCTTCAGAATAAATATGAAAGTAAACATTTCCTTAGTGGCGGATGAATTTTTCAAAAGATGCCGTGAGTTTGGTAGAGCAAATTTTTGGAAAATAATTGTTCCAATTGTTCCATTTCCATCATGGGCAGGGCAAGTGAGGCTTAATTCACAAATATATCCAATAATCAGACGATAAAAGCATTTTTAGTGTGTGGCTGCGTGTGCTGTCCACGTTTATATTTATCAAAGATGTCCGAGATAAATTTCGCCGTTAATGATAAAGATGACCATTTGTTAAAAATATTTTTATCTAGGGCTTACAGAGAATTGTATGGTAGAGATATATTTAGACAGGTCATATGACAAATAATGTAAAAATAGATAATGGTTGGTTTTATCACTTTGTGCAAGGTAAACATCCGAGCAATCCAAAAAACAGTTAGGAATTCCTCTTAACTTTACCTTACTTCTTCATAATCTTCAAAGTTCATAACCTTTACAGTTCGGAGAAATTGATTATTGTAGAAAAACAATCCATGAAGCGGAAACATCCCACTCGAAGGAGAATGTTTTTAATTTGTTTTATTCTTTTTTCGTAATTTCAAACAGAAAGACATTCAAAATATGTGCATACTTATTTATTTAAATCAATGTGTTAAAATGATGCATTCGAGAACCTTCTAAAGGATATGTTGGGAGAATTCATATCGGAAAAGTGCATAAAAATTCCATTTGCACATAAATAAATTATAAATGCAGATTGTCAAATCCGATAATAACCTTTATAATCTGAACCATACATCGTCTATTGTAAACCACGCATTTTGCCGCCTATTCGGCTAATTCGTAAATTTAGTATTATAGATATTCAAGATAATAACCTAAAACTGAAAAATGTCCTTAAAATTAGCAATTCAGGGAAAATAACCCAACAAACGGTTGACCAATTCGTCTGAAAATTTCACGGCAGGTAGATATATTCAATATGTTCAGAATAAGTGTGCAATATTTCAGAAGTGTAAGGTTTATGGTATTGGAGTTTCAGATAACACAAACTAGGTAACCTTGGTACCGAATGCACCTAAAAATGACTAACTAGGTAACATCATTTGGAGTATATATTTATTTTCAGTAATTTATCTAAGCCCAAATCTCTTCCTGTCGCAAACAAAAATCTTCTTTCTTGTCAACATTGTTATTCATACTCATCCGGTGAGATATATTTACTAAAGATCGAACGATGATATTGCATTCTTGGAATTCCTCAAGTTTTTTTTATTTCCTCTTGATAAACGATTGAAAATATATATTTTGTTGTGTTTTTAAATTTGTGGATTGCGTTGTCCACGAAATCCACAAAAATTGGTGTACCATGAATAATAAGTGTTTCACAGTATATGAAAAAAAACAACACAAGTATGAGAGATTTTTAAAAAAAAAAGTCTTCTGACTGGAAGCTTTCTGAACAATAAATGCCATAAAATACCTGTCTTGAGAGTTTAATTCAAGTACTAAGAGTAGATACACTAAATGTCTCGCCTCAGTATGCACATGGGCATAGAATAGAATTATATGATACCCGACATTTAAGAAAAATGCATTAAAAGTAAGATATAGTTATGGTTAGGTGACATTTGTCTGAAAAATCTCATGTATTTCACTAAAGCCTAAAATTGTGTCCTTGGTCAGCTGAAATGTATTTACAGACGAAAATGGTGGGTCTACAAATAACATTTGTTGAGAAATGGACTTTGTAAGAGCCACTCAAGCATGAAATTAAGGTCAAGGTCATGTGTCAGACCATATGTATTAAAGCTACAGAGCATGAAAATATGACAAGTCAGTCAAGAGTAAAACTCAAGTCAAATCTATAGACCAAATATGGTTGATCTTTGTAAAACAGTTGCTGAGAAATTAATACATATAGCTTGTCTTTGCGACATTTGTCGCAGGGCAGACCAAAACTAGGGAAGGTAGTTTGCTACTTTCTTTTTACCTTGTCCCTTTTAAAGGCACTAAGTATAAATATATCAATAAAAACTTTTGGGTAGTCTCAAAAAAAATTATGGACAGTTGCACATATATTTTTATTTGGACAAATATACTTTTCTTTACCTGATTAGCAAAATTACATTCACACTGTTGGTACTTTTAGCACCCAAAGCAAAACTGGGCCAAGTAAAAAAACTGTGTTTCTATAATCAAAGTACTGAACTACTGAACATCAGAGGACCTCAAGTTATGTTGGATTATTGATAAATGACAGGTGTTTATATAGTACGTGCCAGACAGATGTTCACCTTACAGTATAGTACACATAATATAATTTGCTATCATATCTGAGATACCGTCTTATAGTAAGAAACTTATCTTTGTGAATTATCCATGAAATGTTGACGTGGTCAAATGAGAACTGCTAGATTGGCATTATGACCGTATAGTTGCACACTTGCAAAAATCTTTAGCTTATTACTTATGACAGAGAATCAACATAGCAAATATTTTTTTGACTAGTCACTAAATTATGAGAAAGAGATAAATTGTAATATTTGGGTGAAAGATACCCAATCTAATTAAAAACCGATCTCTCATCGCTCCCGTTTTCTGATATGTCGCGTGGAAGATCTAACGAAATCCGCTTTGAGGTCACATGTGAGTGAACTGGAACTTATGAATTTATAATGACATGCAAATGAGTTGACTTCCTATCAGTAAGCCAATCAAAAAAGTTTATGAATTCTGGGGACTGACGATTTCTTCGTAATCAACTTACAAGATCGCGTAAGCCGCAATTTCATTGGTCGAACAGGACACACCTACGAGGTCACTCACATGTGACCTCAAAGCGGGTTTCGTTAGATCTCCCACGCGACATATCAGAAAACAGGAGCGATGAGAGATCGGTTTTTAATTAGATTGAAAGATACCACATGAACAGTAAACTCATATATCTGTTACGCTGAGCTTTTTGGTCTAATTTTAGCCAGTGATGATACTGTTGTACGTGTGTGTGCTGGCTACAAGTATGGGGAAAAGGTACCGAGAATTATACTCCTTGCTCAACGCAACACAACTCTCTCAACACAGTTAAGGAATTCAATCCTTCCCAGAATATGCACAAGCTGTTTTAAAGAAAAGTAAAAATCCAAAATGAGGAGGACGAAATGTGTTTATTAAATACATGAAGTAAATAAACAATAAACATTAATAACATTATTTTTCTCTTTCCGCGAGTACAATAGATATCTCTCTTTTCTAATTAGTCATTTCTTATTCATTAAAAATAAAGACGAGATGCCAGTGATTATTTTTTTACTTCTAATACATATCTGCGAGGAGAAATATTATTCTTTGATTCACTTCAACTTTGCTCCACAACCTGTAACTGATGATTTATTTACAAACTAGAGGTGTGAATGACCCGTTATCAGTACACTTTAACCTCACAAAATTATGATAATTAATAGAACTGTGCTTCCCTACTCTACAATATAACAAACCGCTAACTTAGGATCATTCTAATGATATCTCTTAACAAGAAAGATCACATCAAATGTCTAATAGCAGTTTTTCACAAATTAGAGCAACGAAATCCAGCATGTATAAAATATAGGAACTACTATGCTTCCCCACTCTACAAAATGCAACAAGTTGACAATCAGACCACTTTAATAGCATTTCTTAATAAGAAAAGCCACATCAAATGACCAATCATCTCTTTTTGCAAATTAGAGCAACGAAATACAGCATTCCTCTACCAAAATAAAGTTTTTCTCAAGACAACCTGAACAAGAACACCTATACCAAAATCAAAAAAGACAATGCTATTATTTCCATGAAGTGAATCAAGAATATTTTAATTTTGAATTATAAAATTGCCTACATAACACCCAATCATTTTAATTAATAATTAATGGTTAATTATGCCAAAACATAAATATTTCAGACAAAATTGACCACAAATACAAATAATGTATAATTATGGGGTCATAGCTTCAAGATATTTAATAGTAGGTGCCAAAATAGTATATTTTAGTCTTAGTAGAATTATCACAAGTATTTCTATTTGAAATTTGTAATCGCTTGACCAATTTAGGGCCATTCTAACCCTTCGTGAACCTCTCTTTTCCTATAATACGTAGTAAATTCATCCGCAACAACAATTTTTCGGTACGTCATTGATATTAAAGATTGTTTGATTAATATACTAATATTTCTAACGACAAAACATTTTCATATTATTAATTTGGATTTAAAAAAAAAATCTGAGTATTCATTGAAAACATGAATTTAAAAGAAGCGATAAGGAATTTTATTTTGCACTATATAATGTCCGCGGGTCTATAATTTTTATAGGTCGGTTATCATTCCAAAACTAATTTAAATATATGCATATATGCAAATAAGCGGGAAATTTAGGCGATGACAATACACTCGAGGCCCTGACGGTCCTCTGATGTAAAAATTACGGTTGATAGGTAGTCAAATACTTTCTGCATGCAAATTTGAACTGGTTTCTATAAGTGAAATATTCTTTAATACAGCTTAGTGAAAATATCACTGGGTAGGCACAAAATATAGGGTCATTTGACTGATTTCCAATTTTTTATGAATTACCTCCCCAGGTTTTTAACTACAGCTATCAGGCATTATGACTGTATTACAATATATGCAGACTGTTTATTCCTGCATTAAACATCTTAACCTTTTATCCTCCCCAGGTTTTTTTTATAGATATGTCCTCTATAAATTAAATTTTACACAATCTGAAGTTAAAATTCTGCATATATTTTTCATGATCTAATATATCAATTAACAATGGCATAGCCACAATTAGAAATCATGGGAGCTAATAAATGTTAAACTGGAAAGTAGTCAATTGGGTTAATGCAAAAATGGATTTTTTTACTTGGCCTTTGAAGATCATTTGGTAGAAAGAAGTACAGACAAACAGAATAAAACTGAACTTTAACACAAGTTTAACAGACCCGTACCTTTCAAGTAAATAAATTTCTTATATATACCTTTTCTGATAGCTATAAAAAAAACATTGTTCGATTTTATTTGTGTTTTCTACAGGCTGTTAAGCCTGCTTCTAAATCCCCATATCTGCCCTACCCAACCCAATGAAATCGTTCTCAAAACGTAAACAACCTTACAATAAAATTATTTCTACCCAATCGAAAACCTTGTTATATTTTAACCATATTTGGATAACGTGTGCTATTTCTGGGTGCAATACACATAAACGATATTTAGAGAGGTCACTCATGTTTGATACATGCCACACTGAAAAATCAGTAAAGTCCTCGAATAGATTAAAAACAAAGATTTTATTCCAGGTTTTGGATATTATGTTTTCAAATAAAACAAATTTAATCGTATAAGCAAACATCAACGTTTGGTTCTATTTCTTAATTAACCCAGTGTCTGTTGTACCATAAAAATATAGCCATAAAAAAAATTGTACTGTTTGGCAAACCCCTCACCATACAATTTTGTCCTCTGTCATTTCCATGATACACAGACTCAGAACTTATATTGGAATAATCAAGGTTTATAAATTCACCTCACAATTAAGGCCAAAAACAAACTTTTGTTTCTTACCTCAACCCAAAAAAATGTCAGAGTCAGTAAATTGGCACTTTACCTTTTTTCCTCTGACACAGAGAGAAAAACATTTTTTTTCTACCTTCGATCCAGTTTTAAACCCATATGAGAAGTTCAGTGACAGTTTCCTGCTGTTTGCATATAAAAACAAAATGCAATATGAGATAAATTGCTTCGCTGAGCGCAGCTGGATACGACCGCAGAGGTCCAACCCTGAACAGTTGGGGCAAAAATGGACACAATATTTGCGCTTGATACAGGTCTGAAATTGGATTGTAATTACATATTTGACACATAATAGGTTTCTGACACAAAATAACTGTAGTCAAAGAACTTAGAATTGGTCATATGATTTGAATTTATACACAATTTTTTGCTTTTTGTGCAATACAATATGCTGTTGCAAATTGAACTCCCTCCCCCAAAAAATAAATTAAAAATTTTTACCGCTTTTTTTGCTTTTGTGCAATACACTATGCTATTGCGTATTGACCCCCCCCCCCCAAAAAAAAAAACTTATTGTACCCCCCCCCCCCCCCCAGCCCTTTTTTTGCAAAAAAAATGTTTGAAGAAATTTTCTTACTTTCTGAAATCTGAACTGAGAAAAAATTGTCCCCCCCACAATTTCTTATTTACCCCCTAAATTTTCACCCCCCCCCCCCCCACCTTTCCCTTTTTCCAAAAAAAAATTCTTTCCCTCAAGATAAGGTCATAATCCCTATTCAAATTTCTCATGGAGTTTGCAAACATAATTACCCATTTAAATACATCATTGAAGTCTTAAAATAGAAAATGACATATGGCTAAAATTAATAGTAATTAATAGTAACTTCTAAAAATAAACTGACAGCTATAAATCACCCAAAGGCAATCTACATTTCTTTATACATAATTGAATCATACACAATATTTTACTTTAAATGTGTTTAGATTACCTCCCTTACACCAAGATAATCTCATAGATTTCTATTTACTTATACTAAAGTTATTGTGCAAAAACCAAGAAAAATGCTTATTTGGGCCCTTTTTTAGCCCCTAATTCATAAACTGTTGGGATCAAAACTCCCAAAAATGGTCATAAGCCTTGTGTTAAAATTTCATAGATTTATATTTACTTATACTAGAGTTATTGTGCGAAAACCAAGAAAAATGCTTATTGGGCCCTTTTTTGGCCCCTAATTCTTAAACTGTTGGGACCAAAACTCCCAAAATCAATCCCAACCTTCCTTTTGTGGTCATAAACCTTGTGTTTAAATTTCATAGATTTCTATTAACTTATACTAAAGTTATAGTGCGAAAACCAAATGTCTTCGGACGACGACGCCGCCAACGTCATACCAATATTCGACCGCAAAAATTTTGCGGTCGTATAAAAACTAAGTACATGTTTAGATTCAGCATATCAAAGAACCCCAAGAATTCAATTTTTGTTAAAATCAAACAAAGTTTAATTTTGGACCCTTTGGACCTTAATGTAGACCAATTTGAAAACGGGACCAAAAATTAAGAATCTAAATGCACGGTTAGATTCGGCATATCAAAGAACCCCAATAGTTAAATTTTCGATGAAATCAAACAAAGTTTAATTTTGGACCCTTTTGGCCCCTAATTCCTAAACTGTTGGGACCAAAACTCCAAAAATCAATCCCAACCTTCCTTTTGTGATCATAAACCTTGTGTTTAAATTTCATAGATTTCTATTTACTTATACTCAAGTTATTGTGCAAAAACCAAGAAAAATGCTTATTTGGGCCCTTTTTTAGCCTCTAATTCCTAAACTGTTGGGACCAAAACTCCCAAAAACAATCCCAACCTTCCTTTTGTGGTCATAAACCTTGTGTTAAAATTTCATAGATTTCTATTAACTTATACTAGAGTTATTGTGCGAAAACCAAGAAAAATGCTTATTGGGACCTTTTTTGGCCCCTGATTCTTAAACTGTTGGGACCAAAACTCCCAAAATCAATCCCAACCTTCCTTTTGTGGTCATAAACCTTGTGTTTAAATTTCATAGATTTCTATTAACTTATACCAACTAAAGTTATAGTGCGAAAACCAAATGTCTTCGGACGACGACGCCGACGACGGACGACGACGACGACGACGACGCCAACGACATACCAATATACGACCGCAAAAATTTTGCGGTCGTATAATGAATGTGTTTCTTTATTTTGTAAAGACAATTAGAAAGAAAAGAAAGAAAATCTATCCTAATATAAAGAAATATACATTTACATTATAATAAGCAGCTGCGCCACGAGCGCATGATACGCTCGTCGTCTTGTAAAAAAAAAAACATAATAAATGTTTTTGGAATCCTCCTTTATTTATTGGAGCTGCTGGTGGGATGTATATGGAAACCCGGCAAAACATAAGCGTGTAAACTTTAAAGCAATAGAGATACGGCGCGAAATGTGACCAAAAATTCAATTACTCAAAAAAAAAAAGAAAAAAAGTAGAGAATCACCACGAAAAAGTATACAGATCTTCAGATTAATATAACTAAGAAGTGTGTAAAGTTTTATGCAATAAGCATAAATCGTTTTTGAGATACGGCGCGACATGTGAAAACCCGCCCTTTTTTTTTACAAAAAAACTCAATAACTCTAAAATTAAATTTAAAATCATCACCAAAAAGTATACAGATCTTTAGATTAATATAACTAAGAAGTGTGTAAAGTTTTAAGCAATAATCATAAATCGTTTTTGAGATACGGCGCGACATGTGAACCCCACCCCCTTTTTTTTACAAAAAAACTCAAAAACTCTAAAATAAAATTTTGAATCATCACCAAAAATTATACAGATCTTTAGATTAATATAACTAAGAAGTGTGTAAAGTTTTAAGCAATAATCATAAATCGTTTTTGAGATACGGCGCGACATGTGAACCCCACCCCCTTTTTTTTTACAAAAAAACTCAGAAACTCTAAAATAAAATTTTGAATCATCACCAAAAAGTTGTATACTGATCTTTAGATTAATATAACTAAGAAGTGTGTAAAGTTTTAAGCAATAATCATAAATCGTTTTTGAGATACGGCGCGACATGTGAAACCCCTCCTTTTTTTTTACAAAAAACTCAAAAACTCTAAAATAAAATTTTGAATCATCATCAAAAAGTATACCGATCTTTAGATTAATATAACTAAGAAGTGTGTAAAGTTTTAAGCCATAATCATAAATCGTTTTTGAGATACGGCGCGACGTGTGAAAAAAACACACTTCTGTTTTAGTTACAAAGTCCCGTAACTCAAAACGTTTTAATCTTATTTTCACCAAAAAGTATACAGATCGTTTGACCATCATAAGAAGCAACTATTTTAAGCTTCGTGAAATTTGGATGAGTTGTTCTCAAGTTACGGCGCGACATGTTTACGACGGACAGACGGACGCCGGACATTTGTATACCATAATACGTCCCGTCAAAATTTTGACGGGCGTATAAAAACTATCAATCTGGGTTTTTACAGAATGCAGATGTAACACATGATCAGCCAGCCATGACAATGTGACGACTAAAAAAGGCGTTCTTTCAGTGAAACTTCAGTAACTAATGTTATTTGGAAACTCCCATTTTTCTTTCCATCTGAACGATATGCGGGGTGTTCATACTGTTATGACTGTACATTTCTTTTATCATGGTTCGATAACATATTTAGTGTAAAAATGGAGAAAACTCAAATAGTCCCAGAAAAATAAAAGTGAGTTAACCTTAGATTATGTCGTTTAAAATAACAACAAATTTGGTAGAATATTTCAATAACTGAAGTTTTTGTGATTTTATTCTAATTATTTCAGGAGGAGACAAGAAAATGCATATGATTGTAACGAACGTAAGCTAATTCCGAAGTGCTTTTGACCAAAGACCAAATTTCATTTTCCTCCTATTGGAGAATTGGTTTGTGTTTTAGGACAAGAAACAAAAAGGAACTTAAAATCCTAGCTAAGGAAGGAAAGGATAATTACATGTATATCCGATACGTGATGGGGCTAAATAATTACACGAGAAGAAGTTTCTGTGCTTATATTTGTTGTGGGATTTTATATATTTTTTTTTTATTGAATTAAAATAAAATTGAAAAAATACATTAGTCAGTTTATACCGAATAAAGATGGAAAATTTTCTTTGGTCTTTTGTGGAGTTTGAATGCAACGTGATCTATGGAGGTAACTGTGAGTGGTTATCTGTGAATGGTCCAGATAAAGGGGCAAATCAAATTGCAGATAACCACCACAGTTCCTCCCATTATGTTATGGTGCGGATAAAAATATGAAAACAGTCGGTCCATGTAAACAAGTACCAATAGGTGATTGACCTATTACGACTCAACGCATCAGCTCATTGGTTTTCTCTTTATGCGATTGTTAATTGAGCCTGGTCCCCGCTGGGAACCCTACTTTTGTACTAAGATGGATATTTGTGTAGCCTACGGAAAACTTCCGAATTTTCTATTGACTCGGAAAACCTCCATATTTTCCTCTTTACACAGGACACTATACAATTTAAGGATTGTCTAAGGTTCTACTTAACGAAGAATAATCTAACTAAGATTTTATCGGAAATATCCATTTGATTGACCAAGTAACATTTTCAGGGGCGCAAGAAATTTGCGGAAAATTTTGAAAAAGGGATTTCTTGACTACTTATAAAAAGTGTGAAAAATGAAAGGTATGAATGACATGTATGATACAATAACTAGTGTGAAGTGGCCAACAGTACCATCCCAAATACTAGCCCAAAATAACCGCTACCCCACAATAAGAAATGGTGCGTTCGTCGATTTGACTTGAGTAATCCTTATGTATCTCTAATATAAGTTACACAACATTATACATACATATCGAGTAATATATCTGACGTAATAAAACACACAAAATACTTTAAAAATGGGTTTTCTTTGACTTCAGCGTTTCCGGAAATATTTGCAAAAATTATAAAAAAAAAACTGAAATGCAAAAAAATGGGGGAAAAAATCTGTTTAAAATACATCAAATCTAATATATATCAAACCTTAATACCGAGGAACAGTGTATGATGCAAAACGGTAACTTCCAGCCTAATACAGTGAAAAACCTGAAATGGACCTATCTGAAAATGTGGGCAATTCCTAAGCAATCGAGTCTAATTAGCAGCCATTGAATGAGAGGTAGGTAATCCTTAGCCCTTTCGTACAAACTACCATTTCTCTAGCCATTTTTCTGGGCTTGTTGCAAAATGATAATCCATCAGTCTGATACAGTGAAGACCGTGACATAGACCTATTTTGAAACTTTTGGCCACCTCTTAACAATTGAGTCTAATTAACGGCCGTTTTATAAGAGGTAGTCATGGTCTAGATCTTTCGTACAAACTACCTATTTGCATTCCTGAAGACTTTTCGGGAAATGATAACCCCTGATACCGTGGGCCTATTTGGAAACTTTGGCCACCTCTTAAAAATTGAGTCTAATTAACGGCCATTGTATAAGCGGTAGTCATGGTCTAGACCATTCGTACAAAGTACCTTTTGTCATCTCTAGAGGCTTAGAGGAAATTCTGGACTTGTTCCGAAATGATAGCCCCTCAGTCTGATACAGTGATATGGACCTATTTTGAAACTAGGGCCAGGCCTTCGCAATATAGTCCAATTAATGACCATTGTATTAGAGGTACATTTGTAGGTATGGCCTAGACCTTTCGTACAAACTACCCTTTGTCATCTCTGGAGACGTAGGGAAAATTCTGGACTTGTTGTGAAATGAGAACCTCTCATTCATATACAGTGAAAATCGTAATATGGACCTTCTGAAAACTTTTGCCAGCCATTAGCAAACTAGTCTAATTAACGGCAATTGAATGACAGGTAGGTATGGCCTATACCTTTCGTAAAAACTATAGTTTGAAGCGTAGGGGAAATTCTGGACTTTTTGGAAAATGGTACCTCTCATTCAGATACAGTGAAACCCGTGATATGGACCTATTTGGAAAATTTGGCCAGCCCATAGCTAACGAGTCTAATTAAGAACCACTGAATGAGAGGTAGGTATGGCCTAGCCCTTTCGTACAAACTACCGTTTTCCACCCCTAGAGGCGTAGAGAGGTGGGTACGGCCTGGACCTTTCATACAAAGAACGTTTGACATCCTTTGAAGTATGGGGGAAATTCTGGAATTATTGCAAAATGGTACCTCTCATTCAGATACAGTGAAAATCGTGATATGGATGTATTTGCAAACTTAGACCAGCCCGTATTAGTAAACGAGTCTAATTGACGGCCATTGTATAAGATGTAGATATGGCCTAGTCCTTTCGTACGAACTACCGTTTGCCATCCGCAGAGGTGTAGGAAAAATTCTAGACTAGTTGCGAAACGGTACTCTCAGTCAGATACAGTGAAAACCGTGATTTGGACCTATTTGGAAACTTGGGCCAGTCCTTATAAAACGAGTCTAATTAACGGACATTTTATGAGAAATATGTATGGACTAAACCGTTAAAATACACTACCGCATGTCATCCATAAAGGGATAGAGGAAATTCTGGACTTCTTGTGAAATGAGAACCTGTCATTCAGATCTCAATACAGTGAAAACCGTGATATGGACTTATTTGAAAACCGTGATATTGATCTATTTGGAAACTTAGGTTAGTCCTCCGTAAACGAGTATAATTAACGGTCATTGTATGAGAGGTAGGTATGGCGTAGACCTTTCGTACAAACTACGGTTAGACATTCATAGAGGCGAAGGGGAAATTCTGGACTTTTTGCGAAAGGGTACCTCTTAGCCAGATACAGTGAAAACCGTGATATGGACCTTTGTTTTAAAACTTGGAACATCTATATGATATAACGCATGTATTTTAAACAATTTTTAATATTTAATTTGATACAGGATATTATTTGCAACTAAATTGCAATTGTTGAACAAATTTTATCCTTAAATAAACACTTCGGGGAATTCCTTTAATATATGGCAAAATTGGCAGGATAAAATTGCGTGCACTGGTCTAATTTATTTTAATGTACGCTGATTTTACCTATAAATTCAAGTTCTACTGGTCAGATAGAACAGCTGCATTGTACATGTACTACTTTGACAGAAATATGAATTTCATGCGATATCATTTCAAATATTACATATCACACAAAGTGAAAATAGGTATATTTTAAGGTTTTATTACGTTCAAATCCGACTTGAATCTTAGACCAATTATTAATAAGAAGCCTCTTCTGACCTGCACGAACACCTCTTGTAATCTATAGTGTAGGTTCAATTATAGACTGATGAAAATCGACAATATGATCTTATGAGCATTATAAAAGACAACTCAATTAACTTGAACCTTCAAGAATGTAGCCGTCAATGCCACCCAACAATGAAGCCATCCGTCAATAATTTATCCGGTAATAATCATGCGTTTGGTGAAAACGGTTTTACATGTACATAATATAGTCAAATAAATTTAAACACTTTTTTAATAAAAACAAATTATGATTGTTATCACATGCTTAAATAAGTTATACATGTGCTGGGACAATTTTGTAAATAAAGATAAATACAGAAATGATTTTATGTAATAGAACAAAAAATAATTTGATAGTTATAAAATGAAAACCCACACGCAGTCTCGTAAAGAAATTGTTTCTTACAACAGACCTTTTCAGAAAAAAAAGTTCGAACAATACAACAAGTTTATGCAATTACTTTGAAAATATAGGGATATCGGATATGTGTCAATGAAATATATTCAAACTGGATTGAAAATAAAATTATTACATGATGGCTACATCATTTTAAAATAATGAATAATAAAATGGTCAAATTTGAACCAACCTTCCTCTAATTAGGGAAATAGCTCGGGTAGGGCTTGTAGAAGCTATGTATTGAAAAACCATGTCTGCAGCCCATAAACCATAAGCTGTGTCAGTAGTTCGACTATTTCGCTATTCATTATTTGCTGCGGTAGCCATTATTAGAGAAAATATTGAATACCGCCCTATAGTCCACAAACCGGAAGTGTGTCACGGATTGACCATATACCCCTTGGAGTCCTTTCTCACACTCTCACACTTGTCAAGTGTCCCTAATTATGGGAAGGATGGTTCTAATTCGCCACTGAAATAGTTCGGCTAGGGGTTTTATAAGCTATGTGCTGAAAAACCACGCCGGGAGATGTGTCACGTGTTGAGTATATACCTATTGTGACCCTGTTATCACACTATTACTTGACTTTATTCCCTTACCCCTAATTAAGAGAAGAATGGTTCAAATTCGACCATTTAATTATTCAGTATTGGAAACTGCGATAGCATCTTGTTTATACAGGTCTAATATTATAAGGACTCCCTTATTAATATTTCTAGGAAACCTCTGGAATTCTATACGAACCTGTGAAATTCATACATTGTTCCCAAAGTATGTCTGTGTGGGATGAAAGCTAGGCCTTAGGAAAGATAAGAGGATGAATAATTCATTCATTGAATTTTAGAGCATGGGTTAATTCCTGTCTTTATTGTAGATAGAAAAAAGGGGAGGATAGTAATATTCTAGTATTGAAAAGAAAACAATTCTTTTATATGTGATGTAAAAAGCTAGAAAAAATCAGAATCGAGGGAGTTGGCGCTTTGTAAAATTTAAGCTTTTAGAACATTCAGAGGGCTGAGCCTGTATCGCTCACATGGTATGAAAGCAATTTTTATTGATTTACCTGAGAAAAGTCACTTCTCCCTATCATTATGAAGTGCGGTAAGCCTTGTAGGAACCAATTCTTTCTTCACCAAGGTCCTTCTACTTACATGTCAGCATATTGTAAAATTTGGTGGTTCTCCAGAAGATTTTTGCATGTATTTCAAATAGGGTCTTATTTCAACCTAAGTCCTCCGATGGCCATTTTGAATTATTGATCGGCAGCACCAGAGTAACAACACATGGAGAGCACCTTAAGAGGAACATTTAGACCATGTTTGGTTTCAGTTTCAAGCAATTCTGCGGTTCTGCAGATATAGACATTTTCTGTCAAGTTTGGCTCTATTTTTTAAATCAACCAATCAGAAACAAGAATTGCCAATGGCAGGCATGTTTGTCACCTGATCTGGACAAAATGAGAAAATTTGGTAAAAAAAAAAACTCAAACAGATGCTTCCCGTCAAGTCTCGTTCCCTTTAAATTGGCCAAGCGGACAATTAACAACCGATGAAAGACAAGAACTGCCCATGACGGCCATGTTTGTTACCTGATCAGGACAAAATGAGGAAACTTTGTATAAAGCCTCCCAATTAGATGTTTACTGTCAAGTTTCGTTACATTTGGCCAAGGGACTTCAAAGGAGAAGATTTTTTATATCAGCCAATCAGACACAAGAACTGATCATGGCGGCCATATTTATATTCCGATCAAGAAAAAATGAGGAAACTTTATAAAGGACCTCCCATATATGCTTCCTGTCAGGTTTCGTTCCATTTGGGAAAGCAATTTCAGAGGAGAAGATTATTTTATATAAGCTTATCAGAAACAAGAACTGCCAGCGGTGACCATATATGTACTTTGATCGGGATGAAATAAAGAAATTTTGTAACGAACCTCCCATAGATGCTTCCTGTCAAGTGTCGTTCCATTTGGCCAAGCAGTTCCAGAGAAAAAAAATTTAATCAACCAATCAGAAATAAGAACTGCCCATGGAGGCCATATTTGAAGTCTGATCGGGACGTAATGAGGAAACTTTATAACGGAACCCCCATATATGCTTCCTGTGAAGTTTTGTTCCATTTGGCCCAGCAGTATCAGAGAAGAAGATTTTTGAAAATTCAGCCAATCGGAAACAACAGTTACCCATGGCGGCCATGTTTGTTGTCCGATCGGGACACAAATGAGCAATATTTATAAAGGACGTTACGTAGATGCTTCCTGCCAAATTTAATTCCATTTGACTAAGTGGTTGCAGAGGAGAAGACACGTTGCCTTTGGTCCATAGATCGTATGTATAAAATTACTTAAGTTAAGATTTTGCTAAGAAATGACTTAAGATAAGTGAACTCGGATTGCATTGGGTAAGTGGTATACATAAAACAAGTTAAGTTAAGAATTTGCTTAGCATAATCTTAGTTTATTGAAATCAAACCAACTCCAATCAAGTCATATGCATAAAGCAACTTAAATTAAGAAAATGCTTCAGATTTGACTTAGGTCCAAGACACCTATACTAAGTCGTTTCAAATCATTTAGCTGTGCGACTTAGTGAAATGCAAAAACTTAAATTGTTATAATACAAAAAGTCATATGATTTTTGTAATATTTTGGAGAAAATGTATCCTCTAACCACTTTTTCTCTTAGAATGTAACATATTTGTATAGAAACTATTAAAAAGTCCTTTTCCGATAACCCCTATGACTCCTTTTTACGGTTTGCATTTGGATTTGCATTTACATTTCACTATTTCTCAATGATCAAGACAGATTTCCTAGTGAAACGTCTTGCACACCTTTTTAAAGAATAAAAATGAATTATCAAAAAATGACTCCGTCTCGGATAACCCGTTACTTACTTAATTGGTTAAAAACACAATAAATAAATGGTTTAAAATAAGTCATCTTCAGTGGTAGTACATAACAATTAAATTCTTAAATAGATGTTTGACACAGAACTTTCATAAATCCCTAGTGATATTCGTTTATACTTCTTAAAGTTTCATATTCCGCCAATTATTTCATTGATCTTTTATGGTACTGTTCCTAAACTTTTTACGCAAAATTCAAACTTTAAAATTAGATATTTGTAAATATGAATAAACATCTATGATTTTTTCTTCATCAGATATATCAATATCAGACATTGTAAAAAATGGTTTGCGAGAAAACCGTTTCAATGAAGCTCTAAATAAGATTAGTTTGTCGTAAGTAATTGTAAGGCTCTAAAATATTTGACCATTTTTACTGGATCAGTGCTATTCAAACACGCCCGAACTCCTTTTTAATCCATTAACAAAATATTATTCGTATGAGAGCTATTTAAGAAACAACGGCTAATTGGTGTGTACTGATATGATAAATGAGGGGAGGACAGGACGGTAGTCTTCACGCTTCTCCCCTTTCCTCCTTTCTCCCACCCCTCTTCTCCTTTCTTCTACCAAAAAAACATACTGAATAATAAAGAAACGCATAACTTCGTTTAATTTCCCAAAAAGCAAATTCTGCCATTAACATGATTAACCAAGTAAAATTAAATAACCAATTTATTTTTTATGTTATAAAGGTTAATTTAAAATTGTATATGCTTGTTCATTAGATTTGGCTCTGTGCCACATCCGTAAGGTGCCTCTGAAAAACGGATATTCCATATATCGCCTTGAAAATTCAGTTTTTCACGGGAACTTTGCGTATAATTCAACGGTTAAGCAAAAGCGTATAAAAGGACCAAGTTTAGAACTTAATTTTATCATAGAGTTGAAATACTGCCACCCCAAAGTTGGTCCCTGCCATTCGAGTAACCTTATCGGTCGTTAAAGTGCACCAGTTCACGGCTGTGAAACATAGTTTGGTGCAGCTAATACCACCAGAGGAATGAAAGACCTTGCATAAAGACTCCTGCATGGTCAAGATCGGTACATCCGGGTCTTTCATCTACGGAATGAAAGAATCAGCTCACAAACAGTCCGAAACCGGCTTCCACAGCAAGGCATTAGACCCAGAAGGCCGCATTTTGGGGAAGTATTGACGCCATTATACAGATGTGAAAGAGTCCGTTGGTGCAACAAATTGAGGGGCTGGACATTTCAATACTGGCGTAGCATTTGGTTTATATCTGTAAATTATATTTGTTCAGCATCTACCTTGTTTAAAGAAACTTTAAACCACAAAAAGAAGAATATATGCTTAATCATTTTTATTAAATTTGATATTCTTTACCTTGACATGTTGAAAAATTTAATAAATGGTCAACTAATGAATTACGAAATCTAGGTTGTAGCTTGATAAAAGATATTAAAACACCTTTAGAGTTGTTTGTGATACTCTAAAGACGGCTAAAATATCAAGAATCAATACATTCTGCTGAATAGAAGCGGTAAAGTTATAATTCTGTATCAATTTTTATTGATATTTCTGCCTTTTTTGCAGAGTTATCTCCCATTTTCAATGCAAATCTCCATAGGAATTTTAAAATCGTGATTTTTCAGTCTTCCTCAAGTTAGATTTTGTTGGACGTTTTTCTGTGTATATTTGGGGTATAATGCTAAAGATTAAAACTTCAAAATCTTCTGTTGCAATTACTTTAAGGTTAGGGTCAACTTTATGCTAGATTGACTGGACTACATCTATGAAAAACGATATTTTTATCAAAATAGACAACAATCAACCACACCACTTCCCTATTGTTTCTTGCACCCGACATTAATTTAGTGTTTCGGCAGTTTTTCAAGCTTCCTTTGGGATGCTTTATTTAGATTTATGTTTACTAATTAACACACTAATAAATAAAAAAAAATAAATAAATATACCATGTATATTTTATTTAAGTGTCACATATTTGATCAGTCTTACAATTATCATAATAGCTGTACATATGAAAGATCAAATACACAACCTAAGCAGACTTACGAGACACTGTAATATATAAAATATTTACGAAACAATTACATTTTTAAAATAAAAAATTGAGGGTTATCTATACTCTATCATAATAAAACCATTTCAAATAAATACATAAAACTAGTGATTTTCTTTGCACCTTTCCCTTATAATAAATATATATTAGAAAAAATAAATCATTACTGAACTTTATATGCAGTTAAAAATATGTTAAATTAAAACATGAAAATTTTTAAAAAAATTACAAATCATGGTAAAAGCTTAAATGAACACAATAAAAACTCTAAATAAAACGTTTCCTTCTTTGAAAATAAATTATATATTGATTGTGCTAAAAAGGCTGGATTTCATCAAGCAAATAAATTTACTGTCATTGCTCTAATAATTTAAAATGTACAATTTAATTGCCTACTTTTGAAAATAACGTATATATAATGTCATCATATAAACATCAGTTCATCAAAAAAATGTTTCTCATCTTCTACTACACCACCTTCACAGAATTTACACAGCCTTTTTGAAACAGGAACGTGCGGGCGTAAAGGTCTGTCTCTATCATCAACGGAAGAGATCCACTTTGAAACATGGCAACTATACGGCGGACAGATCTTGGAAGCTGAAGTTTAAGATACGTTTCAATTGATACATCGGTTTTATATAAGTTTATTTCTGCCATTAAACAATTCCTTCATGAATTCGTTATTATCAACCGCTATTAGCCACTCACGTATGGTACGCATTAAAGTTTTTGTAGTTATGCTAATATTGTTCACCAGGTTACAATGTATCAGCGTAAATATCTTAAACACATGTACTTTAACATTCCATCATTTACGCCTACCACCTGTCCAAGATAGAATTTTACCAGTAAGACGCGTATCATCCGATATTTTGATACTACACAATAGACGAATTTAGGCAGTTCTTTGTTTTGTGAAACATGAAGTCCAGCCCTTGTCGCCCTGTATTATTGGACGTATATCTACCGACGGATGGAAATAATTTCGCAACTATGTTTTGCACAGAGTTTATTACGGAATAAGCTTTAGTACCCCCATATACCGGCACCATAGAAAAGACCAGGTTCTACCGTACTTGAATACAGTTTGGAGTAAACAGAAAAGGACATCGCACCGGCGTGAATAAATTTTCCATATAATGCACCAAGTGCCCTGCTTTGCGGATTTCGAACGGTTAACTGACGGGTTACGGAAATGTATAACATTATTTTTCAACGGATTAATTTTTAGCTTCCATTGATCGCACCATTCAGTTACAACGTCAAGCATTTTTTTACAACTTGTTTCATCTGGTGCAAGTAATGCGATATCGTCTGCATATAACAGTATACTTAATATATCATTGTCTATATCTATACCACATTGAAGCGTGTAAATACGTTTACAAGGTCATTTATGTAGATCGCAAATAATGGGGATGATAGAAGGCAACCTTGTTTTACCCCACAATCTACGTCGAACCATGGAGTAAATTCGTTGTTTACACGGACTGAGCACCTAACATTGTCAGAAAGCGACTGGACAGCCGACAAAAATTTCCCACTTATTCCAGCTCTTCTCAATTTAAAACACAGTAAATTTCTTGGTACAGAGTCAAATGCCTTCCACATATCTAGAAAACAAATAAACGTTGATTGTTCACTTATCTTCCTGTTCGCAATAGTTGAATATAAACTGTAGATGTGTTCCTCGCAACTACGATTTTGGTGGAAACCATTTTGCTCTTCGCACAATATACTGTTGTTTTCTAAAAAATCATTCAGGCGGAGGTTCAAAACACTACAGTTAATTTTACTGGGCACAGATTCCACGATAAGCGTAATTCCACGATAATTCGTCAGTATTCGATCGTCAGTTGTCCAAGGTTTTAAAATCTGGTTTATGATTCCTTTAGTCCACTGTTCTGGAACTTTTCCCAGTACACAGCAACCGTTGCAAAGGACATACAAAAGTTCTATCGCTGTTTCATTCTTTAGAACCTCCTTGGGTATGTCATCGTATCCTGCCGCTTTTCAAAGCTTTGCATATTCTACAGCACGGACGATTTCTTGTCGGGTGATTGCATTATTCAGGTCTGAGGTATCAATGTTAATTTCACCATTATCAACTTCGGGTTCGGTTGCAGTATCTTCGGCGCTAAACAATGTTTCAAAGTCCAATTTCTATCTATTCAAATCTGTGTCTTTATTAGAGTGTATTGTACCGGAAGCATCGACAATTTCCCACGGTATTTGGTTTCGTCTTTCATTGGCAACATCTAACTTTCCAATATTTTTCCAAAAACTCTCGTTTACACGTAGAATCTAGTTTCTTCTCAAGCTCTTTATCTTTCTGATGCTGATAATTTTGTTTGTATTTTCGGTTTAATCTGTCAAAGTTTTTTCTCTCTGAGCAAAATATTCCTTTCAAAGCCTTTTTTACGTTCTGGGTGTCCTTTAAATTTTAACCATTGTTTTTTTCAGATGCGTACGTCTTATTCCACTGTTCTTGTAGTGTATCATTCCAATACGGTTTATAGAGGAATTTTGCACGTTTATTTGCGTGGTTTTTTCCTTGAATTAGAGGTAACTTTTCATTCATTTGATCGTGCATTAAATTCTGAAATTCATCGTAAGCATTTTGCACATTTTGATTCAAAAAGACTGAATGCTCTATATTTGCAATTGTATTTGAAACTTTCTGTCGCACATTTTCATCCATAAGAAAATTTCGCTTGTTGCTAATACAAATTGCTTCATCCTTTTATGCCTTTGTATTATTGAAAGGCAATTTAAACTCCAAAGTTAGCAGAGAATGATCTGGTATACTATCCGGATTATAATTTATTGAATTGATTATATCCGACATTTTTAAAACCCTAAAATCTAGGATGGAATTAATCACTTGCAGGCATAATATGCTTATTATTGTGGTTTGTGTGGATATAGGATTGCTCTAGATCTCATCAGCTCCCTAGATTACTTCCCCTTTAATGAAGTTAATAAATTGCCAAGATTCTTAATTATGTTTTTTCTACGCAATTATTTAGGTTTTATGTTAAAAACCTCTTTGCATTCATGCAGGGTCGACATCGAGCAGATTCTTATATTTTGATAAAACTTTTGTTTACTTTCCTAAGACAAGGATTATATTTCGTACCTTCCGAATGGAATATCCTTTCGATTTTCTCCTTTTTCTTTTAGGAATTCTTTTTATATTTTGGTAAATGTATTTCGGAAGGATACTGACGTTCTAAAGACATTAAAAAAGTCCTAAGGACAAAACTGCAAATTCAAGGCTAATTAGTGAAAACAATACAGTAATGAATACTATTAAAATATATCCTAGAACTATAGCATATCAAACAAAATTGTAACAAGACACCACAAATACTAAAGCAGTACCAATGGGAACTTAAACAAAAGTGGGAAGTGACATCAGCTGCTCCAGCAGAGTACGCATGTCCTGTTCGGTATATATAACCCATCTGTCAAACTGAAAGTGCCTAATAGGTAAATCGTTAATTCCTGTAATATGTTTGTACCAGTATACGTAGGACGTGACTTGTTTTTAAAATAGAATCCTGGCAATTACTTCGTAATGACGTATGCAAAAGAGTTTATTCTATCAACAGAGACTGATCTACCTTAGTGGTTAATTATGTATAACCTCTGTACGACAGTAAAGAACCAACTTTCATAAAAAAATTTTCTAAGTTCACGAGGAATTTTAGAACCATCAAGTTTGTTACAAGTTTTTGGTTTGAGATAGGAAACAACTTTCGTCATCTATGGATTAGTCTAGGTATAATCGCAGAACTTTTAATTGTTATCCCATAAATGTTCAATTTATAATTTTGGGTTGCAATTTAAGCTTATTTTATTATATTAAATACTGCTTACATATATGACACTTACCATGGTACAGGATAAAAACATGGCATATGAAACAGAATTGAACAAATAAAGTGGAACTACTGGCTTTTAAATTTTCATAAGGGATACAACCCAAAGCAGAATATTTTCTACTTGTATTCGAAACTCAGATATTGAATTACATGTAGATACATTTTGTACATGTATTGCCTTAGCAGAAAATACATGAGATATGTAAGCTTAATTTTCAAAACACCTCAAAAGTTTATATATATTACTCTTCAACTTCTATTTCATTTGAACTTATCTTCAAGGTTTTCCGAAAAATTATCACAGTGTGACCTGAATACTTGTAATAAAACAGGTCTTCAGGCATAAATGGAGTCACAGTGTCATCGATTTTATCTTCTAACATTTTACCTACCTAGTATGTGGCTAGGAATTACATCATTAAGTGCATCTGTCAATTTTCTGACCTTTTCGCTTATTTCTGTAAATGAAATTATAGATTTAATAGATGTGACAACCCCGAAATGACTATGTTAATGTACTTTGATCGGATCATGAGTGTTATAACTGATCTGATGATTGCGAATTCTTTAACATAATTCTTTAAACGGTATGTCATAATTTGTTTATATTCCAGATAAGTGCCTGTGAAGCTTGTGTTAGTTGGTGTAAAATAAAAATAAATTAACAATAGGTCATGTTATAAGTGAGAAAGCTATGCCGAGATAATTTCAAGACATATAGCTACTTACATTGTTACGAGTGGATTATCAGATTTCTCCAATCGAGATAGTTAAATTACTGATTTTTTAGCACGAGCTTTAGCGAGTGCTAACAGTTCCGTAATTTAACTATCGAGATAGCCCACACGTAAAAATGTACAATGCTGTTTCTCTAATTTTCAATTCGTTTTGAAATTTTACGATTTGTGATCAAAGGTATCGGATTAATGTGCACAATTTTGTTGGCGCTTCTCCGAAATCCTGACGTTACAATTAATTTCGACCAATCAGTATCCTAGAACAAAAATGTTACTAGTGAGATTATCAATCTTTACACAACAGGTCGAGAGACGGTTAAATTGGCTGCAAATTAGAGCAAAAATAATTATCCCTACATTTCTTCAACTGAACATTTTTGGTGAAATGTCATAAAGTTTTCATTTCCTTTTCTTTTCTGTATGGTTTTGATTACACAAAATGTACGCAAGTCTATTTAAATAACTGTTTCCAGCATCTTGAGTGTAAGTAATTAAGGATAAATATTTAAAAAGCAGCTCTCCGAAATTGAGTATCTGAGTTGTTAGTACTTCCAACGTTTTCCTAGAACCTTTTTGAAGCCTAAAACACAACCTAAATATCTCTTAATGAACAAACTCACTGCAATTCGGTATAATTCTAATAGTATCGAAAAACTATCATTCAAAACAAATTCTTTAACAAGTGTTTCTGTACAATATATACCATCATGTTAGAAACACTTACCTTCAAACTCTTTTGAGATCACCTGCTGATGAATAGCTGTTTTCTCTTCAACATGTTCAATTTTCTCCTGCAATTCTCTAACCTCTGCAAAAAGGGACAAACACTGTATGTTTTATACCAGGTACATTGGTACATGTATTTGGATATGTTGCATAGTTGTGATATATAAGTATTTCATCCCTTAATGAGATAAACGCATGGAGTATAAATTACTATTCCTGGATTTGACATTGTAGTTTTGGGACAGAAGGCATTTGGAAAGTTAACCAATCAGAATTTAGAATTGCCTATGGCAGCCATGTTTTGTATCTGATCCAGATGAAATGAGACTTTTTTTAATAACGGATCTTTTACAAATTATTTCTAGTACTTGACTTTTAGCTTTTAAGATGAGATGAGAAATTACGATTTCCAATTGACTTCAATACGAATTTGTGTTCTACCATAGTTTAGGGTGGTAAACCTTTTTTGAGCAACCATGTATGCAGTTCAATCAACATCAAATGAGAACGTTTTGCGTAGGATCTCTCCTGCTTGATTCTTATAAAGTACGACAAGATTGGCCCTGAAATGTTAGAGGGAGGCAATTTGAAAATTTGAACACTGAGCCTCGGAATCAAGAATTTCCTCTGGTGGCCATGTATTTATACGATCGATAATTTGGTTTAGATTGGCCCCGTGATTACAGAGGAAATAATGAGTTGCCTAACGATAGACGCAAAGGAGTATACAATTACACGACATAGAAAATATGATGAAATTTTTGGGTGGTAAACTATTTTTGAGCAATTTAATTAATATTAATCATTGTTAATTTTGTGTATATAAAAATAGAACAGAAACTGAATTGCTACAGTCAAACATAAGAAAATTCTAATATTTGTCCATTAGATTCCACAATGAATAATATATCACAACGTACCTTTCATCTTTGTCTTTTTCCCTCGTTTTCTTAGTTTATATTTGAATATACCTATTTAAAAATACATTTGAATTATTACAGTTATTCCCAAAGCTTGAAGGGTTTTTCCAACAGAGAAGATATACCCAATATCGAAAGCTTCTGCAAGTCTTCTGTCTAGTAACACCTATGGTCATTATTTCAATGTTACAGCATTATGTACTGTATTGAGCTTGAGTTTTTTTGGATCGTAAAAAAATTAATTTTATATTGCAAGGTTTACACATAAAAAAGCTCTTCATCTTGTTTCCATCAAAATTATTGTTTTACACAAAGACAATGCGCTTCTTTAAATAATCTAGATTTCCATAAATATGTAAAGTCAAGAAATACCAAAGGAGGGAAAAATCGAAACAACTGACACACTCCGTAGAACAACGAAGACAAGACCAAAACAATACATGCACTACAACTAAAAACTAAAAACATATGAACAACATGGACCCCACCAATAACCGGGGTAGACTTGATACATGATCATAGAAATTCGATCCTCTAAAAATGAATGAATCTTTATTACTAAATAGGGAGAATATGCTTTGATAATGTAAATGATCAACGCACAGTGTAGTTTGTCATCCCCGAGTTTGAAGATCTGTTTTGGGGTATTTTTGGGGAAAACGGATAATAACCAGTTCGGATATACAGTCCTTCCCTTTGTCAGACTTGGAAATTTCTTTCCGGTCTTAATTTCCGGCTGTCAATCATTTTACCGGGTACATGTCAAAAACAATATACTGTGGCACAGTTGCTTTGCACTTCCAATTGGCATTTAGATAAACCATGTGATTTGGACCTGACCTGCTATGTAACAACTCAATACTTCCTTTCGTTCATTGTCGTTCTTCTCAACAACAGCAACTTTTTTGTGTAAAAAGTACAAACAGAATTCATTTTATACACTGTATAGACGTGTAAAAAATCTTTGAATTTTGCATTCTATTGGATTACAGTTCAGCCATGCAAAGCAGAAATCATACGCCATGTATGTAATGAATTTATCTTACACAAAAACAACAAACATTGAAAATTAATCTACAAAGTTATTAATTGATAAAGTGAATGTAAAAACAACACACATGTAACACAGACTGATAAAACATAAACCAAACCCTGGAAGGAGTTAGCTGTCAATCTAGGTGTGGTTTCAATTAAAATTCCCTTTAGACGGAATGAATTTTTGTCTGTCATTTATCAGGATTACTTGGGAAACAAAGAGCGAGTTTTGAGTTTTGCGAAGATAAGTGAGCTCTACCGTAACACAAGTATATGTTCTTGGCTATATAACAATGGCTTGAATTTCATATGTTAACAAGGCAAAACCCACCATACGGCAATCTCTGGGTTGCTTCAATTATGTAACTAAATATAACCACCAAAATATCAAGAAATTAGCTATCATATACATGTAGACACATAGGACTAAAAATGGTGCAGTAAGATGGGACATATCATTGCCCTTAATGGAACAGGCGCGCGACTCAAGTGTTGTCTTTGAAACCCCCCCTCCCCCCTTTTAATTCAGGCCAATGTCTTGGAGGCCATTTTGTTTCACTGACCAAGATGATTAATGCAAACTTTCTAAAGGACCTTCCATAGATGCTCCATACAAAAAATCAGTTTATTTGGCTTTACGCTTTCAGAGGAGAAGTTTTAAATTTGGACCAATCAGAACATGTAAATGCTAATGGCGGCCATTTTATTTCACAGACCGGGATGATTTATGCAAACTTTGCAAAGGACCTTCCATATATGCTCCATACCAAACATCAGTTCATTTGGCTTTACGCTTTCAGAGGAGAAGTTTTAAAGTTGGACCAATCAGAACATGTAAATGTTAATGGCGGCCATTTTATTTCACAGACCGGGATGATTTATGCAAACTTTGCAAAGGACCTTGCATATATGCTCCATACCAAACATCAGTTCATTTGGCTTTACGCTTTCAGAGGAGAAGAAGTTTTAAATTTGGACCAATCAGAACATGTAAATGCTAATGGCGGTCATTTTGTTTCACCGACCAGGATGATTTATGCAAACTTGGTAAAGGAACTTCCACAGATGCTCTATACCAAATATCAGTTCATTTTGCTTTACGGTTTCAAGGGAGAAGAGGTTTTAAATTTCGACCAATCAGAACCTTTAAATGGTCATGTCCACCATTTTGTTTCACGGACCAGGATGATTTCCGCAAACTTTGTAACGGACCTTACATAGATGCTCCACACCAAAAATCAGTTCATTTGGCTTTACGGTATGAGAGAAGAAGTTTTAAATTTCAACCAATTAGAAAAATGTAAATGTTCATAGCGGCCATTTTGTTTCAGGGACCAATATGATTTATGCAAACTTTGTAAAGGACCTTCCATAGATGCTCCATACAAAAAATCAGTTCATTTGGCTTTACGGTTTCAGAGGAGAAGAAGTTTTAAATTTCGACCAATCAGAACATGTAAATTGTCTTGGAGGCCATTTTGTTTCACTGACCAGGATGATTTATGCAAACTTTGTAAAGGAACTTCCATAGATGCTCCATATCAAAACACAGTTCATTTGGCTTTACGATTTCAGAGGAGAAGAAGTTTTAAATTTTGACCAATCAGAACATGTAAATGCTAATGGCGGCCATTTTATTTCACGGACCGAGATGAATTATGCAAACTTTGCAAAGGACCTTCCATAGATGCTCCATACAAAAAAATCAGTTTATTTGGCTTTACGCTTTCAGAGGAGAAGTTTTAAATTTGGACCAATCAGAACATGTAAATGCTAATGGCGGCCATTTTATTTCACGGACCGAATGATTTATGCAAACTTTGTAAAGGACCTTCCATAGATGCTCCATACCAAAAATCAGTTCATTTGTCTTTACGGTTTCATAGGAGAAGTTTTAAATTTGGACCAATCAGAACATATAAATGCTAATGGCGGCCATTTTGTTTGACGGACCGGGATGATTCATGCAAACTTTGTAAAAGACCTTCCATAGAAGCTTCAGGCCCATTTTCAGTTCAATAGAAGCAGGGGTTTCAGAGGAGAAGATGAAAATGTAAAAGTTTACAGACGGACGGACGACGGACGACGGAGCTAAAGCTTACATGTCCTCTTAGGACATATATATTCTAAATGTTTATCTATGTTAAATATTTGCTGGATGAAACTGGTTTGAGGTTTTTATTGCATAATCAATGTGTGATGCAAAGTAAGGTGTGAAAATTGCTGTCAAATTTTCATTAATCAGATTGTCAAAAATAGAACAGTAACATGGATAGTTAATCTAGAGACCGAAAATGTTCATTATTCAAGTTCTAGTTTTGTTTAGAACAGGTATTTAGTAAAATCGGAAAAAAGAAAAACCACTGTATTTAATCAAACTATGTGTATTGAGATGTTCCTTCTTAAAATTCCAACTAGAAATTAGTACATTTAGATGGTACAATATTCCTCTAGTATCAAGACAATCGTGGTAACATTGACTTGTCGGCGAAAGGCTTACATTAAAAAAATATGAATTATTACGGTATTTCATAAAGATATTTGATAATTAAAAAAAAATGACAATTTGATGTTTTTAAAAGGAAAAAAAAATTGTCATTTCTAGATGAGTGAAACTATAAGTATTTTATACTTTACAAGCTGTAACGGTGTGCTAAAGATGGTTTCTAATGTAACGCCATAAGTGTATTCTTATAATTATGTTCAAAATTCATAAATTACCAGCATTTGTTTACGGAGACAATTCCATTTCTACTTTTTCCTAGATAAGCGGTTTCCAGAAATACTTGTTCTTACAATATAAATCTGAAGGCTAAATATCATAGTGTTAAATTAAGTAACTTCAAAGCTTGATGTTTCAAATTTACAATATTCAATTTTCATTTAATGCGCTAAATATTTCTTTTTTTATACTCAATAAGCTTCATATATTATTGTATGTAAATAAAATATTCTGTCATAATGTTAGGTATGTACATTTTTGTAAATGCTATTAGTTTTAATGTCGGTAGGAATATTGAATCCTAGTTTTCTGATAATACTGAAGTTTACATTTAAGTAATGCTTCTTTTCATCTTTCAGTTAATTTGTTAGTATTTGTGAGAAATGCGTCTTTTTAATCAATTAAAAACTATAACATTTTCATGAGCAGTAATTACATGGTATGAATGAAATTTTTGCGACCATTTCACCACTTTAAAAACACATAAACGAATCGGGTGTGATAATAAATATGATTTATTAAAATGAGTCATTGTCACTTCTGCTTCTTACAGTATTATTATCATTTTATGAAGATGAACCGAGGTGTACAGAGCATTTAGAAAATTTATTTCATGTTGCGCTGGTGTACGTTTATCTTGTATGGTTTATGGTGTAACATGCATGATGCAATGATTTATTCTGCAATCGGTGTTACACCAGACAAATATCAGGTGTCGAATACAACAAAGCTGTTCAAATATAGCATCAGGACCCGGTCAATTCCGTTAGATTCTTTACAAAACACTGTTCGACAAATTATTTCTAGTTTCATTTAAATTATTTATACGACATAATGATTTCCATCTCGTCTTTTATTAAAATGTTCATTGTTTTCTCTTTAATTTGACATGTTTCAGAAAATTATTTCACTGCGAGCGCAGATATTTACAGATTAATATGAGGCACAGCCTCGCGTTTTCCACATTTCCTAAGTTTTATATAGAAACTTCATGTGCTGTCATTTAGTTTATTATACGTTTTTTATTCTCTTAGTTATACGTGTATCATTGTCACGTTTGTTTGTTGTGTTCCATTCTCCTGACTTTGTCTTTTCCTTGGACTTCGAATTTGTGAACTTTTCCCACTGCTTTGTCGCTTCGGTATTCATTTGCCGATACTTCATACAATTTTTTCCATTTTGTATATATATGGTGTAACGTGCATGATACAATGGTTTATGGTGTAATGTTGCATTTTGTAACTGGATGCCTTACAAGATCAGTGGGTGTGTTTATTTTTTTTTTATTTCTAGTCCATCTACTTGTATCGTACGATTTGAATAACACTGTTGTTGTTTTCTTATCTTTAAAATTTGCCCAAATAATCAGCAAACTTATCAAAAACGTTTACATTGAATTTTACTATTTTGTACACAT
This sequence comes from Mytilisepta virgata, assembly GCA_028015205.1. Taxonomy (NCBI): domain Eukaryota; kingdom Metazoa; phylum Mollusca; class Bivalvia; order Mytilida; family Mytilidae; genus Mytilisepta; species Mytilisepta virgata. Next base: position 36,242,330 of record CM051520.1, read on the forward strand.
TTTCTCAAAATATTATTTATATGTACGTGTAAATGTTTGTAGAAATCGAAGAATTACTTTTAACCTTATCGAACATTTTGATTTTATGATTAAGACAAAATTAACAAAAACAAAATGTCATTATTTTCAAAGATATTTATCAATATCAACATAGCACAACATACCCTTTGTCTTGATGTGTCTTTGTCTTTCATCAAATTTCATTCTACCTGTTAAAACAATTTCATTTTGAAAACCAAATATTCTATTGAGGCATGAACAAAATGTAAAAAACATATTAATGCATAATATATGTACAAATATGTTTGGGCAAGGATGATGCTATTAGTTGTTTTGACCTAATTACACCTTATATAAGAATGCTGTAATATGGTTGATTCATTAGACGGCAATATTTTTTTTAAATATTATGCATTGCAAACGATTTCAGAGGCAGTGGGGTATTTGCCAAAATGTATTTGCACTTTTTACCCTCTGTCGTAGTATTTGCGAAAAATTCTCTTATCCGACTGGACGCTTTAAATGTCTGCATCATTACTGCGTTTTATTATAAGCGTTTGTAGATGGAAACATTTTATTTTGACATTCGGAGTAATTAAACAGATATATCATGCTCGGTAGAGGTATTTGCGAAAAATACCAGTCTCGATACAAAATTTACCTCGCCCGTTGGGCTCGGGAAATTTCACGTCTCGAGACTGGTATTTTTTGCAAATACCCCCCCCCCCCCCCTTTCCGAGCATGATGTGTTTACTGTGCAAACACAAACTTGTCTTCAAATCCTTGATTACGCAGACGTTCATGACGTCGCTGTTGCATTACAGGAAGGAATTTAGTAAAATGATTGATGTATTCATTAAGTTCGATCATTGAATAATAAAGATGATACAAATTCGAATCTTAATTCTTAATTTAAATTTATTCATGTCGGATTGGGGCAAATAATGGCTAAAATTATACCATCTTAAACAGTCAACTTAAACAGAATATATCAGTAAACAACAAAATGGACAACAGAAAATGTAAAATGTCAACAATGACATACAAGTCAACCCAACAGACAGATCCATGGACTAATATTAACATAAAAGACTACAAAACTCAAATAAATACATTACAGATAGTCTGGAAAGTTTGACTCCGTACACACACTGAACAGTGGTGGAGTAAAACCGAGTTTTGAATCTTTGACTTTAATGCACTAAAATATTCCTTTCTGTTAATTTAGGCTTGCCACTTAGACGAATGTGTGTCACTTGCACTCTCACTTAGGAAATCAAAGGAACGGGATAAGTTTACCCTTCTAGAGTGTCCGCTGTCAGTGTTCTAGTTTTTATTCTTTCTTTTTATATTCCAAAATTTTTATTTTATATTTGTGGACTTTACTTCGTGTTTTAATGTTCTTATGCATTATAGGTCATGTTTTACAAACTCCCCACAATATCCTATAGCTTCGAAATGCTTTCAAAGGTATATACCTATACTGATTAGAGCTTTGTCCTGATCTGAAACCTCTGTGCAGTCTACTTGTTTTGTAAGTTCTTGATTACACGGATCCTGCCGTAACACGTCCAAAAACTGGAAAAATGCAGATCTTGGTTTGTATATCATTTTATTCAATAAACGCCTGAATCTCTCACTCTGGGTAAGGCCCTCTGAATTTATTTCGTCCGCATCTTCTGATCCAATGATTTCAGATGCGATCAGATCATCTATTATAGTAGATAAATTAACATCTTCCACCAAAGACTTGTAGTTTTTCTGAAGCTTAACTGAGTGCTCACATATACCTGCAGAAAGTACAGAATGTATTTGAGAATCTTTAACACAGATACATCACCCATTTGAAACTTATAGTGTTTTAGATAAATTACAGTGATGTATATATTCTCTATGTCAGTATCAGCCTTCCAGTAGCAGCATTGATGTCACAATACGTTATTCTATGCTATTAATTTTCACCTTGATGTATTAAACTTTGTGTGGGATATTATCAATTTTTACGGACTTATTTTCAACGGTATCTAAAAATTTAATTTTAAAACATTCATTGTGATGTTACAAAAAGAAATTAATGGACTCGTCAGTAAGATGTTGATAATGCAGGAATTTAAAAATCAACTTCAACAGTATGTATTTAAGAAAATGGTTGCGGGAAAGGTTTTAATATATAATGCTTTGATACAAATTTTAATTCACAAGATGAGCACATTTCGTCGACTTACGACTCATCAGTTGTGCTCAAGGCCTAAGATGTTGAAAACCAAAATAACTATCCAAAAGGTTGAAGCGCATTTAATTCAAAATGCCAAAAGCGGTAAAGCCAAAACCATCTACGGACAGAGCTATACACGAGGGAGATACTCCTTAGTTTTCAGAAATTTTACATTTTTGTAACAGTAAATTTTAAGTATCAATGTCGGGCTAGTATCGAAATACTAGCAACTGAGCTGGGGATACCCTCAGGAACTTTGAGTCCACCAGCAGTGGCATCGACTCAGTGGTAACAATATAATTCTTTGATACCATTTTTGATGCACAAGTTGTGCACATTTCTTCCATTTACGACTCATCGGTTGTGCTTAAGGCCTAAAATGTTGAAAACCAAAATAATAATCCAAAAGGTTGAAGAGCACATTCAAACTATCAAATTGACCAAAAGAGGTAAAGCCAAAACCATCTAAGGAGAGAGCTATGCACGAGGGAGATACTCCTTAGTTTTCAGAAATTTTACATTTTTGTAACAGTAAATTTAAAGTATCAATGTCGGTCTAGTATCGAAATACTAGCAACTGAGTTGGGGATATCCTCGGGGACTTGGGGTCCACCAGCAGTGGCATCGACTTGGTGGATAAAATATAATTCTTTGATACCAATTTTGATGCAAAAGTTGTGCACATTTCGTCGATTTACGACTCGTCAGTTGTGCTCAAGGCCTAAAATGTTGAAAACCAAAATAACAATCCAAAAGGTTGAAGAGCAAATTCAAAATACTAAAAGATTCGTCATATATGTACAAGGTTTGTGATTACTGCAACAAAATAACATGAAATATTGATCTCAATTCAAATCTCGTATTTCTGTCAAATTTATTTCTGCCCTAATTAATTCATAAAAGAACTGTTGGTTGTCACAAAACATGTACCTGATAAACTTCAGTTATATGTAAATTTTATAAATTTATGTTCGGCATGAATGCCATAGTTACTTCACTCAAATACGTATAGCTACTTTAGGTAGATAAATTATAGGAATTATATCATAATACCAAAAGGGTCAATTTTTACTGATATTCTCTTCAGTGTCTTGATATCTGTCATTGGATTCATGGATAAAACCCTGGTTAAGAAGCTATTGTGAAAGCAGTAATCCTCTTTGTCGAAAGTCATGCCCTTGAATATCGGATAAGCTGAGAAAGGAAGATACCATATGCAGGCGATGCCGGTATATTGCTACTCAAGAAGGGAAAGTTAACAATAGGAAAGTCGAAGTCATCAAGTTTGTCATAAAGTTTTGTCTTCAGATGTCCCTCATTGTCTATTTCGAGAAACAAATCCAAATATGACGCGGACTTTGATGTATCTGTAGTATCCTTAATTTCAAGTTCACTGGGGTAGATGAGATGTAGAAAGTCTTTGAATTTATCGTTATTTAACGACAACACGTCATCTATATAACGAAAAGGGAAATTAAAGGATCGGGCTAGTTTCGTTTTTGTTTGGTTATAACAAATCGCTGCATTCGAATACCATAAATAACTCGTGACCGAACTACTATGACTACGTTGTAAATCACGAGTGCACGCAGCGCACGATTGATTTACAACTGTAGTTCGGTCACAAGTTGTTTATGTTTGGTATTTCAATTCAGCGATTGTTTATATATTTTATTACAATTTTACAGAATTTGGTATTTTAGCAGACATTAATTGAAAACAGACTTTGTCTTTTCAGTGTCTTGATATCTTTCCGCCGCAATTGTTGCGTCACTTCGTAGAGTGAAATGCAGGCGTAAGTGTTCTTTTCAAATATGATTTACCAGATTTTCTTTTACTCGGATAGTACGGCAAATTACCGGTTACAATGTAATAATACTTAGTATTTATTCAGTTGCAATCATACCAAATGAAGTCCGAGCTATTTATTTTTGTTACAATGAAAGTAAATTTAAAGTTTTAACTTACTTTCAGATATCTCGGTATATGATTGCTCTTGTGTTTCATCTTCTGTGTGTACTAGTTTGTCAATAATCTCTTGATAATATGGATCGGCATCTCGGAGGACATCTTTAAACACCTGGAATGTTTTGTAGGGACGATCAATTAAAATGTCCAACAGCAGCTTATTACGCTTTGCTTGTGACACCTGTTGTAATATCTCCTCCCTATCCTCTAAAGTTAGAATGCATCTGGAAATTAGGTCATCTAGAACTGTTTTGTCAAGTATGGTATTGTGAACTATTTCACTGTAGTACCGTGTCAATCCATGGGCAGAGCGATCTGAAAAAAAAGATATCCTCTCTAACCATGGCTAAAGAAATAAGTTATAGATCAGTTAAAATCACTACCATTGTAAAAGATTGTTTCAATTTATTGAAATATTTCGCAAACCAATGAAAATTAATGAAGAAACAAGTTAAATGAAACAAAAGGTATTACGTAGCATATCACCAAGGTACCGTGCAACTTTTAAAATTCTTAAAGAATTGATAGAGACAACTTTTATGGTACATGTAGTAATTATAAACCAGTTTTCACAATCCAGTCTCAGTTATTGAAGGTGGAGTTATATGACAATCGATATTTCTTTCCCTATTTTGGAGTCAAGTTGGCATACATAATCAAGCTGTCAAATATCATAAATCCAAAACCCCCGGCCAAAAGACAACTCTTAAAATGCCAATCACATCAATTTTCATGACCCATCTCAAATTGTGAAAGGAAGATTTTGAAGACAGTTTATGAACACCATAAAGAATATGACCTAAGTGATAACCTGCCAATTGTGATTCAAGTTCTAACTCTCCATCCCTTGGAGTTCACACGATTTCACAAATTAACTGGATACTTGATATATATTTTCGTATAATTCTAGTCTTTAGTCAAATATCAGAATTTTGCAACTCGGATATCGTTTATTACATATACATGTAATACATGCTATTTACATGACCCTATCTCAAATAGTTAAGAAGAGTTAAGAACAATCGATTCTTCACATTCTGAACCTCTAAGGAAAATGTCATAAGATTCAATAGTCCAGAAGATTTTGTTGTTTACTGGATAAATGAAATAATTTTCTCTTACAAATCTGGCCTGAAGGCAAATCAATTTTAAAGTACTAATTACAAATCAATTTTCATGATTTTATCGCAATACCTGTATGCGGAGTTCAATGACAATCGACTTTTTGCTTTCGTGACCCCTAAAGAGTATGCCCCAAGGGTTCGACTCCTCTGGTCAAGTTTGCATTGGTTGTGTGATTTGTGATTCAAGTTCCACCTTTCTATCCCTAACAGTTTAGAAGATGTCACTGATTTACTGTATCATGAAATTATTTTTTCCAAAACATTCTGCCGTTTGGGCAAATATAAAACAAACTGAAATCACTTCAACAATCTAATATTGTGCCGAATTTCAAGAATCTGTGATTTGGGGTTGCTGATATATTTCTGGGCACTACGTACAGACCTGCCTACTGCGAATAGCAAAACATGATCCCCGCTGCTTTGCAGATTGTGGGACTCTTATCATATGACTACATCGTTGCAATAAAATATGCAATTACATGTGTATAGTTAATCGGATGACGTTAATTGATCGGTATGCCATTGTGGACCTTTCAATCATCAATCTTCTGGCTTATTTGTGTTCGGTTTTCAACTTTAAGACCTTAAGCAGAAATGATGAATCAGAACCGACAAAATCTGTACATCTTGCATTGTGAATAAAAATGGTATAATTTTTTTTTTATTACGACAGTCGATACTGCTGCTGGTGAACTCCAAATCCCCGAGGGAATCACCAGCTCAATTTCTAGCATTTAGATATTCCAAAATTGATAATTTAGATTTAGCCTTAAAATATGTTACATTTTATGAACAGTAAAGAGTACATGTATCTCCTTCGTACTTGGTAACATGTCAAATGGTGTTGGTTTTATTATTTTGATGATTTGGCAATTTTGAACTTATTCTTCAAGTCTTTGGATTACTGGTTTGGTCTGAGTCGCGAAGAGTCGTAAATCGGCAAAATGCGTCAAGATTTGTATCAAAGAACTTATTACAAGTATTAAATTGACAAATTTTGGAAAACACATATTTCTTTGCATAATTCTTGAGTTTGTATCGGACAAACATATAATATGAGTGAAATTGCATAAGTAAACGCTAAAGACACCTAAGAAATAACAGTGCGGATTATTGGTCATAATTCTGAGAGAGGACAATATAATAACCAGGCTGCAAAGTGCAGTTCCAATTGGCCAAGTGCTTTCAGACAATAGGATTTTCAATTTTCCTATAAGGTCCTATGCTAAACTAAGTTTGGCTCCGGTGGCGTTTTGGTTGAAATTCAAGATTATTGGACACAATTCTGAAAGAAAACCACTTACGGACGATTTCTGCGATGTTTGGTCCTACTGATTCAGTAGTTTCGGACAACAAGATTTTTAAGGAATTTTCCCATAGGGTTCTATTTTAAACAAAGTTTAGCTGTGGCGGCTATCTTGATAGACATTCTGGATCATTACACACAATTCTTAAATATGGCTACCTAAGGACCATTTCTGCCAGATTTGGTTCCATCTGACCATGTTCATGTAGTTTCACAGAAGAACATTTTAAAAATCCATCTCTCTATCTTCTATTTTAAATAATAGCAGCCATGTTGGTTGGAAGTCGGGAATCCTGGACACAGTTTCAATGAAATTTGTAAGGGGGCTACCCAAGAACTATTCCTCTAAATTTTTGTCACAATTGGCCCAGTGGTTTCAGAAAAGAAGAACTTTAAAGAAAAGTTTACGACGACGAACGACGGACGAAAATTGATGGAAAAATCTCACATGGGCCTTCCTCCAAGTGAGCTAAAAATGAAGATTTATTTCCAGTCACTGAAACAAATTTCTCATCGAGAATCATGTTCATTATTTGACTCATTTTTATCTCTTTTCCCATGCTATATCTTAATTTGTGCTCGTTGAGGGGTTTATTTTTCATTGGTATGGCCCACCCCACTCGTGTTATCTATGGCGTAAATAGCTGAAGAGTCCGTATGCGACAGTGAATATTATAAAGTCACTTTTTTGTGGTATTTAATTAAACAACAAAATTGTTAATAGGAAAGTTCAACAATAACATACCAATCAATCAATGCAAATAGACAAATCGCCGTACAAACAACAACATAAAAGAGCACAAAACACAAACATGAACACACAGGAATCTTAGAACAGACACTGAATAGTTAATGTACATTTTAAAAAATATTACCTATATTCAACTTGCCTGACAACATTGAATAACCAAATAAAAAGCCAGGTATATTTGTTTGCTTTCAAGGAAACAAATTATAAAAAATAGTGATTAGTTGTAATGGTTCAAAATTTGTTGCGGTCCGTTTTCAACCGGTATGAAAGGTTTTTGCCAATTTAATTGTTGCATTCATATTCAAAAGGTATAAACGATAATGATTCCAGAATTTTAAGATAGGTTGAGATTCGTGTAATAACATTTTTGTGTGGCTTAAAAAAACTGATATTTTTCATGTTCTTGGTAGATTATAAATATTTTAGTCTCGAAAAATGGATACATGTACAAATGTACATGTAAGTCCCGTTTGTCATTAGTTTCGGTAATTTAGCATTTCACAATATACTGAGTTTACTCTGAGGTCACGTGATCTTTAAAATGGACCGTTAGACGAGTCTACTGTGTGTATCGCTGTGTGTTTGTTTATTCCACATTGGCTAGAGGTATATATAGAGGGTGATCTTACAAAACAAGTTTAACCCCGCCGCATTTTTGCGCCTGTGTTAAGTCAGGAACCTCTATCCTTTGTTAGTCTTGTGTGATTTTTGAATTTTGGTTCATTTGTATGTTTCGGAGTTTAGTGTGGCGTCCGTTTTGCTAAACTAGTATGCATAATTGTTTAAGGGCCAGCTGAAGTTCGCCTCCGTGTGCGGGATATTCTCGCTGCGTTGAAGATCCATTGGTGGCCTCGGGCTGTTTTCTACTCTTTGGTCGGTTTTTTGTCTCTTTGACACATTCCCGGCCAGTCGGCCCGTTTCCATTCTCTTTTCTATTGTACTATGAAATCCCTATGTGTCTTTCGCTAGTTCTTTTTCAGAATTGTATCAAATAATCTGTAGGACTGCCACAGCCTGGCATACAGTTAGGTGCAGACATAACCTCTCACCAAGTTAACATAGAGCAGTTCTGCCGACTGCTTTAGGACTGCTCTAGATTAGAATCCTGACTGCTCTAGAACAGAATCCTGACCGATTATGACTGTTCTAAGTTGTCATGGTCAAGACCAGCTCTAAGCTGTCATTGTCAAGAACATCTCTTACCGGTCGTGGTCTAGAACAGCTCTATAACCAGTCATAGTCTAGAACAGTTATAGTAATAGTCGGGGTTTAGAATAAATAAGAAATCCCAACTTAAAAGTTCAGTAAAGTTTCACTATAAATATAAATACCACACTGGAATAAGCCTAATTCTTGATCAGAGCTGTTCTATTAAGCACTCGTGGACCAGGACTGCTCTGATTCTTGACCAGAGCTGTTCTAAAAGGTATTCATGGACCAGGACTGCTCTAAGTCTTGGCCAGAGCTGTTCTACTTCCTGACCAGAATTGTTCTTGATCATAAGAATTGGTCATAACCATAAACATTGGGCATAAGATGTGAGTTACGTGATCATGAGTTACATTGTGTCCACATCTCAAACATGGTGGCCGATAAACGTAGTTGATTATATAATCATCTGGGAAAATTCCAGTTAAAGGTCTTCTCGCCTGCAACAACTGTGTCAACTTGAAATAAATTTTGAATCAATAGTGGCCTTTAAATGAAGTACGATCAACCAAATCGACGACTAGGATGACCATTTCAGATTCCAGATTCAATTAACACTGTGCGCTAATCAAGTTGGCTGCCAGTCAAACATTTCGTTAGCAAATGAAATTCAAGTGAGCAATCCAAGTATCTAGGACCCTTTTGTTTTTATAAACATTGTTGATTTTCATTTTATGTTGACGTTCCTTTAATAAAACGTTTGTCATGCTCATGTAGAGATTTACAAGTCATATACAGTCTTGGTCAGAAAATATTAGTGGAAAATTAAGTTATTTTAACAAACTTTCCTTCTTTCCTTGTTAATTATATTGGATTTTACCTGGTTTCCATTGTTTTTAAAGGAAGAGATCTCCCCCATTAACAAGTGCATTCTTGTTATATTATTTCTTCATTTAAAATTTCTATATAATTAAAAACCTACCGGCTTTCTTGCTGCCTGTTATCCCCATCCTAAAAAGAAGAAATAAAGTAATTATAAGTTATACATCTGTACAATTTGATTTCATATTTTACTGCAAAATATGGGTCAAAGAATCAATAGGCCTGCATGCGTTTAAAGAGTACTTTTGTCTTAGGACAACATTTAATATTCAAACCAGATGTAACATTGTGTACCAAGTATTGTATGTATATTAAGGATGAAAATATGAAAAAAAATAAAATTTATAAAACCACATGTACTGTGTTAAACCAGGAAAATCGGGTACATTCATCAGACCTATCAGAATCTTAGATAAAGATGTAAAAGAGGATTGATTGCAGGTGACCTTCATAAACACCTTACAAAAAATAAATAAGTTTAACAGCGTGAACAATCTAAGAATTTTATTCTTCAAATTTCATCATAATCCTTCATGCAGATATTTTACAGTCTGCCAACTTTCAAAAATACTTGCATGTATTTCTCAATTACAATTTTTGATAGAAAATTGCTAAGTTCCGCTAAACAGAAAATCTGAAAAAAATTCGCCTGTGGCATTAATTTACATATTCAATTTGTCTACAAACATTCTTCAAAATTTGAAATATTTGGATTAAAAAGTGTAAACGGAGCTTATTACACAAAATTGGTTCCACAAAATTTGAAAATGTACTGATATCATTATTTTCTTGCAAATTTTAATACAGTTTCAAAAAATTCTACAAAGCTTAAAAGATCAGAGTTGGTACACTCCATAAACACTAGTCATAACAAAATGTTCCACGATATGAAACATCTAGAAACGTTCATCAAATTGCATCATAATATTCAATGGGTTCAAAGCTGTAGGAGTTGATTACACAGTATATTTACATGCACTGTATTCACCCCTAAACCAACCCCCCAAAATCGACATTCACCATACTATAAAAGAAAAATTTGACGAGAGTCACTAAAGTATAAAATTGAAGCCAAGTATGGTCGGGTGTCATACTGAAAGTGTATGGTAGATGGATTTTATCATGAAAATTTGACACAATTCATGATCACTCAAGTAAGAAATTAAGGTTAAGGTTTCAGACAGGCATGTGCCCACTAAGCATTATCTTTAGACCAAATAAGATGGTTTATGATTTCAGTGGTAAGAAGACTTATTCAGGAAAATGTTTCATAATTCATTCAAGCATAAAAATTAGGTCAAGTTTGGATGACAGGTGTTAGACTGTTTGGCATGTACCCAAAGCAACCATCTTCAGATATAATATGATGGGTCTAGATATTACAAATGCATAAAAATAGACCTAACGGTCGAAATGTGATGCATGTAATTCAAGCAGCGAATGCAGGTCAAGGTCGGTTACAGGTATCAAATGGAATGTACCCAACAAGAACTGTCGATAGATCAATTACAATTGAACTGGGTACAGTCAAACCTGCTTTAAAGGGTACCTGTATATTGCAAATCACTGATTTTATTCGAACAAAAACAAGAGTACCTAAATGATATAAGCTGCGGCCAAGGAAACTGTTACGTTCGTTGCATATGCATAATAAACTGTAAAATGTGGAATAAGACCTTATAAGTACATGTTTATCAAACTTCTTTTATGTTTTTTGTAATTTTGTGAAGGACATTTAATTATAGAATTACTACATGTCTTCATTTTTAAACATCTGTATATTTTTAAAGACCTTTTAAATAATATAAGGAAAAGAGTCGGTGCTAATTTTTTTCACTATTTTACATCGATAGCGATAAATTGTCCATACTTTACAGATAGAAAATCTTAACTGTTCCATACAAGTTTACAAAATCATACAAAATTTAGGATAGTTAACGTCTACAAATCTATAAAAATACCAGTTTATCATTAAACTTAGAAAGCGATTCGGCCATTTAATATTTAATACAGACATTCGATTTAAAACAAAAAAGAAATATCCAGGGCAAATTTCCAGTACCGTTAATTATTCAGTTCTACGTTTTATCATATTGTATATACTTTCCGGAGTGACATGAATGAATTTTAAACTTTGTTTTCACAATTGTTATTTTATAGTTAACGGTTGATATAGTTCCGATGTTGTTTTGAGATAAATGTTCGCCCTTTATTTTTTGGTGTTTATTGGTTACACTAAGAATTTATCAGTTTCAAATTAAACGCAATCAACCTTTTTTCTGACTATTTATTAAATACATGAAATTCACACAAGAAACGCACACTTATATTGATCGGCGGATCTATTCTTGATTTTTCCAGCTATTCGGCATTTTGCATGCAAAGTTTTGATCGTGAGCGTAATTGAAGTTTAAATTAGGAAAATAGAACTTTCCGTCTTACCTGAGAATCTGTCTGGAAAGATTTATCTAACCCATTTTATTTCACATTCTACAAAAAAAAATTATAAGATATTATGTTATATTCTTTTCATATCTCTCATTTAAATCAGTTTTAATAAATAAAATTCTATGTCCTTTACTGTAAGTCGGAATCAACGAATTGCAATAGAATAAACATTATTGATTGTGCAGTTATGATCTATATTCATGCAATGTTCGGAACTCTTTTATGCATTTGGTTGAAATAACAAGTGGAAGAAATTTTTCGCCAAAGCTTTGAAATGTTCTCAAACACCCCCCCCCCCCCCACCACCCCCTTTTCCCCTCCACCTATTTCGCTTGTGTTGTTAGTATTTGATCTGTTTCATTACGATAATTGCATGACACAACATCGTGTTAGACCAATATATACTATGATTATGCAAAACTTTACTGTCTTGTACAGCAGATGATTAGATTCCATATATAATACTGGATTGTATGTTTAACAAAAATAGAAACACTAACTGTCTCATCGCGGTACCAACATTGAAAGAGAATAAAGATCAAAGAAAAATACATTAAAAGACAATAGTTATGGTCAGATGGCATTTGTCTGAAAAATCTTATACATTTCACTCAAGCCTAAAACTGTGTCCAAGGGCATATAAGCGTGTACCCAGCAAAAGAATCTATAGCCCTTTTCAGAAACTCATTTCCGGTATCACGATTCTGACTCGCTGCAGTGAAGAGTAAAGAATTAACTGTTTTTAAAACTTGTTAATTTGCACGTAATGTTTGGTTTATATAAATTACGGAACTACTTACAATCTTTTTGCTTCCAACATACTTGTAATCAAATTTGATTATATAGCTCGAAACATTTGTATATCAAAGTAATAAATAATTTCTATTTACTTCCTACTGGTTGCTCTGCACTGCAGCGAACCAGTACTACGTCAGCGCAAGCGAAAATAACTTGCTTCATGTCAGATTCGTGATACTGAAAATGAGTTTCTGGAAAGGGCTATAGACAATAATGGTGGTTCTAAAGTAAAATTTGCTGAGAAATGTTTTATTTGTGAAAATATGATAGTCACGCAGGCTTTAAACTTTTCAAGGGCGGGTAATTAATACGTACTTGATACGCAGGCATGTACCCACACAGAGGTGTGACTAAACATCGAGTTCGAGTAAGAGTAACAGTTAAAGTTCGAGTTACAGTTCGAGTTAAAGTTCGAGTTAGCGTCTTAGTTATCATTCGAGTTCAAGTTAATCTTCGAGTTAACTCGAGATATTGATTTCTAATGTCATTTATCGAGTTGTATTTCGAGTTAAAATTGGAGTTACGGACTAAGTTAGGGAGAGGGAGGCAAAAAATTACCTGTAAATAGGCTCGTAAAAAAACCCCTAAATTCGTTGACACCCCCATAAAGATATTTCCATTTTTTTCAGACCCACAAAAATACTTTCATTTTACCCCATCAAACAGGTTAAATACGCTATTTTGTTAGTCGTTTTAACGCACACTCCCCCCAAAATATCTGCAATTTTTTGGGACACCAAAAAAACATAGCAAAATAAATATTCGTTACCGTTCAACCCGCCGTTAAGTATGTCGTCCTCCCTAAATCGAAATGTATGTGTATCCTGTATAATTAAAAAAGTTATTTCAAGCGTTCGTTATCCCAATTAATTCATGGTAAACAATGCAATGGAACAACGCTTTTATTGTTGTTCTTCTTCTTGAAGTCACCATTAATTTGAATTGTTTTGATATCAATATTAATAACAAACAAAAATACTTTGAAATTTTATTGTGAGACATAATGGATGAAAATTTCAGTCAAAGTTTTCTTGGCTTGTATATATGTAGGAATTGATTAATACTTGGTCCGAAAGCTTGATAATAATGAGTTGTAATGTGTTCCATAAACGGTTTTCTCCTAGATGGGCAGGGGTATTTGTGGCCCACTGAGCCATAGTACCTATATTTTTCATTGCCATGACAAAAATCAAAACTGTAGGGAATATACTGATTTGTCTGCCTTTCTGTCTTTCCCTTTATATTTTTGATTGGCTTTCTTGATATTTTCTTCATATCGTTGATGAACCGTATAAGTAGACGAAATTTAACCACGTTGTACAACTGGCGCATCCGAGACCATCGGTAATTGGGTTTCAATTTTCATAGAAATCGGATTACCCGTCTTCGAGTTATTGCATCTGAATTGTTCATTTTTAGCTTTTTTGTTTTTGTATTTTTTATATAAAAATCTTCTCCTCTAAAACTACTTGGCCAATTGGAACCAAACTTGGTTACAATAGTAATGGGATGGCCCCCTTTAAACGTTTTATCTGGCGTTTTCGTCCGTCATCCAAGATTGCCGTCGACGTCACGGCCAGACATGATTAAACTTAGGACCCTATGAGGAATGCAATTTGAAGATCTCCTGTGAAACTGCTGGGCCAATTGGAACCAAACTTTGGTGGAATAGTCCTTGGGTGTTCCCCTTCTCACATTGTGTCTGTTGTTCCCGACCTTCAACCAAGACAGTTGCCGGAGCTAATTATAGAAAAAGGGGAAGGAAAATTTTAAATCTTTTCCTCTGAAACTACAAAGTCAATATGAACCAAACTTTACTTTAATGATCTTTACATGGTCCCCTTCCAAAACGGTGTCCGGTAAATCCGACCTCCGCCACAATGATGGCCACCGCCGCCAAATTTAGTTTCACACGAGACCCTATGTGAATGCACTTCTAACACCTCCTCTAAATCCACTGGGCAATTTGGCCTAAATCATCATTAGGGGTGTCCAGTTTCAAGATTGTGTCGAAGGATGCACCGAACCAATAATGTTTACAGGCGAGCTTACATATTGTTTGTAATATAGAGTACTTGTAGGCTTGGTATGTCGTGTTCACATTTTTCTAATTTTGGGCAAATATACATGATATACTGTGTATATTCCTCCGTCCACATGTTGAAGATCGTATGGTAGAGTCTGGTTGACATGTTTTGCTAGGATTGATAGTCTACACCCGGCATAAAAGAACGCTTATATTCTCATTGACATTTTATTAAAAAATTTAAAATTTGAAATTATTAGCAGATGAAGTACTCTAAAGGCCCGCGTAGCAGGATTTTATCACCTGAACTGTGAATAAACTGTCTGTTGAACAACACTTCCAATTCGTCACTGATTTCCGTATTAGAACAAAGTTTGTACGAATATCGGCATCGCTATTTGTACAAAAAGTTTGTACCAGGAACAAGTGCCTTTATCTTAACTCCAACTTTAACTCGAACCGTAACTCTAACTCGAAATGTAACTCGATCAATGACGTAAGAAACTAATATTTCGAGTTCACTCGAACTTCAACTCAAACTCTAATTCGAACTCTTACTCTAACTTTAACTCGAACTCGATGTTAAGTCACATCCTCCACACAGATCTACATTTGTATCTATAGATCAGATACAGTTGCTGAGGAAAAGGACTTAATCCCGAAAATGTGACATAAGCGACCCAAGTGTGAAATAAAGGTCAAAGGTCAGGTGTCCTGTTTCAGACTGAAATATAGCCATTAAGAAATTCTATCGACCAAATAATGTGGGTCAAGTTAGAAAAGCTGCTTAGAAATAGTCAATCGCAAATACGTATTGCAATCACTCAAGCATGAAACTCATGGTCGAGGTCAGATGACAGGTGTTAATTAGTCTGTTATGTATACACTAGGAACTATCTATGTATATAGCAAACATATAATGGTTTAAGTGTTACAGTTGCTGAGAAATGGATTGCCCAAGTTATTAAGGTTTTAAAAACGTTCACGCCGCCGCCTCCGCCTCCGCTTCCGGAATGTACTTTATCTAGCCGGAGAAATCCACACCATCATGACCATGTAAACATGAAACGATCGTGTCCGTGTCAGTAAGAATTGCATGAACTTGACATGAACTTGACAGGCGCAACTCAGAAGGAAAAACACAGGAAAAGAGTAGATTATCAATCAAGACTAAGGAATTCATGCTAAAGTTCGACCCTAAACCACCGGTAAAGAAATACACCCCAAAATGCGTCTCAATTGATAATTTTTTTTCGTCGAGTGATACTCCACCATAACACCCTCAACCAAGGGCGGTATGTTTATAATATCATATAAAACACTTATGGATCTGTTTAAAGTTTGCAAATTGATCCGAAACAACATACAAATAATACCAACTACATGTATTACAAGTTATGTACTGACGAACTCTCAAAGAAAATTCATAGTAAATGGGTAAATAAATAAAATCAGAATTCTAAACAGTAACATGATTTGAAGGGATGCATACCAACTAACGTGTCTGAAATAAAATATAATTATATAATAAATTCTTACAAGATTTTGCAATTTTCCTGTGAATCAATTTAGCAAGATGTACCAAAATATTTAATATGATGCAATGCAGCATGCAAAGACCGTTGCATAGTAACCCACAAATGCGTGGCACATGTAGTTACTGAAGACCTTTTCACAGTAAGGGCTACAAATATGGAATTTAGATGCAATTCTGTAAAAATTGCTCTTTCTCCCAATTTTTCGTTTAGTAGAGCGACAGAATCCGACCCGAAGCTATGAGACCCTTAGCTACTTTTACAGTTAAAACGAGAACATTCTGACCCTGCTATCTAAATTACGCACAGTCCACTATAATTTTGCAGTTCCAGCAAGTTGTCACATTGTTGGTAATCATACTGTATTGGCTTGTATAATGTGTTTTAGACACCAGAGTATGAATAAGAGGAAGGTTTATGTACCCATAAAACCGGTTTAACCCCACCACTGTTCAGCGTCTGTACCAAGTCAGACTATCCTGACTCTGTTGTGTTAACGTTTTGGTTTTGTGCTCTTTTATGTTATTATTTGTCCTGTCATTTTGGTTGCTTTGGTTGAGTGGTATGTCTTTGTTGACCTTTCCCGTTATCCATTTTGTCGTTTATAAATGTCAGTTTCATTTTACCTCGTATTAGATTTACTAAAAGTTTCAATGAAATACTTTCAAATCTACACAAATTGTAAAATTTGGTATGATTTATATAAAATGTCTAAAAATTAATTTCAGTTAGTTGCTCTGAATCATAAAAATTTGCTACATGTACTTCCGTGAAATATAACATTTTTAGTCTTTATTTAGGAAAAGTTTACTCTGAATAAAGGAAGTCAACTCGTGACCTTTAAACATTTATAGTTTTGTATCATAATATATGACTAACTGAAGTATCGTCTGCAGATAATCTAAATAAACAAAGTAAATCATTTATAATAGAAAGAATAATAAGCAATCTGAAACATGTCTTTGGGGACAATTGTGGGTAATTCTACAATTGCATATTCAAATCTTTAAGGGCAAAACGTTGTAATCTATTTTCTTTTAATTTGTTCACTATAATAAATCTCTTTAGTCCGTCTATCTTTCTATTTTATAAATCAATCCTTTAATCATAACACTATCGAATGCTAAAGTTCTAAAAATTCAAACGACAGTTTTGCATAAAAATTTAGGGTATTTTTTTGTCAAAGTAACAAATAATTGATATAGGGATTCTGAGTTTTGATTACTTTTGTGTTTTATCCTCTCAAAGAAAACTTTTATTTGTAGAAAGCATACCAGAAATGGGAAAAGTAAAACATTTATAAGCTAATGGGAGGCAACTCTGTAAACATCCCAATTTTAGCAGAGGGAATATTTTTTTTGCGGTAATGTAACTGTATGTTTAAAAAAAAAGATTTAAATACCCTTTCTGTATTTTGTCAATTGTCTTCATGTCCATAGTCATCACAAATAAAATGTTATAGAATGGAAAAACTCGAAAAAATATTTTACACGTATTTGATGTAAACATGATAATGGGATTCACTTAAAAATAAATGACAGAAAATATACTTGAACACAATATTTTTGAAAACTTTTCCTAGCACAAAATACCAATGCCACTAGTCTAAAGCTATTTGAAAACAACTTGCGTCAATTTTTAACACAGCGATAATACATGTATAAGGAACCGTCAAATTAGTTTGAAAGACATCTGATTTCAACAATTTATTGAATAGCATATACAACGACTCACTATTTCATTATTACAACAATAAACATTCTATAAATATCAGATCAGATACACATGCAATATTACTAGGGTTTACATTGGGAAGAGTATCTAACGTGGCATCGTTAAAATCTGTTTTCATTTTATAATCGCAGAACAAAATATTCGTTGATTATATTGCACTTCTGACAATTGCCATAACGATTTTCAGTTATTATCATCCTAGCTTTTAATTTCCTCCTTTATATAATTTTTTTTTAAATTGTAATCACCATCCCTTTCAATGAGCTATGAAACTTGTACTCTTCAACTTTCCTGTGTATAATTTTAAGAAATCCTTCCTTAATCAATGAATTTGTGTGTGTCTGTGTGTGTGTGGGGGTATACTGATTAAAGATTAAAATTGTAGTCTATCTTAAAAGAAAATAAATATTATGGTTTATTTATTTGTCAATGAGGAGATTAGATATAATTTGACACATACAGAGAAATATGAATATTACCAATTATACTTTCACATATAGAGAAAAGTTAGTATGTCATCAAACTACCCTGGAGTTACAGAATGAATACGAATGTTGTCAGAAAACAAAAAAAGGTGGCAAAATGTTTTACATATTATTCATATAATTCATTGTAAAAGTTTATTAAAACATGTAAGTGACAGTTATATCTGTAAATCATTTACACCCCTTCCTTCAAAGCGTAAACATATTCTTACTCGCCTTTTGCGTTTTTTTTTACATAAAGTTAGGGTTAACACAAGACTAACAAAAAATATTAGCAAACTGAAACTGACAAATAATGATAAACCAATATACTCACATTTATCCACGAAGAGAAAAAACAAGTATATTTTCTACAGTATTATAATATAAAGTATTTCCTTGAAAGGGAGACAATTAGTAAAAATTCTTTCTTTTTTCTTTTGACCAATTAAAAAATCCAATCCTTAAAAAGAAAATATTTAACATTATGTTCAAATTCGTAAACTCAAACGAACATAAAATATTTATCAAATAACACAAACTCTTACATGGGAGTAGTCACTTGAATAGCCAAGTGTACCAGTATTTAATAACAATTTTACATTTATATATATATAGTATATATATGTACAAACTTTACTAAACATAAATGGCAAAATTTTTAACACAACCTTTCAGATTGGCGATAGCCTGACAGACTAGTGGACATCGGATTTATGTATTCAAATAAATTGTATATTTAAGAACACTGAATTACAATAACAATACAATTACATAATGCATTCTGTAAAATTCCTACACAACAAATGTAAATTTCTCTATCATAGGCTACGTCGCCGACCAGGAAAAACCTTGGAAAAACGATTGTGAATAAAAAATGGAAACCTGTGTCCAGAACCCAATGCAATAATCGCCTCAAGAGTAATACTCTGAACAGTATTAGTCTGGAAAATTTAAGTGTTTTTACAGTGTTTAGATCATAATCAAATTTTTTCTGAATATCATCTTTAAAATATTCTACCATTCAGACATATAATAAAAACAGTTAATAAAATAAAGTGTCAACTATAAGAAAACGCTAAATCATATCACAGCGTAAAGTCTTTGAACTTGGGTATCAAGTAAACTAGTGTGAAGTCAGGTAGAAAATGACTGACTGTGGCACTTCCCGCTTTTGCATCACGTGTCAACCAATTAACTATACCCGTAATTTTCCTCTATTCTTTGAACCGCGGAAAATATTAAATATGATCATATATAATTTATAGTCCATCACAGTTCATCAATTTCATTCCTTCAGATACTCTTTACTCTTCTATAAACACTCATCCCTACAACAATCTGCAAATAAATAATTCTCCAATTATTTATTGGGTAAAAAGCACCTTGTACTCTTGGTTTCAATGACTCGAATGACTTAAAACTTCTCTTTATCACTCGTGCCTGACATGCACCAATCGAAGCGGCCTTTTTAAAAATAACTTCTCACATGTTCAAGTCTTGTAACTTTGATAAAAACAATTATGTTCTAATTCGTAAACTCAAAAGAACATGAAATATTTATCAAATAACACAAACTCTCACATGGGAGAAGTCACTTGAATAGCTAAGTGTACCAGTCGATCAACAAAGAACGGGAAAGCGACACAAAAATATCAATTAATCCCACATTTTTGAGAGACAATTACTATACATGTATCCACTTTCAAACATTATGTAAGTATCAGCCCATTTCGATCGATAACGTATTTATAACCGAAATTCCAGCATTTGCATCTTAACTACTGTGGTCAAAAGTTAAACTTAACTCGAAGTTTGATAACAAGCTACTCAGTAGCTCTTGTATATGATAAGTGGCTAGCATTTGAAAGATGTTACATGTATGAAGTTGAAAAACATACCAAATATAAGTATTGGGAATCTTTTTAGAAGTGGAAACATACAAAATACAATACGACAAAAATTTAAATTTGTCCATCTTTAAATGACCAAATATAGACTTCACTGGATTATTTTCCAATCGAAATCGGCTTGCAAGATTCCCCATCCCTAGCAGTCTACTCATCAGTTGTAATTCTAAAAAAAATAAATATTAATATAGTCAGTCTAGAAAGTTGTCTCTGAACACTGATACAGTATCCAATTACATGAATGCAAAATATTGTATGGCTTCCTATATTACTGAGAATGACCATAAGGATGATAAATCAAAATAAACATGAAAATATTTCATCGACATACAATTTTCTATTACCTGAAGCTTGTTACTCTCCAACTGTATTTTGTTCTCTCAACTTTAAATAACTTCTGATGATTTTGATACCAATTCGTTCAAACGACTGTATTTCTCTTTATTAAACACTATTTTTAAACATGAAATAAATCTGAAAAAGTATACTAAAGCCAAAAGGGAGAATATATAAATATGCTATTTTATGCCAGAATATATAGTTATAAAAATAAAAATTTTATGGAATGAGGATATTTTGGAATATACACAACATTCAAAAAAGCGGCATAACTATCATATACTAGCAGTATTTACATATAGTCCAGTCAATCTAGCATAAATTTGACCCTAACCTTAACATAATTGCAACAGAAGATTTTTAAGTTTTAATCTTTAGCATTATACCCCAAATATACACAGAAAAAAGTCTAACAAAATCTAACTTGAGGAAGACTAAAAAATCACGATTTTAAAATTCCTATGGAGATTTGCATTGAAAATGGGAGATAACTCTGCAAAAAGGCTGAAATATCAATAAAAATTGATACAAAACTTTTCCACTTCTTTGCAGCAGAATGTATTGATTCTTGATATTTTAGCCGTCTTTAGAGTATAACAAACAACTCTAAAGGTGTTTTTATATCTTTTATCAAGCTACAACCTAGATTTCGTAATTCATTAGTTGACCATTTATTAAATTTTTCAACATGTCAAGGTAAAGAATCTCAAATTTAATAAAAATAATTAAGCATACATTATTCGTTTTGTGGTTTAAAGTTTCTTTAAACAAGGTAGATGCTGAACAAATATAATTTACAGATATAAACAATACCAAAATTTCACATTATTTTTTCAAAATGGTCACAAAGCCACAAATTTGCAATTTTTTTAATGAAAAATGCGCAAAAAAAAATAAAAATACCCATAACACTTCGGTTTTGTACATTTCACGAGCAGAAGCTTATATAATAAAGTCAAATACGAACTTATAACCCCATCAAAGTATCATACTTTACACGAATTTTAAGAAAATCAACCAAAACCTGACAAAAAAGACTCATTTTTGCGGAGTTATCTCCCCTTTCCAATGTTAATTTCCATAGGAAATTAAAAATGCTGATTTTGAGTTTTCCTCAAGTTAGATTTTATGGGACTTTTTTCTGTGTATATTTCTGGCTTAATGCTATAGATTAGAACTAAAACATTTTCTTTTGCAATTAGTTTGAGGTTAAAACTTAGTCTGACTGGACTAATAATATACTAACAGTATTCAGTCAAACGTCAAAATCACAGTATGCTAACCGTATTTAGCCAAGCGATAGAACCATAATATACTAATAGTGAGGCTAGCGGAAAAAACCCATAAATTTCCGACAGGATTTAGCCAAGTGATAGAACTATACTTATTACAGTATATATAGTATTCAGCCAAGTGGCAAAACCATAATGGACTATTTATATTCAAGCAGCATATCCGTAACATATATTTACAGTTTCAGCCAAGCTGCAATTAACATATGTCGCTGTAAGGCGGTAAAATTATATGAAACTAACTGTATATTATCAACCGAACCAATATGACGGATCTTTAAAATTATATAACCGGTATGTAGCTGTAATCATGGTAATGGTATTGTCAGCAGCAAAACAAGCCAATAGTATACTAACTATTACAATATTTAACAGAGCAGAAGAACCGAAATATATTCACAGTAATTAGTCAAGTAGCAGAACCATAAATTAAATATACTTTATACAGTATTAAGCCAAGTGGCAGATCCATAATATACTAAAAATATTTAGGTCTGTCGTAACCTTTCATGTGCCTCCACCGATTTGTGACTTCCACCGGATTGACTTTGTTGAACTTCACGACGGGTGCCGTATACGGAGCAGGAACTGTTTACCCTTCCGGATCACCTGGGTTCACTCCTGGTTTTTATAGGAGTTGGTGTTGTTCATTGTATTTTAGTTTTCTGTGTTTATTTGTTGTGCTTGTGGTTGTTCATTTGTCTTCCTGGGTTTGTCCGTCCAATGGATTACGTTTTTTTATTGCTCCTTAGGTATATTTGTCCTTTTTAGCCAAGTAGCAGAAACACAATATACTTGTATTTAGTCAAGCGATAGAACCATAATATACATTTTTTAGCAAAGAGAGGTAGATCTATAATATACTTACATTAATTAGCCAAGTAACAGAACCATCATATAGCATTTAGCCAAGCGGTAAACCATACTTTACTTACGTACATAAATTACAAAACTAGCAGAAGCATAATATACTTAAACTATACATAGTCAAGTTGAAGAACGGTAAAATACTTACAGTAATTATCCATGTAGCAGAACCAATATATACTTATAACCAAGCGGCATAACTATGAAATACTTAAAATTTTTGCACCGTAACACGAGCATAATCATAGTATTCAGCCAAGTGGTAGGACCATAATATACTCACATTATTCAGCCAAGTGGTAGAACCATAATATATTAACAGTATTCAGCCAAGCGGCATAACTATGAAATACTTAAAATTTTGAACCGTAACACGGGCATAATCATAGTATTCAGCCAAGCGGTAGAACCATAATATACTCAGTATTCAGCCAAGCGACCAAACCCATAATATACTGAAAGTATTCAGCCAAGCGGTAGGACCATAATATACTCAAAGTATTCAGCCAAGTGGTAGGACCATAATATACTCACAGTATTCAGCCAAGCGACCAAACCCATAATATACTGAAAGTATTCAGCCAAGCGGTAGGACCATAATATACTCACAGTATTCAGTCAAGCGACCAAACCCATAATATACTGAAAGTATTCAGCCAAGCGGTAGGACCATAATATACTGAAAGTATTCAGCCAAGCGGTAGGACCATAATATACTGAAAGTATTCAGCCAAGCGGTAGGACCATAATATACTCACAGTATTCAGCCAAGCGACCAAACCCATAATATACTGAAAGTATTCAGCCAAGCGGTAGGACCATAATATACTGAAAGTATTCAGCCAAGCGGTAGGACCATAATATACTCACAGTATTCAGTCAAGCGACCAAACCCATAATATACTGAAAGTATTCAGCCAAGCGGTAGGACCATAATATACTCACAGTAATCAGCCAAGCGACCAAACCCATAATATACTGAAAGTATTCAGCCAAGCGGTAGGACCATAATATACTCACAGTATTCAGTCAAGCGACCAAACCCATAATATACTCAAAGTATTCAGCCAAGTGGTAGGACCATAATATACTCACAGTAATCAGCCAATCGGTCAAACCCATAATATACTATATAGGTTTGAACCAAGCGGCAATCCACACTAAGTTTTCAGCCTCAAACTTATATGATTAGGTTTTTATCAACCGAACCAACATCATATGCATTTGTAACATAAAACCATGTAGCTGTAATGGTATTGTCAACTATAAACTTAAGTCTTTCCGCAGCCATTAAGTACAAAACAACACGAATCAGTTTTACTTCTAAAAGAAATTGACTAATTTTCTCAATATCTAGAATTCAAACGTGAAATTATGAGCAGTATCAATCTTCTATACTTTGATTTTTTTTTAATTGTATAATTACCTCTGGAACATCCAGAATCAACCAACAGTGACCAATTCTTACCAGACTTTTTAATATCAATGCTAAGACGATTCCGTTACAAAATCAGAATGATCCAAACGGACCTATTGGCATTGATCTTGTTAAACACAACTCGAGTAAAAAAAAATGAATAACAATTTTGAATTACAAAGTACAATGTGTAAATAAAATATTTTAATCTTTTCTCAATAATTATAATCGTATTTCAATCTTTCCTGGCTTCACCAAACTTTTTCAACATATTGAATTTTTACATTTAAATTGTAGCGTCAAGAGGTGTTCACTTTCATCAGATTTTTCATAATCGTTATTGTAATATACTTATCGTTTATTAAAGTTGTCCGGTTGTAAACCTTTGAAGAGCTAGATCTCCAATGGCCTATTGCGCTACGGCTGGAACATATATTTTTCAGTGGGCTGGGTTCGTTCGGCTTCACCAGAAACGACATTTCAAACTGACGACATCGTCCTTGAACTGCATGGATAAATGAATATTTCCATACTGGCGATTTATTACAAACGGTCCTTCTTGTAATATTTCAAACTGACGACAAACATTTGTAGTCCTACTGTAGAACTGGTTCGATAAACACTTCCATACTTGCGCTTAAATCGAAACTGTCCTTCCTTTTCATTGGAAAGATACAAGAAATACTAACAAAAAGTATCATGTTCTGGACGACGAGAAAAAGCACCTTGTACACTTGGTTTCAATGACTCGAATGACTTAAAACTTCTCTTTATCACTCGTGCATGACATGCACCAATCGAACCGGCCTTTCTAAAAATAACTTCTCACATGTTCAAGTCTTGTAACTTTGATAAAAACAATTCTGTGGGTTTAGGTAATATAAATGTAAGCCCATATGATGTAAGCCCATATAAGCAAATTTGGAAGTGATGTTATGGGAGTCTTTATATTGAAAGAGTTATTGATCAATATCCTCAATGTTGTACCGTTTTAAAAATTGTTAATTTTAGGAAATTTAAGAACATATCCCTCCTGCAAAACTATGTCCATAGGATGATTTGTGGCTCTATCCTTGCTTATGGCAAGCCGTTTTACTATTTATTCTAACTTCAAGATATCTCATATAATATATAAGATATCTTATATAATCTAGTTTTATAAGATATCTTATAAAATTTATATAAGATATCTTATAAACTTTATATAAGATATCTTATAAACTTTATATAAGATATCTTATATACTTTATAAGATATCTCATAAAGTATATAAGATATCTTGAAGCTAGAATAAATAGTAAAACGGCTTGCCATACTTGCTGCTCATTCCTGCAATGTTTTGGTTTGGTTCAACTCCGCAAAATTACATAGCGTGTAGAATAATGTGAAAGAAATATCAATTGAAAATCGAGGACACTTTGACACATTTTAGGTATGAGTGATCCTGCACTGAGTGTCCACATCCGATGTACTTTACAAGCTTAAGTATTTACCACAATAGCAAATTATACATGTACATTTATTGTGTATTGAAGAGCATGTGTAAGTCATGGAGTTTTCAGATTGAGGATTATTCAAGATTTTCCAGTAGAAAAATTAACCAAGGATTAGAGACATCTAATTTTAAGGTTGTTACAACACGTACAGTGTCCTAATATCATGAATATCACAACTTAAGCTGGGTGTGTTCCTTCTTTAATATTGATTTAAAAAAATATATACGTCATATATATCTAATAAATAAATTTGGATTTGAATTCATATATACAGCAGGAAATGTTTACTATTTTTAAGAGTAACATATCAATTTCATGTACAAATTCGACCACAACAATAACCAAAAACGTTGCATATCAATTAAACACCGAAGAAAATGATCAGAAACATCTAGTGAAAGAGCAATGTACAAGGGAAAATCTCCTTATTTTTTACAAAATCAAAATTATGTATATACTAAGGAGCAATCCATTTTATATAGAGAGACAAACCCAGGAAGACAAATGGACAAGCACAACAATTAAACACTGAAAACTAAAAAACAATGTACAACACGAACTCCTATAAAAACTAGGATTGAACTCAGGAAGGGTAAGCAGTTCCTTCTCCGTATACGGAGCCCGTCGTGAAGTTCAATAAAGACTACCAGGTATTAGTCACAAATCGATGGAGATACATGAAATGTTACGCAGTGGGAACAGGTCCAACATCATCTTAGATATTGGAACACTAACGTCAATCAGTTCATGATGAGGACCGTAAGATTTCAAAGTATCAATTTCGAGATAATATTTAAGTATTAGCTTGTGATACATGTAATTTTATACTCAAGATGTGGTCATTTTCGACAGTTGTGCACAATGCTTTGACTTTTTAAAACCAAAAAACAAATATCCAAAACACTGATGGGCAAATTAAACTAGAGGCTCATAAGAGCCTGTATCGCTCACATGAATTTAACATGTCCACCTTAAGCATGACTGAAAATCTTAAGTGTAGCAGTCAATTTGGCTGGTTTTTCCATATGTTAAATTAAGTTCGGCTGAAGCAGTTATCTTGGTTGACAGTCCAGTTCATCGGACAAAATTCTGAAAAAGGACCATTTAAGGTCTAGTTCTAATTATCCAGATGGTTTTAGACAAGAAGATTTGTAAATGAATTTTCAAGTTGAGTCCTATGTTAAACTGAGTTCAGTTGGTTGACACTGCAGGTCATCAGACACAATTCTAAAAGAGGACCATCTAAGGATCATTTCTGCCAAGTCTGGATCCAATTGGCTCAGAGGTTCTAGACCAAAAGATTGTTAAATGAATTTTCCCGTAGAGTCCTATGATAAATCAATTTCGGCTGTGGCGGCCATCTTGGTTGACACTCCGGGTCATCGGACAAATTTCTGAAATAGGACCTCCTCGGGACAATTGCTGCCAAGTCTGGTTCCACTTTGTATGTTGTTTCATAGAAGAAGATTTTAAAAATTCATCCCCCTTTTTTCTATTTTAGTCACAGCAGCCATAATCGCTGCACGCCGTCTTTAAAGGACAAAACTACTATAGGGGGTCAATTAATGATTTTGGTCGTGTCGACTTATTTGTAGATCTTACTTTTATTAGATAAAACGGATAAAACCTTGGTTAACATTTTTGGTGTTATAGTTTGTCTTTATCTATAATAATATTCAAGATAATAACCTAAAACTGCAAAATTTCCTTAAAATTAACAACTCAGGGTCAAAAACCAAAGAAAGGGTTACCAGATTCGTCTTAAAATTTCAAGTTGAGGCACAATTTTGAATAATCATATGCCCTTGTTTTTTTTTGTTTTTGTTTTTTTTTGCTTTGTTTTGTTTTGTTTTTTTTTTTTTTTGTGGTAAATGAAGATTTTTATTGTTGAAAGGGGAGATTGATACAGCATTATATCATCTTTTTGGTTAACGTCACAGTACTCAAATTGCGACCACATTTTAAATTCAGAAGCCAATGTAACTGCCGGAATTTTTTTCTGCTGTTATCAGGTTGTAGAACTTAGTATCTAGATATTTAGTTGGAACTCTGGTCTTCCGTGGTCTCTGTGCATGATACGTGATTGTAAGAAAGAAGACAAATACACGCAATCCATCATACATGAAGCTAGACCGACAAACCCAGGAAGAAAAATGAACAACCACAAATAAACGCTTAAAACTAAAAACCAATGAACAACACGAACTCCTATAAAAACAGGGGTGAACTCAGCGCTCCGGAACGGTAAGCAGTTCCTGCTCGGTATACGGCACCCGTCGCGAAGTTCAACAAAGTCAAACCGGTGGTAGTCACAAATCGGTTGAGGTGCGTGAAATGTTACAACAGTAGGAACAGGTCCAACATCATCTTCGATATTCGTAATGAAGATCGTAAACCGTAAAATTTCCTAAATGATGACATCAACTTATCCCTGATAGAAAAACGTACCATGAGCGAGTTGAAAAGGGGACCTAAAATAAGTAATTCGTTGGACTTTCAATAATTAATAATTTTGTTCCGTCAAAAATGTCATGCAAAATCACTAAAATCCCAGAGGGTCATCGCTGTATTCCAGCTTAAACAAGATTTACAATTTTTATGCAACTTACGGAAATCTGTAAATTGTACTCTGCTAAATTACCTATATATGCAGAAGAAGATTGCACATATGGCAAAATGCTGGGTACATTATTCATGGCATTTGCATCACGTGACTTCAGCCCTTTTAAGCAAATTACCTCCCTTAGTTGTAGATCGAAAATGATAAAATTGTTTGAATTACGGATAATCGAGTCTTTTTCCGTCTCGGCTCTTAAACTAATGTGTCTATGAAAACTTCCTTTGGCGGATATTTACAAATTGTTTGTTTAATTCTGAGGAGAAAGGCTTCATATTTGAAGGATTACGCTATGGGAGACTTGAAATTATCATGTTTTAAAAACATTTTGGCCGAAAAGTTATGAAAGCAGGTGAGATAAAACTTATTTCCTCATTAAATTCATCCTCCAAAGTTGTTCTCTATATGCGGACAATTTATGTATGATCTCGCCTTGTATCTGTATCTGTAGTTTGAATTTACATTTTTAACTAATTTTTGTTAATTCATATAGCAGTTATACTACGGTTACGCTTCAGTTTTTTAAACTGAATTGGCCGAAAGTTTTCAATGCTGACAATGTTTATTTGCACACGAAAGGAAAGCTAATATTGTGTAGAATGTACCTATATGCGGACAAATTGCTTATGAGTTATAAGAATTTGAATATTTGCATTTTATTTTTTGGGGCAAGTTTAATGCTGTGTAATGAATGTCGTCGGAGAAATCCAAAATGGCCGCTATGCAAATTACCAAAGTACCCGCAATTTTGCCATATGAGTTTTAAAGTTCAAAGTATAATGATTGAAGTGGCTGCATTTTCTGAACCAAGGACAGTTTGGGTTCTCTGACGTTAAACAATGTTAAATGTATCAAATTTCAAAATGGATCTCAAACTTTTGTTCTTTACACGGCCACCGAGGTGCTAAAAAACAATCAACTGAGAGATTTTTTTTGACAATTATTAATATCTTCAAGTTGTAAATAAAATAAATGAAAATTTATTAAATTAAAGATTTTAAATTTATATTTCAGAAGATGACTGATATAAACATTAATAAAAAAATGTTGATGTACTTCTCATATTTCGGAACAGTTTAAACAAATCATGGTCACCGTAGTAAATATTTTTTAGATTTTGTAAATGCCCATTTGTACTAACAACACACTTCAATTAAAAAAGAAATAGTCCAGATATTTTTACTGAATGAATTTCAAATATATTAATTTAAAAAAGGATAGACAGACATCTTTTAATAATCTTTTGTTTGTATTTAAAACAATACACGTCAGCTAACAATGAATCAATAAGTAAGCCATTGTATAAAAAGGGTTAATGTTCAATTAAATACTTGCAAATCTTCAAGGAGCACTGGTCATGCTTGTGGAAAGTTAATGTTACTTTCTTCACTGTGATACATTTCCATCTCATTAACTCTTATCTTTATTATCAGATTAGTTTGCATACATGTTAATTTTCCCAACTAGGTGTCAATCAACCATTGCAATGGACACTGTCTTAAAATTTGACTTTGGTAATTATGACCGTGTTCAACGATGTAAAGCTTTGTATCTAGTAATTTTACGTATAAATTAGTTTTTGGTGACCTCAAATGCGGGGGGGGGGGGGGTGCACGTACCCCTGTGTCCCACGGAAATCCGCCACTGCCTAATGATGCGTGTGGCGAAGTTTTTTCCTTTTGGCAAGACGCCCAGGGATAAGAATAGCTCACTTGACCCTTTGATCAGACGAGCTAACTAGCCTTTATCGCCCACCTGGACTATGTCCATCTTGACTGACAGCTTGGCACTTAAGGACCATTGCTTGTAGGTTTTTTTCCAATTGGTCAAGTGATTACAGACAAGAAGATCTTTAATTAAATTCCCAATTGGGTCCTATTTTAAACTATGTTCGGCTCTGGCCGCCATCTTGGATGACTGGCCGGGTCATCGGATATAATCCTGAAAGAGGACCACTATAGGATCATTGCTGCTAACCTTTGTTCCAATTGGCCAAGTGGTTTCAGATAAGAAGATCTTTAAGTAAATTTCCATTAGGTCCTATTATGTTCCGCTCTGGCGGCCACCTTGGATGACGGATGCGGGTCATCAGATATAATTCTAAAAGAGGACCACCTAAAGACTATTGCTGCTAGGTTTTGTTCCAATTGGCCAAGTAATTTCAGACAACAAGATCTTTAATTTAATTCCCCATAGGGTCCTATGTTAAAATATGTTCGGCTTTGGTGGCCATCTTGGACGACGGGCTAGGTCGTCGCATATAATTCTGAAAGAGGGCCATTGCTGCTAAGTTTTCTTCCAATTTGCCATGTGGTTACCAACAAGAAGATCTTTAATTAAATTTCCGATAGGGTCCTATGTTAAACTATGTTCGGATCTGGCGGCCATCTTGGACGACGGTCAGGGTCATCGGATATAATGCTGAAAGAGGACCACCTAGAGATTTTCTTACAATTGGACAGTTGGTTTCCTCACTTGAAGATCTTTAATTAAATTCCCTATAGGGTCCTATGTTAAACTATGCTCGTCTCTGGCAGCCATTTTGAATGATGAGCTGGGTCATTGGATATATTTCTGAAAGAGGACCACCTAAGGACCATTGCTCCTAAGTTTTGTTCCAATTGGTCAAGTGGTTTCAGACAAAAAGATCTTTAATTAAATTCCCCATAGGGTCCTATGTTAAGCTATGTTCGGCTCTGGTGGCCATTTTGGACGACGAGCCGCATTATCGGTTACAATTCTGCAAGAGGACCACCTAAAGACTATTGCTGCAAGGTTTTGTTCCAATTGGACAATAGGTTTCCTCGCATGAAGATCTTTAATTAAATTCCCCATAGGGTCCTATGTTAAACTATGTTCTCCTCTGACGGCCGTCTTGGATGATGGGCTGGGTCATCGGATATATTTCACATGGCTTTTTGGGTCGGAAGAGCTAAAAAGGTATGAAAAATGATAAAAAGGTGAAAGCCAGAATCCTTCAAGGACAGAGCTATGAAACGAGGAAGTTGTTGATAGGGTTCCATTTTATCTTTACTTTTGTATTTTTTTTTACTATGCATTGTCAACATTTACAGGTTTTCAAGGTCACTTTATTGCCTAGAGTTCTCTCCCTTATACATTTGTAACAATGAATAAAAATTGAATTTGATCAAACACTACAGAAACAATGCATGTGAAAATAAAAATATGTTTGATGTAAAATTGACATGTTGAATTAGAGGTGAACAATGACGAATTTAACATTGTTACGAATCCAGATACTCTCAGGTTCTAACATTCCTGCCAGCAACGGCGTTACCACAGTAGATTGTAAAATATCGGATACTAAAATTCCATTCAATGCGCATTTCAGAGATAATCTCTCTTGTTCCAATTGGCAAAGTGGTTTCAGATAAGAGGATCCTGAATTAAATTCCCCATAGGGTCCTATGTTAAACCTATGTTCGGCCGTGGGGACCATCTGGGATGACGGGTTGTGGTCATCAGATATAATTCTGAAAGGGGACCACCTAAAGACCATTGCTGCTAGGTTTTGTTCCCAATTGGACATTCAAGTGGTTTCATCACATGAAGATTTTTAATTAAATTCCCCATAGACATGATAGACAGGGTCCTATGTTAAACTATGTAAACATCTTGGATGACAGGCTGGGTCATCTGATACAATTCTGAAAGAGAACCACCGAAGGACCATTGCTGCCAAGTTTTGTTCCAATTGGCCCAGTGGTTTCAGAGGAGAAGATCTTTAAAGGAAAGTTTACGACGACGACGGACGACCGACGACGAACACCAAGTGATGGAAATAGATCACATGGCCCTTTGACATCTTGTATCTTACCAGACTTGGCAGTCGAAATCAAATGAACAGCAAGAAAAAATTATGAACAATCTTTTGAAAGGTGTAAACACAAAAAATGAGAATATTAAATCTTCTTTCAGGCAAAAAGACCAATGACTTAATTCCCGCACAAAATCAAGATTTTAATTTCTTTTAATGCATGTAATTAGATATCAACTTTATATAAAATAGTAACTGTTATAAAATAGTAAAATAGTAACTGTTATAAAATAGTAACTGTAATAAAGTAGTAACTGTTATAAAATAGTAACTGTAATAAATAGTAGCTACAATCTGTTGTCATTATTATAAGCATATGTTCGATAAGCTTCGTATATATCAACTTGAAATAAATATTTATATTATCAATCATTTTCTTTTTTGTATCATTTCTGTCATCGGCATTTAATAAGTGATTTTAATAGGTGACAAATTCCTTAACGGTCTGATGGGCGTTTAATTAATTACCCCGGGTGGTCATCTGACAGAAATCGGCAAGTGCCAAGAAAAAACGTAATACCTTCTTTATTTCTGAAAATTCATCACCAAAATTTTAGTCTATATTGTTTTTTAGGATATTTTAATTATACAAATATAAAATTAAGGGTAAAATATCGACTCCAATACGGGCTAAGTGCACTCTGTACCTTAATTAACTGTCCGGATGTTTATTGTTCCAACCTTTAAGGAACACAGATATGTATACACTGACAAAATCATCGGGGTTCCCAAGTTTTATAACGCTACATTTTAAATAATTAATTCAGAATTTTAATAAAGAGATGTGTATAATGTGATCCCAAATTTCAATGCAGAGATTTCAAATGTTTCCGATAAGTAAGATTTTAATTTATTTTAAATTAATAATTTATCTTTTTAGCATTTTTATATCGTAAACATTTGATATATTATATAATTAATTGTTTTTGCTGGTATGAACGATATTTATTTCGTTTTGACAAGGTAGAAGATGATTGGGGTGAGCACCGCCATTTTGAAATAAGACAAATGTGATCGAAAATGACACAATTTTCAAATTTGACGGGATTACATCTAAAATTAAACTATCTAGATCACCGACTAAGCGATATCGGTTGTGTATTTCGAGAAATTACGGGATATCTGAGATGCATTTCACCAGTTTTTCGAAAAAATACATAGACATATGGAAATTTTACACAATAATTTCAATTGAGAAGGGACGGAGCTAAATCTTGATTTAAAGTGTTCTCTTGTCAAAACATATGTATAGGAATGTTTTATGTACTAGCAAATAACACCGACTAGTTTTTAAATCATTTAGTTTTAGAAAAAACTTTATTGTGAATGAAATTTGTCTTTTTTTTCTCTGTAAAATATTTCGGTATGCTAAAAGAAGATTTGAAAATTAGGACAACAAATTAATTATTTTATTTTTTATAATTTGATGATCAAAATTCATCATGTAACTATTGTCAGGGTCATAAATGGTTCTAGAATAAAACCTCCAGAATGATTCTAGGGTAGAACTA
The DNA here is from genome assembly GCA_028015205.1 of Mytilisepta virgata. Classification (NCBI taxonomy): domain Eukaryota; kingdom Metazoa; phylum Mollusca; class Bivalvia; order Mytilida; family Mytilidae; genus Mytilisepta; species Mytilisepta virgata. Next base: position 36,276,017 of record CM051520.1, read on the forward strand.
TCATAAATGGTTCTAGGGTAGAATCGTCCAGAACGGTTCTAGGGTAGAATTGTCATAAATGGTTCTAGGTAAGGACACACCCTGTCATAAACGGTTCTAAAGGTGTCAGGATGACAGTTCTAGAACAATTTTTCTGACAGTTTAGGACAGTTCTAAAGAGAGGTTAGAACTGGGCCCAACTAAGGAGCAAATAAAAAAAGTAATCAATTGGACAGACAAACTCGGGAAGACAAACGAACAACCACCAGCACAACAACTTAACACAGAAAACTAAAAAAACAATGAACAACACGAACTCCTATAAAACCCAGGAGTGAACCAATGTGCTCCGGAAGGGTACGCAGTTCCTGCTTCGAATACGGCGCCCGTTGTGAAGTCAATCCGGTGGAAGTCACAAATCGGTGGAGACACATGAAATGTTGCGACAGTAGGAAAAGGTGAAACATCATCTTAGATATTGGAACACTGTAACGGTCAATCAATTCTTGATGACGACCGTAAAATTTCCTAAGTGATTACATCAACTTATCCCGGATAAATCCCTGGTTAAGAAGTTTTGTGACAGCAGTAATCCTCGTTGTCCAAAGTCAGGGTAACTCACGCATGCCCTTGAAAATCGGATAAGCTGAGAAACGTAGATGCCATATGCAGGCATATTGCTACCCAAGAACGGAAAGTTGAAGTCATCACGTTTGTCATAAGTTTTGTCTTCAAATGTCCCTCATTGTTTATTTCAAGAAACAAATCCAAATATGAAGCGGACTTTGGTGTATCTGTAGTATCCTTAATTGCAAGCTCACTAGGGTAGATGAGATTTAGAAAGTCTTGTAATTTGTCGTTATTTAACGACAATACGTCATCTATACAACGAAAAGTGAAATTAAGGATTTGGCTAGTTTCTTTTTGTTTTCACGCAGTAGCCCTTGATTGAAGTCCGTTTCATATGAGTACAGAAACAGATCGGCGAGGAGAGGAGCACAGTTCCCATTGGAATGCCGATCGTTTGTTGAAAATTAGACCGCCAAATTCAACAATTGTGTAGTGTATGAGAAAATATACATGTCGGTTACAAACTTTTCGTAAACGGAAAAATATATAAAAATGACAATGGGTGGCATCAGGATGTCATGTCTGAGCTTTCCGAAGATCGTCAAAATAAACCGGTCAACACCTGTACACCGCAAATCCCTGGAAGTAGTGGTTTAGTTACTAATTACAGTACTCGTGGGAAAAAGCCGCACCAAGAGCGAATTCGAGTCCGTCCAATGGGTCCAGATTTGATGTATTAGCGGACACGGATATGAGTAGTGACTAGCTTTAGGTTACATCTAGAAGCATTTCTTTTGTAAAATTCTTGAGTTGGAACATTAATGGTGGTTTGCGTGAGAAACTTAATGATTCAAGTTTTTTTTATCTTATATATATATGCACGTATGATGTTATTATTTTGACTGAGTTTTGGATTCTGTATAATTTTGACAGGTTTATTGAGGGTTTTTCATAGAAATCTGTATCATTATCAAAAAGTAAACATAAGCAAGGAGGTGGGATTTTTTTAATGATTAAGAATAGTTTAATACAGCATGTTAAAATAACAAATTATAAATGATACTATTATTGGCTATGGTATGGTTGCATCTGTCAAAAGATATTACTGTATCATGTGTATGTGGTTTAGAATATTATATTTGTTGTATGTGTCTACAGCCTATAAACTCTAATTACTACAGATTGTATGCTTGTAATTTATGCTTTGATTTAGCTTCATGTATTGAAAAATAATCATCTACTTCTAAAGTGTTTTTGTTGGGCGACATGAATGCTGGAAGTGTTGTTTTGAATTATTACTTTTTGACAACTTCAATCATATATTTGGTTATATGGGTGACTCAGATTTTCTAGTCCGTCTTAATTAAGGGAATAAATGAGTTTGAAAAAAGACTACTAAATCTGTGTTGTAGTTCAGGTATCCGCGTCGTGAATGGACGTCATGTTGAAAGACCTTCCGATGATAACACGTTTTATGGCTCAAGAGGCATGAGTGTCGTTGATTATTTATTAGCACCGTGTAATTATTTTCATGTTATGCATCAATTTATTGTCGGAAGCTTTACACCATTTAGTGACCATGCTCCGCTTCATGTCAGTTTGTTGAGTAAAAGTCCGGTCTCGTCGAATAGTAACGATGGTGGGTCTCATCAATCTTTTGATAATTTTCGATGGAATGAGGCAGTTCGAGATCAGTGTAATGAGACTTTGGTAACAAATAGTGGTATTCTTAGTACACTGATTTTCAAATATATTGAAATTTCTCAGTATAGCATTGACAATTATGTTGAGACATTTACAAATCATTTAACTGATATAATATCCCCTTTTTTCAAACGGTTACGTATACCTTCTAAGTTTGAAGATAATTATAGCAGAAAATCACAGAGTACTACGGGGGATAAACCATGGTTCTATTGTGAACTAAAGAGACTTTACTCTTTATGTCAATCTTCAATGTATTCAGTCGAAATAAATATGTTGAAAATCACCAAAATCTTTGAAAAAGAAAAATAAAACATTAGAAAATAAGCTTAAAAGGAAGTATAAACGACAAGAAGGTGATATGATAGAAATTTAAGAAAGAGTGACCCCAGAATTTAAAAAAAATGTTTAAACGAAACCAGATTGGTGGAAATAGTACTGTTTCATTATCTGAATTTTTTTAGCATTTAAAAAATTAAGTCGTATGTGATTCCGAAGATCACAGTATGAATGAGGAGTTTTCAGATGTTAGCTTCGAGGAACTTGATTACGTTATAAAACAGGAGGAAATTCTAAAATACGTTCCAAAATTAAAATGCGGAACTCACAGACTTGACAGAATAATCAACGAACTTTTCATTGAGCACAAAAATGTTCTTATTCCATTTGTGAAAGATAATATTCAACAGAATATTATCATCTGATCTTTTTCCGAAGTCTTGGGCCATTGCGGCTCTTGTGCCTGTATTTAAGAAAGGTGATTCTTGTGGTCCTGCTAATAACCGTTAATCAGTTTGATTAGTAATCTATCGAACAATTTACTGCCGTCCTGAATGAGAAACTTTTGAAATAGTAAAATGACAACAATATTATAACAGATGCACAGTTAGTATATAGTTAGTTAGTTGATGCGGTGTTCTGCCTCGGGACACTGATACAGAAAACCCTTTCCGATAGAAAACGTTTATACTGCTGTTTCGTTGATTATAACATGTATAAACAAGCTTTCATGTTGTCAAAACTATGTATCTGGTGAATTTTGACTGTTTTTAAATCAATGTATAGCACTGTGGAATTGTGTGTTCATGTTGATAGTTTTTACTCAGATCAATTTAATAGTACCACTTTGTTAATGCAAGGTCAAGTGTTGTTCCTATACTTTTTTCATTATATGTTATGATTTTGAAATGGAGTTTTTGAACAAAGGTAATGTTCCGTTTGCGGTACAAGAAGTTGTCTGCCCCTTATTGGCTGCGCCCATTTTTTTTAGCAAAATATTTTGTTGAAAACCCAACTCTACTTGAAATATGGAGTAATGTGATAACTCTGTTATATACAGTGTATTGACAACCTGAGGTGTAGATATATATAAATGACAGAAAAATGTAGACATGTAGATGTGCAATACATATCACGAAGTCATAGGTCTGCTTTGCTTACATTATTGAGACATTATTTGTCCGGTATAAAATATAGTATGGATTCAGGCAAAAATTTGAAGGAAATCAAAAACTGAATGTAGATGCCAAGGTCACAGGTTTTTCAGAGAAGTTGGACAATTTGGAACAGAAATTTGAAAAAAATTGTTTCAGAGGTGAAGTCAGAGGTTAACTATCTTATATTAGTATTAACACAAACTCAAACCAATTTAAATAAATTAATACAATCTCACGATGAATTAGAAAGGGGTGTTGAAGTAATGGACTTGCAACTTCATGAATTAGAAGTAGAATAATTAGAGAACATCATACAGTCTATAACAAATGAGTTGAATGAGTTAATTCTATTAGACAAACATGAGCGTAAATATAATATACTTATTTATAGAATAGAGGAAACACCATGTGAGAATATTACAAAAAGTGTGCTAAATGTTTTTTATTAATGATTTAAAAATTTTCAAAACAAGAGTTGATGAGATACCGGTTTCAAACACGCACAGGATACCAGTAGAAATGATGGTGATGAAAATGGCACCAAAAAGGCTAATCCAGTTTTAGTAAGCTTTATACATCAAGCAAATAAACAATATATAATGATGTCGTCTCACAAATTGGTACAAGAAAGCGAGTTCTAGAGGATCTCCCAGTTTATGAAAAAGAGCGATTCAGACTCTCAAATTTAGCGTATTACATAAGAAAAGAGGAAAAGTTACAAACTAGAGTGCGAGATGTAGGCGTCAGTATGATTCTTGAAATCACACTCGAATGTGTTTGTATGTTTTGTGTTTTTGTGTTTTTTTTTCTCTGCAATTTTCTTCTTTTGCTTTTTTATTTTCGTTTATATTTTTGCAATTTGACTTGATGTTTATTTTTACTTTATACTTTATACTATTGTCTTTTGTATGTATTTGCTACATATGTGTCCTTTCTTTAAATTTGATACTTTCACATTTGTAATTTTTTTCTGTTCCTTATTTCCTAATTTGCTGTTGTTTTATTTTTTTATTTTTTATTTTTTGTACTCTTTTGTTTTTACTCGATTTCTGTATGTGCATAATACTATTGTGTTTGTAAATAACATTTTTCTGTGTTAACTGAAAAGAAATCTTTTCAACTTCTGAATGATTTTTATTTATCAATAAAGATAACTATTATAAAAATTTTGTTTTCAATTTTGTCAATATCTATAAAATCAATAATCTAAGAAAGATACCTGCAAATTACCTAAGAATTCTTAAAACTGAGTAGGTTTTTTCAATTGTTACATTTGAAAGAAATTTGTTTTTTTTTTGGCAGACATGACAATATTTTTTCTTATTTATGTTATTGTTTATAATATGTTTTAGTTTATATGTAATTCTCACAGACTATCTAGTCAACAGAATGTAAGCACAGTGAGATACAGAAATCAAGATAACTAATATGAAACAATCTGCGAAGAAATTTAATATTTTTTGCACTAATTTTCATTCATGTTCATTAATGTATTTTTTTGCCATAAATTGTGAGTAACAAAAATAGTTTGCAGAGAGATTGGTTAGAATATTTAAAGACAAAAATCTTAATTTATTTACAAGTTACTCACTTCAATGAAAAAGATGAACTTGAAATCATTGGGGAGGAGAATGCGTATTTAATTCGTATATGTCAAATCAGTGTGATTAAGAACACAAAGAAAGATGAACACGGAAATATGTTAGCAATAGACCTTTCGATAGGAAATAAATATATGACTTTAGTAAATCTATATGGTCCAAACACGGATTCTCCAATTTTTTATGATAAATATGTGAATGTGTAGAATATTTTGAAAATGAAACAGTTATAATTACATGAGACTTTAACCTAGTTCAAAGTTTAATTAAATCTTGATACTTATAATTACTGTAATTTAAACAATCCTGAAACTAGGGAAACAGTTATTACTAAGATTTAGATATATATGATATGATGACCCTTTTAGAGAAATGTATCCTACCCAAAACGTATAACCGGAGAAAGAAAAGTTCACTGAAACCGTCAAGACTTGACTTTTTTCTCATAACTCGTAACTTATATCAGAATATTTGTGATGTTAAAATTTAAAACAGTTATAGATCCGATCACTTTCTATTATGATGCAGTTTAACAACTTTGAAATAGAAAAAAGGTTTATGGAAATTTAATAATTCTTTACTACATAAAATTGAATATGTACATATAGTGAAAAAATGTTATAGAAGAAGTAATAAATCAATATGCAGCTTTAGTTTATAATCGAAAAATAAAAAGATCCAAACACCGTACAGTTTACAATAAATGAAGAGTTGTTTTTAGAAACCTTTTTATTGCAAATAAGAGGGACAACAATCTCTTATGCCTCATTTAAAAAAAAACCAAATTAGAAAATAATTTATATGAGGAAATTAGAAATTTTAAAGAAAATATAAGGACTAATGAAACCTTATTAAAAATTGAAGAAACAAAACTGAAAAAAGGTAAGGCAAGAAAAAACTAGAGGTAGGGGCTGTCAGAACGACACCTATACCGACACCCCACATTTATTTGTAAATAAACATTCTTAACATTTTCAGTTTCCATTGCATTATAGTTTGCATCTGTAACAAATAACCTTTGCAGTGATATATCACAACCCACTTTTACTGTAATCTATCTTTTTGCTCTCTTTTCCCTTGTTTTTTGGCCCTTTAAATCCTCAAAATGCAAAATAAAAGCATGCTTAGCATTACAGTTTGCATCTGTAACAAATAACCTTTTTCACAAACATAACACAACCCACTTTTACTATAATTTAACCATTTGGACCCTTTTAGGAGCTATAGCCCCTTAAACTGAAATTTAAAAATTTCTTCAATTTTTTTTTCTTTAGATAAAATTTAAATAATTATGGTCTTTTTCTCTTTCGACAATATTTGTTTTTTCCGACCCCCTTTAAAAAAATTTGGAAGTCCAAAACCTTATTGCTCATCTACAGTTGGTAAGCAACAATATGGCAACAATAAAAATGATTTAAATTTAAAAATGAAATAGGAGTTCGCGTCACAAGGCTCTTTGTCTATTTTGGCCCTTTTCGGTCCCTCTCAGGCCCCCTTTTAGAAATTTGGAATTCCAAAAGCTTTTATGCATCTGAGGTTAGCAAGCAACAATATCACATAGTTATTTTAGTAATTATGCTTTTTTTTCTGTTTCGGCCCTTTTTGGTCCCTCCCACCCCCTTTTTAAAAATTTGAATTCCAAAACCTTATTGCGCATTTACAGTTGGTAAGCAACAATATGACAACAATAAAACTAGTTTAAATTCAAAAATGAAAGAGGAGTTCACGTCACAAGGCTCTTTGTATAATTTGGCCCTTTTTGGTACCTCCCAGCCCCTCTTTTAAAAATTTGGAATTCCAAAACATTATTGCGCTTCTACAGTTAGTAAGCAACAATATGGCACAAAAAAATTGGTAAAAATTCAGAAGTGAAGGAGGAGTTTGCGTCACAAGAAAGTGTGACGGACTTACGCAGGGACAGACGACCGCAACGACAATATACCCGAACTTTCATTCGAAAGTGCGGGTATAATTATAGGGCAATATATAAGATCTAGAATGCAGTATATAGAAGAAGGCGAAAAAAGCGAGTAGATATTTTATGGATTTGGAATCAACAAATTTTGTAAACAAAACAATTCCAAAGTTTGTGGTTGGTCATTTGTCTTCCAGGGTTTTGTCTGTCTAATGGATTGCGTTTTTTTATGGCTCGTTGGGTATATTTGACCTCTTTAGAAGCTGTAGATGGTACTTTAGATGATATACTATGGTTACAGATCAGAAAGAAATTTTATCTGAAGTAAAAAAATATTATCAAGATTTATAATCCTGTAAAATTTACTGAAATAATTTAGATTTCTAGAAAGAAATCACATATCCAGATATTCCACTATTAACGGGGTAGGCCTGGGGTAAGGTAGAAAACTCCTATTGACGTTTTATAATCGTCGGTGCGTTTGTAAGAGAAGCTTCGTTTCAAGCATCTTGAGTACACGGATTATTTACATTGGATTTAATGATATGACAGACGGCACTTGATTCCGTAAAGAGGGGGGGGAGGGGGGTCCAATAACAGCAAAACAGCAAATTGATTTGGCTTAAAACAGATAACATGGAATCGAAAGTGATAAAAACAGATAACAGTAAATGAAAATCAATAACTGATAATAGTAAATCGAAAATGGCTAATAACAGTTTTAAACATCATTAAAAGTATGTTGATTTATGTTTAATAACTGATCATAACTAAAATAAGAAAGCAACATTTGAAATTTGACATGTAGACAATGAATTTACTTAGGTACAGGAAACTTTAAACAGAAATAGGTACATGTCCCTATACTCGTTGAAAAGTGTACTACTGGAAAATCTTCCAATCCTTTTTTAAATTCAGCGTCTTTCCCCTCGTACCGCTTCTCTCCACTCAGTGAAGGCCTGCATTTTAAAAACTCCTTTAAGATTTTCCCGAGTTCACTTTGAACTCGTTTTAGAAACTACTAATCTTTACTGTATATCAGTAAAATCTATTTTAAAGATGCCCAAAGATCAAACAATATTGTGGATTTGATGGTTGAAAATTGAGGTCACTAATGCCAATAAATGTTGAAATATATTAAGGATGCTCGCTGGTCATGTTTTGGTCTTTTTGTCAGATTTTCGGAATCCCCGGGTTTTATCCATGAAATTGTTTGCCCATGAACCCTACTTTTTCTTTTATAATTCAATCATATATACCTTAAAATGGTATTTGACAAAATTTTATGAAATATTTTTTATTTTTTCATACATTTTTGAGAGACTGAAGTTGCCAATGCAAAGACAATGAAAAATCCAGAGAAACCCCATTTCCTTCAAATTTTCAAGGCCTTATAGCTCTAAAATGAGCACATGAACCTATATTTTTTTCTTGCTTATTTGTTTACCATTCATATGTTCTCTTAAACTAAAACACCTATTTCAAATCCTATTTATCTAATCTATCCTATTAGACCAGCGATCATCCTTAATACTATCATAATTTTAACACAAGGGTTAAGATTGAATTTTTTTTAACAAAAGTAATTTTGGATTACGAAAGTGACAAGTTGCATGTGTCGTCATCTCATGGCATATCGACTGCACAATTGATGGCTTGAAATTTTCAAAATTATCCAGTGAAAATCCAGGTTAATATATCTGTTTGAATTTGGAATTACGCAGAAGAAACATATAGTGCACCAGTGTAAGACATTCTGATTGAATATTGAGTATTATCCATGTGCAAACAACAGAGAGTAAAAAATTATTAAACTCAGATATGAACAATGTATATTTCAAGTTTTGATAACATATTCTGTTGACTAAAATTCGGAAAGCCAAAAAGGATACATTTAATTATAAAACATTGCGACCAGAATAATTTTATAATCTTTTAACAGAGTATAAAAAAAAAATAAGTATGGTAAACATTAATTGAGGAGGTTGAAAACCACCGAGTTCAGAATTTCTATAATGCTATCAGGACTATCATCTTGGTTTGCCGCCTCACTTTCTGGCACATCCATATTTTGGTGAGGATCAATAACAACAGGGGAAAGAAACGTATGTTTAACCTGTGGGGGGGGGGGGGGGTTACTGACTATCCCTTCGGGTACAACTGTGCCGACACCACTTGCCAAATCATACCCTGTTCTAACCAGAAAACATGGAAAAACATACCCTGTTCTAAACAGAAATATTGAAAAACATACCCTCTTCTAGACACGCTCAGAAAATGTATGCCCTGTTCTAGACCGGGAATGATCCTGTTTTAGACCGTATAAAATAGATACTGTTCTAGACCCGGGTTCTAGACTGTATCTTAAACAGTTAAAATCAGCAATCCTGTTCTAGACAAATACTTTGTTTAAAAAAAAACCCTGTTCTCACCAGCAGGGCATGAAAAAGGAACCCTGTTCTAACCAGCAGGGCATGAAAAAGCGACCCTAGCTTTTTTGTGTCACACTCGTACCACTAAAAATATAGGAAGTAAACACCCCCCGGGATGTTTAAGTGATGGTATTTGATGGGTAGGTAACAGAAATCCTTCTCCCAGTAAGGAGCACTATATTAGCAGTGGTAGGACCCCAATTTTCAGTGATCTTCAATTTCTACCTAAAATTGGCTGTCGAAATTCTAACATTCCAATTTTCAATAACTGATAACAGCAATTACATTCTCAAAATAACAGATAACAAAAAAAATAATTGTCCTATATATAACAGCTAACAAGGAATAAGACAATAACAGCTAACAGCAAACATATTTTAGGAATAACAGATAACAAAGAATTAATTTGCCGTATAACAGCATAACAGTTATACCCCTTGCCCCCCCTCCGTAAACGTAGGGATCAGGGACACTTTGCATCCAGTAGTGGGTGTTTTTTATTCGTTGATCTTCGTTGCTTTATGTGATTTTTGCTCTACTCCGTGGCTTTTTCAAACTGCAAGTGGTTTTTCGGTAATATCTCAAAAGTTTCTTTAAAATGAAAGTAAAAAGTATTACATTCTCTTTTGTTTGCAATAGTCGTAACGAACTTATACATTTTCCGCTGTTGAAATGTCCCAAATATTTAACTTTTTCTGTGCCACGGGCCGATTTTGGGCCGATTTCAATTTATACCGTTGAGTGCCACGGGGCTGATTTGGGGCCGATGTTTGAGGAATAACGTGGCATTACTATGACGTACCAAATTTCCTCGCGTTAGACGAAGTGAAGAGGTTCGGTAAGGGGCATCTCCGTAACGAATCTAAAAATTTTTCGAAATATGTGCATTCGATAATTACGTAGGATTTGATATATTGATGAATTATTGTTTAACATCCAGTGTCAATTATGAAATGCATATAACGACGAATGTAGTATTTGAACAACTGTACGTTAGGTGTTACATGCAAAGCATAATAATCCATCTTTCCAGGGATTACACTAATTTATTTACTTACCAGTTATAAACAGACAAAGTTCCAAATATATTTGGAAATAAAATAAATTTTATTCCAAATAAAAATCAGATATACCTGAGCATTACCATAATAATTGCGTTCTGGTCGTCTTTAATTAAATAGCATGGATTATTTACCCCGCCCCCCCCCCCCCCCCCCCTAATGGACGGGATAAGTAATCAAAAGCTAACAGAGGGAACCAGTCGTTAAAAAAAGACCAAAAGAAGTCTCCTGATTGCCCATCCAAACATTATGAGATGGACGCATGCATGGTCAACGGCCTGTGATTGGCCAGTCAACTGACATCACCTAGGCTAGGGGAAATCGTGGTTCACACTGTCGTACCTGTACATCTACATTCTATTTAAGACAAATATCGGTCTATTTATAGACACATTGACTGAACACATATCGAGATACATTTTTAAGAGCATTAACTTGGAATAAGAATAACTATAAATCTGATTGCCTAACCCAACGAGGGGCATTTGTGAGAGCATGATGTATTATACTTAAATCGTAAATGTGCAAAGGGGAAATTTAGGAAAATCCACCAAATGAAAATGTATATTCCAGAAAAGTGCATTGTTCAAAGATTTTCTTCAAACATCGATATAGAATCAAAATGTGATAAAATAACGTTCGTCTTTTTTTCAGTGTGGCCAGTGTTGGAACATGTGGAATGACGGAACTAAAAATAGATGGGGAACTTATTTAATGTTCCAATGAGGTTGCAGGAATTTTATTTTCTGATGAAGACATACAGAAAGAGAATAAGTTATTAATCCGTTTCTCTACCATTACATGAGTACCAGATCCGCTGTTGAAGTATGACAACAATAATGAGAATGAGAGAAAAAATGGACAATTAAATTATGCTTAAACCGGCCCATGTCGAAAACCTTTTATATGAGCAAGTAAGCTACCTTAGAGTAACTTATTTAATTATGTTTATTTTTGTTTCAATTACAGCCTTTGAAGTTAAGATGGCAATTTTAAGTCAGCTGAGAAGTGCAGGTAATGTTCTGTTTATGGTATGCTTTTTCTTAGAAAAATAAGGTTATTTTAAAATTTTGCATACCAAAAAATTACATGGATCTTTTGACACATGCGCGTAGGAAGGGGATGTGATCGCATCCCTATAAATTTTTAAAAATAGCAAAAAAATTGTTCTGTTCACATCTCATTCTTATGTATGAGGTATTTCTCTACACTTGAGAAAAATAGTTTCCTAGTTTACAAATGATGCAAAACAGTTTTACTAGTTTCCAATATTAATTATGTTAATTATGTTTAATAATTTCTAGGACAGACAGCCTTGCCCACTGATTGCAGTAGTAGTGCCACTAGTAGTGCCACTGTTTGTTATAGTAGTAGTGCCATGGCATCAAGTGATGACAATAACAACCTTTGCCACCTTTCTAGTCTCCAGTGGACAAAATCTGAGGATAAATTGCTTGTTCAAACCAGGGCAAGTATGGAAAATCAGTTCAAATTAAATAAAAGCCATTCAGTTTTATGGGGTAGAGTTATTGATGAATTGAGAAAGAGCAAAGTAAATGTCTCTCTACAACAGGCCAAAGATAAATGGAAGAACTTAAAAGAAAAGATTTAACGAAGTAGTCGACCTGAATCGAAAAACAGGGAATGAAAAAAGCATTTGTCGCCACTATGAATTTTTCAATGAACTATATGGAAATAAAGCAAGCACAAAACCTCATTTCATTTTATACACAGAAAAACCATGTGACCTGCAACACGAAGAGGGCATTAACAAAGAACACAATATGCAAAATGATCATGATGGTGCTCTAACGGATTCATATCAGACAAAGGAAAAAGCAAACGAAAATGTAAAAGAAGCCAAGAAAATAAAAATTAAGAAACGGCCTGCTTCTGCACAAGATAAGATTGTTGGTCTGATTGAAAAAATGGATAAAAAGAATGAGAAAGTTAGAGAAATGCTGCTTGAACAAAATGAGAAAAAAATGAAGAGATTTGACCGATTTTTAGATCTATACGAAAAAAAGAAATAATTAACTCTAATAGAATATGCACCATTAATAATAATTCCTTGATTCTCATTACCTATGTTTTAAGATTTTAAGAATATTGTTTTCATTAAATCAGCTTCCCCTAAAAATGTCATCTTAAAAATATGTAGAATTTGGAGAAAAAAAATCTTTTAGAAACTTGGAATTAATTTACTATAGCTTTTAGGGAAATTATACCAAAAACTGTTTAACATACATAGAGTTTTGAATTTTTTATATGTTGATTTTTTTTTCAGAACATGTGGGTGTTACCAGAAGAAATGGTGATATATATAGCAAAATTTTTGAGAATTTCTGATTTGATGAATCTCAAGATGACAAATAAATATTTTTGTTGATTAGTAAATAGCCCCTATCTTTGGAAAAATATGGCATTTCTCAGCTTAAAAGGAGCCTTTGTCTACAGAAATATGAATAAATATTTTGAAATGGCAATTAATTTGAGAAAATTATACATCTGTGGTATTACATGGAACAGTTTTAATTTTTTGACAAAGCTAAACAATTTAGAATTATTAGTCATAAGAGGATACTACACCACTTATAGTGAGTCATCATTGCTTGCCCCATTACTTGTTCTTCTTTGCAAGGTTCTTGACATAAGTGGTTTTAGTAGGTTAAGTGATCATTTCTTTATTAAACTGTGTGAATTCTTTCCAAAAATGTTAAGTTTCAGAGCAGTTGATACAATAAAAATTAAACTAGTACTTATGAGAATTATGCTGTATCATCGGAAAAATTTGCTTTGCATAGAGCTAGACCCAGAAAGCTCACTTGAGAATGAGGAGGAATGGTCAGATATTGTTCATAATAATTTGGACATGCTATTTTCCCATAGCATCATTGATTGCATTCCACAAAGGTTAATGGCATATGAAAGATATTTCTACTCATGCCCTGAATTAAAAAAAATTGAAGACAACCAGCAGATTTCAGATGGATCTAATAAAACATACAGATGATGTTATTATACTGATTTATAGGACATGACACCATTTTTGTGTGTGTAAGTATTTGCTCTTAATCATTTTTGGCCGGGTTGCACAGAGTGCAAATCCGGGTTATAGTATGGTGAATGTCAGGCGGGCGGCGAGCGGCGGCGGGCGGTGGCGGCGGGCGGGCGGGGAAAATGGGTACCTATTTTGTGAAATCAACTCCTCCTACAGTTTTTCACCCACATCCTTGAAACTTCATAGAATGTTTCTATATATATTGAAGATGTGCACCTCACTTTATGGAGTTATTTCAGGAATTATTTCCCATTTTTCCAAACTTTGGAACTTAGTCGTTTTTTTTTATTGACATCTTCAATAGAGGGTACCTATTTTGTGAAATCAACTCCTCCTACAGTTTTTCACCCACATCCTTGAAACTTCATAGAATGTTTTTATATATATTGAAGATATGCACCTCACTTTATGGAGTTATTTCAGGAATTATTTCTCATTTTTCCAAACTTTCGAACTTAGTCGTTTTTTTATTGACATCTTCAATAGAGGGTACCTATTTTGTGAAATCAACTCCTCCTACAGTTTTTCACCCACATCCTTGAAACTTCATAGAATGTTTCTACATATATATAAGATGTGCATCTCACTTTATGGAATTATTTCAGGAATTATTTCCTATTTTTCCAAACTTTGGAACTTAGTCGTTTTTTTATTGACATCTTCAATAGAAGGTACCTATTTTGTGAAATCAACTCCTTCTACAGTTTTTCACCCACATCCTTGAAACTTCATAGAATGTTTCTATATATATTGAAGATGTGCACCTCACTTTATGGAATTATTTCAGGATTATTTCCCATTTTTCCAAACTTTGGAACTTAGTCGTTCTTTATTGACATCTTCAATAGAGGGTACCTATTTTGCGAAATCAACTCCTCATACAGTTTTTCACCCGCATCATTGAAACTTCACAGAATCTTTTAATACATATTGAAGATGTGCACCTCACTTTATGGAATTATTTCAGGAATTATTTCCCATTTTTCCAAACAAGTGTTTATCAACATGTAATCAAATCAAATATTGCTTACTTCACCTATTTCTAATTAAATTGATGGCTGCCTCTGTGTTCGTACACCAACATACAATGTGTCTGATTTTGTCTATATAAATATTCATGACTGCCAGTGTGCAATATGATCTTGTAATCACCTTTGTCACCACTACAGTAAACACCCAGCAACCCGGCCATTTGTGTCTTTGACCCATTTTCATTTTATTTTTAAATAAACATGGTATATTCATGTATAAAATTTGCATTATTCTTTGTGATTTTGTGTTCATTTTAATGCAGGCAAAAGTGCCACCTATGACTTTCATGTATAGGTAGATTTATGAATCATGTGGTAGTTTTTTTCATATGATTTCTACATGTTCTATGTGTGAAGAAATAGAAGAAGTTGTTATATTCCAAACAAATATAATTATTAATTATTCCATCAGTGGTTGTAACACAGTGTAACAACTGTGGTTGTATCTTTTTTTTTTTGTCAAAATATACTAGTTTTAATAAAACTCTGCAAATATGAAACATATATGTTACAGTTTCACTGATGTGTGAACCAAAAACATTTACTTTGACAGATGTGCCATCCAGAATTGGCAAATTGTACTTAATAACTGCATACAGGTACAGAAAATGTTTTTACCAGTTGTCATGGTTCATTTTGTGTTAAGAAAAAAACGTTTGCGTGACTGTCCGTGAGGAATTAAAGATTTCCCATTGGAAGTTTTTGAGTTTACATGGCAAGAACAAGCCCAGCTGGCAAATTTGGTTGTTTTTTCGTTGAAAAGACGTCTTTATGGGACGTCAGAATGACGTCTTTTTTACGTTGAATTTGAAAGGTGAAATGGCGTCTTTTTGTGACGTCTTTTCAACGTCTTTAAAGTGACGTCTTTAAAGCGACGTCTTTTCAACGTCTTTAAAGTGACGTCTTTTCAACGTCTTTTAAGTGATGTCTCTTCAACGTCTGTTTGGCGACGTCTTTCCAATGTCTTTTTTGTGATGTCTTTTCAACTTCTATTTTTTTTTTGTGGTGCCTTTATCATTGTGACCCCTTTTTTGCATGTATTTCTTGCGTTGCTTATTGATGTGTATAAATTTGATCAAGATCCATCAATGCATACTGCAGAAGTTATAACACACAATAGAAAAGTGTACAAATGGACAAACATGTAGCCTGATCAAAGAAAGGGCATCCACCATAGCCAGCTTCATACAACATAACCATCCAAGGAAACAAAATATCAGACTCGTAAGGATTTTACTGAACGTAAATGTAATTGTTTTTTGAGATAATTGCAAAAAACCTGTTAATGACATCTGTATTCTATTCCTAATAGCTGGGATCAAGTCCCTGGATTGAAAATCTGTTAATTCCATGCAAATACAAATTTTTGTTCGTCCTCCAAGTTGTTTCAAAGATGACGTGAAAAAAAGTTAATGGACAAAGACCTTGGCAGATGCATTATAATGACAATAATCCAAACTGCCTTGCTATGATTGTTCGGATGTTTGTAAACAACAGGTAGGTAGTATACTTCAGTTTGTTTACTTTATACTGGAATTTGATTGGACAATAAAGATTATCTTCATTTAAATGTTAAGTTTCAAATTATATGTCAATTTTTATTGTCCAATCAAATACCAGTATATATTAAACAGACTGAAACCCCGCCTACCCTCTTGTTTACAAACATCCAAGCAAACATAGCAAGCAAGTCGATCAAAGGTTTGCTTTGCATGCTTTTATAGAAAAGCTGTTTTATCACTGATCATTATATGAAGTCATTAACGGATCTTAGGTCAATTTCAAAGAAATAAAAAAAAAGAATGGAATATATTTATTTCTTTCTTCCCCCTCCCCCCAATCTGTCTGGGGCCTTTTAGAGTCCTGGCAATATAATCCGTTACTTCCTTCTCTGTCCCATTGAAGGCCCTGGTTGCAACGTCTGTAATAAAAAAAGAAACAGAAATATAACAATGTACATACAGTTTCGATTATTTAGGATATATTTTGGATAGCGCTTCCGTTGTCAACACTTCTTTCAATATACTGTGACGTTGTCTTGTGGCATTTGAGTATTTCTTTCCAATCTTTTAAGCCACATGCATAGCAGAGGAAGGTAAAAAAATAGTGTGGGAATAACATAAAAGTTATCATTATCGTAAACCAGGAAATTATAAACATTATAATTCCCTGTGGTGACTTTGGTCTGAAACTGTGATGAAAAGTCTTTATAGAAATACTCTGTAATTCATCCTACATTATTTATTTAGGCTTTGAAATAAGAAAGAGTAATTGTGCTACATAGTCCAATTTTGAATATTTCTGCATTAAACTAAATTATAGCACTATATTTAAATTTGTACTAACTGATCAAGAAATAAGACCAAATACATACGATATCAGTTAAATATTCACTTTAATAATAATAATGCAGTTATAACTTTTCATAAAGCACTTGAACGGCAGACTAAGCGAGTGCCTACTCATGTGGTGCATACTGTTGACAGTGCAAGTGTTATGTAAAGACAGTTTTGTTGACTATAAGAAACTTTTTTTCCTAAGTAATTCATTTAAAAACTATGCCAAAATAAAGCATCTTTAACATGAAAAAACATTCTTACAGAAAGTAGAATAATTGACAGTTAGTATTATAAAAATCGAACAGCGTTCCGAAGTCCCCCGCCGCTAGAGCATCAGAAACCCTTGGACAAGTGAAACATAACAAAATTTTCTCAAAGAGAGAGAATAGAAGGACAAACAATTTGTGGTTATTGCTAAAGTTTTTTACAAGTTAATGAGTGGTATGAAGACATTTATACAATATGGGTATAGTGTTGAAATCTTATTTTACCATTTGTATTGAGAATTTATACAAATGTACATTTACTCCATTTCAATAAACAGAAATGCTTTGATCAAAAGTATTCCGCCTAACAAACTCTTAAAGACAGTATTTTTCAATTTTATAAGTTTCGATAGGAGTTTATGTATAAAACCTCCCTTTAGGTCCAAGTGTATAAATATTATTCCAATGCAAGGAGAATATAAATTTTCTAGAACACTTACATGTAGATGAACATTTTGTCAATTTTCAAAGTTATTAAGGGGCATAACTCCTACAAAAATATTTCGACATGACTCATCTTCGAACTCCCTTGAGGTATCATTGAGTTAAAGCTACTGTATAAATATTATCCAAATCGGTCAAGAAATAAATTTGCTAGAGCGCTTACATGAAAATTTTGTCAATTTTCTAAGTTATTAAGGGGCATAACTCCTACAAAAATATTTCGACATGACTCATCTTCGAACTCCCTTGAGGTATCATTGAGTTAAAGCTACTGTATAAATATTATCCAAATCGGTCAAGAAATAAATTTGCTAGAGCGCTTACATGAAAATTTTGTCAATTTTCTAAGTTATTAAGGGGCATAACTCCTACAAAATATTTCGACATGACTCATCTTCGAACTCCCTTAAAGTATCATTGAGTTAAAGCTACTGTATAAATATTATCCAAATCGGTCAAGAAATAAATTTGGTAGAGCGCTTACAAGGTGGACGGACGGAAGCACGGACGCCCGGCATTACCATATCCCCCGCATCGCGTTGCGGCGGGGGACAATAATAAGATTAATGTTGTGTTTACCGTTGACTGCAATCAAGTATCCTCGGTTGAAGACAAAGTGCACCCCACTTCCGTTCATTCCACCATAGTCTTAAACCTAGATTAATGTTGTTTTTACCGTTGACTGCAATCAAGTATCCTCGGTTGAAGACAAAGTGCACCCCCTTCCGTTCATTCCACCATAGTCTTAAACCTAGGCAAGTATTTTTGCATAGTCAATGATAAACACAACACAAGAGTGGACACACAAAAATGTCTCGCCTGTCGTGTATTTCTAATGAAAGTAAATGCTATCAGACATATTGCATACAGTATTCGAAAAACAGGCCAAAACACAAAAACTTAACTATAACCACTGAACCATGAAAATGAGGTCAAGGTCAGATGACACCTGCCAGTTGGACATGTATACCTTACAATCCTTCCATACACCAAATATAGTAGACCTATTGCATACAGTATTCGAAAAACAGGCAAAAACACAAAAACTTAACTATAACCATTGAACCATGAAAATGAGGTCAAGGTCAGATGACACCTGCCAGGTGGACATGTACACCTTACAATCCCTCCATACACCAAATACTGAAGACCTATTGCATACAGTATTTGAAAAACAGGCCAAAACACAAAAACTTAACTATAACCACCGAACCATGAAAATGAGGTCAAGATCAGATGACACCTGCCAGCTGGACATGTACACCTTACAATCCTTCCATACACCAAATATAGTAGTCCTATTGCATACAGTATTCGAAAAACAGGCCAAAACACAACAAGAGGCTCCCAGGAGCCTGAATCGCTCACCTGGTCCTTAAGCTGTAAGGGAGTCTTTCATGAGCTATTACCCCTATAATGGATCATCTGACAACTTTGACCGAATTCAGACTTTTGTAGAGCTCAATGAGCTGATTGTTTAAGCAAACAACAGCTTTTCTCTATCGACAATAGTTTTCATTCTATAGGGCAAAAACAAGAGAAAACGCTATTTTTGACATTTAAAGGGTCATAAGCCCTATAAGGGGTCATGTGACATCTTTGACCCAATTTAGACTTTTGTAGAGCTCTTTGAGCTGAAGGTTTAAGCAAGCAACAGCTTTTCTCTATCTGCAATAGTTTTTATTCTATAGGTTAATTTAGCAAACAATAGGTTTGCTTTATATAACTTCAGCAAGGAATCATCTTTGTTTTTGACCAAAGACGTGTATTATAATTGAACAGTTTTCTGTTGATTGTCTACATGTATGTGGTTCATTCAGAATGAGATTAAAATGTTGATGGTAAATTAAGGTTTTTTTTCTTCAAGTTCATTATCACATTTCACAAGTACACTGACTTTAATATGAATGTATATATTTCAGAAAGCAATTTTTTATAAATCTGTGATATTTTTTAAGTGTAAGGCAAATTAAGTCAGTGCTTTTCTGTATTAAAAAGTAATCTTGATTAATAAATAAATTGCAAGACCTTTCAAGTAATTTCCAATAGTAATCTACATCATCTTTTTACGAGAAATGTGTTTTGAATGTTTGTACAGGAAAGACAGACAAACAGACGTACAGAGGAGGCACGTTACAACTCATCATGCTAAAGTTGTGCACAAAGTCTGAAATCAATTCTGTTAGTGGAGTAATCTTTTAAGAAAGTGTGTAGAGGACAGACAAACAAGGTGATTGCAATATACATGTAGTCTCTTCCCATACAAGTAGGGGTATTTATAAGGTTTTAAGGGTCATTATAATCATCTGTGATCCACAAGTTTGTTATGTAATACTAATGTAAAAGATTAAAAATATGGTGAATATTCTTTGTTCAGTTTTATAAACATTTGTATGTATGGTTATTAAAAACAAGTGTGGCAATATCCACTAAAAGTATGTCTCGCACATCATGACTGTGGCATTATTACAGCAGTAAGAAAAGGCATGCAAGGTTCTGAGAGAAGAGGTTAAATTAAGGTGAAGGTTGTGTGGCAGGACTGTGACAGATTGATATTTAATCAGCAAGAAGAACATGAAGAATTTGTGAATTAATTATGGTGGTTCAAGATCTTCATTTATGTGACATTGATGAGAATTTCTCAGAAATCATTGGTGTAAGTAATTATATGCAAAAGTTTCAGCAATATAAGATGACTTCAACTTCACTAAGAAGAAATGTCTAACTAACATACCTTAAGATTTTATTTTTTATTTCAATTTTACATTAAACATTTGTTTAAAATAAAAATTTAAAAATTTTTGTTTTGAACATAATCAGGTAAAATAATATTTACTTTCCACTTGCATTTTGAGTTCAAAATAACATTTTTTTTAATCCTGTAAGAATATAATTCTAATATATAAATACAAACATTTTATATAGTATATATATCATGTATATTATACAAACACAAATTTCATGCAGTTTGCAAATAAACAGATTTATATTTCGTAGTTATAGCAAATTGAATGTTATTTGTAGAATAAAGTTCCATATATAGTGTAATAAATGTTCCACTGTCCATGCTTAAGTAGAATGAAGTCCATAGATTCTAGAATAATTGTTCAACCATCACAAAGTAATATGTAGAGCAGCTATAGCACCAAATTTTGGCATTACTTATTGTTCCATGATCAATGTATTTTGAAGAATGAAGTCAAAGGCTTAATTCACAGTGGCTTAATTGTTCCATCATCACTATGATTTGCAGTATAAAGACATTAAAGTGTCCATAGCCAACGGTGTAGATTGTTCAATGTAAAATTTATGTAGAATCTATATATCCTCACAGCTGACTTATCCATTAAGAATTCATACAACTATTTGAAGTGTTCAGAAATTGCCAGTTAAAATTACCTTGTTTGATTTTTAAAGAACAGTTCATACATGTCAAATCTGCAAAATACAGCATTCTAGAAACTGTTGCAAGGACTTGAAATTGGAATTAATGATATATAAGAGCACCATGGTTAGTTTTATCTAGTCATATTATTTAATTATCAGGGTAACTAACATATTATTCAAGTATGTTCTTTTAGTTCTATCCTGTTCTCTATATTTCTTATATAATACATGATACCATGAATGCATCTTATTATGTGATATAATTCATATTTTATTTTCCAACAAAGTCCTTAAAACAATTACTTAAAATAATGAATGAAATCTTGCAAATCTGACAGTTACTGTATAATTTATCATTATATTCTATGATTACATATATATTTATACAATAACAAATAAATAAAAGGAATTAAAACATATTCATTAAATAGATATTATAAAAATCTGGTATATATATTGACGCAGCAGTAAAAAACATAATGAAATAGTCTTTAAAAGTCACTCAATTGTTACAATAAAATTTAAATATATGTTGATAAAATTGTGAAAAAGTCTTTGATTGCATGTGCTGTACGTATTAAATAAATTATCTACTGTAAGAAGGAAGTATTTCACATGGTGTTATTTTCCTTTAATTTACAATACTAAAATTAACCCCCATGGAAATAATATAGGATATATGTATTCTGAAGCAAATGGTTAGCTTATCAAAACCCCTAGAATATCAATACAAAATCAAATATATGTCTGAAAGACATAATGCCCCATCTTGCAGCATTTGGGACGGACGGACGAACAGACCTGAACACTATATGCCCCCTACTTTCGTAGATGGGGCATAAAAACATCAATGTTTACAGTATTAACATAAAAACGTCAATGTTTACAGCATTAATAAAGTACAAAATACAAGTGGAAAGAAACAATTGCAATTAACCTACAAATGCTGTAAATATATATCATTTGTTAAGCATGCAATGGTAGAGTTGGAGTCACCTTTTACAAGAAATTCATAATTATAAAACAAGTCAAAAGCACATCATATATTTCAACCCCCTCCCCTTCCCTAGCACACTGCATGCTTAACAAAGATTTAAATGCGAGTGGCAACCCTTCACTATGCCAAACCACTCAATGCATCACACTGCAACTGAGCAGTGTAATACATTTTTATATCTATGCGGGTTAAAACCTTCTCTACAGTTCCATTGCAACATACACTACTGAGTGATCTGACCAATGTTTCTATTACATCAGTGTGTATGCATGATTCTCTGCTTTCACGAATAAAAATCAAATCCAATTTTGTTTTGTTCACTGTTGTTGGTTTTGAAATCACCTGTCTGCATTCAAATGTATCTTGCATGAATTGTAAGAACCCTTGGTTAGATGGCAATGCATGTATATCAAAATTGAAGTCCCCCATTATAACAGTCTTTGTAGCATCAAGAACTGGCAGAAGTTCAGACAAAAGAATGTGCTTGAAACTTTGAAAAGTACAATTAGGGGCTTTATAAACTAAAACAATCTGTATCTTCCCTTTTAACCCTGAAAGAACAGTGATTATGAATTCAATCTCTGAATTTGAAAAACTATGTTCTTTGACAACATTTTGGTCACTTTTGCCAAACAGGGCTAACCCATGAGCTGGTCTATATCTTGGATCTGTTTGCTTTTGATCAATTCTTGCCAAAACTTTAAACCCTGGTATACAACATTCTTCATTCTGGGTCAATCTTGTTTCAGCAATGCCAACAATATCTGCATCCAAGATATTTGGTTCAGCTGCTATATCAGTCAGGGGATCTACATGTTTAAGTCAGAATGTTTCTTACTGATTTCAGTCAGGAAAAAAATCAAGGAGGAGTTACCTCTCTTTTATTAATGAGTAATTATTCTGACTTATACAAGTAATTTTGTAAAAGTTTGGATGTTTCTTTTTTATCAAATTCAAGACAGATTTTCACTTAGAGTTATTTCCCTTTTCTAAGCAGTAAACTGACTTTTTTCAGTCAGAACAAACAGACCTACTAAATTAATGATTTACTTTTGCCATGCCATCATTTGTTGGAACAATGTTATTTCTGGTTTCTTTTTTGTTTTTATCTTATTGACAGTTTTTGGCATTTCAAATTATATGTGATACTTGAATTCCTTAATTCCTTAGAAAAACTCTAAATATAAACATGATACACAGCCTTTCTTGTCGGAAAACGCCAAGAAAAGAGAACAACCAATAGGGTATTGCGGTTTTGGCAAATATAAAAATATTCAGAGGTTGAACTGTTACCGGTACATTCAAAAGGACCAGTTGTCATTCAGACAAATAGCAGATACTAAGATTGGTATGGTTAGAATTAATCTAAGGCACAAAACGCATAAAACTGTACGACAGTTAATACTTAAAATGTATCATATAATTCCGAAATAAATTTGATGCACTGTATGGCCATTTCGTTAATTGACAACTAATCAGCAGGGCTCGAGATCAAAATGTTGGAAATCCAGTTAAAGATATAATGATGAATTAATAAACACAACCATCAAAACCCAAAACAATTAGAACAAAAAGGAATCCAAGTCAGCTAAGGGTTACCTCTGCATAAAAAGGAAGAACCTTCGAAATTTCTGGTAAATTTTGTCAAATTTTTAACGGAAAATTTAAAGGCATTCAAGTAAAGAATCACGCCAGGACAAAATCTTGGCTACAGGGCTGATAATGCCGTGACATAGACCCAGTGGTACACATAAAATGTATCACACAATACCCAAATAAATTTGATGAAATGTGTGGCCATTTCGTTGATCGACAATTGCAACTCATCAGCAGTGCTGGAGATCAAAATGTTGGAAATCCAGTTAAAGATATAACGATTATCTCGCAACAATCAAATAGATGATATAAATATGAGGCCATGAGGATATGAAGATGATCAACAGGGGATTTTCCTCTATAATATACAGAGAGAAAATAAAGATTTCCTCTCATATTCCGACAATTGAGATTTTCGGTCAGCAAAAAAGTACATAACTAAAAATCGTTATGTTGTTATTTACATTTATTATATAAACAATAACAATGCATACATGAAATAAAACCATTATTTACATAACAATACCTCATATGAAAGAAAACACACATTTATTTACAATAAGGCCAACTAAAATCAATTAGTAGATTTTCATCCAACTTTTTGAAAAAAAATGGGGCGGGTGGGAGGATATTATTTATTATTTCATATGAAACTATTTTGTAAGGTGTTATTAATATGTAAACGTTATAAAATGGCTTATACCGCTTACTACTCTAAGAATCACGAAAACCATGTTGAATTGTTACAGGAAGTTAACAAAAAACGAAATTATTGACACGGATACGGGTAACGGAGATGAACAAAATCCGGAAATCGTAAATTTTAGAAAATAAAAAAAATCGGGGCGGCACGATTTTCGAGGGGCGGGCGGGGATGAAAATCTATCAATTAATTTTAATTGGCCTAAGCAATATATAACAACAAAAATAAATTTAAATTTCAAAGACATATTCAATCCTCCTTCTGATTTTCTTCTGAGTAGGTGACCTTAATATTTTTTTAATTTGGCTTCTGTCAATAAGCGACTCATCATTCTTCTCTGGCCAGATATATATATTTTTTGATTTCTTTCTAAAAAATTTTGCAAATACTTCATTCTGGTCATCAACGTCCAATACCTGAAAAGAAAAAGAGAACAAACAATCAGGCATCATTTTTGGCATATTAAAAATTCAATGTAGTTTACTCATGTAGAGTATACAAAATCTAACCAACTCGCTATGGACGTCAAGTTGATTACCCGACATTAAATGGCTTTTTTGAAATAATTATGAAAATTAGTCTTTGGTTTAAAAAAGGTAAGAAGAAGGTCCGGGGTCATGGACAAATTACTTGAGAAGGTCTTACATATCTATTAAGTGTAGGCAAAAAATACTTAACCAAATCATGATCTAAATATCTTGACATATGATCTAATAAATGAAAACTGCAAAATGACTTGAGAAAGTTAGGAAATTAAATCTGAGAGGTAACAACAAACTGACTCTCTGAAATCGGACAACATCTCATTTAACTTGAAATGAAACAGAGTAGCATAAATATCTTTACAGAATCAGAATCTGATATATTCAAGTGTGATTAGGAAGCTGACTTATAAAAGTCAAAGAATCAAAGCTTTTTAGGCAGTTTTGTACTGACTTTATTCAATCAGAATGTATTCGTAATCTTACTTTAAAAAGTAAGAACAAAAACTCACTTGCGAAAGTCAGTTTAACCAATAAATTGGACAACAACAAAAAACACTTCATTAAGTCAGAATATATGAAGAAATGAAACTGACTGAGGAAAGTCAGAGATTCACTGAGTCGGGCAACAATCAAATAGATGATCCAAATATGAGGCCATGAAGATAATTTTTTTAAAATCAGTTTATTAGCGACTTGTGAAATCATGGAAATGTATATATATCAGGCAAAAACTGACTTTCAAACTATTATCTGTAATAATATTTTCAAGTATAATTTAGCAATTGATTTGAAAAAGTCAGAGAGACTAAATGTTGGATGGCAAGAGTAAATGACACAATCAACTCAAATCCTTTAAGATATTTTCAAATTTGACTGTTACAATTTGACAAGGTGAAATGAAACTGCTTTTGTATATTTATAAATCGGAATGTGTAAGGATATTTTCAGATACAAAAGCAAATAAAAAAGACATATGACTTGAAAAATCAAAATATAACTTATGTAAAGGAAAAAGTATATTGCTTTAGCAAAACTGATTTTTTTTCGAATTATATAAATTATCAAAACAGAAATGATACTAATGTGATAAAGACGGAAATGCAATAATAGGTTTGCAGTCGATATAACTATTGCCCAATCTATTCAATTAAAATTCTAAAGTTCATATGGATTAATAACAAAATGCATAATCAACTGAAAGCCAACGGGATAATTTTCCAAGATTTAAGCAGATAAGAAAATTATTGTGGGAAAATCAAAGTGGTCAACTCAAGTGAGATAGCAATTAACTGAATTTAAACAGATGTTAATGTTTTAATCTAACAGGAAATAAAACTGACTTATATATGAAATATGAAATAGGCATTTTGAAACTGAATCAAATTCTGGCACGCCATTTTCCATTCAGAAATTAACATCTATGAAATAAAAAACTTGATATGCCTTATCATTGGAACGATATGACATTATATAACGGTGTACTTGCCTCTCCGATAAAAAATCTTTCTTTCCTTTTCTGCCAACTTCAAATTCTACTAAAATGAAGTTACCAATCCTTATATCTTTTTCAACTTCTACCTTGCCTTCCTAAAATTATTAACAATAAATGCTTTTATAACTGTGATAGTCAAGCACATTTTCGTTAAAATCCGATTTCAGTTAAACATCGTTGACTGATCAAAAGACAATTGATGTTAAAGTGTAAAATCAGATTTGAAAAAAAATGTTTTAGCTAACCTTTTAAGAAGAAAAAATTAAATATTATCATTTTTAAATCTTGATTTCTTTTTATTACTTTTACTACTTGACTTACTTCTTCTTTCCTTGCCAATTCTTTCACCAATTCTTGTTTTCTTGAATCAGTGTTCCCCTCTTCAATAGAATTTTCTATTGGATGCTCCTGAAAAGGTTAAGTGTATAAATTATATACTGTATTTTTAAAGTAGCATATCATGGTATAAATAACATTTAAAATGACAATGAAATAGTTTTACTAACAGAAAAATTAATGTTGCTATAGTAACTTATATCATGTGTATATATACGGTTAAATAACTAGCATGTCATGCAAAATTATAACTTTTAACAAAATGAAGACAAATTATGCAACATCAATAGCCTAATTAACATGATTAAGCTGCATAACTTATGTACGCACATGATATACATTATGTCTTTCTAAAATAGTATATCCTCTGCTGCAAAACTGAATTAGAATTCAATTATTTCCTTCAATTGACATGATACAATTTAATATTACCGTACCTATTACTTGAAAAAAAAATATTACGTATATTTTTATCATATACTTCATGTACTTATAGAAAATAAAGGTAAAATTTTACCCTACGATAAAATTGGAAATTGTACATATTTCTGCCCAAATCGTATAAGAATTGGCTTAGCGGGCTAATATTACTTTGTTATCAACTGTTTCCGGTTTTTATCATATACTTGTATAAAATAAAGGTAAAATTTGAAACTATACATATTTCTGCCACAATTTTTCACGAATTCGCGGGGTGATATGACTTTGTTATCAACTGTTTCCGGTTTATACTGCTTCCGTTTTGTATCATACCTCATAATCCATAATCGCGTTATAAATCAGTCGTTTCCGTAATCGATTCTAAACTTACTAGCACATAAAAACACGGCAGACGATAGCGGGACGAAACTGTGGATTGTATTAATTCGCTCAAAAATGTTAATACAAACAGAAAAACATTAACAAATGATTAAGTGACAAAACATTTTGTCTAAATGGATGAGGAACAATGAAGATTTGCAGCGCCTGGAGGATATTCGGTAATACGGCAATGAAACTGAAATCATTGAGATAGGAATTTTCATGGAAACCTATAAAACACCAATGTTGAAGTATATGATAAAATATCATAACATGTCATTAGTCATATCAGACCCATTATCAGCCCATGGTCAAAATCATCCCTCGAGTCTGGCAGCTCTCGGGCTGATATCTTGACCTGGGGCTGATAATAGGTGATATGAAAAATGCCGTGTTATAATCTATAAATATCAACTGCTTCCGTTTTATATCACACCCCTAATCCGTAATCTTGTTATAAATCAGTCGTTTCCATAATCGATTCTGAACTTACTAGCACACAGAAACGCGGCAGACGATAGCGGGACGCGATGTAAGATTAGCCAAATGTTGATGTAAATTCGACTGGACGGTATCTGCTGAAAGGAAGTACCATGACTTGATATCAAATTCCAGTTTATATATATCTGAAAATTACAGTTATTTCGCGTTCTTGGACACCACATACATTACTAAAATAACACATTTCTATACATCAGTATTTTACTACTGTTTATAAATATGATTAGTTGTGGTTAAATATTTGCAAAATTCTGAGTAATGTCAAAATTTGGGGAATGTGATACGATGAAACAATTCCTGTTTGGTGATTTATTTTGCCCCATTTATATACATACAATTATTGTTGAAACAATTTTCTGAAATAATTTTGGTTATGAAAAGGATTGAAAATTTGTTCAGAGCGGATTTTGCAGCTATACTCGTCATGCTCGTATGCAATTAACTAAAATTAAATAAGCACATTAAGGAAATGATAATACAGCGAATCACATTTTTGAAATCTTGGAAAAAAAACCCAAAATAATGAGAATGGTGTGTATGAAGCAGCAGTGGCAATGTTTATTTTCGCAATTATTAAAAAAATTAAATGTATATTACTTACCATCATTTTCATCGACTTGATTCTTATCAGAGCCCTCTTGATCATTCACTGATTGCTGTTTATTTAATGCATCTAAAATAAATTTTAAAATCCTTCTTAAATAAACTTTTTATTAAATTTATTCCGCCCTAAATATCCAATACATATTATCAAGGATCATAAACACAGATATACAATGTATGTCTAATACTTGTTTGGTAATATTAGGATGAAAAAAAAGTTCAATTCATAATCTTTTTAGGCGTCAGATTTTGAATCTTATTTATTCATTCCTTAGTACACAATAATTTGTTGCACACGTTTGTTCAGTGAATTACAGTGTCGTTTCACTTTCATAGACACATGCATAAAGTAAAAGCTTTAAACCATGTGTGGCTACGGTAAAGAAAATTATGTTTCCATTGGTATTGTGTTATTGTCAGATAAACATGAAATTTCAACGTGTTTTCATTTTGACAATCAAGGTAAGCTCAACGAGGGCATGTTGTTTACTTAGTTGAACTTCACAATAAAGCTTTGGGTCCATTCTATCACTTCAATGGTATTTTAAAATACATCATGAACATAGCAGACGCAGAACTCACCATTGTTTTCGTCATTTAGCATATCCGTACTTTCAAAATGATCTGTCACTACAGATTGGCTGGTAAATATTTCTGGAATAAAATTCTAAAATTTTTTTTCTTTTTTCAAATCTGTACTCAATAAAAACGTTCGTAACGCATTAAATTAATTAGATTTGTAATTTCTTTAGATCGGAGTTTGACTTTCTATTTCGTTTGTTAGGACCAGACTCTAATGAATCAGTTATATTATATTTGATTAGAATTAGTATTACATATTTATACTTTAGAAATACAAAATTATTAAAGTATTCTCATTTTCATTTGCGTAGTTATCAGAAAAGGTTTATTTAAAAAAAAAATATTAAATTCGGAATTGTTTGTATAAGTAAAGCTCAATTCAAATGCTTTAATTTTATTTATTAAAGTATCTTTTTCACGCCGACAAACTGTCTAAAAGACGTTAATGTGGCTACTTTGTGTCTCCCAAAGCGATATTTAGGTACGTACAAATGTTTTTAGAAACTTGCTTGTTAGTTATTATTAGAAAATCTTTAGGGACTAAATAACAGGCTATGCCTCCAGAGTCTTGAAAAATTTTAGCGGATCTTTTGAAAATGACCCTAGAAGTGAAATAAACGCGGGGGGGGTCCTAGTTTAGGGGCGGACGAACACTTTTTATCTTTAATTTTATGAAAAATAAAGAATGCGGTGCAAATTTTCATCATTTTTGTGTTGTCCCTTTTTTACACAATTGTGTCAGACAGAATTTGATACATTTTTCATGTAATTATTCATCAGAGTCTAATTTGTAATTTCTAAGTTGCTGTTTAAATTCTGACTTTTTGAAGAAATAGATACCATGAACTAACTTTCTTTACCATATTCAAAAGCGTTTTTGATATCTAATTACTATATGAAGGTATAAATCCTTACGTGTTAAAAATTTACTTACACTTTTGATTCACAAAATAAGTAAAATTTAACCGCGTTTAATTTTAAAACAGTAAATATTGTTGTAGGAATCTTAGTTAATTCAACTTTCGACCTGTTGCATGGTGTGCTGCTTTTGTCCGTATTCAGCAAACTATTCTTCTAGTTGAAGTAGAATTTTAGTTCTGGTTTATTTTTGCCTTGATTTTGAATTATATTATCTTCAATTATACAGGGACCGCGGTAGCCGAATGGTCTAGGCAGTTCGTCATGACTACTAAAGATCAGTAGCCTGTCAACGCTGACGTTGTGAGTTCGAATCTCACCGGTTGCTGGGTGTGTTAGACTCCAACCTTAATTGACAAGGATTGCCAATTTTCCTACCGAAGGTCAGTGGTTTTCTCCGGGTACTCCGACTTCCTCCACCAATAAAAACTGGCCGCCGCGAAATAGCCAAATATGCTGAAAACGGCGTAAAACCCCAACTAAACAAAATCAATTATACAAATTAAAAAAAATCCTTATTTCTCGGAATATTTCACAATCCAACAGTTTCTATTGATAGTCCATAATATGTGTGAGAATGATGAGAAATTATTTTCAATTATCAGTAATATATTTCCATTTTTATTTCTTCTGTTTTCATATACACAATGTCTTAAAAATCTATATTTTCCTACGAACGATAAATTTTCATTTCCAGGATGATTTCTTTTTGCGGAGTTTGGTTTATTTCATTATATTGATGTACCGATATCATGTATGCGATTGTAATTTGCATAATGTAATGACCGTTGTTTATAGCTATTTTATCTGACAACATCTAACAAGTGTCAAAAAGCCCCATTACAATGATTACGACACATGACCCCTGATAATTTAAATCGCATCTACAGAAAGCTATTTAGAGCATAGATTAAGGTGTTCATTCAGAAATCTTATAATTCCTTCATGTTCATTCAAAATGGTATTGGTATGGTCAAGTTACACATTTTCCCGAATTTAAAAAGGATTTATTTCAACATTCTACAACGGTTTTTTACTCTAGACTTAGTGTGTCATGTATAGCCTTTGTTGAAAAATATCTAAAACAAGTTGCTTTCTTTAAAAAAAGAAAAGCAATCCGTGAACCCTAGATTGTTGACTGATCAGAAAATGATTGTTTTATTTCATGTATTATTATATGTCATGTTTCAATAAACTGGCATTTTTACTTTTCGCAAATACAATTTCTGTCAGGGTTAACATCACATGACGATTTTAATTTTTGTCAAAAGTGTAAAATTGTCAAACATTACATAATTATGTACAGTTTCAATATCTTTCTAACATGTTGAAAGACGCAGAATTTTGTTCTAAAGATATGATATGATTAAATAACTTTATTATATTTATGCCTAACCCCTACATTCACCTTGTGGTAACATTAGTGCCACGTAATTATATACAGTGACCTTGTTTATCGAAGCTGTCCTAAGACCAATCTTAGGACAGATTTAGGATCAAGTTAGGACCGACTTAGGACATGTCTCAGCACGCATATCGAAGCTATCTTAGGACTGTCTTAGCTAGGACGTCCTAACTATTGTCCTAAGTTAGGACGTAAAAGAAAAAAATAGAAAATATAGAAAAATTTAACCAATGAAAATAATTTTGATAAGATGAATAATTATAATTATGATTTTCAAATAGCATACACCCGAGAATAAAGATTGAGCTAAGGTACGACAAAAACAAAATAGAATTTCTAGATACAATTACCACTCTGGAGAATGGGTTTATAGTTACTAGTTTGTTCGAAAAATCAACGGACAAGCACATGTACCTACATAAAACATCGGACCATCCGAAAACGGTAAAGAAATCTATTCCCTATGGGCTCGGCGTCCGCGTGAAACGGATTTGTGAAAAGGAAGAAGATTATCAAAAAGAGCGGAAGAAAATCAAACAAAGGCTGAGGAACAGGGGGTATACAGGGGGATTAGTTGAGCAACAGCTTTTAAAAGTTGATGAGAAGAATAGAGAAGATACGTTAAAATACCGTAAAAAATCCAAAAACAAAATGCCAGAAAGAGTCCCGATAGTTCTTACATACAGTCGGGCTCTACCTGATGTTGGGAAAATCCTAAAGAAACACCACCATCTTCTAGGCAGATCAACGCGTTTGAAGAAAATTTTTAAAACTCAGCCAATGTGCGCGTATCGTCGGGATACAAATTTATCAGACAGGATTATACATCAGAAAACATCGAAGGTGTTAAAAAATAAAGAAGTCGGTAAAAAGGAAGATAAAAAACAGAACGGGTGCGGTAGAAATTGTGTCACATGTGACAAAATTTACAGAGGCCAATGTAACACAAAATCCGGAAGAATAATTCGAATGAATGATAATATTCATTGTCGGTCGCATAATGTAGTGTATGCCGTGTACTGTACAAAATGCAAACACATCGTGTATGTTGGAGAAACTGATACTAAATTGAAAGACCGGATCCAAAACCATCTTTCAGATATACGAACAAACAAGACTAAAAAAGATAAACCCGTCTCCATTCATTTTAATTCAAAAGGCCATTCAATTGAAAATTTTAAATTTGCCGGCATAGAAATCCCGAGAAAAAGTGATATTGAATATCGGAGAACGCGCGAGTCCCTTTTTATAAAGCTGTGTAATACTCAGCAAGAAGGGATTAATGTCCGAATTTGATTTTTCTAACAAGTATAAAATGAATTGATCCCTTGATTTCATTGTATGAAGTTCAAGATTTTTTGGTCAATTCGCATCACGAATCCCGTCTAGTTGCCAGCCGTAACTATGACGTCGTGATAAACAACTTGTGTCTCCAGACATTTTTTGTTCAGCATCTGAAGAAGACGGTTGTATCGTCGAATATATATGCGAACTTTGTGCTTTTAAAATATATATATTTGAGTATAATGCCAGTATCATCTTAATAGTCCAATGGTTTATCATAGTCCTAAGTTGTCTATTTCTACGAATATTATTGCCCCTTCTCATCAAGGGATAATTTTACAACTTTAAATTAAATAGTAGACTATAAATAGATTTCTAGCTATCATTGAATAAATTTATTGGGTGAAGAATTTTACACTTTTCAATTAAATAAATAACTTTCCTAACCGGTTAAAAGAAGCAGACAGAATAAATTTATCGATTGAAACGCAATTAAAATTTAATCATTTTCTGTTCCCCTGCCCGGGGCTATTGTTATAGTGTATGTTTGTCAGTTGAGATTCGCAAAGGGAAATCAATGTAATACTGTACAGATTTTTGCAAAATAAAGAACGGTAAACTAAAATAAGTTATAAGGAAAAATATGATAGATCTACAGCGAACATATTTCACAAGTGAAGACATTCCGCATTAAATTTTAGACAGAGTGTATATTTCAAAGATCCTACAAACCGCCTCGGTGGTCTCGTGGTAGCGTGCTCGCCCCGAGTGCGGAAGGTCGCGGGTTCGATCCCCGGCCGGGTCAAACCAAAGACATTAAAATTGGTATTTGCTGCTTCTCCGCCAAGCACGCGGCATCTAGGAGTAAGAGCAAAGACTGGTCGCCTCGGAGTCAGTATAATGTGTCCGAGTGAGGTGATATGTCTTCCTGTGGACAGTTACTTCGTGAGCTAGCACATTAAAAATCCGACTTAGCGTGTCGGACTAGTACAAAGCAGGGATCATTTTCATTATCATAACATGTTCTCGTCCTGATATGCACCTGGTTGCCACTGGACGTTAAACAATAATTCATCCATCCATCAAAGATCCTACACCATGTTTTCGTGGATCATACTGTGTTAGAAACACAACTTAGTATAATGGTTTGAAATGAAAATAAATGTTTTCCCTAACAAATTCTAACTACATATCAATATACTATAGCATGAAAATATACTACACCAAATTTCGCAGACGATTATAAGACATAATTAGACATAAAGCTTTATTTAGAGTCGGTATAAAACATTGCAAATACAAACATAAGCTCTGAAGAGCTTTTAAAACCGGTTGACGATTGCTTTTTTGGAAAATATACGAAGTCGCACGTTAATAAAACCATTAAAACCTTACGACGTTTAATTAGCTATTTGCTTTTCAGGCTTAGGTTTACAGATTATCTTATTCAAATACACAACATCACGTGGTAATGAAACAATTACATTACAGTCTCTGCCTCAAGGGATTCCAAGAATATAATTCCGAGGAGATCCGAATGGCTCATTGACTATAACATAAAACGGTGCATATACTGAAGGCGTGAAACTTAATGGGTTCACGCAAAAATTAGATTACATAAACTTATGCTATAAAAATTACCAATTTAGGATAGAGATTTATATAAGTTTTATACTTGTTTCCCAATCCCATTAATTAATTGTATGTTATTGTATTAATATGTATGTAATTGTATTGAGTTATATGTTTTAATTAATAACATATGATTAAACTAAACTAAAACTTACCACATTCTAAGTCATCTATGTAGTCATATGAACTTGTTCCAATTGAACCCGACATCACAGAAGAATTTGTAAATATACTGTAAATATAAAATGTAAATGACCTATTTCACAGTTTAAATTCGAATATTATGTTTTTGCTATATAATGCTTACGTTTTCTTCTTGGGGCTACACATATTTTGCTTTAATTTTAATGTATACAGAAATCTGTATCAATCAATATCGTAATCTTGTACTTATCATTTTACCAAAAACTCAAACACACACCGGTTGTATAATGGATTTACTGTTTTGCCTTCCACTCTTTCTCCCTTATCTCTGTAACACCAACGACCTTCATTGTCATTTTTTCATCATTTAATGACAGAAATAAACGCAATATCGTAATCTTGTACTTATCATTTCAGACAAAAACTCAAACACACACCGTATAGAGTGAGGTAACTAATATTTCTAAATGTAAAAATTTATTTATTTGTTCATCTAAATAAAACTCATTCTCAAAAAATCATTATCCTTAAAATATCTTTAACATATTATTTTCGAGAACTGAAAAATATTAAGAACCATAATATTCAATAAGCAGAACTTTCATTCGGTTCATGCTGGTAATGATAAAAAAAAATGTACAAACCATTATATCAACGAAGGAAATCGTAGGCTTAAAAACTGAACTCTATAGCAAAAAGAAATCGTGACGTTCACTCGGATGTGATGGCGAGAACTTGCAGAATCTATTTAAATACTGTGCTACAAACAAAGCCAATTTATGTAAATCCTGTGAATATGGTTTTGTTTTTAGCACATTTTGGGTTGTAAAATTAACACTTATGTATGAATTTATCTTTAACTGGAAACGAGGAAATTACATCACATATATTCTTCTTTGATCCCTCCGTAAGTCTGGAATACCAGACACACATTCTTTGTTTGGCAATTTTTGACCACATTCACTGTAATTGATTCTTTTTTGTAGCGTAAGCTGAACGTAAGTTAAAACAGGGAATTTAACAATTGGCATGAAAAAAATTTTAGGCAGAATAAAATGGTACATGTACTTAATTATTACAGTATATTAAATAAATAAGTAACATAATGTTAATGTCAAATAGATACTTTAAATAGTTTATGTTTATTTAAGATATGAATAATGTATCGTTCTTTTAACAATTAAGTCAGATTATGATTCTTTTTTAAAATAAGATGGAATATAAAGGCCCTGCAAAAGGGCTATAATACTTCATAATATATAACGTAGAATTTGAACAGTGGGTGCGATTTCTATCATAACTGGAGTAAGTAAGATAAGAAATGAGCTCAAATACCGGTAACTAGATATAGTTTTTCACAGATCAGAATAGTTTTATTTTGATGTTGTTTCGCAACTCATATATATATATATAAATTTCACAACGCAACAGCACTGATGAAGGATCTCAGTGATCCGAACATTTTGTTAAGTTTGAATTATTGTTACAATTCAAAATTTTATTTATTTTTGATGTTGTTTTGCAACTTTTTAGACGTCTATTTATTTTTTAGTTTGCATTGTATCGTTAATTTATTATCGGTCAAACATCTAGTAAGTTCGAACGTTGGTTATTACTTTAGATAGTCTAAAGTAATATATATATATATAAAAATAATTAAAAGGTGGAAACATCCAGAGATGGCGAGTAATTGTTTTTATTTATTTTTTTTTTAAATCATTCGAATATCTACAGTTTATGCAAGGTCCGAACAAGAAGTTCCGTAGCTGTCCGTGAAAAGAATGTTGTGTTGATAGAAAAAAAGCGATCTGCATGTCTTCACACTGCACGGGAAATGAATATCAAGTTTATACAGATTGAAATGATAAGTACATCTGAAAAACATTAAATAATTTTTGGATTTGTTTTTCTGAAGTAAAAAAAAGGCTATTTTTTTTATATATATAAATGTCGTACAATAGTGAGGTAGGTATACAGTAGCGAACAAGAAATATTAAAATAAAAACGTGAAAAGATTGCGAACTGCGAACATGTTGCACAAAGACTATCCTGAACACCACCCCCCCTCCCCTAATCTATACAAGATAAGTAACAGACAGGATTTGATATCGAATCAAGAAGCAGAACAATAGATAAATAAATTAAACTTGACATATATTTGGTAATAATAAATCAAGCAACTGTGGAGTTACATTAATTGAATAGATGTACACCGATATTATTTTTATTATATGAAATTAAACAATGCTCACAAAACAATGTTATTTTTAAAGTTAATCCGTTTACTCTTTCAAATAGAACGTAAAATTTTGGCGAGACCAATTTTGCTGCTGTCATGGCAGTGTTGTTTGAAATTTTCAGGTATTTTAAATCGAACAAAATTTGATGTTTTACTTGCTTATTCAACAAAACAATGTATAATTAAAACCTATATCATGGATAAAAAAGTAAGCATTTTGCAAAACAATTCGTTCGATAATAGAATAATTTTTCTGCCAATGTAAAGCATAAAAGAATAATATTTCTGTTCTAGGTTTCATAGAGTCAACATCTTTTTAATTTTTTATTCTCGTGATCAAGGTCTTATTGGCCGAAACGTTAGGCAATTTTGACTTTTTACTTATGTTGGGATTTTTTCGATGATTTTATATTTGCTTTTGTTCGACTTGTTATTAGTACATTGAAGTCGTTTTATGCCCCTTTAATGGTTCGCCATTCCCATTTTTTTCCTATTTTATGGATAGTTTCTTAAAATCAATTTGAATAGTTTGTAAATAAATGCGTGAATGTTCATGATTCTTAAAAACCGGACTAATTAATTACATTGTAGATTTTTCATAGCATGAGAAGGTTTTCTGTACATACAATTTCATAAATGAAGCCAAAACAACGCACCATTCATCTATTTTAATCTTCATGGGAAATGAAAATTCAATTAGGTATTGTTTCGAAAATTATATAAATGGCAAGGTCCGCTCATCTTTAGCTGATTGAACAACAATTGAAGAATTCAATACCGCATGTTAGATATGTCATTTTGCGATTGATATATCTTTAAACACACAACGTGTGTCCCAGATTAAATGAACACATGATGAATTAGCTGATGGTTATATAAACTGCAAAGAGATTGGGCGTATTACGTTTCCGCATTTTTAGCAAAAATCCAGTTTCACGTTTCCGCATTTTCGTGCATTACTTTTCCGAAATAAATAGATACCACCTTTCCGCATTTTTACCTGTATTTCACCTGTAAAAAAATGGTAATAATGATATATGACTTTTATTTAATTATAGTATTTTTTCTTAATTTGTATTTTATTACGATAATATAATTCCTTCAACAGGTAGATTATATTCAGATTTAACATTGTGAGTACTTTTCAAAAGTTACTACGTTGCCGCTGATTCTAAGTTTCCACCGCAAATATGGACATCTCCTCCCGACACAGAAGCCAAAAGAACCACAAATGGGCCGGAATCGTTTCATTCTCATTTTAACTCCCAGTTCTATGCATGACACCAAAGTATATCTATTTTATGGACGTTTTGCAGAAGATCCAAACAACAACTTACATCAAAATTCGGTCTTTATCAGCAATAGCACCAGTTCGTAAAAATGACCGCGAACGAACTGAATTCGTATTCGAACAGTTTGTGAAGTATGGTAGAGAAGAGATTACGAGGTTAGACTTCAAAAGTCAAACGGAAGAGGAATACATTAAAAATTAAAATGCGGAAACGTAAATAACCTTTAACAAAATCAATGTAAAAACAATGCGGAAAAGAGTACTATAAAAATGCGGAAACGTAGGAATTTTAATGCGGAAACGTAGTGCCAAAATGCCGAAACGTAAAACGCTGAAGAGATTATATGAGTAGATTTACATGATAGATGTTAATTGACTCTCTCCAATTGACAGTTTCTACACGTTACAGCTAGATTATTCAATCCCCACAGGAGGTTAAGGTCGAGTCTAAGAATGTGAAGAACAGGATGGGATAGTAGTTTCAATTTTTGATAAAATGGTTTGAAAAAAGTTTGTGATTTGAACTGTTTTAATATGAACTTTTCACATAGGATATATAAGAAAAACGTCGAATTTTCCACATAGACTTTCAAAAGTCAAATCATTGAAGTTTACCTATAGTTTCGTGAAAAACGAGTATCATATACATTGTATTCTACGATCAAACTCTTTCTGATGACACATGTATCAAACAAAACGACCCCATTGACAGAACGCGGGACAAAAATTAACACAAAAGAGTACAAAACACAAACATGAACACAACAAGGATATGTATGATTACAGATTGGTACTAATTTTGAGGGAAAAACTAGACAAAACTCCATAACAGCGTTCGTAAGACGTTTACACAAATGCAATCGTTTCTTCCATATACTTTTGTTTTTTCCTGTTATCTTTTAATTTTTGTTGTTAAATATATAATTTTATAAAAAAAACGGGGTGCCCATATTTATTTCTTTTTTTTATTGAAAATGTTTGAATATGATAAAATGTAATTCTCAAAACGTTGAATTTGATAAAACAAAAATTGTAAATGAGAATCAGAAAATATAATTAAAAAAAAAAGATAAGCTTTAAAAAAAACTGAGGTCATTCGTTTGGTTTTCTTTAAAATTAAAATTATATTTCAACTAGTTTAGATTATTTGAAAATATTTGTTTTTATTTAGTTGTATAAGGCCAAACAAAATATGTTAAAAAAATACTGTTAAAGGTTACCTTACCTACCCTATTTTTGTGCCTACCCTAACCCATTTTATTCACATCTTAGGACAAAGATGTCGCTGATATAATTATTTCCCTAATGAAACATCCGCTAACATTTTTCCCCCATAGATCTAGGTCTAAATGTAACCTTAAACAAATATATATTTTGTTTTGGCCTAAGATTGTCATTTTATGTGAACTGATCTTTTTTTGATTAGTATGTATTAGTGCTTTCTTATTTTTGCATTACGTTTTTTATTTCATATTTCATGTTTTTTCATGGACTTTCTCTCTCCAACTTTTATTTCACTGTGTTGCACATCTACTAAATATGGTTATTTTTACAAGTAAATTTAAAAAGAAGTAATTGATGAACTTGAAATTGTATTAGAAACGATTTCGAAATTAATAACGCTTAAAATTAAACACAAACTGCTGGGTTACAGAATATATATTCGATACTTGTAGACAAATCTTCAATGAAAAACCGATAATAGCCTATAAAAACATAAAAATATCGGCGAAATGTTAACAAGTGCAAGAATAAAGTACTAAAGATATCTAGGAGGACCCCTGACGAGAGCAGACCTAGAAAATGTTTACATAAAATTAAAACTTATGTCAACAACAAAAAATACTTCAAATTGTTCTGAAACTTCCAAAACACTAAATTAGTGTCGGGTCCAACAAACAATAGAGATGCGTGGATGTTAAGTGTCATTAATGCACATAAACATAGAAATGGCTACTTTGAGGACGCAAGACCGAACCATGTTGAAAAGTTTGTTTTACCTTTCCGGACAGAACATGCAGAATAAAAAAACGTGTTTGAATAAACAATTGTTCAAGCTAAACACACATAATTTATAAAACATGCACGCGCTGTAAAGGTTACAATATTGTGGCCCGTGTACAACATAACTGATGCAATTTATAGGGTTGACTTCTTAGAAAATAGCCGAAATGCGTAATGCGAAGAATGTGCTTTAAAATATATTCAGTGGTCGTATTATCTTTTCTTTTACAATTCAATATTCAATAACCATGTGTAGCATTTTAAGTATTTACCTAGGTTACACTTAAAGAAATCAACACTCTACACAATAGCCATGGTACACCGAAGTTACGGATACATCACTATATGTCATTTGCTGAGGTGAAGGACAAAAAAAAACTCTTTAATACAACAATGCTAGAAAATTTGAAGAATTATGTAGGTGGCGTAATGACGATGAGCATTCAAAGCTTCTACTTCCATATTGCTTTTCAACAGTTGTTATTGTGTTTACGTTTTACGAAGTTTGGGGATTCTTGTGACTGAAACTGGGCCCTATGTAATATTTATCTTATACGTTTAGGTAATATTAATAAATGTATATCTTTCATAGTTACGCAGATATAAATCCTCAAAACATTTTTTATAGAC
This sequence comes from Mytilisepta virgata, assembly GCA_028015205.1. Lineage (NCBI taxonomy): Eukaryota > Metazoa > Mollusca > Bivalvia > Mytilida > Mytilidae > Mytilisepta > Mytilisepta virgata. The sequence goes on from CM051520.1 coordinate 36,316,886, forward strand.
CTGAGATTATTTAAGACTATAGACCTGTGTACATGTATTACTAAAGAATAAACGTTACACTGCGGCTTTACTAAAGTTATCTGGAAAAAAAATACGTTTTTAAATTCTCCGTCTCTCTGTTCGTGCTCTTTTTGATCAGATTTGGCTGTATACTGTCGAGTCAGTTTTCAGTTTTTAAGCTTTTCTTTACTTGAAGTCAAGATCGAGTGGTAGCTTTTGCGCATGAAATGTCTGTTCGGGCTACACGATCAAGACAACTTTTTCTTTGTGTACCTAATTTTGACGGGGTGTGTGTGTTATCTTTAAGACGATCTCCTACAGAGAATCTGACCATTTAATCCCTAGATAATTGGATAATCAAGTGTCAAGTTAGCATATTATAAGATATATATTATCTTGGCGATGCAAGAAATATGTAACTGGGTAGGGATTTCTGGAAATGTCAATATGATGAAGAAGATAAAGATGTTTTTATTATTAACCAATTAATGGGCCCATTGAGGGCATAGTTACAGTACAAAACAAATATGATTGCCTTGCATATATAAAACAAACATATATATGATTGAGGAAGTTTTCAGACTTCCAGCGTCACCGCCGTACCACATATTATTTGAATAGACCCTCCCTCCCTCTCTCGTGCAAATTTTACACACACTTTAAATGAAAAAAATCTATGTCAAATGGGAAATAGTTGTTTTTATAATTTTCTACAATTTGTTGTTTTCTTTATATATATATTGGACATGGACATGTTCCCGTTCGAAGAGGGTTCACTTCGGGGTTCACTTCACAATAACCGCATACCTTTAATGTATGTATATCTTATCCACACACTGTGTGTAGCCCCGTAAGTCTATCTTTTTAAAGTTTGATGTTAGTTCAGTTTTACAATTATACTTTTCAGTCGGTTTTGTACTTTGTATTCTTCAGTCCGTTTTCAGTTCTTTGCTTGCATAGCTTTTGCGCATGTATACGTTTGTCTAATTATTTTGTATGGAATGTTATATTTTATGTGTATATGTTGGATTTTATATCAATAAAAGTTTAAACTTTGAACTTTGTTTAGAAATAATAAAGGAAACCGTAACAGAACAGAACCAACCACGGAACTCGGATCATGGATATTTTGGGTTAATTACGTTAAGCCACGTTAATTAAAGCAATTAATATGTGAAATTAGAAAGTATATTACATTCTCTAACTATTTTTTATTATATAATATTTTTGACGATCGTCGGCTCGGAGGTAAAACGGCTAGAAAATTGCAGCCCGTAAATTTAAAAGTATAGATACTAAAGCCCCACCTAATTAAATCACCAAATCTTTTCTGCATTAAAATTCCGAATTTTAAACAGTAAAACGAGTATTAGATGTTACGTATATAATTATATATTATACTGATTGATTTTTTTCTCTCCTATTTATCTAAGTTAACTTCTCCGGTCCGGAGCTCCGGGCCAATATGCGATTTTTTACCGCAGTTGGTTAAGGGTTTGTTTTGTGTTTTAATTTCATTCTTCTGGTGTCCAAATTTGGGTCGCTCCTCAGACATATCAACAATAACAGAGAATAATTGATATTGTAAATGCGATTTAAAAGAGAGAAACTAAAGGGTATAAGATTTTTTCCATTCTTTTTCTTGTGTCAATAATGTCATTCTTTTCGATTGGTTTGTGCTTCGTTTCGTTCTATATACTGATTTTTGAGCGATCTGTCGGTCATTATATTGCCATATGGCCCTCAGTGTTATTAACGTTTTCTTAATTACAAATAGCAAACGGGGAAACCCGGCCAATTTCAAATGAATAGAAATATATTTATAACAGCACACGTGACGGGTATAATGCTAGACAATGTTAGAGTTTTGTATGGAAGTCATTATCTGCACATCTTAGACAACAACGTGTTACTACAATCCACTCCTTTTATTTTTTCTTATCACTTCTAGCAAGACAAAGGGACAGTACAGTAATTGTATAGAAATGTGCGTAAATGGCCCATTAAATCAGACGTGACGCTTAATGGATTGATGTCATATGAATCTCGGACTACATTTCTCCATGGAGATCGACTTTTAAAATTCGGATGCGTGATTCCACAATACGTTCACATTGTATACATTTTCCCTCAAAGCACCATGTTTTGATACTGAAATAGAGTGCACCACATAGAGTACTACAAGACAAGTAATATATTATATGTTATTGACTGGGTGTGAGAGTAATAATATGTTTACTGTCCCCGAGATACCAACTATTACCCCAAGGCCACCAAAGATGCAATAATGGAAAGAAAATTTACCGACGTGTTTTTAAATTTCTGTTGATTTTTGCATCGCTGTTGTCTAATTTTTCTTGTTAAACATCGGATAGGGAAGCAAATCATCTGAAAATTAATTGCTTATTTATAAATAATAGTGAAAAGTTACAACAACTTAATTAAAAATAAAAATTTTGGCGTCATAAATTTGATTGATATATAAGGAAATGTAAATCATAATTTTTGTTCGTAAATAAACCATTGTAATTATGTTAATGCATTTCAGATCTGTCAGAAGAAATAGACAATTAAATTTCTGGTTTTTGTTATCATGGTGACAACTGCATTAAAATCGAAAGAGAAATGACTTCACAATTTATCTTTATAAATGTGAATCTATATAGAAAAAAATGGGAAAAAATGAAGAGGTGAAATAACTATTACCAACTACATGTATTAGCTAAAAAAATTAAGATAGTATAAAAACAACAAACGAAAAAAAAACACAAAAAGAAAAACTGTGCCTTCATCTTTTATTTTACATGTATCAGCTTCTCGTTTGGGTTTAGCCGTCCAACCAGCATGGCTCTTTTTTTATATACATATTTGTATTTGAACATCTGATTTCTGTGGATATTGCATCATGAAAACGTTTGTGATTTCATAAAACATTCACAAATCAATGGCGTTACTCTTTCATAGGGTAAGTATTGTTTTAAAGGAAATGGTAGGAGGGATTGATCAAAGGAAACTTTGAAACCGTGAAAAAACAATACTTAATTAACATAACTAAACTTTGAATTAAAACAGAACTAGATCCGTTGTCTTAATACACAATTATTAACGTAGGAAGACCAGTACCAAATTTACTAATTTCTGTCTTCACCATGTCAAATATGTTTCGAAAAGATACAAAAATGATTTAATTTTTTTTCGTCCATCTGTACAAAATCTATTATCTTCTCTCTTACTTGAATTCATATCGGTTTGCTATGGATCGTTATAACACTTAACACGTGATTGGGAATTAGCAAGATAATATGATGGACAATTTAGCATGTACAATAAATATTAATCTTTTGATTACAGTTTATTAAACAACCATTTGACTTATATGGCAGGATCGAATATCACCTGGAATATAATTAAAAGAGTTGGACGTGCGTGCAGGCTCATTGACGACGCGAAAAATAATTTCGAGAATCCAATGTCATTTCCTAGGCCTCATGTCCACTTGTCATTGGTTTATTACACTATGTTTTTGTCCCATGAAGATATTATTTCTCATGTACGCTAATACTGATCGTTTTTGCTTGTTGAACATAATAAATGGTGCGTAAATTTAAAACAATCTGCTCGATTTTACCCCTCAATCTTAGTCTTGATGACTCATTTTTAGAAATATACATATATTTTTTTTAAATAAATATACACCCATAAGGTGGTAGCAATACAAAAAAAAATTAAATTAAGAATAGAAATAAAAATGAAATAGAAAAAAATAAATGATATATCGTGTAGAATTCATAAATAAGATTTGAGCCTTGACCGACATGGGCCTTACGATTTCAGTGCTAATAAATGTTGTACAAGGGTACATATAAAATTAGGTTTTAATAAGATATCAGTTTTCTAAAGGAGAAAAGAAAATTAAGAACGGTTCCTATTTTTAATTTCTTATATAGTTGAATATCTCAGTTTTTCCTGCTATAAGAAAATAATTAATATTCAATTGTATTCACATTAAACAATTTAATAAAACTACAGACTTACAAACAACCAAGTTGAGAGTTATTTGGAAATAATAGATACGCATATGACACAACAGCACAGCCTTGAATGAATTTATAAGTATCGAATTAACAAAATGATTAAGGGAGTAAACAATTTAACTCTTGTAGTGATTGATTGACACTAATTTGTGAGATTAGCTTGTATGAGCTGTTAATAGATATTAATGAGGTGAAACAGATCAGTACCGTGTTATGATAATGATGCGAGTAATCTACCATCACCATCACATGACCATACAGTACCTAAGTACGAATACACAGTACTAAAGATGTTTTACATAAACGTATAACTCCTTTTATTCAGATGTTTTCCATTTAAAAAAAAATGAATGGTAATGCATTTTGGAAATATATCTAAAAATCTTTTTTATTAAAACATCATTTATTTGACATGTTTTTTTTATGTTTCTATTTCATTTTGAGATTGGTGCTGATGCGTCTGTATAGAACCTTAATCACATGTTAATTGTAACTTTCTTTTATTTTGTTTTACTTAGAATGATATAGTTTTTAGGAAGGACACACGAACATTATGATCCTTCCCTAAATATAAAGTACTAATATTTCTTGAACCACAATTTCAAGTTGCATTAAAATATATCACAACAAAATTTCTGCATTAATGGGTTAAAAAACAATAAAAAACCGTAAAGTGTCCGATAACACACGTGTGTATATTAAAAGTCTTAAGATTAATTCGGAAAACATGTGAAAATTTGAAACATAAATATATTTGACTAATTATATTTACACAAGAAAATAAAATTTTATAAAATACTAATAATATTCCATCAAAACACATTTTTCACAATTCAAATTAAAAAAAAATCGGAAAAAAATATTGAGGGTCTATTACCAAAATCAAACTAAAAGGAATTTATTCATAAAATATGATATAAATAATTTTTGAAATATATCTACATATTTTTGTTTAATTTTCACCCAAAAAATATAAGGTAGTGTTTGTAATCTAAACAATATTTTTTGTCTTGATCCAGGTCACTGTCAGAAACAGATAAAATCAATTTACGGTCTCCGAAACAAGAAAGATATAAGGCCGGCGGAGTTATTTCCCTTTTATATGATTTTCCGATGAAGTTACATGTACGCGTCAGAATGCAGTCAAAAGTATTTGACAGTGACCACCTTTGAACCCCGTGAACCCTGATTTATAGGTCGTGAACCTCCATCAAAATTCGCTGGTAAATGTAAAAATCTCTAAATATTGTGTAAAAATTATGAAATGTTTTGAAAAAAACCGATTTATGGCACTACAAGATGACAAAGTTACATTAAAAAATATCAAATTTTCGAGGAAAACATGGTATAAAACCTATAAAACACTTACCCATATTGACTTTTCCAATTGTTTTAAATGGCTACAATGTCCAGTGAAGTTTCAAATATCAAAACATCTTGGTGGAAGCAATAACAACGCGGAAATTCCGAAATATATTCGAACCGGCGAAAATCGACGAAATATTTTCTGACGCATACACGTTGGTCACTTCTGATTTATTAGCATCAGATCAATTCTGATTTAAACAAGTCGATCCCCTGACTGTATATCATGACAATGAGCATGAAATGATCTGGCATTATTGAATACAACTTTCAAACGATCATTGGAAATTTTGTACAATGGTGTGTAACACAGTTGTAAGATAGCATTTGTTCTCAATCTTTTGATTTCTTCTTTAACACACTCAGACACTGCTATTTTATCCACATTCAGATCTGATATATGCAAACCATTTAAGGATCTGACTCTGCTTAAAGCAACATAGTGAATGTGTGGTATCTTCCCTCTGTGTTTTGTGTTTAAATTAACCACAATTCTATCCAATGTATCTCCCTGAGATTTGTGAATGGTCTTTGCTGCAGCTGGTTTCAAGGGAAATTGAATGCGATCATAAGATTTCTGTCTGTACACAAAGGATCTCTTAATATCAAAAATGGGTGTCCAAGATTTGTCAATACCTCTGGTAAATAAATGACTATATTTTCTTCTAGATGCTAAACCTATTCTCTGATCATCAAACTTTACCCATACAATACTTGGTCTAGCAGATTCAGTTTTATATTCAACCAATTCAACCACACAGGTAGATCCATTTGTAAGGCCATCATTGACATCAATATTGGCTGTTAGATCATATGTCATCCCAACTGCAAGCTGTACTTCTTTCGCAAGATTTGCAGTTTCAGCTTGTTTCTTAGGAAGACTATTTATCAGCTTATTTTTTATCTGTTCAGATACATCTCCACTGACAGAGTCAAATGCATTTACAATGACCTTTTCAGTTTCAAGTTTCATTATATGCTGGACATTGTAATTATCAACAAGGTCATTTTCAACAAATAAATGAATAGCTGATTGTTGTTGATGTGTTTCTTCATTTTCTACAGTTCTAGTCCTTAATACGTCTAAATCTTGCTGTGTCAGTTCATTTTCTCTCAGGCGGTTCAAGAGGTGTGCAAATTCGAGATCATCTTTTTGCCTCATTATTTCGACAAGCTCATAAAAAGTAAACTTTTCCCTCCATAAATTTGGTGCTAATGCCGACATGCCTTTTTTCAAATCTTCAAAAATCCAACCATCAAAAACTGGTTTTAATTGGAAGAAGTCCCCAATAGCAATAACACTTACACCTCCAAAAGATTGCTTGCTACCCATTATTTTCTGCAATCTTGTATCAAGAAGAGAGAACATTCTGTTGCCAACCATTGATATTTCATCAATCATGATGACAGATAAATGTCTATACCTCATTCTTAGAGAATTAAGAACATCAGAAGACAAAGTTTGCTCTTCCAACTTTTTAGATGGTTGAATTTGAAAAGCATTATGCAACGTAACACCTCCAATGTTATAAGCAGCTTTTCCAGTTGGAGCACACAACAAAATCCGTACTTCATCAGGGTTTTCACCCTCAACAGAGCACAAATATCTGTGCAAAGCCTGATATAAAGCCTTTACAACAACTGATTTTCCAACACCTGCACCACCAGTTAAGAAAGCATGTAATGGCTCTTGTTTGGTCTTAATCCAGGTTATCACATGCTGGAAAAACTCGCGCTGCTTTTCATTTAGACTTTGAAGCATGTTTTTATATTGGTCATCTGGTATTCTTTTTGCATGACTGATTAATTCTACTGCAGCACTAGTCATTCCAAGGTCTTGTCCAATATCATAGTTTATATGATCTGGTTGCCTGTCTGGGTTGAAATGAACATATTTTTCAGCATCAACAATGGCTTCTTCTGCAGCTTCCTTTTCAACTTGTTCAGTTCCTGGAGCTATTTCATCAAAATTGTCAGTTTCATTTTCAGCAAGTTCAATAGCTTTATCTAACTCTTCTGCTTTTTGTTCATATTGCTTTAGTTTGTGCTCAATGATGCGAGTGACTGAAGAGTACTTCTGTTCATAACTTTCACACCCTTGTTTAAGGTCATTCTCATTTCTCCAAGGAAAGAATAGCATTAAGCGCTCCCTGTAAAAGTTCTCTGAATCTGTTTTTTTGTTGAATCGAACATATCTTATCACTCTACAATTTTTTCTCTGCCTGATAACTATTCCATTCTTAAGTGTCAGCTTAAATGCAGTTTTTTCTTCAGCATCTACTGTTTGTGGAGTTACTTCATCTTCATTTTCAAACTGTTCTTCAACTTCTTCATTTTCTGAAGATTTATCTGGGAAAATCACTTCAAGTTGTGACATGTAATCAGCTAAACACCAATGTTCTAATGCTTTAGGTCTTTTTGCATATCTTTTAATAGCATTGTCTGCTTCAATGTCTGTTGAATCAGGAGAAAGCTTTTCTAACTGGTCTGAAGTCTTAAGCAGAAATGTTCTTTTTTCAGACTGTGATGTATTTATAAAGACTACTTCTCTAGTTGCTTTAGTGAGTGGAATTTGCAACAATAAATACACTGCCTCTTGTGCACATGTTTCAACCGAATTGGTGAAGTAATTTCCTATAAGTCTGACTTGTTGTTTCAAACCTAAATTACCTTGTCGTGCTTCTTTTGCAGCTTGGTCTAACAATGCACTCATTCCTTTTTGTGACTTACTGATGTATGAAACAATGTACATTGCACAGGCATATGGGTCAAGAACAAACTGTAAATCATGGTTTGCTTTCCATGCTGCCAACACATCTTTCATGTATGGATTAACACGTCCCTCTGATGGTTTTCGTTCTAGGAAAAGTTTTGGTCCACGAAGATTACTTCTAATTGCTTTTATGTAATCTTCTTCTGTCATTTCAAGAACATTTTCAAGGAACTCTTCATGAGACAAATTCTCAACATTTTCCATTTCTTGAAGAGAGTCAATTTTTTGCTGAATCTCTTTGTAAATAGCTTTGTACTTTTCAATATCAGATTCCAAAGGCTCCAAGATCATAGTTTTCTTAAGAGGGGGCAAAGGAAACCCAAATCTACAAACTGCATGACCTCCTTTTCTACATGTCTTTGAATGCTTATGAACTTGTAACTGCACCCATTCTTTGCCAGTGGCAGGATTGGAAGAACAAGAAATAAATGTTAACATAGTTAACAATGGTTTCTTCAGAATCATGCTTAAATTTTGGGGCACCTTCAATCCAAACCAACATATGAATATGTGGTGAACCTCTTTGCTGGAATTCTACTCGGTAGAAGTAATCAGTCAAAATGCCAATTGGAGAAAATTCACTTTTTAAGATAATTTTGAAGAACTGTTGAACTCTGTAGTCGAAAAATCTTGAACATGTTACAGGATCTTTTTGGACAAGTCTTGTTTTGTCTTGCCAAGTCATGGTGTTAAGATCATCTTCTGTATAATCCTTTTCATCATTTAATTTGCCAAGAATTTTGAGAAGATCATTCCATTTTGTATCAGCAGATGAAAGTGATCCAAACCATGATGGTAATCCAATTTGGCGAATCATTGCAAAGACATCTTTTTTGCGTTTTTCAAGATAGACTGGGGAATTTCTTAAAGTGCGAAATATGAAGTATCCTTCGTCTAATCGAACTAGGTCTTTCACTAATGATGGATTAAGAATATCTTTGGCAGTCCATGTTTTACCATCTGATTTACACCTTCTCAGAGCAAGATTTACTTTGTCTGTTACATTCTTTAATTGCACTTTTTTCAGTTTAAAAAAGAGATTTGGAACAGACTGGGCTACTCTCCTATCAACTGATCTTAATTCCCACTTAACAATGTCACTGTAATGAACTGGGACACTTCTTTCTTTGAAGTCAAGTCTTCGTTGTCCACAAAATATGGAGGGAAATGCTAAATATTCAGCATCTGCATCATAATAAAGACTTATAGGTCTCTGACCTTCTCCTGGTGCAAAAACAAATTCTTTATCTAGACTATTTGACTCATCTATTATTTCATCCAAAAGAGTATCTAAATTCCCTACGGCTTCAGCTTCATCAATCTCGCTAAAATTGTCACTTTCCTCTTCGCTTTCTGTATTATCATTATCAACTAGACTTCTCTCTGTCTGATTCTGCTGTTTGTTTATTTCTTCAATTCTTTTTACCCATTGCTTGTCCACTGATATACCAGAAGATTTGTACATGTCACTAGTTCTCATTAAATAGTGTAAAGCACAAATCACTGCTAAAGGGCGAACATTCTCAGTGAAGTCACAGGTCTTGAAGGAAAGCTTCTTTTTCAGCTTTACTGCAATTGCGCCCGACTGTTCAATATTGCGTGGTAGAGCATTTATTGTAGGCTGAACATCTACAGGAACATTAACAACATTTCCTTTCATAGAATACTGACCGCCTGTTGGTAACTGGCGTATTTGCATAAATGGTATTCGTAACGAAATTAAACGTTCTTCTAATGGATATAAATTAAGCTCTATGGGTTTATCAGGAAATCCCATCTTGTTAGCGACTGAATACCGTGGTATTTTATTTTTCTTCAAAGCATTAGCACATGTGTGACATATCCACTCTTTATTGTCAACTGATTTTAGATTTGTATTACATCTCTTTAACATTTCTAAGCTTATTGCTTTCAAACCACTACAGTTTACAACTGACTCAGCAAACCATGTTTGATGACAGCAAGTACAAATGTAGCAAGGACCAACAGAAATAAGCTTTTCAAATTTTCTGATACATTCATTCAAATTTGAACCTTGAGCTTTCACTTTCTTTAAATGATGCTCATGTTGAACATATTCTTCATTACTTCTTTGCTTCTGTTTATTAGTTTTGTTAATCAATTTATCTTTATCAGGATTTTGTTGTCTTGCAGCCTGCTTAGCTAGTCTCTCAAGTTCCAAAAAACTGTCATTAGATCTTTTTTCTTTTTTTCTTTTAACATCTTGCTCAGCCTCTTTTTGTTGAAATTCTTCATCTTCTCTAGCCTTTCTTTTACTTTTTAATTCTCTTTCTCTCTCTGCACTTCTGAACTTAGGGTCCATTCTTGCCTCTTGTTTGTCGATCAATTCTCTTTCTCTTTCTGCACTTCTGAACTTGGGGTCCATTCTTGCCTCTTGCTTATCTTGTGCCTCTTTCTGTTTGAAATCCTTATCTTTTCTGGCCTGTTGTTTACTTTTCAATTCTCTTTCTCTCTCTGCACTTCTGAACTTGGGGTCCATTCTTGCCTCTTGTTTGTCGATCACTTCTCTTTCTCTCTCTGCACTTCTGAACTTAGGGTCCATTCTTGCCTCTTGTTTGTCGATCACTTCTCTTTCTCTCTCTGCACTTCTGAACTTAGGGTCCATTCTTGCCTCTTGTTTGTTGATCAATTCTCTTTCTCTTTCTGCACTTCTGAACTTGGGGTCCATTCTTGCCTCTTGCTTATCTTTTGCCTCTTTCTGTTTGAAATGTTTATCTTTTCTAGCCCATTGTTTACTTTTCAATTCTCTTTCTCTCTCTGTACTTCTAAACTTTGGATCTTTTCTTTTTTCTTGCATGTAACTTTTCATATAGTTTGATTTGTTTGTGTTAAAAACATTTTTTTTTGCCACAAGATTTTTCTTCTGCTGGTCTTCAAAATAGTCTTCCATCAATTTTTCTGTCATTTTTTCCTGAACATTACAATGAACTGTATCATTGTTACTAGTTTGTTTTTGACTTTGTTGTCTGGGTGCAAAAAATTCTGTGAATTCTAGTGGAAGAATTTCATATTGCGTTGACAAGTCAATATTTAAACTATTGTAGAAAGAGTACATGTATGTAACAAGATCTTCAATATTTCTAAAAGCAATTTGTATAGATGATCCAAAATCTTCAGTTGGCTCATACAGACCAGACTGTCCATGAGAATGAGAATCAAAGAAAGTGTATGTTTGACCATTACAACTGACCGCTGAACATATAGCACCTATCATTATCAAAGCAGAATCAGAATGTTTGAATACTTCTTCAATACCCTTCTGCAATGTCAAAACATCGTGCAGCTCATTGTTATGAACAGCAATTCCAACTAAAACATTTCCTCTATGTACCTGAATTTTTCTGTTGCTAATATAGACTGATGTAGGGATTTCATCCAGTGTCAATAGCTTGCTTCTAAATCTACCTGTATCTTTCAGACTTTTAATAGTGTTTTCATATGTCTTATCACCATTTTCTAAAACTTTATCCAAATCCATATCTCTGTAACATTTGCAACTATAGAGTAATACTAAATACAGTAAACTGTTGCATGTACACTGATTTCCTCTTGTTTCAACAGAAAATCTTTCACTGGACTGGTCAAAATTTCCAAAATTTACAAAACAACAGCTAAAAATTTTGGAACATAAAGGATTGTCTATAATTGAAATATTATGGCTAGCATTACTTTTAACTGGAAGTGTATCAAGAAGAGATTCATTAACTAAACCATTCTGACTAAATTTTTTCTTGTAAGCATTTTTTATAGATTCATTGTTTAAAGCCTTTTCAGATTCATTTGGCACCCGAAGATTTACATTTTCAATAATATTTGTTACCCTAAGGTTTACATTGTCAATATCATTTGTTGCCCAAAAACTAATTTCATTCAAAATTTCTATGCAAATCTCATTGGTAATCTCATTAGCAATCTCATTTGTTATCTCATTTGAAACATCATTTGGCGCCCGAAGGCTAAGATTTTCAATCAAATTTGGCGCCCGAAGGCTAACATTGTCAATCTCATTAGGCGCCCGAAGGCTAACATTTCCAATCAAATTTGGCGCCCGAAGGCTAACATTGTCAATCTCATTAGGCGCCCGAAGGCTAACATTTTCAATCAAATTTGGCGCCCGAAGGCTAACATTGTCAATCTCATTAGGCGCCCGAAGGCTAACATTTCCAATCAAATTTGGCGCCCGAAGGCTAACATTGTCAATCTCATTAGGCGCCCGAAGGCTAACATTTTCAATCAAATTTGGCGCCCGAAGGCTAACATTTGCAATCACATTTGGCGCCCGAAGGCAATCATTGGTACTGTTGTTAAGGAGGACAGTATCCCCCGCCACCTGGTTATGGCAGTCAGAGTCAGATTTGTCACTGTTGTTGAGGTCAGAGACCCCGAGGCCAGTATCCTCAGTCAAGTCCGTCCGTTTCTTCTTCACCATTGGGTTACCATCCCCAGTCATCATCACACTTCGTTTCCAATTAGCTTTGCGAGGCATTGTGGCTGCAATTATAAATTCAAAATATCATTTTAAGACATTTCAGTTAAAACAATGGATTGTTTTAAGATATGCTAGGCATGCCCCTACTCGACTATTCAGGAAACAGAAAGTATACAAGAAAATGTGTCTATGACCCACAGGATGGCCCTCAAGTTCTTGAAATATCATTTACCCCCAATGTGTATTACCTGGGATATGGACCTTTACCGAGAAATTAATCAAAAGTGTTCATGCGTAAAATAAAGGTCGCAGTGAGCTATTTTCTAGTGAGTGGTGCTGTGTTACCAAGACTCATCTAGTAGAAATATATCATTGATCCCTAACATGTAGTATCCAAGATATGGGCCTTACCCAAAAACTTAACCAAAGTCGTTCATGCATAAAATATAGGTCACAATGACCTAATTTCTATTGGGTAAGTATTGTTAACCAAGACACATCTAGTTGTGAAATACCATTGACCCCCATCATGTAGTATCCAAGATATGGACCTTAACTAAGAACTTTAGTCATTCATGCATAAAATATAGGTGACAGTGACCTAATTTCTAGTGGGTGGTGTCACGTTACCCAAGACACATACATCTAGTGGTGAAATACCATTGACCCCCAACATCTAGTATCCAAGTTATGGACCTTAACCAAGAACTTAACCAAAGTCATTCATGCGTAAAATATAGGTTGCAGTGACCTAATTTTTAGTTCGTTGTGTCACTTTACCCAAGACCCATCTAGTGGTAAAATATCATTGACCCCTAACATCTAGTATTCAAGTTATGGACCTTAACCAAGAACTTAACCAAAGTCAATCATGCGTAAAATATAGGTCGCAGTGACCTTATTTCTAGTGTGTGGTGTCACTTTACCCAAAACCCATCTAGTGGTGACTGTACAAAATGTCAGAACTGTACTACAGTTCCAAGAGTTTACAAGATCCAATCCTGAAAATCTGTCATTTTCTATAAAAGTTCCAAGTTTTTTTCCAAAAAATATTTAACCGTATTGCACAAATGTTATGGGCATAATGACATGCTGCAAAGTAACTGTGAAAAATTTCAGTAGTGTACTGTCAATAGTTTTCTAGTTTTAGTGTTCAGACAGACAAAGTGTAACTATAGAGTGTATGCATCTTCAATGTGCCTAATAAGTTCCAATTAAGGACAAAGTTGCAGTATCACATGTAAATGAGTTATAAATCTGTCTTGGTGAATTGCATTTTTTATTATATTTCCTCTATATGGTCAATTAAAACTACTTTTTTTTTAAAATGTGTAATACATGTATTCACATTGGTCCAACATACATTGTATTTTATATTGACTAATCATGATATATGTAAATATAAGAACAATTAATTGACATTCCTGTAAAATTAAGGGATTTTTTGGGCGAGTGGGTTTTCAGTATACAAAATTTTAAAAGTCTGTTCAAGTGAAAACTTGCTGGAAGAGATAAGTTGACTATATCTTTTTTAAATATTCTAATTCACAGTTTTTGGATTAATAGGACCCGATGCTGCATACCAAATATTAAGACACTGTCATTAGTAGTGGCTGACATTGTTATGACATCATTTCCCTCACTGCTCATCATCTTATAACCAATATTCACTTCCTAAAATTTGACAATAATGTGCAGATGTATTTATTTTAAGTTATAATTTCATTGCTTAATATCAAAACATTGCGGCATGAAGCTGCATGCCTGGAAAACTGTGACGTGACATCTACTCTACAAGAAATTGCGGAGACCTTATGAAAACTTGTTTGATTGCTACTGAAACAAGAAGTTTTGCAGACTTGTACAACTTAATAATCTCCAAGAAAGTCTTACTATATTTTATATTGATTACAAATCATACTACAACAAAATTATGTAACATGTTTTTTTTAAATCACTAAAACATTGATATACTTTTTATGTGGTAATTTTTGTATGCTTATATTCTGATGCATATGTGTATTAAGTTACAATCTTTACTGAAAAGTACAACACTCCCTTTTTCTTTGATCTTTTAACAATGAAGAAACTGCAAGTTGATGGGACAGGTAAATTTGTACAATTTTTTTATAATTTATTTGTTTATATTCTTATGCATGTGTGTAAAAAGTTTCATGATGATAGCATATTCCTCCACGGAAAAGCAACTAAAACCAGAAGGAAAACCTGATTTGGGACAGATGAACAGCTGTTAAACAGATGAATGAATTGATGTGAACACTATAAATGCCCTAGGTGTCTGCATTAGGGCATACAAATAATACATGCATATTAACTACATCTACTGTCTACTTTTACGAGACAGTTTGTAACACAACCAGATAATGATTACAAAATAAAACCAAATCACCAACACGAGAGCTTTTTTGCATGCAAAATGTACTTGTATTCATCTAGTTTCACAATTTTAACATTTCATGAGGGTTAGGATTCCGCCCCATTGGCCTATTTGGAGCAAAGCAGTTTTCTTAGTTTAAAACTTGTACAATTGAGTTTTTTTAATGATGAAACTAAGTATTTGTTGATAATTTTGATCATATCACAAGGTCACAAATTTCAAAGTATATCACAATTTTTTTTATAAAGTTCAAGATCCAAATTTTAATTTCGTTAATTGATTCTTAAATCTAACATCAAAGTTATTTGAAAATCAATGAATCTGTAAAATAGAACATACTAAGCAAAGAGTATACAACCCCCGACGTATATCATCTACAGTTACATATGCGTACTGGAGCTCAACAAATATGAGAAGCTGTGCTCAATTGAATTTAATATACGGGAATAATCCTCAGGAGAAAATCAGATTGAGGGTCAGGGGCAGAACCCCAGTAAAAGGACCAGTGGTCATGCATTACAATAAACTAAACAGCTTTGAAAATTTACATTTTATCCCAGGGATTGAAATTTACAAGAAATATTAGCTAAATTCAAGTTAATTTTAAATTTAGCAAGTCAATAAAAATTCTACTCGAAAAATTTTGTGAGTTGGAAAAAATTGTATTGTAAGATTTTTAAAATTACATGTAAATTATTTTAATCCCCAGTTTCCAGAAAATAAATATTTTGATTTTAAAAGAGATCAAAACAGTTTCCATTCCTGCAGATTTCACATTTGGTTATGAATGATTATCTGAAAAAAAAACAACCTTAGAAATAGAAAATATAGAGTGAAAACATTATTTGCACATGAATTAGTATGTAAGAAAACAAACAAGTTTTAAGAAATTTTAGCAATTAAAAAAAATAACTTGCTTTTTTAGCTAGTGAATAAAATATTAAAATTCAATCCCTGTATCCCTAAAAAATTCTTTTCATGTAATCATCCCAAAACCTTAGCGGGACTGACAACAATCAGCGGAAAATAAATATTCCTGTTTTATTCTTTTATTAGAATTTAGATTCAACTGGTGATATAAGGTTGGGATATGGTGAGTTTCCCCATGTGCATACATTGTTTAGTTCTTGGGATATGTTGAGTTTCCCCATGTGCATACATTTTTTAGTTCTTGAACATTCTCTTGTGTAATTCATTCCATTCTACTTAGAAATAGAATAATTACTCGCACCTAATAATAGCCTACATTTAGGTTACGTGGGAATTTCTTTTAACATTTATAATAAAAATGGATTGTGGTGTTGATTGGTACTTCATTTTCATATCAATGTTCAAACAAGTAACCAGTGTTGATTTCTCATATCTAAATACATGTTTTGTACAATAATAATCTGTATTAAATGTAAGCAAAACTATGTCATAAACATCTGCACTGAGCTGACAAACGGCTCCCTATTAGTCACATCTATGAATAACAACGGCAGGGGTGGGGGCTATACTTGCACAGGCATATGCATGTTAATAATACATCTACCGTAATAACCCTAATTATTGGACACTTTTGAAAATTCAAGGAAATTTGAATTTTTTGACAACTCTATTTTTCCGACGATTTCAAAATTGTCAAAGTTACGATCGTTGTTCTCAGGTGGTGGCAGTCAGTAATTTTAACTTCTTATGCAAGTTAATTACTTTCAGTCCTCATCGAGTGTTACTTTCGGCTTTCTAAACCATTTAAACTATCTAAATTAATAAATTTGATTGAAACAAGATCGATTTTTAAGTAAAATTTATTGATTTTTTCCTACCTGGAAGTTTACTTTTGAAAAGAATTTCGAAACGAGTTCGGAACGGAATTGCGTATTCGCGTTTCTCAGAGAAATAAATTTGAACTTTTTCAAATGAAATGAATAATGTTTTTACAAACCAAATCCTCTTATCGTTGTTTAAAAGAAATTTAAATGTAATGGTTATAATATCATATATGCTTTAAAAAGACGATGAGGCTACAAACGTAACATAAGTTTCATTTGATTTTGAATAGTAGTTTCAGAGAAGAAGATTTTTGAAATAATAACATAAAACAAATCAGCACACAGGTAGCTCTCATCATGCTGAACACTTTCAACTTGCCAGAATTTGCCGTAACCTAATGATTTTTGAGATATTTGCGAAGGACTGTTGTTTGACCCCTATGTTCTATTTTTAGTAACAGTGGCCATGTTTTTCGACGGATCAAAAATCGAAGCATAAACTTTTTGCAGAATACCCTAAGGAACAATCTTACCAAGTTTCATTTGATTTTGAATAGCAGTTTCAGAGAAGAAGATTTTTGAAATAATAACATAAAACTAGAGGCTCTCAAGAGCCTGTATCGCTCACCTGGATTTAACTTTTCACCTTGAGCAGATCTAAAAATTTAAGTGTTGCAGTCAATTTGGCTTGTTTTTCTATAGGATTCTATGTTAAACTAATTTCAGCTGTGGCAGTCATCTTGGTTTAGTCCAGGTCAATGGATACATTTCTAAAAGAGAACCATCTAAGGACCATTTCTGCTAATTCTTGTTCCAACTGGCTAAGCGGTTTCAGACAAGAAGTTTTTTAAATGAATTTTCCTATAGGGTCCAATATTTAACAAAGTTCGGTGTGGCAGCCATCTTGGTTGACAATCCGGGTGATCGGACATATTTCTGAAAGAGGACCTCCTAAGGACCAATGCTGCCAAGTCTGGCTTCAATATGTCAAGTGGTTTCAGACAAGAAGATTTTTCAATGAATTTTTCCATAGGGCCCTATGTTAAACTAAGTTTGGGAATGGTGGCCATCTTGGTTGACAGTCTGGGTCATCACACAAAATTCTGAAAGAGAACATCTAAGGACCATTGCTGCCAAGTCTAATTCTAACTGGCTTAGTGGTTTCAGATGAGAAGTTTTTTGAGTGCATTTCCCATAGTGTCCTATGTTAAACTAAGTTCTGATGTGGCAGCCATCTTGGTTCACAGTCCACGAAATCAAAAATATTTCTGAAAAAGGACATCCTAAGGACCAATGCCACCAAGTCCTGCTCCAATATGTCAAGTTGTTTCAGACAAGAAGATTTTTCAATGAATTTTCCTATAGGGCCCTGTGTGAAACTAAGTTCGGTTGTGGCAGCCATCTTGGTTGACAGTCCGGGTCATCGCACAAAATTATGAAAGAGGACCATCTAAGGCCCATTGCTGCCAAGTCTAATACTAATTGGCTTAGTGGTTTCAGACGAGAAGATTTTTTAGTAAATTTCCCATAGGGTCCTATGTTAAACTAAGTTCTGCTGTGGCGGCCATCTTGGTTCACAGTCCACGAAATCGGACACATTTCTGAAAGAGGACCTCCTAAGGACCAATGCTGCCAACTCTGGCTCCAATATGTCAAGTGGTTTCAGACAAGAAGATTTTTCAATGAATTTTCCTATTGGGCCCTATGTTAAACTAAGTTCGGGTGTGGCGGCCATCTTGGTTGACAGTCTGGGTCATCAGACACACCTCTGTAAGAGGACCATCTAAGGACCATTGCTGCTAAGTCTGGTTCCAATTGGTCAAGTGGTTTAAGACAAGAAGATTCTCAATGAATTTTCCCATAGGGCCCTATGTTAAACTAAGTTCGGCTGTGGCGGCCATCTTGGTTAACAGTCCGGGTCATTGGACACATTTCTGAAAGAGAACCTTCTAAGAACTATTACTGCCAACTTTGGTTCCAACTGGACTTGTAGTTTCATATAAGAAGATTTTTGAAAGTCGCCCCCCTTTTTTTCTATTTTTAGTAACAGCAGTCATCTCGGTTGGAAGTCGGGGATGCCAGACATAATTTTGGAAGGGGGCCACCCAAGGACCATTCCACCAAAGTTTGGTCTCAATTGGCCCAGTGGTTTGAGAGGAAAAGATCTTTAAACGAAAGTTTATGCTGGATGCCGTCTTTAAAGGGCAAAAACTCCTATAAGGGGTCAATCAATGATTTTGGTCATGTTGACTTATTTGTAGATCTTACTTTGTTGAACATTTTTGCTGTTTACAATTTGTCTTTATCTATAATAATATTCAAGATAATAACCTAAAACTGTAAAATTTCCTAAAAATTAACAATTCAGGCGCAATAACCCAACAAAGGGTTGACCGATTCGTCTGAAAATTTCATGACAGGTAGATCTTGACCTGATGAACATTTTTACCCCATGTCAGTTTTGCCCTAATTGCTTTAGTTTTTGAGATATAAGACAAAAACTGCAGTTTACCCCTATGTTCTATTTTTAGCCATGTCGGCCATGTTGGTTGGCAGGTGGGGTCATCGGACACATTTTTTAAACTAGATACCCTAATGATGCTTGTGGCCAAGTTTGGTTCAATTCGGCCCAGTAGTTTCAGAGGAGAAGATTTTTGTAAAAGTTAACGGACGACGGACGATGACGGACGCCAAGTGATGAGAAAAGCTCACTTGACCCTTCGGGTCAGGTGAGCTAAAAACTGTTGTTTGACCCCTATGTTCTATTTTTAGCAACAGTGGCCATGTTTTTCGACGGATCAAAAATCTAAGCATAAATTTTGTGCAGGATACCCTAAGGAACAATCATGCTAAGTTTTATCCAAATCCATTCAGTAGTTTCAGAGGAGAAGATTTTTGAAATAATAACATAAAAAAAAGCCAAAAATGTCAAAAAAAGGGCAATAACTCCTACATGGGTCGTTGGATCTTCTTCAAAATTTCAGGGCAGGTAGATCTTGAGGTGCTGAACACTTTTACCCTATGCCAGAATTTTGATATCTGTGACCGTTTCTGACTTATTTGCAAAAAACTGCGATTTACCCCTATGTTCTATTTTTAGCCATAACGGCCATGTTTTTATACGAATCAAAAATCCAAACAATAGATTTGTAGCACCCATACCAATTAATAACTGTACCAAGTTTGGTTGCAGTTGGACTTATGGTGTTGGAGGAGTTAACGTTTGAAAAAGTTAACGGACGACGGACGGACGGACGGACGACGGACGCCAAGTGATGGCAATAGCTCACATGACCCTTCGGGTCAGGTGAGCTAAAAACTTAACTATAACCACTGAACCATGAAAATGAGGTCAAGGTCAGATGACACCTGCCAGTTGGACATGTACACCTTACAATCCTTCCATACACCAAATATACTAGACCTATTGCTTATAGTATCTGAGATTTGGACTTGACCACCAAAACTTAACCTTGTTCACTGATCCGTGAATTTGGGTCGAGGTCAATTGAAAACTGTCTGATGGGGATGAGGACCTTGCAAGGTACGCACATACCAAATATAGTTATCCTATTACTAATAATAAGAGAGAAATTAACATTACAAAAAATCTTAACTTTTTTTTCAAGTAGTCACTGAACCATGAAAATGAGGTCAAGGACAATGTACATATGACAGACGGAAAGTTCGTAACATAAGGCATCTATATACAAAGTATACAGCATCCAGGTCTTCCACCTTCTAAAATATAAAGCTTTTAAGAAATGAGTTAACGCCGCCGCCGGATCACTATCCCTATGTCGAGCTTTCTGCGACTAAAGTCGCAGGCTCGACAATAATTCTATAATTAATAGAAAGATACAAAATCATAGAGTTTTGGAGATCTAAATGGTTACACGGAAAAATTCATCTCTGAATGGTGTCAAAGGGACCATGATGGAGTGTAACTTTAACATGTTTAATAACCAATCATATATAAAAGCCCAACAAATTAACGACCTCATTAGTGTTATAATTTACCTCTAATTATCTTGAAAATTGTCTAATCTTTAAACAGAAATTTGCCCCTGTTACCATTTATATTAAACTTTGACATGAGCTCATTTGTCATCACCCTGAAAACAGAGTAAAATTATATAAATAATGTTATCAAATAAGTAAAGAAATGAATTACACAGTGCATAGCTAAATGGAAACTTCTGGCAATTTAGGAAATTTTTTAATATATATCTTGTGTGATGTTTATTAATTTTTCAATAAAAAACAATGCACAAGTCAAAATTACATGAAACAGTGCACAAAATTACTGTTCTTTGGAGAAATAGAATTTCTCAATAAACAAGAGGCTCTCAAGAGCCTGAATCGCTCACCTGGCAAACAATGCACTATAAACTAAATCTCATCATCACCATTCACTAAGAATACCATGTTTACTTTAAAAACCAAATATTGTTGAAATCCGAGCAAGTGTAAAAAATGGCAGCCATTTTAAAAATGGCCGTCCAAAACAAACTTTTATCATCACAATTCAACTCCGGATACCATGTTTACCTTGAAAGTAGCTTTCATCTTCATTTTCTTTCTATAATTCAGGAAAAAATAGCAAAAAACAGCATTTTGACTCCTATGGTCTATTTTTAGTAAGGGCGGACATGTTTTTTGACTAATCAAAAATCCAAGCATTAACTTTTTGCTGGATACCCTAAGGCACAATCTTACCAAGTTTCATTTGATTTTGATTAGTATTTTCCGAGAAAAAGATATTTGAAATAACATAAAAAAAAGTCAAAAATGTCATCAGTCGACAGATTTTCACAAAAATCAGCACACAGGTAGCTCTCATCATGCTGAACACTTTCAACCCGCCAGAATTTGCTCTAACCTAATGATTTTTGAGATATTTGCGAAAAACTGTTGATTGACCCCTATGTTCTATTTTTAGTAACAGTGGCCATGTTTTTCGACGGATCAAAAATCGAAGCACAAACTTTGTGCAAGATACCCTATGGAACAATCATGCTAAGTTTTATCCAAATCCATTCAGTAGTTTCAGAGGAGAAGATGTTTGAAAAATTGTTAACGACGACGGACGCAAAGTGATGAGAATAGCTCACATGGCCTTTTAGGCCAGGTGAGCTAAAAATAGAGTACACCACTTTCATTGTAATAGAAAGAAAAAAAAATTGTACTTCTTCTGATACGAGCGCATGATACACCCGTAGTCTTGTGAAAAAAACATAATAAATGTTTTTGGAATCCCCCTTTATTTAGTGGAGCTGCTGGTCGGATGTATATGGAAACCTGGCAAAATATAAGCATGTAAACTTTTAAGCAATAGAGATACGGCACGAAATGTGACCAAAAAAGACTACCTTTTTTACCAAAAAGCTCAATAAAAATTCAATAACTCAAAAATAAAATAAAGAATCACCACGAAAAAGTATACAGACCTTCAGATTAATATAACTAACAAGTGTATGAAGTTTTATTCAATAATCATAAATAGTTTTTGAGATACGACGCGACATGTGGAACCCCCCCCCTTTTTTTTTTAACAAAAACTCAACTCTAAAATAAAATTTTGAATCATCACCAAAAAGTATACAGATCTTTAGATTAATATAACTAAGAAGTGTGTAAAGTATTAAGCAATAATCATAAATCGTTTTTTGAGATACGGCGCGACATGTGAAAAAAACACACCCCTGTTTTAGTTACAAAGTCCCGTAACTCAAAAAGTTTTAATCTTATTTTCACCAAAAAGTATACAGATCGTTTAACCATCATAAGAAACAACTGTTAAGTTTCATGTAATTTGGATAAGTTGTTCTCAAGTTACGATGCGATATGTTTTACGACAGACAGATGCACGCCGGACATTTGTATACCATAATACATCCCGTCAAAATTTTGACGGGCGTATAAAAACTGGCCGCCCCGAAATAGCCAAATGTGCTGAAAACTGCGTAAAACCCCAACTAAACAAACAAAACGTGCATGACAACATTAACAAGCATATTGGCATGCCAAACCTCTGTCATTGTCAATCCATTGATGACTTTTTGTTTGTTATAATCTTATGACAGGCTTTGAGAAACTTTCTTTAAGAAATGTAAACTTTTGACCAACATCAAATTTATACCATTGATTTGTAGCTCCGCCCAGTCAAAAGTTGTCACAGGAGCTACATTATTGTAGCTAATAATAAAGGACTAGTGACCCTCCCCCTCCCCGTGGAATCCCTGGATCCAACCCTGTTCCCCCTTAAGACTAGAAGAAACGTCATTCAATAAATTTACCTGCTTGTAGCACACTCTGAAATAATACTGAATTAAATCTGCAAAATAACTCCTCTGTACACTCTGTAAACAAACTCAATCGTAGTTTCCGCCAAATTTGAAAAACTCCTAATTTCCTGCACATGCGCATATTAAATGGTTTCCGGTTGCATAACCGCGAAAATTCAAAACGCCGACAACCGCATTTATGTTAATCACAAAAGCAAATAAACATTTTATACACAGTAATGATGAAGTTTTCTTAAAAGTTCATTGTGATAATTTCTACCAGAGTGTAACATACTAGGTTTGGAAAAAAGTGGGATCGAATAACCAAAGCTGGGACTCATCATTAATACTGGCAAGGGATGGGGGAGAGGGTTGATCCTCACCTCTCGAGGAATAAATGTTTTCCAAGAAGACATTAAGGGGGCAATATTTGGGTATTATGAATGAAGGGGGTCATTTTTTTAATTCTAAAACAAAAGTGTGTGTGTGGGGGGGGGGGTATTTTTCTTTTTACTTATTTTCTTTACTGGTTGAGTATATCTCCGAAAGGTACTCAATCTTGCACTCGCCATGCATATTCTGGAAGAAAAGCAGAAACTTCGAAATATATGATAATGTACAATAATAAATCAAGTAGTGTACTATATATTAAGAATAGTATTTTGTGAATATCGGAAAATTGGGGGGAGGGGTCCATTTGTAATGGGAACGAGAGGGGGTCAATATTTCTTGCTCAACATGCTGAGGTACATTTTTTGGGGGTTTAATTTATTTCTTTAAAAAATCATTAAAGTCTTGTTTTCTCTATATCAATGGAAATTTATAAAAAAAAAAAGGCTGTCCTGTAGTTGCACTTTATTGGAACTTAATGGGATTAAATCGTATCACATTCACATAAAACAGGGGTCTTATATAGCAAGACTTAGAATTATTTTGTCCACAATAAAATTAATTAAATCAAAATTTGCAACGTACATGTAACATTAGACGTAACGAAATCCAGTCAACTTGCATGAGAGCCTCAGGATTAAGTGCTATATGATGGATGTTGAAATTAATATATGACCTATTCAGATTGGCCTATATCCAAATATTGTAACAACATTGAAACAATGTCCAAGATGGACGGAAAAAAATAACGCTGAAACACTGTTGTAATTTTCAACGTTATTTTACAAACGTTGGATCAACATTGAAACAATGTTATTGTTTTTGGTTGAAAACCATAACGTTGATTCAATGTTGAATATTTGTTGAACAACCGAACAACCAATATCCAACTTTGATTCAATGTTCTTGTGCCTGCTGGGAGGGGTCCAGTAAAAAAAAATGTACGCCGATTGATTTATATACAATATTACTCAGAAAAGTAACAGTTTACGTATACGCGTAGATATATTAATTATATAGTTTGCAAAAAGACGTCAATGTGACGTCTTTGATATGACGTTGAAATTATGCCACAGAAGGGACGTCATACTTATGTTAGCATCGTGACCATACCATAAAAAAGACGTAAATACAACGTCTTTTCCTGACGTCTTTAAGACGTCGATTTTTGGTAATATGACGTCGCGACCATAATTCAACCTAAAAAAGACGTCACAGTGACGTCTTTTGCCTGCTGGGAGGTCACTATGGGGAGTCCATTCTTCCAATGGGAACTTGTTCCCATTTAGAGCTCCACAATTTTCCCATTGGAAACTTGAAATCTTCTCATTGGAAACATGGTTATTCCCAAGGGACGTCTTACATTTCATATGGAAACTCAAAGTTTAAAATGTTCCTACCCCATGCTATGATGCAAGAAACTTTTTTTCCTCCATACACAATTGACCCTATCATCTGGTGTAATTTTTATCTATACCTGTATGCATTAAAAATTATGATTTTTGTAATTCTGAAATGGAGAATACTTCCCAAGACAAGTTCGTAAGTACATCTTAAAAGAAATACAGATAAAAACCATACTGCAGAATATGCATGTTTCATACATTTATTCACCATTATCTGAGAATGTATATATTGTACACATTTTTTTAATGATGTGTCATTTTCTTTTTTTTTTTGTAAAAAAGTATGTTTTCAGACTAAACAGAGAGTTTGTATGGATACATTGTGCTAAAGGACTATATTGATTATCTTGAATTTTTATTCTATAGTTCAATGCATCTCAGATTTGATGCTTTACAGATTATTGTTAATGAGGGACAAACATGTAAATTGCTTTGCTTTTTTGCAAAATATAGAAACTAAAATTCGGTTAATTTTATATTATGATCAAATAACATCAATATCAAGTCTTTTTCGTTTGGAGGTAATGTCAATTTATTATGGCAAAGTGTTCATTAAATTGTTACGCTTGGCAACTCCATCAGGCGCATTCCCAAAAATGTTTGGATATTGATTTGGATGCTGATAATCATCATTCTGTATGAATTCTTCAATATTGTCTTCATGAATAATACAAAGATTGTGCATTTTACACGTAGCCATTATGAAATAACAAATATCTTGTATGTTATGGAAAGTTATTTCCCTCAGCTTTCGAAATATACCCTTGAAGTGGCCAATGGCCCGTTCTACAGTCTGGCGGCATGAGGACAGTGCCCTATTAAACCTGTGTTGTTGGTTATTTAAGTGGCCATTATCTCTAAATGGTGTAATTAACCAGTTCTTTAGCGGGTAAGCTGAGTCTCCCAATAAATTTTTTTCTGGTGTTGTAAGGTTTCTTGCTTCAGCTTTGTTGAATAACTCCGAGTTTCTCAATACTCGACCATCATGGAAGCACCCTGGCCAGCCAGTGTGAGCACTCGTAATAAGTACGTTATCATCTACCACAACCTGCAATTTAATAAGTACTAGTATAACAATATTCTTAATCAATTTCACTTTCAGATAATTGGTGGAAAAATGAGGGACACACAATGGAGAAATCTGGGTATAATTACTCAATATTTGCTGTCTTTTTTTCTTTCAAAAATCTAAACATGAACATGACAAACTGAATGCAAATTATTCATAGAGATTAGAATAAGATACAAATGATGGTTTACTTGTTACAATTATTGTCAGAACATGATGAGTTTTACCCATATTAGTCCAGCAGTTTCAGAGAGAATATGTTTTCCTAACTTGACACACGGATGACCGACACAAAGTGTAAAGAACCCGAAAATGGACACGTCTACATATTTTGGAAAATAAGACATGAAACATAACTTGAAATATGAGCTCATTTTAGAATTGTTCTCTCTGTCTCAAAGTAATACATGTATGTACAATGTACTTTGAACATTTCTGTTAGTAGTCACCACACCGAAATATAAATGTACATGTAAAACTACTGAAGGGAAATCTTTTCGGTTCCCATAGTCTTTGTCACCTCCAAGAGGAGCAGATAGCCGTATATGTGTACCATCAATGATTCCAATGACACCTGGAATCCTATAGGAAAGCTGAAATGCTGTTGCAATTTCATTCTGTCTTGCCTGATCTGGCCACTGTATCATCTGCAAAGAACAAAATGTAAAATTTATTTATACTCACAGTAGGTCTTCAAATTTTTGCAAAATAATTACTTACAATCAGGTAAGACTGCACGTGGAAAATGTCATATGCAAAGAAATGGAGCATTTTGATAAGACACAACCCATTTGATTTTTGGGTCGGATTTATGTCTCTGGTTTGATAAGAACTTCTGACTTCAAATGCCATTATCACGATAGAGTATTCTTTTTTATTTATTTTTAAATCCATCTGTAGAATTTTTTTTTAAATCGGACTGAGTGTAAAAATAAAATATAATTTTCGTTGCGTCTAAAAAAAAATTCTGAGCCGAAAAAAAAACATTTCAAAATGGTCGGTCCAAAAACATTTATTTTGTTTTTTTTTTCTTTTAATTATAAACACGCTTAAACTTATACATTACCATAAACATTGTTGAACACGCGAGAAACTTTCATTATTGTAACGTGTACTGTTGATATAGAAATTCCAAATAAGTTGGCTGCTTCTCTCATGCTCTCTTGGTTCGCTAAATACCATACAAATAGAAGAAGTTGTTTGTCAATGTCCACCTGCTCTTTTTCACCGGAATTTTCAGAGATTAGAGACGGTGCCATCGTTCCTAAGATTAATTCAAATGTCTCTCTATCTAAGCGAAAATGGTTTCGAAAGTCCCTAGACGAAAATCTTGGCACCGTGTTTTCTATGAAATCTGTTATCCTTGGAACCTCGCCTCTGGGGAATACTGTAATACACAAATGTCCAACTAATGCAGTATTGAAGCATGTTGAGCTCAAAATGTATTCAATGTTTTCAAGTTCATCATCATAGAAAAAATTCTCTAAAATTGCTATTTCGTCCATTCTACTCTATACTCGAGTTTCCACTTCGATTAGGAAGTCACAAACGCATGCGCAGTAGAACTAAAAAAATTAACTCGGGTTTACCGAGTAGGACAAATCGAAGTAGGCCCAAGAGTCTATGTTTCTAGTACATACAAGATACATTTAATTACTATCCCAGCACATATTCTGAAAAAATTCTCTCTTTTCGATACTTACTTATCTTTCGTCGCCATGTTAATTCCAGATTAAACCTGCTCAGTTGCTGGTTTAATATCGAGTTAACACGGGTAGGTTCAAAAGGTCAAACTCGAGTACTTTGATTGTAACTCGGGTAACCCGAGTAGCTGGAGTTGGACGAATCGAAATAGGCCATTAATTTGGAATAAGAACAACTATAGATCTGATTGGCTAACCCACTGAGGGGAAGATCACTGATTTGTCTTTCATATAAAAGAGCTGAAAACTTGATTTAACTCCGTACATGTATACGGGATTTACTACCGAAACTAGGCATAATTGTTGAAAACCAAAAATTGTAAAACAATTATTTGTCATTCTGACAATGAATAAAAAGTGTTAGTGTAATTAAAATGCTTGTTTACATTTTGTCGATATAAATCATACCAATTATTAGCTGCGGTTATTTTCGGAGGATACGGAAAAATCCGAAGCGTCATTATTTCGCGGGTTTTTTTTTTACAGTCTTTGTCTTTGTACTTTAATAGCCTTATTGTATTTACATGTATGATTGTTAAATTTTACAAATTTTACCACACATACATTTCACAACATAAATATTGTCATAGATATCGTCACATGTCACCCCTTACGTTTCGGAACTTAACTTTAAAGATAAAGGCTATTATATATATAACTGTATGGCAATTTAAAAAAAAAATCAAGTATAAAAAATTAAAATCTTTGAATATCCTTTAGTAAAAAAAGGCAGCCAAACACACAGACTTTAAACAAACTATATAGTAATATATCGATTGAAAAGTAGTAATAATGCATATAATAAGGGAAAGTTTAATGTGATGACATTACCAACATTTATACAGTGCATCAAATTTATTTCGGTATTTTGTGATACGTTTTATTACTACCATTGGGTCTATGTCACTGCTGGTGGACCGTTAGTCCCCGAGGGCATTATCAGCCCAGTAGCCAGAACTTTTGTCCTGGCTTGATTCATTACTCAAATGCCTTTAAATTTTCCGTTCAAAATTTGACAAATATTACCAGAAATTTCTAAGGCTCTTCCTTTTGATGCAGAGGTGGATACCTGTCTGTTTCAATTGTTTTGATTTTTTATTGTTGTGCTTATTAATTCATCATTATATCTTTAACCTATTTTCCAGTATTTTGATCTCGAGCACTGCTGATGTAGTGTCAGTCAACGAAATGTCCATACATTGCATCAAATTTATTTCGGTATTTTGTGATACGTTTTATTTAATAATACATAAAAAATAATACTCTTTATTAATAAACATGATAAAAATACATTTAAGATGAAGGAAACTTTATTGCATTTTCAGATCAGAAAAGGACAAACAAGATCAAGTTAATTTTCAAGAATTGGGAATAATCAAAATTTAATGAAATCGATTTTTTTTCTTTTGGACATTTGGTCAAAATGTTCAAGTGGATGTATTGAACATTGAAATGTGTTGGCTTATCAAAGTGAATGAGGAAAACTGGACTAAATTCAATCATAATAAATTGAAGATATATATTTTTCAGGTATATTTAAATTTTACACCACACCGGCAATACTTACCCTTGCAAATCATATTTTTTTAATAAAGAAAAATCAATTGTAATACAAATGAAAAATAATACATAATAATAGATTTTTTTTATTGGTAAACAAGTTTTGGCAGTGAGTATCTCTTTGCGTGTGTTTGCTGTATTGGTTTCAGTGCCTTACAATTAAATAAGGTCCTATTTAGGGGTGGTCCCTGTTTGAAGTAAGAAAAATAATATTTTATGATTGAAATAAAAAGCGTTTTGTTATTTTCATATGAACTTATGCTGAAAAAATTTTATGGCTTGCGAATTAAAACATTCCAATTTTGTAAAAGTATTTAGTTAACTAATAAAATGTTTAATATTTTTCTGAACGCGAAATGATGCACGCACTGTATTTTGTACATGAAATAAATACAACCCCGTTCTTCATATACGATTCGCACGTCTTGTATAGTTGTTTGACTAATATAAAAGATCCAGTACGATGTACACTAAATTAGATTTGCCTTGTTCGTTATACGGATATAACGATTGACTAAAACGGTACAATGTGCAAATCCAGCTTTCTTACGTCCTTTGATTTGGCGCGGCAACTGTTCACCCGAAACACATTCTATACTTATTGACTGGGTATGACAATGTATGAGGGGAATAGTAAATTTATTGTCTCCGAGGTACTAACTATTGCACCGAGTAGTAGCCGAGGGGCGATAGTTGGTATCGAGTGGATAATAAACTTACTATTCCCAGAATATGAAGTCAGTAAGTGTTTTATTACACCGAAAAATATTTTACCGGTCAATAATTTCTAGAACTATTGACCGGTCAATAGTAGTGGAAACTATTGACCGGTCAATAGAAATGGAAATTATTCATCAGTCAATAGTTTCAAGTTTAGAAACAGACAAAATAGTAAAATTATAGTCGTAATTTTTATATAGAAAAAACATACTGAGGAATAATAATATTCAGTGCAACAATTCGGGAAAACAGGTGTATGTCGTTGATGATAAAAAAATCCACAAATTAGGGCTGGTAGAAAGCCCGTGCGTATTTTATCTCTTACAAAGCCAGTCAAGATGGGAACAATAAACAGAAAATGGGTCAAAGACACAAATGGCCGGGTTGCTGGGTGTTTACTGTAGTGGTGACAAAGGTTATTACAAGATCATATTGCACATTGGCAGTCATGAATATTTATATAGACAAAATGAGACATATTGTATGTTGGTGTACGAGCACAGAGGCAGCCATCAATTTAATTAGAAATAGGTGAAGTAAGCAATATTTGATTTGATTACATGTTGATAAACACTTGTTTGGAAAAATGGGAAATAATTCCTGAAATAATTCCATAAAGTGAGGTGCATATCTTCAATATATATAGAAACATTCTATGAAGTTTCAAGGATGTGGGTGAAAAACTGTAGGAGGAGTTGATTTCACAACATAGGTACCCTCTATTGAAGATGTCAATAAAAAACAACTAAGTTCCAAAGTTTGGAAAAATGGGAAATAATTCCTGAAATAATTCCATAAAATGAGGTGCACATCTTCAATATATATAGAAACACTCTATAAAGTTTCAAGGATGTGGGTGAAAAAATGTAGGAGGAGTTGATTTCACAAAATAGGTACCCTCTATTGAAGATGTCAATAAAAAACGACTAAGTTCCAAAGTTTGGAAAAATGGGAAATAATTCCTGAAATAATTCCATAAAGTGAGGTGCACATCTTCAATATATATAAAAACATTCTATGAAGTTTCAAGGATGTGGGTGAAAAACTGTAGGAGGAGTTGATTTCACAAAATAGGTACCCTCTATTGAAGATGTCAATAAAAAAACGACTAAGTTCCAAAGTTTAGAAAAATGGGAAATAATTCCTGAAATAACTCCATAAAGTGAGGTGCACATCTTCAATATATATAGAAACATTCTATGAAGTTTCAAGGGTGTGGGTGAAAAACTGTAGGAGGAGTTGATTTCACAAAATAGGTACCCTCTATTGAAGATGTCAATAAAAAACGACTAAGTTCCAAAGTTTGGAAAAATGGGAAATAATTCCTGAAATAATTCCATAAAGTGAGGTGCACATCTTCAATATATATAGAAACATTCTATGAAGTTTCAAGGATGTGGGTGAAAAACTGTAGGAGGAGTTGATTTCACAAAATAGGTACCCATATTCCCCGCCCGCCCGCCGCTCGCCGCCGCCCGCCGCCGCCCGCCGCCGCCCGCCGCCGCCCGCCCGCCCGACATTCACCATACTATAACCCGGATTTGCACTCTGTGCAACCCGGCCAAAAATTCAAAACTTTTGCCATAAGAACATGGATGGTCTTGACTTATCAGATATGATGTTGTCATTCTATCAAAGTGACAGAAAAACAATGAAATTGTGGAAAAAATTGTATTGAACATTCTCCATAGAATGGTGATAGATACCTGTGTATTATATAAAAAAAATATTAATCCGACAGGCCACTTAAGACTAAGATTCATACAACGTGTTATTGAACAATTATCAAAGGACCGTTTGAACAACAATGACGATGAAAATGAACCGCGAGGAAGAGAATTTGTAAGAATTAAGCTCCATACAATTCCAAATGGTAGACAGTGGAAATGCTCAGCTTGTTCGGACCGGAACGGGATTTGAAGGACCAGAAAATTGACTTAACCTTATAAACGCAAATTTTATTCTTCAATAATAAAACTTTTTTTAAATTGTAGCCACATTTGTCTACTAATTTGAAAAAATGGAAGGGTTCCACGGAACCCAGTGTCTCGCCTGCTTTCGCTGTTATCTATGTTTTCTCCATACCTAGACCCACCATATTTGGAGAAAACATAGATAACAGCGAAAGCAGGCGAGACACTGGGTTCCGTGGGTGTAATAGTTGAATGTACATTATTTTTCGCCACATTTTATTTATGGATGATGAAGATGCTTCGACGACGACGGAATGTAGGATCGCCATGTCTCGCTTCCGCGACAAAAGTCGCAGGCTCGACAAAAATGAACGGATAAGAAGCTATGCGCTGAATGCAACACCCACCATCTACAATGACACATCAAAAAAGATTACCCAGAATTCATCATTTATAAATTCTCCTTCTTGTAATTTGGTGTGAGTCCGATCACCTGTTTTACCGCGAAACTGTCCTTTTAAATTTTTCTTCAACCTTAGACAAATTCAACATATATTATTACGGAAAATATCTAATAAGTTCAAAATGATACCTTGATCACAACTGATGAGTTGAAATCTACGAAATGCGCCGACCTTATATATAAATGCATTAAGGAATATTCCATGAGATTAAAATCCTAATTTTTTCAATTTTCAGAATCAATATTCCCTTATTTTACCCCATTATGGAGGCTGAAGTGGGGCGGGTCCAGGTGAGGGCGTAATGGGCGTACGCCCCCCCCCCCCCTCCCCCCCTTTAAAAAAAAAACTATCGTAATCTGCTTATGTTGTATTGAATAGGCAATTTATCATATATATTCATTAATTAAACACATACTCTAAAATATACATGCTCCAAGTTAGGAACCGTTACATTAGTGCATTAACAACATCTGATTTCCCGATTATCGTATGCATGTCACTTATATTTGCATCATATATGACGTCACCACAGACAAATTTGACGTTGTAGAATATGTGCAAGTTACATGTACGTCTCCGAATGTTTGATCCATGTTGAAGATTAAGACATACCGAATTGTTATATTAAAAGTACAGAATAATTGTGAGGTCTGAATTCAATTTGCCGAAGTATCCCGGTGTCATCGGTTCTCGATAGCATAACCAACTTTATTACCTGTCTGTTTGAATGTTTAATTAAAATATACGATTTTGTTATTATGTACTTAAATTTCCCTAACTCCGAGAAGTTTGTCATTTGCAAATCGTAGAAAAATCAGAATTTTTTGTGCCGTTGTTTATTTATGACCATTTGGGGGGGGGGGGGGGGGGGGGGGGGGGGGGGGTGACTAAACATCGAGTTCGAGTTCGAGTTCGAGTTAGAGTCAGAGTTAAAGTTCGGGTTACAGTTCGAGTTCGAGTTAAAGTTCGAGTTAGCGTTCGAGTTATCATTCGAGTTAGAGTTAATCTTCGAGTTAACTCGAGATATTGATTTCTAATGTCATTTATCGAGTGGCATTTCGAGTTGAAATTCGAGTTACGGATTAAGTTTAGGAGGAGGGAGGTAAAACATTATCTGTACATAGGCTCGTCAAAAGAATACTTAAATCTGTTGACACCCACATACAGATATATCTCTAATTTTTTCAGACACAGAAAAATACTGTCATTTTACCCTATAAAAATAATTTCATTTTACCACATACAATAGATTGAAAACGCTATTTTTATTCGTCTTTTTGAACTAACCCCCAAAATACCTGCAATTTTGGAGACCCCCCCCCCCCAAAGCACTAGGCAAAGTGCAGAAATTTTTAGAGAGTACCCCCCCCCCCCCCCCCCCCCCCCCCAGGGATTTAGTTGTTGTGCGTTGATTTTAATTCCTCGCCGTTTAATCATCTGGACAACGGATATAGGTATCCAAATTGACCGCCTCCTCATGCAGGGCACATGAAACGTTTCCGATTGCGTTTCCTCGCGCGTTTTCCTTTTCTCTTTCTCCTTATGTCCCACCAACGAATGTGGAAGATACACACATATAGTTTTACTCTTGTCCATTTAATTATGTTAATTATTTCTGTAAAATCACAAACTGAAAAAAAACCTGCTCTCCCCAATATCCGAAATACGTGTATTTATATTGTTCAACCCGCCTTAAAGTACTAGTATGAGGTCCTCCCTAAATCGAAATGCATGTCGATCATGTCTGATTTTAAAAAGTTTTTTTCAAACCTTCCTTAAAACCAGAGGCCCCCTGGAGCCTGTAGCCGCTCACCTGGTACTTTCAGAGGTATTGATGATTAACATGTTTTCCCATAGGATGCAATTTTAAAATATTTTCTGCGCTGGTGGCCATATTTTTTCACAAATCGGAACAAAATGAGCAATCTTTGTAAAGGGCCTTTCATACGCCATTCCTGTGACCAGTTTGGTTGAATTTTCTTCAGTACTTTTAGAGGAGTTGATAATAACATGTTTTCCCATAGGGTCCAATGTTAAACTATGTTCTGCGCTGACAGCCATGTTTTTTTACGAATCTGAACAAAATGAGCAAGCTTTGTAAAGGACCTTTCATACATCATTCCTGTCAAGTTTGGTTCAACTTCCTTCAGTACTTTTAGAGGAGTTGATGATTAACATGTTTTCCTACAGGGTCCAATGTTAAACTATGTTCTGCGCTGACAGCCATGTTTTTTTACGAATCTGAACAAAATGAGCAAGCTTTGTAAAGGACCTTTCATACATCATTCCTGTCAAGTTTGGTTCAACTTCCTTCAGTACTTTTAGAGGAGTTGATGATTAACATGTTTTCCCACAGGGTCCAATGTTAAACTATGTTCTGCGCTGGCATAGTTATGAATGAAAAATGAAGGGATATGGAGTAAATATATATACATGAGACAAAATCCCCAAAATACAAGGTAAACAAAGCAATGGAACAACGCTTTTATTGTTGTTCTTCATCTTGAAGTCACCATTATTTTGAAATTTTTGTTATATCAATATTAATAACGAACAAATATACGTTTAAAATTGGGTGGCTGGGTATGTCTTTTTATGGAAAGCAAACGGGTCAAAATTTAATTGTATGGCATTTTATACTTGGCAAATCAAACAGCTGAAGTGAAAACACTCCGTTTAACTGATTGTCTCGGATGCGCTGATTGTATACCGTGTTAAATATCTCTCCAAGATTGCCGTCACGACCCGACATAATTAAACTTAGGACTCTATGGGGAATACTATAGATCTCCTTTGAAACTGCTGGGCTAATTGGAACTAAACTTTGGTGGAATAGTCCTTATGGCACGCCGTTGTTATATTTATTCAATTTCGAGATATCTTATTTAGTTAAATAAGATATCTTATAAACTAATTGAGATATCTTAAATATTAAATAAGATATCTGATTTATTAAATAAGATATCTAATTTATTAAATAAGATATCTAATTTATTAAATAAGATATCTTATATTTTAAATAAGATATCTTATTAAAATGTTTATAAAGATATCTTATTAAATATACAAGATATCTTATTTAAAATATAAGATATCTTTATTAATTTATAAGATATCTCTATTAATTTATAAGATATCTTATTAACTATATAAGATATCTTTTTTATAGTTAATAATAGAGATATCTTATTTATTTAATAAGATATCTTATAAACTAATAGAGATATCTAATAAAGTATGTGTTTAAAAGATAACTAATAGAGATATCTTATTAACTTATAGAGATATCTTTTTTCCGCTTCCGGCATAATCAGTGACAGTATGCCTCCTTTTGGCTCCTGAGTTTTTGTTTGAGGTAGGTCCATATGCAACTTATGGCATGCCTGGTAGACGTAGCCATGTACTTCCAGACTCGACGCATAAGAAGAGTAATGTAATTTCTGCTAAAAACGAACATAAAACAGGAATTCATAGATATTTAACGAGAAGTACCAGTTCCGACAATACAAAGATGGCGGACGGTTCTCATGATCAAGCAAAAGGGTCATCGAAGTCAGACTCTGCTAAGTCTGGCGATAATATTAAATGCAAACACTCACAGGAGGACTCAGAATTTGTGAATGTTAATGCTTTTCAAGATTTAAAAGACTTGATTATTAATTTTGACCAGAAATTGTGTGGTCGACTTGATGAAATGGAGACCCGTTGGGAAAATCGTTATCGAAATTTAGAAAAATCTGTAACGGAAACTAAGGCTGAAATGTCCGAGTTTAAAGTTTCTGTAAACAAAGAACTTTCACAAATGAACACACAAGTTGATGAGAAACTGAAGTCGATGAGAGAATTGGAAATAAACATTGAAAAATCGATGGCATTTTATGAGTCAAAGGTAGATAACACTGATCAGGTTCAAAATGCTACTTTAACCTCTTTAACTGATAAAATTAATAATTTAGAGACACAATTATTGTACCAAGAAGGAAGAAGTAGAAAGTATAACCTTCTTATTTATAGTATTGAGGGTGACCTATCGGAAACTTCAGAAGAAACTGAAGACATAGTTAGGAACCTTTTTAAATCTGAATTAAAGACTTCAGAAGATTACGCCAAGAATGTTATTCTTCAGAATGTGCATAGATTACCTAAACGACCGACAGAAGCTGATATTGATAATTTTCAACTTAATGGAACCGAATCGCCCAATTCTATAATTGTTAAGTTTAGTTGCATGAGGGATCGAAATTATGTCCTGAAAATGTGTAAAAATATTCCAAAGCAGCGCAAAATTTCTGTGCGTACAGATTTGCCAAATAATTTGAAGATGAAGATATCTAAACTTTCGCGTATAGCGTATGTGTTCCGTACAGAAGAAATACAACAAACTAGAATTCGTGAATCGCGCCAAGATGTATGGTTAGAGACCAGACGTACAAGTACAGCTCCCTGGACAAAATATACAAAATAAATAATTAAGTAAAATTTATCAGAATTGTGTTCATTTTTACTTACTTGTTGTGATTGACATTCCATCTGTATTTTGATATTACATTTGTAAATTGAAAAAAAATATGAATGACCAGTATTTTAGAAAAATTTATAAATGTGCACTCTGATTTGCATATAGTTTTTTATTACTTAAATGGGTTCTTTAATTACAAGTTTATTGAAATGTACTAACCTGTATATGGTATAATGTTAATTAGAAATATAATTCTAAAATATTCTAGACTCTAAGTTACTAATTTAGAAATAAATTATTACTGAATATAGTAAAAGTTAAGAGAAAAAATATAGTGCTGGAAACACATTTCTAAATATTGTTTAAGTGCCGATGTTTGATAAGGTGCAAGAGTAGAGGTGTCCGCTACCTGCACTTTAGTCAATTTTTCAAAGTTGGTTAAAATTTAATCTGTTATTTTAATATTGCATTTTAAGAATGCAAGTTTAGATTTGTATTAAAAAAAAGAAGATCTGTACTTACACTGGAAATGATATTTTTATTTCTGGGGGTATCCTGAGTACCATATTTAATGATTGATAAGTACTAGTAAACAAGGTAGAAGTACAGTAAAAAAACTAGAGGCTCTCAAGAGCCTGTGTCGCTCACCTGTATCTAATGTGATTTTGGAAATTATGTAAAATTATATAATGATTGAGACCAAGATTGGTTTAATTTTACACAGTATTTAAAATTAAAAACAGGTCATCTTAGTGTAGTCTTACAATAGCTACTGAAGACATCTTATCATTATTATTTTTGAATATGTGGTCAAGTTGTGACCATTCAGAATTTTTTTTACAATTTTCTGATAGACTTCTAAACATCTTGGATGATGGATCGGCAACAAAGTAACAACACTTGGTCAGCACCTCATAAGGAACATTCATGCTATGTTTTGTTACATTCCATTCAGTGGTTCTCTAAAAGAAGTCATTTGTATGCATTTCCCATAGGGTCCTATGTTAAACTAAGTCCCCCTCTGGCGTCCATCTTGGATGATGGATCGGCTACAAAGTAACAACACTTGGTCAGCACCTCATAAGGAACATTCATGCCAGATTTAGTTTCATTCCATTCAGTGGTTCTCTAAAAGAAGTCATTTGTATGCATTTCTCATAGGGTCCTATGTTAAACTAAGTTCCCCGCTGGTGGCCATCTTGGATGATGGATCAGCTACAAAGTAACAATACTTGGTCAGCACTTCATAAGGAATATTCATGCCATGTTTGGTTTCATTCCATTAAGTGGGTCACTAAAAGAAGTCATTTGTATGCATTTCCCATAGGGTTCTACGTTAAACTAAGTCCCCCGCTGGCGGCCATCTTGGATTATGGATCGACTACAAAGTAACAACACTTGGTCAGCACCTCATAAGGAACATTCATGCCATGTTTGGTTTCATTCCATTCAACGGTTCTCTAAAAGAAGTCATTTGTATGCATTTCCTATAGGGTCCTATGTTAAACTAAGTCCCCCTCTGGCGCCCATCTTGGATGATGGATCGGCTACAAAGTAACAACACTTGGTCAGCACCTCATAAGGAACATTCATGCCAGATTTAGTTTCATTCCATTCAGTGGTTCTCTAAAAGAAGTCATTTGTATGCATTTCCCATAGGGTCCTATGTTAAACTAAGTTCCCCGCTGGCGGCCATCTTGGATGATGGATCAGCTACAAAGTAACAACACTTGGTCAGCACTTCATAAGGAATATTCATGCCATGTTTGGTTTCATTCCATTAAGTGGGTCACTAAAAGAAGTCATTTGTATGCATTTCCCATAGGGTTCTATGTTAAACTAAGTCCCCCGCTGGCGGCCATCTTGGATTATGGATCGGCTACAAAGTAACAACACTTGGTCAGCACCTCATAAGGAACATTCATGCCATGTTTGGTTTCATTCCATTCAACGGTTCTCTAAAAGAAATCATTTGTATGCATTTCCCATAGGGTCCTATGTTAAACTAAGTCCCCCGCTGGCGGCCATCTTGGATGATGGATCGGCTACAAAGTAACAACACTTGGTCAGCACCTCATAAGGAACATTCATGCCAGATTTAGTTTCATTCC
Source organism: Mytilisepta virgata (assembly GCA_028015205.1). Lineage (NCBI taxonomy): Eukaryota > Metazoa > Mollusca > Bivalvia > Mytilida > Mytilidae > Mytilisepta > Mytilisepta virgata. The sequence continues at coordinate 36,355,742 of CM051520.1, forward strand.
ATTCGGTGGTTCTCTAAAAGAAGTCATTTGTATGCATTTCCCATAGGGTCCTATGTTAAACTAAGTTCCCCGCTGGCGGCCATCTTGGATGATGGATCGGCTACAAAGTAACAACACTTGGTCAACACCTCATAAGGAACATTCATGCCAGTTTTAGTTTCATTCCATTCAGTGGTTCTCTAAAAGAAGTCATTTGTATGCATTTCCCATAGGGTCCTATGTTAAACTAAGTCCCCCGCTGGCGGCCATCTTGGATGATGGATCGGCTACAAAGTAACAACACTTGGTCAGCACCTCATAAGGAACATTCATGCCATGTTTGGTTTCATTCCATTCAGTGGTTCTCTAGTAGAAGTTCAAAATGTAAAATGTTAACGACGACGCCGGACGACGACGGACGACGACGGACGACGGACGACGGACGCCAAGTGATGAGAAAAGCTCACTTGACCCTTTGGGTCAGGTGAGCTAAAAATAAGGCTCTTATCTTAAAAATCAGAGTTATTTTCAAGCAAAAATGCTTGTTTTTTATTGCTAGTGAAAAAAAAAGTTAAATACAAGTTTTAACGATAGCTGGTGCAGCTGTGTTAGATAGTATTTATTATTATATTTTTCCATTATTGCTAATTTGGACGTACCTCAAACAAAATTCTAGTCACCTGAAGCGGAAAATAAATGTTATTTTTAGTTATGGGTGTAAGTTTGCGAGTGTGTATGTTTATATATGTAAATTTGTGTACATCAATTTTCAACTGTTTGAAAGTTGCCAGATGTTGGCTATTAAAGTCTATATTTGTTTTTACATTTGTCTGTAATCAATGGCAGGTGATTTCAAGATTTTGTCCATGAACTGCAGAGGCTTAACAGATAAAAATAAAAGGAGGGATGTTTTTGGTTATTTGCGTGAAAAAATTTTTTCAGTATATTGTTTACAGGATACAAATTTTATTATAGATGATATTAATTGTATAAGAGCTCAGTGGGGTTATAATGCACATATTAGCCCAGGAAAGAGGGACTCGAGAGGAGTGGCTGTTCTCTTTAATACAAATTTTGAATATAAGCTTCTTAAAGAAAGGGCTGATACCTCTGGTAATTTACTTATTTTAGATTTGGAAATTGAACAAAAATATAATATAACCTTAGTTAATCTTTATGGGCCAAATCAGGATATGCCAATTTTTTATAATAATGTGAGTGAGACCTTAAAGGAATCATCATCTGATTTTGTGATAATTTGTGGTGACTTTAATTTAGTATTAAATCCAACATTGGATTATTGTAACTATAAATTAGTTAATAATCCAAGGGCAAGAAGTGCGGTTTAAAAATTAATAGAAGAAAATAAACTCCAATTCCTTGGCGGGTTTATTATCCAGATAAAAAAGCCTATACTTGGTTTAAAAAAACGCCAAGAAAGTGTGCAAGATTAGATTTTTTCTTAATAACAGAAGAGATGATATCATTAGTTGACAACATTCAAATAAAACCTGGATACAGGACAGACCACTCCTCGGTAGAACTTACTTTTAAAATTACTGATTTCGAGCGAGGGAAGGGTTTTTGGAAGTTCCACAATTTTTTATTACGGGATCATGGGTATGTGCATAAGGTAAAAGAGGTTATTTTAGAGGTTAAGAAAAAATATGCATTACCTGTTTATAATATAGATAATATTCAGAATATATCTGATGAAGAGATACAATTTAGCATAAGTGATTAGGCATTTTTTGAACAGTTATTACTAGAAATTAGAGGGATGACTATTCCTTTTTCCGCAATGCGAAAGAAGAAGTTAGCTAATAGAGAGAATTCCCTGATTCACCAAATTCGCAACCTAGATAGTATGGTTCAGGAAGCCCCTAACTCTAGTAACTTACAGGAATTACTTGACGATTTGAAAGTTGAATTGGAAAAAATGCGAAAGGAGAAGTTTAAGGGCATTGTTTTAAGGTCAAAGGCTACTTGGGTGGATGAGGGAGAGAAGCCAAGTAAATATTTTTCTAGCTTAGAAAAGAGAAACTATATAAGTAAAACAGTAACTAAAATTTCCAGTAGTTCAGGGGAGATTGTGACTGACCAGAAAAATATTTTGGATAATATTTATTCTTTTTATAAATCCGTATATGAAAGCCGAGACGAGATCCTTTAAGATATAAACCTTAATACTTTATTGGCACATACTCATGCTCCCAAACTTTTCAGGGAGCAATCAGAGTTTTTGAATGGGCAAATTTCTTACCAGGAAGCACTTAATGCTCTCAAATTTATGAAAAATGATAAGTCGAAGGGGCCTGATGGATTCACAAATAATTTTTATAAATTTTTTGGAAAGACCTTTGTTATTTCTTTTTGAGAGGGGTTAATAATAGCTATGAACTTGGCGAACTATCAATTACACAAAAAATGGGTATTATATCAATTATTCCTAAGGGAGATAAGCCTAGAGAATTTTAAAAAAATTGGAGACCTATATCTTTGCTGAACACTTCTTATAAAATAGTATCAGCCTGTTTAGCAGGTAGATTAAAATTAGTCTTAAATAATTTAATTCATGAAAATCAGAAAGGCTTTTTAGCAGGGCGATATATAGGAGAAAACACAAGACTTCTGTATGACATTTTTTCATACACAGAAACAAACAATATTCCATGTATGTTTTTGTCAGTAGATTTTGAGCGGGCTTTTGACTCAGTTTCTTGGAAGTTTATAAGAAAAGTTTTACATTTTTTCAATTTTAGCCCTGAGTTCATAAAATGGATACAATTATTAAATAAAAATGTTAAACTTTGTGTCATTCAAAATGTTTTTTTCTCAGAGTTTTTCAATATAGGAAGAGGTTGCCGTCAAGGTGACCCGATATCTCCTTACATATTTTTGCTATGTGTAGAGATTATGGGTATTTTTATTCGTAATGACGAGGATATAAAAGGTGTTATGGTAGACGGAAATGAGTTTAAGCTGATACAATATGCAGACGATACTGGGATAATTTTGGATGGTAGCGAAAAGTCACTGAAAAAAACTCTTGATTTGTTAGATCAGTTTGCTAAATATTCTGGTTTGAAACCAAATATTGATAAAACTAAAGCCATTTGGATTGGTCCCATGAAAAATAGTACTAGAAAATTATGTACTGAAAAATATTTAGATTGGACAACTGAACCGATTAAATTTTTAGGAATTACTTTTGTTATGATATTGTAATTATTATATTTATATTTATTTATCTTGGCCTGGTTTGTTTTGTGTGGCCTTGTGACGTGTATAATGTGTTTACATAATACTTATAGTTGTTTACCAAATAATGTTATAACTGCGCAGTTTAGAAATCACTGGAACAATAATGGATACTGATGGAATGACTAGAACTTTCTATTTGACTTACGTAATAATTATGGTGTGATTCGAACTTCTACCGTATTCCAGAAGTTTCCGTTCTACAGTATATATATGGACACGAGAGTTAAACTTACAGGGCAGAACGTGTTGGACCTGATATTCTTGTGTTCTCAGCTGTTGGATTTATTTACGTTTCACACATCATCATTGACATACTTTTATTTGCGTTGCATCATACTAGATTGTGACTGATTGGATATAATATTCCGTTTGGATTCAGGCAACAGTGACCAGAATTCCGGATCAAGAAAAAACAGGATTTTGAACAGTTAAGTTGACATTTTAGTTTATGTAATATTTTTTTTGTAAACTTGTATATAATAAATCTTGTTAAATTTTATTATTGATTTGTGTCTTTTGTTGGCTACAATTTAAAGGTGATTTCGGCCGTAACAGAAATTGGGGGCTCGTCTCGGGAGAACGTTCATATCTTATTAAATTTTTTCAGTATTTTTATTAGAATTAGCCAACAAAATTCTACAAAATGGAATTTGATGCTGGTAAATTTTTGAAAACGCCAGATCTGGAAGGGTTTGATAAATTAAAGAAAGAAGAACTAGTGTTGCTTGCTAAACATCTAAAAATAGATTTTAGAACATCTATGAGAAAACAAATTATAAAAAATTTGGTAATAGATAATTTAGTTGATTTAGAAATTTTTGGTGAAGAGGCTCTTGACCTCAAGGTCGAAAATGTTGATGCTTTAAAATTAAAACAGCTTGAATTAGAACACGAACTTAAATTAAAACAATTGGAAAAACAATTTGAAAACGAAGTTAAATTAAAACAATTAGAAAAAGAAGAAAAACAATTACAGGCAGAACTTGAAATGAGAGAAAGGTTAGAGATGGAGAAAATAAAAATAGAAATAGCTAAAGTAGAAAGCAACACTAAGTCAAAATCAGAACAATTTGAGGCAGCAAAAAATATACGTTTGGTTCCCAAATTTTGTGAAAAAACGGTGGATAAATTTTTTCCACAATTTGAGAAAATTGCTCAAAATTTGAAATGGCCAAAGCCTTATTGGACTACTATGCTGCAAAGTGTTTTTGTGGGCAAGGCCGCTGAAATTTACTCAGCTCTTTCTTCAGAAAAAAGTTCTGATTATGACACTGTTAAACAGGAAGTTTTGAAAGCTTATGAGCTAGTGCCAGAAGCATATAGACAGAAATTTAGGTCTTATAAAAAGTTTGAAACACAAACCTATGTTGAATTTGCTAGGGAAAAAGAAGATTTATTTGATAAATGGCTTACGTCAAAGAAAATAGATAAAAATTTTGATAAATTAAGACAATTAATGTTATTAGAAGAGTTCAAGCAGTGTGTTAATTTAGACTTAAAAACACATTTAGATGACAAAACTGTTGAGACATTGCAAGATGCAGCTGTTGTTTCCGATAATTATACCATTTCACATAAAAGAAGTTTCAAAGGTCAAAATTTTACTTCAATCGGAAACTACAAAAATCAAAGCACTGAGCGTACTGATAGTAAGCCTGTTGCACAGAATAAGAGTCCGTCTAGTTATAATATGTCTGGTCCAAAGTTTGATACTTTTGAGAAGAAGTCACTAACTTGTGCTTATTGTAAGAAAAATGGTCACCTGATGGCTGATTGTTTTAGACTCCAGAAGAAGAATGAAAGAGATCATAAGCCCAAGTCCAGTGCTTGTACGACACCCGTTGTTACCAATAAGTTGGAATGTCCAGCGAGTCAGGCTTTTAAGTCCAGTTTTTGTGATTACATGGAGGATTATAAGCCCTTTATGTCTGATGGGTTTGTTTCTATTGTTGATAATACTACTCCTCAGCCTATTAAGATTTTACGGGACACTGGAGCTTCTCAGTCTTTGTTGTTAGAAGGTGTGTTGCCTTTGTCCGAGGAGACGTCCGTTGGTGCCTCCGTTTTGTTACGAGGTGTGGAGTTAGGTTGTATAGATGTTCCCCTCCATCGTATTTATTTGAAGTCAGATTTAATTACTGGACCAGTTGTTGTGGGTGTTCGTCCTACTCTCCCTGTAGAGGGTGTTTCATTGTTGCTAGGAAATGATCTAGCTAGGAACAAAGTGGTTGCTGAACCAATTGTTACAAGTGAACCGGTGGTGGATGTTAAATCACCTGAAGATGATGCTGAACTGTATCCAGCTTGTGTTGTTACTAGGGCGATGGCAAGAAAACAACAAGACGAGGATTTACAAGAAGGCCGGTATGATTATATGGACCTTTCTGACTCTTTCTTTGCCGACATTGAAGGTCTCGGTAGCTCACAAAAGGCCATAAGACAACCTGGTACTAACAAACGTGTAATTATGCCATGGCCAGACGTGAACAGCCATTCATTAGACAAAAGAACATTTAGGGAAGAACAGAATAAAGACCCTGAGGTTCTTCAGCTCTGCAAGAGGGCTCTACCCCAAGAAGAAGCAGACAAAGTGGCCGAATGTTACTACCATCAAGACGGCATTTTGATGAGGAAGTGGAGGCCCCCTGATGCTATCCCAGAGGAGGAATGGAGAGTGGTATACCAAGTGGTGGTGCCTAAAGTCTATAGGCAAGAAATTATTGGTCTTGCCCATGACACCCCCTTGGCTGGACATTTAGGTATAAGGAAGACTTGCCTTAAGATATTACAACATTTCTACTGGCCCAGACTTAGAAATGATGTCACAGAATACTGCAAATCATGCCATATATGCCAGGTTGTTGGCAAGCCTAACCAGAAAATACCACCAGCACCACTTCTGCCAATTCCAGCCTTTGAAGAGCCTTTCAGCCGAGTACTCATTGATTGCGTTGGACCTTTACCAAAGACCAAGACTGGAAATGCTTATTTATTAACGATCATGTGTACATCCACTCGCTTTCCTGAGGCTATTCCCTTAAGGAATATCAAGACACCAACTATTGTCAAAGCTCTTATCAAATTTTTCACATTAGTAGGACTTCCTAAGTCTATACAGTCCGACCAGGGTTCAAATTTTATGTCAGGTTTATTTCAGCAGGTCGTTTACCAGTTAGGGATTGCTCAGTATAGATCAAGTGCTTATCATCCAGAATCTCAAGGTGCCTTAGAACGTTTTCATCAAACATTGAAAAACATGATTAGAACTTTTTGTCTTCAATTTGACAGGGACTGGGATGATGGTGTTCACTTTCTACTTTTTGCGGTCCGAGAGGCTGTTCAAGAATCCCTTGGTTTTAGCCCCTTTGAGTTAGTGTTTGGTCATACTGTAAGGGGACCTTTGAAATTGATTAAGGAAAAATGGCTTACTGAACACACTGACTTGAATCTTCTAGACTATGTATCTAGATTTAAAGAAAAATTGTATACTGCTTGTCAAATTGCTCAGAAAAACTTAAAAACTGTACAGAATAAGATGAAAATATGGTATGATAAAGATGCCAGGGACAGAGTTTTTGAACCTGGTGATAAGGTACTTGTATTTTTGCCAGTCCCTGGGCATCCTTTACAGGCTAAATACTGTGGTCCTTATACAATTGACAGTAAAATCAATGATTTGAATTATATTGTAAAAACTCCAGGCCGGCGTAAACAAAATAGAGTGTGTCACATTAATATGTTAAAACCATATTTTGAGCGTACTAATGGAGGTGAGAGTAAACCAGTTGCCACTTTAGCCATTGTTAAAACAGAGAACGATCATGACAAACCAGACATAATTGAACCATCTTTTGATTCCAAGACTATAGAACAAACTGTTAGATTGAAAAATTCTGAAATTTTATCAGATTTAGACTCAAAACTTGCACATCTGACTTTCGATCGCAGAGAAAAATTGAAAACTTTGGTATTTTCTTTTAAAAATCTTTTTCCAGATGTGCCAAACAAAACCACTGCTGTTTGTCATGATGTTGATGTAGGTGATGCTTCTCCAATTAAGCAACATCCTTACCGGCTCAATCCACTTAAACTTGATGTTATGAGACAAGAAATTAGATATATGCTTGACAATGATATTATTGAGCCGATAACAGTGAATGGAGCTCTCCTTGTCTCCTTGTTCCCAAACCAGATAAAACCTTTCGTTTCGTTACTGATTTCAGAAAATTGAACTCAGTTTCAAAATCTGACTCCTATCCGATTCCAAGGATAGATGATTGCATTGATAACATTGGACAATCAAAATTCGTAAGCAAATTTGATTTATTAAAAGGTTACTGGCAGGTCCCCCTGACACCGAGAGCTCGTGAAATATCAGCTTTTGTCACACCAGACGGCTTATTTCAATATACTGTCATGCCGTTTGGTATGAAAAATGCTCCAGCTACATTTCAAAGAATGATCAATAATGTTATAAAAGATTTAGACTGTTGTTATGCTTATATTGATGATCTTATTGTATGTAGTGATAGCTGGGAAGAGCATTTAACACATTTATATGATACTTTTGATAGATTGTCACAATCAAATTTGACTGTTAATCTTGCTAAAAGTGAATTTTGTAAGGCCACTGTTGATTATTTAGGGCACACAGTTGGCCAAGGTCAAGTGAAACCTATTATGGCTAAAGTGGATGCAATTACCAATTTTCCTCCTCCTACAAACAAAAAACAACTTATGAGATATTTAGGCATGATTGGATTTTACAGAAAATTTTGTTCAAATTTTGCTACTGTTGTTCAACCATTGACTCATCTTTTACGAAAAGATTCTAAATTCATCTGGAGTGATAATTGTCAAAACTCTTTTGAAAAAAGCAAATCACTTTTAATTAACAGTCCCGTTCTTATCACTCCAGACTTTAAAAAGCAATTCAAACTTGCCGTTGATGCAAGTGATGTAGGAGTTGGAGCTGTTTTATATCAAGAAACAGATGATAATGTTGAGAAACCTATATCATATTTTTCCAAGAAATTAGATAAACATCAGAAAAATTATTCCACTATTGAAAAAGAATGTTTTGCACTGTTGTCTGCACTTCAACATTTTGATGTATATTTAAATCCCACTATGCATCCTATTCTGGTTTATACTGATCATAATCCTCTCACCTTCATACATAAAATGAGAAACAAGAACCAGAGGTTGACTAGGTGGAGTTTATTGTTACAGGAATATGATATTATTATAAAACATATTAAAGGTAAAGATAATGTAATAGCAGATGCTTTATCTAGATCTTATTAAAACACTGTATACCTACTTTATATATATTTGTATGTATTGTTCATGAAGTTCTCGTTACACTCAAACTTCTTTTAAGGGGGGAGGTGTTATGATATTGTAATTATTATATTTATATTTATTTATCTTGGCCTGGTTTGTTTTGTGTGGCCTTGTGACGTGTATAATGTGTTTACATAATACTTATAGTTGTTTACCAAATAATGTTATAACTGCGCAGTTTAGAAATCACTGGAACAATAATGGATACTGATGGAATGACTAGAACTTTCTATTTGACTTACGTAATAATTATGGTGTGATTCGAACTTCTACCGTATTCCAGAAGTTTCCGTTCTACAGTATATATATGGACACGAGAGTTAAACTTACAGGGCAGAACGTGTTGGACCTGATATTCTTGTGTTCTCAGCTGTTGGATTTATTTACGTTTCACACATCATCATTGACATACTTTTATTTGCGTTGCATCATACTAGATTGTGACTGATTGGATATAATATTCCGTTTGGATTCAGGCAACAGTGACCAGAATTCCGGATCAAGAAAAAAACAGGATTTTGAACAGTTAAGTTGACATTTTAGTTTATGTAATATTTTTTTTGTAAACTTGTATATAATAAATCTTGTTAAATTTTATTATTGATTTGTGTCTTTTGTTGGCTACAATTTAAAGGTGATTTCGGCCGTAACACTTTTTGTTTAAATTTGGACGATATGATAAGAATTAATTATGAATCTAAAATTTCTGAAGTGAAAAATATGATAAAACAATGGCAAAAACGTTACATTAGTGTGCTTGGTAAAATTATAGTTGTAAAAAGTTTGCTTCTTTCTAAATTTACCCATTTGTTTATCAGTCTGTCAAAGCCTAATAATGAGTTTTTAAATCTGCTTGAGAAAACCTTTTATAAATTTATTTGGGGTGGTGGTACTGACAGGATTTCTAGAAACCAGCTAATTCAGGATTATGGTGATGGAGGTTTGAGAATGATACATATTCCTTCATTTATAAAATCACTCAAATTAACTTGGATAAGAAGAATGTTTGCTGGTGATTCTTCTTGGAAAAAGTTATTTTTTAGTGATTGCTGTACAAATCAGGCACAGCTTTTGAATTTTGGTGATATCTTTTTTAGCAATTTAGCTTTGAAAACTAAAAATATTTTTTGGAAAGAATTATTAAATATTTATTCAGAGTACCAGCAGAGTTTGGAACATAGTGAAGAAGATATATTGAGGTTACCATTATGGTTTAATTCTGGTATTCAGATCGATAACAGACCAGTTTTCTTTAAACGATGGTCAGATATTGGCATTAATTATATAGGTGATCTTATTATTTTGGATCGTTTTTTATTATACGATGAGTTTTGTGAAAAATTCCATTTTCGACCTCCTGTCGCCTTATATTATGGCCTAAGAAATGCAGTGAGTGCAAGATGGCCATTTATATCAGAGACAGGCCTTCCTTCCCAAAGTTTATCAGGAGATTACTAAAGTCAAAAAAGGTAGTAGATATATATATGATGTTTTCATTAAGAAGATTACATGTGGCGTACAAAAAAATATCAGAACAAATGGTTATATAGCTTACAACCTCCTCAAGAATTGAATTTTAGAAAATTGGAATTAATAGTTTTTAAGTGTACAAATGATGTAACATTGAGATGGTTTCAGTATAGATTTACTCAGAAGATTCTAGCAACAAATAGTTTTTTAAAGAAAATTGGTGTAAAAAATGATTCTCTTTGTACATTCTGTAAGAATGAGGAGGAGACTCTTATTCATTTATATTATGAATGTAAATTTATTGAAAGAATTTGGTCTTTACTAGAGACATGGATTTATGAGAAAACAGGTATATTAATGAACTATACAAAAATAGAGATTCTGTTTGCAAAATTTTGGAAGCTCTTTATGACACGGAATCTGCTTGTTTTTTTAGTAAAATATTATATTTATAAACAAAGACTTAGTGAAAGTAGTCTCTTTTTTGAGAATATTAAATATATTATTTTTGACTACTATCTATTGGAAAAGCAAATGTTAAATTTTTGTTTAAAAATTGATAATTACCACGTGGATCTTATTTACATTTGAACAAACATCCGAGGTCTTCCGAATCTCATTCATCTCATTGGTTAATTTGTTGCTATGATACAGGACACTCATATATATTTCATTGTTAAAAATTTCGCGGCATATTTGAAATTTTTCTTGAGAAGATTTTTACCCTCCCGCCCACCACCTACAGCTGTGTTTAATATTTTTATTTATATTATAATTAAATATTAGATAGGTAGATGGTTTTAGGCGGCTAGCTTATGCTTTTATATTTCTGATGTCATGGATGTGGTGAATTACAAATTACAGTTACATGTATTTAATTCGTATATATATATATGCTTATACGGACATTCGAAGTCATATATATATATTATCTTCATTTAGTATATATAAATATATATGAGTATATTTCCTGTAAATATTGCATTTGCTCCATAATAAATTGTGTAAATTGTCTTAGTCTTTTGAGAAGCCTGGTAATTTTATTTTTCCAAAGGAAATTCTGAGAAATTTTATAAGAGATGGCAGAATTTATCTGGACTTTTTGATTCACAAGTGGAAGATTGATATATGTTAAGGGTTGGAATGCATGTGTGAGTGAGAAGCTTTATTTCTTTTTTTGTAATTTGTTAACAACATTGTGAAATTTGCTGTTGTAAATGTCTATTGTATTGTAATTGTTTAAAAAGTTTAAATAAAAAAAAAACTTATAGAGATATCTTATTTACTTTCAAATTAAATAAGATATCTTATAAAAATTAAAGATATCTTAATACTTAATAAGATATCTTGCTAAATAAATAAGATATCTTGGAATTTGAATAAATATAAAAACGGCGTGCCATAAGTCCTTTGGTGGTCCCCTTCTTAATTTTTGTCTGTTGTCCCCGACCTTCAACCAAGATAGTTTCCGGAGCTAATTATAGACAAGGGGGAAAGAAATTTCTTAAATCTTTTCCTCTGAAACTACAAAGTCAGTATCAACCAAACTTTACTTTAATGATCCTTTGATGGTCCTCTAAATCCAATGGGCAATTTGGCCTTAATCATCATTAGGGGTGTCCAGTTTCAAATTTGTGTCAAAGGATTGTCCGAACAAATAATGTTTATAGGAGAGCTTATATAAGCTCCTTGCAGTCTCTAGTTTGTTTGAAATATTGTTTGTAGTATAGAGACTTGTAGGCTTGATATGTCGTGTTCACATTTTTTCTAAATATGGGGCAAATATAGTGTGTATGTACCTCCGTCCACATGTTGAAGATCGTATGGTAGAGTCTGTTTGACTTGTTTGCTACACCCGAATATCGGCATCGCTACATACAAAAAAATCTTATTCTTAACTCGAACTTTAACTCGAACCGTAACTCTAACTCGAAATGTAACTCGATATATGACATTAGAAATTAATATCTCGAGTTCACTCCAACTTCAACTCGAACTCGATTTATAACTCGAACTCTAACTCGAACTTCAACTCAAACTCTAACTTTAACTCGAACTCTAACTCGAACTCTAACTCGAACTCGAACTCGATGTTTAGTCACACCCCCATTTGGGTACTACGTCATCAGTTCTCGATAGATGTATAATTTCGTATCTATGGAGGGCGGGGTTTATATTATTTGATAATGCAAATATATAAATTAATCATTTATTATATTTCCCTCAATCAAACACATGTTCTTTGTCCATACCGATTTTCTAATAAATTAAAAAATATTTTGGGTTAATGTCGTGTTACCACCAATTGTCATGACTTGAATGTCAGCGCTAAGTTCTTATTCTACTCAAGGATTGTCAAATAGCATTGATTAATTATCACTTTCACAATGAGGACAGGTAAATTTTGCCTTTGTTCTAACAACGGTAACAGGTGAACAGTAGCGCAAGGATGTGTTCCCCGAACGTCAATTTTTTAAAAATCATAATTGATACATGTTGTTGTTTTAGCAATTAAAGTGTGTTCAATTGGGGTATATTAGGGGTGTATATAAATACATACATGTATATATATATATATGAGGACATTATTTAAAACAAAATTATAATTTGGAATAAAACAAAATTAAAGAATTAAGTATTTGAAGTAAATTTATAAGTTTGAATAAAATACTTTAAATATATTTTACTATCAAAATATTTTAAAAATGAACCACTGCTTAAAACTCATGGAAACTAAAGAACTTAAAGAAAATAAATTTAAGAAACAGAAGTATTTCGCACATTTCAGATTTGACTCATGCCATAACCCAAGCCAATGTACCTACCAAGCTATGTTTAAGTATGTAACTGAACAAAACTTCAGTTTTTCATTACGTAGTTTAAAAGATGGCAAATGCACAACTTGCTGTCAGTTTTATTGTCCCCCGCCGCAACGCGATGCGGGGGATATGGTAATGCCGGGCGTCCGTCCGTCCGTGCTTCCGTCCGTCGTGCCGTCCGTCCATCCGTCCGTCCGTCCGTCCGTCCACCTTGTAAGCGCTCTAGCAAATTTATTCCTTGACCGATTTGGATAATATTTATACAGTAGCTTTAACTCAATGATACCTCAAGGGAGTTCGAATATGAGTCATGTCGAAATATTTTTGTAGGAGTTATGCCCCTTAATAACTTAGAAAATTGACAAAATTTTCATGTAAGCGCTCTAGCAAATTTATTTGCCATTGCCGATTTGGATAATATTTATACAGTAGCTTTAACTCAATGATACCTCAAGGGAGTTCGAAGATGAGTCATGTCGAAATATTTTTGTAGGAGTTATGCCCCTTAATAACTTAGGAAATTGACAAAATTGTCATGTAAGCGCTCTAGCAAATTTATTTCTTGACCGATTTGGATAATATTTATACAGTAGCTTTAACTCAATGATACCTCAAGGGAGTTCGAAGATGAGTCATGTCGAAATATTTTGGTAGGAGTTATGCCCCTTAATAACTTAGAAAATTGACAAAATTTTCATGTAAGCGCTCTAGCAAATTTATTTCTTGACCGATTTGGATAATATTTATACAGTAGCTTTAACTTAATGATACCTCAGGGGAGTTCGAAGATGAGTCATGTCGAAATATTTTTGTAGGAGTTATGCCCCTTAATAACTTTGAAAATTGACAAAATGTTCATCTAAGTGTTCTAGAAAATTTATATTCTCCTTGCATTGGAATAATATTTATACACTTGGACCTAAAGGGAGGTTTTATACATAAACTGCTATCGAAACTTATAAAATTGAAAAATACTGTCTTTAAGAGTTTGTTAGGCGGAATACTTTTGATCAAAGCATTTTTGTTTATTGAAAAGCAGTAAATGTACATTTGTATAAATTCTCAATACACATGGTAAAATAAGATTTCAACACTATACCCATATTGTAAAATGTCTTCATACCACTCATTAACTTGTAAAAAACTTTAGCAATAACCACAAATTGTTTGTCCTTCTATTCTCTCTCTTTGAGAAAATTTTGTTATGTTTCACTTGTCCAAGGGTTTCTGATGCTCTAGCGGCGGGGGATTTCGGAACGCTGTTCAATTTATTACCAATAGAAAGGGAGGGCAGAATCTAGCCTACAAAGGCTATGTCTACAGAAATATACGTAAAAATGGTGACAGAACTTACTGGAGATGTACAGTATCTAACTGTTCAGGTTCTCTGACAACCCTAAACAACATACTTTATTGTGTGCTTTTTTAAATGTTTTGATAGACATTTCAGTGGTTTGTTTCTGTGAATTTTATTGTATTTATTGTTCCATCAACTAATAATTTGTCATACAATATGTGTTTATAATATGAAAGCATTATTAATTATTCAAATCACATTATATGTGTATCGTCCTTTTAATCCAACATCTACATGGAATATAAAATAATTGAATTAATAAAAGTTCTTTTATGCTCAATTCGGACGTTGGAATACATTTAACTACAATGGAATAGTCTAAAAATCCAATACACAAAGACCAACAAAGCTACATGTACACCAACAAGGAACATATTAATTAATTTGATACATATATAATTAAGAGAAAATTATTGCAACACAGATAAAACAAAACTCAGGTGATTTTTTTTTACCTGTAAAAGCAATTGTTTAACCCTTAAATGGACCCCTTAATCAGGTTTAATGAAGGGGGAAAATGTTCTTTGATCTTTGAAAAGTTGACGTTCGGGGAATCAGCCAGCGCAAGTGGGTCCAGTGCTCACATTTTTCACATTGTGCCCAATTAGCAATTGTCAATGAAATTCAGTGTGTTAAAGCCGGCGGGTAACGCTGATTACAAACACAGCATGGGATGTCATCTGTATCATCGTCGGTGTCATCACTATGATCATATTCTAAACTGTCCTCAACAAGTAAAGTCCTTTAGCGCCTGAAGTCAAGCCTGAAGTGGATGGTTTTGCGACAATGCCTTCAGTTTTCTGTCTTTTTTTTCGATTCTGGGTTGGACGGAGTTTTTGGTTTATGTTTTTCCTTATTGTCCATCTGCTTTTTTTTCTCGGCTTTGGTTTTGAATTTTCCTTGAATTCAACTATTTTGTTAAAAGTTTCATCTTCTGTAATAGCTTTGCCACTAGTTACTTTTGACAATGTCCTTCTAGAATTAGTTGTCTTTGAAGTCAATAGAGTCTGTGATATACGTTTCTCTAAGAAAGTGTCAATACAATTATCGGGTTCTTCATTTACAGGGTCGGTGATTATCTGTGTCAATGGTTGGTCATTTTTGGTGTTTTCCTGTTACTTCCTAAGTGGTTGCAATGCTTCGGACGGTTTCAGTACAGACTCGTCATATGCGGATGAATTTAGAGGATAAATACCAGTGCATCTAAATCCCGATAAAAGATTGGCTGATGTCAGCGACTTAACGTAAGCCTTTGAGACAGACTTCATTTCTGGTTATCACACATCAGAAAATCTTCGAGGAAGGTACACATGTTTGATATATGTTTAGGGTTAATAAAAACTACATGACAAGTCCAAAGATATTTCTTGACAGTCTGAGTTCTCGTCAGAGCTTAAATTCAAGCAGTACCCACTACAAAAAAAATTGTTTAGGTGGAACACTCCTTCAAAAGATATAATATTCGATACAAGCAATAACTAATGTTTTGTAGAAACTTTTATTCAACATTTTTTCCATAACCTACAACTCATATTATTATATATTGTGATAAGGTTACGAAACGTCTCAGTTACAAAACGACCTAGTTAATTACGAATCGTCTATGTACGAAACGACCATGTTACGAAACGAGCTGCAGTCATGAAAGTTACAACAATCGGGTTTCAAAGGAATAACGTTCAGATAGGTTGCTATCAGAGGTTCCTTGAAAAATTATATGCAATTTATATATAGTAAAGTATTTACACTAAATTTACAGAATTATGAGTAGGAGTACATGGTTATTGGAACCCGGGAATGAGGGTGTGAAAATTGGGGGTTAGAGCAGAGGGAATCAGAAGTTAAGGCAGGAACTGGGAGAAAAGGTGACTAAAAATATGGTTAATTTATACTTAACAAATCAAATGAAATAACAGGGGAACTAAATTCTGGAAATTTAATGTTTGGGAAGGGAAGTTGGAATTCAGAGGAAAGGAATCAATAGCTCCCCGTGTCTACCACTCTTGCAAAAAATATCTGGAAGCTGCAGACATGAAGTGTTTTTATAAGAAAATTTTAATAAGTAAAGTCAAGAAATACCAAAGGGATATTCGAAGGAGAGAAATATCGTAACAACTGACAAACTCCGGAGAACAACGAAGACAAGACCAAAACAATACATGCACTACAATTAAAAACTAAAAACATATGAACAACTTGGACCCCACCAAAAAACCGGGAGTAGACTCAGATGCTCCGGAAGAGTAAGCAGTCTCTGCTTCCTGCAGGACACCTGCCATGCTGTCCATGTCAAATCCGTTATGTGGAAGGGATAATATCAATGGAACAGGTCCATTTTTATTTGGGAAACGGAACATACACAATTTCTAGTCAGCTACAAGCTCAGTGGTTATATGTAGGGCACAAGAGGTTTCACGAAATTTCTTGAACTCTCTTGACTTGAAATAATAATAAAATCACTAAAGTCAATATGCAACGAAATACCTACGACGGTGTAGTTAGAATTTCAACTTGTTATACAAAAATATTTTGCAGATTACAGTTGTTGCGTCGAGATATTGAAAGAGCCAGTGGTGGACTGATAACCAATGAAGAATGTGCCGAATTTATTCCATTACTGAAGGACATGGAAAAAGAAGTTTCAGCTAGGTTTGCAGCTTGTAGATCTGGTATATATCAGTTGAGTTGGATAGAAAAATGGGTTGAACCCACTTTCATTATATGAATATACGCTACGAAAAAAAAAGAAAGCATTTTAATATATAAGCTCATAAAATCTAGCACTGGTGGAAGTGCATTTGTTAGAAAGATTTTGATTGGTTGAGAAAAGTGCAAAACTTACGGTATGGAATGAAAAACTTACGGTATGGAATTGAAAACCAACGCGTTGGTTTTTCATACCGTATAAATTACGAATCAACGCGTTGAAAGTAATAACCAGCGCGTTGAAAGTGAAAACCAACGCGTTGAAAGTAAAAACCAACGCGTTGAAAATTTCATACGTTATGTTCATACCACTAATGATACGAACGGCCACTCATAGAAGTGGCTACAGTGTGCTGGTAAAAGCTGTATAATTATATGATGCTCATGGGCCCATTCAATCACCTCAAGAGATACGTGAGAAGCATGTCCATCGTAGATAACTAATAATGGATTGTCGGCATTAAAAGATGGGGTGTACTTTACAAAATGCTGTTGTTTTAATGATAATTATTATTGTGAGGTCTCAATTACTTAAAATTTACAAATTGGTGTGAACAAAAATAAAAAATGTTTTTTTTTGGGGAGGGGTGTGCCTTGAGATATGTCTCAGCAACACATCAGGTAGTCAAGCTGGTAGAGCTTAGACTTAACTTATCATAGGATACCCGTAGGTAATGACAAGAAAAGAGAAATTACTTTCAAAACAAATTCCTATTTTTTCACTAATTTACGGTGAAAATGACGAAAATGTCATTTTTGGGTCTAAATGAGTTTCATGTCTCTTTAAAGGATGCACAATGCTCACTTTCCTAGCATAAAACAGTCTAACTTCATGTTGAGTTTGGCGTCATTGTATCGAGTTGTTTGATTTCCATGGCAACGAAAAAGGTGGAATTTTCATCCAAAATTGCATAGTATAATTGGCTAGTGGTCCCCTCCAACCACCACAATCTCACTCCTTCAATGCACCCAACCTATCCTTCTAACTCGAAAACAGCCTGATGTTGATGTTAGGTCATAATTTTTCTTGATTTTATTTGCATACATTTGCAAATAAACGAACATGGTCAAATCATTGAAAAAGCATTGGACATGGTATTGTATATAACATTATCCCCCGACCCCTGAAGCTTGGGGTTTGTAGACTTTACGGGGTCACATGTTCCAATGCTTTTCTAGGGGGTTCAAAGATTGTAAGGTAATTACAAGGGCGGGCGTAAAAAATTTCAGAGGAATTACAACATTTAACCATTCTTATATCATAACTTAAACTGAAGGGCATTAATTATATATAATGAAATACAGAAAAAAAAACTTTGTTACATGTAGTAATAAATTGATAATGAATTTTAAAAAAAAACAATTTCCGGAATTTTTCCTCATTACATCTACATATTTAGACCTCTCCAAACCAGCAATCCGAAAAGAGGGAATTAATGTACGATTTTATGTTTCATACACTCACTCTGTTTTCTTTTCTTTGTAATTCAATTTAAATTTACAAACTTAAGCATACTTCTGCAGATACTTCTCCAATTTTCTTCCCACATGTCGACGAGTATATAAAAAAATTAAAGTAACGCAACTTCGTTTTTAAATTCTTCACTCTTCACTGACTTGACCTCAAACGGACTAACAGTGTCTAGTATTTCAGTTAAGACTCATATCTACTGCAATTATCTACATCGACAGATTAAAAGAACAGTATATGACAAAATAAATTGATACTATTTGAAGTTCGAAACTTCAAACATTGACCATATGTGTAGATCTGGTGGGATATTAAATTCAGAAGGCGATCCTTTTGGGGGAAGTAAGTGGGGTATGGTTTGAAGGAAAATGAATAGAATTACACATGTATACTCTAAAAACTGGCAGAAAAACAGTACATGGATTTCAATTTGCACAGTGCCCTTTTTTAAGCTATATGTAGCTATAGTCATGTCCTAGGATTTCTAAAAATCAACTTGTTCACAGTCACTGACAGTGCTTTGAATATCATGACGCTGAATTCTTCTCTGAAAATTCAGTCCCATTCAAGTGGCCTTGAACGTTATTTTATAATAATACAATTGAAAACATTGTCACTTATTCATTATAATTTTTAATCATTACTATAATTGAAAACATTAACATAGACATGTATTTATATTCATTCATACTAAATGAATGCATATGTTGAAATTTGAAAGTTATATACATGTATATCCTCTGATTTATATTTATTTAGTAGATTTTAAAGCAGTGCTTTATCTAGATAACTGACAATTCCCGAATGTTTAATAACTTGAGGACAAACTTTTGAAAAATTGTGGTTTTATATGTAATTTATAGGAAAATTTCTAAGCGGGAACTCATTTATGTGTACTGACTGTATATATGTAATTTAAAAGAATTGTAGATTATCCGGGCTTTTATAAACACGAATAAAATACTGGGTTAGTTATCTCGGGTTCTAGTGTGAACGGAAAGTGGAGAAAAGGTGATGTTGTTGCTCTGGTGTCGCGCGATCTGCGAGAAAATGTAATTTTATTATTAAAATTGAAGAAAAACGCATTTAGAGATATTTTTATTCTTCTTAATAAGGAATAGAATAAATTATCACTTAGCACATTCATCTTCCGATTAACACATGTAAAATTCACATAGCAGTCATCAAATTTACGTCATTAGTATTACGTCATGCAAAAAATATATTTAAATAAGGGAAAAACCATAGAGGGGCAATTTTTTTTACAAGTGTAAACCGAGGTACAAAATCCAGATTAATTCATCAGAGTTCGACTTGATATCTACCTCAATAGCATTTAATGAAGTTAAAGGAGAGACCAATCAAATAATTCCACTATTATTCTTTATTAACCAAACGTTATACAACGTATAGGTACAATAAATATACATTTCTAATCATACAATAATCATGACAGACAGAAGTTCAAACTTAAGTATATTTAAATACATTATTTAAATGCCAAGTAAATCAGTAAAAACAGTCATTTCTTAGTTTTAAAGCACGAAATATATATTTCCCTAAATTACACAAATCTTTTACATTATTACTATTAAATAACTGTAACAGCTTATATGTTGAAGGTTTACGCCAATAATATAGTTTTATAAGTTCTTTTCGTAAATTTAAGTACAATGGGCATACCAGGATAAAATGCATCTCATCTTCCATTTCTTCAAAACATAATTTACAAAATCTATAACTTCGTTCAATATTGGCATATCTACCTTCTTCAATTCCGAGGTTATGTGATGACAATCGTAATTTTACAATACATTTTTTATATAAATCAGGAATTGATTTACACAAGTATGGTTGTATACAAACATTGGAAACCAAATATTTATATAAAATACATTTCGCCGAAGCATTCAACTTTGAATCAAAATCTTGTTTAGTTATATCTTGAAGTCTTTGCTTAAATAAGAACACATGTTCTGGACATAAAGAACTTTGATTATACCACATATCATTTAGGCCAAGATTAAAAAGCTCATTACGCAAACAACAAACCCAATTATTTCTATCATTTGGATTTTTTAAACACATATCATAAAGATGTTCATAACATTTTCGCAAAATACAATTTTCACTATTCATTATTTTAATCCAATATTTGAACATTCGTATTTTTCTAGTTACTATCATGGGGTATCTACTAAGTTCATAATAAACCATAACGTTTGGTGTTGACACCTTAACGTTTAAAATGCGTTTACAAAAATCAATATGAACCTTTTCAACATCCGGTGCTTTATGGAAGCCCCATATTTCTGAACCATAGCACAATACACTACTAATATAAGTATCAAATAATGATAAAAGTGTTACATAATTAAAATAATATGGTTTGACATGTTTAAATAATGCAAAAGAAGCCTTTCTACCTTGATCTGCCACATGTTTTTGAGTCAATGTGAATTTACCATTATAATTCAAAACAATTCCTAAGTATGTAAAACTACTAACAACATCTATTTTTGTACCATTGTAATACCACTTCTCATTCTCTTTTATATTTCCACCATTTCGAAAAATTACAATTTTGGTTTTATCAATGTTGACTGACAAGTTCCATTTATGTGTATAATTATACAATACATTTAACATATCTTGTAAACCTTCTACAGATTCTGAAAAAATCACCATATCATCTGCATACATAAGAAGGAATAAACTAAGTTCTTTCATTTCAGTTGACTGATAACAATTAGTGATAAAATCAACCTCACAGTCATTTACATACATTGCAAAAAGAATAGGCGATAACACTTCACCTTGCATGAGCCCAACTCTGTTTTCAAAAAATTCAGAGTAATAACCATTTACCATAATACAGGACTTAACATTTAAATATAAAGCCTTAATAATTGATAAAAGTTTTCCTCGGATACCCAATTTTGATAATTTAAACCATAATTTCAATCGGTCTATAGTATCGAAAGCTTTAGTATAGTCGATAAAACAACAATAAAGTTTCTTCTTTTCAGATAATGATTTTGAAATAATAGTATGTAACGCAAAAATTGCATCTACTGTACTTAAACCTTGCCTAAAACCAAATTGAGCATCAGTAATCACATCATTTGCGTTAGCCCATTCTACAAGTCTATTATTGATAATATGTGTAAATAATTTTGACAGACAACTAACTAAACTTATTCCACGATAGTTATTAGGATCACATGGATCACCACGTTTGTATACTGGAACCATAACAGCTACAGACCATGATTCTGGGAAATACCCTGAATTTAAAATACCATTAAAAAGTATTTTGAAAATTGGTAACAATATATCTTTGTATTCAATAAAATATTCGTTCAATAAACCATCAATACCATAACTTTTAGATCGTTTTAATTTTCTGATTGCACAAAGTATTTCTTCATTGGTAAATTCACGGTCAAGTTCATCAAAAACTGGCATATGGTCATCATCCCTATTAACAGTTATGTCCGCAGAGTCAACATTTCCATTTATTTCTGATGCAACTTTCTTAAAATGTTCAAAAAAGTCCTTTACTGAAACTTTAGGATTAACACGTCTCTTATGAGCAAACCTTCGGTAAAACAGCTTCGGGTTAGTACGTTTGAGTCCTTCTACCATATTGCCTTCTTCTCTCTTATAGATTCGTTTCAGTTTTCTTTCTACTGATTTGTAATTGTTTTTTGCAATATTTAAATTTGCATGGCTAACATAGTTTTTATCATGGTTAAATATATTCAAACATCTCATATACTCGAAATAAAGCTGCCGACATTCCTCATTGAACCATGGTTTGTCGTCACCACGTTGACAGTTTCTGTTGTTTTTTATACCCATTCCGTCTTTAGACTGAAATTCGAAAAAACTAGGACATACCCTTTCAATGACATACCCTTTCAATGACTGTCTCATTATCTTTTTAGTCTCGTTTTGATAATCATGAATTATGAAATTTCTGGTTTCCAAATATTCTATACTAGTAGTTGGGGTTTCCCTTTTATAACATGAGACGTATGTAGTTGATGCACCCTCTCTGCCGACAAATAAGTGAATAGTAAATGTGGGCTTACACTTATCCTTAAATTTTAAAATTAAGAAATCATTACCGAGTGAGTATAAAATCTTACCCTTGATCATGTTGATTTCAAAAGGTCTCTTTTTTTATTATATCTAGTGAAATCATTTGCCGGAACTCCAAACGGTATCGGAGTAACACGAGGAGCAATCGGATATGTATTAGAGATACCATGAGCCCGGAGATCGAATGGTTTGTTTTTCATGAGCCAACGCTTATCCATTGTATCTCTTACTTAAACTATTGTTGTGACGACTTTTCCCAATTACCTTTCCTTTCTTAATTAGACCCTATTATTTGTGAGTTTAAATTAACTTAATTTTCTATACTACAATTCAATTAGATATATATATATATAGTCACGTTGATGATTTTAATGGTAAATGAAAATTAATACAAAACCATATGGACTTACAGTATAAGGCATATGATTCAGAAATTTGTCCATTATTGACAAATTAAAGCATAGTCCAAATAATTTTCCAGTAAATAAGGTACATAACAGTATTAACAAAACTCGCAAGTCCATAAGACGTGTGACAAAACTGGTATCACACCACTGGAAAATTGCAACCGCAATGGTCCTGACTTGGTACAGGCATTTCAAAAGAAATGGTGGGTTGAATCTAGGTTTTACAGCGCGCTAAACCTCCCGCTTCCATTACGGCATAAAAGTACCAGTGGTGGTAATCAACATAGATATGCTGATGTCAAAGTTGGTAAAGTAGAAACAAAACACCAAGATAAGTTACAAAAAACAATCTTCAATGATAGTAGTAGAAGATACTGAATATTTTTCAACCAAATCTTGGTATTTGAAAAAGAATTTCGTAAGAGACCTTTTTAGACGCATTTCCTCGTATTCCTGGCTAAGAAGTCTGTCACGCAGATGTTTATGGCGTTCAAGGAAATCAGAGTAGTTGGAACATGCTCTAGCGTAACGAATCAATTGAGAAATATAAACACCATATGCAGGAGATGTTGGGATATTGCTGCATAGGTAAGGAAAATTTATAATTTTAAAATCAAAATCGTCTCTTTTATCGTATATCTTGGTGCTCAGTTTACCAATACTGTCAAATTCGAGATGAAGGTCTAGAAAGGATGCTGTACAAGTTGTTTCTGTAGTTTCTTTAATTTCGAGTTCTGGTGGATATATCAATGGAAGCCATTGAGCAAAAGAAGGATTGTTCATGGACAAAACATCATCAATATATCTATATGTGAAATTAAAAGATTTAGCATCTTTCATACGTTTATTCCTCACGAGGTTCTGCAGAAACTCTGTCTCATAGGAATATAAGAACAAATCGGCGAGGAGAGGGGCACAATTAGTACCCATTGGAATGCCGATTTGTTGTTGAAAAATCGCTCCTCCAAACGTGACAAATATGTTATCAATGAGGAAATCAAGCATGTCGCAAACCTGTTTTTCAATGTAGCATGTTTTGTTTTTTGGAGATGTTTTAGAAAAATATGTGGAATTGTAGCCTAATACAACAAAGTTGCGTGAATCATTAAAAGCTTTATGTATCAGTCCCTTTAAACGAGATTTGAGTTTATCATGGGGTAAAGTAGTGTAAAGGGTTGAAAAGTCAAAAGTTTTAATAGAACTGATTTTTGAAAAACTGCGCGATTTAAAGTTGTCAAGTAAATCTTTAGAATTTTTAAGTATCCACATATGATTGATACCACTACGGGAATAGATGGTATCACAACATGCCTGTTGTCCCTCTTTCACTGCAGACAATATCTTTGTGAGGTGAACTGACAGCTCCTTGGTGGAACATGATGATGATCCAGCTATGTACCTTTCCTTGTATGGATTTTTATGGAGTTTAGGAATCCAATACAAGTAAGGCAAGTCCTCGCAAGTCCTCAGTAAAACATAATGCTACTGAAAGAAAAAATAGTTTAAATCCACTCGATTTACACTTTTTATATTTTAAAAATATGTCAAAATATGCAGTGAAACAGATGAAATTGACATAAACATCAAAATAACAATTTTCTAATTTTTTATTGAATTATATGAAATTGTCGATAATAATCAAATAAAAAAATAAAGATATTTTCTTATTACTAAGTTATATCAATGATAACACAAAGATTTGGAAAAAAGGGAACTCCGAAACAGAGATTCGAACTATATATGTCTACAAGTGGTACTCTCAAATCATCCTAACTTTGCGGCTACCATCTTATACTATACAAACGTCCTTTTTAAATATATAAGCGAAAGCCTTATGTATATATTGTACCGTATCATATTGATATACGTAAAAACGACATATTGATATCATCCGATTGGTAGCCGAGAGGTTTCGTCGATGTGTTCTTGAACTATGACACACAATTTACTTGAAGGAGGGAGTTCGAACCCCAGTCAATGCAAATAAAAATTTGCAAAAATCAAAGGGAAGTTTTTAAACTAATACCAGCTGTGAACAGAAATCAGTAAATTAGCCAATTCAAACTTAATGACATTAAGTACACAAAAGGAACGATTGAATATAATTTGATGACTTCATTTCAGTGACGGATTAAAGAAGCGTTGATTCTAGAAAAAGAAACCACGGTAAATGAATAGGCTGACGTCACAGCAGTGGATATACCGAATAAACCACCTAGAGAGTAACTATAAGTGTATCTGTCTAAAGGAGGTATAGTACTAACTACAGGACTTAGATATACATGTTGATATCGCTCATTAGGAGTTAACGTTAATTTCTTTAATTCATAATCACTATCTTCCCCATCTTTCTTTATAATAACTGCCACATATTTAGCAATATAACCCATTCGGAATTCGATATCCTGAGTCCCGTTAGAGAGAGCCACTGAAAATACTCGTTTCCATTTTCCCGAATTAAGCGGACCCTATAAAACATGTTGAACCTTTTAAATCAGTGTCAATACTAGCAGTCATTTTTTTAAAGTCCTATAATATCCTACTCCTCAAGTAACCTAGTTTCATAACGTAAGCCGAGGCCAGTGATAGAAAAACTATCTTCTTTTGAATAGATTAGTTCGGAACTGTAATCCTGGATATAATACGGGATTTCTTTTCCAATACCTTGTAAAAAGCGGTCCAAGGAGAGGGTCGGTTCTTTTAATTCTACCACTGCTATCTTGCTCTTTTCAGCTAGTTTCATAACGCTAGTAAAACCTTCCTGGGTCGGATTATGTCTAAAACTTATTCCTTATTCTTTCGACATGAAACAGCATCATCTCAACCCCAACATCCCTTTTTAGTTTTTCGAAAGATATTACTTTTGAGGCGCCTCTCTGATTTATATCTAATCTAAGCATGAATCGGGTAGGCGTAGCACCCCTTTCTACTCTACGAAAAACCAGATGTATAGCCAATAAATAAAGGGTTTCATCCTTATCAGTCAGTTTCAAAGTTAATGCCCAATTATCATAATCCTCTTCAATATTATCATTATTATACACATCGCCTGATAACCACTTGACTGTCGTAGTCGGTTCGGACAGACTGATAAAAATAATTATACAGGTACAATATACCTCTTCAAACTTGATATCTACCTCAATAACATTTAATATAAAATCCCACTCGGGTTTTACCGTAGCGAGAAATGATGCGGCTTGCTTCTTTTCGTACTTTTTTCCGCAGATTTATCGACGAATGTTCTTAGTCCTTTCTTGTAATCATCATTATAACGAAGTCCTGAATTTTTGTATCCACCTCATTCTTGGCATATACATCGTTTTCTGGTAGTGCATTAAATTTGGCATCAACTTCACTCTTGGAGTATACATCTGCAGTAGATCCACCAGTAGATCCTCCAGACTGTGGCAGTGCGCTGATTTTGGCATCCAAGTTATGCTAAAAAAAGACTTGCTAGCCAAATCATATCTTAATTTGGTCTCAGTGTCTGTTAATTCCTTCCTTAATTTCGTCTCTTTATCACCCAACTCCTTTCTTATCTCCGCGTCTGCAGATAAAAAGTCCCGTTTCTGTATGTCTATTTTCTGCTGCAATGACTTGTTGTTAACCGCAGATGTTGGGTCATTTAAATCAGTCTTCAATCTCCTAATGTACTTTTTGTTCATATCCAAATCTTTTTGTGCTCTTGCACTAAAGAAAGTATCACCAATCGGTTTGATAGAAGCAACATGATCTCCACCTGTGCTGGCTGCAACGTTCTTAATTTTATACCCAGTCATGTCTAGATCTTTCCCACTCCGTTAAAAGCCGTTGAAATGGATCCGACTGGCATGAACCTCGAAAATCTTGATGCTGAGAAACAACATGAAGACGAACCATTCTTAGATACTGAAGATAAGTCGAGCAACAATATAATAGAGAGCGCCAAAACCAGGTGCGTTAATCAAGGAGGTAAAAAAGTATGCTTCTGCGACAAAAATCGGTAGGTTTCTGGCCAAGGGCACCATGCAAAGCACTCCGCGAAGCATTCAAAGAAGAATAAATAGATTATTATAAATAGTAACAAGTAATACAAAAAATAAGGAGGACAATGTCAAACCAAACAGATGACTAAAAAAAACGTGCTAACAACAGAGAAGCCTCAAAGAGGTACTAGCACTCTCACAACTTCTACTGTGAGATTTGTAATAAACGTCTTTGTGTGACAACAAAAAAGTATCAAGTAGGTCTAATGAGCATTGTAAGCGTGCAGCGGCAACAATAACTGATTCCAATTTAAAAAAGAAAATGAGATAAAAGGTACATTTGTACAGAAGGGGATTAGGTCGTACAGAGTCAGTTGATCAAGGTTCTCTAACGAGCCACGAGGTGGACACAATATCTCTCTTGATAAGAGACAGACTGGATCACTCGGTTGCGGACGGTTTTTCCGATGTCGCTGACGCTCACGTGATTTTTGTTTATCGTGGTAGTACGTCGAGCTATAGATACAATATAGCCAAGAGTATGAACTCGTTTCTCATCAGGGATTTACTGATTTTGTTGACCTGTACACGGAAATTCATCTTGCACCGAACAAGGAGTACGTGTACGAGATAATAGAGATTAGAATTAAAGTCAACAACTGTTTCTTCCGATGTCTGGAGAAAGTATTACCGGGTTTTAATCCCACAATTACATTGTGCGATTCGATAAGGCGGGATTCCAATCTAGCGCCTAGAACACCGATCCCGTTACCAATAGCGTGGGACATGATAATACGGAATAATATCCCCGTCGGTCTATATTGCGCCGAAACAAAAGAACACAAGAACAGAGGGTGCTTCACTAATATAGAGTGGCCGAGGGACATTACACCCTCATTGTTGAGCAAGATCAAATGAAGTGCCAGTCCTGCAATGAGATTTATTTCCAAGGTCAAAAGCACACTTGTGCGATCGTCTGTCCTCATTTTGGAAAGAAATATAAGACAGAGCACAACTGTAACGATGATAGGGATGGATATTATCAATCGGTTATACAGGGAAAGGGCAGACGTTTGATCCGAAGGACGAAGAAGACCAATGAAATCAACCACAACGTGATTCACTACGATACAGAAACTTACCGTAGAACTATAGACGTTTACGAAGTCCATACGCCGTACGTTCTGGGATTTGTGGAAGAAGAGGAGGGTTTCAAATTTTTTGCCAGTGACAAGTGTGTCGATGACTTTGTCCTCTATTTAATGCAAATCGATGAAGAGAATCTCGTCGTTAACGTCTACCACGGAAGTAACTTTTATCACTACCATTTATTCAAGAGTATGAATAGACTAGGGTTGGCTCCCGAGAAGTATAATATGTTTACAAAAAGGATTCAAGGCACCTTCCGGCGCGGAATCCTCTGGAATTCAGTCGCATTCCGGCGCGGAATCGTCTGTATTTCAGTGCTTTGATCTGATAAAGCATCTTGGGTGTTTTTTGTATCAAGCGCTCTCCGATTTCAAATGCAACGTTCAAAAGGGAATTTTCGATCACGAAAATAAGACCTGTAGATAAGAAAATATGACACCCGATACGAGGGAAGAGTGCCTCCGATACATCAGGTCTGATGTTCTCGGTTTGCAAGAGTTACACAATAAGCTGGACGAACTGTGTTTCAAGGACTTTATTAGGGACATCAGTACTTTTATTTCCACTAGTTCGATGGGGTTTACATATGGCGCGATTATATCCCCTCAGGGGTTCTGGTGGATTTATCAAAATCTACGGAAATAGAAAAAAAAAAAACATCAGGAAGAGTATATACGGCGGTCGGTCCTACCAGAGCAAGACCGATTTCGTGTCCACTCAATACGATGGGGTAACGAAGGGGGAAGTGATGTACGAGGATATTTGCGATTTCTTATTAAATGTTGACGTCGTGTCCCTTTATCCTACTTCCATGCTGAACGCGTTCCTGGTCGGGTCGCGAAATTACACGAGTGGTAACACCATGAAGGGTAAAATAGGAATATATAAAGTCAGATATAAAGCAAATAAAACCCTTTTTGCACCCCGTCGTGGCAAGAAAAAATAGGGAGGGTTTCACAAAGTGGGACCTAGAAGATTCAGAAGGCTTGTTTACTTCAATCGATATCGAGAAGATGACGAAATACGGATACGAAGTCGAAATCATCGAGGTGTACAGTAGTATGTATGCGGTTCTAAAGTCGCATTTGAGGTGGAGGTGCTGAGGTGGAGGTGCCGGAAGTGACGTCAACCGGAAATGACGTCACCGGAAGTGACGTGACCGGAACCGGAAGTCACGTGACCGGAACCGGAAGTGTTTTTTGCGCGCATGCGCAACCGGAAGTGGGTAGTTTTCCCGCCCTTTGTTGCCGGAAGTGACGCAAGTCACGTGGTAGGACCCGGATGTGTGTTCTGCGCATGCGTAGGCGGAACCGGAAGTACCCGGAAGTTGTTTGCGCGCATGCGCAACAGGAAGTAATGGATTTTGGCGCCATTTTCTCATATTTTGTTTACGGAAGTGACGCCAGTCACGGACCCGGAAGTGCCATGCTTGACCAGATTGAATTATCTCCCTTTTCCCGCACTTCTCGGTCGTCTCTGGATCTTTCATCGGTCTGATACCCTCACTGATATGTCGAAGTCCGAGAGTATACGTTTGGATTATCTCCCCTTATCCCGCTCTTTTCAGTATTTTCTGTGAGGACCAACGGTAGGATTGGATTATGTCCCCTTACCTCCAAGTAATGCTGTCACCAATGGATGGGTGTCCTTAGCAACGGCGGTCCATTTCATTGCATTCACTTCTCTTCTCTTGCTCCATCCCGCTCTTTGCTACTCCTTGCTACTCATCGCTACTCTTCTCTTGCTCATCGCTGCTCTTCTCTTGCTCTTTGCTGCTCAACGCTGCTCTGCACTGTACTCAGACCTGAAAGCACCCTAAAGACAATCGTTTACCCTAACACTAGTACCACTTCAAATTCATAAGGGATTGAGCCAGATTGAATTATCTCCCTTTTCCCGCTCTTCTCGGTCGTCTCTGGATCTTTGATTGAATTATCTCCCCTTATCCCGCTCTTTTCATCTGTGAGTGATGTTTTCTGTGAGGACTAGGATTGGATTATGTCCCCTTACCTCAAGTTGATGCTTGTCACCGCTCAATGGAGGGGTGTCCTTAGCAACGGCGGTCTATTTCATTGCTCTATGCTTCGCTTCTCTTCGCTTGCTCTTCGCTGCTCCATGCTGCTCATCGCTAATAATGACTATATTCACCTGCTGATTTAAGATTCTTGGGGTTACTTGTCGGTGTTTTCGCTGCTGCTTCCGCTCTTGCTGCTTGTTGGTGTTCGTCATTGCTGCTCTTATCTTGTTCATCGCTGTTTTTCTCGTGCTCTTTGCTGCTCATCGCTGTTTTTCTCTTGTTCTTTGTTGCTCATCACTGTTTTTCTCTTGTTCTTTACTGCTCATCACTGTTTTTCTCTTGTTCTTTACTGCTCATCGCTGTTTTTCTCTTGCTCTTTACTGCTTATGGCTGTTTTTCTCTTGGTTTTTTGTAGCTCGTCGCTGTTTTTCTCGTACTCTTTGCTGCTCATCGCTGTTTTTCTCGTGCTCTTTGCTGCTCGTCGCTGTTTTTCTCTTGTTCTTTGTTGCTCATCACTGTTTTTCTCTTGCTCTTTACTGCTCATCGCTGTTTTTCTCTTGTTCTTTACTGGTCGTCACTGTTTTTCTCGTGCTGTTTACTGCTCATCGCTGGTTTTTCTCTCGCTCTTTGTTGATCATCACTGTTTTTCTCGTACTCTTTGCTGCTCATCGCTGTTTTTCTCTTGCTCTTTACTGCTTATGGCTGTTTTTCTCTTGTTCTTTACTGCTCATCACTGTTTTTCTCTTGTTCTTTACTGCTCATCACTGTTTTTCTCTCGTTCTTTACTGCTCGTCGCTGTTTTTCTCTTGCTCTTTACTGCTTATGGCTGTTTTTCTCTTGTTCTTTACTGCTCGTCGCTGTTTTTCTCTCGTTCTTTACCGCTCATCGCTGTTTTTCTCTTGCTCGTTACTGCTTATGGCTGTTTTTCTCTCGCTCTTTGTTGATCATCACTGTTTTTCTCTTGCTCGTTACTGCTTATCGCTGTTTTTCTCTTGGTTTTTGTAGCTCGTCGCTGTTTTTCTCGTGCTCTTTACTGCTCATCACTGTTTTTCTCTTGTTCTTTACTGCTCGTCGCTGTTTTTCTCTCGTTCTTTACTGCTCATCGCTGTTTTTCTCTTGCTCTTTACTGCTTATGGCTGTTTTTCTCTCGCTCTTTGTTGATCATCACTGTTTTTCTCGTACTCTTTGCTGCTCATCGCTGTTTTTCTCTTGTTCTTTGTTGCTCATCACTGTTTTTCTCTTGCTCTTTACTGCTCATCACTGTTTTTCTCTTGTTCTTTACGTCTCATCGCTGTTTTTCTCTTGCTCGTTACTGCTTATCGCTGTTTTTCTCTTGGTTTTTGTAGCTCATCGCTGTTTTTCTCGTGCTCTTTGCTGCTCGTCGCTGGTTTTTCTCTTGTTCTTTGTTGCTCATCACTGTTTTTTCTCTTGCTCTTTACTGCTCGTCGCTGTTTTTTCTCTTGTTCTTTGTTGCTCATCACTGTTTTTCTCTTGCTCTTTACTGCTCGTCGCTGTTTTTTCATTTGTTCTTTGTTGCTCATCACTGTTTTTCTCTTGCTCTTTACTGCTCATCGCTGTTTTTCTCTTGGTTTTTGTAGCTCATCGCTGTTTTCCACGTGCTCTTTGCTGCTCATCGCTGTTTTTCTCGTGCTATTTGCTGCTCATCGCTGTTTTTCTCTTGGTTTTTGTAGCTCGTCGCTATTTTTCTCGTGCTGTTTACTGCTCGTCGCTGTTTTTTCTCTTGTTCTTTGTTGCTCATCACTGTTTTTCTCTTGCTCTTTACTGCTCATCACTGTTTTTCTCTTGTTGTTTACTGCTTATCGCTGTTTTTCTCTTGGTTTTTGTAGCTCATCGCTGTTTGTCTCTTGCTCTTTACTGCTTATCGCTGTTTTTCTCTCGCTCTTTGTTGCTCATCGCTGTTTTTCTCTTGGTTTTTGTTGCTCGTCACTGTTTTTCTCGTGCTGTTTACTGCTCGTCGCTGTTTTTCTCTTGTTCTTTACTGGTCATCGCTGTTTTTCTCTTGCTCTTTACTGCTCATCGCTGTTTTTCTCTTGCTCTATGCTTCTCATCGCTGTTTTTTCTCTTGTTTTTTGTTGCTCATCACTGTTTTTCTCTTGCTCTTTACTGCTCATCAATGTTTTTCTCTTGTTCTTTACTGCTCATCGCTGTTTTTCTCTTGCTCTTTACTGCTTATGGCTGTTTTTCTCTCGCTCTTTGTTGCTCATCACTGTTTTTCTCTTGTCCTTTGTTGTTCATCGCTACTCCTTACCTTACTCGCGTGCTTATTTCGTTTTTTGGGGCTACTTGTCTCTGTTTTCGCTGCCACTACTGCTCCTGCTGCTTTTTGCTGTTCGTTATCGCTGCTCTTCTCTTGCTCATCGCTGATCCTTTCTTGTTCTTTGCTGCTCATCCCTACTCAGGGCCTTACTCGCGTGCTCATTTCGCTCCTGCTGCTTGTTGCTGTTCGTCATCGCTGTTCGTCATCGCTGCTCTTCTCTTGCTCATCACTGCTCTTCTCTTGCTCATCGCTGCTCTTCTCTTGCTCTTTGCTGTTCATCGCTACTCATGATCTTACTCGCGTGCTCATTTCAGTTTTTGGTGCTATTTGTCACTTTTAATCGCTGCTGCTGCTACTGCTGAAGGAATATAGTTTACTGCTGATGATCGGAAGGCCACTCGGTACTCATGTTGTCGGTTTGATTGGTAGATCAAGACTGATCGATGTGATTGTATACTGGGATATTTATCGACGACAAACACAAATGAAACAGTTTCATATTTTATTTTACAAAATCTACATCAGTCAATGTTTTAAGTTCTGGTTCTTTCTCTTCAAACAAAGGTATGATCTTCTTCAGTTCTTTCCATTCGAAGGTGTCCAAGCCGATTCCTCTCTTTGTTGGACGATAGGTCCAGTCTCCCCGGGGTATAAAGTGCTTTCTTATCCAAATAGTGGGGTATGGGGATTTGACGAATACATTGTCCCCAATGTGATATCTCCAGTCGACTAGTTCT
The DNA here is from genome assembly GCA_028015205.1 of Mytilisepta virgata. Taxonomy (NCBI): domain Eukaryota; kingdom Metazoa; phylum Mollusca; class Bivalvia; order Mytilida; family Mytilidae; genus Mytilisepta; species Mytilisepta virgata. Next base: position 36,388,817 of record CM051520.1, read on the forward strand.
TTATCCTGTACTCTACCGATCAAATCATCCAGAACATCAGTAGTCTCGCATAAAGCTTTCCATTGTATCAACGATAAGCTCACTCCGGTCTTGGTGGGCACCGTTTCACTTTCCCAAAATCTGAGATCTACTCTTTTACTGCCATTCCATTCTGTCAGCTCTGCATACGTTCCTCCACCAAGTAGTACTTTCAAAGGAATATCGGAAGCTGTCATGGCGTCTTGGACGATATCGCTCTCGGTCTGGTCTTTGGTTTTCTTTTCTTTACGAGACATGTCGGCTGACTGATTCTTCTTCTTGCTGGTCTATTTATATATATATTTGTAAAGATGGACTGGATTGGTTCTTATATTATGAAACGTGAAACATGATTGGCTATCTTTCCGACATCGTGATTGGTTAACTTCTCCCATTCCGATTGGTCGAAAATCTGGTATTTTCATTGGTCAATTCCAACCGTTTCGATAGATCAACACGATGGTACACTGTCCAAATATGTGGCGCCCAATCCGGAAACTGCTCACAATAGGTACGAGTAAACGCCGACAATACGACCAGTCTTCCTTGGTTCACCACACCGTCTTCGAACATGGCAGAGACGATTGTCTCGTATACTCGTAGGGGGTCCATCGTACGAATGACTTCTCTGACTATCTTCACTTCCTTTTATACATTTATGACATGAGACTACTCTGCATTGACAAACTTGTAACTGTCTACATATATACATGTATATATAGTGTTGCCAGAAGATCCCGATACCGGGGTTTTGTATCTGAGGCACTGGCAGTCCACCCGGACAGAGGAAAATACCGACAATCGTGTTCAGGATGAACGAGATTACATCCGCCACCTTTCCTGATATGGTTCGCCACACATTCAACCTACAAAATACGACCTTCAAGATCAACGTGTCGTTTGGATTTATACTGAGAAACGCAGAGACCGGAGAACTAAGATACTTCCATTCCAGGACGGGGACGAATGTTCTCTGTCTCGATGATGTTAGATGGACATCAAAGATGGCTGCACCCATTCTCTTGCTTTTTGCTGCTCATTGCTGTTTTTCTCTTGCTCTGCTAATGATGACCTTACCTCATTTCAGTTTTGGGGCAACTTGTCGCTGTTTTCGCCGCTGTTGCTAGTGGTGGTCGATTGTCGTTAGTCAAAGATTGGATCTGTGCGAGAGCACCCTTAGATCCGGGTTATTTAAAAGTCCACTCTGCATTTATCCAGGCTTGTGACTGGCTATCATAAGATAGGCTGCATTAATCCTGCTCAATTTTTTAAGGGCACTCTGCATTTGTCCAGGCTTGTGACTGGCTATATATATATATAAACATATATAGGCTGCATTACCCTCCTTCCCTTTTTTTTGTTATATTTTTTTCTGTTTTTCTTTGTAATATGTTCCAATTCCTCCGTCACATAGAGTCATTGCTGTCTTCAGCTGGAGGTGGGGTCGTAGTCGTTCAATACACGGTTAAGCAGATATTTTCGTTTTTCTACGGCCTAATCCCATGATTCTTTTGATTCGTAGTCTTCCTATTCTCTCCAGCGTTTAGCCGTTTTTCTTGATCTCTCTATGTACGGGGTCTTTATTTATGTCTTGATGCCAGGACACCAGTCCGAGGTAATGCTTTCGTATTTCGTCTCTGTATGAGTCAAACATGTCTCTATATGCTGCCAAGCGTGCCTTGTCTTCTTCCATTCCGGCTTCCACTACTTCGTTTACTGTCTGTGAGTATTCCGATTGATGTACTTGAAATGTTATGTTCAAAACGACTTCCCATAGGGACTGTTCGCAAAGCTCTTCGGAGTCTTCGTTGGATCCATGGTCACTACTTTGTTCCGATTCATCGTTATCGGCTTCTGTGGTGGTGTCTGAAGCTGAATCACTATAGTCTGTTGAATCCTCTTCAATACCATGTGCATTCTTTTTGTGTCGCACTAGGTTAAAGTTTTGCTTGGATTGGTATCCACAGGTATACATTTAAGACGTCTTTATTTCCTGGTAGTCGATAGCAGAATGAGTTCCGGTCGTCCTGCAAGTGCTTATATTAGATACAGGTTCCTCAGCGGCTTGTTGATTCATACACAAGCGTTTGGCAAAGTATTCGTTTCGACATTGTTGCAGTTCAGATTTCACTTTTCTGATGAGGTCTCTTTTAAGTCTTTTCCACTCGTTGTCAATCCTTCTACATCCCTTGCAGATATTCATGTTTTTATAGAAGTCCGCAAAGCTCTTGTTCGTTTGACACTTTTTACATTTCTTGTTTGGATCCACTTTGTTGGGTCCTCCACTTGTGTTATCCAGCCGTTTGGTTCTCTTCACTTTGGTTAGAAGTAATTTCCTTTTCCTTTGTGGTTTTGGTTTGGTGTTAGAAAGATCCACAGGTATTAAATATCTAGCAGGAACCACTAAATCAACGAGAGGCGTTTTCGATGCCATTGATACGTGTGTGTTGTTTGACGGTCTTCAAACAACTGACGAAATTAAACAAAACCTCTGATTATATTTTCGTTAAAAGCTTTTCATTGGTGTCATGGTGACGAAGATTGCTTTTTTTTTCTATTCATTCAGACCTCACAGTTCGCTGTTCGTTGTTGCTATTGCTGCTGAGGAGGTGAAGGTGGGATTCTCACTGTTTCGTTATAAGTCACCTCTTAGTCTCGTTGATGTTACGATGAACATCAAAGATGGCTGCCTCCATGTAACGCGGACCTGAAAGAGAGCACCCTTATGAAATAGAAGTTTTAGAGTCTTTCCGGACGGGAACGAATGTTCCCAGTCTCGTTGATGTTACGATGGACATCAAAGATGGCTGCGCCCAAGTAACGCGGACCTAAAAGAGAGCACCCTAATGAAACGAAAATTTCAGAGTATTTCCGGACGGAAACGAACGTTTACGGATTTCAGTCCTAACCCTAACTCGAGTCCTAACCCCAACTCTAATCCTAACCCTAACCCTAACCCTAACCGTAGTCCTGTCTCTAACCCTTATCGTAGGTCTGTCTCGTACTCCTACTCTAACAACTCATACCCCACGTCGATGGTTCACCTAAGCAAGCGTGACTGTTTGCCTCATGTTTGTCACGCTTGCACCAGTGAACCACCGGCGTGGGGTATGAGTTGTTAGAGTAGGAGTACGAGACAGACCTACGATAAGGGTTAGAGACAGGACTACGGTTAGGGTTAGGGTTAGGGTTAGGATTAGAGTTGGGGTTAGGACTCGAGTTAGGGTTAGGACTGAAATCCGTAAACGTTCGTTTCCGTCCGGAAATACTCTGAAATTTTCGTTTCATTAGGGTGCTCTCTTTTAGGTCCGCGTTACTTGGGCGCAGCCATCTTTGATGTCCATCGTAACATCAACGAGACTGGGAACATTCGTTCCCGTCCGGAAAGACTCTAAAACTTCTATTTCATAAGGGTGCTCTCTTTCAGGTCCGCGTTACATGGAGGCAGCCATCTTTGATGTTCATCGTAACATCAACGAGACTAAGAGGTGACTTATAACGAAACAGTGAGAATCCCACCTTCACCTCCTCAGCAGCAATAGCAACAACGAACAGCGAACTGTGAGGTCTGAATGAATAGAAAAAAAAAGCAATCTTCGTCACCATGACACCAATGAAAAGCTTTTAACGAAAATATAATCAGAGGTTTTGTTTAATTTCGTCAGTTGTTTGAAGACCGTCAAACAACACACACGTATCAATGGCATCGAAAACGCCTCTCGTTGATTTAGTGGTTCCTGCTAGATATTTAATACCTGTGGATCTTTCTAACACCAAACCAAAACCACAAAGGAAAAGGAAATTACTTCTAACCAAAGTGAAGAGAACCAAACGGCTGGATAACACAAGTGGAGGACCCAACAAAGTGGATCCAAACAAGAAATGTAAAAAGTGTCAAACGAACAAGAGCTTTGCGGACTTCTATAAAAACATGAATATCTGCAAGGGATGTAGAAGGATTGACAACGAGTGGAAAAGACTTAAAAGAGACCTCATCAGAAAAGTGAAATCTGAACTGCAACAATGTCGAAACGAATACTTTGCCAAACGCTTGTGTATGAATCAACAAGCCGCTGAGGAACCTGTATCTAATATAAGCACTTGCAGGACGACCGGAACTCATTCTGCTATCGACTACCAGGAAATAAAGACGTCTTAAATGTATACCTGTGGATACCAATCCAAGCAAAACTTTAACCTAGTGCGACACAAAAAGAATGCACATGGTATTGAAGAGGATTCAACAGACTATAGTGATTCAGCTTCAGACACCACCACAGAAGCCGATAACGATGAATCGGAACAAAGTAGTGACCATGGATCCAACGAAGACTCCGAAGAGCTTTGCGAACAGTCCCTATGGGAAGTCGTTTTGAACATAACATTTCAAGTACATCAATCGGAATACTCACAGACAGTAAACGAAGTAGTGGAAACCGGAATGGAAGAAGACAAGGCACGCTTGGCAGCATATAGAGACATGTTTGACTCATACAGAGACGAAATACGAAAGCATTACCTCGGACTGGTGTCCTGGCATCAAGACATAAATAAAGACCCCGTACATAGAGAGATCAAGAAAAACGGCTAAACGCTGGAGAGAATAGGAAGACTACGAATCAAAAGAATCATGGGATTAGGCCGTAGAAAAACGAAAATATCTGCTTAACCGTGTATTGAACGACTACGAACCCACCTCCAGCTGAAGACAGCAATGACTCTATGTGACGGAGGAATTGGAACATATTACAAAGAAAAACAGAAAAAAATATAACAAAAAAAAGGGAAGGAGGGTAATGCAGCCTATATATGTTTATACATATATATAGCCAGTCACAAGCCTGGACAAATGCAGAGTGCCCTTAAAAAATTGAGCAGGATTAATGCAGCCTATCTTATGATAGCCAGTCACAAGCCTGGATAAATGCAGAGTGGACTTTTAAATAACCCGGATCTAAGGGTGCTCTCGCACAGATCCAATCTTTGACTAACGACAATCGACCACCACTAGCAACAGCGGCGAAAACAGCGACAAGTTGCCCCAAAACTGAAATGAGGTAAGGTCATCATTAGCAGAGCAAGAGAAAAACAGCAATGAGCAGCAAAAAGCAAGAGAATGGGTGCAGCCATCTTTGATGTCCATCTAACATCATCGAGACAGAGAACATTCGTCCCCGTCCTGGAATGGAAGTATCTTAGTTCTCCGGTCTCTGCGTTTCTCAGTATAAATCCAAACGACACGTTGATCTTGAAGGTCGTATTTTGTAGGTTGAATGTGTGGCGAACCATATCAGGAAAGGTGGCGGATGTAATCTCGTTCATCCTGAACACGATTGTCGGTATTTTCCTCTGTCCGGGTGGACTGCCAGTGCCTCAGATACAAAACCCCGGTATCGGGATCTTCTGGCAACACTATATATACATGTATATATGTAGACAGTTACAAGTTTGTCAATGCAGAGTAGTCTCATGTCATAAATGTATAAAAGGAAGTGAAGATAGTCAGAGAAGTCATTCGTACGATGGACCCCCTACGAGTATACGAGACAATCGTCTCTGCCATGTTCGAAGACGGTGTGGTGAACCAAGGAAGACTGGTCGTATTGTCGGCGTTTACTCGTACCTATTGTGAGCAGTTTCCGGATTGGGCGCCACATATTTGGACAGTGTACCATCGTGTTGATCTATCGAAACGGTTGGAATTGACCAATGAAAATACCAGATTTTCGACCAATCGGAATGGGAGAAGTTAACCAATCACGATGTCGGAAAGATAGCCAATCATGTTTCACGTTTCATAATATAAGAACCAATCCAGTCCATCTTTACAAATATATATATAAATAGACCAGCAAGAAGAAGAATCAGTCAGCCGACATGTCTCGTAAAGAAAAGAAAACCAAAGACCAGACCGAGAGCGATATCGTCCAAGACGCCATGACAGCTTCCGATATTCCTTTGAAAGTACTACTTGGTGGAGGAACGTATGCAGAGCTGACAGAATGGAATGGCAGTAAAAGAGTAGATCTCAGATTTTGGGAAAGTGAAACGGTGCCCACCAAGACCGGAGTGAGCTTATCGTTGATACAATGGAAAGCTTTATGCGAGACTACTGATGTTCTGGATGATTTGATCGGTAGAGTACAGGATAAAGAACTAGTCGACTGGAGATATCACATTGGGGACAATGTATTCGTCAAATCCCCATACCCCACTATTTGGATAAGAAAGCACTTTATACCCCGGGGAGACTGGACCTATCGTCCAACAAAGAGAGGAATCGGCTTGGACACCTTCGAATGGAAAGAACTGAAGAAGATCATACCTTTGTTTGAAGAGAAAGAACCAGAACTTAAAACATTGACTGATGTAGATTTTGTAAAATAAAATATGAAACTGTTTCATTTGTGTTTGTCGTCGATAAATATCCCAGTATACAATCACATCGATCAGTCTTGATCTACCAATCAAACCGACAACATGAGTACCGAGTGGCCTTCCGATCATCAGCAGTAAACTATATTCCTTCAGCAGTAGCAGCAGCAGCGATTAAAAGTGACAAATAGCACCAAAAACTGAAATGAGCACGCGAGTAAGATCATGAGTAGCGATGAACAGCAAAGAGCAAGAGAAGAGCAGCGATGAGCAAGAGAAGAGCAGTGATGAGCAAGAGAAGAGCAGCGATGACGAACAGCGATGACGAACAGCAACAAGCAGCAGGAGCGAAATGAGCACGCGAGTAAGGCCCTGAGTAGGGATGAGCAGCAAAGAACAAGAAAGGATCAGCGATGAGCAAGAGAAGAGCAGCGATAACGAACAGCAAAAAGCAGCAGGAGCAGTAGTGGCAGCGAAAACAGAGACAAGTAGCCCCAAAAAACGAAATAAGCACGCGAGTAAGGTAAGGAGTAGCGATGAACAACAAAGGACAAGAGAAAAACAGTGATGAGCAACAAAGAGCGAGAGAAAAACAGCCATAAGCAGTAAAGAGCAAGAGAAAAACAGCGATGAGCAGTAAAGAACAAGAGAAAAACATTGATGAGCAGTAAAGAGCAAGAGAAAAACAGTGATGAGCAACAAAGAACAAGAGAAAAAACAGCGATGAGAAGCATAGAGCAAGAGAAAAACAGCGATGAGCAGTAAAGAGCAAGAGAAAAACAGCGATGACCAGTAAAGAACAAGAGAAAAACAGCGACGAGCAGTAAACAGCACGAGAAAAACAGTGACGAGCAACAAAAACCAAGAGAAAAACAGCGATGAGCAACAAAGAGCGAGAGAAAAACAGCGATAAGCAGTAAAGAGCAAGAGACAAACAGCGATGAGCTACAAAAACCAAGAGAAAAACAGCGATAAGCAGTAAACAACAAGAGAAAAACAGTGATGAGCAGTAAAGAGCAAGAGAAAAACAGTGATGAGCAACAAAGAACAAGAGAAAAAACAGCGACGAGCAGTAAACAGCACGAGAAAAATAGCGACGAGCTACAAAAACCAAGAGAAAAACAGCGATGAGCAGCAAAGAGCACGAGAAAAACAGCGATGAGCAGCAAAGAGCACGTGGAAAACAGCGATGAGCTACAAAAACCAAGAGAAAAACAGCGATGAGCAGTAAAGAGCAAGAGAAAACCAGTGATGAGCAACAAAGAACAAGAGAAAAAACAGCGACGAGCAGTAAAGAGCAAGAGAAAAACAGTGATGAGCAACAAAGAACAAGAGAAAAAACAGCGACGAGCAGTAAAGAGCAAGAGAAAAACAGTGATGAGCAACAAAGAACAAGAGAAAAACCAGCGACGAGCAGTAAACAGCACGAGAAAAATAGCGATGAGCTACAAAAACCAAGTGAAAAACAGCGATAAGCAGTAACGAGCACGAGAAAAACAGCGATGAGACGTAAAGAACAAGAGAAAAACAGTGATGAGCAGTAAAGAGCAAGAGAAAAACAGTGATGAGCAACAAAGAACAAGAGAAAAACAGCGATGAGCAGCAAAGAGTACGAGAAAAACAGTGATGATCAACAAAGAGCGAGAGAAAAACAGCCATAAGCAGTAAAGAGCAAGAGAAAAACAGCGATGAGCAGTAAAGAACGAGAGAAAAACAGCGACGAGCAGTAAAGAACAAGAGAAAAACAGTGATGAGCAGTAAAGAGCACGAGAAAAACAGCGACGAGCTACAAAAACCAAGAGAAAAACAGCGATAAGCAGTAACGAGCAAGAGAAAAACAGTGATGATCAACAAAGAGCGAGAGAAAAACAGCCATAAGCAGTAACGAGCAAGAGAAAAACAGCGATGAGCGGTAAAGAACGAGAGAAAAACAGCGATGAGCAGTAAAGAGAACAAGAGAAAAACAGCGATGACCAGTAAAGAACAAGAGAAAAACAGCGACGAGCAGTAAACAGCACGAGAAAAACAGTGACGAGCAACAAAAACCAAGAGAAAAACAGCGATGAGCAACAAAGAGCGAGAGAAAAACAGCGATAAGCAGTAAAGAGCAAGAGACAAACAGCGATGAGCTACAAAAACCAAGAGAAAAACAGCGATAAGCAGTAAACAACAAGAGAAAAACAGTGATGAGCAGTAAAGAGCAAGAGAAAAACAGTGATGAGCAACAAAGAACAAGAGAAAAAACAGCGACGAGCAGTAAACAGCACGAGAAAAATAGCGACGAGCTACAAAAACCAAGAGAAAAACAGCGATGAGCAGCAAATAGCACGAGAAAAACAGCGATGAGCAGCAAAGAGCACGTGGAAAACAGCGATGAGCTACAAAAACCAAGAGAAAAACAGCGATGAGCAGTAAAGAGCAAGAGAAAAACAGTGATGAGCAACAAAGAACAAATGAAAAAACAGCGACGAGCAGTAAAGAGCAAGAGAAAAACAGTGATGAGCAACAAAGAACAAGAGAAAAAACAGCGACGAGCAGTAAAGAGCAAGAGAAAAAACAGTGATGAGCAACAAAGAACAAGAGAAAAACCAGCGATGAGCTACAAAAACCAAGAGAAAAACAGCGATAAGCAGTAACGAGCAAGAGAAAAACAGCGATGAGACGTAAAGAACAAGAGAAAAACAGTGATGAGCAGTAAAGAGCAAGAGAAAAACAGTGATGAGCAACAAAGAACAAGAGAAAAACAGCGATGAGCAGCAAAGAGTACGAGAAAAACAGTGATGATCAACAAAGAGCGAGAGAAAAACAGCCATAAGCAGTAAAGAGCAAGAGAAAAACAGCGATGAGCAGTAAAGAACGAGAGAAAAACAGCGACGAGCAGTAAAGAACAAGAGAAAAACAGTGATGAGCAGTAAAGAGCACGAGAAAAACAGCGACGAGCTACAAAAACCAAGAGAAAAACAGCGATAAGCAGTAACGAGCAAGAGAAAAACAGTGATGATCAACAAAGAGCGAGAGAAAAACAGCCATAAGCAGTAACGAGCAAGAGAAAAACAGCGATGAGCGGTAAAGAACGAGAGAAAAACAGCGACGAGCAGTAAAGAACAAGAGAAAAACAGCCATAAGCAGTAAAGAGCAAGAGAAAAACAGCGACGAGCAGTAAAGAACGAGAGAAAAACAGTGATGAGCAGTAAAGAACAAGAGAAAAACAGTGATGAGCAGTAAAGAACAAGAGAAAAACAGCCATAAGCAGTAAAGAGCAAGAGAAAAACAGCGATGAGCAGCAAAGAGTACGAGAAAAACAGTGATGATCAACAAAGAGCGAGAGAAAAACCAGCGATGAGCAGTAAACAGCACGAGAAAAACAGTGACGACCAGTAAAGAACAAGAGAAAAACAGCGATGAGCAGTAAAGAGCAAGAGAAAAACAGTGATGAGCAACAAAGAACAAGAGAAAAACAGCGACGAGCAGCAAAGAGCACGAGAAAAACAGCGATGAGCAGCAAAGAGTACGAGAAAAACAGCGACGAGCTACAAAAAACCAAGAGAAAAACAGCCATAAGCAGTAAAGAGCAAGAGAAAAACAGCGATGAGCAGTAAAGAACAAGAGAAAAACAGTGATGAGCAACAAAGAACAAGAGAAAAACAGCGATGAGCAGCAAAGAGCACGAGAAAAACAGCGATGAACAAGATAAGAGCAGCAATGACGAACACCAACAAGCAGCAAGAGCGGAAGCAGCAGCGAAAACACCGACAAGTAACCCCAAGAATCTTAAATCAGCAGGTGAATATAGTCATTATTAGCGATGAGCAGCATGGAGCAGCGAAGAGCAAGCGAAGAGAAGCGAAGCATAGAGCAATGAAATAGACCGCCGTTGCTAAGGACACCCCTCCATTGAGCGGTGACAAGCATCAACTTGAGGTAAGGGGACATAATCCAATCCTAGTCCTCACAGAAAACATCACTCACAGATGAAAAGAGCGGGATAAGGGGAGATAATTCAATCAAAGATCCAGAGACGACCGAGAAGAGCGGGAAAAGGGAGATAATTCAATCTGGCTCAATCCCTTATGAATTTGAAGTGGTACTAGTGTTAGGGTAAACGATTGTCTTTAGGGTGCTTTCAGGTCTGAGTACAGTGCAGAGCAGCGTTGAGCAGCAAAGAGCAAGAGAAGAGCAGCGATGAGCAAGAGAAGAGTAGCGATGAGTAGCAAGGAGTAGCAAAGAGCGGGATGGAGCAAGAGAAGAGAAGTGAATGCAATGAAATGGACCGCCGTTGCTAAGGACACCCATCCATTGGTGACAGCATTACTTGGAGGTAAGGGGACATAATCCAATCCTACCGTTGGTCCTCACAGAAAATACTGAAAAGAGCGGGATAAGGGGAGATAATCCAAACGTATACTCTCGGACTTCGACATATCAGTGAGGGTATCAGACCGATGAAAGATCCAGAGACGACCGAGAAGTGCGGGAAAAGGGAGATAATTCAATCTGGTCAAGCATGGCACTTCCGGGTCCGTGACTGGCGTCACTTCCGTAAACAAAATATGAGAAAATGGCGGGAAAATCCATTACTTCCGGTTGCGCATGCGCGCAAACAACTTCCGGGTACTTCCGGTTCCGCCTACGCATGCGCAGAACACACATCCGGGTCCTACCACGTGACTTGCGTCACTTCCGGCAACAAAGGGCGGGAAAACTACCCACCTCCGGTTGCGCATGCGCGCAAAAAACACTTCCGGTTCCGGTCACGTGACTTCCGGTTCCGGTCACGTCACTTCCGGTGACGTCATTTCCGGTTGACGTCACTTCCGGCACCTCCACCTCAGCACCTCCACCTCAAATGCGACTTTAGAACCGCATACATACTACTGTGTACTATTGGGAAGAGACGATTAAGGTCTTTTATAATTATATACAAAAGTTCATCGGACTCAAGAAGAGTAGCCAAAATCGAAGCGTACAGTACACGTTAGCAAAACTGCTGATGAACGGATTATACGGGAAGATGATCCAAAGACCGATATATAATCATAATCTGATCATCAAGGATAACAACGACTATTGGAAGCTCCACCACAAGTATGTGGTCACCGATCTCGTGCTGGTCTCTAGGACCTGGTACATTTCCGGATATCTCAGATCCGAGATCGATTCGGTAAATAAATTTAGTAAACCATCGCATTTGGGTGCTTTAGTAAATTTACTATATCTAATATTAGTATCTTTGGATTGTTATTTTGAAACTCCTGGGACGATGCCTCTGCATAGTGGATCCTAGGTCCCCGAGGGTATTCGCCAACCCAGTCGTCAGACTTGTCTGACATGATTATGCATTGTTTAGTTACAGACATTACCAGTATTTAGCAAAATTCAAAAATAATAGAAATACTAAGGGTTCATTCCTTGTATTGCACATGGTAGATCTCCTTAGCTGAAATTTGGTTCTCCACTTCTTGTCTTGTCTTTGTTTTCAGTGGCACACTCCACGCGTATTTATAAAATACGTCAATTATATTGAGTAAATACTTGTACTCCTTGTTATGTCTTGAATAAGATTGCATGTCTACAAGATCGGCATTCTAAGTGTCATCGGCATGGGACACTTCCATTCGTCTTAGGGAAAACTTTTTTATTCACTGTTTATGCAACTCCTCTGCTAATTTGTCAGTCCACTTTATTTCCTCTTTTTGTTTTTTTTTTTTTTGTTTTTTTTTTGCTGCCTGCGGCTTTTTTTTTTTACTCCAACCCCCAATTTACTCTTGGCTCCTATCACACCCTTGACTATCTTTTTGTTCACGGCCTCTCCGACAGATGAGGGTTTTGCTTCTTTTAATTCGGACAACATATTTTTGTCACAGTCTTGTTTTCCTTCTGGAAAATCGGAGTAGCAAAGATCGTGACTTCTACATAACCCATCTAATTTGTTCTTGGTGGGTATATTTATTCTATTATAAGGTCCACAATAGTTTGTTCCTGGTAGATCGATTAACCCCACCTTTTGGTACTATGGGCCTAATCGCTTTGTGTATGTCCTGTTTTCCACCCTTTTTTCCTGAGACAAACTTTGTTTTAGTGATTCCACAGCTAGCACACGAACTATATTCCATATATCTTCCACTGCTTCCACCCTCCGTGATATTTTGCTCTTTCACACAGTATCTACTCATTTATATATATATATACCAATGAAGGACATATTTTAAGGAAATTAAAAATTATAGCAAGTGTACATGTTGCAATTTCATACAAGTTGAATCAGTCATAATATTTTAGTACTCTCCTGTCCCTTCCGAAAGCTTTGTACTGGCTTTTTTACGATAAGAGTTATCATTCCTAACGTTAAGGCGGCTTAACCCGTGTTAGCCCGGTTGGTAATTCCGGTACCGAAACTGTCATTCCATTTGCTGAAAAATCAGCCACCGGGGCACATCGGTTTGAGCCGCTCTTGCCGGTCTTGTCAGAGCGGCAAGACATCACCCGATTAAAAAAGGAAGGCGGAAAGTGAATGGTAAAAATGTCGAAACTGAAAAATTTAGATTGTAACACATGTTAAACATGTTAGAATTCTTTATTGAAATGTGATACTGCTTTAAATTGCTATGTCATGACGATATACAATAGTGCGCCAAGTTATTATATTTCATAATTTAGCAAATGTTATAATATAGATCATATAAATAGTTATCACGTTGATGAGTCGAACGTGCGGTCTCGAGTCATGTTCTAAAAAATACTCGTATACCTTTGCAATATTAATTATAAAAAGTATATCGTACTAACAACTGTTTTGATTTGCCGGTTTCACTCGTTTCGCTTTTAAGCCGTTTTTGACCCTGTCAAGTGATCGGGCTAACCGAGCGTAACTCGTAGCGTAAGCAGACCCAAAATATTCTATGTGTTCAAAGAAAGCGAGGAAGATTGAAAAGGATACGATGATGTCTTAAATTATAGACGAAAATAAAATTGAAAAAGATTATTATGTCTGAAAACCAAGCAATTTCTCTTAAGTCCTGTGATACTTTTGTATGTTTACTTTCATTTTTGTTTATAAAATGCATGATCCATAAAACATTACAGAAAAACGATAGATTGCCACGAAAGACTGATTACCTAAATCTAATTACAAAATATGGTGGTAAAACGCTATTTTTAAGTGTCCCAAACGAAGTGGGAGATTTTCATTTACGATTTTTATCGAACATTGTTTTTCTTCCTCTCCGATTTTGTTCGACCGAGTTCTCAATAACCGTCAGAGATATAGATCTGAGATTTTCCATGATGAAATATCAATATTTCTAGATATGGCTAATACTATTCATTTTTTGATGGGTGTTACTGAGACGTATAATGAGGAGTTCAAAGAGGGTAGGGGTTTACTATAGGACCCTATGGGGAATTTTTTTTTCATCGAAAAACTCTACAAGAGTGACCAATAACAATCTCATATCATACACTTTATCATACACCGTGGCAACACCTATTAAATGACATATACCTCGTTCCTCGAAGGGGTCATTCCCATCCCCCAAAGTCGATAATTTTGAAAAAAATCGTATGCAGTTAAAATCCATACCTTTAAATCATGTTTTATTATTCTCCGTAACAAGACGCATGAAATGACAGGTACTTCATTCTTTCAGTAGGGTGATCCTCACCCCCATAAATCAATAATGTCCAATTATATCATAAACCGGTAAAATCCCCACCTTTAAACCATAAATTCTTATGACGTAAGACGCACCAAATGACACATACCTCGCTTCCCCGGGGGTTATCACCACTCCCATCAAACAAATAATGTTCAATTATCTCATAAAACGTTAAAATCCCCATCCCTAAAACATATAATATATTCTTATTTCCCATGGTAAGACGCACCTAATGACATATACCTTGCTATCACCACTCCCACGCCCCCCCCCCCCCCCCCCCCCTTTATCATAAATATATGTTAATTTTCATCATTTATTTGTATCATAACAATAGTAATATACCATATATTTACACATAATACACACGTTTACTATCAATGTGCCATTCGACTATATAGCGAAGTGGAAGGTTGCCAACTTATTTCTATGGAATTGGGGCACAGGTCAGGAAAAAGTGTTCTAAAATGTTATAAAATAACACTTACCGGTTGAAACAACAACTTCTCGCTGTCTACTGATGATAATTCTTCAAGAATATTTACATCCCACGCTAAATTAATCCAATTTAAACACAATAAGATTGATTTTTCGCTGGCGATGTTGCTATTTTTTTTTGTCAGCACGACTTCGATCAGCGGATGTTCAGTTATCTCATAAGCCGTTAATCTGTAAGAAACTCGACGCCTAAACCGTATATTTTCTTATTCCCCATGACAAAACGCATGGAGTGATATATACCTCATTTACTCAAGGGTTCATCCCCATCCCCTCGAATCGTTAGTCTTTAATTATGTCTTAAAGCATTGAAATCCCTTCCCCAAAAATCATATATTTACTTTTTCCTCATGATAAGACAAACAGAAAAATAAAAACCTAACACCCCACCAAAAGGTATAAAACAAATTTGAAATTATGTCTGGAATTCAAAGTTGATTTTATTCTTTATTAGTTTATAATTTAATGTAATATAATTGAATTTCATGCATTACACTGCAAGCTTACAAAGACGCCAGACTTGGTGATGAATTACAGTTCATTTACTCACCCTGTGAAAAACGCAACTGGCCAGCCGCAGCTGTAGCACCAGACCCAGCACCTGAGCCATAACCAGAGCCAGCACAAGAGTTAGATGCAGAACCAGTACCAGAGACAGCACCAGAACCAGCAGCAGAACCAGAAGCAGCACTACAGCCAGACCAGCTGAATCCACTAAATGGTACCTTTGATATCGGTCACCGTAATGCTGATGAACCAACATGTAGAGTGAATGGATGTGTGATTGTGTCTTTTTAGTATTTTATGTTTTAGTGCTTTTTAAAATTGTAGGGTTAGGACTAAGTTCAAGATATTTAGTAAATCATGGGGTATAAACATGATGAATGTAGAGCTGTGTGATTGTGTCTTTTTGGTGTATTTTTTTATTTATAGTATTTAAATTCAGTGTTCTTTAAAATACGTTTTAGGAGATAAATCTGTGTGAAGCGATTGATTGATCTTGTTATAACTGTTAATGAATGTTTTGATATTGAAAATGTATCAATAAAGATAAATACATACAGATAACTTAGTCTTCAGTTGTTTTATATTAAATACCTTGTAATCCTGGAAAACACAGAAACTTATTTTCTAGTAGCAGCAATACAACATAAATATTCGGCGAAATTTTATACAAACTTTAACATACTTTATTCAAATATATACATTATACAACAATACAAGATAGTGAAATAAAAATCAGGGCGAACAGTCCCGGGGCGAACGGACCCGGATTCGGGTCATCCTCGCCCCTGAAAATAATATTTTTTAATTATTTCGAAATCCGTAAAAATATTTATCACTTTAACACGTTCTAATATGCAATGTTCAAATCTCATAAACCATTTAACCCCATACCCCGTAACCACATGTCAATATATTTGTAATTGCCTATAATGAGACGCAATAAATGATTTTACACATGCCCGGGGTATTCCCCCGTAAAAAATCAACAAAATACATTGAGATCCTTGGCCCTTAATTATAAACATTTTTATTCTTTGTGAAAAGCTCAGATATCCTCAGAGTTCATGTCCCATCCCCGGAACTGCTGGCCGGTATAATCATTATGCCAATGACAAAACCTAGTGAATGCACAATTGTTATTGTTCGCGGGGATAATTTACTATTCCCGGAAGATAATAAATTGTTATATATCATAAAAAATTCTCCAATAATATTTTATGCTAAACTGTATTGGTTTAACTTTTTTTATCTGATTTTATGGGGCTTGTTTATTATTTTGTTCCTTGCTGGAAAACAACCACTTTCGAGCCGTTTTTTGTCTATATCTATTATTGTTTTTGAGATATAAGTTTTTTGCTAATTTTTTAAACTTTTTAATTCTTCATCGGATTTGATGAATATTTTTGATACTTGTTTATTTTGTTCCTTGCTGAAAAAAAACACTTTCGATCCGTTTTTGTCTATATCTATTATCGTTTTAGAGATATAAGGTTGTTTGCTAATTTTTGAAACTTTTTAATTCTTCATCGGATTTGATGAATTTGTTTTAAATTATTCCTCACGAAAAACCCAACAAAATTTACTGCGGGATTTTATTTTTTTATTTTGTATTTTTCCCCGTTTTCAAAAAAAAGGTCAAAGGGGCAATGATAAGTTCATTGATGCTTACCACATTTTTATATGTATATTGAATTTTGCCTCGCCCTTACGCAAATGATTGAACATGAAAGAGAGAAATCCTGTTGTTATTGACCCCAGTGAGTAAAAGGTCGACATTGTCAAATTACTAAGATAAGAACTTTTGTTTCAGGATGATATCGATCAAAAGATGACACAAATTTCGTTCAGTGATTTCGCTGTTGTTTTATAGCGTAATTTGCCATAATGAGTAATAAAAAATATTATTTCATTTGCTTCGTCATAAATGATCATAAATTAAAAAAAAGTGTTGCAATTTATAAATTTATATTATGATTAAAACTACACTGACTTGATGTTTGGAGGACTTATCAAGGCAGGTAAGAAGTCTTTTTTTATTATTATTTTTATATAATGAATCCGAATGCATTTTATAACACCATACAATAAAATCAGTTCTCGTAAACTGTTCAGGAATATTGGGATGTGTCAATGCAGCATGTCGACATGCAAATGTTGATCAAATGAGACATTGTATGACTATAAAAATCTGGTAACAAAAAATACCCATGTCACGATTTCAAGTATTAATCTCTCCATTATATCATAAACTTTATAGGAACAAATTTCGAATTTCAGTCTCTGAAAAACAAATAATTTTTTAAAAACAATGTAAGGCATTTGAGATATCAGATACTTCATTTGGGAGACTTTGTAACAGTTCACTGTTACAGTTATTACTCGTTTAAAATCGCCAATGACTAAAAGTTTTTATAAATGCAAAATAGAAAAGGTATAAGTGTCAGAGAAAAAGAGAAGAATAAAGCAAAAAAGAACAAAAAAGGTTTTGTGCAAAAGCTGTTGGATTTTCGGAAAGCTTTCCTTTCTTTAAAAACAAAATTCCCAACCTTCGTTAATTCGTATTCACAGATATCCTTAGCAACAGAAATACTCCATCAAAATTATGATGCGCATAATACGTAATACGGGCACATGGTACGTTTCCGAATTCGTTTTCCACGCGTTTTCCTTTTCTCTTTCTCCATATGTCCCACCAACGAATGTGGAAGAGACATACATATAGTTTTACTCATGTCCATTTAATTATGTTAATTATTTCCATAAAATCACAAACTGAAAACGAAACCTGCTCCCCAATGTCCGAACTACGTGTATTTATTTATTCAAACCCCCCCCCCCCCCCCCTTTAAGTATGACGTCCTCCCTAAATCGAAATGTGGATTCTGTATAATTTAAAAAAAAATTTAAAACCTTCCTTAAAGTAATCCGTACACTTAATTGTGAGATTTAAAGTTGTGATACAAAACTATATCCTTTAAAATAATATAAAAGATGTGAATAGTTTACTGATTGTGTCAGATAAGCCGATTGCATACCATGTTAACAAAAAATCATAACGGCCATTGGAGCTTTTGCCATCACTTCTTGTCCGTCATCTGCCGTCGTAAAGATTTTTTGAAAAAATCTTACACTCTAGGGTGCCTAGTAGAAGAAAGTGTCAAAGGATGCCGCCAGTCAAATCACATGGCCTATGTTACTAAATATAGAGCATATGGGTCAGAGAGTAGTTTTTGAAAATTATATTAGAAGAAATGCCTTTTAGAGAAAATCTGGCAAGGTACAAACGATGAAGAGGACAAGATCTACTTGCGTTTTAATTTTCGTAGAAATCGGATTACCCGTCTTGGAGTTATTGCCCATGAATTGTCGATTTTTAGCTTGGTAGTTTTTGTTTTTTTAATATAAAAATCTTCTCCTCTAAAACTACTCGGCCAATTGGAACCAAACTTTGAGGGAATATTCTTTGGGTGGTCACCCTTTAACCAAGATAGTTGCCGGAGATAATTATAGAAAAGGGGGAAGGAAATGTTCAAAATCTTTTCCTCTGAAACTACAAAGTCAATATCAACCAAACTTTACTTTAATGCCCTTCCAAAACGGTATCCGGTAATTCCGACTTCCGCGACCAAGTTGGCCACCGGCACCGAAGTTAGTTTCACACTAGACCCTATGTGAATGCACGTTTAACGCCTCCTCTAAATCCACCGGCAATTTGGCCTAAATCATCATTAGGGGTGTCCAGTTTCAAAATTGTGTCGAAAGATACACCGAACTGGCTAGAGGTTCCTGACTTGGGACAGGCGCAAAAGTGCGGCGAGTTAAACATGTTTTGTGAGATATCAACCCTCCCCTATACCTCTATTGGGTCAAATACAGTGTTCGTATGGTAGAGTCTGGTTGGTTTGTTTTGCTAGGACTGATGGTCTACATCCGATATAAAAGAGCGCTTATATTCTCATTGACATTTTATTAAAAAATTAAAATCTGAAATTATTAGCAGATGAAGCACTCTAAAGGCCCACGTAGAATTTTTTATCTTGTGAACTTTGAATAAAATGTTTGTTGAACCACACGTCACTGAATATCGGCATCACTATTTGTACAAAAAGTTCGTATCAGGAACAAGTCCCTTTATCTTGAGGGAGCAACCATTTGATTTTATCAGGGAAGGTTGGGGGGGGGGGGGGGGCTAGGGTCAAATGTTTGATTATGCCTATATGTTTCGCCGAAATTTTGTTCCTGGATTTCTTTTTACGACCTAAATTTTTATTTTCATGTAAACCAAAAATTTCCTGATCGACAAAGGTCCTGCATTTTTTTCCACACCTAAAGTGATCTTTTCCTTTCATTTTGCCCAAATTCCTGATCCTGCCTTTTTATTTCAAATTTTATCCTACATCCCCCCATCCCCCCTAAAAATCAAATGGTTGCTCCCTAACTCGAACTTTAACTCGAACCGTAACTCTAACTCGAAATGTAACTCGATAAATGACATTAGAAATTAATATCTCGAGTTCACTTGAACTACAACTCGAACTCGAATTATAACTTGAATTCTAACTCGAACTTCAAATCGAACTCTAACTTTGACTCGAACTCTAACTCGAACTCTAACTCGAACTTTAACTCGAACTCGAACTCGATGTTTAGTCACACCCTCCTCAATGTGACTTGTTCAAAGGAAAATAAGTCCAACTTATGATGTTCTTTGCATTATAAATAATTAAACTCTTGTCAGTCCGTCCATTCACAATGATACATGTTTCGTTTTAAAAAACATGTTTTACACAGCTAAGTTTTATTATATATTCAGGGAATTCTAATATCTAAAGTGACTTCAGATTGATTTTTAGATTTACAATAATCCGATACCTCGTTTATGATACAGTAAATTTAGAATTCCACAGCGACACTGGTTTTTGGAGAAAAAAAAAATGTCCGTAAAATTTCAAATATGGGTCACTTACATTTACCCTGGAATCAGATTTTTTTCGACGTGGTTCACTTGACTATTGCTAATTTCATTTTATATGATAAAAAATCTTTCTCCACCTTCATTGGCCATTGTATGGCCCTGAACTACAGAATCAAAATATCATATTAGGAAAAAATAGGCCCCGTTTTAGGTTACATGGCTTTATTTCCGTGGTAAAGTCGAAGTAAAATACTAAGTAACTGATGGGAATTCATGCAGTATGGAATATTGTACAGGCAAGCAAGAAACACGTGTCACTTGGGGGGACAAATCGGACGTCGCATTCGTCATTTTCAAGTAAGTTGTTGAAGTTCGTGCGCGTTTTCTACAAAAAGATGGTCCATAAGGCATGTGTAAGGTATGCTTTTCTATGTATCAATCGAATCTTATTTTTTTTCCTCTAGATCTATGTGGCGTTACTTTTTTTATTTTAGGTAAATTTGAAAAAGATATATGAAAAAAAAGTAAAATTTTCGGACATTTTTTGTCGTTTTTTACTATATGTCTATGTTGAAATGCACTCTAAAATCAACGTTTTCATGGCTAAATATTTCTCTAAAATGGTCCACAAGCCCTATAAAAAAGTTGATATTACGATGTAACTTGTTGAGATGAAGACACACGCTCTTATACAAAAGTAGGACATTGTCATTTAGTAGCGTCTTACCTTAATGGCTTTAGTTCCCTGCAAATATATTGTCTTTTTATATCAAAAATGGTAGAAGTTTTGATAAAAGGATTGCTTCCTGGAAATTAAGAATAATTACAATATGGTATATTTAACGAATATTATAATTGGGGCATACAGACGAGAAATGAATTAAACAATAAAACACTAAACAGGAAAGGTCAATAATAACATGAGAATTTATCAAAATTCAAAGATTTTACCCGCACTTCCGCTAAACTGTTTAGTCCTTTTTGGTTGTATTCATTAATGTTTAGGTTTTTATTTATTTATATTGGTTATTCAAAGTTTTGGCCAGGTACCTGACTTAATTTTACCACTATGTACTGAACAGAACTATTAATTTGACTGCACTAGTCCACCGGGTATCATCATTGCAGTGATCAATCAGTGACGTAGCTTCCACAATTTTAAAGGCGAAGAAAATATAACCTTCGTCTTCCAAAGAGGACGTGGACAGGGGGCTCATTTCTCCTTCCAGTTTAGGTCTAGGAGCCCCACTGGAAACTATCTGATCTATTAAAAATATTGTAAATAGCAATGGTTAAACATTTTAGCTGAGGCAACTGCTTCAATGCTTTAATGTAAACTACGCCACTGTCAGTGTGTCAGATATAACATTTTTTAAGTATGTTGATAGTATATACCACATTGATAAGAAACTGATGTAAATATCTACATGTCTATTAAAAAGTACTCTTGATATAAGACACAAAAACTATCCTCAAGTTTTGCCCTTGTAGTGTATTTTACTTTCCAAAGTGCACGATGTTTAATCCAGTAATATAGCTCTTACATCTTACAAAGGTAACAAAATTCTTAACTTCTTGTTAAAATTATCCCATGGAATTCCATGAATAAAAATTAACAGTAAGTTTTATAACATCATGTATTTTCATTTTGATTTGATGTAGTGACAAACAAATAGTAAGGATTAACTCCCTTTGCATGTAATAATATGTTTGGAGAGGATATTTATTTCTGTTTAAATTAAATCAAGTATTCAGCATCATACGAATTGGATAAAAAAGAGAAACGTAAAACAAGAGCAAATCTATCTGGCACATACATGACATAAGGAATCACTTTATCAAGTGAAAAATATTCTATACATGTACATATCACAGGGGCCCGACTTCAGGAAATTTATTTCTTTTTATTTTTTTTTTTTTTTTGTTATCTTATTTCATGATTACTTTTAATAAATATTCACTGTAACAACGAATATTCCTGCGTTTATTATCAATATGCTATACACTATCCACGTCCTAGGATTTTTTAGTATAAGGACGTGGATAGTGTATAGCACATTGATAATAAACGCCTTATTTGCGTTGTTATAGTAAATATTTATTAAAAAGTATTCATGAAATAAGACAACAACAAAAAAAAAATAAAATAAAAAAGATATAAATATCCAGAAGTCGGGCACCTGTGGTACATATAGGTACTTGGCGGACATCACAATCTCCCGGTTATGATATTACTTGTGAAATATTGTGTCTCCTTTTCCATTAATTTCATATCATTATTGGATAGTTTACATCTGTTTAATTTCTTTAATTTAAAAATATTTACTCTGACAAAAATTAATAAACATAAAAAAGGAGGCGCGGATCCAGGATTTGACGTTAGGGGGCGCTGATGCATGAAGTGTTGGTAATGATTGATATAAAAAATATTTTGGACGATTTTATGCTAAAAATTCACATGAATTGTCAGAAACGTGGCCTTTTTTATGGGGCGCGCACCGGCCGTGTGCGCCTCTGTCTGAATCCGCGCCTGAAAACAATGTTTAGCTGGATGTGTAGTTTTTTTTTCAATACAGGGAAGCTGTAAACATGGTGTACATAAGCTTGCTTTGGGAAATGAGAGACACCTGAAAAAAGCATTCAAGTACAGTGTCATGATAATTATTTGATTTAGTCACGTTGTCATGTTAAAATTAAAAGTAAAATAAACATTTGAGATTTATTGTGCGAACAATAACAGCCACGCAAACGAGCATTTAAGATGCAAATTTGCTCACAAAATTTTCCACGATTAAGTGCATTTGAAAAAAACATTTCCGGCCTGCGAAGCCAGCGAAAACAATAATCTTAAATATGAATTGTGGACAACAAGTTACTATAGTCTATCCCGTCTTATGATAAAATAAGGTCATTTTGATTAAAGGACAGGACTGCCGGAAAAATAGGACCATCAAATGACTCTTCCATCAAAGTTTGGTTCTAATTGACCAACTGGTTCCAGACAAGAGGATTTTTTTGTGAATTTCTTATAGTGTTCCATGATAAACTAAGTTCGGCTGTGGCGGCCATCTTGGTAAGAGGGGGGACAGCTGGACAAAGTTTTGAAAGAAGACAATGACTATTCCATCAAACTTTGGTTCTAATTGAGCAACTGCTTTCAAACAGGAAGATTTTTATCTAACTTTCCCATAAGGTCCTATGCTATACTAAGTTGAGCTGTGGCAGTAATCTTGGTCAGACCATCAGACACAATTTTGATAGAATACCACCTAATGTTCATTTAACCACAGTTTGGTTCTAAAAGAAAAAGTAAGAGCTGTGGTGGCCATCTTGGTCGAACAGAATCTTAAAGAAGACCAATTAATGACAATTTAATCGCAGTTTGGTTCTAATTGACCAAGTAGTTTCAGATAAGATTTTTAATGTAAATTTCCCATAAGGTTCTATGTTAAACTAAGTTCGATTGTGGCGGCCATCTTGGTCGGAGGTCGGGACCGTTGGACACAACTTTGCAAGTGGGCCATTTAAAGACCATTTCACCACAGTTTAGTTCTGATTCAGCAAACAGTTTCAGACAAGATGATTTTTATGTGAATTTCCCTTAGGGTCCTTTGTTAATCTAAGTACGGCTGTAGGGCCGATCTTGGTCGGAGGTCGGGACCATCAGACATAATTTTGAAAGAGGGCCACTTTATACAATTATAACCATTCCACCACAATTTGGTTCTAATTGGGCAAGTAGTTTCAGACAAGAAGATTTTTATGTGAGTTTTCTATAGGGTCCTATGTTAAACTAAGCTCCGTTGTGGCGGCAATGTTGAACAGAGGTCTTATTTCAGTAACATTGGCTACATCGGTCACAATCTAGACCCAATGTTGGAGAGATTCCACCTAAGGAATACTTCAGCTTATTTGCCCAAATGTTTCAGACAAGATTTTCTTATAATATTAGCAATTTTTAGCTCACCTGGCCTGAAAGGCCATGTGAGCTTTTGTCATCACTTGGCGTCCGTCGTCTGTCCGTCCGTCCGTCCGTCTGTCCGTCCGTCCGTCCGTCCACAATTCACATTTTAATCTTCTCCTCTGAAACCACTGGACCAATTTCAACCAAACTTTGCAGGAATGGTCCTTGGGTGGTCCCCTTCCAGAATTGTATCAGGGGTCGCAATCCACCAACAAACATGGCTGCCGTTACTAAAAATAGAAAAAAGGGGGTGGTTTCTTAAAAAATCTTCTCCTCCAAAACTACTCAACCAATTTATGTCAAACTTAAGTGGAATGGTCCTTAGATGATCCTCTTTCAGAATTGTATCCGATGACTCCACCCGCCAATCAAGATGGCTGCCACAGCCGAACTTAGTTTAACATAGGACCCTATGGGAAATTCATTAAAAAATCTTTTTGTCTGGAACCACATGCTCAATTTGAATCAAACTTTGATGGAATGGTCCTTAGATGATCCTCTTTCAGAATTGTATCCAATGACCCCGCCCACCAACCAAGATGGCTGCTTCAGCCGAACTTAGTTTAACATAGGACCCTATGGGAAATTCATTAAAAAATCTTCTCGTCTGGAACTACTTGCTCAAATGGAACCAAACTTTGGTGGAATGATCATTAGGTAGGTCTCTTTCAGAATTGTATCCGATGACCCCACCCGCCAAACAAGATGGCCGCCTCAGCTGAACTTAGTTTAACATAGGACCCTATGGGAAATTCAATGGAAAATGTTCTCCTCTGAAACTACTTGTTCAATTGGAACCAAACTTTGGTGGAACGCTCATTAGGTAGGTCCCTTTAAGAATTGTATCCAATGACCCGACCCACCATTCAACATGGCCACCACAGCGGAACTTAGTTTAACATAGGACCATATGGGAAATTCATTAAAAAATCTTCTCGTCTGGAACTACTTGCTCAATTTGAATTAAACTTTGGTGGAATGGTACTTAGGTGATCCTTTTTAGCTCACCTGGCTTGAAAGGTCATGTGAGATTTTGTCATCACTTGGCGTCCGTCGTCTGTCCGTCTGTCTGTCCCACTGTCCACAATTCACATTTTAATTTTCTCCTCTGAAATTACTGGGCCAATTTCAACCAAACTTTGCTGGAATGGTCGTTGGATGGTCCCCTTCCAGAAATGTATCTGGGGTCGCGATCGACCAACAAACATGGCTGCCGTTACTAAAAATAGAAAAAAGGGGGAGGGTTGTTTTTTTTTTAATCTTCTCCTCCAAAACTACTCAACCAATTTATGTCAAACTTTGGTGGAATGATTATTTGGTGATCCGCTTTCAGAATTGTATCCGACGGCTCCGCGCGCCAACCAAGATGGCCGCCACAGCGAAACTTAGTTTAATATAGGACTCTATAGGAAATTCAATTAAAAATCTTCTTGTCTGGAACTACCCACTCAAATGGAGCAAAAGTTTGGTTGAATGGTCATTAGATAGGTCCCTTTCAGAATTGTATCCGTTGACCCTACTCGCCAACCAAGATGGCCACCACAGCCGAACTTAGTTTAACATAGGTTCTTATGGGAAATTCATTAAAAAATATTATCATCTGGAACTTCTTGCTCAACTGGAGCCAAACTTTAGTGGAATGGTCACTAGGAGGATCCCTTTCAGAATTATGTCCAATGACCCCCCTCCCCCCATTCCAACCAATATGTCTAGAACTACCTTCTTAATTGGAACCAAACTTTGAGGAGATGGTCTTTTAGGTGATCCAGTGAGTCTTTCAGTATTGTATCCAATGAATCTGCTGTTTGATCAAGACAGCTTCAGTAGCCAAATTTAGTTTAACATTGGAGCCTATGGGAATTTCATTAAAAAATTTTCTCCTCCAGAATATGTGCTCAATTAGAACTGCATGAATGTTTATGATGTGGTCCTTAGGCATGATCCTTTATCAAAACTGTATCAGATGACCCCACTTACCAATCAAGATAGTTTAACATTGGACCCTATAGGGGAATTCATTAAAGAATATTCTTGTTTGGAACTATTTGCTCAATAGGAACAATAGTTTAGTTAAATGGTCCTTAGGTGATCCTATTTCAGAACCTTTTTTTCATATGAATTTTATATAGTGTTCCAAATGTTAATACCTATGTGACAGCATAATTTGTACATTTTTAATTTTCAAAGCCTACTTGTCTCAAAATAAATAATTTTCAAATTGGCTTGACAATATTTTTGCCTCATAGCAACAAATTAAAGTTAATTTTCATGCATTTTTGTATGGATTCTTTGCTTTTAAACAAACATTCCTGGAACAAAATGGTCTTGATTTATATTGGTGTAGTTGTTTTTACAATAAGAGGCATTGTGACCATACACAAAGTATTTTGCCCATTGTAAACAAATTGTTGAAGAAGAATCAACGCAGGAGAGCAGATTAAGGGTGGGGTAATTTGTGTTCCAATTTTCCTGCCTGCTTAAAGTCAAGATTTATACAAACTGGGGTACGAGGCGTACTTTGCAGGCGTTGGCTGCACCTCCGGTTTTATTTTAATGGGCCAGTTAAAGTACAGTTTCTGAGTAACTGATAGGTCAGTTATATTTTACACATACCTTTGTTTTAAAGTTTACATCTATTGTTTGAATCATTAGATTTTCTCACTAATCAAGATGGCCACTTTGAACAAATTTAACTTAGGACCTTATGCAAATTTCTTGAAATATATCTGGAACTACTTGCTCAATTGGAAAAAAAGTACCCATACACCACATATGAAACCCTTGAGTCAGTGTGACCTAAATTCTACACTCCAGTCACTCTTAATATTTTAGGTGAAATTCAGTTGTTTAGAACCACACCTGGTATGGCTGTCTAAATGTACCAGTATGTTCATTTGCAGGAGTAAATTCCAGATGCACATGTCTTGGGTGGTTAATTTTGCTTTTACCGACAGTTCTAAAAAATTATATATGATATGGCTGTCTAACTGTACTAGTATATTCATTCCGAGCAGTACAGTAGCAATACACATTTACTTGGTAATTTTGACCTACATGTACATTTTATGCTTCAATGACTTTGGTTAAATTTTGCATTGGCTCTATTACTTGGCAACTATACATATTACGGTTGTCAAACTTAATCAGTATATTCATCTCTAGAAACACAGTCCAAAATGGCAGTACTTTGGTAACTGATGTAAATTTTATGCTCCAGTGACTTTGGTTAAGTTTCGCATCTAGGTCCATTTCTGTACAAATATTCATATTATGGTTGTCAAACTTTATCAGTGAATTCATGTTTACTTGTACAGTCCAGAATAAGAACACTTTGATCATTTTGACCTACATTTTACCTTCCATGGACTTAAGTTAAATTCAATGTGGTTGTCAAACTTAACCAATATATTCATATTGAGTACAGTCTGGAATGGTAGAAGTTTCAACAATAGATCAAAATGACACCATAAAACAAGATGTAAAAAGCCTCGAAAAATACAAAATGTATCAAAATTCATAAGATATAACAATGCACCTAATCAACAAGGAATAACAGTAAACAAATAAACGAAGACAACCACTGAACTACAAATTCTTGGCTTCGAACAAACACATTTAGTATGTGGCAGGATTAAACAGGTTAGTGAGCACTCACCCTAGGATAATCCTATCCAATTACCCAACCAGCCAACTAACATTACTACTACAAGAAACCTACATTTAATAAGAACACTATGAAAAGTTCATAGAAAAAATCTAAATTTACAATTAGAACCAAACTTCAATAAAATGGTCATTTTTAGAATTTAAATCATTGACATCAGACACAAACAAAGATGACCAATTAACCAAACTTGTTTAACATAGATCACTATAGGATATTTTGATTTTTTTTGTTTTAAACTGCTTACTCTGTACAAACTAAAAATTTTAATGTCAACTTTGGCAACTGTATGCCAGGTGAGCGATTACAGGCTCCTGGGAGCCTCTGGTTTTCATTTTTTTTTCATTTTTTTAATTTTTTTTTTTTTTGTTATTTGTTTTTTTGGGGGGGCAAAAATTATTGTTTTTGGGGGGGGGTAAATTTAAAAAAAACAAATGTTCAAATTTTTTCCCCATTATTTGACTTTTTTTCAACCCCCCCCCCCCCCCCCCCCTATTTTTTTATTTTTTATTTCACAAAATATTTTCCCCAATCAATTTCATTTGTAGCAGTAGACTTTAATTTGGAAAATTTGAAGTCCTCTGTTTAAATATATGATAAAGTGTATATTACATGTTAAAATCTGTATCACATGCTGTATCAACCTCGACCAATATCAGCCCTCGGGCCAAGGCCCTCTGGCTGATATTGGTTTCTCGGGTTGATACAGCATGTGATACAGATTTTACCATGTATTATTCTCTATGTACCACGCACACATTATTTTAATACAATTAATTGTTTATAATTGCAATCCGACGTTTTTTAGCTCACCTGACCGGAAGGGTCATGTGAGCTATTGCCATCACTTGGCATCCGTCCGTCCGTCGTAAACTTTTTAAAAAATCTTCTCCTCTGAAACTGCTGGGCCAATATGAACCCAGTTTCAAAATTGTATCCAATGAGTCCAATTTTATATAGAACATAGGGGTAAATTGCTGTTTTTGGTTAATAACTCAAAAACCAGTACAGATATCGAAAATCTGACACGGAGTAAAAATGATCAACACGGCAAGATCTACCTACCCTGCAATTTTGAAGATAATTGGAATACCCATCTTGGAGTTATTGCCCTTTTTTGTGAAATTTTCAAATTTTTTATACATTTTGTCTTATATTTTGAAAAGTATTAGAGATAGAGGTTAAGTTTTATTGCAAAAATGTTCAGCATGTTAAGATCAACATATCCTCTAATTTTGTTATAAATCGGAATACCCATCTTGGAGTTATTGCCCTTTCTTTGTCAAATTTTCAACATTTTTATATATTTTGCCTTATATTTCATTAACTATAAGAGATAGAAGTTAAGTTTAAATTGCAATTATGTTCAGCATGTCAAGATCTACACATCCTCTAATTTTGAAGTAAATATGATTACCCATCTTGGAGATATTGCCCTTTTTATCAAATTTTCCAAAAAATTAATATATTTCGTCTTAGATTTCAAAAAGTATTAGAGATAGAGGTTAAGTTTTAACTGTCAAAATGTTCAGCATGTCAAGATCTACATACCCTCTAATTTTGTAATGAATCTGAATACCCATCTTGGAGTTATTGTCCTTTCTTTGTCAAATTTTCAACATAGTTTAACATTGGACCCTATGGGAAAACATGTTAAAGTTCATCTCCTCTGAAACTACTTGAGCAAATTTAACAAAACTTTAGAGGAATGATGTATGGAAGGTCCTTTACTAAGATTGCCAAAATTTTTCCGCTCCGCCGTAAAACATGGCTGCCAGCGCAGGACATAGTTTAACATTGGATCCTATGGGAAAACATGTTAAAGTTCATCTCCTCTGAAACTACTTGAGCAAATTTAACCAAACTTTACAGGAATGATGTATGGAAGGTCCTATATTGAGATTGTTGAAATTTTTCCGATCCGCTTTAAAACATTTCTGCCAGCGCAGGACATAGTTTAACATTGGACCCTATGGGAAAACATGTTAAAGTTCATCTCCTCTGAAACTACTTGAGCAAATTTAACCAAACTGTTCTGGAATGATGTATGGAAGGTCCTTTAGAGGGATTGCTCATTTCGTTCGAATGCGACAAACATCATGGCTGACAGCGTGAACATAGTTTAACATACATGCCTATAGAAAAAAACATATTTTGATCATCTCCTTTAAAACTTTAATAGCAAATTGAAT
Organism: Mytilisepta virgata; assembly: GCA_028015205.1. Lineage (NCBI taxonomy): Eukaryota > Metazoa > Mollusca > Bivalvia > Mytilida > Mytilidae > Mytilisepta > Mytilisepta virgata. Next base: position 36,418,605 of record CM051520.1, read on the forward strand.
AAAACTGTACTGGAATGATGAATGGAAGGTCCTTTACAAAGTTGGCTCATTATGTTCAAATCTGAGAAAAACATGGCCGCCAGAGGGGAAATACTTTTAACTTTGGACCCTATGAAAAAAATATATTTTGATCATCTGCTCTGAAACTTTTGGAGCAAATTCAACCAAAGAATTAATGGAAGTTTGTAGAAGCATTTCGTCAGGTGAGCGATACAGGCTCAGCCCACTGAGCCTCAAGTATTGATACCTGATTATCGTTTGATTAACGACTTTCACACCTTTTTAGCTCACCTGGCCAAAGGCCATGTGAGGTTTTGCCATCACTTTTCGTCCGTCGTAAACTTTTCATTCAAACATCTTCTCCTCAGAAACCATTTGGCCAATTCCAACCAAACTTTGCATGAGTGGTGTATGGAAGGTCCTCAACAAAGTTTCCTCATTTAGTTCTGAATGGTCAAGAAACATGGCGACCAGAGGCAATTCTTGTTTCTGATTGGCTGATTTTCAAAAATCTTCTCCTCTGAAACGGCTGGGCAGATTGGATCGAGGCTTCATAGGAATGATATATGACATGTCCTCCACAAATGATCCTCATTTTATATTGATCCGATGAAAAATATGGCCACTGTTGCTAAAAATAGAACATAGGCGTAAATTGCTGTTTTTTGCTTATAACTCAAAAACCGTTACAGATATCGAAAATCTGACATGGGGTAAAATTGATCAGCATGACAAGATCTACCTACCCTGAAATTTTAAAGGAAATTCCAAAACCCATTTAGGAGTTATTGCCCTTTTTTTGTCAAATTTTCAAAATTTTTTCATTCAAAAATCTTCTCCTCTGAAACCGCTGGGCCGATTGTTTTGAAACATAATAGGAATGATCTACGACATGTCCTCTACAAACGATCCTCAATTTATTTTGATCTGACATAAAACATGGCTGTCATAGCTAAAAATAGAATATAGGGGTGCATGTGTTGTTTTTGGCTTATAACTTAAAAACCGTTACAGATATCAAAAATCTGACGGGGTAAAATTGATCAGCATGACAAGATCTACCTTACCTGAAATTTTGAAAGAAATGCTAAAACCCATTTAGGAGTTATTGCCCTTTTTTCGTCAAATTTTGAAAATTTAACATTTTTCGTCATTTATCCCCAAAACTATTTGAGATAGAAGTGATATGTAAATTTGAAAAATGTTTGCCATGTTGAGATCTACATACCCTGAAATTTTAAAGGAAATCCCAAAACCCATTTAGTAGTTATTGCCCTTTTTTTGTCAGATTTTCAAAATTTTAACATTTTTGCATTTATCTCCAAAAGTATTTGAGATAGAAGTGAAATGTAAATTGAAAAATGTTTGCCATGTTGAGATCTACCTACCCTGAAATTTTGAAGGGAATCCCAAATTCTATTCAGGAGTTATTGGTTTGTGTAATTTGAGGTCGGGTTCTGTTACATTTATTTAAGGTTCACCCTTATTCCTGGTCAATTTTATCAACTTCCTTCCAGGACTACCACCATCAGGTAACATATTTTAACATTAAACCTTATGAAAAATAAATCTTCAACAAATTTTCCCTGAACAATTGAACCAATTGCAACAAACTTGGTCAAATAGTTGATTAATTGTCCAATGAAAACTAGACTCCAGGTGAGCGATACAGGCTCTGGTGAGCCTCTTGTTTATTTTTGGTCTAATTCGTAGTAGCAGTAGGCATACTGGACCTTTGGCCAAACTTTTGAAAGGGAACCACAGAACCTAAATACAATTTTACCAAATACTGATCGCAATTGCCAAATTATTTTCAGAGGAGATTTTTAATATTTTGTTGTTTTTTTCTATTTTCGTAGCTGTCCTCATATTGGTCATGGTACGGACCCCATGAGATCACCTAAGGACCATTGACCACATTTAAGCCTCAATAGGCCATGAAGTTTCAGAAGAAAGTATTTTAACATAGTAGTCTAAGTTCCTAACCCCGGAAACAATTATAAAGGGGACTACATAAGGACCATTCAGTTAAATTTTGTATGAATTGTCCCATTGGTTTTAGAGTTGATTTAAAAACTTTTTGTTGACATCTGTTCGGAGGTCCGAACCCCGTGTCTCACATTTAAAAGGGGAGCATTCCATAAACATTTACTAGTATTATTTTCCCCAACAGTTTCAAAGAAAATTTCAAAATATGTTTTGCTCTATTTTTTAATTTCGGACTCCCGGGTATGGATGTAATTTTGGAAGAAGATCATTCAAGGACCATTTTACCAAACTTTCTTCCGTATTACCTACAAAATAGGACAAATATACCTAAGGAGCAATGAGAGGCCTCGGTGGCCGAGTGGTCTAGGTAGTTCGTCATGACTACTAATATAACGATCACTAGCCTGTCAACTCTGAGGTTGTGAGTTCGAATCTCACAGGTGGCGGGGTGTGTTCGACTCCAATCTTAATTGACAAGGATTGCCAATTTTTCTACCGAAGGTCGGTGGTTCTCTTCGGGTACTCCGGCTTCCTCCACCAATAAAAACTGGCTCCGCGAAATAGTCAAATGTGCTGAAAACGGTTTAACACCCCAACTAAACAAACAAACCTAAGGAGCAATAAAAAAACGTAATCCATTGGACAGACAAACCCAGGAAGACAAATGAACAACCACAAGCACAACAAATAAACACAGAAAACTAAAAAACAATGAACAACACCAACTCCTATAAAAACCAGGAGTGAACCCAGGTGCTCCGGAAGGGTAAGCAGTTCCTGCACCGTATACGGAACCCGTCGTGAAGTTCAACAAAGTCAATCCGGTGGAAGTCACAAATCGGTGGAGACACATGAAATGTTACGACAGTGGGAACATGTCCGACATCATCTTAGATATTGGAACACTGTAATGGTCAATCAATTCGTGATGACGACCGTAAAATTTCCTCATCAACTTATCTCTGATAAAACCCTGATTAAGAAGCTTTTGTGAAAGCAGTAATCCTCTTTCTCGAAAGTCAGGGTAACTGACGCATGCCCTTGAAAATCGGATAAGCTGAGAAACGTAGACGCCATATGCAGGCGATGCTGGTATATTGCTACTCAAGAAGAGAAAATTAACAATAGGAAAGTTGAAGTCATCACGTTTATAATAAAGTTTTGTCTTCACATGTCTCTCATTGTCTGTTTCAAGAAACAAATCCAAATATGAAGCGGTTTTTGGTGTATCTGTAGTATCCTTAATTTCGAGCTCACTGGGGTAGGTTAGATGTAGAAAGTCTTGGAATTTGTCGGTATTTAACGACAACACGTCATCTATATAACGAAAAGTGAATTAAAGGATTGGGCTAGTTTCTTTCTGTTTTCACGTTGTAACCCTTGAATGAAGTCCGCTTCATATGAGTACAGAAACAGATCGGCGAGGAGAGCAGCACAGTTGGTTCCCATTGGAATGTCGATTGTTTGTTGAAAAATTAGACCGCCAAATTCAACAAACATGTTGTCTATGAGAAAATCTAACATGTTTGTAATTTCATCTTCAGAATACTTTTTGTCAGAATCAGAGTGGTTCTTCACGAAATAAGCCTTTTCTCTACCTATAACTAGAAATTTATACCTGCGTGTGGCATTTTTCTTGAAAAAAAAAACTGATAAACTAGTTGCTTTAAGCGATCTTTTAATTGAGAATGTGGTATGGTAGTGTAGAGTGTAGAGAATTCGAATCTTTTTATGCTGTTGCTTGTAGCCAAAGATTTTGATTTTAGATATTGTAGTAAATTTTTTGAGTTTTTAAGAATCCATATCTGATTGACGCCACTGGTGGAATATGATGTTTCACAGTAATTCTGACGGCCCTCTTTAATACAAAGTGTCATGAAATTCTGTTGAGTGTGTGTTTTCAAAGAAGTTGCGCCGACAATTTTAAACTGTTGCATTAGTATATTTATACCAAAATTCAAGTTCAAAGGGGGAAAACTCCTAGAAAAAAAATGCTGAATCTTAATTTCTTGTCGATATGCACAACTACATAGTAACGTCAAGAAATACCAAAGGGATATTCGAAGGAGGGAAAAATCGGAACAACTGACAAACTCCAGAGAACAACGAAGACAAGACCAAAACAATGCATGCACTACAATTACATACATATGAACATTGAACCCACCGGGGGTAGACTCAGATGCTCCGGAAGAGTAAGCAGTCTCTGCTTCCTGCGGGGCACCCGCCATGCTGCCCATGTCAAATCCGGTATGAGGAAGGGATAACATCAATGTATAGTATACATATTATTAACTAAAAAGTTTAATGAAATTCTGTTTTGTGGTTTCAGAGGAGTTGAGCTGACAAACTGCTGCAGTAGTATATTATGGTCAAAATTCTAAGTTCAAAGGGGCATAACTCCTAGAAAAAGAAAAAAATTCAATCAAAACATGTCGATATGCACATCTACATAGTATGTTCAAATTAACTACAAAGTTTCGTGAAATTCTGTTGTGTGGTTTCTGAGAATTTGCGCTCACATGAATATGACATACGGATGGACGGGTCAAAAACATTATACACTCCAAGTGTGTGTATAACCAGAGTTTCAACTGAGAATACATTTTGTACCTAACAGTGAACAGTAAATGGAAGATGACAAGGTAATGGATGCCACTTGCAAGTTTGTCAATAAACCACATGGATCTTTACGTCTTGTGATAAAATCCCGGGATAAAATATATGACCAATATGGAGAAAAAGACACAAATATACATATGTATATATTAGATACTTTATTTTGCTAGAATATAAACAAACGCCAGCCTATAGCTACATGTTTAAATAAATATCCATCTTTTTAATATATTAACTTGACAAGAATTTATTAGTACATGTACATCAATATGAAAATATCAAAACTGATTGAAGAAGGTGTTGAATAAATAATATAACTATATTTTGTGTAATAAATTCATTAATACAAATTTTGCAGCTCTGAATACAATTTTCAGTTTTCATGCAATTTGGACGTTTATTTTAATACATGTATTTGTGAATTTTATTTGGATAATTTATCAAAACCTTGCTCATTCCACAGATATAAATTGTGTAACAAAATCAGGTCAAATTAACCTTTTAGAGAAGAAACAGCTGAATGTTTTGATCAAACTAAAATTTAAATATTTCGTTTATAGCATTATACAAAATTCTGTTACTCTTCAAGTCAAAACTGGTCTGCATGCTTTATTATAAAATAACATGATTATATTTTTTCCAAAAATGGTCTTGCATATATACAAAATATTAAAGTGGAACCAAGGCTTAATTTATCTACTTTATCCAAGTTTTGTATCTGCGTATTTTCTGTGGCAAAACTAACCAAAACAAACATGTAAAACCTCGTTAAAAAACTCAATCTAAATATATATTTCTAATCCGGGAGAATTCTGGTAAAATGTTTTAAGGTTTTATTAAATGCTGCAAAAGTTATAAGACCTTGTTCTTCATATATGTATGCAACAAATAGCATAATTACAACAAATATCAGATTTTGTTTGTATTAGTTGAAACCTGTTACATCAAAATTATCATCATTTATTTACAAATACTTTCACCCAAGACTACAATCTCAATATATGTTAAGCATTCAGAACTAGAGGCTATCAAAGCCTGTATCGTTCACCTGGCAGAACTAAAATTTAAGTGTAGCAGTCAATTTGGCTGGTCCTGTGTTAAACTAAGTTCAGCTATGGTGGCCATCTTGACAGACTCTCGAGATCATCGGATATACTTTTGAAAGATAATAATCTGAGGACCATTGCTGCCATTAGTCAGGTTCAAATTGGTAGTGTCAGGCAAGAAGATTTTTAAATTAATTTTCCAACAGGGTTCTGTTTTAAATTAAGTTTGGATGTGGCGGCCATCTTTGTTCACTGTCCAGGTCATAGGTCCATCTAAGTAAGTTGTAAGTCGTGGATGCCAGACACATTTTAGAAGGGGGCACCCCAAGCACCATTCCACCAAAGTTTAGTCCCAGTTGTTCAAGTGGTTTCAGGAAGAAGATCTTTAAAGAAAAGTTTATGCCAGACGATCCTATATTTCCGTTGGGCTAGGTGAGCTAAAAAAATTTGTTACTGAATAAGAACTATAAAAATCACAAAGAAATGAAGTATAAAAAATCAAGAGTACTTGCTCACGTTGCTTTATATATTGCATATAAACTAGAGGCTCCAAGGTGCCCGTATCGCTCACCTGGATTCAATTTGCCAATCAACAGCCATTATACCACCTGAAAAACAATCCTGATTATTGGGCATGATTCTGAGTGAGGACCATCTAAGAACCATGACTGCCAAGTCTGTTTCCATCTGGCGAAGTGCTTTAAGTCAAGACAATTTTTAATTGAATTTTGCCATAGGGCACAATATTCAACTATGTTCACCTGTGGCAGCTGATCTTGTTTGATAGTCCAAGTTGTCAGATATAAATCTGAAAGAGAACCATCTAATAAACAAGGCTGCAAAATCTGGCTTCCATTGGCATTCAGATAATAAGTTTTTAAAATGAATTTTTGCTTAGAGTCCTATGTAAAACTAAGTTTCACTGTGGTGGCCATCTTTGTTGACATTCCATGTCATTGGACAAAATTCTGATTTGAATCATATAAGGACCATTCCTGTCAAGTTTGGTTCCAATTGGCTCAGTGGTTTGAGACAAGAAGATTTTTAAATTAATTTTTCCATTGGGTCCTATGTTAAACTAAGTTCAGCTTCGGCAATCATCTTGGTTGACAGTCCGGGCTATTGGACATAATTCTGAAAGTGGGCCACCTAAGGACCGTTTCTGCCAACTTTTGTTTTAATTGGCTAAATAGTTTCAGACAAGATGATTTTTAAATGAATTTTCCCACAGGGTATGTTAAACAAAGTTTCGCTGTGCTGGCCATCTTTGTTGACAGTCTGGGTCAACGGACACAATTACGAAAGAGGACCACCTAAGGACCATTACTACCAAGTTTGATTCCATCTGGCCATTTAGTTCCAATGAAATACTGTTAAATTCATCCCCTCTTCTTTTTATTTTTGGTAACAGCCACCATGTTGCCAATTGGATTTCGGGGATGCTTAACAAAATATGTAAATTTTATAAAGGCGCCTTCCGATGCTTCATACCAATTTTCAGTTTATTTGGCCCAGGGGATTCAGAGGAGAAGACCGACAGTCAGACAACAGAGGTGAAGTGATGACAACAACTCACACGGCCTTTTTGGCAAGGCGAGTTAACAATGAATTGTCTTTAACAAACAAATAATAAAATATTCAGCTTATGTACAATGGGTGGAAAATAATATCTGTAGATATACTCATAAATAAAGCAGCAGCATAATATTAACCTACATCTCAATTTAGTGTTATCGACAAAAATATTTTAAAATGTCAGCGGATTTTTTTAGCTTCCCTAAAATAGTTATCCATAATTATATTCAATCAAAACTAAATTTTAAAAAATCACAATTTTTCTCTTCTATAAAGAGTTTAAAATCAAACCATATAAACTGCAAAAGTAACAGCTGCATTCTCTTGTGAAAAAAAATCCAAGATATCAACAGAACATCACAAGTTAAACAATACATAAATGTATTTGTTTGATTCTTCTTGTTAACAACTAATACTGTAGAACCTTATATTATTACATGCCAATTTGCAGTAACATTCAGTTAAAATGAATGGATAATATATCTTTTAAGATTTTGTTACAGTTATCTCCCTTGGTCAGATCAGATTCTTAATTATGTCTGGGTTATTTCTGAAAAATTGGGGGAAATGAACTACCAGCTGTATAATTTATGGAAAACCGAAATTTAATGACCTGTTTTTTTTCCTTATGTTTACAGAAACTAAATACATGAAATACAAATGATACCAAAAAATTAATATTTTTTATGATGTGCAAATATGGTATGTGCCAATTGAAAGTATGTTGATTTGCCTTAATAATATTTTCTCACCTTTAACTGAATGGTCATGTAAAATATACATGTATAACATTACCATTGTTAGTATAAATTCATAATAAAATATTCTCTGACATATTCTGTAGTAATCTGTACAAATTTAAATTTAACCTTTCAATCCTTATACATGTAAATATAAGTACAAAATGTACATACACAAATAATTTACTACAAATCTAAACTATATAAAGATATACTACATTGTATATAATCTGAATTAATATTTTGAACTTTAGTAAACAAATCGTATGGATGATATGTTTGTTACTTCATTCAAGAGGTAATCACGAAGACCATTTTTTCTTTTAAATATAATGAATTTCAATGATTAAACAGTTTTATGTGGATTAAAATTTAAAATTTTATTTTTCTCTCTGGAGTTTTATTGTAAACTGTCAAAATGTATCATGTTTAAAAACCATGCATCTACAGAATCTGTCAGAGTATAAATAAACACATACAAGTATATAAATTATAATGTTAAAAAATAAAGACAGAATATGTCCATGGGACACAGATGTACCTGTCAATATCAATTATTGATACCAAATTAGGTCTAAATTACGATCTATAAAATTGTCTAATAAAAAAAAATGATATTGGTAAACTGAAATTGTCTTTCTGGTCCAAAAGAACCCATCCAAATTTCAAATGATTTGGGAAAAGAATCACTTAAGTTAACCAAAACTTTACTTTTGGCTATACCATCAATATCAAAAAGGGAAACAATTCAGAAAAAACAAAGTGGAAATATATGAAATTCAAACCCTGTCTGTTTTTCATCATCCCCAAAATTGCTTTATTGCACAAGTTTTGGTGTAAAAATAAGTCTATGAATGGAGACCTCATTTCTGGATATTTTCCATATTAAAAAGGGGCACAACTCAAAAATCACAAACGGGAAATATGTTAAATTTGAAATAGATTTTTGTTTAGTGGTCCCTATACAAATATATCCAAATATCAAATCATTCGGTTTAACAATAACCCATTTATGGTACAGAAATCTCAATTTTGGATTTTTCCCATATAACAACTGAACTTGCAAAAATTATATATATTGAAAGGCCTGTAAATTTTCTCAACTTCAAAATCATAAGAGTTCAAATTTATAAATGTATGAAATTGTATATGCTGACAATACACTTCACTTGTACAATTTATCAACAGTCAATTTTTTTTTCAATTCCTTCTCTGTTATCATCAAATGTTCTAGGTACAATTCATGTATGTTAAGAATATGAACAAATTGCTCTTCTGGGAACTTTTCTTTTAAAGTATGTCAGATTATCACAAAATAGATCATCTGATCACTTCATGCCTGTAAAAGTAAAAATAAGAATAAAAATGAATATTGATGTTATAATGTGATCAATAATAAATATTGTAAATCTAAAGTCAAGTTGGGATGTTGGGTACATCATTTTAAGGTGCACATGTATTGCTGACATGCTATGGATAATACATATCAGTTTAGAGTGGGATTTGTTGTCTGAAAAATACAAACAATTGACTTGGATGATTTCTCACTGAACTCTCTTAGTATCCCATAAATTTTATATCATGCTTAGGGAGTTAAGATTGTAGCTCTTGTAACACTTTCTCCATATCCTTATATTCTCAATAAACTGTTTCTCTTCTTACACTCAGTATATAGTACGTGTTTGACTTAAATAAACTTACAGAAAACGTCAACTATAGTAAACTGTTGTTTATTCTGTCTCTTTTCTCTTGTATATAATTTCTGTAATAAAAATAGTACAAAGTTAGGTATACATGTGTTAGCTACATCGACATTGATCATCCATTACTCAAATAGATAACAAAATTTATTTTCACATTTAATTCTATAAATGAAGTAATATATCTGCATGCAATATTTGTTTAATATGCAGTGTTTTACTTATAACATTGTAACTGTAGAAAAACACAGTAGGTAGGTTGTAGAATTTATTTAGCAGCTATTAACAACTTTAGTAAGCTACCAAAAACATATTGCTATATGTAAAATAACCAAACATAAATAAATCTTATATTGTAAATTTTAAACAAAACTTCATATGACCACCAGTAAATAAAAGGACTTTCATAAAACTTTTTGATAAACATGTTAAAAAAGAACTTTCTGCATCATCGTAAAACCATTCTTAGGCAAAATAAAAACATATGCACAAATTCTATATAACCTACATTTAAATTTTTATCATTATTTCCTATCTTAGATATTAAGAGTTGTCTCCCATATGCATGAGTTATCTTTCCTGACAAAAGGTGTCATACGTAACATAAAAGGGCAACAATTATTTCAATTTATTTCTAAATATATTGAATTGGGGAATGTCTTTGTAAGACTTACAAAATATGGGAAAATTTATCATAATAATATTACAAGAGAAACAATTAGAAAAACGTCAATTTGTCAACTGATGTCTGTAGATAAGACACCACCAAAGAGCAGGTAACTCTGTAAATGGGAGACAACTCAAATAGTCCGAAAATGTGGAATAAATTAACCAATCATAAAAGTATATGCAAACTTATTTAAAATACTTAACAGAATTTGATAAATGATTCTAATTTCAAATGCAACACCACTATTGAAATTCTGACAACAGGTTTAATAAGGGCATATCCAATAAAACTTAAAAAAAACATTTTATCAAAGGATACTTTTCATTAAACCTACATTCCGTAAATCTGAAAACAAATATACAGAGAAAATTCCATAAAATATGAACAGATACTTACCATTGTCTCCTGCTGAAGACATTGTGATTACAGTGGCTGTATCATCTTGTTGACATGCACTATCTAATGGCCAATATACAATATTTTATTTAACATTGTTTGCATTTATATCATAAAATTAAGCCAAACATATTAAAGATAAACTACTTCATCATTGTTTGAGGCCTGAGCCTAACACAAAGTGACAAACTTTTCTATACCACATGTACATGTAGATAATTCTAAATGAAGCAAATATTTAAAGAAATAACATTTAAAATTTTATACAATAAAAATACTTAACAGGATTTAATAAATATTTCACGTTTCAAAAATATGACATTTACTTCTCATGCAAGCACTGTTTGCATATAAATTTCAATAATTTTTTTTTTCATTCTCTTAAATTTTTTAACTAAAATATAGAAACATTGTATACAATGTATATATAAATTTAATAAAAAGAGATTACTCGCCACAGTCTTCTGTTTTCTTCTGGGGATATTTTTTCAATTCTTCTAAATTTTTAAATTAAAATATACAAAGATTATCAACAGAATACTTACCACTGTCTTCTGTTTTCTTGGGAATGTTTCCAATACCTGGATGGTCTTGGTCATGTGATCTATCCAATGGTAAATCTACTAAGTACATTTTATAAACATATAAGTTAATATATTTTACTAAACAATTTTTGATAAACCCATACAGTGAAAGACGTAATATCAATATATTATAATAAAAATTTATTAGCAATGTGACAAAAATGAAAAAAGTGTTTTTATATTTGTCTTAAACTATATAAAATGTGTGTTAATAACCATTGTTTTAAGTATTGACTTAACTCAAGGTTTAAAGAACAATAAACTACTTTAATCTTTGTGAAAACAAAAATAATTGACCACTTTTACAAAACTATTTACTTCTACATCATACCACTACACCAAAAGTAAAAACTACTCTATGAAGTCTTACAAATTATTTTAAATTTATCCAATATTAAAAAAAAATATTTTTTAAATTTCATTGTAACAAACTTAAGCCCTGTTCTTATAACAAATTAGTAATAAATCACAATGTTTTATTCAAATCTAATAATCTTGCATTATCATTAAACTTGATGACAAAATAAACAGGGAAAATTATATGAAAATTAACAGAATATTTACCATTGTTTTCTAGAGTTTTCACAGTATGTGGAAATTCTTCCCTACCTTTACCATCCTGTGGAGAACCTACAACATTTTATTAAAGTTTTTGTACATGTATACTAGAATTATAATGCTTCCAAATTAAACAAAAATAAAATAATTGATTATTTTAAACTTTTAAACAAAAGACATAATTCTCAGAAGACAGTTTACTGAAAACATTTGACATTTATTAAAAGGAAAATTGTTTTTGTATTTAAATTTATGCATGTGGACTAAATTAACATATAACTTTAATTTAAAGAAACATTCAAAAGAAAAATTTAGAAATTTAAATCTTTAAGGACAAAAATAATTTGCCTTTTTATTAATATAAATTTCATTAAATTAATTAAAACATTTTAATAAAGTTAATATTTTATAACGTCTTACAGATAAACCAATGCAAATAGATATAAACTTCTTAATGAAATGAAATAAACAATTCTTAATTTACCCAACTTAAGATACAAAAAATATTTTAAACTCAGGTACAAAATAATACCTACTACGATTTAACCACTTTTCATGGAACAAATTTAAGGAATTTTATTTATTAATAAGTTATTTATCAGTTCTTGCAACATGTGCATGATCATAAAAATAGAGAAAATTCTAAGTTAAAAGAATACTTACCATTTGGGTTTAGACTGGCAACAACATCTTCCTCACCTTTACTATCTGATGGAGAACCTATTTATTAATAGAAATCTCTGTAGAATCCAAAAATAATAACAATTATCTATATATAAATAATTAGTACTTACCATCATTTAAATAAATTATTCTCATATTTAAACCAATTTTAAATTAAATAATTATCTTATACATGTCAGAAAATTAATCCAAAAAAAAATCACAACTTTTATTATTAAAAGCAAGTTGTTTGTATTGCCTTGAAAATATACAAAACTCTATGTAAAATGATTATTCCTTTCACTAAACATTGAATAATCAACATTAAAACCCTTCTACTAAAAACTACCCCCCCCCTTTCGCATATACATTGTAAATAAAATTCATAAAACAATTTTAAACATTTTAATAAAGTGAATTTGTAATAAAGTCCTAAAATTAAACCAAATATATTAAATCTTAATGAAATGTAATTTTTACCAACATTAAAACAATTACCTTTTTAAACTTTTATTAAAAAAAATTCTAAGTGTGTTTATATAAAACTCTGCTCTTTTAACATTTTAATAAAGTTAATTTATTGTAAACTTATCAATTAAATGTATTCATAATTTTTAATTAACCCAACATTAAAATAAATTAACATTTCAAACTTTTGTTAAAACATATGCTAAGTTATTTCATGACCCGTAACTACTGTTCCCGTCGCAAATTTCATTAAATAATCAAAACAATTCATTGAAAGTTAATTTTCTTACATTATCCTAAAACTATAAAATAAAATATACAGAGATAAGTAAACAAAATACTTACTATTGTCTTCTGATGTCATTTGTTCCAACAGTAGGTTTACAACGGCTGCATGACCTTGTCTAAGTGCACTATCTGATGGCGAATCATTATCTTCATCACGAATGTTAACGTCTGCTCCTCTCTTTAACAGACGTTTAACAACTTCCAAGTGTCCATAATAACATGCTATATTTAAAGGTGTAACACCATGACATGATGATACGTTTATATCTGCACCATGTTTTATTAATAATTCCACAGTCTCTGTATGTCCTTTGTAACATGCTACATGCAGAGGTGTTGCTCCTGTATCTCCACACTGGTTCACATCGGCTGTATGTTCTATCAATAGTTTCACGACATCAACATGGCCTTCCTGACATGCTATAAACAGAGGTGTTTCTCCTGTATATCTACACTGGTTCACATCGGCTGTATGTTCTATCAATAGTTTCACGACATCAACATGGCCGTTGTAACATGCTGCAAACAGAGGTGTTGCTCCTGTATCTCCACACTGGTTCACATCGGCTGTATGTTCTATCAATAGTTCCACGACATCAACATGGCCTTCCTGACATGCTATAAACAGAGGTGTTTCTCCTGTATATCTACACTGGTTCACATCGGCTTTATGTTCTATCAATAGTTTCACGACATCAACATGGCCGTTGTAACATGCTACATACAGAGGTGTTGCTCCGTTATCCATACACTGGTTCACATCGGCTGTATGTTCTATCAATAGTTTCACTATATCTGTATGGCCGTGCTGACAGGCCAGATACAGTGGAGAACATCCATTATCTTTACAAGCATTAATGTTTCCATTGCTGACAATTAATATCTGTACGATGTCAATAAATCCCTCCTGACACGCGATATGTAATGGTGACGCTCCATTATATCTACACTGATTCACATCAACATGGAGTTCTAGCAGCCATTGTGTAATACTAACATCACCAATAAAACAGCTCTGTATAAGTGGTGTGTCTTGAAGTCCGCCATATTTATCTGTTTTATTTGCGAGTTCTTGTTGATCAGACGGACTGAGATTTTTCACGTGAGACATAAATTTTTGCCTGAAGGGTTGTGATTCCATTATGTTTGTGTTAGTAAATACATCAATAATTTTACCCTGTTTCCAGTCAGCAGCCATTCTTGATATATAATTATCTATCTGATCGTCTGGTAGATTTATGGTGAAGTCCTCAGCATTTCCTGTAAACTCTGATGTCCGCCATATAAATCGTTCACTGATAAATTCACTGTCGGCATGTTTGATGAAAACGGACAACATTTCTTCACCAAATTTCTTTGCCAGGATATCAAAAAGTTTATCGTGAATGATTTTGTAGGTATTATTATCCTTCACAATATATGTCCCGTCTAATACTGCTAACGAATTAATTAATTTTTTAACCGGAGTAAATTTGATCAGTTCACATTCGACCAGTAATTCCTCTATAATTGTTTGATTTTCACTGTTTATTTCCGTTAACATTTTTGTTGTTAATTTGTTGTTGAATAATGTACACAGAACCAGACTGCAATATTTCAGTTTCCCTTCGTCATCTCTAAGGAACAATCCGTCAAGTTCTTGTTTTAATACAACTGTTGGATTTATAAAGAACTGTCGCATATCTCCGTGTGTTTCCTTGTTGTATAAGCTACAAAGTAACGGGAAAAATTCATGTCGATCAACGAGATCAGCAATTCCATTCCAATCTTCCGGAAAATACATTTGTGCTATCTGCAATTTATGTTGGTCGGTTAGACATAAATCTGTTGATGTGACGTTACACTCTGACATGGAAAAAATCTCTTTTAATTCTTCAAATTTCTGATCCTGGAAAACTTGTAATCTACAAGTTGAAATGATCTTACAACAATTGTCTTTCAGTAATGTTTTGATATGGTCTTTCATTTGATTCCAGGAATCTAAATAATTTTGGTTTAAACTAAATCTTCCACAGATATCATCAATAACAAATACAATTGTTTGTCCCAT
The DNA here is from genome assembly GCA_028015205.1 of Mytilisepta virgata. Lineage (NCBI taxonomy): Eukaryota > Metazoa > Mollusca > Bivalvia > Mytilida > Mytilidae > Mytilisepta > Mytilisepta virgata. The sequence continues at coordinate 36,433,951 of CM051520.1, forward strand.
TTTAACATAATCTCGGATATCCTCAGGTTTACTCACAGGAACAACTGCATATCCTTGTTTTACCATCTGTAGAGCGACATGTCTGGTAAGGTATGTTTTCCCCATTCCTGCGTTCCCTGTCACGATTAAGCTGTTTACTGTGTTTAATTTTTCTAGCACATGTTTAGCAGCTGGTGTAGGGACATACTTCTTATCGGCTGTTATCCACTCTTCTATTGTAGCATGGAATTGCTCTGAAAATAAATTTATAATAAAGTAATGTTGTTTTGAAATATTTCTAACACTTAAATTGTTGAAAATATGACGAATTACTTTCCGCTAATATTTACGAACATCATACAATTTTAAAACGCTAATATGGTGCGGGCTTTGAGCAATCTGATTATTATTTCAGTAGATTTAAGACTGTTTTATTTTTTTAAATGTAATATACACTTTCTAATTTCTGTTTTATTTGCCTATTTTTTTTATATTGCGCTCATTTACTTTTCCTTATAATATTTTACAACAGTGGTCCCCGTTTTTTTCTGGGGGTCATTTACTTGCGTAATTTTAATTTTGAGTATGGAAAGTTGATCTTTAAATTTAGAATAAGTGACCACTCATTAGAAATTGAAAGGGGATGATACAAACAAATTCCCAGAAACGAGAGATTGTGTAAAAATTGATTGTTGATAATGACTCGAATGAAGCCCATTTCTTTTCCGGTTGTTCTATTAATGATTCTGTTAGAATTAGATATTTACAACCTTTTAATTTTGAGCGCAAAATTAATTCTGAGGATGAAATGAAACAAATTTTGAACCCCCGAAACAAATGGGCTACTTTTTGAAACAGTCACTTATACAGTCATGTTATACTGAGGACAGGAGACCGCTAGTTTTGTTTCAGTCAACAGGAACTGTTTACACTGTTATATTGATTTATTGTTTAATTTTTGTCGTGTTTGATTAGTGTATATACATGTAGCCATTAGTCCTTAATTGGACATAACAATTGCTTAATAAATATTATTATAATGATAAATTTTGGTTAATATTTTAAATTTTCATCCGATTTTTATGATTTTTGTTTTATAATGTTCCTTGAGAAAAAATGGAAAATATTGTCTAAGATCCGTTTTTCACTATCTCTAAGGGACCAAAAAGGGACACACCTTAATTTTCGAAACTTTTTTTATTTCTTATCTGATTTTGATGATATTTTTTAAATGGTTCTCCATAAGAAATACAATAAAGGTTATTCGAGGCATTTTTGTGTTACTTTTGTCGTTGCAGAGATAAAAGGGATTAAAGGGGCACATCAGCCATTTTGCAGGATGCCTAAAAATTTTATATTTCATCCAATTTTAATATTTTAATGGGGATTTTTTCTTTATTTTCAAAATCCTCCTGGCCCCCACCAGAATATCAAATATCCGCTCGGCCAAATTTTTATTATACGCCTCCCCTTTCAAATATCCTGGAAACGCCCCTGATTTTCCTTCCTCCTTTACTTTAAACGGAGCAATGCACAATACAACATGAATGTACAAGCATGCATTATAAACATTGCATATTTCTATTTGCACCTACAATTCAGTTTCTTCATTTTGCAGTTATGAACTGGGTGCACAGATTTATGGCAATGGTGGCCATTTTTGTGCTCGCATCAAACACAATAACAAATAGTATCTTTATGATGGTCTTAAAGAATACCACAGTGCTGGACAGGGACTGAGACTGCAAGGTGGAACAGCCAAAATTCCCAACAGATACAACCTTGACTATGTTATTTATTTAAGAATAAAAACATGAATTTAAAAATTGTGTATTTTCAAATATTATAAATATAATTGTGAAAATAAATAATCAGTCCCTTGTTTTACTGAAAATGAAAAATCATGCTTCAACAGTGCAGAAAATAAATAATCTGTCTTTACTTTCCACAAAAATAAATAACCCATCCAAAACAAATCCTCCTGGCCCCTCCCAGAATATCAAATGGTCGTCCCCTTACCACACTTCATAGTGATAGGGAGAAGTGACTTCTCTCTTTGAGGTACATCATTAAAAATGGCTTTTATACCAGGTGAGCAATACAGGCTCAGTCCTCTGAGGCTCTAGTTTAAATATGCATACATGTACATATACCCAATGTGTGTCTACTCAGTCCTGTGTGGAATTATGATTATTATAATAAAATACAAAGTACAGAGAAAATTATGTTACATTCCATTTTTTAAGGAATTAATATACAAAAACAAAGTTAAATTTAAAAATGAAAAGTATATGCAAATGTTTGATTATAAAAACAAATTGATAGTACGCTAGAACACGTTACCCACGTGCACAGATAGATCTAAAGTACTTTTCACCAAGCTGAGTCTCACATTATGGCATTTCTTAAAAAATCAAATAATGTAAAGAGAATATCATATTGAAATTTTTATTTAAACATACTTACGGCAACTAAATGTTGTGACATGTTTCCACCTGCTATGGCTTATTCTGTACTCATGTGGAAATTGACAATTTTGTGACAAATCTTAGGTTTTTGATAGGTAAAAAATAATTTATTTTCCAGTGATTTCATGTTAACTATTTTTCTACACTATATCAATTAGTACACACATTTCAAAGTTTAAAATACTGACCTCTAGAACCAAAAAGGTTTATAATGGGGAAGGACAGAAATACCTTGTTTTCCCACATGAATGGAAGGCAATATATCAAAAATCCGAAATATAATAATGTTGACGTACCATCATCTAAATTTTTCTTATCAACCATAATATTTGCTTTCTTAGTATTTTGTGAAATCAATGAAACTTGAGAGACTCAGATCGGTAAAAAGTTCTTTAAACAATCTACAACATTGCATGTGTATCAAACAAACCATGTCAGAGGAGATGCAATGATTAAGTGCATATTGGATAGGATTAAAATTTATAAAATCCAAAGACCCGTTACTTTGAGAAAATTTATGGACCGCAACATACTTCCTTCATGCACGTATGGACATGAGGATCTAGCAACCTACCAACTCTTATGTGGTTCATATTGGAAAGAGACAATTTTCTAAGTCCAAAGGGCCACAACTCTGGGAAAAATCAATAGACCGGAACACCCTTGTTTCGTGCTTTATACGAGGACCTAATAATCTCCTAAATTTCATTTGTATCCAACAAACCATGATAGGGGAGTTTCGATGACAAGGTGCATATTATATACGTCAAACTTTTCAAACCCAAAGGGATATTACTCTGGAAAATCTCAATGAACCGGAACATCCTATCTACAGTGAGGTTTACACATCATTGCCAGGGACTGTATAAAGTTCCATGAAGTTTAGACAAAGGACACAGGAAGTTAGTCGGACCAGACAGACAGACAAAGTGATTCCTATCCTATGTATCCCCAAAATTCGTTTGCAGGGTGGAAGGGGGAATAAAATTTACGAATGACATACACATGTAATCAATGCTTCAACCGAATTTATGATTTTGAGTCTGAGTCATTTGATGTGTTTCCATTAGTTCTATTCTAGATACGTCGGCCAAATTCATTGGTGTCCAGGGAAATCATAACAGTTGTTAAAGGGAATTTCCTTTTGAAATGATTTTGGCTGAATTTGCTACTTTTAGCAACAGCGGTCCGGATTATCAGACAATGGTGAAAAGAGACCATTCCAGCAAATTTAATCACCATTAGGCTTTCAATTTCGGGAGACAATATTAAGTTGGTTTTCTCATTATTATTTTCTGATAACAGCAGCCATATTAGTTGGGGCCAGGGACCATTCCACCAAAGTTTGATTTTGATTGGCTAAGTTGTTTCAGAGGAGTTGATTAAAATTTGAAAACGGTTAACAGACGGACGGACAAAGAAACAGACGACAGACGCCCAGTGGTGACGTCGGTTGTCGTGACCTAAAGTTAAGCACACGTTTAAAAGGAACAGACACTTGTATTGTAGTGCTGCCGTGCTGCCGATATATACTTGTGAAAGAAAAAACTAAAAAACAGTTTTATGGGTACTACACTTTTTTTAAATGACAAAAACTTGTCCATACATACGACCCGACAACAATAATTTTATAAATTGTTTCAAATCATCAAAATCCTGCATTCATATTTGTTTGAGCATTGCAAAGGTCGTCGGTGCTCTCGATCAATCCTATGTGTGGTGCTTTCAACAGTTATAAACAACCACATTGTATGGTTAAGAAAATCGGTGTATTTTATTCATTTCTATCTATTATCGTAATTGCATCCAAATACAGTTTAAACATGATACACTGTAAAATCTTTAAGTTTTAAGTACGTTTGTAAACATACAATTACCGCTCCTATTACGTTCGTTCGTCAATATCCTGGTCATCTCTACTAGACGTGATTGCGAGCATTACAAATTTGAACAAGAAAAACGAGAAAACAGTAGTTATGCCCCTGAAAACAAAGAGGATGAACAAGCTAATGAATACGAAATCTCACAAAACAACACAAACAATGAGAATGATTACATGGAAACGGAAATTACAAAAATAAATGCAATATTAGGTTCCTCAAACTGCATGAGGTTGGGGAATCTTGGAGATAATATTGTGAATATTTCAAGTTCCGTCGTTACCTTGGAAAACATAGAATAATTGATAGAAACGTTAAAGCTTAAAACTGAAAATGCGCATGTAGGAAAAATTGCTATATGTCTGGAAATCACAGTGACTAAATAAATGTGCATGCTACTAGAGCAATTGTAGCTACGAAATATCAATTTCCGATTGCGCAGATTTTGGTAGGCAAAATTATCCCATGGAGGGGCAACAGTAACTTTTTTCAAATGTTAAATGAATCGGCACAACATGTAAACAAGTTTCTCTACTAACTGTGCTTGCGAGACGAACAATTAAACTATATTGACCCTCATCACAAATTTTACAAACAAGATGTTATAAATATTCGATTTTCGATAAAAATGAGAGCAACGGAATACATATTAGTGAAGAAGGTGTGGAAAGTATGATAAATTTATCATAATAATATATAAATTTATTTTTAGGGGAGGCTGCTAGGTTCAAATTTGGAATAAAAAGGCAGGACCAGGATTTTGGCAAAATAAAGACAGGATCACTTTAAGTGTGAAAAAAAAATGCAGGTCCTGTGTCAATCGTGAAATTGTTTTGGTTTAATTGATAATAAAGATTTCGACCAAAAAACAAAAAAAATAGGCAGGTTCAAACGTTTGATCCTAGCACCCCCCCCCCCCCCCCCCAAATAAAAAAATCAAACGGTTGCTACCTACTAAATCAAATTAATTCTACGACACGCAACGTCCAATTTCGGATAGACTCCATCTGATCGCAAGTGCATCAGAAGTGACAATACGGCAATACCTTCAGCGGATCGCAAAAACAAACTCTCCAAATTGTAAAACTTGACTTTAGATTTAACTACATGTAAACCCATAAAACAAATAAGATAATACTCTTGCACTTTATCCTATAATTAATATGTAAAAAAAATACACAAAAAAAATCGTTGTGTCTTTAAGTTTTATATTTTTAGAATGTACATTTTGTTTATTATTTCTTCCCTTTTTGAAATTTTTTCAAACTTACTATTCTGTTTAGTTATGCTATATGTATGTTAATTGTATGATTATACTTTTATGTGATTTATATATTTTCTTTAATTTTGTACTCTTATGATAATTACAAACGATGTAAATGCTTCATCGGTTTGTTTGAATTTGTTACGATTATGCATAGGAATTAGACCAAAACTTTACTTGTCAAAGGATATGAATGTGAAATGGAAAGTATTATTATTATTATTATTGATTATTGTTTTACGCCGTGTGGGCGACATTTAAGCCATATCACGGCGAAAACTAATTAAATTAAGTATGATTAAAACAATTACTATCTAAAACGAATGAACTATTTCAAATAATATTTCAGGAAAAAATAAAACAATAAAACAATACAAGACAAACACTCAAAATCAAAAATAATATCACAGATGAAATTTGGAAAATAATATCACACTTTTCGTCCCACCGCTTTTGTAATTACTTGGTCAAATTCAGACTCGTTAAAATTTCTTGTAGGAGTAATGCCAATTGGGGCTATTCCAAAAACTTTACAATGGATCTAATTCTGATTAGGCAAAGCAAATTTGTAGACATGAGAGAAAAGGAGGGGGGATTTTATGGCAGATAGAGGAATTTATAGTTGCCATCTTTTCATTGTTCTATTAAAATTTTGATTTATCAATACAAAATTTTACTATAACAAGTTTGTATTGATAAATCAAAATTTGAATATAACATAATTCCTATCAATATTCCAGAATTTAATTTTTGTAAAAGATACGTTTGTATAATGCCAATTGGGGCTATCTCAAAACTTTACAGTGGATCTAATTCTGACCAGGCAAATAAAATTTGTAGACGTGAGAGAAAGGGCAGGGGGACATATAATGGGAGATAGAGGAATTAATAGTTGCCATCTTGTAATTCCTATCAGTATTCCAGCATTTAGTTTTCGTAAAAGATATAATCAGAAGATTCATAAAAAATGCAAGTGTTAGTATATACATATGTCAAACATTCTATCAAGAGGATGAAAGTTTTTTAAATTGTGTATGAAATTATTTCTCTTAAACTGAGACATTTTCTGAAGCAGATCCTGAAAAACGTTGTTGTATTTTATATAACTTGCAAAGACAATTAGTCAAAATTTAAGCTGATTGAAAGTATGTAATCATTATTTTCATCAGTAAGTTATCTATTAATATTACACATTTGTTCTCGGATCATTTTTATTAAAATATTGAAACATGAGGTAATAAAGCTAATTAGTTCCTGCATAATTGTCCGATTTTTCGTCATGGGTCAAATTTTTCATTTCACCAGTTTGATTACTGTATCACATGTGTATGATCCTTCTAGCTTTTAAAAAATACTGCAACTGTTTTACTTTTAAAAAATCAATGTTTTTTTTTCCATTTTTTCAGAAACAATTTGTATAAATCCAATGTGGTACAATGATAAGCACTGTAAAAGATAATAAAGTTTATACCATACACAGATGGAGATAAGATTTTTGAAAGACCACTAAACATGACCTGGTGTGTTGAATGTCACAAGCAAAACATGTTAATTAGCCTTGATATCTGGGAAAGTAATATCACCAGTACAGACAGATAAAGTGACTGTACTTCTCAGACTTTTTTATCCTCCCCAAAAAAATTTGCGTATAGAAAATTTTATTTTTAATTTTCACCCCCCCCCCCCCAATTTTATTTCAAATATTTTAACCCCCAATAATTATCAAGGCCCCCCTATAAATATTGACCGGTCCTTAAGCTAACATGCCTTATTGTCTTGTATTTGGATTGTAATTCTATGGTGGTTAATTCTGTTTCTTTTTTCGGGGTTTCCAAAAGAATAAGCCAGTTTTATAAACATTTGGTACATTATTCTAGAATGGATGGCCTCATAGCAAAATTTTGTTCAATCCTTTCACTGAAGATCCCAAGAGACTAGCCAAGTTGGGCTACCCAGTCAATAAATTTACTGCCTATTCTAAGAAAAGCGTATGACGAAAAGTGAAGACTTTAAAAAGATACTTATTCCGGGAAATGTGAGGTAAAATACTTGATGAGGGGGTTTTATTGTCTATAAAATCATAGATTATATAAACAAAATATTAATTTTAAGTTTTATCCCATTTAAATCCCGGATTTTTACCCATTTGATTTTCCTTGCACGTATTATACATTGTACACATCATAGACATAAGTGAAATATTCTTGGTGCATTAAATTAAAAGTATAATAAAGCTTTACATTCAGGTTTGAAAAAATTTTCACTAACGATATCCTACAATAAAAATGGTTTAATACATACTTTCATAATTTGGTGTCACCATTGGAGTTTGAAGCATGTCGGATCGACTTTTATAGTGTGGCATGATACCTCTTTATTAGTTTCCTTGACCATATTTAGAAAAAGTGGGGGGTCTCCTCTTAACCATTTTATGCTCGTGTCCCACGTTGGGAATCTGTTACCTTACTGTTAATTATTTGTTGATATTCTGACATGATATTGTACCGCTGGACATTACTACTCATGAATTACTCTGGGGCCATCAGCCAGGGCATGGTGTGGAGACCATTTGTGCTTTGTTTGAGTATACTTGTGATTTGTAACTGCACTCCATGTCCATTTTTCCTCAAACATTCCGTTAAAATTTAACGTGAACCATATACTGGATAGTTGAAATAAAGCATAATCAAATACTCCACAATGAAACAATCCACAACGTCCAGACTCTTTAAATTATCTAATAGGCGCTTGAAGCATTCAACAAATGCAGCTTGAAATGTAACCTGAATGTTGCCGAACGACTTTAAAATAGTCTGCTTTTTAAGTTTGTGAAACGGTGAAACTTGGGCCAATCGGATTTTGATAATGTTTTCGATTATTTTCTTTTTGTAAAATACTCATTAGAGCAAATATACTAGGGTGATAGGAATAAAATTACATAATAATGGAGTTACAAATAAAATCTACATTTACTACATAAATGGGGAAATAATAAAGATTGTATTTTAATTCATATTTAAAAAAATATGTATAATTCTTTATTCGTCTTGGTTTTTTTCAATAAAGATCACAGTACCAGTACTACATGTTTTTAGATAAAATGCATGAAATCTTGATATCATTCTTACTGGTTCATCCCGTGCCGTTTATGCCAGATTGTCAGTTCAAAATTTGTTCTGGATGATAAAACACACTAAACATGTGATAAGGTAATTAACACAGGACTTATTGATCACTCTGACACGTGCCGATAAAAAATATTTCAGTATGAATCTAATAATAATGCGATTTTGAATTCATGGGTTTTTTTTGCATTTTGATTTTCATTTTATGACTTTTTTCTTTATTTCTCTCACCCCTCTCCTTGATGTACAATGTATCTTGGCTGATTACCGCGAAAAAATAAACCTGTTCACAAAAGACAATAAAAAAACAACAATTAGATAAATAAAATATAAAATTAAAAAAAATAATAATAAAATATGCCTCGATTGTCCTTGAATGAGGAAAGGTTTACGAATAGACAAGATATTAACTTCTTGACAAAAAAAATATTTAGTACTACCATTATCATAAACCACCGCAAAGCAGTGGTATGGTAAATTAAGTATTCTTTTACAAAGTTTTTGACACAATCATTTTTATAATAGTAGTTAATATCCTTTTTTGTGTACTTTTTCGTCGTTTTTTTTGTACTCCCAGAACCATAAACCATCGCAAAGCAGTGGTAAGGCAAATTAAGTACTCTTTTACAAATTTTTTGACACAATCATTTTCATAATAGTAGTTAATTTTTTATTTTTTTTTAGTTCCACCAGTTCCATAAACCACCGCAAAGCAACGGCAAGGAAACTTGTAATTAGATAAAGTGTGTTAGAAACTAACGAAGTGCAGAAAAGGAGTGTTTGGATCTTTAGGTTCTATAATACTTATGTGAAAAGCTACTTTATTGGTAACCAATAGGAACTGACTTATTTATTTCTGAGAAGTGTCTACCTTTGCACTCGGTTTTATTAGGCATCCTTTCAACCTCTGCTATGTGAAGTATACTAAAGTGTTCCTAGTTTTGTTCTTTTGATGTTTTATTTAGAAGTACTCTCTTCATCGTAAATTCTCTTTTGTTTCTTATTTCTTCTCCTAATGACATTTTCTCAAAATCTTCTGGAGTTAACTGTTTAGCGTCTAGACCATTTCCTTTTGTTTTAACACTAATCATATCATCACTATCAATAGTAATCGTCATATATAGTTTTGGAGCGACATACGAAGACTTAATCATTTTAGCATCTTTTTTTATAGTCGTTTTCCAAGACTCCTAAATTATTACCATTTTAGTTTGGAATAAGAGGTCTTGATAAACAGGAATATGAAGGCTGTCAGTATCGGTATAGTAAAAGTCTTTATCAGAATCATTATTTGGATTTAAATTCATCATATATTCATACATTATCTGATGGCAATAAGATAATAGAAATGCTCCGTACTGAGACTCGGACGTATCTTTCCATCTACAAGCCTGATCGTGATCGAATTCTCATTTTTGTGTTATACACTTGAATTCATTTAGCGCTTGTTTGAGACTACCCATCATATGTTTCATTAGATCGAATACCCGAAAGTAACCTTTCTGTAATTCAGTAATACTACCATTGTTTATAATTATATTATCCGGAGCTAGATTTATTTTGTTCATATTCTTCAATAAAAAGTAGTGATCGAAGTTACTACCATTGTAAGCATTAACTACTAGCTTTTCTCTATCTATTTCCATTAGATAGTTTACGGCTTTATCAACAGTCATCTCCAGCATAATATCTGAATGACTCATCCTGTTTAACAAAACTTATGATAAAAGGAGTATGTACTTTATGTCCATCAACATCTTTCTGATAAGTCTCAATATCATAGTGGATTACATTATTATTCAAGTATCTTACTTTTTTTGTTTTTCTAATTAGCAATCTACCTTTCTTTTTGACTTTTGCTTGATAATATCATCTCATGTTTGGATTACAGTTATGGGTTTTCTTGTACTCCTTTCTACTTTGTAAACACTTGGTTGAACATGTATGATTAGCAGTATAATACGTTTCGTCACACTTAGAGCATTTTTGGATATCTTGGATCGTTACAAGAGTATAATGATCATCGGATAATTCGATCACTATTTGTTCATTCTTATTTTTATGTTCTTGTGTTTCCGAACAATAAAGATCAACAGGAATATAATGTCTGGAGATAATATCCCATGCGACATCAAACGGAATCTTAGTCTTTGGCGCTAATCGTACTCACTTCTAATCTGATCACAAAATGTGATTGTAGGATTGAGATTAGAAACAATACTCAGACATCGGGAAAAAAAATTGTTGTTGGTAGCTTTTAAGTATTTTCGTTTTACTCCATCCGAATTTTAAACTGCCATGCTGACCAACTTCTGCTAGAAACTAGGTTGGCTCACTTCAAAGGGAGAAAACCCAGTCTATTCAATTTCGTGCTCTGGGTTGTTTTTAACACGCAATTACTCATTTTTATTGTGTGAATACACTGAAATTATCTAGTGCAAAATAGATTTCTTTATCAACTCATACATTTGAATCTTGCTATCAAAATAATTCCATGAACACATTTATTTAAGGATTGACTGTAATTTTGTTCAGTCTATGAAGAAATAACGTCAATCACGTGTTGCACACTAAATAACCCACGTTGCGGGTTATTTGAAAGTGTCCACCATGTGCATTGAGGTTATTTCGAATAGACTGAAAACAAAATTACTGTCAATTCTTATAATTTAATTTCAACGGTTGATTTGACGTGTAAAACGTCGGGATTCCTTTTAATATAAAATTTAAAAAAATAATAATAATAATATGCCTGGATTGTCCTTGAATGAGGAAAGGTTTACGAATAGACAAGATATTAACTTCTTGACAAAATAATTTAATTTCAACGGTTGATTTGACGTGTTAAACGTCGGGATTCCTTTTAACGACGTCATAGTAGAAAGAAATATTTAGTCTTTGATATGATAGACGAAAAAATTAGACCAATCAAATGACGCGTTACATCCAATACTAAATTATTATGACATATTTTTATATATCAACATGGTTTGTACCAAGAATCATATATATTAATAAACGCGGATAATTTCTAAATTGGTCTTTGGCGCTAATCGATACTCACTTCTAATCTGATCACAAAATGTGATTGTAGGATTGAGATTAGAAACAATACTCAGACATCGGAAAAAACAATTGTTGTTGGTAGCTTTTAAGTATTTTCGTTTTACTCCATCCGATATCTTTTCTGTTTTTTCACGAGGTGAACAAAGACCATCAGACGATCGTACTAGTTTAATTCTCATTTCCACTATCTCATAAAAATAATCAGGTGTAGGAGCCAAGTGAAGTTCCATATATTGTTGATACAAACTAAGGAAGTTATTGACATCTCTTCATACTTTTTGTTAAGTAGTATCGGTATCTTCGTGAATATCCTCGATACAGGAAGGAGACTTATAACAAATATTCCAATACTTTTATGACATACATCAAAAAAGGTTTACATTCAGGATAAAATCTTATATTAATATCAGCGAATTTTTAAAAAAAAATTGCTGATTCAGCAGTCTCCGCAGGGGCGTGGTCACACTCCTGATTTTATTTTAAATCCCTAAAACCCAAACCTTTTTTAATAAAAGTCTTGGAAAAATAATTATAATTAAAGTATATTTGAAAGACTGTGCATAATGTATTTTAACCACTATAGGCAGTATACCAAGACACCAGAAATTGAAATCTTGTCATGATACCCTTGATGCATAGATGAGTTATTGTGAAACTTTTTTGCAATAAAGGATATAAGTCTGCTCTTCTTTCTTACAAAAAATTTAATGAAATCATGTCCCTACCCCTGTTGGCAGATATTTCCTATAATTTTCCTTAAAGACCATGGGAATGTGAGGAGTGAATGAAAACAATCATATCTAGTCTGAAATCAGCAAAGAAGTAATAGACAATGGTTTAGTATTAATCAGTTGATATCCAACACAAACTTCATGCAGTCTGACCAAAATCAACAGTACAAGTACAAATATATCTTTATGTCCATTCCACATTTTACAGGATGCCTTACACGGGCTCAAATATTTTCAGATTAAGTGACCCACATGCGAACAGTCTGCAGATGGTTACAGCCTATCAATTTTATACATTTTATCAATAAATGTACCAGAATAAACCTCAAAAGTAGCTTGTTTTAATTTTTCTCTAGTTTTGGTTTTGTTGAATTATGTTCCCTAGCATTATCAATTTACTGTTTTAGTCCATTAAAGGGTACAAAAAGGATGTAATCATAAGTTTTGCATAAAATATATTTCAAGTTGTCCATTCCATCAGATATAAAATATAAATTGGCAAGAAAATAAACTTTTTTATGTAAAGCAATACATGATTTTATGTAAATTTGGTGAAATATACTTACCAGATACAATTACTAAATAGAATATATATTCCACGTACTAGTATGGCCCATCGCAAATACGGAGGTGATTAAGATGATATGTAATCACCTCCCATGACTTTACCTGTATACTAGGCAAGAATCGGTTTTTAAATTTTGCGTTGAATTGGTCAGACGTCTCATCGACAAATTCAATCAAATTTATAGTTCCTTGAAAATATTTCAAAAGTAATTTACCGTGTTTGTATCTATAGTATGGAAGAGTCGGACATTCAAAGTTCCGAGTTTGTCGAGTCACCATTCTCATTACTCTCTGGTAGTGCAGTTACCGAAGCTTCGACAGTAAAAAAACTTCTAGAACAAGTAGTTTAAAAGAAATTATTCCTCAAATGGAGGAAACAGGTAAAACAAAGAAAGTTAAACGTACTTCTAAGTCAGCAAGCTTACAGGCTGAATACGATGGGAAGTTAAAGTCATTAGAAGTTTGAAAGAATTTTTGAACTCTTATCTAACTGTCAGAATATGGATTTTGTACCTAGATCTGACTGTCCTCAATTGGGTAATGTTCCAATAAGGGATCATCAGCCTTTAAATACACAGGGTAGCTCGACTGGAGCAATAAGACTAATTTTATCTCTCTATCCAAACGTGGATCAACATTTAGGGTCACCTAGAGTATCGAGAAATATAGATTTGGACGTGCGTTTAGAAATATCTCTTCATGTTGGTAGAGAGGAAAGGAATTTTTTAGATGTTCGTTCGGACCCAGAAAGCGATATTGGTGACAGTCCAGTTGGGGAAATTGTTCCTTCTTTTAACCGTAAATCAGATCGGTTTGTTAAACATGTGGTACAGAATACAGATGGTCAAGTTAATACTAATGACAAAGTAAATTGTAATGACGAATCGAGTCAAAATGGTAATGTCCTTTCAAAATTATTTAAGGAAGACATTGTACAAGAGCAAACAAATGTTGGTTTGTTGTTCGATCAGGCTCAAATTGACATAATAGAGCCAACATTCCGTAGTAAGTATCCTGATAGAATATCCGCATACAAGGAAGAATTTAAAAATTGTTTTCCTATTCATGAAAATTCTGTGCACTTATTACAGGTTCCTACATTAAATGACATTTTAGAACCCTTAATGAGAACAGACACTTGGTCCAAAAGCAGTTAAGTCTGGAGATTCACACAGACAATTATTCAATCAACCTTATAAAAAGATAGAAAAACTTGGTTTTAAAGGGCAGTTAGGCTCACGCATGAATATTATATCTCTTCTTTACATACAGCAAGCACTTGGCTCTTTAGAAAAGAGTGTAGAAAGTGGTAATTTTGATAAAGACAGTTTATGTGAAGGTATTTAAGATATTTTTGCTATGTCAACAAAATCACTTGACCAAGCAGGGCGCACAGGGGTATTTTTCCACCTAATTCGCAGAAAAAAGCTGCTATTCAGGACTCAGGTTTGTGGAAACTTAAAGAGTTAATAACCAAATGTCAATATCTTCCCTGATGGATTATATGGTAAAGCATTAGAAACATGTCTAGAAAAGCGTGAAGAACAGAAAGATCAACTGTCTGAATTATTACCCGAGTTTAACAGTACAGGTAACAAAAAGATAAAATGGGAACATGATTCAAAAGAGGTATCAAACAAGGTTCCAAGACAAACTTTTAACAATGATCAAGGGACAAGAAACTCATATACTAGAGGAAACAGAGGTGTTTAATCTGGCAACACTTATTTCAAAGGAAGGAAAACAAATATGCAAAAGGACAACAATTTTCAAGATGGAAGTAAAAGAGATGATAACAGTACAAAGAGTGTTACACAGTCTTCCTGGTGAGGATATCGGATCCCTAAGAATGATAGCTGACTCACAAGTAAGTCTTTTAATGTGTCCAGAGATTCCGGTGGGTGGTCGATTGTCAAAATTTTTCCACAATTGGAAAGCAATCACTTCAGATCAGTGGGTAATTTATATACTAGAAATGGAATACAAACTGGAATTTCTTCAGAAACCTCTGTTCACAGGTATAAAGAGGACAGTAGTATCTCAAGACAATCTTCCAATTTTTACGGACGAAATACAGCTTTCAAGGGAAAAAGATAGTATAGAAAAAGTTCCTTTTCCACAGTACCTTATTCCTAGTTCCAAGAAAAACGGAAATTAAGGATGGTAACAAATTTGAAACAAACAATTTTCTCAAGAAAGTTCATTTCAAAATGGACACAATGAAAACAGTAATGAATCTGGTGAAACCGAAAGATTGCGCAATATCTCTCGATCTCTCGGACGCGTATTTCCATGTCCCCATATTTCAAAACCACAGGAAGTACATGAGATTCTGTATACAAAACCAGTGTTATCAATAGAAAGTCATGTGTTTCGGCCCAACATTATGATAGAATAAATGAATTACATATAAAAAATATATCATTGTTATATTAAATACAAAAATTTTGAAATAACCATTTCAACAGCTATTTATAAGAAAATGTTATATTGCTCTTTCAAAAAACTGAACTGTTCAAGCTATCATATATTACATGTAGCAATTAAGCCAATTATGAATAACTGAAGTCTTGAACTGAGCAAGCTGCATATAAATTGCTCAATAACTAAGCCTATAAGATTGTACAGTGATTCATGTTCAAAATGTCAGCTTGTTCATCACACACAGGGTTCAAACAAGCCCCATTCCTCCTTAAATCTACCCATCCTTTTACATTTTTGTTAGTAACTGTTTCTAAGGTCTGATCTTTAAACCTGAATTCATCGTTTTTCAGGTCCACTGTCAACAGCTTGTCTTCAAAAAGTCGATCCCGATAATGCCACTGACTCTCATATCCACAACCACTGCCTCCATTATAAAATTTGAAGATCTCAATATTACTTCGAAAATTCTTCTGCCTTTAGTTTTAAGTCCGGTGCCGTTAGCAGAGACAACTTCTTGGTGGAGTGTTTTTAGCGGAGGTCTGGCCTTTACACCATTAATCTCTACGTTGGTATACATTCCTGACTCTGTAGTGGATGTGTTTATACCTAAGTATGCATTGTCCCTATCTCTTCTCCGTCTCCTGCTTCTCTTGAAGTTAAGCGGATTCGCAGTCGGCCTCTTCGCAGGCCAATTTTCATCTTTACGTCTTGTACATTCCCGGACGAAGTGTTCAACCTTTCCACAATTGAAACTTGCTCTCTTCCTACTTGCGTCTTCATATCTCCTCCTATATACAACCTTGGCACTAACCACCACTCTTAACGCTTTATTGTTTTCACCTTGGAGCTCTACGAACGACGACGACGAGGACAGGCTCATGCCCAAAAACTTCCGCAAATATGAAAAATAAGTAATAACAGTAATTAAGTAATTACTTTAGCAATACCTTTTGAAAATAAGTAAAAGCAATCATGGTTAAGTAAAACTAAGAAATAAATTACTAAAGTGTTTACTACAATATACTTATTCTAAGTAATAACCATTTACTAAGTAAAAAAAATTTTTAGAGTGTTAGTCAAACTGTGTTTGGCTCAACGCAAAAAGTGTTGTTACAGTGATACAAACATTTCCAGCCATTAATTGTCGCTCTTTTAGTTCTGTTTAGTCATTTGCAGTTATACAAGACTGACCTTGCCCTTTACAGTCATTTTTATAAGGTTTGCTACCCGTAGTACAGCTATCGCCCGAATTTTAAACTGGCATGCTGACCAACTTCTGCTAGAAACTAGGTTGGCTCACTTCAAAGGGAGAAAACCCAGTCTATTCAATTTCGTGCTCTGGGTTGTTTTTAACACGCAATTACTCATTTTTATTGTGTGAATACACTGAAATTATCTAGTGCAAAATAGATTTCTTTATCAACTCATACATTTGAATCTTGCTATCAAAATAATTCCATGAACACATTTATTTAAGGATTGACTGTAATTTTGTTCAGTCTATGAAGAAATAACGTCAATCACGTGTTGCACACTAAATAACCCACGTTGCGGGTTATTTGAAAGTGTCCACCATGTGCATTGAGGTTATTTCGAATAGACTGAAAACAAAATTACTGTCAATTCTTATAATTTAATTTTTTTGATTTGACGTGTAAAACGTCGGGATTCCTTTTAATATAAAATTTAAAAAAATAATAATAAAATATGCTTCGATTGTCCTTGAATGAGGAAAGGTTTACGAATAGACAAGATATTAACTTTTTGACAAAAAAAATTTTTTAGTACTACCATCATCATAAACCACCGCAAAGCAGTGGTAGGGTAAATTAAGTATTCTTTTACAAAGTTTTTGACACAATCATTTTTATAATAATAGTTAATATCCTTTTTTGTGTACTTTTTCGTCGTTTTTTTTTGTACTCCCAGAACCATAAACCACCGCAAAGCAGTGGTAAGGCAAATTAAGTACTCTTTTACAAATTTTTTGACACAATCATTTTCATAATAGTAGTTAATTTTTTATTTTTTTTTAGTTCCACCAGTTCCATAAACCACCGCACAGCAACGGCAAGGAAACTTGTAATTAGATAAAGTATGTTAGAAACTAACGAAGTGCAGAAAAGGAGTGTTTGGATCTTTAGGTTATATAATACTTATGTGAAAACTACTTTGAATCGTAAGACTTATATTTTATTGGTAACCAATAGGAACTGACTTATTTATTTCTGAGAAGTGTCTACCTTTGCACTCGGTTTTATTAGCCATCCTTTCAAAATCTGCCATGTGAAGTATACTAAAGTGTTCCTAGTTTTGTTCTTTTGATGTTTTATTTAGAAGTACTCTCTTCATCGTAAATTCTCTTTTGTTTCTTATTTCTTCTCCTAATGACATTTTCTCAAAATCTTCTGGAGTTACCTGTTTAGCGTCTAGACCATTTCCTTTTGTTTTAACACTAATCACATCATTACTATCAATAGTAATCGTCATATATAGTTTTGGAGCGACATACGAAGACTTAATCATTTTAGCATCTTTTTTTATAGTCGTTTTCCAAGACTCCTAAATTATTACCATTTTAGTTTGGAATAAGAGGTCTTGATAAACAGGAATATGAAGGCTGTCAGTATCGGTATAGTAAAAGTTTTTATCAAAATCATTATTTGGATTTAAATTCATCATATATTCATACATTATCTGATGGCAATAAGATAATACAAATGCTCCGTACTGAGACTCGGACATATCTTTCCATCTACAAGCTTGATCGTGATCGAATTCTCATTTTTGTGTTATACACTTGAATTCATTTAGCGCTTGTTTGAGACTACCCATCATATGTTTCATTAGATCGAATACCCGAAAGTAACCTTTCTGTAATTCAGTAATACTACCATTGTTTATAATTATATTATCCGGAGCTAGATTTATTTTGTTCATATTCTTCAATAAAAAGTAGTGATCGAAGTTACTACCATTGTAAGCATTAACTACTAGCTTTTCTCTATCTATTTCCATTAGATAGTTTACGGCTTTATCAACAGTCATCTCCAGCATAATATCTGAATGACTCATCCTGTTTAACAAAACTTATGATATAAGGAGTATGTACTTTATGTCCATCAACATCTTTCTGATAAGTCTCAATATCATAGTGGATTACATTATTATTCAAGTGTCTTACTTTTTTTTGTTTTTCTAATTAGCAATCTACCTTTCTTTTTGACTTTTGCTTGATAATATCATCTCATGTTTGGATTACAGTTATGGGTTTTCTTGTACTCCTTTCTACTTTGTAAACACTTGGTTGAACATGTATGATTAGCAGTATAATACGTTTCGTCACACTTAGAGCATTTTTGGATATCTTGGATCGTTACAAGAGTATAATGATCATCGGATAATTCGATCACTATTTGTTCATTCTTATTTTTATGTTCTTGTGTTTCCGAACAATAAAGATCAACAGGAATATAATGTCTGGAGATAATATCCCATGCGACATCAAACGGAATCTTAGTCTTTGGCGCTAATCGTACTCACTTCTAATCTGATCACAAAATGTGATTGTAGGATTGAGATTAGAAACAATACTCAGACATCGGGAAAAAAAATTGTTGTTGGTAGCTTTTAAGTATTTTCGTTTTACTCCATCCGAATTTTAAACTGCCATGCTGACCAACTTCTGCTAGAAACTAGGTTGGCTCACTTCAAAGGGAGAAAACCCAGTCTATTCAATTTCGTGCTCTGGGTTGTTTTTAACACGCAATTACTCATTTTTATTGTGTGAATACACTGAAATTATCTAGTGCAAAATAGATTTCTTTATCAACTCATACATTTGAATCTTGCTATCAAAATAATTCCATGAACACATTTATTTAAGGATTGACTGTAATTTTGTTCAGTCTATGAAGAAATAACGTCAATCACGTGTTGCACACTAAATAACCCACGTTGCGGGTTATTTGAAAGTGTCCACCATGTGCATTGAGGTTATTTCGAATAGACTGAAAACAAAATTACTGTCAATTCTTATAATTTAATTTCAACGGTTGATTTGACGTGTAAAACGTCGGGATTCCTTTTAATATAAAATTTAAAAAAATAATAATAAAATATGCCTCGATTGTCCTTGAATGAGGAAAGGTTTACAAATAGACAAGATATTAACTTCTTGACAAAATAATTTAATTTCAACGGTTGATTTGACGTGTTAAACGTCGGGATTCCTTTTAATGACGTCATAGTAGAAAGAAATATTTAGTCTTTGATATGATAGACGAAAAAATTAGACCAATCAAATGACGCGTTACATCCAATACTAAATTATTATGACATATTTTTATATATCAACATGGTTTGTACCAAGAATCATATATATTAATAAACGCGGATAATTTCTAAATTGGTGATGCATAACAGCTTCAGTGGTCAACGGTTAGATTAAGACGAATTAACAGGTGATCAGCAAGTATTTTAACATAAGAAAGGTAAATACATTATACTTGATAGCATTTAGTCGTTTTAGCATTAATCGTAGTTTATATAATATATATCAATGAGATATTGTCAAAGAAGAGCAGTAATTATTGAATCAGGTACAATTTTTCTTTCGGCATCCCCTGTCGCCATCTTGGATATCAGCTGATAAGTATGTAATTTGTGTTAAAGGTAACAACCGGGTCCTTCCTTTGAGCTTTCGAAACCATGTTAATTGTAAATGATTTTCATGAGCGAATATAATGCAGTTTTAATCAGTAAAGAGCTCTAACTTTATCACACTGTTATTTGAGATTAATACATAAGTAATTATGATGTACACTTCTTGGCCATTTTACTCATTTTTATATCTTCAGTTATATAATCGTTCCATAATGCATAAATAATATTTGTGTGTGCAGATGCAGCATATATATCGTAACATTGGTTATAATCAGTGATCAGTTTCCTACATTTGAAACAATCCAGAAATGTTTTTATAAACATGCAAGTTAAATTTATCGTACTTAAATATTAATTGATATTCTGGAATACATGTAAATATATATATTTCGGATGACAACCTGAATTCAGCATAGGTGTGGTTGATTTTTTATGTAAAAGCTAACTCATAATTAATCTTTTATAATGTAGTTCAATAACGACGTATTACTTGAGCATGTCAAGCCTAACTAAACTGAGCACATGTTTGAGAAGATGACAGTGATATATTTTGAGCAAGCATGATCCTTATATTAGAGCAATAATGTGATGTAATATGAGCATACTAGCTATAGACTATATTGAGACAAATATGACTTGGGCTTATGTCTAAGATGACAATGCTATATAATGTTAGAGTAATATAGAGCCTTGATAATTTCACATATAAGTTTAACCTTGATATATTGTATTGATTCTACACTACACATGCTACATGTATATATGAATGAGAAGTGCTATATATTAGAGCAAAGTTGAGTATTGACAATCTGAAAGCAATAATTGGGTTACCCGAATTGAGTGAAGTCCCTTGTTGCTACGGCTCGTTGAGATAGCACTTTTTTTAAAAAGTCATATAATTAATGAAATTGAGATAAAATAGATTCGGAAATTGTAGCAATGTGTAACAAAATGAAATTGACGGCGATGAAGTGGTTGAACAAAATCAAAACAAAGAAAACATGGCGTCTTTTTCTGAAGTGGTAACTGGTAAAAATCAAATCAATCAAAATGAGACATCTCAAAACAATGTTAATGATCCAGGAAACTTTGTAAAACTCATTTTTCCTAAAGACGAAGATGTCCATGGTTCGGTGAAACCCCCTAGGTCTCATTGGCTCACAAATGTAGAGATATATAATGCTATAGGTAACAAAGTCCCTGCTGAACGTATTAAAGGTATTCAACGGATAAGAGAAATGTGGCGCCTTTGTATGGACAACGAGGACAGACTGTCTTTGTTAGTGACAGGGCTACACCTACGTGGCAGGCAGGGGCCCCTGTACTCGCAAAATCTTCGAAATCCTGGTAGGATGCAAGAAAATACTATTCGCATTAAGGTGACAAATGTCTCTCTGTCCGCTGATGATGGCCAAATTCACAGAGTTTTAACTCTACAAGGGTGTGTCATTCAAAGCCTTTTCCGAGAATGTTTGAGAGTCAATGGCAAATTAACTGCTTGTCAGACTGGTGACAGGGTAGTTATCAGTAGGGTGCTAGACAAACCAATGCCAAGGAACTTACAGATAGGTAAATACATGGCTAGAGTTTTCCATGCTGGACAACCAGAGTTCAACAGAAGCATCAATTATGAAAACAATGTAAAAACTTGTCATAAATGCTTGCAACCAGGTCACTTGATATATGAATGCCCAAATGACTGGGTTTGTAAAACATGCAACAACAGTGGTCATAAAATGATGGACTGCCCAATTGAATTTCAAAGTGAAAATATAAATACAGAGAAAGATGAGAATGTCCTTGAAAATGAAATTGCAGATGTAAATCTACAGTCCAATGAAACTCAAACAAAAGAACACACATCTGAAACAACTGACAAAACATCTAATACATCAATACTGAAACAATCACAAAATGGTAACATATCTAGCAAATTTTGTGATACAAGGTCAGGTTCAGCTAGAAATGTACAACTACCAAATGTGAGTAACACAAGCCATGACAAATCACAACAATCGATTGATAAATTTGTAAGAACACATAAAAATCCAAGACGAACAACAGCAAGAAATCATACTCCACCTACACCTACTGAGAACATTGGACCAAAGAAAGCAAAAGCATAGAATATTTTATCATTATCTAGTTAAACAACTGTTGTATTATAGTTTCAAAAATTATATTTATGTAATTAAAACAAAAGAATGTACATTTAAAAAAAAATTGTGCTAAAATTTATTTATTCTATATTTTTAGATTATTTAAAAAAAATTATAAAAAAAAAATCATATATATGGGAAAATTTTCAAGCTCAAATACAGAGTTTAATCTAAATGATGATGAAACATTTTAAAACATTAGAATTTTTTTTAAACAAGATGTGGTATATAAAGATATGTATGGTGTTGAAAATGACATTGATTTGCATATATATATATGTGCATTACTATACAAATGTGTTGTTATATGTTAATTTTATTAGAAACAAAAATATGGTGTAACATATATGACGTAACAGGTCAAAACTTACATATATTATCAGAATCATGAACGAGCAAATTTTGCATAAACATTTGTTTAAGAATTATTATTGTATACAAAAAACAGTATATCAACTGTCCGTAAAAAACTGGTTTTTCCCTAAGCTATTTTTAGAAACATCACCTCGCATTGAACATAGGTCGGGTAATAATAGTTATTCATTGACCGTAAAACATAGGAGTTTATATTATACACTTTTTTGTTGCTTTATAAATTTCAAGCAAATATATATAGATATAAGAGTGTGCATGCCAGTTAGTACTGCATCGATATGGACATGGGCATGCATTACTATCTATCTGTTATTTGCCAAATGTAAATTAATAGAATATGAAATGTTCATATCTGAAATGAAAACAATGTACAACATCTACGGTTACACAGTACAAAGATCAACATGTGAAGTTAAGAGATTACACTATAAGATAGTGGATGAATACTTAATCAAATACTATTGTATACAGACAATCACATTATTTAAACAGTTTCGTATTTATTTGCGATACTGGTTTTTCCCATAGCTATTTTTAGACAAATATAATAGCTTTAAAAATTGTAAAACTAGCTTTAAACAAAAAAACAAGGTAGATTATATCCAGTTACCTTTATTTTGTTCAAAACCTGTATCCGCATGTATGTTAGTCAGTTATTACCTCCATTGTACACATATTTTTATAATGTTGTTGCGCGTGAATGTGATTTAAATATACATGTACATTATAAAAGCGATGCTTTTGGAATTAACAAAAACAAATAATTGTGTTATGTGATAACAATGTAAATTATAAACATAATTGTAAAAACAATGTTCTGGTGAAATCCAAAATCACTTACCTTATTGGAAATGTATACCTTCTTTACAAAACAGTCGTTTCAAAATCGTAAAAGTAATACAGAAAGTCATTCATGTCCGAGTTCAATATTAGTGTTTAAATACTTTCAAAATTCAGACTCGACTATAGCCTTCCTCATATATAAGTGCACTTTTCAATTGGGATGTTTAGAAAGTCCAATTCATACACTATTTTGTTCCAGTTTTTTTAGTGAACTACAAATTGAATGCTTAATACACAATGTAAAAATGTGATGAAACAAATCGTTTGTACCAGGGTACGGCCGTACATCACGAGTTAATAATTAAGGTGGCACGGCACTTTAAGGACCCCCGGTAGAATTTTTTTGTTTTCACATATTTTGTAGATTTTTTTATGCTGAATCTAAAAATGCAAAGGAAAAAGGGGGACACCAGGTTTGTTTTTTCGCTAGAGTGCCTTGAAATGTGCATTTTTAGGCTTAATTTGCACAATCTCGTGTATGACTATTGAGTGGGCTACAGCGTATATGAAAGAAAGTATAACTGAATTATATAGACAACTTCCTTCAATAAGATGTATGTATAGAATTTAACAACTTTTATCAACAGTTATTACTTGCATATGATACTTATGAGCCTTAAAAACCTCAAAATGTCCCATTTTATACGTTTGTTTTGTACCAAAAATATCAAACAAATCAACATTGCTTAGAAGTTCCCCGGTAAGATTTTTTAAAAAACGAATATGTTCAACTTATGTGTATTTGGAACATTTTGAGCCGAAAAAAGATGGGGGTCACCAGCCTTGTTTACTTGGTACAGCTCGACAAAGCTCCCCTGTACCCCTAAATTCGTGTAGGTTGAATATATGGAATTATGTTACCTATACTTTTAATTTTTCATTTAATTCTTCAAATCAAGTATTAAACGTGTTCAGCATAAATAAGCCTAATTTTTCAACATGATAACATATTTTTTTATAGTCGGGTTAAGACCTCAAACGTGATTTTTTGGACTATTACGGTATTTTTTTTTCTTTCGTTATCTCCCTTGATTTTTCGCGCCATTTATTACGACACGAAGAATCAACAACCATGAGATCGGATGGAGAGAGAAAAGTGGAAATACACCGTATACATGGATTGTAAGTTTTCATTGATGATATATTACGTAGATCTCAACATGATGTGTCATTCAGATAACAATTTCATTCATTTGATGGCTTTAATCTTCTGATATTAGACATTTCTTCTCCAAAGCGAATGAGAGGGGTCGTCTCAAAATGATAAATATTAACGTAGACAGAGCATGCAGAAACCCCATAATCACATCAGCGTTGCACATGCTTGCATTGGTGTCATGAACTGATTATGGTTAAGTGTTAGTACATAATGCACGTTTTTGCGATATTTAATGATTCACCACGCTCGTCTTGTAAATTCGTCCGGTCCATGTGGTCCGGTCGGAATAGGTGAGCTGTTTTTAGTTTTATTAGACGTCATATCAGTGTTTAGGCTCCTTTTTATATACTATTGACGCTATTTTAGTAATATTGATAACGTCTAGTGCCTGTGGTATAGCTCTACATGGGTTGGGACCCCTGAACAAAAAGCAAAAAAAAATATTCATTTCATGGACCTCCTGTCCTTGGCGATCATAATACTGGTATACATGTAACAGTATTGTGTACAATACTGGAATAAAATTCTGTATCCGTATTGTATTCCAGTATTGTGGTTTAAAAATAAATTATTTCAGGTGGCAAAACATAATAAATGAAATATGACATGATAATTTTGTCAGGTTTTAAGCGCTAAATCATAAAAATAGTAATCAGCTCTTTTATCATCATACATCATACTTTATGGAGTATTGACGCCACAAGATGGTTGCTGCATCTTTTGCCCTT
Organism: Mytilisepta virgata; assembly: GCA_028015205.1. Taxonomy (NCBI): domain Eukaryota; kingdom Metazoa; phylum Mollusca; class Bivalvia; order Mytilida; family Mytilidae; genus Mytilisepta; species Mytilisepta virgata. Next base: position 36,459,384 of record CM051520.1, read on the forward strand.
GTTCAGTTGTTGTAGTGTTGGCTTGGCCAGAGTATTGCCCAATTTGACAAAGTATAGGTCAAGAAATTCCAAGACTTGCAGTTTTAATGATTCATGGACGTTTCTCCCAAATATCTATCAAATTGCCTTATATTAACTATTCTGGGTAAAAAAAAAAGCTTAAACGAATCATTGCCATTTTGTACACCAGTATTGTCATGATTGTAGTCTTTTAAAAAACTGATTTTTTTTTTTACAATCATAAATAATTTTTTTTTATATATTTAGAAATATTTACCTATCCAAATGGAGATATCTTTAGAGAGTATCATTATTGCATTGTCAGCAAAATATCAAATTGCCTTATATTAACTAGTCTGGGTAAAAAAAAAGCTTCAACCAATCATTGCCATTTTATACACCAGTATTGTCATGATTGTAGTCTTTTAAAATTTTTTTTTTTTTTACAATCATAAATAATTTTTTTTTTATATATATTTAGAAATATTTACCTATGCAAATGGAGATATGTTTAGAGAGTATCATTATTGCATTGTCAGCAAAATAAAGAAGAAAAATATGATGGCTACAGTGCAAAAGTGATGTTAAGAAAAAAAAATGCATCAGGTAAAACAATATTAATAATTGCCATAAAGCCAGATAAAAAGTTATTTATACTAAGGTTTTCCTGAGGCTCTGTCAAATTTGTTGTATTCAAAGTTTCGACCACGATTAATTCCACTCCAGATGCAAATTGGACTTGGTTTTTGTCTCGCCTTGACGGAGTCAAAAGGCGAGACATAGGTATGCTGTTTCTGGCGGCGGCGGCGATGGCGTCAACAATGTATTAGTTTGTGATTAGCTCAGTTTTATGGGGATCCACTAGTGGTAGGTCAATGATAATTGGTATGCAGATGTATTACTATTGCCACATCTCATTGCCATGGAGATTATTTGGCTCCGCCCCCTCAGTCATGGTCTATTGACTTTGAATGGCTTTACATGTATTTTAGTTTGTGATTATGTCAGTTTATGGGGATCCACTAGTGGTAGGTCAATGATAATTGGTATGCAGATGTATTACCATTGCTTCATCTTATTGCCATGGAGATTATTTGGCTCCACCCCCTCAGTCATGGTCTATTGACTTTGAATGGTTTGCTTACTTTACATGTATTAGTTTGTGATTAGGTCAGTTTATGGGGATCCACTAGTGGTAGGTCAATGATAATTGGTATGCAGATGTATTATCATTGCCAAATCTCATTGCCATGGAGATTATTTGGCTCCACCCCCTCAGTCATGGTCTATTGACTTTGAATGTTTTGCTTACTTTACATATATTAAGAGTCAATAATCAAGATACAAAGGTACTGAAAAATATCAAACAGAGATGTATTCTAATATTATACATTGAATAAATTACTTACCGGTAGGTACATTTCAGAAATATTAAACAAACAAAATTATATTTTATTGGACACAAAGCCAAGCAAAAAAATGTTTGTCTCGCCATGATGAGGTTGGGTTGAAAAGCTACACATAGGTATGCTAATTCGTGCATATTCATTGACTGAATATTTGCATAACTTACATGTTAAAGTATTGCTATCAGTGGCGGATCCAGAACTTTTTGTAAGGGGGGGGGGGGGGTGCTGACTGACCTAAGGGGGGCCCACTCCAGTCACGGATCAGTGATTCCCTATATAATCAACCAAATTTTTCCCACAAAATTTTTGTATTTAGGTTTGGGAACGACTTATAATAAGTCAATGGTATTTGGTATCCAGTTGTATTAGCATTCACACATCTCATTTAAATCAAGATTGTTTAACCATGTAACTCAGTCATGGTTCATTGACTTTGAATATTTGCATAACTTGTGTAAGATCTTAAGGTATTGCTATTATGATTTCAATATTTGCATAATCAAAATTACAAAAAGGCGAGACATATCTCTGTGATAACAGTTTATTTTTTTTTTGTGGAGCATAGGAGAGTCGAGGACTTAAGATGGAGCAATCCAACATTCCATTGTCCACTAATATTAAGGTTCAGTGTGTTGTTTATAATGTTTTTTTTTACAACAATAACTTGTCAAACCTTCATGATATTTTATAAAACTCTGATAGTACATTTTTTGGTAGCATCTGAAGAAGAATACTTTTTCCATACTTTACAGACTTTTGTCATGCAGTAAACATGATACCATGATCTACACTTAAACTCTTAAGAGCAGCAATCTCAGCTGAGACGGAAGTTTCTGCAGAATGCTTTTGTAAAAGCTGAAACTCCAGAAGTATGGTAGAGCTAATGAAATGTGCATACTACCTTTAAATTACTTGTCGTTTGTTATGGTCCATTAGCTTTTATAGAAATCTTCTCTAAAACTACTTGGCCAATTGGAACCAGACTAGACCAATATCTGATGGAGCAGAAATGTTCAGAATAACAAGCCTATCATTCATTTAGACCAAAACTGTGGGACAACGCCTTTTAGGAGTTATTGCCCTTTATTGCCAATTTTTACTTACTTTATGAAATTTTGGCTAATATCTTTTACACTAATAGATTAAAAGGAAACTATACACTGCTATATATGGCCAAAATAATCAGCAGGATAAGTTCTTCAAATAAGTCAACATAATTGTCAGTTGGCTCTTTATTACAAATGTAGAGTTTTTTCCCTTGAAACACTAATTTTACCCTTTGTGGGTTTTTTTTGGGGGGCTGTAGTAGATTGAGTTAAACTGTATATAGCAAAAATGATAAGGACAAGATATACATGTACAAACAAGTCAACATGGCCGCAATTGTCAGTTGACTCTATAGATGATTTTTACCCAAATTTTGTGTTTTTTTGCAGAAATTTTTTTAGATTGAGAGCAACTACTAGCAGGACAAGACCTACTAATAAATCGACATGGCTGTGTGGTCAGTCGACTTTAAATGAGTTAGTGCCCTTGAATGGCAATTTTGACCCATTGTTGCTTTTTTTTCTAGTGACTATTAAAATTTCATTGATAAATTGTATAGCTAAACTTTTTAGTGCTATCTTAAATGGTAGACTAAAAACTTGGATGAAAGATAGATATTCTAATTCTCAATTTGGTTTCCGCGAAAACCATCGAACCACAGACAGTCTTTTTGTTCTAAAATCTCTTATTAACAAATATATACATAAGAATAAGAAGAAATTATATTTATGCTTTGTTGACTTCAAAAAAGCATTTGATTCAGTATGGAGAGATGGATTATTGTACAAATTAGCTAATCTAGGAATGGGAAAGCATTTATATTACACAATAAAAAATATGTTATCAAAGACAAACATTGCTCTTAAGTTAGAAGGATGTCATTCAGAATATTTCGAAATAAACAGGGGAGTAAAACAAGGGGATTCACTTAGACCTACTCTTTTCAACATGTTTATAAATGATTTAAGTTCAAACTTTGACAGGGATGATTGTCAACCTTCAATTCTTCTAAACTCAAAAGTTGGTTCTCTGTCATTTGCAGATGATCTACTTATCATTTCAGAAAGTAAAGAAGGTCTTCAAACAAGTGTAAATAATTTAAGTGAATATTGTGGAAAGTGGCAGCTAACTTTAAACGTTAAAAAGACGAAAACTATGATAGTTCAAAATAATTGTATAAATTCTGATTCATTCATCAGTTTTAATGATGAGAGAATTCAAAATACTTTTGTCTTCGAGTATAAATTTTTAGGATGCTTATTAAAAAGCAACGGTAATCTAAAGTCTAGTCTAAATGATCTAGCAAAAAAGGCAAGAAAGGTATTATTTTTACTTAGAGAAAAAGCCATGTCTATGGGGAATTTCCCAGTTAAAGTAATGAATAACTTATTTGATAAATTAATTAGACCAATTTTAACTTATAGTTCTGAGATTTCTTTTATGGACTACTATTTGCCCTTTTATAGGGCAAAAAAGAGAGCAGCCCAGACAAATAATAGAGTAGATTATATTTCCTTTGTGGATAAAACTTCTTTAGAAAAAGTACACTTAAGTTTTTGTAAGTCTCTATTAGGGACAAAGAAATCTTCTTCAAATATTGGTGTGAGAACAGAATTAGGAAGATATTCTATTGAAAACTTCATACATAGTCAATCACTTCTATATCTAGCAAGACTTCACACAAATGATATAAATCCATTGCTCAAAGAATCTTTTGAACTTACTAAAGCACTTGACAATCAAGGCACTTACAGCTGGTACACCTTCGTTAAAGATATTGTTTCAGAAGTAGAAAATGGAGACAATATTTCTAGTTGCAAGTCATTAAAGGATGTAAAACTTTTGAAATCTTCTATAAAAAATGGTGTAAATGAGAAATTTAAAAAGATATTTTTAGATAGAATAAATGGATATGATGAAAATAGTAAATTCTATCTATATAATAAGTTAAATCCATCTCTCAAAGGAGAGTTTTATCTTACAGATCCATTATTTTCAATTAGAAATATATTCACAAAACTGCGTATTAGTGATCACGACCTCGAAATAGAAAAAGGTCGTTATTATAAAATCCCTCGGCAAGATAGAATTTGTAAAATTTGCAAGACTATTGAAGATGAATCTCATTTCATTTTAAAATGTAAAACCAATAGTAAAATAAGGGAAACTTTGTTTAATAGTCTTAAGCTTGAAAATAGAGAATTTATAAACATGACAGATGATGAAAAACTGGTCTTTTTACTTAACCCAACAAATAATAAACATATTAGAATGGTTGGCTTCTTTTTAAAGCAGTCATTTGAACTGAGGGCAGAAGTCTCATAATTCATTTGATATGTTATAATGTCTGTTACTAAGGCCTAAATTAAAATATTGTTTGTTTGCCATTCTCCTACCCAGAATTTTTTATGTGGGTAGGTAGGTAGGTAAATTATTTTGTTTTTTTTTTCTGGAAAAATTAATATTAAACTTGTATACCTTCGAAACATTTCAATGTACTACCGGAAATCAAAACCGCAAGTAACCCGGAAATCAGCATTCGATTCTAAACCGCAACCGGCAAAATCCCGGAATAAAAAAAAATGTTTCAAAAACGGCAATAAAATTATTTGGGTCGTGGCGATTTTTTTGGGTCGGTCGGCTGACAGCAAACAAACAATATTTTAATTTAGGCCTAATACTTATGCGTATAATATTTGGTCTCCAAATTTGCTTTATATGTATTTGTATGTCTTTGTCACAAACTATATGTTTATGTTTAATGACAAATAAAAGTTCTCTTTATTAAAAATATTCTCATAACATTGTACAATGTATCAATTTTTGAAAAATGAATGAGTGCAATACAGGCTCCTTGTAGCCCCTAGTTTGAGAAATTTATCCAGTTAGTTTTTGGGGAAATTTTGGTTATTGTAAAAAAAAATTTTAAGAAAATTTTTCCTTATGACAAGTTTGGATCTTTGTGAAATTAATTCCAAGTGATAATTTTAACTTAGTTTTTCTTGCAATATAACAATTTTGAGAAACGTTGTTTTGTTTCAGGATTTCAATGAAAATTTATCTAAATTATACTGTATCTATTTCATTTATAAACATGTACTAAATTGTTCAAATGCCAAATAAGATAATCTTTATTTAACTGCCTACTGTTCATTTTCTTGGTTTTGTGAAGTAAGTTTAAAATATTCACATATCTTTTCAATTGTTTTTTTTTTACATGAAGTAACTCGAGGTTTTCCATTACCTGTCTTTTCTTTCAGGAGCATTCTAATGCCATCGGTGCCATTTCTTCTGTAAACCAACAGTAAAAAACTAAATGCTTGTAGCCAAGACCAGAATCTGCTATTTTGGTTGCAATGGGGTTGGAGATATACGTCGTGGTTCCAATTCTGAACTTACTTTCGATCGATTCCAGTAAAGGTTTGTGCTGAACAATGAAGTCTGGCTTGATGCAGAAGGAAGAAAATGTAATAAGAGAAGATTTAAAGAAGTCCACGTTGGATACCTTAAGAATTTTGGCCAGTGTAATAACATCATGTAGTGCATTATGTGCATCTGCTTCATTGTACCCATGTACAAATTTTTTAGCTAATGTGCATTGTTTATAATTCTGTAAATCTTTATACTGTTTTTTGAAGTGTGATAGGGTATCACCGATACCTTGAATTATTTGTAAGCTTTCCTGAACTCGATTCATTTTCGTCATGTGATTATAAAAAACAGGAAAATCAAAAGCATATAAATTTTGTTATTTCCCTATTTTTGTTCAACAGATTAGACTGAAAGGTTTTAAAAAAAAAACTTTTCCCTTAAAGGACCTGGACTTAACCTGGTTGAGGTTTTAATTGATGTGTTTAAAATACAGTTGTGACTATAAATGCTAAAGATTTTAGTGTGCATACTTTTTATATATAGCATGGTATAAAGTCAATGTTTGCATGTGAAGTCTTTATTTTGAGTATTTGTATTGTATTTTATAGCTTGTTCTAATAATTTTGTACTAGATTAAATATTTGTATTTTGATACCCCCACTGTAAGTGTTACCCTTGACCGTCCGTCCTTCCGTCCATCCCATTTTCGTTTCTGCACTCTTAACTTAAGTTTTCCTCATTCAAATTTTATGAAACTCATACACTATGCTTGGATACTACATGTACTATAAGCAAAAGGTCAACTTTATTTGGTGTATGGAATTATTCTGACTGGCAGGTTTCATCTGACATTGACCTTTTTTTCATGGTTCTTTGAACAATGATAAGTTTTTGTGGTTTGATCTATTTTGCAGAAACTATGAGAAATGGGGCCACTGTATTTGGTGTATGGTTTCTTATGACCTTGACCTCATTTTCATGGTTCATTGGTCAATGTTAAGTTTTCATGGTTTTGACCATTTATTGGATACTATAAACAATATATCAACAAAATTTGGTGTATGGAATGATTATAAGGTGTACATGTCTGTCTGGCAGAGTTCATCTGACCTTGACCTCATTTACATGGATCATTGATAATGTTAAGTTTGTTATACTTGTAGTAAAACTTTCATATCGCAGGCTTTCAAAATACAATTACGACAAGTGAAGCAGGCGAGACATTTCAGCTTGTACACTCGTTTTTATCTACTGGTAGTGTTGTGGCCTACTGTTATGCTATCAGAAAAATAATTATTGTGTCGAAGAATGTATGTATTGCTTATACACTATAAGAAATTTTTTATGTCCCATGAATGTCTCACTTATAACAAGTAAGAGAATAATCATATTTAGTAAGTTGGATCCTTGTAAAGTCTACATGTCTGTCAGGTGTCTGACCTTGACTTCATATTATGGATTTGTGAACAAGCTAATGTTTTAGTTGAATCTCAGATACTATATGCAATAGGTCAACTATATTTGGTATATGGAATGACTGTTTGGTGTACATGTCAGTCTTGCAGGGTTTATTTTACCTTGACCTTGTTTTCATGGTTGATTAAATAATGTTAAGTTCACTTTTTTATGCCCCCCCCTCCGCCGCTAGGCAATGGGGACATTAAGTGTTACTCATGACCGTCCGTCTGTCCTTCCGATTTTCATTTCTGCACTCTCAACTAAAGTTTTCCTCATCCAAATTTTATGAAACTCGTACACAATGCTAAGAATCAAAACTCACAGACAAGAGTTCAAATTTGGGCAGTGATTCACTAAATTTCTAGAGTTATACCCCGTTATATTTTTCAAGTACGCACTCTAACTTAAGTTTGCCTCATGCAAATTAACACATACACAATGCTAAGAACCACAACAGGCTGACAGTTTAAATTTTGGCAGTATGTCATTAACTGTTCTAGAGTTATGCCCCTTTACAACTTGGAAAATTGCAAATTTTTCAGTTTCGGCACTCTTAACAAGTTTATCTCATCCAAATTTTATGAAACTCATACACAATGCTTAGAACTACAACACTCAGACAGAGTTCGAATTTGGGCAGTGAGTCATTTACCGTTCTAGAGTTATGCCCCTTTTTAACTTGGAAAATTGTGAAGCTTGAGCGGGGGCATTCATGTCCTCAGACGCATTCTTCTTTTATTTTAGTTCTATTTCTCGGATATAAGCAGTAGTTCAGCTGTGTTTTGGTGTATGGATTGATTGTTAGATGTACAGGTCTGTGTGGCATATTTCATCTGACCTTGACCTCATTTTCATGGTACTTTAAGCCATGGGTCAACTATATTTGATGTATAGAATTATTGTAAGTTGTACATATCTGTCTGGTAGGTGTTGATTTGACCTTGAACATTTTTTTATTGATCTTTATAATGTTTGGTTTATGTGATGTCTAGTTAACCTTGATTATATAGATTGTCACCAGTCCCACAACTGTAATGTCTTCTGATGAGGCTGCTCACCTTTAGGTTTTTTGTGAGTAATAGCTCTAGGTTAACTATAGTCTGTTTAATTGTAAGGTTTACTTGTTCTTCTGGCCTCGACTTAATTTGTGAAAAGTCATTGATCAGACTTCAGTTTCCAGATTGATGTTGTTTACTTAGGACTAAGTAATATTTCTACTAGATTTTGTTTCATGTGTCTGTTAAGTGATATTGGTACCAGTTTTCCCTCTGTGCAAGGAGTATATCTTAACAAGGTATTATATGTTTTACCATGTTGAATTTCACTAACGTTACTTATTTTTTGAGAAAGTGACTATTAGGCCTGTTCCAAAATTTAATGGATGGGGGGATGGGAGGCACGCAAATTTATTTAATGTAGGTGGTTGCATTTTCCTTAAAATATTGAAAAATTGTAAGAATATCAAAATTTTTATTTTATAGGTGGTCGACAGGGTCTTAAAAAAAGTGCCTATAATGCCCCCATGCGTTCAATTCTGGAACAGCCCTCAACAAAACCTACTCCACAACTTCCAATTGTGCATTGATAAAAAAATTTTCATTTGTAAGTCTATTGATATCTCTACCACAAGTAGAAAGAAAGGTTGTAATCACTATTTTCATGTATTGATAAAGTATTTTGTTTTATATTTTTGATATTTTCACTTCTTAACAGCTTTGAATTGCTTTCAAATGTATTAGAGTGCATATAAATGTAATCAAATTGTTCCGCAATTATGTGCACTTAAAACGTTGTAAATAAATTGTGATGTCTTTTTTTGTGTTATTATTTTTGAAATCTATAAAACTAGTTAAAAGACGGAAATAGGAAACAGCAGAAATGATGGTCAATATCAAGTGTACCAGAAAACTACCAATCACTACCATAAAGAATTTTTTCTCTTAAATCAATATTTTTTTACCAATTATCATGTTCATGCATCTTTTCTTGATAACTATTCTAGATGGTCAGAAAACGAAAACAGTTAAATCTATCATCTAGGCATAGTAGATTTTTATTAAAGAAACTGAAATTACTGCTTATTGGAGTCATGTCTTTTAATGAAAATATCTATGGATTTCTGATGTTTTTGAATATCTTGAAAGTAATGAATATAGATAAACTTTATAACAAAAAATGATCAGCAAATAGAGAATACAAATAATTTTACTTGTTTTTATTTATGTGGCTTTAGATTACTGCCATGTGGAGGGCTAGCGGTTATATCGGGATGGGGTTGGGGTTCTAGAAGAAAAATGTTAACCTGAGTATTATATAAACTTCTTACTTGTTTCCGGTACTGTCAAAAGGAAAAATGGCCTTACATTAAGTTAATTTTCGTAAGTAATAAGAGTTACATCAAGCAGCATGTACTAAAATTTAAAAACAAATTTCAATAAAGCTAAATCCGGGTACGTGATAACTTTATTATATATGCACTTCAGTTGGTAATTGCAAGGCATTCAAACAAAGAGTGCACCAAGTCAAATAAGATTCTTCAAAGATCCATGGCAAAAGAAAGAAGAGGGTCTGGATGAGGGTCCTTCATTTCTGTATTCTTTAATTTTTTAGATCATTTTTCTCTATTCTTTATATTTTAACAACCCATTATTCTCTATTCTTTTATTTTTTTGCCCTATTTTTCTCTATTCTTTATCTTTTTTGCCCATTATTCTCTATTCAGTAAACCCCATCCAGACCCTCATAGCTATAGGACGACTTGCATCTTTATGTTTTGTAAATAAAATGCATTTTTTAACAATTGTAAAAATACATAAGAAAAGCTACAGGACCATGATTTGACTAGTAAGTACTATATATAACGTCGTTCAGAAAAGAAAATTCCCAAGCTGGTGTTGATTGATAATTGTGGATTGAAGTGTAATTTTGGAGGAAGTTGTTACAATTATTAAAGCACAAGTTGATGAAATTTATAATCGCTCTTTGTGGGGAATTCATTTTTACCAGGCGGGATTAAGCCATTTTTTTAAAACAGGGGGGGGGGGGGGGTTTCCAAGCATACGTCTCCATACAAAAGCATTAGTTGTCAAACAAAAAAAGGGGGGTTCCAACCCCCGGAATCCCCCCGATCCGCCACTGTTTACAGTATATTCATGAGGCAATGAATGCCCCTTGAAAATGTATGATATTTTTTTCACAGTATTTTAATTTGAAAGTTGGAAATGGTTAACATTTGTCACATTTCTCGAGTCTATGAAATAAATATGATTGAAACTAGACCCTTGTATATATTTTCCTGGTAAGCATTTGAAACTCCTTGGAGCCCCCAATTTTTTTTCAAATGAAATGAATGCTGAAACAGTTATATACCCCAAACTAAAACTAGACTAAACTAACAGTAAGATTATTATTTTGGAACTTTTACGGTAAATGACGAACCAAAACAAACGGGTCGTGTTCAAAATAAAAAATCTTGACAGGACGAAGTACAATGGACATAAAAAAATCGGAAGGTCTACCGGTTAAGGAACGAGATCAAAAGTTCAATGTAGGATAAAAAACTTAATTCACATAGTTTTTTCACTGCCCCCCCCCCCCCCCACCCCCCTCTAAACTTAATTGGGGAAAAATTGATTGACCTACATTTCCGAAGCAGCACCGTGTTGTGTTTCCCCGACAATATTTTGTAAAAAGACCGGCTCTCCACAAAAACAACACCACGACTTTGACAAAAATAAATCTACATCTATAATTCTCGTGCCAACAGTTTTTCTGACAACGTTACTTTGAATTTTGTTTTTGATTTTCGTTTGAACCGATAACTTTTCTTTGAATTTTGTGCAAATTTTGAGACGACCCCTGGCAGCCATTGTTTCTGAGTTCAAATGCACGCGCTCGGCGTTGGAAACATGCGTTAAAATATGCGCATTGTTAAAGGGCCGTGCCACCTTAACAAGAGGTTAAATAAGGTCACACATTTTACCTATTGTCGATTGAAAATTTGTATTTTAACGTTATAACAGATCGTATAGATAATTCAAAGAAATTGAAAATACTTTTTGAACTACCGGTATCATGACAAATATTAATTTGTGTACTCTTAATGTTAATGGTATGCAAAATAAAGAAAAAGGATTAAGAGTCATAGACTGGATTAAACGTAATACGTGCTCCATTGCCCTTTTACAAGAAACACATCTTAATGAAGACACAAAAGTAAGTCTTGGAAAGGAAACTGATTTTATTTTTTACTGCAGTAATGGCACTACAGCAAGTAGAGGGGTAGCGATCTGTATCAACAAATATGCAGATATTGAGGTTATTAATAAATTCTGCGATAATGACGGAAGGCTTATTTTATTAAATGTGAAAATGGACAGTGTCATATTGTCTTTAGTTTGTCTTTATGCACCAAATTACAGAACAGATAGAAATTCGTTTTTCAAGAAAGTAAATAATTTTATAAAGGAAAATTCTATAGGCATTACTTTGGTTGCCGGCGACTTCAATGAAGCGTTAAAAAACATAGATAGGAAAAGTTTAAATAAAAATACAAAATTTTCCGAGCCTGTTAATATTTTAAAAGCTTTTATGAAAAATCATAATTTTATAGATATCTGGCGTTTTTTACATGGAAGCACACAACAGTTTACATTGAGAAGAAAAGATAAGACACAAGCAAGTAGGATAGATTTTATTTTAATTGGAAAAGAATTTCAATCTCTCGTTGAATATTGTAAAATTAAACCTGCATTGATTAAAGTGACTGACCATCAAGGGATAGTATTAAACTTTATGACAGGGGCTTCTAAAAGAGGGAATGGGTACTTGAAATTAAATAATTCCATTTTAAAAGATATTGAATATAAAAGAACAATCAATAGAGTAATTGATAAGTTCGAAAGTCGAATAATCAATAGTGACAGTACCGATATCCGTCTATTATGGGACAATCTAAAAATAGAAATTAGAGACGAATCTATTCTCTACTGTTAAAGAAAATCGAAATTATCAAGGGAGACAACAAGAAAATTAGAAAGCCAATTAGAGCGCTTTACGACACTTAGAGATGCACAATTAAACGAAGATGAAAAACTAACAAATAATATAAAACAATTAGAGTTACAACTGGAAACATTTTATGAATATAAGGTAAAAGGGGCTCAAATTAGATCAAGGGGAAAATGGATAGAACTAGGGGAAAAGAATAATGCTTATTTTCTAGGATTAGAAAAACAGCGACAAGTTAAAAAATCTATTAACAAACTTAAAAACGAAAATAACGAAGTAACAACGAATGATAAAAAAATTTTTAGAAATGATAAAAAATTATTATAAACTATTATATAAAACTACGTGCCCAGATAAAAATTTTATACATAAGTATGTAGCTGATACTGTTATGGAAAGGGAGATAAATGTAGATGACTTTAAAAAATGTGACGGGGAGGTTACTATAGATGAATGTACTAATGCTATTAACATGATGAAGCTAAATAAATCACCTGGTCTAGATGATTTGACATTGGAATTTTATAAAACGTTCTGGGAAAAATTAAAAAACAATGTTAGTAAAAGTTCTTAATAAGGGACACGAGGAAAAACTTCTTTCGTATACTCAACGAACAGGTGTTCTATCTTTATTATTTAAAAAGAATGACCCATTATCTTTAGAAAATTATCGTCCGATATCATTATTAAACGTAAATTTGAAAATACTATCTCATGTGTTGGCACAGAGACTAAAAAAGCTTCTTCCTAGACTAATTAATGAAGATCAAACCGGATATGTAAAAAATCGTTTTATTGGATTTAATTTAAGGCAAATCCAAGATATAATCGACTATGCAGAATCATACGGAATAGATGGGGCTATTATATTTGTCGATTTTACAAAAGCTTTTGATTCTCTGGAATGGGAATTCATGTTAAGCGTTCTAAAGTATTTTGGTTTTAATGAATCATTCATATCATGGGAAGAAACACTATATAAGGGAATACAGACATGTGTTTTAAATAATGGATGGGTATCCGAAATTTTTGAAAACTCTAGAGGAATCCGTCAAGGATGTCCTTTATCTGCTCTACTTTTTGTTTTATCAGTCGAAATTATGGCCGAGCGATTAAGGCAAAACTCTGACATTAAAGGTATTCAGATTACTATAGACTAAAAACACATAGCATCAAAATATCACAATTGGCTGATGATACAACACTTTTTTGTAGTTCAAAAACGGATATATCAAAATCTATGAATATAATTGAAACGTTTGGTTCTTTCTCAGGTCTGAAGTTAAATCGTAGTAAAACAGAAGGAATTTGGTTTGGGGCGCTTAAAAATTGCAAGGATAAAATTGAAGACATACGCTGGACGGACAAACCCGTTAAAGCTTTAGGCATTTATTTTGGTCATGACAGAAACGAATGTGAAAAGTTAAATTGGGAACCTAAAATAGATAAAATGAAATCCTTAATTAAAACATGGGAAAAAAGAAAATTAACAATGGTTGGGAAAATATTGATTATAAAATCTTTAATACTACCAGAATGTACATTTTTGGCCACTTCATGTATAGTCCCAGACAAGTATATTAAAGAAATTGAAAGATGTTGTTTCAAATATATTTGGGAAGGTAAAAATGACAAAGTAAAAAGAAACACACTTATCGGCGAATATCAAAAAGAGGGGTTAAGAATGGTTGATTTTGACAGTTATTTTACAGCACTGAAAGCTTCATGGGTCTCCAAATTAATAACAACCAATATACCGAACTGGAAGATTATTCTGACCAAATATTTTAATAATCTTGGTAAAAACTTTCTCGTCTTTAACATGAATTTAGATAATATAAAATCACTAAAAGAACTTGGAAAAATACTGGATTTTTATTTACAAGTAATTTCAAGTTGGGTGAAAACAGGAGGAGGTTTAGTAAAATTTACCGATCACTTTTCGGATATCAGAAAACAGATTGTTTTGGGAAATAGATACATTAAATATTGCAACAGAAGCTTGTTCTTTCAAAATTGGATAGCAAGTGGATTGATTTATATTAATGACATATTGGATCGTGAGGGAAAATTATCAGAAGGTTATATTTTAGAAAAGTTAATTAATAAGTCAAACTGGATTGCAGAGTTTAAGATGTTAAAATCTTCCATCCCAAAAAAATGGCAGCAAGTTTTAAAAAAAGAAAACTCTGTAAAGAGTACAATCAATATATGTAAGGATAAATTGCGGTGGCGAAATAAACAAATTGAAGCAAAAGATATTTACAATAAAATGCTCTACACTTTTTTAGTAGATCAAAAAATATACAAAGCCAATCGGGATTGATATTTGGACAAGATATTTAAAATTGGAATACACACCACATATGTCGTCTGTAAATGATTTTATATTTAAAATTTTAAAAGAAAACAAATTGAAAATGTTCAGATGGAAACTGCTACAGTATATTATTCCTACAAAGCAGTTACTATTAAAATGGAAAATCGCTAAGGATAATAAATGTAATTTTTGTAAAACAGAAGAAGATTATTTGCACTTCTTTATTACATGTTCACTTTTAAAAGATTTTTGGGAGAAAGTACATTATCTTCTAACAAAAATCAATTCTCAAAACAAGATATTAGTAAAACACATGGTATTTGGATACAAAATATCAGATCATGGGTATAATGATTTTAACTATTTTTTGACAGTTTAAGGTTTTTGTATTTACAAGTCCTACTATGTTTCCGAGCAGAAATTGAAATTTTTAGATGTGTATGATCTGTTTATAAAAGAACTACGAAGGGTTATGAATGAAACCAAAACGGTTTCTCAAAATATATTTTTCATAAATTTAAAAAGATTGATATAATAGAAAAAAAAATGTTATAGATTATGTAGTGATTTTTTTTTTTTTTTTTATTTTTCTGAGTATTTTCCTGGATACTCAGAAAGCATTTCACAGGGATACTTCATTGGGGCTTGGACAGTGAAGTATAATTGTAACAGGCAATCTGAAGAATAAAAAATATTTATTGTAAAAAAAAATTAGGTTACCCGGGCACATGTACATGTGTATAAGCTGAGCATGTTAATCATGGCTATATGGTTAGGCTAACATAAATTGACCATATTTTTATCTTAATTTCACCAGGAATACTTCTAGTTGAGAAACTATACATATATCTTTACTTATAAATTGAGACATCCATCCAGAGAAAACACACATCTCCCAATTAATAGGTTATGAACAAGAATTTTAGAAGATAAATTCATACTGAATTTGTAATAGATATCAAGACAAGCTGGATCCAAATGTGGAACAATGAGGATGCTACGCCCGAGTTGATCCTCGACAATGAGGATACATCCCGACAGAACTAGGTCATTTGCAGCTATTATTACAGATGTGTCCGGTGTTGCTATACATATATCCCATGTCTAAATAAAAAGTATCACAAAATACCGAAATAAATTATGTAATAATAGTAATAATAGGAATAAACCTATGAAGAAAAACATACATGTATCATTACATATGCAAACTAGTTATTTTCGCTGATCTGACTATTTTTAAGGTTTTAAACATACAGTGTATGAGAATTGTAATAGAGAATACCTACTGCAGTGTAATTTTTTATCAAAAATATTTGGAATCAAAATGGTATTCCTATTATCCCTGTTTGCATGGAAATATATGAAATAAATGGGAGAATACTGTGCATATCTAAACCTAGCATGTCTATGTTGGAACTTGTGTTCTTGCTATATTTTATCTTAATAGTTAATATATTTATGCATTATGCATTAAATCTAAAATTTCCATCACACCTAAAAATGCGCCAAAGCAGCATTTGGTTCTTGTCAAAAGAGCAGACTACTGTGATAAAAAATATTTATGTGTGATAGTTACGGATACACATCAATATAGTTCATCATACTACATGTATTTCGATTTTGAATTTAAACTGTTTACATAAATTGTTCTATGTAAAGGCAGAACATCATATATTGTCAAAAACGTTGCCGGAATAATTTGCTATAAAGTCACATAAACAGATCCACAAATGTCAAAGAAGACCTCAAATGATTAATAGGTATCATATTATTAATTCTGCAAAAACAATTACTAGCAATTTACTCAAGTTTATGACTAATAAAAACTGTTGCTAGACATATATTAGATAAGGTACAATGGGTGAGAAGATGGAAACAGTTACAGAAGTAAAACCAGATATATATTTATAATAACCCTCGTCTTTTAAGATTGTTCTAAATATCATATTCATTCCACATTTTATTGCCATATATGGTGTAGCTCTATGTACATTGTTGCCAAGTAGGGTGCAGCTATATGCATTGTTGCCAAGTTGGGAGCAACTATGCATTGTTGCCAAGTTGGGTGCAGCTATATATACATTGTTGCCAAGTTGGGTGCAGCTATATATAAATTGTTGCAAAGTTGGTTAACCTTTAGATTAATGTCAAATTGATAAATGGTAACACAAATGTCAAACTTATTTCTAATCCCTAAATGAACCTCTGATTGTGAAAGTGAGCAAACATGAAATCTACATTGTACAAAATATCACCCTTTTACTATATTAAGGACATAAACAGTAAACCCAATAGGAAGTGTTCTAGTTGCAGTCTAAAGTGCTATATCACTACAGTTTTTGTCTCGCCTCACAAAAGTCATAAAGATGTGCTGTTTCGTACGACAACATCATCAATTTGTCAATATATAGTTGGTTGTAAGGTCGGTTAATGGGGAACCACATATAGACATTCAATTAATTTGGTGCGCAGTTGTATTAGCATTCGCATGGCAATTATTTGGATTGCCCCCCCCCCCCCCCGTTTATATTCTAGTGACTATGAATCTTCATTATACTGTACATGCTGTGAAAGTCTATGGGGAACAGTCAACATTTGAAAGTTTTGCATTATTCACATGCTTAAGAGATGCCTTATTCATTTAAACATTTAAATTATACTATCAAAATTGGGTACAGGTGAAACATATCTCCTAGTTTGTACTATATATACAGTTAGGTTTAAATCACTATAATTATCATTAATTCATCGGCCATCAGTACTTTGATTTCTGTCATTAGCGATATATACACCAACCCAAAGGTGACAATTTTTGTCAGTATTATGACACCTATTCGCCTAACACCATGTCCAGCACCCTTGTCAACTTGGCGACATCCGATACATGTTAATACAGTACTCTACTCCAAGTCTTAATATGGCGACAACTACATAATGTATCTGCACAGCGGATTTCCGAAGAAATATCAGAAATACAGTGTCGTGATAAATAGTCCTATATGTGTGAACACGTATTAATAAAACACTTTTAAAATCATATTTTAGTAACATACTCTCAAATGTTTTACCACCTTTGTCCAGTCTCGATTCAAATTGTTGAAAAATTATGGCAAGCTCTTCGCCTATTTTCTTTTGTTGTAGAATTTAAGACAAAAGCATATAGCACCTACCTTGTATGTGTGTGGGCATACTATCGATATATCTCATTTGGTTCTCTACCATCTTCTGTATACGATCTTTAAATAAAATTACAAAGTACAAATTGTTATAATTACTCTGCAAAAACCAAATTTAATCAAATACAAGTTCGTGTATGTATAATTGTGAAAGGCATTTTAAGGTTATAATACAATAAGAGACAGTCGGAAACGACAGCATTCCCCGCACTCCCCACATGCTGTATTCCTGTGCAGCTTTTTCACAAACATATCTTTAAATACAGGCCCACATTTTGGAAAATCAAAATTCTAAAACCTTACTGTACATCTGTCTACAGTGTATGAAAATACTGTATACAAATAATAGAACGCTTGACTGTCGGAATCGACAGTTACCCCCGCACCCCTGCAGTTAGTTGGGACACATACCCAAATGCAAAAATCTGTAACCTTATGCCCATTTGAAGATGTTATGTACTCATCCTATGAACAAATTAAATCAATAGCTCCAATTACGAATGAAAAAACTTTGGGTCACAAGCTTAAATTCACCCCTATTGGTCCCATGTTTTGAAAATCAAAATTTTAAAAATCTTTTTGCAATCTACATATTGTACTGTTTAGAAAACAAATGCATACGTTGGAAAAGAACAAGTTTATGTCACAAACTGAAATTGACAATATTTCAAATCCGAACCTGTGGTCCCCAGTTTTATATAATTAAAATTCTAAAACCTTACTGCACATCTACACATTTTGGATGACACTACTGTATAGAAATAAAATCCATAAATTGAAAAATGAAAAAGGAGTTTACGTCACAAGTTTAAATTGACGATATTCGAAAGAAGATCCCTATAGGCCCCAATTTCAGAATATTAAAATCCTAAATCCTTATTGCGCATCTACTTAATGTGCATGACAATACTGTATTGAAAAAAATGCATATATTGGAAAATGAAAGACAACTTTATGTTATAAAATTTAAAAAATTGACAATATTTGAGATTCGACCCCTTTAGGGCAACATTTTAGATAATTAAACTTCTAAAACCTTATTGAATGTGTAAATATTGTTCATAACACTACTGTATAGAAATAAAATGAATAAATTGAAAAAATAAAAGAGTTTGCGTCATAATCTCGAATTGAAATATTTTAAATTCGGCCCCTGTGGGCCCCAATTTTAGAAAATTAAAATTCTAAAACTTAATTGCGCATCTATATATAGTGCATGACACTATTGTATAAAAAAATTCATAAATTGAAAAATGAGAGGAGTTTACGTCGCAAGCTAAAATTGACAATTTTTCAAAATTTGATCCCTGTGTGCCCCGATTTTGGAAAAGTGTCTTCCAAAAATATTTAATGCAAAAAATAACAGGTTGAAAAAAACATTATAGGATAAATGAGAACACAAAATTTATAGATTTAAATGAGATAATTCAAATTACATATATCCTCAACCCAAGATTACACATTGAGTACATAAGCTTGGCTACTTTTTAAAACAGTCGATAGACCTGAGGACAGGGGACTCTTGAAAATTTACTCCACAATGTATATAAGTGATAATTGTGATGTTGTTTTCATTTTGTTATGTTGTGTCACATACTATGAAATTAAGTATTATGACAATAAAGATTTGAATATTTAAACAAGTGCCTGTGGGTCATCCAGCATATATGATATTCCAAATTTTAACTGACTTGATGTTGTAAAATTGTTTTAAATACTCTCCCGTCTTCTTACTTTGTTTTGTCATACAGTGTGCTTAAATTCGTGAGAAGTACATGTATACAAAAATACAAGTAATCTAAGGCAGCAACAATACGGTGGGGCTGGGAAGTTGCAAATTCTTTTTCGACGGGCAGAGATTACACATAACGAGGTCGGTCATTTTTGGGAGGTATTGCCATAAACACATGTATAGCCAGAAATATAAAACCAATTTTAAGACTAAAAAATCAGGTGTTTTTACAAGTGAGGGGAATTTTTTCCACACAATAATGCCATATCCGCGATGATGATACCATATATTAAAATCACAGCTCTCACTATATCAAAGTGTTTTCTGACTAAATATTATAATTTTAGAATTTTGACAACTTGGGCCAAAATCTAGAGTTTGTTACGTACATTATTATGTACTTCAAGTATACTTTCTCCCAATGGCTTGAAGACTTTATTTTTACTGGCCTCTCACGAATACTGCCGATTTCTATTGAACTCTATGACGAGATAGCATATAACCCTCCATGGAATGTTATTTTTATATTTTTTTCCGATTAGTAGAGCGACAGTATCCGACCTGCAGCTGTAAGAGCCGTCCACTCTAATTTTCAGATTTAGCAAGCGGTCACCTTGTTGGTAATCGTACTGTATTGGTTTTTATAGTGTGTTGTATACACCAGAGTGTCAGGATAGATACGGGAGAAGTTTTGGTACCCATAAAATCGGTTTAACCCCACCACTGTTCAGTGTCTGTAGCAAGTCCGACTATCCTGACTATATGTTGTGTTCATATTTGTGTTTTGTATTCTTTAATGCTATTTTTTGTCCGGGATCCTGTCAGTTGGGTTGCTTTGGTTAATTGGTGTGTTATTGTTGACCTTTTGAATATATCCCGTGTGTAAATAATGTCCCGAGTTAATTAGACAAAAAAGGGGTAGACTTCATAATTTGTCCATTATATGTCAGTTAGATCCTTTTTATAAAACTTTGAAACCAATTCTGTTGTACGGGTCTGAAACATGGGGATTTGGTAAAAATGATGTTATAGAGAGGATTCATTTAAAATTTTGCAAACTTTTACTACGTCTAAAAACATCTACACCAACTATATGGTTTATGGGGAACTTGGTAGATATACGCTTGAAATTGACATTAAAGTTCGAATGATTTCTTATAGGTCAAAACTTATAACAAGGAAAACAGTCACATTTTCATGATTGGTATATAAATTACTATATATTAAGAATTATAGTAATGAAAGAGCATCTCCATGGTTAAATCGTATCCGTACAATGCTTAATGAATGTGGAACATCTTTAAATGGACTTTACAAGATTGTATTTCTGAAAATTGGTTAGTTTAGTGGTAAAAAATAATTAATTGATCAGTTTAAGCAGAACTGAAGGTCATCTATTGAAAATTCGTCAAAAGGGGATAATTACAAACTATTTAAGCAAGAGTTAAAATTTGAGAACTATCTTGATATTTTAGAAGATAAGAATAGATTCGTGTTGCATGTGTAGATTTCGAACATCTAACCATAAACTAGCCATAGAAGTTGGAAGATGGCGTAGTGTCGATAGGGATAATAGATTTTGCCACTTATGTTCGGGAAGGGAATTAGCGGATGAATTTCATTATTTATTTGAATGCTCTAGTTTTGCTAATAAGAGCATATTCAACTATATCGGTCATAATTAGGTTAGGTAACTCTGTTTAGACTTTATAACTGGTTACCCAATATCGGTATACTACGGGTGCCTCTAAACACTGCTAAGGAGTCCATAGTGCACAAAGGACTTATGCCACTAAGGACTAGATAGGGTGCTGTTACATGTAATTTCTTTTCATATTATGGTAGATATTGATATTTAATGCATAAATTTCAAATTTTATAGAAAAATAATCACAAATAAATGAGTTATTGAACATTTTTTAGACACGTGCTTGTTTTTCTTTGATATGCCGAAAATCAATGAACCGTTAGACACGTGTCAAATTACACGGGAATCCTGCTATCTGTTGTGTTTAGTCGACAAGATTGGTAAAGTTGGATACTAGTAAATAAATTGTTTTTCAGATGATTTCAGTGATCAATTTTTATTTGACTTCGCACTGAATAAGTTGTTGAAATTTTATTCATGTTTTTTTTTCAGAATGAAGAAGTATTTTCTCAAGAGTATTTTGTAATTATTTCTTGTAAATAATAAATTTGTTTCCAGAGTAATATATCTAATGAGGGGTTTTTAATTTGATGTTCATATTAATAAATGACTGAAATATATATTTTTTTTAAATATTTTAATTCATATTCACACACATATACATGTATATATATATATATATTATACAGTTATTTACATTACATTTCATAGCAGTATCAGACATACAAATATTTAAAATCGCGGCTGTGTTCGGGCAACCCTTGATCTTTTTGTTTGACATGGTTTCTTGGCAAGTCTCTGAGGCAATGGCATGGTAAAGTCACACAGAGTACTTGTCACTGTTTTTGCTTTTACTGAAGTCAAAGTAGACTTGTCACTGTCTTTCATTAGTTTTTGAAAAAGGCGATCTTTTTGATCAGGTGTTTTCGTAAGCCAGCATTGATATATACAATTGGTGGCCCTTAAGATATCCAAACAGCTGGTAATTTCCTTGGCTGTACAGTTTTCAAGGCATTCGTACGAAGCATCACTTTTTTCTGTCAAAATTATATCTTTAGCTCATAATTAACATATACGGGATAATTTTCGTAAATAATGTGCGAAAAACTGTGGAACATTTTAAAAAACATTTGTCTCCTTTATATATTGAAAATGAAACTTCAAAGTTCGATAAATGATTTTTAAACTTCTTTTACTTTTAGAAAAAACAAATGACGAACAATTACAAAAAAATAAGTACCGTATGAAGCCTTTGTAAACAGCTATCAAACTGGTTGAAAACTAGTGGTTTTGATAAATTCAAAGGACGCCACATGATTTTTTTTTTCAATTCAATCGTAATTCGTACTAAGTATGAAGCAGTAATAGAAAGTGGAAAAGCAAACACCAGATTTTATAGTTTTTTTCAGAATTTACTCATATTTTTAGTGAAACCATTTGTATTTACACGCATTTTTGTCGGAATTAAAATAAAAACAAAAAAACTTATAAATATATCTATTCCTTTTGTCTTGGTATCTCTTACATAAACATTTAACCAGCTGACCACATTAGTTGGTGCACATCAAAGTCGTGCACCTATGGCAAATAAGTTTGTCGGGAAAGAAATAAAACAAAAGCAAAATTATTTGTCCTTTTAATCATTGTAAATAAGAAAAACACATTTAATTATAAAATATTAAGCATTAATCTTTTCCATACAATTGTTAATTACTTAAAATAAAAAGGTTATGATTGTTTAATCAGTTGTTATGTTATATAGCACGTGTCAATCGGTTCACTGATCTTCGGCATATCAAAGAAAAACCGGCACGTGCCTGAACAATGCTTAATTACTGGTTTATTTGTGATTATTTTCTATAAAATTTTTAATTTATGCATTAAATATCAATCTCTAACTTAAAATGTAAAAATAATACATGTAACAGTACCCCTTCTAGTCCTTAGTGGCATAGTATACGTCCTTAGTGCACTAAGTACTCCTTAGCAGTGTTTAGACGTACCGGGAAAGGGTGCTACTGGTCCCGTTCATGCCAGGCATTCATCGTACTTCGATAACTCTGTATTGATTATAATAGCAGGTACTACACGTCTTCACTTTAAAAACAAACTTTTTATTTGAAATATGTAGTAACATTTCACATAGATTATAATTCCAATATATGAAATTGTGACAATAATTAATAATATGAAATTTATAACCAATTTATACAAACTGTTAAAAGAACATAATTACACATGATAAAGGGTAATGGTGCAAGTTTTTTTTTTTATTTTTTAAGCCGCGAGAAAAGCGATTTTTTATTTTTTTGATAAAATTATTTTGAGTTTTATCTGAAGTAAATTTACATGTAAAGAAATTTGTTATGCGCAATTAACATGCTGTGTGTTTCAGGTAATTATAACTAATTAACGATTTGACATGTATATTGTACCTTGACTGGCCGGATGTTTATTGTTCTAACCCTTAATTAAGGTACACAGGTACATTGTATGTATACAGGCAAACCGTATGCTGACCAAAAACAGCGTGATTTCATTTTTAACGCTACATGTATTGGTAATTAATGCAGCATTTTAATAAAGAGGTGTGTGTGTGTTTTAGGGGGGATCACAAAGAATGCAGAGATGAAATATTTCAAATATCAGATAAGCAACATTTTAATTTATTTTAAATGAATAATTTATCTTTTTGGTATTTATATATAAAATATTTGACATATTATATGATTAATTCTATTTACTCGTATATATTTACTTTGTTATGACAAGGCAGAAGCTGATAAGGATGGGCGCCATCTTGAATAATAATAGTAAAAAATAACACATTTCAAAATAGCTAATTTTTAAATCAATTTGGAAGGGATATAATCAAAATTTAAATTATTGCAATTACGATATTTCGAAAAGTTATGAAGGTTTTACTCAAACATATGATATATGGAGACCAAAGGATATACTTTACTAGTAACATCCGAGACATAAAACGATATGTCTCTAGTAATATATCAGTATCTATAATATGCATATCCCCCCTTTTTATTATAACCACTTAATCACACAAACATTATATAATAAAATCCTCGATTGAAAAGAAATGATGTCTGTATGAAATGACCCGTCATCTGTGTTAGTTTCATTCGTTATTAGTATTAAATACTGGCAAAGGTGCGATTTTTTTTCATAATCTATATCGCCCTTGACGAAGATAAGTTAATATGCAGTGCAATTGGAAACTATACACTTATTAATAAGTTATGTCAGTTATTTATATATACATTATATCTCAAACATAATCGTTTGTTTCTATGCAAATATTTTGTATTTTCGCGCCTAGTGCCATTTCCTGTCATCGTCTCCATCTTGAAAAATAATAACAGATTTTCCGAAAATAGCTAATTTTCAAATCAGTTTGGAAGGGATATAATAAAAAATTAAAATATTACATTTACGATATTTAAAAAATTTATAAATGTATTAATTAGCACATAGCACCAAAATTTTTCCATCAGTTTTGGTTAAATCGCAATTTTATGTTAAAAACGACAAAGAAGCCAATTTATAGGAGTTAGAAGATTTAACAGCATGGACTTAACGAGAAAATAAGACAAAATTTTCAAAAGCATTTGGAAGGGATAAGACCAAGATTTAAACTTTTCCAAATAGCATAAATATATTTCTAAATATATGAGGAAGTACTATATAGCACCAAATTTTTTTGAGCACAAACTAGAAGTAGTTTATTTTATCGATTCTTGATAACTAGATTACTAGATAAACTATCTATGTACTGTAGAAAATGGAACATCGTTGTGAATTCGGATAATTCCGAAATGGATGGCAACGAGTCGATCATCGTTTCTATTTCGAAGATACTGAACTTGGAATTGTTAATTCTTATATATACTTGGGAATGTTACTGTACTTCAACGAAAAGTTTGTCCATACACAGAAAAGAGCGGCCCAACAAGGAGCTAGAGCACTATCATCTCTCATAAACTCACTCAATAACTTGTACATTAATTCGAATCGGAAGTGTTTCTTGTTTGATACTATGGTTAGCACCGTTTTGGGTTACGCCTCAGAGTTTGGGGATTTCATAAGGCACGAGATGTTGAATTAGTACATAACCGTTTTTGTCGGTATGCTTTAAAATTAGGTAGAAACACACCTTTATCTTTTTTTATATGGAGAGTTAGGCCATTTACCAATGTATATTGCCAGGAAACTTAAGATTGTTAAATACTGGCTACATCTATTAAATGACAGACCTAATATAGTGTATGATGCATACATTTTGTTAGTGAACGATGCAAATACTGGTAAACAGAATTGGGCATCAAATGTACGTGATATGTTTTTTGATCTAAGTTTGAATTGTATATGGTTAAACCAAGAGAATATTGATGTATCTTATGATTTTATTAAATGTCGTATTGTTGACCAATATTATCAAACTTGGTTTACTAGTATTGCAGAAAGTGAGAAGCTTAGCTTATACATGTCTCATAAACTTGTTTTTGATTTTGAATCATATCTTAATTATGACTTTGACACTTCTCTGTTATGTAAGCTACGCAGTGGTACCTTGAAATTACAAATAGAGGTCGGTCGATATGAGAATACACCAAGAAACAATCTGGAAGATGAATATCATTTTATTTTAGTTTGTCCTGAGTTTAGATTTTTGAGATGTAATTTTTTACCAAAGTACTATTGTTCATGGCCTAACACCCATAAGCTTAAAACCTTGATTACAGCCAAGTCTGTCAAACTTACTAAAAAACTATGTTTATATCTTAAATCAGCGTGGAATCATAGATCACAGTTGTTACAATTATTTTAATATCTCCTAGTATATACAGCTCTGTTTTGTTCTCTGCTTTTGTCATATATGTATTTTCTGTACTGTGCTATAGCATTTATGTTTGCTTATGCAATAAAGATTCATTGATTCTTGATCGCTCAAGTGCATTTCTATACAATTTACTTGGGCATGGTATAGGTGATGTGTGACGTCACCAAAGTCACGTGATGACTTCTATAGTTGGATATACATTAGACCTTGGTACAGGAACAGACCGAATGTTATTAAATATAATAGTCTGATGTCATCCGAATCTGTTTCTGTCCTTAGCAAGATCTTTAAATTTCTTACAATTGTTAGCAAGAGGGTATGGCCTCCACGTTGAGCACCTTTCATCTTCCTTTCATATGTATCGTACTTGCATATGTAATATTCAACTTTTACTATCTCTGTACCTTGTAAATTGTTATTTGAGAAATAAAGTATATACATAATCAATACAAGTGTACATTATAAATTTATTTTATAATACACATTGCAAGAAAAATTAATAAGGTAGATTTCCACGCATTATCTTATATTTATTCACATAGGTTTGAACTGGGACTATTATACTAATTAGTATAATAGTCCCAGGTTTGAACCCAGTCACCCGTTCAAATCATCTATCCGAATTTGTTTTTTTTAATAAATTGCGATCATACTTTTTATTGCAGAAATAAAACTTTTACCGACAGGGAGATTTATTCATGGAGTGCTTCATACTTGAACTATTGACTGAGATTTGAGATTTTTTTCATCATTTTACATGTTTTCATATTTATTTTTTTTCTTTTTGTTTTTATTTTCATTAGTGTTTAATACGATAAAATATATGATTTTTTTTCGGAAGAATTAAAAACATAATTTTCTGTGGTAATATTTCTTAGTATTATGTTCCAAGCCAATTCAAAAACAGGCTACAGATCTACTTTTGGGTCCGTCTAAATACTGCTATAGCCGAGGCTATGAGCAATTAGCCATACGAAAATCACTTAGCCCGTGTAGGAGTTGAACATTTTAAGTTTACATTTGTGCAATAAATACACCCTAAAAAAACAATAAATTAAAATATGGTTCGTGAATTTTTACATGTATATATAGTGAAGTTATTATACTTTTTCTTGGCACGTGCCGAAATTATGTCATCTTATCACCCGGTGTAATTAATTAATTAACCATCAGACTGGTAAGGAATTTGCCATCTATTGTAAACACTGATTAAATGCGGATGACAGACTTATATGGAATTTATCGTGAGAAATCGCATTTTAGTCACATATCTTTGTACAATTATTTCATCATTTTTTCTTTCTGGTAAAAAAAATGTCTAACGAAATACTTTACAATTTTAAATAAAAAGTTTTGAAGAATTGCATTCCAGAAACCTGTCATTGAACATTTGTTTTATTTTTTTTATTCTGGGCAAAAACAAACGAAGTATTATTACTTTGCAATTTTATATAAAATCATGTGCATGAAGAGTATACTTTATATTAAAAGATAACTTAAATAATTACCTCACTTAAGTCTTTCTACAGGCTTCTGAAAGTTTGGAATAATATGTTTCACTGAACCCTAAGTACGCCACATGTTCATAAAGATAGTATTTTAACAACTTATTATATTCGAGAAAAATTAATGATCTGGTAAATATTTCGGGTGTTCGAACATTTTGTTTTTAATTACTCAAACTTAAGAAAATTCTTTTGATTCACTGCTTTTATCGGAAGAAAACATACGTGTAAATCAGTAAACAAACATTTTAAGCAATAATTTAAAGATGAAAGAAAGATTGAATTCCTAGGTAACAAATAATTAGAATTATCAAGGTAATAATTGTTCAGCTTCATTAGGTAATTAATTCAGGTGATACTTTGACGGAATTCAGCACGTTTCAAGAAAAAGTGAAATATCTTCGTTTTATCTAAAAATCCATGGTGTTTCTGTGCTTTATTAATTAAAAATGTGAAAAAAATATAATGAAAATCACTTCCTATACGGGTTAAGTGCTTTTTAGAAGGCCAAGTGTGCTTAGCTCGAGCTATGCGTGGTTCAGACGTACCGTCAACTTTCGGGGAAAAACAACTTGCAGTTTTCAAACTCTACATGTACCGTTTAAAGACGGCATATCTTTTCGTAGGGATGGGAGTATGGGACAGTTACGTTATTGTGCTACGAATAGTTGACATTCTTCTTCCCTGTCATCTCATAGAATTTTGTTTCATTGCCGCATATCCATTATTTTTCATTTTACATTTCCATCACCATCACAGTGAAATAATTGCCAACTGTTATGTTTATGAAGAACTAAATTCATTATACAATTTTATACGCTTCATAGTTTATTCATTTATTTATGTTTTTCATTTTTAGAATTATTCAAAAATTCTGAAATAAGTCGACGTCGATGAAATAGATGACCGTTAGTTATAACAGGATTAATTCTTCCACATTATATACTGCTTCTTCAAACAAATCCCCTTAGTTCACTTGTTAAATGGTGTGGTACATGTAATGAACACTGAAAAAAGATTAACGACACTTTTGTATATTCTGAACTGGATAATCTCCGCGTGGTGACGTTTACACATGGTTTATTGCATGATTTTGATGTACAAACTGCCGTGCGGTCGCGAAAGCCGTATTAACATTTACAACTACATAAGATTAAATTAATTACAATTAAAGTCTTACAACTTTGCTTTACCTTGTCTAAAAAATGGAAAATACAGATTTTAAATATACTCTTCAAAAAAAGAAACGCATAGACAAAATATGTATGATTGAGATTTAATTTTTCTCTGTTTATGTCTATTTTAAGCAAAGGTGTTTTATGAGGCAATAACTCAATGCTAAATGATTTCAAATCAAGTGCAAAAAATTTGTTACTACTGATTATGGCGTCATTTCACGAAATTTTCGAAAAATAACGAAATTGACAAAAATCACCCAAAATATGAAAAAGAAAACTTTATTAATGGCCTTGATTATGTTCACCATAATTCGTAAACTTAAAAAAACAACGGAAATGAACCAATTTCCATGATAATCTGGACCATTTGCCCTTCAATTGTCCGTTCGAAAAAACACGAAATCGGTGTTTCTTTCTGGAAACTTTCCAGAAAAAGAAAATTTTAACTTTATACAGCTGGGTGAGTTGTTCCATATCTATTCTTTCAAATGAGACTGTTGGTTTTAATGTTTCGACGTTCACGTCAGTGAACAGGGACAAATAAGGGTAAAATTGAAAATGTCCCCTCTGGGGCCTCAACTTTGATAAAAAATTTTCAAAGTTTGATTTTTCGATAGATGAAGTTTTAAATTACCCCAAATAATCACACGAAGAGGGGATGGGTGCATTCCAGCGTAGCTGTATAATATCAAAAGTTTATGGACCAAGTTTACTGGTTAGCCGGTATAATGAACATTACTTTTCTATTGAATTGAATTGGGCAATTTCCGTTTGTTTGAAAGTGTTTGTTTTTTAAGCAAATTCTCTGTTGGTAATTGTTTTTATTGATTTTTTAGACCGAACCATATTGATATGCATCATGATCTATCTACCAACCACAATTTGAATGATGGTTATCAATGCTGAGGCCCGAGAGGGGAGATTTTCAATTTTACCCTTATTTGTCCCTGTTCACTGACGTGAAAGTCGAAACATTAAAACCAACAGTCTCATTTGAAAGAATAGATATGGAACAACTCACCCAGCTGTATAAAGTTAAAATTTTCTTTTTCTGGAAAGTTTCTAGAAAGAAACACCGATTTCGTGTTTTTTCGAACGGACAATTGAAGGGCAAATGGTCCAGATTATCATTGAAATTGGTTCATTTCCGTTGTTTTTTTAAGTTTATGAATTATGGTGAACATAATCAAGGCCATTAATAAAGTTTTCTTTTTCATATTTTTGGTAATTTTTGTCAATTTCGTTATTTTTCGAAAATTTCGTGAAATGACGCCATAATCAGTAGTAACAAATTTTTTGCACTTGATTTGAAATCATTTAGCATTGAGTTATTGCCTCATAAAACACCTTTGCTTAAAATAGACATAAACAGAGAAAAATTAAATCTCAATCATACATATTTTGTCTATGCGTTTCTTTTTTTTGAAGAGTATAGTTCCGCTGTACCTCTATAGTCGTAATAAATAACCGTCTAATTTTTCGAAGACTTGAACTATTAAAAAACATTCAAAAGCATTAATGGAAAAGTTATTCTCAATTAAACGATATTTGTGAATTGTACCCTTAGATGACATGTTACATTTATAATCAAATCAAATTAAATTACAAATTTTCATTTACATTCAGCATCTTCAAATTTAAATTTATCGTCATATTGAAAAACTTAAGTTACTGTTTAATTCAGGCTTGGGGTAATGATAATTGTAATCAATAATCAGCTGTTATCGATTACATATTTTACAAACAATAATTGTCATAATTCATCAGCCACAATCTGATTACATGTAATTTAGTTTAATCAATTACTTTTCAAAATTCCTTGTAATCCTGATTACTTGTTCATTACATTCTGATTACAATGAAAAAAATTCTCAGATTGTGTTGATGGTCAATAAATCATGTCTTAAATGAACATTTGTATTATCATATTTAATAAATATATAACTTGATACCAAAGGTCTGTTATCTTAATGATTTTTTTTAAACTTGTGTGAGGACATCATTACATGTTGAAAAGTAGAAATGATTGGTATATTACATGTATTAAGTAAAACTCACTTGTATAGAAATTTGGTTTCTCTCATTCCGAAATCCCTGGGCAAAAATCCATAAGATTTATTTGAGGTTAATGAGGACAGTTAAGACTCTGAGTTTGATTTTTATTGAATAATCCAAAAGAAATATGAATAATAATTAGGTCTTTCCACTTTCCGTGGAAAGACCTATTGGTTTTCTTCTTCTGATTATTTTTTTTCTTCCGCCTAATTTTTTTTTCCTTCGCTGTTTTTTTTGTTTCGCAAGATATCGCTTAGACATATGGTATATGATATCGAACAGTTAATACGCTTTTGAAACTGACACCGCGTAACCAAAAACTTTTCCATGTAAGGGTTACCTCCCCGAACACTGTTTTTCTTGTTATTACTTATACGTCGCAACCGCATAAGAAACCGACTAATTTATTTTACCAAATTGCTCGTTATATCCTCAGGATGATTTGATAAATTTTGACCGAAGCTATCCGGAGACTCCATATGAGAGTTATTTCCCTTCAAAAGACTTTTACTTTTGGTGTATCATACAAATTGTTATTTAGAGTTGAGATATCAACATGAAACTTTGTATTTAGGGTCAATGACCCCTAACAAGTAAAATGAGGTCAAGGTCAAAGGTCAAGGTCAAGTTCTAAATTTTGACTTTTGCTTGTTATCGCTTCTCCTCTGAAACGGTAAAAGATAGCTGATAAAATATAATGGGGAAAATGTTAAGGACGTTGAGACCTAGCTTTCTAACATTTGCATTAAAGTTGTATGATGTCATTTTATAGGCGTAATTGCCCCCAGAACGTTTAAATTTTCGGTTTTTCGTTTAATTCTCAACAATGGTACATGATAAAGGCATGGGGTCTTTTGGTCTGACATCAAGGATTGATAACCTTCAAATTGGCGTCAAGGTCAAAGGTCAAGGTCAAGTTCTAAATTTTGACTTTTGCTTGTTATCGCTTCTCCTCTAAAACGGTAAAAGATAGCTGATAAAATATAATGGGGAAAATGTTAAGGACGTTGAGACCTAGATTTGTTAAATTTGCATAAAAGTTGTATGACGTCATTTTATAGGCGTAATTGCCCCAGAACGTTTAAATTTTCGGTTTTTCGTTTATTTCTCAACAATGGTACATGATAAAGGCATGGGGTCTTTTGTTTTAACATCAGGGATTGATAACCTTCAAATTGGCATCAAGGTCAAAGGTCAAGGTCAAGTTCTATTATTTGACATTTGCTTGTTATCACTACTCCTCTGAAATGGTTGTAGATAGCCAAGGAAATGTATTGGTGGAAATGTTTAGGACATTGATGCGCAACTTTGTTACATTTGAGTTAAAGTTGTATGACGTCATCTTTTGAGAGTAATTGCGCCTAGAACGTTCAAACTTAAGGTTTTTCGTTTATATCTTGACAATGGTACATAATAATGGCATGGGGTCTTCTACAATGACCTCAGTGACCAATGACCTTGAAATAGGTCACAAGGTCAAAGGTCAAGGTCATGACCTATATTACGTATTTTGCATTTTTAAACACTTTATAAGGTTTTTTTTCCAGATTTTTAAAGCAATTAAAGTTATTGAAAGCGTGAAATTCAGGCACTACCTTTGATGACGTTATTTCTGGCAAGGTTATTATTTATGTAGACGTTTTTAGACGTTTTGAGTATATTGGAATGTTAATTAACGTGACAATGTTACAGCCGATGAAAACGTCTAGAATTGTCAATTTATAAGGTCACATTAATGACGTTTTTGATGTTTATAGTGCAAAACAGTATAATTCATCACAAACATTTAGTTAACCAGAAATAAACATTTTTCTTAGTTATTCAAACTAGCAGTCCATATATTTTTTAACAATTGTGAAATTACCTATCATATCAAACCAGAAGTGATATTTGTAATACGGGAAGTAGCATAATACCTCCCTTATTTCAATCAAAAGTACATAGAACCATATATTTTTGCAATCGCTGAAAGCTTAGCTATGCTCTAAAACCAATAATTACATTTTAAACCTCATTTTTGCTATCAACAAATCTGCAATTGAGGTGGAAAGACCTTCAATTGTTCTCTGAACAATTGGTTTTTAATTATTTTATGGGATTATAAAATTTACATTTCTGATATCATTAAGATTTGAAGTGAAAAGGCTTAACATTCTCTGGGTTTTTTTTATCAACAAGGGGAAATATTGAATTCTGTTTTATTTTGATTAATTTTTTTTTCAATGAATAACAATTTTATTGAACATAGGTCTTGCATAGATAATTCATATTAGTATTAGTTTAGATTTAATTGATTTATTTACTTCTGTAAAAAATAAACTGTTATAAATTTACAGTAATGAAAGTCCTCATTAGCCTAACAACAAGAGGCTCCCAAGAGCCTGAATCGCTCACCTGTTATATTTTGTGTACCGGTAGATCTTGCATCAATCATTATTTTTGCTATTTAATGTATACCGTTGCAAGTTTCTCCTTAATATTGACCTATACAGCTTAAATATAGAATCCTGAACCCAAATGGACACGATCGCTAAGGACTTTTTCATTGGTTTCTATGGACCTTTTCAATGATCTTGACCCTTGACCTTTCTTTTTGACTTGTACAGGTTAGTTATAAGGTCCTTAACCCAAATATATATGGTTGCTAGGGACTTTTTCATTTGTTGCTAGGGACTTTTCATCTTTTGCTATGGAAATTTTCAATGACCTTGACGCTCCATTTCATTTGTACAGCTACCATTTAATTTATTTCAAGTAATGCCCTAAACATCTGTGACAATGTCGGACCATTATTTTCTGTTTACATGTAAATAATCTTTCAAGGGCAAAAACTTCTATAATGGGTCAATTGACGATTTTGGTCATTTGACGTATTTGTAGATCTCACTTTGCTGTTCACAGTTTGTCTTTATCTATAATAATATTCAAGCTAATAACCTAAAACTGCAAAATTTCCTTAAAATTTAAAATTCAGGGGCAATAACCCAAAAATTTCATGACAGGTAGATCTTGACCTCATAAAGTGTTTACTACTGTCAGTTTTGCCTTAACTGCTTTAGTTTTATGAGCCAAAAAGTGCTTTTTCACCTATGTTATATTTTTAGCCAGGACAGCCATGTTTCTCGATGGACAAGAAAATAAAACACAAAATATATACTAGTTACCCTAGGATCTTTCAGCATAAATTTGGCTGAAATTGATTCTGTAGTTTCAGAGGAGAAGATTTTTAAAAGTTTACAAAGATGACGAGAAAATGTGAAAAAATTGTCTTTAAAGGGCAAAAACTCCATAAGGGGTCAATTGACGATTTTGGTCATGTTTACCTAATTGTAGATCTTACTTTTCTGAACATTTTTGTTCTTTACAGTTTGTCTTTAACTAGAATAATATTGAAGATAACAACCTAAAACTGCAAATTTTCCTCAAAATTAACAATTCAGGGGCAATAACCCAACAAAGGGTTGACCGATTCGTCTGTAAATATCATAGCAGGTAGATATTGACCTGATGAACATTTTTACCACGTGTCAGTTTTGTTATAAATGCTTAAGTTTTTGAGATAAAAGCCAAAAACTGCAGTTTACCCCCTATGTTCTATTTTTAGCCATGGCGGCCATGTTTCTCGACGGTCAAAAAAATTAAACATACACTTTATTCTAGATACCCTAAGGATCATTCAGACTAAGTATGGCTGTAATTGGTTCAGTGATTTTAGAGGAGAAGATCTTTGAAAAAGTTTTCGACGGACGGATGACGGACAGACGGACGGACGTACGACGGACAGACGAACTGACGGACGACGGACGGACGTACGACGGACAGACGGACGGACGGGCGTCGGACGGACGACCGAAGCCAAGTTATGACAAAAGCTTACATGTCCTTTTAGGACAGGTGAGGTAAAAAGAATTGTACATATTCATGTTATACTTTTCTTTAACCCCGAATTACAATCCTTATTGTGATTATTGTCATCTTTGAATTGACAGGTAGGAGACCAATTATTTTATTTCAATTACCAATTGTATGTAGTTGTCCCTCAGGGCAATATGATAAAAGATCAATCAGACATGTGATAATTTATCAATTAGCACAAACAAAAATTGTGACAAATGTGTTGTGTAAAATAAACAAATGTTGGTATATATAAGTCCATGTAAAATGCAACAATATTTAATACTTATATTTGGTTTACGATTTGTTAAACAATACTATTACAATTTTAGATATGTTTTTTTTTCACTGGTAACTTTATTTCATCTATATTTTATCTTCCAGAAAGTGCTACAGTAATAACCTTTATTCTTTAACATCAATCAAATGGGTTCTTTTGAAATTCATTGTAATCAGTTGTAATCATTACTTTGTCAATGTAATCATTGATTTAATTAATTAATTTGAGAAATGGTGTAATCAGTAATTTAATTTAATCGAACAATTGACAAAGTAATTGTAATTTAATTAATTACATTGAAAGTAATCATACCCATCTCTGGTTGTAGTAGTTTTATTTCCGATATTTTTAGATACTAAATAACGCAATATTTTACAACAAGAGTGCACATGCTGAAATGTCTCGAATGCTTTATTAACCATGATTGCTTTTTTGCTGATAGTCCTAGAGATTAAGATTGTCTACAAGAATCACATAAATTGAAAATTATCAATGATCCATGAAAATGAGGCCCAGGCCAGATAAACCAAGCCGGACATACATGTACACCTTACAATAATTCCATAAGCCAACTATAGTTGACCTATTGCTTGTAGTATTACAGGAAACAGACCAAACCATGAAAACTTAACATTGACCAATGAACCTTGAAATGAGGTCAAGGTCAGATGTATCAAATATAGTTGACCTTATTGTTAATAGTATCAAGAATAAACTTAAACAGGAAAACTTAACATTGACCAGTAAGGTCAAGGTCAGGTGAACCCTGCCAGACAGACATGTACACCTTATAATCATTCCATACACCAAACATAGTTGATTAATTGCTTATAGTATCTTAGAAGAGAACCTAACTACTGAAACTAAACATTGAACAATGAACCATGAAAATGAGGTCAAGAACAAATAATAACTACCAGACGGACATGTACACCTTACAATCATTCTATACACCAAATATAGTTCACCTATTGCTTACAGTATTAGAAAAACATACCAAAACACAAACACTTAACATTGACCAATGAACCATGAAAATGAGGTCAAGGAAAAATGATACCAACCGGACAGTCATGTACACCTTACAATCATTCCATACACCAAATATAGTTGACCTAACTCTTATGGTATTTGAAAAACAGACCAAAACACAAAAATTTAACATTCACCAATCAACCATGAATACGAGGTCAAGGTCAGATGAAACCTGCCAGACTGATATGTACCCCTTACAATCATTCCATACACCACATATAGTTGACTACTGCTTATAGTATCTGGGAAACAGACCTAATTCATCACTGATCCATGAAATGAGGTCAAGGTCAGTCGAACCCTGCCTGACGGACATTTAAACGTTGCAAGGAACCTATATACCAAATATAGTTATCCTATTACCTATATGGTGACCTCCTGATTGCTGCAAAGCTGCCTTCTCTATAAATCAGACGACTTAGAAGTATAGCTCTATAGCGTTTAAAATGTTCAATAAATAAGCTCACGAGTGTTTACGCGATCTTGTTAACGTACTCCGACATTTTACGTGTTCTAGAAATTCTAAAAGTTCGAACAACAAGGTACTGTAAAAATCTTTTTCATTTGTTGCAACTTCTTTTTGGAACAGACTTCCGGACCATTTCAGAAAAGAAAATAGTTTCTCGCAATTCAGAAGTCTAGAATTGTTCGGTATGCCGCTGTTCAGCATGCAAAAGGTGCTACTGCTTAGTGTTATTTAATTCTGCATGAATCCATACCTTTATATGTTTTAAGTTGCTACTCCGATACTATATAACCCCCCCCCCCCCCCCCCCTTCCGGTATTATAGGATTCAGTCTGTCTGTCGTTCCGTCAGTCTGTCCGACATCACGTTGTTATACACTTGAACAGACGTTGGGGACGACCAAATTTGAAATTGAAAACATTTTTTAACAAATAATGACTGTGAAAACAACAATATGCATCTATCTCTATAAATCCATGTAAAACAACTGCAATGACAATTGAGTTGCACTAAAAACAAAAAATTCCAAGACTAGTAATTTTTCATTATTTACAGGAAATAATAGGATTGAGCTTGTGGAGAAATATAAAACTTTTCGGCATAATAATTGATCTAGAATCGAATTTCCGAATCAATGGGGATTCCGTAAATGCAAAGTTTACCCTTTTAATGTTAATAAAACGAAAGTAGACTTAAAAAAATAATATATCAATTTTTTTATTTCCGTTATTCAGTATGGAGAAACTGTTTTGAAGAAAATACAAATTTGACATTTAAAAAATATTTTTGTTCAAGTACAGCAGTTAAATGTTACCTTCCTTCGGCAAATCTAAAATAGTCAAGTTTTTTATGTAATTGTTTTTGTAGAATTTCCCATGTTTTTCTTTATGACTGACTAGTGTGCGCCAATAGAGTTACATTATTAAAATAAAAATGTCGTGTTTATCTTCGATATTTATTTTTTCTAATTTTTTTTGGAAAATCTTATAATTTCAAAATGTGTTGTCTTGGTATATTTCTGCTTAGCTTATTACATGAGTTATACTTGTAATCTTGTGACATTTGTTTGTTATATTCCATCCTGATGTTGTTTTGCCTTTGGATTTTGATCTTACAGACTTATTCCACTGTTTTGTCTCTTCGGTATTTCTCAAGACATATCCACAATTTGTTTTATAACTTTCACCATAAAAATGCGTCTATCAAGCAACCATTCTTGCACGTGTAAATAAGAAAACGACTTCCTTGTTGAGTGTAAAAATATTGTATTTTAACAATTTCGTTAATTTGGATAGGAAAAAAGGTAGTGTTCATGTACAAAAAATGTAAGATAGAGAAAGACATGTTTACATACCTGTTTTCCCTTTGTTTTCTAAGTATTCAGTAATCTTATCAACACAATGTCTAAGTTGTGGGGTGATGAAAGTAACAAAAAATACAACTACAACAAAAATATAGAATTGATCAAAGTAAATTATCTCAATAGTACATGTGTCAATGAAAGGACATGGTATGATTTTGCCTGATATTCCAAAATAAAAAAGTAATCAAATACTTACTCTCAGCTATCATTAAGTACTCTTAAAATTCTGCATTTTAAGGATCGTGTTTTGTTTTCAACAAGAAATGTCTATAATAGCGGCAATATGCTGTCAAAGATGACCAATTTTGAAGAAATCAATGTAAAGCACTAAATTTCAATCATTTGTGGAGCTTTGAATTGATACTCGATATGAGCACCAGCCTTGCCCAAAAAGATATTTCACTGAAACGTGTCTTTATTTAAGACAAACATTAGCTTTTTGGGAAAGGCTGTTGCTCATAGTTGTTTTGACCAAAATCTAATGTAAAAATCTTCCAGTCTTTGATTTAACAGTCGTTCATGACGGCGCTGTTGCATCATGGGAAGGACTTTTTTCCAAGATTTTGAAAGAAAATTTCTTAAAGAAGAGAAAGTTTTTTTCTAAAAAAACTTTCTTTATACAAATATATATAATTAACCAGTTGTATATAACAATAGCAAATACCACTACTGATAGGAAAAATGACTGAAAGACCAATGTCATTGGTTTTTTATTGAAAGGGACATTATTAACTGTAAATGACTGCAAACGTTGTGTCAGACAAAATATTTGCTGCTAGGGATGAAATGTGACTGCCTCAGGCATTTTTAGCTGTGGTTCAAACAAAGTTTACCTGACACAGGGCTTACATGTACCTGTGTTGTGGCTGTATAAATCTATTTGTGACAACGTTTTTTGCGTTGTGATAGACTGAATATGACTGAATTAACGTTTTACATGTTGTTACAGACATATTTCGTTGTATCAAACATCATGTGGTGATCTTTTTTAACTTTTTGGATGTTAAGATTCAAAGAATTTTATTGAAAAAATAATCTTTATGAAATATGTAGAATAAACGAATGAAGACAATTTATTTATCTCAGATTGCTTATAAAATATACAGATAACAAGTAATCTGTTTCATATATATTTGAATTTTAACTCTATAAATTTGAAATAAATATGTTTATAAAATATTAGATGTTATGACAATGCCAATCTGCACGATATAATTAGTAGACACCTTGCAAGACAAGACAAGACAAGACAAGATTTTATCAGAACCTCAGATACACAGGTGTACAAGAAAACAAAATAACATAGTATTATAAGACAAGCATATACATACACAATATGTGCATTTACAGGAGAATAATCATAATAACAAACCCAAACCTATAAAATTCTGACAAGTGAATTCAAGAAAGAAGCTATATTTTTGTACAGTTCTACATGACAATTCATTAGCAGTCTGTATAATTTATAGGGATTTTCAGTATAATATTTAGGAATGTATTTTCCTCTAATAATCATAACTTCGTTTTTTGTGCAAGTAAAAAGATAGTGGACTTCATCTCCTACATCAGAACCATATAGATGGTAAATTCTGTTTTGTTTTGGAGTTCCATTCCAACGGCCCGTTTCTACCGGAAATTTAATATTAGAAGATCGAAATTTTGCAAACATAATTCTTTCACGTGAATTCAACTTAAGCAAATATTTTTCTATGCAGAATTCCTTTTTGGACTCGGAATAAAATTCACCCTTCGATGAGTTATGCATTTGTGAAAACCAGTGCTGTATAAATTGGTCTTTTAACCATTGTCAAATAATGTTTTTCAAAAGATCACGTTGTATGGGAATTTGGTAATACCAAATGAAGCAAAGACCACTATCGTCAAGTATAAACTTTACATAAGAAATCCATTTAGATTTCAAAGGGTCATCCAAATGTAATCTAAACATCAATCTATACATAATTAATGACAACTTACTAGAATCTGCAATTAAACTATTCCAATACAAAACCATTGTTAATTTAATCACATTTAAAATTGGGAATCTACCTAACTCCCCATATACCATATAATTTGGTGTACTAGTTCGGACTTTGAGAATATTTTTACAAAATTGCAAGTGGATTTTTTCTATACTATCTTTGTTTTCATATCCCAAAGTATGTCTAATTGAAGATCAGTTGGTACACTAATATTCTTTATTTTCTTATACAATGCATACAGCAACTTTTGCGCCTGACTTATAAGCTTTTTCAAGCTGTACAGAAACTACCGTTGTAATTGAAAAGTATACAAAGATAAGAATATGAATCTACTATCTCGATATTTTCACCATATATCTTGAATTGATAGTTATGCCTCGCCTTTCGTTTACTGAATATAACGATTATCTTGCAATCCCTTTGCCGATTCTGACAGTAGAGCTGAATCATCAGCATATCATATAATAAAAAGTTTTATATACACATCTATAGCTTCTTCGCATAGTTTTGTAATATCATTTAAATACTGTACATTATTATTAACAAAATATGACTCGAGACCATTCAAAAACAGAGAAAACAAAATAGCGAAAAGTTTTCTCCTTGTTTTACTCCTATACTAGGAATGAAAAAAATCAGAGCATTCTGTACCTTTTTTAACACAAGTCTTGATATTTTGATACATATTATATATGAAGGTAAAAAAATTTCCTTTAATATATTCTTTCTGCATTAAGTAAAAATATAATACAATAAAGTCATGTGATTTTTAAAAATGACTGAAAATACATGAAATTAAAGGTTATGTATGGTCAATAAGAATGATAAAAAATAATTGGTTAATAAATTCAGAACAAAATTTAAAAAAAAAAACAAACAAAAAAAGAGTGAATAAAATGTATACCGATCAATCAAGAAACAATGTGACAACTGGAATATCTTTATTCGGTCAATGAAATAACTAGTTAAAAACAGGGGTTACGATACGCTTCTTTCTTCTCCCCCCTTGGCAGATTAAGCTGAAATTTTGGGTCCCTGTGGTACTCATTTTTACATTTTTACTCAATGCAGATAGTCTAGCTGTACCAAGAAGAACACAACGATCAGATGTCGAAAATGTAAACAAATAATATTACGAAAAGCGTTGAAAATTGCAGACTATGCCACTAGACTTTGCTCCCAAAACACAAAAAAAAACAATATTTACGAACAGTTTACTATTTCTAATCAAATTATTGAAGTTTTGGGTTATTTGCTTCGTTCAGACTATGGAATGGTAAAGTACGTTTCTGGGTTCAGTTTTACAAGTCGAAACAGTACAGTGTTCATTGGTAAATAGTGATGTCATGAGAGGGATGTGACTGCTGTCAGCTGCAAGATTTCGCCGCGAGTGGTTTACAAATTTCTGGCTTAATGTACCATGGGTAAAGAGGGAGAAGCGAATCGTAATCCTTGGCTAACGAAGGTGGCACAATTCATGCTCGACCAATTAAGAAAAGGTTAAGAGGTGTAGCAAGTTGACCACATGATGATACGAATGTATATTTCTTGATTTCCTTTAATTAGTTAAAATGACCTAGTGCTGACACAAAGTGTGATATAAAAATTAATGATGATAATTTTATGACCTACATAACAGGTGCCATCTTAGGTTCTTATTGAATAGACAATTATAATTTTTCACAAGAGGAGCTGGCACCTTTTAAACCTTTAATTTATACATATACATATCATATTGAAATGGTATTTTTATAGTATAATTTAGGAGAATCATGTTTACCCAAATGTATATATTCTCACTATTTGTAATGAAGTGAAAATACGAAATATAAAGTCAATATATACTTAATTTCACCTCAAGTTTGTAATTATTTCTATTTTTAATCCTACCCAGCCAGTACATGTAATAAAAACGTACAACAAAGACA
Organism: Mytilisepta virgata; assembly: GCA_028015205.1. NCBI lineage: Eukaryota > Metazoa > Mollusca > Bivalvia > Mytilida > Mytilidae > Mytilisepta > Mytilisepta virgata. Next base: position 36,501,100 of record CM051520.1, read on the forward strand.
TGTAGGCGATTCTTTCGCTGTAACTAAAGTGCATTCTGTCGTAAAAAGGCGAAGATTTTGACAAGTATTTCAATTATTATTATTATTTTATTAAAGCCCTTTTCCTTTTTCATGGACTGTCTACTAAGTAAAATTTTAGAAATTATTCAAGACAGATTTCTTTATGAATTGAAGACAAAAGAAGTAAACAATAAAATAGATCGGGAAACCCGGACAGAAATTATCAGACAAAATTGTTCTCCAATATACATACAATGTCAGAAACTGACAATTTCGTCCAGAATTAAACAGTAAATCATTTATAATCCATGCCAAAGTATATATAACGAATGTCATTTTTAGTTTTTTCTAAATTGAAATATTAAGGATTATCAAATTTTGGATACACCAGACTTGTGTTTTCTTCTTAATTCATCTTCAGATTAAACAGAAGTATTTTATACGATATTGGACCTGTTCCGTTGATGTTGTCCCTTCCTCATACCGGATTTGACATGGGCAGCATGGCTGGTGTCCTGCATGAAGCAGAGACTGCTTACTCTTCCGGAGAACCTGACTCTACCCTCGGTTTTTTGGCGGGGTACATGTTGTTCATATGTTTTTAATTGTAGTGCATGTATTGTTTTAGTGTTTTCTTCGTTGTTTTCTGGAGTTTGTCAGTTTTTTCGATTTTCCCCTCCTTCGAATATCCCTTTGGCATTTCTTGACTTTATTTATAATAGAAATTAATAAATAACGTCTACAAAACATGTAACGAATAAATTATAACCTTCAAAGCCACCGCTGACAGAAATATAGGGTGGTAACTCCTACTGAGTAATGGGGAAGTCAGAGAATAAAAAATAAGCAAAAATATTTTAAATAAATTATGATCTTGAAATTCTTAGCCGATCCTACAAAAGATTTTCAGTATGTGTATCTGTACTGAACCGATCCCACTCGTTCTTAAAAAGGTCCGACTGATGAAGTACCGGATGTTATGAACTGATCGGATTTGATATGACTCGATCTTGATCGGCTGCAAGCGATCTGATCGAAAAAGTGGTTTGAAAATCTTTTTTTTTTGTTTGAATTTTTGTCTCGCGAAAACTCAAGACAAACAAGACGTATCAATATTTCCCACTGTTGTTTTTATGCGGCATTCTTTTGCCGATAGCATATAACATTTGTCTTTCTTGACTATTTGAAACTTATCCAAGAAGTGTTACCCATCTGGACTCCGAATAGTTAATTGCTCTCTATTTTATATGAAGCTTTTCTGGCAAAAACATGTTTCATGTCTTTAATAATAAAAAAAATAACTTTCCCTCAAGTCATATATCCCATTATTGTTACGGATGGCTTATTCGTTTCAGTCAAGATGTTTTTTTTTAAATGAATTTCCCATAGAGCGGCCATTTTGGTTGACATATTTAATATCAGCAAAATAATACCGAAGCGATAAAACAGTGAGGAAAGTCCATAAATTTGAAGTCCTAAGAAAAAACAAAGTCAGGAGAATGGAACACAACAAACAAACGCCGCAAGGATATATTTATAACTAAAAGAATTAAAAACGAATAATAAAGTAAACAAAACTAGAACTAGACAGCACAGATATTAAAGAACTGGCAAAAACAAAAACCCATCAAAAACCGGGAGTGTGACTTTATGTGATCCGGAAGTGTGGGCATGGGTTGCTCCGTTAACGGCACACGTGAAGTCTGGTGAGGTGTCAAGCCCGGTTAGGTATGAATTCCAGAGGAAAGTGAAATCTATTTGAAGATATCTAGTCTCATACATGAGATAGAAACTTCATATCAGCCAATCAATGCGTGATGACAACCGTAAAACTTTTAGAGTGATGAAATTAACATAGACTGAACATAACCTTGTCTTAGAAGTTGTGACAGCAATCCCGCCCTTCCGAGAAAGTTGCGGTGTAGCAAATCAACTGTGAAACTGTGAAATGTACACCCCATAGGCTGGAGGCCTTGGTATGTTACTGCTAAGAAAAGGGAAGTTCATCACGTTTGTCATAAAGTTTTGATTTCAACTGCCCATTATTATCTACAGTACGAATCATTTAAAACATCACCTTCAGAGATTATGACCGTTCCAAGATAACTTAGACCAAAGATTGTGACTGGTCCATTTAGTCATAATATTTGCATAAAGTTAACATGAGGACAGAAATGGAACTACGACTAGGACCGCGTCTGGTTTCGTCCTTAGGAATGAGCATGCGCACTAAGTTTGTTTTGGCGACTGTTTTCGTCTTTATGACCAAACCGTCTCTGCTTTAGGACGGCGCATGCGTAGTATTCCAAATGTACTTGGATTCTGGAACTGGTCATCAGGACGGCGCATGCGTAGTTAAAATTCTTTAAATCAAAACAAATAATTTGCTTCTAAGACGTTTAGCTGATTTTGTTAGACTGTTTCATCTTAAAGTACGCAAACTTACAAAACTATTCAGATTTTAGTATATACAAATGTATAATTTTAAAGTCACTTTTTTCAATATTTTTTAACTGTAATTTTTATCTTTATTTTTTCAAATTATTTTATTTAATAATTTGCATTTAAAAAAAATATTTTATTTGTTTTTCTTTTTATTTAATTTGTTTTTCTTTTTTTTCAATTTTTTTTCTTTTTTATTATTATGTGAATTCTAGGTTCGATCTTTTTTAGATATGTTGTTCCTATCAGATTTATTTATTTGATCTAAGATTACTGTGACTTTATATTAATATTTTTTCTAAAGTAAAAAGACTACACTTTTCAAACCTGACATATGCTTATCTTATGTTTTTATGAAGTTTTGACATGAATATGGTTCATACGTAGTCAAATTAACTCATATCAGAGTGTGCGATATAAGACAAAGTGATTTTTGTTAAAACAGAAGTCTTTTTTAAAGTAATAATACAAGTTTCAAACTTGACATGTACTTAGTTAATACCTTCTAGATAATATCTGTAAGGAATTGGTCTACTGTGTCCAACGCTTCTAGATAAAATATGTAAAGAATTCTTCCAGTGTCCAATGTTAAAAATGTTAAACAAAGTCCAGCTGTGACAGCTAGCTTGGATTATGATCAGCATGAAAATATAACTTTTGTAGCAGACATTTATCGAAGGATTTTCATGCAACAAAAAAATTTCAATTGGGTTAGTATTTTCTGGGTTCAATTTTAAATTAAGTCCAGCTTTGGCGGCCGTCTTGAATTTCCAATCGGCACAAAAAACATAAGTATTGTAGAGGTTCATCTAATGCTTGTTCGTACATAAAAAAAACATTTCAATTGGCTTGGACGTTTCTGACAAGAAGACCTTTGTATAAATTTCCCCATAGGGTCTAATATTAAACTCAGTCCGGCTGTGGCGGCCATATTGAATTTCCGATCGGCACAAAAATGATAAGTTTTGTAGAGGTTCATCTAATGCTTGTTCATATATAAAAACATTTCAATTGGCTAGGTAGTTTCTGACAAGAAGACATTTGTAAAAATTTCTCCATAGGGTCCGGCTGCGGCGGCTATCTTGAATTTTCGATCGGTACAAAAAAACATACATTTTGTAGAGGTTTATCAAAAGATTATTCATACAACAAATCAATTCAATTGGATCAGTAGTTTCAGACAAGAAGACGTTTGTACAAATTTCCCCGTAAGGTCCAATGTTAAACTAAGTCATGCTGTGGCGGCCATCTTGAATTTCAGATCGGCACAAAAAACATAATTTTGTAGAGGTTCATCCAAATCAATTCAATTGGCTTAGTAGTTTCTGACAAGAAGAGCTTTAAAGTCCAATCAGAATGAATTATCTACACGTGGTGGCCATGTTGAATATCCGATCGGCACCAAAAAAGCATATATTTTGTACAGAACCATCCCATTAACATTCCTGCCAGGTTTGGTTCAATGAAAATGTGAAATCTGGACGGACAACAGACGGAAAATGATGGCAAAATGCGGTTTTATATAAAATGTACAGTAAAAATGGACAGTGACAGAATACTTATTGAAGTCTCTGTATGTTACCAGCCCCTGTGCATTTTGGCCATCTGAGAGAAAATCTTTAAATTTTAGTCAGACACATTCTGCTTCAGTTAACTGCATTTTCAATGGTCTTACAAATGTACCAATATAAATACACTATTAATCCAGCGGTCTTCTCATGACAGTCAACATGTGTTTCTGTAAACATGGCGCTAGTAATATTAAAAGGGGGGGGGGGGGGGGGGGGGTAATAAATACAAAAGATAAAGCATGTCAATCAATCTTAATATCAACACAACTAAAATATTGTAATTTTGTAAACTGTGAATGCATTTGCCATTATCAAATGCTAGATAAAAAAAACCTAATATAAACAATTGACAGAGGTGAACCATATATGAATTAAAATTCAAAATTCTTTTATTGGATAAAGCACAGAGAAAATAATATGCGTAATTAATAAACATACAATGACAAAACAGCATAAAATGTAATGAAGTGACGGCTTGCAAATTTATTCTACTTGACCCATAATATCTTAGTTAAGACTACCCAGCACTAAATTAGATTGTTCTTGGCACATTTCAAAGGATTTAGTTTGGTTCAATTTCCTTCGGTACTTTCAGAGGAATTGATAATAACATGTTTTCCCATAGAGTCCAATGTTAAACTATGTTCTGCGCTGGCAGTCGTGTTTTTTGACAAATCTGAATAAAATTAGGAAGCTTTGAAAAGGACATATCATACATCATTCCTGTTAAGTCTGGTTCAACTACCTTCAGTACTTTCAGAGGAGTTGATGATTACATGTAACATGTTTTCCCATAGGGTCCAATGTTAAACTATGTTCTGCGCTGGTGGTCATGTTTTTTGACGGACTGGAACGACATGGGCAATCTTTGTAAAGGACCTTCAATACATCTTTCCTGCCAAATTTGATTCGATTTTCTTTAACTGTTTCAGAGGAGCTGATCAAAATGTAATCAACCAATAAAAATGCATTTTGGGCCCTGACGGCCAAACTGATTTTCCAATCAGAACCAAATGAAGCAAACTTTCATGTTTTCATGCCAATGAACATTCCTGCCAAGTTTGGTTTCATTTGGCCCAGGCGTCTAGGAGGAGATGATGTTTTACGACACAGACGACGACGACGACGCCGACGGACGCAAAGTGATGACTATAGCTCACCTGACCCTACCCTTCTGGTCAGGTGAGCTAAAAATACAAGTTTCAAACTTGACATATCGTTATTTTATACATTTATGAAGTTTTGACATGGATGTAGTTCCGAAAATTTCATACGGTTTCTTAAAAAGTTTCTCTGCGACTAAACCTTTTCAAACATTTTAAGGATATTACTTAGTTAAATTAAGCCATACCAAGAGAGCGACATAAGACTTTAAAAGATATTTTGATTGTACCTGAAGTGTTTTTGTAAGTCAAAATATAAGTTTCAGTATTGACTTGAAATAAAATTTTATACTTTTTATTTTATTTTATATTTCAAAACTTATAATTTATATTTTCTTTAAATAGTATCATCAAGGATTCATATTATTTATTTCATTTGACAATAGGAATAACTTTGGGTGCATTAGAGTTTATTGAAATTGAAACTAAACATATCAATATAAATATTTTATAATTTTCGCACGCAATATTATTTACTTATTATAACATGATCAACCAATAATAATAAAATAACATTTCATTTATCCCCGGGTAATCGTTTTTCGTCTTAGGATGGCGCATGCGCATTTAGCAGAGACAATTGCAATTCAAATCTCTGGATTTGTAACGAGAACATCGCGTGCCAAGTTGAATAAATCAAACTAGAGATTTGAAAAATCAATAAAGCAGAAATTATGACTGTTCCTAATCTCTGCTTTCAAATCTCTGGTTGACCAGTCGAAGGACTGGTCCTAGCTGTTTTAATCTCTGGTTTTTGGTCCTGGAGAAGAGATTTGAACCAGAGATTATGTTAACTTGAAGTTAACTTGAGGTGTTGTTTTACATGAGCCGTACTGTATGTTAATACATCTAGATATGAAGCAGGAGTTTGTGTGTCAAGTTCACTAGGATAGATGCAATTTAGATAATCCTTAAAGTAAGGATTGTTAACTGACAAAACATCATCTATATCGTGGAAACTGAAATTAAAGGACTGGGATATTTTATTTTTTTTTCGATTCAATAGACTCTGTAAATATTTAGCTTCATATGAAAACAAGAACAGGTCGGCCAAATGCGGCACACAGTTTCTCCCATTAGGATGTCGATCGTTTTTTGAAAAACATGTCCTCCAAACTCAACAAAGATGTTGTCGATGGGAAATTCCAGCATGTTAACAACATCCGTCTAAATATACTTTTTGTAAGAATCGGTGTGTTTTTGACAAAGTAAGCCTTGTCATCACCTAGGACCAGATAGGCATATCTTTGTGAACCTTGTTTAGTGTAGAATCATTGGTGAATTAGCACACGAAAAACATATTTTAATTTATCATGTGGAAGGGTTGTATATATTTTAGAAAAATCAAAAGATTTTATGCTATTACAATAGGTCATAACATATGGTTGTGCGTGTAACGCACCAAACCACACTCACACGATTCACACGAGACACGATTCGCACGACACATGCACACGATTCGCACGTTACACGCACACGATTCGCACGTTACACGCACACGATTCGCACGACACATGCACACGATTCGCACGTTACACGCAAACCACACGATGCACGATACACGATTTCCGATTGTGCGATTTCTAACTATTGTGTTTTTAAGATACGAACGGATTATAACGAAACGAATTAATTAAATGTTATGCCAGATATAAATAGCAATGCAATTTCTAAAATTGCATTTGATTTTAAATAAATAAGAACGAAAAGGGAAGCAGATTTAATCAAATAGCCCATATTAAACTGTTTTCATAAATACACATATTAATTGGATAGACTAATATTTTAATTTCGCTTTAAAAAAAAAAGATCAGGGGGGATAATACAAATTTACGTGTAAGACTGAAATAATTAGCTATGTGGCAGGCTTAACAAAACAAGTTTATACTATCTATTATACACTTGTATTGAACAAATACCAGGTTGGCGAACCTCGGATGGTTAGGTGCTATTTGATAATTAAATATGCACGTGCCAAGCTGAGAACAGGTGTTTATATAGGTAGAAATGCGGTTTTAAAGAGACGAGTATGCAATAAAAGTTTTATGACAATTAGAATTTATAAACTTACTAAGGCATGTCAAGTTTTTTCTTTAAAGAAATAGTTGGACAAATAAATGTAAAAAAATTAAAAATATATTATTAATACTTTATAAAAAAAACGATAAACGAAATTTTTCGTTTTACACCTTTATAACAAGAAAAAAGGAGAATGGAAAGAAAAGAATGAATATCTAACACACGATTAAAGAAATAAAAATTTATTATGACATTTAATTATATAATGAGATATAATTATTTTTATTTTATTATGTTATTGAAATTTAAAAACTCAGGTAGTTCGTTTATTAGATTCAACTTTAAAGGGTTTTTTTAATAATAATAATAACAAGTAGAATATATATGACTTATTCCATATTTTCAAACAACTTTACTATCTTAAATAAGGCATTATAAATTTTATCTTATGTAAGGTGTTATACACAACATGTACGATTTTTCCAGTGTATTTGACCACGTCACCTGAACTGTAAAATTATATATATATTCAATTTATTTAAAATCGTTAAACCTTTTCATGTTATTTTAATCTAATTAACTAGGGCATACTAACCAAAATTGATATGATAAGTTGTCAGAAAAATAAACATTACGCCAGAATTATGGTTTATTTCAAAGATATCATGTCATGTGGTGTGTTCTACAAACGACTACTGGACTAAAACAGCATCTAATTAGACTAGGGGCTCTACCGAGCCTGATATCGCTCACCTGGTAAACATATGAGTGTGGTCAAGGTGCTCCGCTCTGGACATCGACAGTATTTAAAGTATACAATTTCAACCCAAATGCAAGACCAATAGAGTAACCCAAGTTGTGGCAACAAACTTGTCTAGGTATTACAATAAAATCATGTCTGTTTTGCTTTGGTTTGCTGGTAGGTTTTAAAAATATTTCATTTAAAAACCAACGTAAACAAGTGTCTGAAATATGAATCTAACCCTAAGAACTCAATGAAGTCACTCAAGCATGAAATATAGGTCAAGATGACTCAATTTTTGGTGGGATGTGCTCCACTACCCTTGGTGCATTTAGTGGTGTATTACCTGTTGTGTTTGAGAAATGAACTTAACCCCCAAGAACTTAAGTCACTCAAGCATGAAATGTAGGTCGAGATGACTCAATATTTGGTGGAATTTGCTGCACTACCCAAACTTTTAGGTATCATTGCTGTATCAACTGCAGAAACAACGCATACCATCAATTTTTTGCAGTTGTATTAAATTATGGTTTCTTTCTCATTCTTCTGGCTTCCATCTGCATCAATATTATTAAAAGGGGACTTGTGTCTTCATTTAAAGTGAAACCTGTCTAAACTGAACACCACTGGGACTGAAAGTTTTGTTCAGAATAGGCTAGTGTTTGCATTAAACATGTTAAATTTATATACAAATTTAAGTTATAGGTTTGAATTTGATAGTCGATTTACACAGGTTTTCGGTTTAATCATGGTTATGATTAGACAGGTTTCACTGTACAAAATTATAATTTTAACAATTGTGTTCTTGACCTCAAAAGGTTTCTTTCTCTGCCAAGCAAGGTTTCTTAGTGTAAATATCATCAACATCATGAACGAAAAGTATATTTATGCTGCACAAATCGATTTTGATGTGCAGAATTCTATTTTTGGCAACTTTGACCTTGATCTTTGAGGTACTGACGGTAAGTTGAGGAGTCTATAATATTGCTGAAAACAGTTAAAGCAGGAACATTTACAGCTAAAATGCTCCATGTTAACAGTCGAAAACAGCAAAATTCATGAAAATTACTCATTTAAAGGGCCGTAACTCCTACATAGTTCGTCAAAATTTTCTGAAAATTGAAACGCTGGTACATCTTTACCTGCTGGTACATCTTTACCCTTGATGATTTTTTATATTGGCCTTAGCTGTTGATATATTTGCCAAAAATACATATTTTACCATTATGTTCTCTTTTAGTAACGGCAGCCATTTTTGTTCACCGACAGACATGCCGGACCCAAATAAGAATCTACGCACCCCAATGATGGTTATGGCCAAGTTTGGTTTGAATCGGTTCAGTAGTTTCAGAGGAGAAGATTTTTAAAAACGTTTACAGACGGACGACTCCGCCGAAGACGACGACGGACGCCAAGTGATGACAAACGCTCACGTGGACCTCCGGTCCAGTTGAGCTAACAAGGGATTAAGAGTTCCTCTGAAGGGACAAATGATTATTTACCTGTACATCTACCTCAGTTATAGAATGTATAATGGTTTAATTGTATGTTAAATTGTGATAATATTTAATTTATTTATTAATAATATAAAATATTAACTGTTAATATATACAGGGTTCCCACAAAAAAAATCATCTCAAATTCAAGGACATTTCAAGGTGTTTTCCAGTGCTTTCTCATGATTTTCAAGGTCCCTTTTGTGGTCAAATGTCCCGCCATTTTGTCGGTTTTAAACATAAACAAAACATGCTTACAAGATACTGTTACTTAAAACGCTCAAAAGATTACACACCTAAGACGTAGCCGGATTCAGTGCGAAATTGCCTTTTGTGTTACCCTTTATAAAGCAACAGCAAGGCAATCAAATAATGATTTCTGCATGGTCACAGTAACAATGCGAAGCAGATCGAAATAATGATTAACGAGAAAAAAAACAAATCCGGTTAAATCCCGGTTTTTTGCGATTTTTCCGAATTTCAAGGAAATTTCAAGGCCTGGAAAATTCGAAATGGAATTCCAGGTCTTTTCCCGTTTTCCAGGTCGTGTGGAAACCCTGTATATATGATATAAATATGATATTTTTTTTTTCATTTATTCATTTAAAATATAATTAAACCATAAGTGAATAAAATATTTAATATTCTATATGTAAAACATTTGTACGTATAATATATTTTTAATACGTGAAAACGTAACTCAAAATGTATACATTTGAATATAATATTTATTTTGTCAATAAATTGTTTTTAGTGATCTGTTTTATTTTCAGTTAACACGCGTATACTTGATCTTATCAAGAAAAAATATTTAATTATGTCAGATTTCTTATGTATTCCTATCTTCAATCAGAAAGCTCACCACAGGTAAATTTACGGTTAAATAGACATTTTCCCTTCATAGAAGCCATTAATCCCTGGCCTAGGTAGATGTTTAAGCCCATTAGTCGTTCGGGGAATAAATCGTCTTGGAAATATAATAACCTACTAATTACTTATGTAAAGAAGTCTATAGATATAAATAAATAAATGATTTTGTCCAAAAAGAAATTTAAAAATCCAAAGATTTTAAGAATAATTTAAGATATTTTTTACAAACAAGTTAAAGTACAAATCTATGTTTAATTTGTAAATGTTGTATGCAAGTTAATTTAGGAAACATTTTTATTTATTTTATTCTTTCAAACCAAATAAATTGAATAATTTACATTAGTAAAAGAAAAAACTTAGAATCTTTGCCCCAGTATTAATATCAACATTTCCAAATATTTGATATCGGTAAAAGTTTGTGCCAACCATATTTTACACATGTAATTCGAGTTTGAAATATGTTCTGATTTGAATTCACACGTTTTAAAATCTGTATCGACAAATGAAATCTCGTACCCTTTACACGATTAAAATAGAACGTTTATTACCACACGCACACGATTTGCATGTTACACGCACACGATCCACACGTATGACTGTCTATGAAGGGCCATTCGGGTCACAATGCAATTGTTGACACGTTCGTTAGAGAAACGTGTCACAGTTCGTTCGTTTACCCTAGAGCAACACGTTGCAGTTGGTTCGTGTACCTAAACAAAACGTGTCACGGTTTGTTCGCGTACCCTAGAGCAACGCCATGCACGTTTGAAGTTGTTGACGGTATAAACGACATCCCTTACATTTGTAATGAACTCGTCTATTGTAGAAAATATGTTCTAACCAGTAAAATTTGCCCTTAATGCACAATTTCAAATGGAGGACACAAACACGAGGCACTTTCTGTATGATATCAAACGAAAATGTAGTGCCTGTGTCAGAGAAGTATTGTATTCAAACCCTATTAGTGATGGAAAGCTGCCGTCAGTTCTTTCAAGGTTATCATTATATAACGAGACATATGATATACATTGCACTGCGTATTCTATGATACAGCTGATGCAGATAATTCTATTAATCCATAATAGGGGTGACATGTATTCGTATGATACAAGTTCCCTACAAGAACGCGATCCGCATTCTTTGTTAAGAATCAACGCGTTGCTCTAGCGTACGCGAATAACGTGTAACGCGTTACTCTATGATACGAGTTCCTCTAGGGTACGCGAAACAACAGCAACAGGTTGCTGTAGGGTACGCGAACAAACAACAACGCGTTTCTGCAGCGACGTGTAAAAAGTTGCATTGTGACCCGAATGGTCCTTCATACACACGTTACAGGCACACGTTCGCACGTTACACGATTTTTTTGGTGTTCGCGCTCAACCAAGTGTAGAAGAGAGATATTCCTGTAAGTATTTAGAATTTTTTAGAATCCATTTTACACCGTCGAAAGTTCGTTCCGACAATCTTTATAATTCGAGTTCGAAATATGCTTTAATTTGAGTTTTGACGTTTTAATATTTGAATGACATCACCTACACTATTCTCATCAGACATTTCTAACCACACGCAAAATTCAAACGCACATGATTCACACATTACATGCATTCGATCCACACGTTATACACACAGGAATCGCACGTTATACGATATTTTTTGTGCGTTTAGCCTTCAACGTATAACAATTTAGCTATATTAATATGATTTTTTCTACAGTTACAAAGTGTTATTTTTATATATCTGCAAATAAACATGTTAACCATACTATCAAATACTTGTAGTTGACATATACGAACAAATCCAACAATTACCTATCGTTAGCAAAATTTTTCTCCATGTCTTTTTTCCAACACGCATCACTACAAAATAAATAAACTATAACTATATAATCAAATATATAAATAAATGAAGTAAAACGTAAAATAAACAGTATAAATGCTAAAATTAGATATTGATTCCTTGATAAACTGATTTTTTTTCGCATAACTTCTCACTCGATTAAAGTAAAAATTGACCTAAGATTTTGCCCTGAAAATAAATACAAGGTCAGTAAGTTCATCTTTGAGACAATTTACTTTTCTAGGAAGAAATCGTAATGCTTTAGTCGTAAGGACAACGCATAAAGACTTTTTCAAATGTAAGGACGGTACATGCGTTGTCTACATTTTTTTTTAATTAAGGCAATAACATAACAAACATCTTGGCTATACATGTAGGTGCCTTAATATTTCTGATGATAGGTTAACCTAAATATGGCTACATGTAAATACAGTATCTTAACCTTTATACGCTGCCATGTTGTGATCAGTGAAAAAAATAGCCACAACGCAGTAATAGGTTTTTGACGAATTGACAAAACTTTGAAATGAAAGTAGACATGCGACAGTGTATTCCGATCGTTTTGAGTCATCACACATACGTCAACGAAACCAATAGACCTAGTGACAGCATGTTATTTCGGGATTTCTTTCTATAACTTGATTTCAATTGCGCGTTCTGTCCCAATTATAATTTTATAAAATTGATATTTTTGGGCATGTCTTGTCATATTTCCTTTAACATGTTTATATACACATCTATAATTAAAAACGATCCATGATACGTTTAAGCGATAGAAACAAATTTTAATGAATTTATTTAATTATCACCCTATTTGAAGAAATTTTAAAATCAAAATGCTGGAAAGCAGTGGTGGAAAGATTGCAACTGACGTGTGAAATTCAGGTGAAGGTCTCAGACAGCCATGCACCTACCAAGGACTATCTATAGACCAAATACGGTTGGTTTATCTATTGCAATTGATGAGAAATGGGCATTATCCCAAAACATGAAACAAATCACTCAAGCATGAAATTGCGGTCAAGGTCGAAAGGCAGTTGACATACCGACATGTACCAACTAAGACCTATCTAGTGACCAAATATGTTGGATCTAGGTATTACATTCTGGGGAAATGGACTAAATCTCGAAAATGTGACAAAGTCAATCAAGCATGAAATTGAAGTCAATGTCCAGACAGGTGTCAGACTGCAATGTGCCTACTAATAATTATCTATTGACCAGGCATGGTGGGCATAGGTACTATAGTTGCTAAGAAATGGACTTAATCAGGAAAATGTGACGCAGGTCACTCAACCATGAAATTGAGGTCAAGGTCAAAGGCAGGTGTCAGACTGACATGTACTGACCAAGAATTATCTATTGAGCAAATATGGTGGGTCTAGGTATTATAGTTGCTAAGAAATGGATCTAACCATGAAAATGTGACAAAGTCACTCATACATGAAATTTAGGTCAAGATCCAGAGGAAAGTGTCAAGCTGGCATGTGCCCACTAAGAACTATCTATTGACCAGATATGGTAGGCTTAGGTATTACAGTAGCTACGAAATTGACCTACCACGACAATGTGACGCAGGTCACTCAAAAATGAAATTGAGGACAAGGTCAAAAATGTACCCACCAAAAACTATCTATTGACCAAATATGGTGGGTCAAGATATTATAGTTGTTGAGACCACGAAAATGTGACAAAGTTACTAAAGCATGAAATTGACGTCAAAGTCCCAAGCCAGGTGTCAGACTGGCATGCATATGCATGTACCCATTAGGAACAATCTATTGACCATGTGCGTTTGAATAAGTCCAGATATGACAGTTGCTGAGAAATTTATTTCACCACGAAACTTAGATGCAGATTTTACATTTATGTTTATGAAGTCAGTGAACCATGAAAGCAAGGTCATGGTCACCAGACAAGTATGTTGCGGCAAACTGTATACGATAAGGTATCTGTCAACCGAAAATCTCAATTGTAGGCATTATGTGTGCAAAGTTATTTAAGTTTCTTAAAAGTTTACACCGCCGTCGCCGACCGAAAGTAATACCTATATCTCGCCTTCACGACTTTTCGCGGCAGGCGACACAAAAATTGTATTCAACAAACATTTTTTTTATTTCGAAAAAAAAATATAGAGAGTAATTGTTGATTCCTGCTACAGTTTGTCTTGAACATTGTACAGAATGTAAACAAACAAAATAAAGTCACACTAGCAAATCCTACAAATGAACGTACGAAAAAATACAAATACCATCTACACTAAATTTGCAATAGAAACTAAAGAAAATCACCACAAGGATATGCCAACCCTTCGAACTTTCTTGTCACCAACACGTTCTGTTATTAGATCATAATTTTATTTCACATGACATAAAAGTAATTTATATTAGAGGTGTATGTGTTTCTATTACGCTTAAATATAATTATTGTACCCCTTATAAGTCCAATATCGAGGTCATTCACCAATGACGATCAATCAGCCATTTTACACACCTTTCTGCTTTCAAGTTTAAAAAAATCCATTACAAGGTATGTATCGGACGATCTAACAATTCACACAATCATAAACTTGAGAAGATTAGAAACGCCTTGGTAGATTTAACTCGGCCACACTTGAAGATTTGCACATTGTTGCCATTTTTTGCACGTGTAGTTTAGTAAATAATCGATTGAGCATGCGCGAATCTTTGTAGTTAAATATGACAAAGGAATACAAATTCCATCTTTCGGAAAACTTTCATAGACTGATTTCAAAGTAGTTAAACTTGAATTTATTTGATACATTTGTTTAATTCATTCTACGTCGTTGTGTGGTCCATTTTTCTATTGATCATGTTGATCTATTTACTACGTACCAAACGCGGACCTCGAAGAAGACACCTATAACATCGAAATTATCAACACACAAACAACGCCACACAGAATGTTAAAGAGTTGATACACATGAAATTTATTTCAGGTCTTACCCAAAACACTAAATCGTGCATAACAACATTTGTATGAAATAAGATCGTGTGTTGAAATTGCTTAAAAGAGTTAAAACTGACAATTCATGTCTATCAAAAAATGTCCCACAGGGGCTGTTGAAAATTTCTGATCCCTGCATAAAACATTTAGATTTCGAAAGCGCATGTCTGAGTTATATTAATATATAATCTTAAAGTATTTTTTCTCAAATAACGGGTAATAATCGTCAAATTTGTAAATGCGCAATTAGTTTTGACAATAGTAAAGTTCCCAACAACGAATACGGGAAGCTGTTTCTGGTAGATTCGTTCTGATAGATAAATTCATCCGCCGTCTGCGTTGACTTCATTTTAATTCCTTGGTAGTTTCGGTAAACGATAAAGTTTTATGTAAGTTAAAAATATTAGTTCAGACATTATCAACAAGAATAAAGTACTCGTAATTTAAAAACTGCTGTCATCATTGGAACTATATTTCATGTACTAATGTCCGATGGTATCGAAGGGCCACACTTTCGGTTTTGGAGATGGCATAGGAACAATTTGCAATCTTTCCAAAAACCTAGAAATCTGTATTGTCGGAATCGACAGTTATTCCCAACACCCCATATAAGTAGTTGAGCCACTTTCCTGTGGTCAAAAATATAAAACTTTATTGTCATCCAAAATTGTATGCAATCATTCTATAAAGAAATTAAATCAACTAGGAGTGGTGCCATCATAAACGATGTCCATCGTCGCACAAGTCAAAAAACAATAAACAGTGAAAAATAAGAAAACTTTCACAATTTCATTCTGAAAATTGGAACCCTGAATTTCAAAACTGATAACATTATTGCACATCTACACATAGTGAAGAACAATGAAAAATGAAAAAAACCCATTCACAAGCTTAAGTGGGCCCTCGGTTTAGAAATCAATAGTCTAAATCCTTATTGTGCAACTACATATAGTGTATGACAATACTACATATAAGCAAAATGCATAAATTCCTCAATGAAAGAGAAGTTCAGGTCACAAGCGTAAATTGAAAATTGAAATTTCCACCCCTGTACGTCCCAATTTTAGAGCAAATTAAAATTCTAAAACCGTATAGCACATGTCCAGATGGTGTTTGACAATATTGTATAAACATAAAATGCATAAATTGAAAAGTTTACGTCACAACCTTAAATTAATAGTTCTTCAACATTCGACCTTGTGAGACCCAATTTTAGAAAATAAAAATAATAAAACCTTAGAGAGCATCTTCATATGGTCTCTGGCAATACCGTATAGAAATAAAATGCATAAATTGAAAATTGAAAAATGAAAGAGTTTAGGTCACCAGCTTAAATTGACAGTTTTTCGAAATTCGACTCCTGTGGGCCCCAATTTTAGAAAATCAGAATTCTAAAACCTTATTGTGCATCTGCATATGGTGTAAGACAATACCGTATAGACATAAATTGAAAAATGAAAGAGGAGTTTAGGTCATAAACTTAAATTGACAGTTTTTCGAAATTCGACACCTGCGGGTCCGAATTTTAGAAAATCAAAATTCTAAAACCTTATTGCCCATCTGCATAAGGTTCATGCTAATACTGTATAGAAATAAAATGCATAAGTTGAAAAACTAAAGATGAGTTTAGGACCCCTTGTTTGGAAAATCAAAATTCTAAAATCTTATTGCGCATTTACATGTAGTATGTAACCGTTCTATATAAATTAAATTCCTAAACCCAAAAGTGAAAGAGGAGGAGTTGATGTCACAAGTAAGTGTGATGGACGGAGACAATCGCTTTATCCCCGAGCTTTCTTCGAAAGTGCGGGGATAAAAATACTTAATGCCTCGTTAATGACAGTTTTATATTTAGAATTTGTATTTTGCTATTTTGCTGTTTAGTCATACAAAACAAAAACCACATAACAAAATCATTTTATTTTATATTCCCGATTAGATATATGCGAAGTCAGAAATATTCTATTCTTCGTCCTAAGATAGTACATGCGCAGTTAAGCTGAGCCACTTGTAAATGCACTGTACAGTAATTTTTGCACGGAATTTATAATCAAAAAGAATTATTAACTATAAAAACGACGAGGCAAAAGTACTAACAGAAGGGCTATTCTATCACAAGAATGCGTTTTCTGTCTGTCTACAGATGTCCGTAAATAAATGTCTTACATTACCAGCTGATAAATCAGTGCATTCAGTCGTATAAGATAAAATAATCATTTTACCAAAATATTTTGTTTATTAAAAATTGAGCTAGGTAGAAAGATAAACCGGTTGTATTACAGTATATGTAGTAAAATCACCAATGTTGAAACTGTTGTCCAAAGAGAAAATCCCCGTAATGCATCACTGTTTTTTCTTAGGTGGTACAATACGGATCATTTAAGCTATCTGTAGTAGGTATTCATTTATTATACTTCTAAGAAGTACATTTCTCAATTCATTTATGAACAATTATGGCGTTCGAGTGTTAAGAATCACTACAAAGTACAAAAGTCTGAATTATCCAGATTTGTCTGAATTAGACTTAAAGTTTACTCGACATTCTGATAATTGCTAGATATGTCTTAATTTTTCTTGACAATATTGTCGACATTCTTGACATGTCTAACTTTTAATTCACGTATAATTTATGTTTTCGACCATGTCTGAATTTTACTCATAGGGGGGTATAGAGAGGGACCTCTTAGGCACCATAAAAACCTACGGTTATAAGGTTCCAAGATGGGGCCCAACCCACTTCCGATTCCATAAATAAAGGAGGGAATTCCCCCGTAAACCAAAATAGAAGGTACCTCACTTCGGGTCACACCTACTTCCGCTTCCGGGGGTCGGGACATACCGGAATCCCCAAACTAATGGAAATCCTTATAAGACTCAAAATAGAGAACCCCACGCAGCGACCATTATATAACCTAGATAGGATATTGTGTATACCTAATAAGGTCGCATCAAACGTTAGGATAAGTGTTGCATTACGTGTGTCATGCACTGCGACGTATTTCGACCAGTGAAATTAGCTGCAAAATTATATACCCTTAAAAAGATATTGGGTATGCTAATCACATGTAAATAGGTCCATTTAAGGATATGTTTAATCGGATTATGATGCACTACATTACGTTATATTTCGACCAATAAAAAAACAACTATCGTGCTGCATATAAAACGCTAGGCATACCCTGACACATTTACAACGAAATACGTCGAGATGGCAGTAGGTTGTAATATCGAGTTGGTAAATAAAAGGTTCGTTCAAGCCCAGGAGTGGGAATTCCAGAACGAAAAAATGGTATTAGTCTCCCCCTTCACCGATGGAAAATGTCGGTCGACAATCTCGAATTTAATAATCAGGCCCTAACGGAAAAGAGAGACTATTCGACGCATCTTGGAAGAAACGCGTCGGCAACCGTGCACACCAGTGGCGTTTGCGTAGATGTCAGACAGCATTGGCTACTACCCAATCAGACTGAAGTCGTCCCTACCAAGAAAGTGATCAGGCTGAGATCTTCTGAATACGCCAAATTTAAAGACGCAGCTTGTGGAATTGAAGATGTTGTTCCTGACCTGAGCTCTACTGTACCATGTCCCTATCGTTGGGACCACACGAAGCAGTTGGGTTTCCTAGCCTGTCCCGAGTGCAACCAGAATAATTTTACAGAATATTGACATTTATTGACTTTTAAAAATCACTTATAATTGTATTTAATATGTTATATTTTTTATTATATAAATGAGTTCGAACTGTATACATTTTATGAGATATATAGTAAAGCTATTAAACATTATTAAATTGATTTGATTAACGTTTTTTCAAAAGCACTTTTCAGGATGTTAATCAAAGATATACGTCACGTTGACCATTGAAGAAAGTGATCATAAACCTTTGTCAGACAGATGTCACAAGGCATATTAAAGAAACACGTCAAAATCCCTTCACACTTAAATAAACGTCCAGTACACATCACATACAAATATGAAAGCATGTTCTTTTTTCTACTTTGTTCGAACTTCCAAATACCTATTTGTTCGAATGCTTGTGATGAGACTTAAAATTTAAATTATCGTTCAATTTGGTTTGTGTCATTCATAAGTGGGGAATAAATTCGTAATCTTTTAGTGTTCCAAGATAGGGGCTATCCGGAAGTTCCCGAGAACAAAAATAGACACCCTATAATCCGATTATGACGCTGTGTGTTGCATCAACGAAAGAATACATATTCCGACCAATCAAATGCTTGCTTTTATTCCTACATATGTGACAATGTACACACAGAAAACCCTCATTTCTCCGATAAACTTCCACATTGACGCACGCGATAAAAAGAAACTAACCAAGAATGTTGTCCGATTAGTGGCCGACACTCCGGTCGAACCCGTTGTGGATTACTTAAAACAAGCGCGAATTATCACAGACGAACAGTCCTGTACCAAAATACAGAGAAAAATAAATAACGACAACTGTTGATGACTTTAATGCGAAGAGGACCCAAAGCATTCTCAGCCTTTGTCGGAGGCATTCGGGCAAGCAATTGCGAGGCCTTAGCAGATCTAGTGGAATACAATTAACCAACGTAGTCGTACAGGCAGACTTGAAATGTACCATCGATTTGCATCAACTAAAGTTAAGACTGACGATTCTTTTTCTGAACTCTTCTAGCAACATAGAAGAGTAGGAGGAAACTGTCTGTTGTTTTAAACCGGGAAAATGTCTAACACTACGGGACGGTCGCCAACTACTTCGACGATAGAACCGAATTTTACAGAAGATGGGTTACCCGATCCGACTGCAGAACGTAAGCGTAATCACGACCTCTGCCGTCCACCAAAGAACCGTCCTCAAAGAAGGAAAATTCGTCCTGGGGAAAGCCAAAATCAGAAAGTGGTTGGAGACCCAAGAGACGTTCGACTTACACAGGCAGGTCAATCGAAAATTCCACAGAAGGGAAGTGATGCCGCGTTCATCGACTATCATTGGGACGCGGATACGGCAGTCATGAAATCCTAGGCCAAGGAAAACGACGGCTACGGATAATTTTTACTGGCCAAAGACGTCTTTTCCCGATTCGTGCGCACGTTCCCACTCAAATCTACCCAAGGCAAAGAAACGGCATCCGCTCTGATGACACTGTTCCGTTCAGGAAAGAAACCATTGAAACTGAGGACGGACAAAGGCACCGAGTACCGAAACAAAGACGTCAGTCGACTGCTGAGAGAAGAAAAAGTGGACCACTTCGTTACTCAGTACGAACACAAAAGTTCCTTTGCAGAGAGAGAGATCAAGACAATAAAATCGAAACTGAGCCGATACATCACGGACCGCTGGATCGACGTCTTGGATTCCGCCAACGAGAGTTACCATCTCACCATCAAAATGGCACCGAAAGCCGTGACCAAAAAGGACGAACAACTACAGTATGGGGCAAACAAGCTTCGCCTCCAAAAAAGGAGATTTCGTTCGGATCTCTCAATTGAGACGACTCTTCGATAGAGAGTACGACGAACGCTGGACCATGAAATACCTCGTGGAGGACAATCGAGGAGTGAAGGGTGGCACCCCGTACTTCACGCTAAAGACGCGATGGGAGACGCCATAGAAGGAACGTTTTACGGTGCCGAACTGAGTAGAGCGACAGTGACGGATCAGACGATCTACAGGGTCGAAAAGGTTTTACGACGAAGATGAAACGAAACGCTGGTCAAATAGATGGGCTGGCCGTTGAAATTCAACAGCTTGATTCCCACGTCGTCGTTAAAAGATTATAAGAGACCGTAGACCGAAACGGAAATGTACGGGAAACCATGGAACATTCCCTCGTATACGGACGCATTCATTTCCTGCGGAAACCGGGGAACGCCAACAGGATCAGGAGAAAAGTATTGATGCGATACTGGGGATTCATTAATATTCGTTGTATACCAATTTTTGTGTTTTTCGTGGGTCCCTGTAAACCACGAAATTAAACATCGAACGAAAAATAATATTTTAACTTTAGCTTAAATGCATGGAGGTTTGAAACCACGGATTTTTTATATACCTATTCGAGACTACATTGAACAGTTGCGTTTTTCATGTTTTTACAGCATGTACTTGGACACTGACATACGATGAGTCAGATATATCCCCAGAGGATACGGTGTTTCGTGTAATTTCGTCTTTGGTAACATATAAAAGCTAAAACAATTTTCTTTTAGAATATTCTGACTGTGTAAACTGTCATGGTATTTCCTTCCGGATTTCTTTTTTTTTTAAAATCTAGAAAAAAATATTAAACCTAAGTAGACCTTATAAATACAGACTTTCCCATAAATTACAATTGAGTAAAAATATCTTGTAAAAATATAATAAAGCAGACATTATTAAATTAAAGGCATGCACGTGGATCAATCCCGAAACGTCTTGTTACAATGAACAATTTCAAATTGGAAGACCGTTTGAAAGGCTATCCCTTCAAGGTAATCTGTGCCGACGAATTGCCCCCTACGACCGAAAAAAGACAAACTACCTACGCCGTCAACACCGACCCGTGTTCTTGTCGGGGGCGCACCGGACCGTCTTGCACTTTCGGAGAATCGGACCGGCTGAATTTTTTGATTCGATGGAAAATCATCCATAAACTTACATCTTGTGTTTCGCATACGTTCTGATGGATAACGGACGCAAATATCTCTACACGCCGGACAGAATCCAACCGGAAGATAGCGATACTTGGTAGATAGAACGATCTAAAGGTGTCGACGTTTATAACAGGAAAGCGAAGAGAAGGATCGCGTCAACGATAGAGCGAGAGACCAGTACACAAGCGAACGTTGGCAGGTGATGGGACAAGGAGTACCCAAATCGGAAATCGTCTATTTCTGTCAGATGTTAGTGGTGTACGCCATCATCGTCACGTAGAGAACCTGTCGCTACAAAACGGAAAAGGTGAACTGTGGATCAGTCTGCTGAGCAGTGTTATAGGCTATGCCCTACCCAGCCCAACGCTAATGACGACGAAGCCATAAGAGAAAAAGAAACAAATGTCGAGAAGCATCATGGTGTATCAATTTTTGTCGTGTTCCAGTACGTGCATCATCGTACAAACGGGAAGCGGAAAGACTAGATTCGTTTACGAGCTATTGAAACACCTCACAGACAGGTACGCAGAGGAACCTCCGGAAGGAATCCTGTACTGTTACGGTATACACCAACCTTTATTCGACCAAAATGAAAAGACGATTCCACACCTCGTTTTTCACAAGGGTTTGCCGACGATGGAGACCGTCGAAGAATTCATCTCGGATAGACACCACTGATTGATTATGTTTGACGATCCATTGCTTGGTGCGAGACGTCGACATAGAACTCTTGTTTATGCAAGGATACCATCAACGGAGACTGAAAAAAACCATAAGAGGGCGAACACGAATCTGTTGGAAAATCATGATTCGGTTACTGGAGGAACAAGTCCATTTTTTAGAACTGTTACGCACCACCAAGAAAGAGCGAAAGAAAACTTTTTGAAGATTTGTTTTGCATGATATCAAAATTGCATTGCATTGCATTGCATCGGTGCTCTACCATCTCGATGTATTTCGCTGTAAATGAAATGTGTCAGGGTGTGTCCAGCTTTAAATATACAGAACGAATGTTGTTTATTATTGGTCGAAATATAACGCAATGTACTGCATCGTAATCGGATTAAGGTTTCTCATTGGACGAAATATGTCGCATTGCATTGCATCGTAATCGGATTAAGGTAAATGAAATGTGTCCATGTGTGCCTAGCTTTACATACACAGAAGAAATGCTGTTTTTTTATTGGTCGAAATATAACGCAATGTACTGCATCGTAATCGGATTAAGGTTTCTCATTGGACGAAATATGTCGCATTGCATTGCATCGTAATCGGATTAAGGTAAATGAAATGTGTCCATGTGTGCCTAGCTTTACATACACAGAAGAAATGCTGTTTTTTATTGGTCGAAATATAACGCAATGTACTGCATCGTAGTCGGATTAAGGTTTATATATATATATTATATATGTTTCGTTGATCGTCATACGGCGTCATGCACTGCCAATGCTAACATCATAATCCAGATTAAGGTTTCTCAATTTTTACACTGAACATTTGATTACAACTTAATCCCACCGTTTAGCTAAATTTAGTTTAAATTGTGTACACAGAAAATGATACATTCTGTAATATTTATGAACTATAAATTCGTGCATTTATTGATTATTTTTATTATTATTATTATTATTATTATTTGCAGAGCAAGGAAAATAACCCGGAAAGACGGGGTCTATTTTTGAACAGGAAATCATGGTTAGTATGATTTACTAGAATTGGGTAGTGATAAAATGTAATTTATGGTATTTGTATAACTTACAAGTTACAAGTGATGAAGTGAAAGAAGTCTAAGAGAGGAAGTGAAAACCCTCAAAGAAAGGATTTCACACCTGGAGTCCATTCTTTAAACAGATGTATCTAAATACAAATTCTGACTCTACATTTGTTCCTATAAATGATAGGGACTTGTTATATATATATATATATATATATTGCGGGAAAGTTGATACTGTTGGATGATATAACAAATATATCACTAGTAACACCAGTTTGATCTTAAACGGCCATTTCATTACTTCAATGATCGATGTGACGCACACAAGTTGTTTCAACTTGTTAAAACAGATTATGGTCTGAAAATGGCATCTTAAGACAATTCATGACTAATATTTTCATCGTAAATTACATAAAATACAATCTTTTTTAATTTACCGTTAAACAAAACGATAATTTGTAACATTAACAGTTAAAAAAAATTCAAAGTATAAATACACTAGAAATTATTATATTTCCAGTAAATATAATGACCACAATTGAACAAAAAGTTAAAATTATCTGTCGTTGTCTATTCACCATTCCGAACACCGCAAGAATCCTGATTGATTTTGATGATCCAAACTGTAGGGACACGGAATTACGGAATTTAATTTTGGTACAAAGTCACCTATAACACAGGTAGCATCTTTAAATTTGTCGTATCTTGAAGGTCTAAGGTAAATACCCTTTTTGGTTGGAACGATATCCGTTTAGTTTGGTGGTAACCAGTGTTGTCTAAGGTCCACGTAGTTTTTATTGACTTGAACAGCGGCGTAGACGTCTCTTCCCAGGTGATATTTATATTGCCTCTTTTCCGTTAGGGCCTGATCAATAAATTCGAGATTGTCGACTAACATTTTCCATCGATGAAGGGGGGTACTAATTCCATTTTTCGTGGGAATCATTTTTTCGTTCTTGAATTCCCACTCCTCGATTATTATTTCATCTTTACACTCTTGGGCTTGAAAGAACCTGTTATGTCCCAACTCGATATTGCAACCTACTGCCATCTCAACGTATTTCGTTGTAAATGAAATGTGTCAGGGTGTGCCTAGCTTTTTATATGCAGAACGAATGTTGTTTTTTATTGGTCGAAATAAAACGTAATGTAGTGCATCATAATCCAATTAAACATGTCTTTAAATGGACCTAATTACATGTGATTGGCATACCCAATGTCCTTTTCAGGGTATATAATTTTGCAGTTAATTCATTGGCCAATATACGTCGCAGTGCATGACACACGTAATGCAATACTTATCTCAACGTTTGATGCGACCTTATTATATGTATACCCAATGTATTAGGATGATTTCCATTAGTTTGGGGATTCCGGTATGTCCCGTCCCCGGAAGCGGAAGTCGTTGTGACCGGAAATGAAGTACCTTCTTTTTGGTTGACGGGGGGAATACCCTCCTTTTTTTATGGAACCGGAAGTGGATTGGACGCCATCTTGGAACCTTATAACCTTAAGTTTTTAGGGTGCCTAAAAGATCTCTCTCTGTATTATTCATTCTTAAACTGTCAAAATTTTACTTGACTGTTTATAAACACGCTCGATATTTCTAAATATAAGTCAACTTCTTTTTAACATTTTCCACCTGTCTTAATTCAGCTGGTTGTTTCTAATTCCTGTCTAGACATACTTTAATTCTAAAATTTATACGTAAAATAAGGAAATGTTATCTAAAGTCTAAACTATCATGACTGTAACTTCTAACAAAAAAAAGGTTTTCAGTTAACACAATTTATTTAGTAATTTAAATATTTTTGAATACATCTTGTTGTCCATGGACTTATTTTTGCGAACAGAATCCCTTGATGCACGTCTTTTTAATAGTCTTCTTCCTGTGTATGTACGCAAGAAATATGCTATATTGTTCACCAGGATACATCCATACGTATAAACAAAATATGTAATTTCCAAAGACATAATGCACAGTCATCTCTTTAAACACATTTAAACAACTTGTGTTCTTACAAATTAATTGATTTTTTCAACGTTCAGACTTGTCTTCTGATTTCGATAAGTTTACAGCATTGCAATATGAAAAGCCGTTTTGACAACTGAATGGACAGATTATGGAGAAGTTGCGTGAAGCTGTTAACTAGTATACAACTAGTACGTGTTTCTTTATTGGCTTTTAACTGGAGTCTGATATCTTTCTTACCAGTAAGGTTAACCTGGCTTTCTGTAAAATAGAATTAAATACAGAATAAAGAACACCAGCAAAGTGAAACTAAAAAATAGCTTTCTAACATTCAATTACGCACAATTCCTTATCACGCAGGTATTTTCTTATGACACATATATACGCAGAAAGGTGCTAATAACCAGTAATGGTTATACATGATTGCTGCACGTAGCCATATGTTCCACGCCGCAATACGCTAATACCGGTAGACGAAATCAGCAAATTAAATTTGCTCCCCAATATGAATATTCTACACAATAATAATAATCTATGTTGCATTACTCATATAAAAATCCACAAATCAAAATGGTGGTATAGTAGGTTTATCTTCATATCATACATGTCATAGGTAATAATCATGCAAAATATAAACCAAATCTGTCTAGTAATTTCAGAGGAGTTGCATCCAAAATATATGCATATGCGACTATGTAAAAGAATGCAATAGTTCAATAACTCTTGTAAAAATCGACGAATCAAAATAGCGGTAAGGTGTGATCATCTTCATCTCAAAGGTAACATTTTGTTCCTGTAAAATGAAAACCATTTCAAATGCTCGGTAGTTTCAGACAAGTTGCGTTTACACTTATTGGTATGATATGTCTATTTTTAGTGACGATGGTAATGGCGGTCATATTGGCCAGAGATCCGGACTCCAAACATAAACCAATGTATGGTCTTAATTTTACAAGAGTTTCAGAGAAAAAATGTTAACTTTTATTTTGCTGAGATTCCTGACTTATGTAACGGGGGCTATATTGGTATAAAGTCTGTACACTTAGACAGAATTTTTAACCATTCCGACAAAGTCAGACCCATTACTTTTAATAATGACTGCAATATTGGTCAGAGGTTCATCCCCCCAGGATATAACGTTCAAAGAGGACCATTAGGAACCATTCCATCCAAGTTTGGTCTCAGTTGCCATGTGTTGTTTTAGGAGAATATCTTAAAATATTTTGCGATCTGTTTTTCTCTTTTTACTAAGGGCGGTCATATTTCTGGGGTCCAGACCCTTATACCAAATAAAAAGGGGCCAACCTCCGACCACTCCATCAAAATTGGGTCCCAATTGTCCCAGTGGTTTAAGAGAAACAATCTTTAAAAAAATACAACTTACAACAAACATGATAATTCTTTTGGATTAATTGAGAACTAGAGTGTTTCATATCCAACCATTTCGGTCATTTTCATGTCCCATTACCCTGTATTACTTATAGCACGTACCCTCGCCTTTGTGTTTTCCCCAACTTTAAAAAAACATTGTTTTGAAATATCTAGTAACATTTCACATCGATTATAATTCCAATACATGTATATGAAATTATGAGAATAATTAATAATATAAAGTTTATTATCAATTTAATATACAATTTATACAAACTAGCAAAAGTACATACACGTAATAAAAAGCTATGGTGCAAGTCTTTTGTCATTTTTTAATCCACAATAAAATCATATTCTTTTGGGGTAAAATTTATGCGATTTTGTTCTCCGCAAAATTTTATGTGTTACAGGTAATTTTAACTAATTAACTATTTGACATGTATATTGTATACCTTGACTGTCCGGATGTTTATAGTTCCACCCCTTAAGGTACACAGATACATTGTTTGTATACAGGTGAATCGTTTTTTTGGGAAAAAAACAGCGGAATTTCACATTTTTTAACGCTACATTTTTTGCTCACTTGGCCCACAGGTGAGCGTATGCCATCACTTGGCGTCCGTCGTCGTCAGTCGTCGTAAACTATTTCAAGGATCTTCTCCTCAGAAACTACTGGCCCAAATACTTCAAAACTTTAAGTGAATTTTCCTTATTGTATCTAGTTTATAAATTATATCCGAGGTTTTCATCAATAATCAAACATGGCCGCCATTGCTAAAAATAGAACATAGGGGTAAACTGCAGTTTTTGTCTTATATCCCAAAAACTAAAGCATTTACAGCAAAAGTGAGATGTGGTAAAAATATTCATCAGGTCAAGATCTACCTGCCATGAAATTGTCAGACGAATCGGTCAACCCTTTGTTGGGTTATTGCCCCTGAATTGTTAATTTTAAGGAAATTTTGCAGTTTTAGGTTATTATCTTACATATTATTATATATAAAGACAAACGGAAACCAGCAAAAATGTTCAGGAAAGTAAGATCTACAAAGTAAGTAAGTAAGTAAGTAAGTAAGTAAAATTTTATTTTGATTCGGCATATGAATAAAACTACAAACACAAGCTCTGGTGAGCTTTTGACCGAATATAAAAACATATAAGTTAACATAAAAACAATGGAGTCCCATAAGTAATAACAATACATATAATATAGAAACATATAAGTTAGTTATGAGGTATGTACTTTAAAAATATGAAAACTTGAATGTTATTTTAAAATTTTTACATCTAAAAATAAATAGAGTCAATTTTGACACTTCGAGAAGATATTAAAAATATCAAGTATAACTTTGTATACTATAATCATAAAGGTGGCGTAAATATGAAAAGGAATTTCTAATGTAATGATCCAAAAAACATGTATGTGAAGATCCTAATGTACGACGGCCAGTGTTTGGGGGTCATGTGGCAAGCGCCTCTATGCACCCCAGGTTGTCGCCGTCGTACAGAAAGATCAACTCAGAGGATACATCGGAATGGGGAGCGGGACAGTCGCAAGAAAAGTTGAAAATTTGACTGAATACCGACCCTGATAGGGACTCATATGGCAAGGCCTCGCTAAGTCCCCGCTCAGGATCCGTAGTAAAAGTAGTAAAAATATCAGCGGCATGCGGAGCACATACAATTCGAACCATTCCAAGATTGAAGCAAGCTCTTAAAATGAGAAAAACTATTTTCAATCCTGAAATGGTCCGGCAAGCTGTTCCAGAGAGAAGCTGCTGCATATCTAAAAGATTGTTTACCATATGTAGTTGTTCTTACACGTGGCAGATCCAATATATTACTGTATCTGAAATTATATTTTGAATTTCTCAAGTTTACAAGATCACTAAGGCACACCGGAGCCTGACTGTTTATGATCTTATATGTCTCAAGTGCCATTGTTCTGATTCTACGGATCTGTAGAGTTGGAACCTTTGCAATATCTAAAAGTGTTAAATAGGATGAAGTATAATGTTCGTAAATAAAACGTAAAGCTCTCTCCTGCACCTTCTCCAACTTCTTTGAGTTGGTTTCAGTGCAGAAGTGCTAGGGGACAAAAATTAAAATTACTTAAAATAAAGGTGTGAAAAATGGTTAATTTATTGAGCCTTGATAACATAGACCCTAGTCGTTTTAGGACGTTAAGCTGTTGTGAGGCCTTTCTGCACAAGCTACTGATATGGTCATCAAATTTTAATTGATAATCTATGTCAACACCAAGCAACTTGACAGTCTCCTCACAAGAGAGAACGTTTCCTTGAATTTGAATACTAGGATTTTTTGAAAAGGTTTTTTTACCAACTGCTATAACCTGAAATTTATCAGGATTCGCTTGCATCTTGTTCATTTTGAACCAGTCAATAAGCATCTGAGACTCAGACTCCAGTGTGGATATAAGTGAACTGTAGTCAGGACTACTGAAAGACAAAGTATTGTCGTCGGCATAATTATAAAGTGAACTTTTCTTCACGAAATAAAATATGTCGTTAATGAAAACATTAAACAATAAAGGGCCTAAAATTGATCCTTGGGGAACACCTTTCTGAATGTCAGCCCAACCGCTCAGGATACCATTTACTTTAATTTGTTGTTTTCTGTTAGACAGATATGAATGTAAAAGAGATACTGAATGTGGTGATACACCATAATTAAGTAATTTATCAAGTAAAATATCATGGGGTAAACAATCAAAAGCTTTTGATAGGTCCATGAGCACAGCTGCTAAATAAGTCAACATGACCAAAATCATTGATTGACCCTTTATAGGAGTTTTTGCCCTTTAAAGACGGCATCCGGCGTAAACTTTCCTTTAAAGATCGTTTCTTCTGAAACCACTGGGCCAATCGGGACCAAACTTTGGTGGAATAGTCCTTGGGTGACCCCCTTCCAAAATTATGTCCGGCATCCCCGACTTCCAACCGACATGGCTGTTGTTACTAAAAATAGGAAAAAGGGGGATGAATTTTTAAAATCTTTTTCGATGAAACTACAAGGCAAATTGGAACCAAACTTGGCAGTAATGGTCCTTAGCAGGTTCACTTTCATAAGTATGTCCGATGACCCGGATTGTTAACCAAGATGGCCACCACAGCCGAACATGGTTTAACATAGGGCCTTATGGGAAAATTCATTTAAAAATCTTCTTGTCTGAAACCACTTGACCAATTGGGACCAGACGAGGCAGCAATGGATCCTTTTTTTCAGAAATGTGTCCGATTTTGCGGGCTGTGAACCAAGATGGCCGCTACAGCCGAAATTAGTTTAACATAGGACCCTATGAGAAATTCACTCAAAAATCTTCTTGTCTGAAACCACTAAGCCAATTAGAACTAGACTTGGTAGCAATGGTCCTTAGGTGGTTCTCTTTCAGAATTTCGACCGATGACCCGGACTGTCAACCAGGGTGGCCACCACAGCCGAACTTAGTTTAACATAAGGCCCTACGGGAAAATTAATTGAAAAATCTTGTCTGAAACCACTTGACATATTGAAACCAGACTTGGCAGCAATGGTCCTTAAGAGATCCTCTTTCAGAAATGTGTCCAATTTCTAGGACTGTGGACCAAAATGTCCGCCACAGCTGAACTTAGTTTATCATAGGACCCTATGGGAAATTCACTCAAAAAACTACTCGTCTGAAACTACTGAGCCAATTGGAACTAAACTTGGCAGCATTGGTCCTTAGATGGTCCTCTTTCAGAATTGTGTCCGATCACCCGGATTGTCAACCAAGATGGCCGAACTTAGTTAAATACTGGACCCTATGGGAAATTCATTTAAAAATCTTCTTGTGTGAAACCACTTAGCCAGTTGGAGTAAAACGTAGCAGTAATGATCCTTATATGGTTCTCTTTTAGAAATTTTTCCATTGACCTGGACTGTCAACCAAGAACACTGCCATAGCTAACTTAGTTTAACATAGAACCCTATAGAAAAATCAGCCAAATTGACAGCAACACTTAATTTTTTAGTCATGCTCTAAGTGAAAAGTTTAATCCTGTTGAGTGATACAGGCTCTTGAGAGCCTCTTGTTTAATAATTAATTCAGCATTTTAATAAAGGTGTGTGTGTGTGTGTGTGTGTGTATGTGTCACAAATTTAAATGCAGAGATAAATTATAATTTGAAATTTCAGATAAGTAACATTTAAATTTATTTTAAATTAATAATTTATTTTTCTTGGAATGTTTATATTGTAAACATTTGATATCTTATATTACATAATTAATTCAATCGTATTAAGTATATTCGTTTTGACAGGGAATGAGTGCCGTCATTTTCAAATTAGACAAATCTTATCGAAAATGACCCAATTTTCAAATGAAATGGGACGGACGTACATCTAGAATTAAGCTATCGAGTTATCACTTGATGAAAAGATCTGCACTCGCACAATATGTAAACAGCACCGACTAAGTGATTTCGGTTGTGTATTTCGAGAAATTACGGGTTAAATGCAGCACGTCTGGTGGCAAAATATAAGAATATATATGGTTGATAATATTTTCGTGTCGTATTAGTGTTATTACAATATTATTTCATCAATTTAATAAAAATGGGTCATAATTTATGGTTTTTTGGTCGTATTTACGAAGATCGGCGAACATTTTCGTTTACTGTCATGGCAGAAAGAGGCACTAGATTATATATAAGCTTGACTACATTTTCTCGCTGGTTTTGCTTTATGTCATTATTATGTCACCATTTTAATTAAATAAAATATACTAAATATATAAATGATTTTAGAAATAAGATAATTAAGGCATAAAAAGTCATGAATTTTCCGATTCAATTTGGTTCCATCCGGGTTATCTGGTTCCAAATATTGGTTCCATCCCTGTTCTTGGTTCCATCCTGTTTCTCTGGTTTGAAACCGTGGTTACTGGTTTTGTTCTGGTTCCGGGTTCTTTTCTCAAATTTCCGTTTAACTATGAGAAAATTTCTGCCAGTATCCGAATAATGTGTGCCAAGACGCTTATCTTGTTTTTATATCATTAAAATTATCAGCGTCCCCGGAAAATTAAGTTGTAAGGATGGATAGGTGAATTGTTGTTTAACGTCCAGTGGCAGCCAGGTGCATATCAGGACGAGATCCCTGCTTTGTACTAGACCGACACGCTGAGCCGGATTTTTAATGTGCTACCTCACGATGTAACTGTCCGCAGGAAGACATATCATCCCACTCGGACACATTATACTGACCTGTAGATCTTTGTTCTTACTCCTAGAGGGTGCGTTCTTGGCGGAGAAGCAGCAAATACCAATCCTAATGTCTTTGGTTTGGATCGAACCCGCGACCTTCCGCACACAGAGGCAAGCACGCTACCACGAGACCACCGAGGCGGTAAGTTGTAAGGATGGATGGATGGATGAATTATTGTTTAACGTCCAGTGGCAACCAGATGCATATCAGGACGAGAACATGTTGATATGATAATGAATATGATCCCTGCTTTGTACTAGACCGACCTGCTGATTTTTAATGTGCTAGCTCACGAGGTAACTGTCCGCAGGAAGACATATCACCTCACTTGGACACATTATACTGACTCCGAGCCGACCAGTCTTTGCTCTTACTCCTAGATGCCGCGTGCTTGGCGGAGAAGCAGCAAATACCAATTTTAATGTCTTTGGTTTGACCCGGCCGGGGATCGAACCCACGACCTTCCGCACACGGGGCGGGCACGCAACCACGAGACCACCGAGGCGGTCCTCGTAAGTTGTAAGGTAAATTCATATCATTTTAATAGACATCATACAACATTCCCTATACCGACATGTACACCGAATTCTACACAGAGACAGACTTATTTACTTAGGGGTCATCTCAAAATACAAGATAATGTAAATTCCGGTGGCTCTTTTGAGGACAATGGGCCTCTTTCTTAAAATGCAGTTTGTTTTTAAAATTTGTTGAAAAGTGAAAAATATCCGAGATTTAATTTCTGATTTGATTTTGATTTATTGATTGATCGATTTTATGAGGGATCAAACGAGGGGGATGTAGGAACTCCAAAGTATTTTCCGTACAAAGGCTGGTACTATTCGGTGAATATTCAGGTTTTTTAGGGATTTTTCCAACAGATTTTTTGGAGTGTGTCTAGAATTTTTGGTATTTTTTTGGGGGGGTGAAATTTATTTTCTCTGGCAAGCCTACGGAGGGAACATTTTTGGGAGTACCCCCCTCCCCCCACAAACACACCCCAGCCCGCTGGAGGAGCAAACATTTGAACTTTGGGGTAAGGGATCGTCTTGGATCAAGTACATACTAACGGATAAATTTGCCAGATTTTTTTTCATTCTTGGTATTACTCCATTTCTGAATTCGGAATATACATGTATAATCTGTACAGAATTAGAAGATATATCCAGGTTTCGGACTTTTTCTAATCCTTACTTGAAATACTATTTCCTTAATTTTCGGCAGTGATCCTGTTTTTTTTATCAATTTAAGCTTCATTGACGAAGAAGGCATTTCTATAACACTACATTATGGATTTATGCACAGGCATTGTAAAACGACGTACATGTAGGCTACAAATTCTTAAAGATTACTCAAATAAAATAAAATAACCTTTCTCCAGGACTAATATGTTTTATAAAATAACTCCAAAGACACAATTTAGCCAGAAAACTAGTGTTTCGCAAATTTAAAAAATATATATAAATGGGTTGATATATTGGAAATTTACGGATTTGATTGCCTCCCTTTAGTAATAATGGAGCAAACATTTGATTTGCATGGGGGGGGGGGGGGGTAAGATCAAATGTATCATCCTGCCTATTTTTAACGTCTAGATTGTGGTCCCTGATTTTTTTTTTCCGCTATTGCGGCCTAAATTTTTATTTTGATTTATATCCAAAAATTTCCTGATTGACACAGGTCCTTCATTTTTTTCACACCGAAAGTAATCCTGTATTTTTATTTTGCGTTTTGTTTTTCAAATTTGCGAAATTTTCTGTCTTCAGCGAGGATTAACTGAATGTTGTGTCTTTACTGCTTGACCTTGAAAATTGATAGCCGGAATCTTTCAAAACTTTTTTTGCTTTGGTCATATAAATTGTTTATGTCTAGGAAGAACAAACTCGTACTGAAATGTTAAAAATAGACTCAATCAAAAAGTTACCGTATGTCAAAAATGGTATTTTGAGTTGACCCCTGGTGCGCTCAGAGCTGGTGCGTATCTGTGTGCTTTGTAGAAGTCGTTGTAGAAGTCGGTATAGTAGTCGATTTCGTATGATTTCTAATTATTTAACATGGGAAACGGGGTATAAATATTACATCGTAAATATATATGTTGATGATTTTATAAAATTCATAAAGCAATGGAAATCAATATCGTATATTTATATAAACGATAAAACTTGTAAACATATAAATGACATATTGGTCTTCTATTCGTATTTTGGAAGATTGATAAACATTGTCATTCGCTGTCATGGTGGACACAAGAGTCTGGTGAGGAAATATAACATTTAACATGAAAACCAGGGGAATATATTAATTTCAATTACTTATTTTATCTATGTAAAGATAAAAGGCAAGTGTTTCAATAGTTATTTAATTAATTACAGTCTTTTTCAGTAAAATATGAATTCGCCATCAAGTAAGGACTAATTTTAGAAAAAATCCGGAATAATGAAGAACCCTCCGCCCCAGCGACGCAAGTTGCCCTAATTTTACTTTTGGGTCCATTTTGTCAATTGAATTTTTTACGGACTCTAGAAAAATATTTCAATACGAATAAAAAGGTTTAAGTATTTACACTTATTACTTCTAAAAGAAGAAAAAATAATAATAGATAAACAAATAAAATAAAAACATGAAAGATGTAAATTAATAAATTAAAAAATATAGAAAGATCAAACAAACTAAATTAATTATACCAAATACACAACATATAATTGAAATAAATAAATAAAAATATATACAGTGGTCAGGCAGAGGAAATGGAAGTCGTTAAACATATTTTAAAAAATACGGAATACTTTAGCTGCTTTTTAATTCATCATTATATCTTTAACCCAATTTCCAACATTTTGATCTCGAGTACTTCTGATGAGTTGTCAGTCAACTAAATGGCCATACAGTGCATCCAATTTATTTCGGTATTTTGTGATACATTTTATTAATAATGGCCAGTCACAGCGTCCAGTGGACGAAGAAAAAGTCAAAAAAGGGAAAATTGGAAAAATCCATAGCCGTCAAGCGGAGGAAGAAAAAGGATACAATAGGAAAGGATTTTGGATAATTCAGTTTAGTTTGTTACAACCGTAAAGCGAAGGAAGAAGATGAAATCCGAAAGGAATTATGACTTAGGAATTTTACTAAAACAGAAACTTTAAGGCAAACCTTGCTACTAACAACATAATTTTTGTGGCTTGGATGTTATTGAAAACAAAATATTTACGGCAAACTTTATTACTAATATAGAAAAAATTGTGACGGGGGAGATTACTTAAACCAGAACTTTTAAGGCAAACCTTGTTACTAAAAACAGAAAATTTGCCACAAAGGGTTGAAAACATAAATTCTACTGCAAATGTATTTTAAAATTAGAAAATTAGAAAATTGGAAATATTCGAATGCTTTCCATCTCTAGAAGTAACAATGATAAAATACGCAATTGGAAATCATCATTTAATATGAAAGTTTAAGATACTGTGCTTTACGATTGTTTATACATATTGATACAAAATACTCCGACATTTGAGTATTATTTTATTTGAGGAGCTATTCTTCCTGTATGCAAAGTCTGGTATGGTAGGTATATTGTTTACGTCAGCACGAGTGGAAAAATTGGGCCAAATTTTCATATTTTTCTGTACATTTTAAGTAAGAGGGATTGGAGATTTTTCCCTTAGTTTTCAATAATAAGTAGTATGTGTTATATTTTAAGTTCACATAGTGAAATTATTTTGTTTCCAGTTTATTCATTGGGTCTGTAAGCATTATGTTCGTTTGGGAATACAGCAGCGATTTTTACATTTCTATGCTCTTCCGGTTTTTGTGCCGAAATTCGTTTTGACATGTAAGCCGCCATTTTGTTTACATCTAGCGCAAATTATATTTTATTTAATAACAAATGAATAAAGACTGTAATCAATTAAAAACTAGACTGAGGCAGTCGGACACGACAGTTATCCCCGCACTCCCAATATGCACCTTTATCACATTTATACCTTTGAATATATAACCGCAAAAGAAACGTCGCACAAAATGACATGTTCACATACATTTATTTCAAAGTGACATTTATATATTTTAAATTAATTTTTACAAAATTTAATGAATGATTTACCGTCTTTTGGTTACAATGTTCACAAAAACGTCACAATTGTCGCAACGTCACATGTTTTCAATGCTGTGCTCCCACGTCCGTTAATAACGTGTATGTCCTCCACCGGCACCAATTACTGCGGCACATCTTCGGTACATGGAGTTGATGAGCCGATTAATAAACGCCATCGGAATACGTGCCCATACTCTCTGAAACGCTTGTGAAAGTTCAGCTGCAGTTGTCGGACTTGGCTGCTCATTATTCAACCGTCTTTGAACTTCGTCTCATAAATGTTCAATAGGGTTTAAATCTGGACTCAAAGCCGGCCAATCCATAACATTAATGTTATTCTGCTGTAGGAAGTCTCTTGTGGCTCTTGCGGTATGCGCACGTGCATTGTCCTGTTGGAAAGTCTTGTTTTGATGACGTGCGAAATGGGGCTGAACATGGGGTGTCAAGACTTGGTCGATGTAACGGGCAGCTGTTACGCCATTTCCTCTGCCTGGGCCAAGGTTCTGAAAGATCACTGGACCAAGTTTAACGTTAAGGCCGATTCCACCCCATACCATGATGCTAGGTCCTCCCCACGCGTCTGTTTCCAGAATGCAGCTGTCTTCGTAACGTTCCCCGCGTCTTCTCCACACTCTGGTTCTGCCATCGGCTGTTGAAATGCAGTAACGGTTTTCGTCAGAGAAGATGATGTTACGCCATTGTCGATTTCGCCAATTCTGTCGCTGAGTGGCCCACTGAAGACGAGCTTGACGGTGTCGAGGAGTAAGAATAGGTCCTCTTGCTGGACGGCGACATCTCATGTTTCTAGCAGCTAATCGCCGACGAACCGTATCATCACTTATGGGTCGTCCATGTGTTCCAACAGTGTTTCTGGCAGTTTCGGCAGCTGGGGTGAACCGATTCATCAAATGGTGACGAACAATGCCTCTATCCTGTCTAGGGGTAGTGACTTGGGGTCTACCACTCCGTGGACGGTCATTTGTGCTGTTTGTTGCATTGTACCGTGTCCGTAGACGTTCAATTGTTCGAATAGCACAGTTGAAGTCGTTGGCAATAACTCTGGCAGATTGCCCAGCATCCAATCGACCAATGGCCTGTTCTCTCTGTTGTGGAGTCAGACGTGGCATAGCTTCTGTGTCAACACTGATACTAACACTCTTTAATTTTCTCCGGCTTTTTATACCCATAAAGGAGCATGAATTTCACGAACATTTAAGATTTAAGAAAAATTACCGCCAAGTGTGTCCCACGAGCGGTTTTAGGTACGGTCGCTCTACGATATCAACTGAAAATTATTCAACCGAAAATTTAATTCACAGGTAATTCAATCTTACCTGGTGATGTAATCGTAATACTGATTATATAAAAATCATTAATTAATATTTATTTTGAATTTTGCTAACATTTTGAAAAAGCGACGTTTCTTTTGCGGTTCAGTATATATATACAGGCCCAAATTTTGGAAAATTAAAATTCTTAAACCTTATTGCACATCTGCATACAGTGTATGACAATACTGTATAGAAATAAAATGTATAAAATGAAAAGTGAAAGAAAACTTTCAGTCGCCCACTTATAATTCCAAATTTTTGAAATTCGACCCCTTAAGGCCCTAATTTTTTAAAATCAACATTCTAAAATCTTATTGCACATCTATATACAGTGTGTAACAAAACCGTAAAGAGATTAAATACATAAAATGAAAAATGAAAGAGGAGTTTAGGTCACAAGCTTAAATTGCCAGTTTAAGAAATTCGACCCATGTGGGCCCCGATTTTTGAAGATATAAATTCTTAAACGTTATTGCGCATTTAAATACAGTATGTGACAATCCTTTATATAAATTAAATACATAAAATAAAAAATGAAAGAGGAGTTTAGGTCACAAGCTTAGATTCACAATTTTCTAAATTCGACCCCAGTGGGCCCTAGTTTTGAAAATAAAAATTCTAAAACCTTATTGCGCATCTAGAAACAGTATCAGAAATTAAGTGAATGAAGTCAAAAATGATGATTGGTTGATTGATTATTGTTTTACGCCGTGTGGGCGACATTTAAGCCATATCACGGCGAAGTCAAAAATGAAAAAGGAGTTTAGGTCACAAGCTTCAATTTCTAATTTTCGAAATTTGACACCTTTGGGCCCCAATTTTTCTAAATTCTAAAACCTTAATGCGCATCTACATACAATATGTGACAATACTGTATATAAATCAAATGCATGAAATCAAAAATGGAAGAGGAGTTTAGGTCACAAGCTTAAATTCACCCTTTTTCGAAAATCCACCCTTGTGGGCCCAAATTTTTGAAAATCAAAATTCTATTATCTTATTGGACATCTAGATACAGTTTTTGATAATACTGTATAGAAATTAAATGCATTAAATGAAAAATAAAAGAGTAGTTTAGGTCACAAGCTTACATTCCTAATTTTCGAAATTCGACCTCTGTGGGCCTCGATTTTTGAAAATGAAAATTCTAAAACCTCATTGTGCATCTACATAAAGTATGTGCAATACTGTATAGAAATTAAATGCATGAATTTAAAAATGAACGAGGAGTTTATATCACAAGAAAGTGTGACGGACGGTGGGACAGACGGACGGTTGGACGACAGACGGACGGAGGAACGGACGGAAGGATGGACGTACAGACAGACGGACGGGGCGATAACAATATGCCCGAACTTCTTCGAAGTACGGGGATAATTAGTCTGTATTAAGACTGTCATTTCAGTAATATCTTATTTGAGGAGTATTTTTCACTGTATGCAAAATCTGGTCTAACTTACGGTAGGCCAATAACGTTAAATCAGCACAAGTGGAATCATTAGGCCACATTTTCATGTGATCTATACAATTTTAAGTAAAATAAGTTGGAACTCTGTTCCCCTTACTTTTACATCATTAGAAGTATATTATATTCTAACATTCTTTTATTTCCTATTTAATCACTGGGTCTGGAAACATTATATTCAGTCTTGGATAGATCAGCGAGTTGTTGTCTATACTGTTCCGGATTTGTTCTGAAATTAGTCTTTACATTTTGATGGCGATATTGTTTACATCGACTTTAAACTGTATTATAGCCCAATAAAGACTGAAACCAATTTAATAGATATTGAAATTGTTGTCATTTATCTTTATATGTTTAAGAAGATGAATTGAAATTATTATGTTAAATAAAGTATTTCCCCACCAGACTATGTGTCCTACATGACAGCGAGCGAAAATGTTTGTCAATCTTCCAAAATGCGAATAAAAAACCAATTCTAATATATATTTTCATTAATATGATGAAATAATAATGGCATAAAACAAAAAACTGCAAGAAAATCCTAAGATTCTTGTTTATAATCTGATACTCTCCGCCATGACAGTAAACGAAAATGTTTGCCGATCTTCGAAAATACAACCAACAAACCATAGATTATGATTTTTTTTATTGAATTGATGAAATAATATGTTATAATAGCATTAATATAACAGAAAAATATTATCAAACATGTATATATTCTGATATGTTGCCACCAGACTCTTCCAGACACTATAAGACTCTATTTAGACGCGCCGTGTTATAAAGAGTCAGTAAATGACAATTAGTAAAAGTAGTAAAAGTAATTACCATTGATCATCTTAAAATGCAAATTAATCTTTGGCTTTCTCATGATCAGCTGTGATCTTGACAACACCAAAACAACAAAAATCACAGCATAACACAGGCTAATATTTTGATAACGGTTTCTAAAGATTTTACATATTTGAAGTACAGACTTTCTGATAAATAAACTGTGAATAATTCTTTTACACACATGTTGAAGTTTGTTTATAAGAGCATGTTGTATTGGTCAGTTATGAATTTGAATGATAAAAATTATTTTTATGGGAGGAGTTTTAAAGAAATACTGTTTTTGTTTTTACTTTATGGGAAGAGTTTAAGATCAGACTCAAAGCGTTAATATTGTATTGTTTTTTGCTATACTACTGCATTCATAATAAATATATATATTTAGAACTTTGGATTTATTTGAATTATTATCAACCAATCTAATTTGTATACTAAAACAAAACGAGAGAGAAAATGTCAAACCTGTTTACATTTCTATATTTTTCGACCAGACTCTCTCCGCCATGACAGTAAACGAAAATGTTTGCCGATCTTAGTAAATACGACCAACAAACCGTAAATTATGACAAATGTCTATTCAATTGACGAAATGATAATTGTAATAACACTAACAGAACACGAAAATATTATCAACCATATATATTCTGATATTTTGCCACCAGACTCTTCAAGACTACCAAACTGTACCAGACTCCGTTTAGTCGTCGCCGTTAAATGAGGTGTATTTCACCAATTTATCGAAAAATTACATAGACATAACGTACAAATATGGTAATATTACACCATAATTAAGTCTCGCAAACGAAGTGGGAGACTTATAGATTTTGATTTCCGATTTTTATCGAACATTTTTTTTTTCTTCCTCTCAGATTTTGTTCGTTCAAGTTCTCAATAACAGTCAGAGATATGGATCTAAGATATTCCATGATGAAAGATCAATGTTTCTAGATGTGCCTAATATTATTCATTTTTTGATGGGGGTGACTGAGACGTATAATGAGCAGTTCAAAGAGGCTAGGTGTTTACTATAGGACCCTATGGGGATTTTTTTTTTCATCGAAAAACTCTAAGAGAGTGACCAATAACCATCTCATATCATATATTTTATTATACACCGTGACCACACCTATTAAATGACATATACCTTGTTCCTTTAGGGGGTGGGGGGTCATCCCCACCCCCAAAAGTCGATAATGTTGAAAAATTTCATAGGCAAATAAAATCTATAGCTTTCAATCATATATTTTATTATTCTTCGTAACAATACGCATTAAATGATATATACCTCATTAATTCTTTCAGTAGGGTGATCCTCACCCCCATAAATCAATAATGTCCAATTATCTCATAAACCTTTAAAATCGCCACACCTAAATCATATATTTTCTTATTCCCCATGGTAAGACACACCAAATGACACATACCTCGCTTCCCAAGGGGCTATCACCACTCCTATCAAAACAAAAATATTCAATTATCTTAAAAACCGTTAAAATCCCCACCCTTAAACCATATATTTTCTTATTCCCCATGGTAAGACGCACCAAATGAAACATACCTCGCTTCCCCAGGGGGTTATCACCACTAACATCAAATTAATAATGTTCAATTATCTCATAAACCGTTAAAATCTCCACCCCTAAACCATATATTTTCTTATTCCCCATGGTAAGACGCACCAAATGAAACATACCTCGCTTCTTCAGGCCGTTATCACCACTCCCATCAAATCAATAATGTTGAATTATCTCATAAACCATTCAAACCGCCACACCTAAACCATATATTTTCTTATTCCCCATGGTAAGACGCACCAAATGACACATACATCGCTTCCCCTGGGGTTATCACCACTCTATCAAATCAATAATGTTCAATTATCTCATTAATCGTTAAAATCCCTACCCCTAAACCATAGATTTTCTTATTCCCCATGGTAAGATGCACTAAGTGACACATATCTCCCTTCCCCAGGGGGTTTTCACCACTCCCATCAAATCATTAATGTTCAATTATCTCATAAATTTTACACGGTCAAGCGCGACGTCATAATGAAGAAACGGCATTATTCCGGGGCTGCGACCGATGCGTATAAACAATACTGTGATTCCCCTTTAAATGATACGTACCTCATTACACAATGGGCGTCATTCTCGTCCCCTTAAACCAATCATCTTGAATTATATAAAATTAAAAATCTGTAAGAAACCCGACACCTAAACCGTATATTTTCTTATTCCCCATGACAAAACACATGAACTGATATATACCTCATTTACCCAATGGTTAATCCCTACCCCTCGAATCAATTGTCTTTAATTATCTCGTAAAGCATTGAAATCCCTGTCCCTAAATCATGTATTTATTTTTCCTCATTATAAGACAGATAAAACCTAACACCCCCACCAAAAAGAGGAGGGGTATCATCCTCGCCCCTCAAATCAATAATTTTTAATTATGTCAAAATAAGAAAAAAATGTTTATCCCTTTAACACGTTTTAATACGCAATGTTCAAATCTCATAAACCATTCAACTCCATACCCCGTAACCACATATATTTCTAATTGCCTATAAGGAGACGCAATGAATTATTTTACACATTTGCAATGGGGGTATTCCTTCGTAAAAAAATCAACAAAGGACATTGGGATCCTTGGCCCTTAATTATAAACATTTTTATTTTTTGTGAAAAGCTCAGATATCCTCAGATGCCCCACCCCTTTAACACTGGATGTGTCATCAGTGTTTCTGAACAGCTTCCAAACTGCTGGCCGGGATAATCATTATGTCCCAAGACCTACTGAATGCACAATTGTTCTTGTTCGCGGAGGTATTTTACTGGAATATAATAAATTGTTACAAATGTATATATCATAAAAAAATCTCCAATAATATTTTATGCTAAACTGTATTTGTATAACTTATTTATATTTTTTGTGATTTTTATTGGGCTTGTTCCTTGCTGGAAAAAAAACACTTTCGATCCGTTTTTGTCTATATCAGTTATCGTTTTTGAGATATAAGGTTACGCGCTAATTTTTTAAACTTTTTAATTCTTCAGCGGATTTGATGAAATTTTTTTAAATGATTCCTCACAAAAAAAACCAACAAAAGTTACCTCAGATTTTGTTTTGTATCCTTCACCGTTTCTGAAATAAAAGGGTCAAAGGGGCCATTATAAGTTCATTGATGCTTACCCCATATATGTATATTGAATTTTGCCTCGCCCTTACGCAAATGAATGAAAATGAAAGAGAAAAATCCCGTTGTTATTGACTCTAGAGGGTAAAAGGTCGACAAGGTCACTTACTAAGAGAAGAAATTTTGTTTCGTTCTGTGATTTCGCGCGTGTTTTAAAGGGTAATTTTTAAAACTGTAAACCTGTCCTTATTACATTGATCATGGTGATTTATCGTAATTCCAAGTGAAAATAAATTCGATGTTTTCACTTAGTGAAACATCGGTTTTTATTTAACGTCGTCAAAAGCGTTACTAACAAATGACGTTTGTGACGTCGAAAGATTCAGGAAGGGATCTAAGGAAAATATCACACCTTTGAAGCATTTTTTGTCTATTTTATCAATGTAATATACAGTATAACTAATTCAAGAATTTGAATATCGAAAATATTCAACTCGTGACCGGAAAACACTAATAATTCCCTCATGCGCTGCGTGCATTCGTGAATTAAAGTGTTTTTCGGTCACTTGTTGAATATTTTGCGATATTCAAATTCTTGAATTTGTTATCCTATAAATATTCAAATTCTTGAATTAGTTTTATAAATCTCAAATTTGAATGTAAATACAATGTACATGTATATTTTTATTAACCCGTTAAATGCATTTTTGCAGGGTATTTCTCCTGGCGGGGATCATGACTGTCCAGCTGGGTTTTGTTTTGTTTTTTTTTTTTTTGTAGGTGTTCTTTTGTTAAAAAGAAACTAATAGTAGTCTTTCTTTAGATAGATTTAATTTTATTTTATTGGGTGAATATGTAACTAAGATATTTTTTATTATTAATGTGGTGTTTTATCTTTTAATTATTTTATTTTCTGTCCTTACATCAATTGTAAATTTAATATAATATTGATACAAAGAAGATATCAATATGTAATATAGATATTATTTAATTTGCTTGGTCATAATTAAAAAAAATCTT
Organism: Mytilisepta virgata; assembly: GCA_028015205.1. NCBI lineage: Eukaryota > Metazoa > Mollusca > Bivalvia > Mytilida > Mytilidae > Mytilisepta > Mytilisepta virgata. Next base: position 36,545,004 of record CM051520.1, read on the forward strand.
GTTGTGTTGCAATCATTTTATATAAATATGATTCAAACTTGTGTTGGTAGGGCTCAACACGGCAGGTAAGGAATGTTTTTTATTACTTTTATTTAAGGAAACCGAATGCATTTTATTACACCATATAATAAAATTGGTTCTCGTAAACGGTTCAGAAATATTGGCATATATTCCTGTCAATGCAGCATGTCGAAAAGCAAAAGTTGATCAAGTGTGACATTGTATGACTGTAAAACTCGGGTCACAAAATATACCCATATCACGATTTTCAAGTAACCTCTCCATTAAGTATGCATAAACTTTATAAGAACAATTCCCCATTTCGGTCTCTGAAAAACAAATAATTTATTGCATGCAATTTAAGGCATTCGAGATATCAGTTACTTCGTTTTGGAGACTTCGTAACAGTCACTGTTACAGTTATTACTCGTTTCTTGCAGCTTTTGTTTTTGGTAGTTGGTGCTAAAACCAAAATATTCAAATTTCAGAACTCTTTCCGTATATGTTTGCTTTATCAAACTTCTTTTTTTCTTGAAAAAATATTTCATCTATCAAAATATTTTTACTGACTGAAAATATGAGAAAGATATAAAAAAGAAACATGTGAGATGGGAAATACATTATTTTCTTTAAAATTCAGATGTCAAAATTATTTCAATACATGCATACTGTGAAACACTTATTATTCGTTGTAGACCAATCTTCGTGGATTCCGTGGAAAACCCAATCGATGAATCTAAAAACCCAACGAAGCATTTATGTCAATCACTTTTAATACGAAGATTTATAGAAATGTTCTGAGTCATTAACACACATGATAAGTCCTTTTTACCCGTTTAATGGCTTAAACGGATGAGGAAGCTTTAATTCTCATATTTTAAGGGGAGAGAGATGCTAGTTTGCTAAACAGAATGGAATAAGAGCTTAGATCGTTATTATGAAACTATAGAAATACTTCAAACAATGTTCACGTTATGTTTATTATTTACCAGTTCGTCCTTTCCGGTAAGCCGTAGTAAAGTGTTCACTTAAGGTCAGATATTGCACGATATTTGTAATTTCTTTGGCCTTGTTTCCTTTTATATTTGTAATTTCTTTGGCCTTGGATTACTGCTGTCACAAAAGCTTCTTAACCAGGGTTTTATCAGGGATAAGTTGATGTCATCACTTAAGAAATTTTACGGTCGTCATCATGAATTGATTGACCATTACAGTGTTCCAATATCTAAGATGATGTTGGACCTGTTCCCACTGTCGTAACCTTTCATGTGCCTCCTACGATTTGTGACTTCCACCGGATTGACCTTGTTGAACTTCACGACGGGTGCCGTATACGGAGCAGGAACTGCTTACCCTTCCGGAGCACCTGGGTTCACTCCTGGTTTTTATGGGAGTTCGTGTTGTTCATTGTTTTTAGTTTTCTGTGTTTATTTGTTGTGCTTGTGGTTGTTCGTTTGTCTTCCCGGGTTTGTCTGTCCAATGGATTACGTTTTATTGATTGCTCCTTAGGTATATTTGTCCTTTTTTTTCCAGCTTGGGTAGCAAACATCGTTTTTACAATATTATGTTTTTGATTTATCCTCAATATATATCGTCAGTTGTCAAATGGTTGTAAATATCAATCAAATGTTATACAAACGCTATCGACGACCTTGTTGATTACACTTCATAGTAATCATGTTGCAAATACAGCGTCTTCTTAAATATGCTTTTCAGCAATAATGAATGTTGTCACTTTTTTTTATTTATTATTATTTCTTTTTATTATACATTTTTAATCAACGAAATTAAGAAACCACAAATGTGTCTTTCGTCCCCAATCCATGAAAAATGATGTCAACGAAAATAACTGAATCCACATCATATTTCAACCTGTTTTGCAAATATCACATTTTAGACAAACGCTATCGACGACCTTGTTGAGTACACTTTATAGTTAACATGTTGCAATTACAGCTTTCTTTATATATGTCTTTCACCAATAATGAATGTTGTCATTTTATTTTATTTTTATTAATTATTATTTCTTTTTTTTAGACGTTTTTAATCAACGAAATTAAGAAACCACCAATGTGTTTTTAAATCCCCAATCTGTGAAAAATTATGTTAACGAAAATAACTGAATCCACATCATATTTCATCCTATTCAGCATATATTATGTTGTCTTGTAGAAAGTAGGAATATTCCAATGGGTGGGTTGGTTTTGTCCAAAATACACAAAATATGATAAAAGAATAAATTTCGTACGCAAAATATTATTAATTTAAATAATAAAAGCAATCAAAGAATTATCTTTGTAAATATTTAAGCCGTGCTTCTAAAATTCAACCCCCAAAATATTATTCTCTGTAAATATTTTTCACCTTCAAAATGATCTCTAAAATTGTATATCCAAAATAAACACTTATCTTTTCTTTAATATATTTTTGATCCACAAAAGTATCAAATTTGAAAAAAGCCTATGTTCCGTCTGTTTTAACTTTCTTTTCTTGTTTGTACAGCATGTACAGTATGCCGCTTTGTTATTCTCTTACACACAACAAGTGAAATTAAAATAAAAAATAACACATATTCGAATTACTGCAATGCTGCCATCATGATATGTATACTTATATTTTATGGCCATGGCTGAAAAGAATCTTACAATCAATCTTTTGTAAACATATTTGTCTGTTTACGTTTATATTGGTGACATTGTATATTTCAAAATGAATAAAATGAAAATAAACAAGCTTTTTAACTTAGATTCCACTAATGCACCCATTTCCATAAAGCTGATATCAGAAGGGGGGGGGGGGTGGGGTAAATCCAAATTTTCCTATAAAACCTTTTTAATTACAATACATTTAACAGTTAAACACAGTGTTATTTTTAAATAGTAACACTTTCAAATTTCACTATATATAGTTCACATATTTTTGTCAAATTGTTTTCATTCTATTTTTTATAATAAAATAGATATAAACTGAGAAAGAAACGTTTTAAATGTATACATTTATACAGGTAAAAATAATTTAAGCTGTAGTACACACTGACATTATGTTCTGTTCCAGTTGAGTGGTCTAATATATGAATTTAGCCGAGATGTAGAGAGGCTGGTACAGTTTCACATTAAAACGAAATACTGTGTTAAATTGCCAACATTATATCAAGATTTAAGCAACTGCAAAAGAAACGCACGGCAAAATATAACATGTCATAATAATTTGGTATTAAGTTCACAAAATTAAGGCCTTGGATTACAAAAACAAATTCCTCCACCTAATGATAGATGTATATGTATTGAGATTCTCCTTTGATATACAACATGAACAGTCATATAATGGATCTCATATCTTGCTTTTTTAACATATTTAAGGAAAGGTGCAACTGGTTTTAAAAAGGACAAATATACATAAGGTGCAATAAAAAAAAACGTAATCCATTGGACAGACAAACCCGGAAAGACAAATGAACAACCACAAGCACAACAAACAAACACAGAAAACTAAAAAAACAATTAACACGAAAACCTATAAAACCAGGAGTGAACCCAGGTGCTCCGGAATGGTAAGCAGTTCCTGCTCTGTATACGACACCCGTCGTGAAGTTCAACAAAGTAAATCCGGGGGAAGTAACAAATCGATGGAGGCACATGAAAGGTTACGACAGTGGGAACAGGTCCAACATCATCTTAGATATTGGAACACTGTAATGGTCAATCAATTCGTGATGACGACCGTAAAATTTCGTAAGTGATGACATCAACTTATCCCTGATAAAACCCTGGTTAAGAAGCTTTTGTGACAGCAGTAATCCTCTTTGTCGAAAGTCAGGGTAACTCACGCATGGCCTTGAAAATCAGATAAGGTGAGAAACGTAGACGCCATATGCAGGCGATGCTGGTATATTGCTACCCAAGAAGGGAAAATTAACAATAGGAAAGTTGAAGTCATCACGTTTATCATAAAGTTTTGTCTTCCAATGTCCCTAAAGCTATGGTCAGACGGACAGATACGCGCGTTACGCATGTCTGCGGATGTGCATCCGTAAAAATCCGTAGAAATCCGCAGCAATCCGTATCATGCGTATCATCCGTAAGTGCATCCGTAAAAATCCGTGGGAGTGCGCAGGAATCGAGGTCTTCCGCGAAAAGGTTTTGAAAATCTCAAAATTATTTTAAATTTCCCGCGCAAGGTCTTTTGCGCAGAATTTAGGTAGAATTTGCGTATTGTTCCGTATCATGCGTATTGATCCGTATCTTTGCGTATTTTTGCGTAAAACGTCCGTATCTATCCGTAAAAGTTAGGTAAAAGTGCGCAGGTATTCGATTTTTTAATGCCGTTCTCTCCAAAGATCGAATCGCAACTGAAGTGATGCTCCAAAAGCCGCGGTATATATGCGGATGTTGTGGACGAGGAGAAAGCCGACATCCGTGTGACACGCATGCGTATCTCATGCGTATCGTGCGCAGGACTTCCGTATCTTCCGCAGAACATCCGTATCTAGTCCGCATCTTGGGTATCGCTTGCGCAGAATTTAAGTGACACTAGCGTGGCACATCCGCCAAAGGGGTGTCTTCCGCAGAACATCCGCAGGATTTGCGTATTTCATGCGTATTGCATCCGTATCTCATGCGTATCTACCGTGGTTTTTTGGCTTTTTGCGCAGATTTTCAACAATTTCTGCGGATGAAATTAATTTTTTTTACGGATGCATCCGCAGACATCCGTACATGTCCGTCTGACCATAGCATAATAGTCTATTTCAAGAAACAAATCCAAATATGAAGCGGACTTTGGTGTATCTGTAGTATCCTTAATTTCAAGCTTACTGAGGTAGATAAGATGTAGAAAGTCTTGGAATTTGTCGTTATTTAACGACAACACGTCATTTATATAACGAACAGTGAAATTAAAGGATTAGGCTAGTTTATTTTTGTTTTCATGTAGTAACCCTTGAATGAAGTCCGCTTCATATGAGTACTGAAACAATTTGAAACCATTTGAAACAATTCCCCCAAAAAATTACAGACTATAAGTAATATATTGCTAATATGCTGTTGGCGTGGCCAATACTGTGAGCAAGGCATATGGCCATTCACTTCGGATTGCATAATGGCTACCCCCATTAAACAAATACTTTTCTAAATTACCCATATGCTCTTATAGCGATCGCTGCGCTCGCAATAAATGTATGTATTTCAGATTTATAACTGGAATTATAGAACATAAAGATGATTTGGGTTGGTTTTTTTTGTGGAAAATGACTACATTTTGTATTTTAATATAATTTAGGAGGAAGCTTAATAACAGCGATAAAACCCAGTGTAACCTTATACGGCCACAGGCTGTTTTCTTCGTGGATACGGCATAATCCTTTCAGTTACATAGAAGAATATTTTTGTGTAACAAACCATGCAAATCCAGGTCCTGAGATATTCGTGAGCGAAAATTTATCCGTCAGCATTTTATTGTTACCAGTCACATTGAGGCAACTAGGTGTGTACATAGAGGGATGATGCTTTATCGGTGTATACCTTCCGTACATTAAATCAACTCACCTTAACTAATATTTGACACATGAATGACTTTAGTCCATGAATCTGTGTGTTCCATTCTCTTGACTTTGTCTTTGCCTTGGATTTCGAATTGATGAACTTTCTCACTGTTTATTCGCTCGGTATTTTTTGCCGATATTTAGTCCAGATACTTTCATCTCACGAATAATTTAAAGCAGTAATAATCTGTTGTTTAAGACTTTTCTTTTTCTTTATTGAAAGTTAAATTTACAAAGATGTAACTATACATTTGAGATCAGAAAAGACACCGATGTAGAATGTGTTATTCAATAAAACGAGATTAAAGTGTTTGTACAAATGTACTCATTTTTGTTTGAAATAATACATTTCATAAATAAATGACGTTAACGTTTACAACATTTATATTGATTAAATGAGTAAAAAATGTTTTATTATATTTTTAAGAAATGTAAAAATGAATACATAAGAAATTTAAAGAATTTCAAGAGTGAAATTTTTTTACTCTTTGAAATTCTTTCAACGAGTTATAAATCTTTTGCGACCATTGCACGAAGAAGATTTACTCATGCATGGTGGGTTCAGAACATGAATCGAGAAAAAATTAGAACATATTTAGACAGAAGAGAAAATTTATATATATTAAGAAATGTAAGCATGTGTCGAGACAGATTAAACATAATTAACCAACCAGTCGAGAAGGTGTCAAGACTTTTTATACATCTTTCAATCTGTCGAGCTGTGTCGAGACAAAATAAGACACAATTTAGACACTTAAGAATATGTTCATACATCATTCAGACAGTCGAGAATCTGTCGAAACAAATTAAGAGTTTATCAAGACCGTCAAGAATCTGTCTAGAGAGTTGAGAGAAAATCTAGTAAAATCAAGACATTTCTGAGATACTTTATACACGGATCGAGTATTTGTCAGTCAAATTCAGATAACAAATGGTTTATTCAGACTTTAGGTTGTTTGTAGTGAAATAAATAGTAATTTCCAATCGCTGGATGGTAAAGTCTTACCTGTATCATAATGAACAACTAACGTTGGTTTTTTAGATACTTCTTCTTCTCTGTTTTGTCTGAAAAAAAAGCACAAATGCAGCATATATGGGCTGAAAAATTTACAAATTAATAAATTAGACAGATTGACAATCTGCCATTACAACTTGATATAAGATTATTTGTTCTATTGAGGAAATCAAAAATTACATTTTGCCACTTAGATGCAGACATTTTCGTTGTAAGGTGTATTCGTAAATATGTTATAAATTTGAATTCCAAGATTAAAATCTAGTTATATTATTCGTAAACATTCGTATAGCATATTGTATGAACAAGATATGAGTCACTCTTGGAGGTTCAAATTTTCTACCTACAGGTAATATACCGGAAAAAAATCTCAGACTGATTCATTTTAGACAATCTGGTAAAATGACAAAGCTTGTTAGAATAGTTTTCAATATGGAAAAACGAAGATTTCCCCAAAACGATAGAACAATTTTTAAAACCTTTACTTAAAAACTTTACTTTCATTATTAATCCACCAAAGACATTTAAAGGTTCATTCCGTTTAGCCAACTTTTTGAATTTTTAGGTATTACAGGTAAAAAATTAAAGTTGGATAGATGAGATCAAAGGTAATTAGGAACAAAGGATTCTTGATTAGGGCTTGGGTTGGATGACAAAGGTGATAATGGACTGAAAATTATTCCAGGAAGTATATAAGTATATAATGCACTACTGACATTTGCGAATTGTAACTCTAGTATTTTTTTTAGGCTTTTTGGGTGATTTTTAAAAAAATATATTTTGTTTCAAGTGTTTATCTTGATACAGACATTTATTGTAACTAGATAACATATTTGTTATAATTATTTTTTATTTCTTGTTGTTAAGTGACCAATTTCATTTTCATAAATGTGCATCAAATGTTGTATATTCTGTAAGTTTTTGTGTGTATTTGTCTGGTGATTTGGTGTGTATTCAACCTATTGAAGATCTTTATTGGCTTATCATTTCTATTTGCTCTTATATTTTTTACATTTCCCCAATATTCTCATATCCTTTTTTCTGATTTCTATATTTCATCATTGTATACTATAAGAAAGAAAAACTGTTAAATTATCATCTTTGTTTTATTATATACAAGAGAACATATAAATTAATACAATATTAGCACATTTCGAAGTAGCAATATATATTTAGCACAATAAATGGTAAACAATAAAAGTGTCACAAATCAAAAGCAATGTTCAGCACAAAATTTTTCTTGTATCTTCATCCGAGTTTGAGTAGGTGGGAAACAGCGTCTGTGTACTGGAAAACGTCGATCTGTCCTTGCTGCAGTCGCTCCTTAAGATGTCCTAGTCTGGTGTCGATGTTGCGGTATTTCAGCTTGCGAGACTTGCGTTTTCCTCCTGCAGCATACTGTATGAGTCGGATCTCAGTGGCAGCCTGAGTGTTCTGGAGTTTCTGGATGATGAGGAACAGATTCTGGTGAGCCTTCCAGATGGTTAGTGGTCCTTTGTCCGACGGTTGAGTAGTGGTTCCATTTCGCTGGTTCTCTGTCAACCCACTGTTCGGTAACATAGTCGTTGAAACTGGTGGTCTTTGCGTCGTTGGTTTGGTAGTCGTCGAGTGCATTGAACCATACTTCTTCTACTTGTTGAGGAGGTACAAAAGGTAGTGCGGAAGCTCTTCTTACGTGCTGGTACGTGATGATCAAGCATAATTAAGACTGAATACTAGTTACTCATAGTGATTTTTCAAGCCACACTTTCTCAAGTTTCCTCACAATTTCATACAAAATGCGTTTTTTTTTCTTCCCTTTTTTAATTTGCTTCAGTTAATTTTAAAATAATTTCAATATTTCCATAAATATTTGAATCAAATCCTAACTATTTCCCCATATTACTGTTCTATTTACATATAATGTTAATCCAAACAGGAACAAATTTTCAGTCACAATTTAAGATGACACCTAATAATTACTAAATAAACAGCCCACTAATTAACTACAATCTAAAGTTGGCTAAACGGGAATATTGTATTATACCTGATTTTCAAAAGTTGGCAAAACGGGAAGACACCCATTTAAAACAACAAACAACGATTCAAAGACATCGTAAGTATACCTAATCAGCATTATAAATTAAAATCAACAGTCATTAAAAGTAATCTAAATAAAAACAAATGAAGCCAATCAATGCTCTAGAACACACAATTGATTTTAAAAAAAATTAATGTTTTTTTTTCATGAATTTTGAGATACAAGTATTTTCTTTAGTATTTACCAAATAAATATTGGCATAGATTTAAAAACCTAAATACTATTAATATTAATAATTTTTTTTTATAAAAATAGGGCGAATGAACCCAGGGCGAACGGACTCTATGGGCGAACGAATCCAGGGCTAACGGACCCAATACCCAATCCGACTTTTGTTTTAGTAAAAAACACTCAATAGTACTCTCTAAATAAAGTTGTGTTGATAAAAAAATGGGGAAATTAGGATAAAATATATTTTGACTTGTTGAAGGTGTGAATTGAAGAAATTAGCCCATTTCATCCTGAATGTCATTCTGGATGAAAACAAAAACATTAAAGTTATGTTATGATATTAATTGTAATTATTATATTTATTATCTTGGCCTAATTTGTTTGTGAGGCCTTATATCATGTATAATATGCTTACATAATACTTATAGTTGTTTACCAAATAATGTTATAACTGTGCAGTTTAGAAATCACTTGAACAATCATAAGTACTGATGGAATGATTAGAACGTTCTATTTGACTTGCATAATAATTCTGGAATGATCATAATATACGATGTGTAATTCAAACTTCTACCGTATTCTAGAAGTTTCCGTTCTACAGTCCTCTAGAGATTTCCATGACAACTATATATATACGGACACTAAAAAGGACAAATATACCTAAGGAGCAATCAATAAAACGTAATCCATTGGACAGACAAGCCCGGGAAGACAAACGAACAACCACAAGCACAACAAATAAACACAGAAAACTAAAAACAATGAACAACACGAACTCCTATAAAAACCAGGAGTGAACCCAGGTGCTCCGGAAGGGTAAGCAGTTCCTGCTCCGTATACGGCACCCGTCGTGAAGTTCAACAAAGTCAATCCGGTGGAAGTCACAAATCGTAGGAGGCACATGAAAGGTTACGACAGTGGGAACAGGTCCAACATCATCTTAGATATTGGAACACTGTAATTGTCAATCAATTCATGATGACGACCGTAAAATTTCTTAAAGTTAGACTTTCAGATCAGATCAGACATTAACATTCTTGTGTTTTCAGATGTTGGATTGACACTTTTATTTACGTTACATACATCATACTAGATTGTGACTTATTGGACATAATATTCTGCTTGGATTCCCGCAACGGTGAAGAGAAGAATTACGGATAAAGAAAAGACAAAAGGATCGGACATATATATTTTAACAGTTAAGTTGACATTGCAATTTATATAATATTTCTTGTAAACTTGCATATAATAAATTTTGTTAAATTTTATGATTGATTTGAGTCTTTTGTTGGCTACAATTTAAAGGTGATTTCTGGCCGTAACAGTTATAAGAGGTCCCTTTTTGAGCCAAATCTGCAGTGATACCTTATTTGCCTCTAGTTACAATATGGTTGCAACTTATTTAATATTTAATATTTAATATACACACATTCAATACAAAAACACATACAAATGATAAAAGTGTGCCAAGAAAAGAAATTGTTTTAACTGTACGACTCAAACTCATCTTGTACATATGTATGTTTTTTTGTTCCTTTGTATTAAAGACAAGAATATTAGCCATGACCTTGACCTTGACCTTTAACCTTCCGTTTTTACGATATTGATTGCTGAACACAAATTTATATGGTTGCTGGGTACTTTTTGATCCGTTGCTACGATTTTTTTTTCAATGAATGGACCCATTTTGACTTGTAGAGTTAAAATAGGGTCGAAAAATATTTAGTTGCTATGTACTTTTCCATCCTGAACATACATATACATTGTTGCTAGGTATTTTTTAAAAGGTTGCCATGGACATTATGATTGACCTTGACGTTCAGCCTTCAATTTTGACTGAAGAGCTATAATATAGGGTACTGAACATAAATATATATGTTTGCTAAGTACTTTGCCGTGTGTTGCTTAGGATTTTTTTTAACAACCTTGACCCTTAACCCTCCATTTTGACTGGAATAGCTACAACAACGGGTCGAAAACTTAAATATATATGGTTGCTAGGTACTTTTCTGTCGGTTGCTAAGGACTTATTGAATGACCTTGACCTTCCATTTTGACTGGAACAACTATAACATTGTCGTTAATCAATGAAATGTCATTATCTTTTGGATAAAAATTGGTATCAAAGAATTCTATTATAACATATGGTCCTGAACATAAAATATATGTGGTTGTGAGGTACTTTAAAATCGATTGCTAAGTGATTTTTCAATGACCTAAAGCTCTGACCCTTGGCTTTGGTACCAAATTGTAATTCTTTTTAAAATGTTAAACCACTGCTGTGATGTCAGCCTATTCATTTACCGTGGTTTCTTTTTCTAGAATCAACGCTTCTTTAATCCGTCACTGAAATTAAGTTATCAAATTATATTCAATTGTTCCCTTTTTGTACTGAATTTCATTAAGTTTGAATTGGTTAATTTACTGATTTCTGTTCACAGCTGGTATTAGTTTAAAACTTACCTTTGACTTTTGCAAATTTTTATTTGTCGTGACTGGGGTTCGATCTCCATCCTTGAAGTAAATTATGTGTCATAGCTCAACACATTGGCGAAACCTATCAACTACCAATCGGATGATATCCAAATGTCGTTTTTACATATATCGATATGACACGGTACACTTTATAAATAGGGCTTTCACCTTTATATATTTAAAAACGACGTTTGTATAGTGTACGTTGGTAACTGCAAGGTTAGGATGAGTTGAGAGTAACACTTGTAGACATAGTTCGCATCTCTGTTTCGGCTTTCCCTTTTTTTCTAAATCTTTATGTTATCATTGATATAATTTAGTGATAGGAAAAAATCATTTTTTAATTATTATCGACAATTTCATACAATTCAATAGAAAATTAGAACATTGCTTTTTTGATGTGTATGGCAATTTCATCTGTTTCACTGCATATTTTGACATATTTTTAAAATATAAAAATTGTATATCGAGTGGATTTAAACTATTTTTTCTATCAGTAACATTATGTTTTACTGGAAAATTATTTCGAGTATGCTTTATTTTGTCAGTAATGGATAAATTTCTGAATCATATCCCTTATATTGTAAGTTCATATGGTTTTGTATTATTTTTCATTTACCATTAAAATCATCAACGTGACTGCATATATCTAGTTGAATAATAGTATAGTAAGTTAATTTAAGCTCACACATAATATGGTCAAATTAAGAAAGGAACTGTAATTGGCAAAAGTCGTCAGAACAATAGTTTAAATAAGAGATACAATGTATAAGTGTGAATTCGTTGAAAACAATGAACTCCCCCTCCCCCCCCCCCCCCCCCCCCCCCCCCGGCTCGTTGATTCTTTTCTACGAATCAACACTTATCAATTGTATCTCCTATACATAATTCTTGTATTGACATTTTATTCCTATTTATTACGGTTTTGAAGATATAATATAAAATTGTCAAGGGCACTAACACCTATAAGGAGTCATCGTTCTACATCCGACTCATTCAGACAATTCTAGATCTTGACACTCTGAATATTTTTCCTCTGTTTTCTATCTCTAAATAGGTATTTCGATAAAAAATTTATTACTTTTATACTTGACCTTTGACCTTTGGATATTTTGCAGGTTTTCATATCTAATGACCATTTGTGCAATTCCCAAGTCTCACATTTATGTGTTCGGTTATACATTCAATGGGACATGACTCTAACAAAGAGTCGTCAAATTGAGTCGATCAAAAAGCAAGATGACAAGATGAACGTTTTGTCTTAAACATTTCATTAGCTAGTTTAAGCGATAACAAGATCTACGGCCAAAAGTCAAGAGATAAAAAGGTTTTGTGACATTGGCAGATAACTCTGTAACGACAAAGAGTTCGGTTTCATAGGGTCAGTACTTTTATTACGACCCATCACACTAAGTTTCGTTATATGTCACGATATGTAAATACTTTTTTGGGGGAAGAAAAAGAAAATAATAATAGCAAGGTAGACAATTGTTCAGTGAACAATTATTGTAAGGTCTTTCATTTCGTTTAGAAGTGTCTTATGACAATAGTTAGTCAATTAAGTATTGAATTTTGCATATTTTCTTGCTTGATTTTGAAGTCTGAAACAATTACCCCAAAAATTGAAAAAAGTGAATGTTCATTATCTAGCACATGACCGTAATCTTTGACATTGAAACAATTTTCAAGATCATTGCTCTCTTGTGTAACTAAAAAAGACCCCATGGATTTATCATTTAACAATGTCAATTTATAAATGATAAACTGTACGTTTATAGTTTTAGGGTGATAACTCCTGATGGACAAATGACATCATCAATCTAGTTCATTTTTAGTCTTTGTCTACCTTAAAATGTTGTAAAACGTCTTAAAAACCACGAAAAAAACTTTAAATCCCAGTTCAATATGTAGGATATGACCTTGACCTTTGACCATTTCAAGGTCAACGGTCCTTGGTTTAAATTTTTAAAAGTGCCTTATCAAGTTATATATGAAAAACTTAAATTTTATGTTCTAGTGACAATAACTCTTATAATATGATGTCATACGACCTTAGCATAGCAAAGTTGCATCTCAATGTTCTTAACATTTTTTCCATTAAATTTAATCAGCTATCTTCTACCGTTTTAGAGGAATACTGATATTAGGTAAAAGTCAAAAGTTAGAGTTTAACCTTGACCTTTCACATTGAAATTAGTTTTCTTGGAACGACTTTTGGAGCCAAACTATATTGTTGCATATATCTGACCTCTAACTTTACCTCTGACCCTTAAAGACCTCCGCCTAGATTTTGATGTAGTTATGCGCCTTGAAGGAGTTATGAAATCTCTTCGGACCAAATGTAATGAATCACTGGCCTTATTACATTGTAGCTGAAAATTTTCCTGTCACAGGTTCTGAGTTTAAATGATGAAAAGATTTACGTTCTTAGGGAGGTTACTCCGTAATGGATAATTTTTTGGCTCGAGTGCCTTATTTTGAAAAAGCTTATGTATGACCAGTTTTTGGAACCAAGTAACAAAATGATTTGTGGCGAACTATTTGCACCAAATTAGTTTAAACAAGAGGCCCCCAAGAGCCTTAATCGTTCACCTGTTATTTTATTTTGTGTAGATCTTGCATCAATGATTATTTTTGTTATTTAATGTATACCGTCACATTTCTCGCCTTAATATTGACTTGAAGAGCTATAGAATCCTGAATCCAAATATATATGGTTGCTAGGAACTTTTTCATTTATTGATTTGTACATTGTCAATGGCATTGACTCTTGACCTTCCATTTTGACTTCAACAGGTTAATTGTAGGGTCCTGATCCCAATTATATCTGGATGCTATGGACTTTTCCATCAATTGATATGGATATGTTCAATGTTATTGACCCTTGAGCCTCCATATTGACTTGTACAGCTATATTATAGGGTCCTCGATCTAATATATATGATTGCTAGGGTATTTTTCACCGGTTGCTATGGACTTTTTTAATGACCTTGACTCTTGACCTTTCTTTTTGACTTGTACAGGTAAATTATAGGGTCCTTAACCCAAATACATATGGTTGTCAGGGAATTTTTCATCGGTTGCTATAAACTTTTTCAATTAGCTTGACCCTTGCCCCATCCATTTCACTTGTACAGCTACTATTTAATTTATATCAAGTTATGCTCTAAACATCTGTGACATAATGTCAGACAATTATTTTTACTGCTAATTACTATTTACATGTAAATAATATTTCAAGGGCGAAAACTTCTACAAGGGGTCAAATGACGATTTTGCTCGCGTTGACTTATTTGTAGATCTTACTATGCTGAACATTTTTGTTGTTTACAGTTTGTCTTTATCTATAATAATATTCAAGTTAATAACTTAAATCTGCCAAATTTCCTTAAAATTAAACATTCAGGGCCAATAACCCAAAAACTGGGTTAACCGATACGAATGGAAATTTCCTAATAGATAGATCTTGACCTCAAAAACATTTTTACAATCGTCGGTTTGCTCTAACTGCTTTAGTTTTTGAGATATGAGCCATGACAGCCATGTTTCTCCATGGACAAGAAAATAAAACATAAAATTTATATTAGATACCCTAAGGATATTTCAGCCTAAGTTTGGATGAAATTGTTTGAAAGCTGACAATGATAACGTAAAAAATATAAAAATTGTCTTTGAAGGGCGAAAACTCCTATAAGGGGTCAATTAACGATTTTGGTCATATTGAATTATTTGTAGATCTTAGTTTGAACGTTTGTGCTGTTTACTCTTTGTCTTTATCTATAATAATATTCATATGCAGCTATATCGGTCATAATTATGTTAGGTAACTCTGTTTAGACTTATTAACTGGTTACCCAATATCGGGAAACTATTGGTCCGCTCATGCCAGGCATTCATCGTACTTCGATAACTCTGTATTGATTATAGCACGTTCTCCACGTCTTCACTTTAAAAAACTTTTTATTTGAAATATGTAGTAATATTTCACATGGATTATAATTTCAATATATGAAATTGTGACAATAATTAATAATATGAAATTGATCACCAATTTATACAAACTGTCAAAAGTACATAATTACACCTGATAAAGGGTAATGGTGCAAGTTTTTTTTAATTTTTTAAGCCGCGAGAAAAGCGATTTATTTTTTTGGTAAAATTTATTTGAGTTTTATCTGAAGAAATTTATTATGCGCAATTAACATGCTGTGTGTGTCAGGTAATTATAACTGATTAACGATTTGACAAGTATATTGTACCTTGACTGTCCTGATGTTTATTGTTCCAACCGTTAATTAAGGTACACAGGTACATTGTATGTATACAGGTAAACCGTTTGCTGACAAAAAACAGTGTGATTTCATTTTTAACGCCACATTTTTTGATAATTAATGCAACATTTTAATAAAGAGGTGTGTGTCTGTTTAAGGGAGGATCACAAGGAATGCAGTGATGAAATATAATTTCAAATGTCAGATAAGTAAGATTTTAATTCTTAATAATCTTTTTGGTATTTATATATTTAACATTTGACATATTATATGAGTAATTCTATTTACTCCTATATATATTTACTTTGTTATGGCAAGGTAGAAGCTGATTAGGATGGGCGCCATCTTGAATAATAATAGTAAAAAATAACACATTTCAATTTGGAAGTGACATAATCAAAATTTAAACTATTGCAATTACGATATTTCGAAAAGTTATGAAGGTTTTACTTAAACATATGATATATGAAGACCAAAGGATATACTTTATTAGTAACATCAGGGATCATATAATACT
This sequence comes from Mytilisepta virgata, assembly GCA_028015205.1. Classification (NCBI taxonomy): domain Eukaryota; kingdom Metazoa; phylum Mollusca; class Bivalvia; order Mytilida; family Mytilidae; genus Mytilisepta; species Mytilisepta virgata. The sequence goes on from CM051520.1 coordinate 36,561,072, forward strand.
AACATAGAGTTCCTGGTAACACCCGAGACATAGAAAAATATGTCTCTAGTAATATATCAGTATCTATAGTATGCATATCCCCCCTTTTTATTATAACTTCATCACACAAACATTATATAATAAAATCCTCGATTGAAAAGAAATGATGTCAGTATGAAATGATCCATCATCTGTGTTAGTTTTCATTAATACTGGCAAAGGTGCGATTTTTTTTTCATAATCTATGTTTTTAAAAAATGAATAAAACAAACATTCTACAGCAAACCAAAGAAATCATACTTATATACACATCATGTACATAAAAGCTATCTTTTTACAAAATAAGCTTACAATGTAATAAAAGAATGCCAGTATAGCAAGAGTGGTGGTATAGTGACCCTATAGCACTAAAACAACAAAAAATAGACCATGTTATACAACATACCACCAACAATAATCTTACACATGATATAAAACAATAAAGAATTATTTTATTCCCAGTTTTTATTCAGTAAACTAAACCAAACAGACAAAATACTATGTATTTGTTTCACTTCCGGTATCAGGTCGCCATATTACTAGAAAGTGTAAAAATTACCTATTTTCATTTGAGAAGGGACGAAGGAAAATCGTAGATTAAACTGACAAATATGGTCTAAAATGTTAGATATATATCTTATCTTTAAAATTGTCCGTGCAAAATTTCCGTAGACACCGAGTTATTGACATAATTTGCCTGGTTTATAAGGGTTTGATATTGAAATAGCCATTAATTACATTGGTTTTAATAAGCGTTCTGTACGAAATATATAGTCGTATTTTAATCGCTCAGGGACGAAACTTCCTCTGAATTTAAACTGTTAAGAGAAAAATATGTCAAACATGAATGTTTATACTACAAAATTGGTCGTGCAAAATAACTTGAAAATTAACCCATAGAGTATAATTTGAAAATTTTTTGAACCCCATTGAAATTTCCCATTAGTAAGTCAAAACAATATAGTGGACCTAGACGTCACGAAAGTCGCGTGATGATCGCGATATCTGGAGATGCAAGATAATAACGTAAAACTGCAAAATGTCCTTAAAATTAACCATTCAGGGGCAATAACTTAACACAGGATTGACCGATTTGTAGGTAGATCTTGACCTGATGAACAGTTTTACCACATGTCAGTTTCGCTCTAAATGCTTTAATTTTTTTAGATACATGTACAAGCCAAAAACTGCAGTTTACCCCTATGTTCTATTTTAAGCCATGGCGGTCATGTTTCTCAACGGTTAAGAAAATAAAACATAAAATCCATATAAGATAACCTAAGGATCATTCCACTTAAGTAGTTTCAGGGGAGAAGATCTTTGAAAAAGTTTACGACGGACGCTTAATGATAGCAAAAGCTCACATGTCCTTTTAGGACAGGTGAGCTAAAATGTGGCGGAAGGAAAAAAAGAATAATCAGAAGAAGTACAATTAGGTCTTCACGTTGGAAATCTTAATTATAATAATAATTAAAGATTCTATTTTGCGAAGAACAAATGAGAACGTCTTTCCTTTCCAACCATCTTCTATACCTCTTTTCAGAATTTTACACAATTTGATGCAAATTGATGCATAAAGCAACTATAAACTTTTTTAGACGTTTTTTGTTTGATAATCAGTTAACCAATTGTACTGTTTTGCAATAAAAACATAAAAAAAAAACTTCATTAGTATAACCTTAAAAATTGATGGTTTTAGACGTTTTCATGGGTACAAACATTTGTTACAATAACTAACATTCCAATATATTAAAACGTCTAAAAACGTCTACAGAAATAACAAAGTTCATACAAATGACGACATCAAAAGTAGTTTCTGAATTTTACACTTTAAATGCCTGAAATTGCTTAAAAAATTTGAAAAACCCTTACAAAATGTGAAAAAAATGCAAAATTCTTTATCTAAGTCATAACCGGACCTTTGATCTTGTAACCTATCTCAAGGTCATTGGTCACTGAGATCATTGCAAAAGATACAATGCCTTTGTGATGTCAAATTATAACGAAAACCTTACATTTGAATGTTCTAGGGAAAATAACTCCAATAAGATGATGTCATACTACTTTAACCCAATGTAACAAAGTTTCGGTTCCATGTCCCAAACATTTTCCCTATTATATTATTTAGGCTATCTAGTATCTACAATCATTTCAGAGGAGTAGTGAAAACAAGCGAATGTCAAAAATTAGAACGTGACCTTGACCTTCGACCTTGAAGCCATTTTGAAGGATACCCATCCCCGATGACAAAACAAAAGACCCCACACCTTTAATCATTTATCATTGTTGAGAAATAAACGAAAAACCGAAACTTTAAACGTTCTTGGAGCAATTATGCCTATAAAATGACGTCATACAACTTTCATCCAAATGTAATAAAGCTAGGCCTCAACGTCCTTAACATTTCCTCTATTACAGTTTATCAGCTATGTTTCACCGTTTCGAGAACTGTTCAGGCTTCGTCAAGACCCAATCAGAACAGGTCGAGTAAATATTCATCTTACAGACTTTTTTCAGACTAATTGATAATGGGCAATACTTGGGTCGAGCAAATTAAGTAAAATTCGGATAAAGTCAGACTTTTCGAGTAAAATAAAATTCAATTCAGTAAAAACACTGCCCTTTCCTTATCTTACAGGTGTATAAAGACTCAACAAGGTATTGTAACCCAAAATAAAAATTGATAATTCCAGTATTTTGACTTTTAAAATGTTCTTGTGTATGATTTGTGGTCAAATATTTTATTACAATTTTTCATTTATGTATGTAGATTTTTCAGAACCTTGCATATTTAATAATAAACAAAACTGTAAAATCGTTCAGTTGAAGTGTTCTAAATTCAAATATAAAACCTCACTGTACTTACATAAGAGAGCAGTTATAATCCTGTTTCATATCATGAACACATGCATAATCTGAAATAAAAATACGAAATTTCAATTGTTACCTCACATTTATTTTCACCATTATTCACGGTGTACGGATTTTCATTAAGTACCTTAATCGATACAAATTATGTCTATAGAACTGCTTAAGGGACACAAATAGTATCTGAGTACCAGTAATACTTACTCTTTTGTCCCATAATTTGACAGTTTAGACAAAGATATTTCGATTCGGATCCCTTTTTTATCTTATTGTACTTGGATTTTCAAAAATAAGGATTTTATCTACACATATAGCTTTCGTCTGAAATACGTTTTGGTTCTAGTTATATAATTTTCATTATATTTTCTTATGTACATCTGCTCTATAAATGAAATATTCTGAATTTCTTCAATTTGGGTCTTACTGACGACTGAGGAAACAAAAATTGATAAAATGTGCTCAAAGTTTGCATAAGAGCATTTTTTTAGAACAGAAAAGGCCTATATGATTGTTTTAAAAGGCTGCTATTCGAGAACTTTGATGAATATATAAGGTTGCTTGGAATTTTTATAGTCGTCATCATGAAAACATGTACTATCACGATTTCTCACCATAAACTTGATCTGTAACTCATCAATGTAAATCTTTGTAAGTCTATAGTCACAAAGTCAGTCCATTTGATTTTTGCGTTTTAAAAACTGATTTTGCAAATAAATATAAATTTGCAAATTTCATAGCCTTTTAAAGAAAATCAATCAGATGTTACTTTTAAAAAAAATTTAATCATTTACATTACAAAATACTAAATTTTGAATAAATAAAATGAATGGTCCTATGTTTTATGGCTCATGAGATATTTTCATAATTGTATCTTTAGTTAATTGTTTTCATATGCTCCACAAGCCTGGAAATATCAATATTATATTCTTCTGTCTCTTTATAAATTTTAAAGAAATTCAATGTTACCATTTTAGGTTCCCTGCATATCAATGTTACAAATATGTCAAGAACAAATTAAAGCTGCGTGAAGTCGTTCTAATAATAAAATTTGTAGAGCAAATTTAAATATCAAATTGACGAAGAAAAACTGTGATGAGCATTTTTCATAATAAATAATTTTTTATGCTTTTTTCAGACTAAGGTAAGTTTACCTGGGTTAAGTTTGTTCATATTATTGCATTTTTTCCTGTAGCAAGAACAATCTTCTTCTGACGGAATACAAAAACATTTATTCCTAGGTTCGACTACAAAGGCATATCCTTTTGAGTAGTCACAACGACAAGATCTGTCTTCGTCTGGGGAACTTCCAGCAAATCCTACTTGTCCTTCTTCAGCACACAACGACTTTTTATAATAACAATCATTTACTATAGTAGAATCGGATCTGAATGGTTGATATCGGTCCGATGAACATTTCAGCCTATGAAGACCTCGTGCAATTACACTTCTATCGCCTGGAGATGGAAAAGACAAATATTTCTTTGCAAATTATTTACATTTCACATATATAGGACTAAGATCGATGTCCGACCTTAAAATTATGTTTTTTGTCTGAGATCTATGACCATCGTTTACAGTGCATCAAATTTATTTCGGTATTTTGTGATACGTTGTATTCTTTCCCAAATCTATTAATCTGTTTTCTGTCTCCAATACACAGGATTCTGTCAGGATAGCTACGTTTGAATAGGGATAGTATGAACATTGAATGGTGATAATTATTACATCTGATCATAAATGTCGAAATATAAACTAAAATTCAAGATAAACAGACATCAGTTTTCGAATTGCTAAAGTCCCCTTTCTGGACGTAGACGTGCCAGTGGCACAATCACATGGTTTGAACATATCTCAGGTAGTACGTTTTGTGCGAGTTGGCTCAGGGTTAGAAGATTTTAAAGAATGAAGCCATAAAATAGGTTTCGCATGCTTTTAAAAGTATTTATAGTACCGATAGCTACTGACATCTTTTGACTGGGTGCCTGAAGAGCACTTGTCCTGAACGGTTTTCTCGCCCTGGATTCTATTGTGCCTCCGTGATTAAAATTCAAAAGTCTCGACAATAATTATTAAAGATAATTGGAATTTTGCAGAGGATATTTTCAGAGTGTGAAATTTAGTGGGGGTCTTTGTAAATTGTTCTTTCGTCCATTGGCTTGTAGGCTTAAAATTTATACTGTATACTGGCCTCTCAAAAATATTGTCGATATCTATTGAACTATATAACGAGATAAGATTAAACTCTTTATGGAAAGATTGTGTCTGAATTTTTCGTTTAATAGAGCCACATATTCCTGGCTAGTTTAACAGTTTAAGTGAGCACTCCTGGCACTTCTGTTTGGTGTTCTGTACCATCAATTCATTTTTTGCAAACGGTTATCTTATCGGTTATAATGATGTTAATGGTTTATATTAGGTTTTATAAACCAGAATGTCATAGATTAATGGGAGAATATAGATTGGTAATATGATCTTAAATCACGTTGATACAAGTTTTATGGAGTTCTGGGATGGGAATCGGCTGAGTCAATTTGGAGCGATAGACTTTGAGAAAACAGTAATGGCGCCCAGTCCATTTGTAGATCTTACTCAAGACAAACATAATAATGTGAGTACATTTACGACATTAACTGCAGTAGCAGATGTGCACAAGACACTTTCACCATCACATAAGCTACCCAGAAAACGTCACATATCAGAATCGGATTCTGAAGAAATAATTGTCGACAATAAAAAGATGAAATGTTTGAGTTCATCCACATCCATGCCTACACCCGCTTCTGATAATATTCAACTCAGTGCAATTATGAACATGATACACAAGTTATCCGATAATTTCAATAGAGTTGCCACCAGGTTAGAGAATCGAATATGTGAAATCGAGGGAAATATCGGAAAACGTCTCACTGTAAAATTCAACACAGTCATACACGACAGGGTCCAAAAAGAAGTATGTCAATTAAAAGATGCAATGTCAACAGAAGTTAAGGAAATTAAGGAAAAAGTTATGTCACTCGAAAAATCATATGCTGAAGTGCTTTTGTCAGGTGCCCCAAAAAGCAATAATTCTAGTAGTGAGGTTGACCAACATCATTTAAATGTTCTTGTAAAAAATCTACCCTTCAATAAACGGGAAGAAAATGATAACTCGATACTACTGTCAAAAGTTACTGGTCTTTTGAAGGATGGCCTAAAACTTGCAAATATTGGAATTAAAACTGTGATTAGAAAACCTAGTAGATCAGACAACAGGCCGGGTATAGTAGTAATTTCGTTTGAAAATCTAATTCATAAAAACTCAGGGCTGAAAGAAAAGAGATTGTTAAAGAATTCGTCCAAATATTCAAATGTTTTTATTGAAAACGATTTACCGTTACAGCAAAGGATAATAAATAGTAACAATCGTTTATTTTTAAAGGCCTTTGGCAAAGAAAACTACTACACAATTAAAAAGTCATTTGTTCAGAGAACAAATGTGAGGTCTTTCCCTGTTTTTAATTAGTGTTATGATATCCTGTACTAGTGGTAAGGACTTTTGAATCTATTTTTTAATTATATGTTGCAAGTTAAGATGTATGTTCCAGCATCAATTTTAAGTGGCCTGGTGTCAGGAAGATATGGTTGCCAAGGACATGTCAGTTGCTATGGACAAAGGGTCCAACCGGAAAAACTTACCTTTAAACTCAGTAGGTAGTCTTTATTAAGAATATATATAATTGCTATGGACTTATTATAAACATTACCTTGTTGCTAGGATCATTCTTGACCCTTTACCTTTGACTCAAATTGTAGCTCTTTACATACTAATTCATTTACATGTTAGTATACATGTTAACTACAATCAGAAATAGAAAACCGAGAGTTTTCCCAAGCATAAAGGTAAAAACCAGAGAGTAACAAAATAGAACAAGATTCACTGAACCATGTAAACTGTTACTTATCCATATAGTAAAAATAATTAATTATCAAATATAAATACATCAAATACAATGTATGGAATATTATAAAGTCAAATTACTAGAACAAAATATAATGGTTTTGAATAGACCATTTCTATTTCTATGAAATAGAAAACTATTACTATATCAAATTTAATAAGCCACAAAAGAAATACAATTAAATTAAAAATATATTCAATTTTCACTCTGCCACATTTGATCCGCCACTGAGCTATTATGCAATTACTTAATTTAAAACGTTAAACGTACTGAGAGATTCTATAAATTACATCATTTAATACTACTTCGGAAAATAATATTAGTTATCTTTAGTTCGTTACTTGCCATCCTAAGCGACCATCCTTCGGAGTCACCGCCGGATATAAATATGAAGTAATGAATATCTACTGACATAATCATACGGATGATCCCTGCAAACCTTTTATTAAACAGTTCTTACTCAAATTTGACAAAATCCCTTGTTATCTTTAGTTCTATCTTAGGATCTCTCTATTTTCAATAACCAATCGTCTTTGAAACGTCCCCTTTTTTATGATCTCGGCCTTTTTCTTGATATCAATGGAACATGCATTTATTGCATATTATTTGATTTATCATTTATTTTCACATTGGTATCATTGTTTTTTAATCAAAATTATATTCTTTGTTGTTTTTTTTTTTTGATACGGTTAACTTAATTGTCAGAACAACGAATACTTTTTTTCTGTGATGAAGCCATTGAAGGGGGCGAACTGACAGTTCAGTTATTGCGCATGCGTATATATCAGATTTGTCTCGTTGTTGATCAGCCATCATTATTATTGTTTAAACCAATTGCTTTTTTTGCCATCAGCTAACGTCTAACGGGATTGAAGATTGCATACTGATTATTAATCAGGTCCATAGATCCCGTAGCTGATTTTTGTAGTGTTAATTCCACAGTCAGTGAAGATTGGAAGTTACATTCTACTGAACAGTTTTCGCCTGGCCAGATCTCGTTACCCGATTGTTTCGGTAGGTACGATGCATATATACAATGTAGCTGTTCCAGAAAAATAAAAGCGAACACAATAAAACGTCAGGTCCTGGTTACTCGGCGGCTACTGGTCACATACTTCTCGTCGGCGGTCGACACTTTTTTTCCTCAAATTCAAAACCATTCTCCACAGGCACTTGTTTCTGTCAATGGGGGCACGACTATCAATGTGCCACTTTTTTTCAGGGTGGCACATTGATAGTCGAGCCCCCATTGACAGAAACAAGTGCCTGTGCCATTTTGCCATTTCGAGTAATTTTTTTTTTTTTTTTTTTTTAGATAAAATTGTCATGCCATGGTTCACTTTAATTGCAACATGTTGGCTATCCAAATAACTTGGCAATAAATGTTTGACAATGGTGTGGCGAGAGGTACTGTGACCAGTATGTAAAAGATAATGAGATGTGGAATAAGTTATATGATAAGTGTACATGTACTTTTTAAAATGCCCTTTCCATATTGACTTGTATACAATGTCCCGTAAAAGCGGACATGGTCTTGCTATATCCACAATGCCCATGTCGCCTACTAATCCTACGTGCAGTTAAATTTGTCCAAAACGCCTGACGGACCAGGTCAAAAGTCCAAATTAATACATTTTGATCTGTGGAATGTTGTGACTGCACATGGCACAAAGTTAATACATTTTGATCTGTGGAATGTTGTGACTGCACATGGCACAACGCTCAGAGTTTGTGAAACATGTAATTTGTGAGCCAGACATACTGTATAGCTGGAATTTTTCACTATATTCGCTACAATTATTCTATGGCGAAATTAAGAACCTGGTAATATGCATGTAGAATCCCAATTAATTTGTATGGAAAATATTAAATCGCGAAAATAAATGTCCTTGTAAAAAGACCCTGGCCATTTGGTATGAAAAGCACAAAACTTGCAAGCTGCGAAATTTACCTGCTATACGGTAGGTCCGACAAATGAAATTTTAGTTCGACCTAACTATATTTTACTGGTCCTGTCTATTTTTCCCAACACTGAAAATGACCTGTTTTCAGCTAAAATTTATTGCAATACTGAAGCAAGTTACACCAGGTGTCATAAATAATAAAAAGAAACAGATGTTTAAGGCAAGCCTTCATGATTTAGACAACACCAAATAAAAATAAAAGCATGTGGCGACTCAATTTCAATCGTTTAACAGCCCGCACCATATCGAGTATTGAACCTTTGATCAAAATACTGCAATTTTGTTACAAACGGTGAAACGTTTCCCCCTTACCTACTTCCTATTTACAGAGGACTTGAAAGTTTTGTACGTTCACAAAATTTTTGAGATAATATTTATTATGGCTATTGGGGTTTTTAAATTTCTGCACGTTAATGTTACCTGTGCCCTGTACACTTATTCCACATCCCATAATGTTAAATTTTCGTAGCAGATTTCTCAGAAACTATACATCACAGCTTCTTGATATTTGGTGTGCAACTTCACTTTGGGGTCCCATACGGTGGGATTTCATTTTGAGGTTGTCAAACATCTACTTCCTGTTCGCCGACTTAATGAATTTTGTCCCTTAGGGCCAATGTTAAATTTTCGTAACATACATGTATTTCTCAGGAACTATGCATCATAGCTTCTTGATATTTGGTGTGCAACTTTACTTTGGGGTGCCATACTGCAGTATTCAATTTCGGGTTTGTTGAACATCTACTTCCTGTTTGCCGACTTCATGAATTTTCTCCCATAGGGTCAATGTTAAATTTTCGTAACAGATTTCTCAGAAACTATGCATCACAGCTTCTTGATATTTGGTGTGCAACTTCACTTTGGGGTCCCATACGGTGGGATTCGATTTTGAGGTTGTCAAACATCTACTTCCTGTTCACCGACTTAATGAATTTTCTCCCTTAGGGTCAATGTTAAATTTTCATAACATATTTCTCAGGAACTATGCAGCACAGCTTCTTGATATTTGGTATGCAACTTCACTTTGGGGTCCCATACGGCGGAATTCGATTTTGAGTTTGTTGAACATCTACTTCCTGTTTGCCGACTGAATGAATTTTCTCCCATAGGGTCAATGTTAAATTTTCGTAAAAGATTTCTGAGAAACTATTCATTGCAGCTTCTTGATATTTGGTGTGCATCTTCACTTTAGGGTCCTATACTGCAAGATTCGATTTCTTCTTTTGGTTAGGTGGGGGGTATACTGACAGTTTTCTTGTTTGTTTTAAAATCTGGAACGTTTTTGAAATCAGTTAAATGAGTTTACATTCTCCTTTTGTTCTCAACATTTCAAAAGTAAAAGAACTTTATTCAATTTCAAAACTATAAAAATTAATTTTCTGAAGTTTAAGGTTTTTCACTTTTTAGCTCACCTGGCCGAAGGCCATGTGAGCTTTTGCCATCACTTGGCATCCGTCGTCCGTCCGTCGTTAAACTTTTCAAAAATCTTCTTCTCTGAAACCGCTTGGCCAAATGTAATGAAACTTGGTAGGGTTGTTCTGTAGTATGTCCTCTACAAAACTATCATTCGAAATTTTAATTCGACAAAAAACATGGCTGTCATGGCTAAAAATAGAACATAAGGGTAATTGCAGTTTTTTGCAAATTGCTAAAGAATGCAAACAACAGTTTCGTATAAAATTCCAGTGATTTTCCCCTAAATATATGATGTCATAGGTATGGAATTCTCTCTATTTATAAGTTCTAGATATTGATTTCTGATTGTTTTTTGGTTTCATTATTTAAATTAGAGTCTTGGCTTTATTTTAAGTTTAAAAAAATGCATGAAATGTAAAAAAGTAATTATTTTCAGAAAAGTTTTATTAATGGGAGACTACTCTGAAAACATCCAAAAATAGTGTAGGTGAAAACACAACATTTTTATACCACTTCATGTAGCAATTTTAAAAGGCGGCGAATGTACCCTGAAACTACATGTGTTGAAACCAGTTGAATGTGTACTTTGGAAAACACATATACTCAGTTCTCTAAATTACGCAGGAATCTTTGCTAGGATGCTCTGAGGTTGGTCTATTTTTGAAATATTTGAAGGGGGGAGGCCTATTTTTTGTCATTTATCTTTCTGTAATGGTAAGAATTTGGAAAGGAATTCCTTAAAAATACTTATATACAGTGAAAGCTTGAAGAAATATGTTTTATTTGATATATGGTTGTCTATGGGTATATGATACAGCCAATTGTCCAGCTATCAATCTTTTGAGTATGTCCCTTCAATTTATGACGTCATGAAAAGTTCTAAGAAAAACTGTTGTGTGCACTCTTAAAGGCTTTGATAAGGCTCAGATTTGAACAGTATTTTGGTTATAAAGCTCATGTATTGTATTGTTAATGCAACATTAGACAGATAGAAAGAATTTCATGTACCAAGCGTGGTATTTAATGCATTATGATGTCCCATCTGGCCTTAGCAACCAAAAATAACAGATCTGCAGTAATAAATTGATGTCAAGTTTAAAGACGTCATATTATTTATTCGCAGTTTTTGAAGCCGGTTATAGTTTTAGATGATTCATTGCACTTAATATATGCAGATTTTTTTCTCGCATAAATATTGGGAAAAAAATGAAAGAAAAAAAAAGAAAAAATAAACTTTATTTCCATTTCACTGGTAAAAATTAGTGTCAATAAACTATTCCATAATTACACTGTTATTCAATTCAAGGAATGGTTGGCATTCTTATTTTTTTTCATTTGAACCTTTTTTTTAACAATAAAATTTAGTTTTTTTCATGTATTTTCTTAAAATTAATCAAATCTTTAAGTATACAAGCATAAAACAGTTCATAAGAGAGAAATATGCTCATATTACATCAAAATATGTCAAATTTACATTTTATGTCATTGTCTGTGAGTAATTCCCCAGGGTATCAAAACCCCCTCCTTTGAATATTTGTTCAATACATTTGATTCACATGTCAGAAATAGACAAACGAGGTATCGTTTTATTCGTAATTGTCTGTAGATTGAGAAAATTTATTGTTATTTTGAAAATAAGGGTATCAAGAATGCCTTAAGAATGCAAACAACAGTTTCGTATAAAATTCCAGTGATTTTCCCCTAAATATATGATGTCATAGGTATGGAATTCCCTCTATTTATAAGTTCTAGATATTGATTTCTGATTGTTTTTTGGTTTCATTATTTAAATTAGTGTCTTGGCTTTATTTTAAGTTTAAAAAAATGCATGAAATGTAAAAAAGTAATTATTTTCAGAAAAGTTTTATTAATGGGAGACTACTCTGAAAACATCCAAAAATAGTGTAGGTGAAAACACAACATTTTTATACCACTTCATGTAGCAATTTTAAAAGGCGGCGAATGTACCCTGAAACTACATGTGTTGAAACCAGTTGAATGTGTACTTTGGAAAACACATATACTCAGTTCTCTAAATTACGCAGGAATCTTTGCTAGGATGCTCTGAGGTTGGTCTGTTTTTGAAATATTTGAAGGGGGGAGGCCTATTTTTTGTCATTTATCTTTCTGTAATGGTAAGAATTTGGAAAGGAATTCCTTAAAAATACTTATATACAGTGAAAGCTTGAAGAAATATGTTTTATTTGATATATGGTTGTCTATGGGTATATGATACAGCCAATTGTCCAGCTATCAATCTTTTGAGTATGTCCCTTCAATTTATGACGTCATGAAAAGTTCTAAGAAAAACTTGTGTGCACTCTAAAAACAGTAACAGATATTAAAATTCTGGCTAGGGTAATAGTGATCAGCACATCAAGATCTACCTGCCTTGAACTTTTGAAGAAGATCTGACACTGGTTGTAGGAGTTATTGCCCTTTTTCTTGTTTTTTTGACAAATTTTGCTCTTTTTTTAGACCAATATCTTGAAAACTATACAAGATATTTGAAAAATTTAAATTGCATATGGTTAGGCACATAAAGATCTAAAAATTATGTAATGGGGTCAAAGTTGTAAGACCTTTCTTGATAGGAGTTGTTTCCCTTAGAATGTTAAAATTGATCATTTCACAGAGTAGCAGTCCTTTGTAAAAAATATCCAGCTTATAAGTATCATTGAATACAAGGTGAGCGATTCAGGCTCCTGGGAGCCTCTAGTTAAATGCTGATATTGTGGATCGGTTTCAATGTTTTTCCAAAATATAGAGATGGACAAGAACTTCATATACTCATTATATTTTTATGGCCCGACCACGTATATTTATTTGAATTGGACACATAGTTTTACCCTTGTACGTCTATCCATAACACTTTGGTAAAGTTCTTGGTTTACATTGAAGGTCTATTTGTTGGATATTATATCGTTCTTCCGTCATACTTTTTTATTTTCTTTAATTTCTAGGAAAGTAGGAAAGTATAAGTCAGATCTTAATGAAATTTTGTACACTAGTTCATTACATTACCACTACAAATAAGATTTTTTTCAATTTCTGTCTGTCTGACTTAGGTTCTCCTTTTTTAGCTCACCTGGACCAAAGGTCCATGTGAGCTTTTACCATCACTTGGCGTCCGTCGTCGTCGTCGTCTGTCGTCGTCGTCTGTTAACAATTTTTCAAACGTTAACTCGTCCGACACCATAAGTCCAATTGCAACCAAACTTCGTACAGTTGTTTATTGGTATATGTGCTACAAAACTATCGTTTGGATTTTTGATTCGTAAAAAAACATGGCCGCCATGGCTAAAAATAGAACATAGGGGTAAATTGCAGTTTTTTGCAAATAACTCAAAAACCATAACAGATATCAAAATTCTGGCATAGGGTAAAAGTGTTCAGCACCTCAAGATCTACCTGCCCTGAAATTTTGAAGAAGATCCAACGACCCATGTAGGAGTTATTGCCCTTTTTCTGCATTTTTCCCAAATTTTGCACTTATTAAGCTCAATATCTTGGATACTATAAAGGAAATTTGAAAAATTTAAATTTCATATTGTTAGGCACACAAAGATCTACAAAATTTGTACAGGATCGAAGTTGTAGGTTCGTTCCTTTTAGGAGTTATTCCCCTTAGATCGTCAAAATTGACCATTTTTGCAGTCTTTATTCATTGTAATAAAATCGTTAACTCCTCTTACACCATAAGTTTAATTGCAACCAAACTTAGTGTAGTTGTTCCTTGGCATGAGTGCTACTAAACTATCGTTTGGATTTTTGATTTGTAAAAAAACATGGCTGCCATGGCTAAAAATAGAACATAGGGGTAAATTGCAGTTTTTTGCAAATAACTCAAAAATGGTGACAGATATCAAAATTCTGATGGGAAGCTAAAGTGTTCAACACCTCAAGATCTACCTGCTTTGAAATTTTTAAGAAGATGTAACCACCCATGTAGGAGTTATTGCCCTTTTTCTTGATTTTTTTTTGAAATTTGTACTTATTAAGTTGTATGATCATTCCTTTTAGGAGTTATTCCCCTTAGAACATCAAAATTGACCATTTTCACAGCATTTCCCTTAGTTTGCAAAATGTTTAAATGAGCCCTTTAGGAGTTAAAGTTTTGTCCCTTAAATGTCAAAATAACTGTTGATGCCTTATAGATGACCCTTTAAATGTCTAAAATAGCGTTTTCTCTTGTTTTTGCCCTATAAAATGAAAACTATTGTCGATAGAGAAAAGCTGTTGTTTGCTTAAACAATCAGCTCATTGAGCTCTACAAAAGTCTGAATTGGGTCGAAGTTGTCAGATATGATCCATTATAGGGGTAATAGCTCATGAAAGACTCCCTTAAAGCTTAAGGACCAGGTGAGCGATTCAGGCTCCTGGGAGCCTCTTGTTGAACAAAGCTGCGAGCAGGGTATCAGTGTCGTTGCAGTACATTCCCTTTTTGATACAAAAGGTAGGCAACTACATGATGGTGCCATTGGTGGATTGGGAAATTGGGAATGCATATTTTATTTCTTGTCGGTCAGAATTGAAAACAGTAATAAAGGGTCATTTTGGGGACTACTAAGAACAAGACTTGTATTTTTATTTGGTCTAATACGTTTTATGCCTTCTCTATTTTGAATGTCCCTTAAAAGCGGACATTCTCTAACCCACTATTTATATTTTATTAGGGAAGATGCAGACGCCCTATAGTTTTCACCTTGTCTGTCTGTCCATCTGTCAACAATTCTTGTCAACATTTAATAAACTCAAATACTATTAACTGTAATTTCAAAATAGTTCTGAAATTGTGTACAGTTGCTGTTTATAGTTTTCACTTTGTCCGTCTGTCTGACCATCAACAATTCTTGTGAACACTAAAACTTAAGAAAGAAAACAGTTTTGAAATTGTGTAGGATGTCATGATTTGCATATTAAAATTTTGTGCAAATCCGTGAAATATTTAAAAAAAAACTTCATATCACAGATGTTGAGAATTGCCAATTGGACTTTGTGAACACTAAAACTAAAAAAAATATTTACAGTACAGTTCTAAAATTTTGTACAGATGCTATGCAGCATGTCATAGCTTAGTGTGTATATTAATATTATATGTTTATCTGTTTAATAATTTTGAAAACACTAAGATTATTGCTGGAGAGGCCCATCCTGATGTTGTCAGTATTTAAGTTTTGAATATATTGCTGTTTGCTTAATTTTTGCTTTATAAAAAATGAATAAGACAATGTCCCGTAAAAGCGGACATGCTTCAACTTGTGGCTCAAAGTTCTGACATAATTTGAGTAAGCTAAATTGTTATCAATAGGCGTCCATCGTCTGTCCATTATCTGTCTCTTTTACATGTATATTCGTCCTTTTCTTAAGTTCACCTTTTAAGTCACCGGGACTGAAGGTCCATGTGAGCTATTGCCATCACTTCTTGTTCGCCATTGTCTGTTGTCCGTTAACAATTTTTATACGACAGCATAAAAATAGTGGACGTATTATGGTATGATGCTGTCGTCGTAGTTGTTGGCATAATAACCTTAGTTCTATTTAATCGATTTATTTGAAATTTGGCAGTGATGTTCCTTACCGTAAAAGGATGGATGGGATTGATTTTGGGGGTCCCAAAATCTTACGAAATTAGGGGCCAAAAGGGTTCGAAATTGAAACTTTTTTATTTCTGGTCCGATTTTGAAATTTTTTTTTGTTGCAAGTTTATTATTGTCAAGTAGCGAATACAAATTTCAGGTTTAATTTTTGCGACCCCCCTTTTTCACTTGTATGTAATTAGGGGCTGAAATCGAAACTTTTTTTTATTTCTGGTCTGATTTGAAAATTTGTTTGCCAGATTATTCTTGTCAAGTAGCAGAAAATTTTTACCCCCCCCCCCCTTTTTATACGACCGCAAAATTTTTGTGGCCGTATATTGGTATGACGTTGGCGTCGTCGTCCGAAGACATTTGGTTTTCGCACTATAACTTTAGTATAAGTTAATAGAAATCTATGAAATCTAAACACAAGGTTTATGACCACAAAAGGAAGGTTGGGATTGATTTTGGGAGTTTTGGTCCCAACAGTTTAAGAATTGGGGGCCAAAAAAGGGCCCAATAAGAATTTTTCTTGGTTTTCGCACAATAACTCTAGTATAAGTAAATAGAAATCTATGAAATTTTAACACAAGGTTTATGACCACAAAAGGAAGGTTGGGATTGTTTTTGGGAGTTTTGGTCTCAACAGTTTAGGAATTAGGGGCTAAAAAAGGGCCCAAATAAGCATTTTTCTTGGTTTTTGCACAATAACTTTAGTATAAGTAAATAGAAATCTATGAAATTTAAACACAAGGTTTATGACCACAAAAGGAAGGTTGGGATTGATTTTGGGAGTTTTGGTCCCAACAGTTTAGGAATTAGGGGCCAAAAGGGTCCAAAATTAAACTTTGTTGGATTTCATCGAAATTGAACTATTGGGGTTCTTTGATATGCCGAATCTTACCGTGCATTTAGATTCTTAATTTTTGGTCCCGTTTTCAAATTGGTCTACATTAAGGTCCAAAGGGTCCAAAATTAAACTTAGTTTGATTTTAACAAAAATTGAATTCTTGGGGTTCTTTGATATGCTGAATCTAAACATGTACTTAGTTTTTTTATTATGGGCCCAGTTTTCAAGTTGGTCCATATCGGGGTCCAAAATTAAACTTTGTTTGATTTCATCGAAAATTGATCTATTGGGGTTCTTTGATATGCCGAATCTAACCGTGCATTTAGATTCTTAATTTTTGGTCCTGTTTTCAAATTGGTCTACATTAAGGTCCAAAGTGTCCAAAATTAAACTTAGTTTGATTTTAACAAAAATTGAATTCTTGGGGTTCTTTGATATGCTGAATCTAAACATGTACTTAGTTTTTTTATTATGGGCCCAGTTTTCAAGTTGGTCCAAATCGGGGTCCAAAATTAAACTTTGTTGGATTTCATCAAAAATTCAACTATTGGGGTTCTTTGATATGCCGAATCTAACCGTGCATTTAGATTCTTAATTTTTGGTCCCGTTTTCAAATTGGTCTACATTAAGGTCCAAAGGGTCCAAAATTAAACTTAGTTTGATTTTAACAAAAATTGAATTCTTGGGGTTCTTTGATATGCTGAATCTAAACATGTACTTAGTTTTTCATTATGGGCCCAGTTTTCAAGTTGGTCCAAATCGGGGTTCAAAATTAAAGCTTAAAAGGGGGTAAATTTTTTTTGGGGGGGGAGGGGGGCAATTCTCCACAGCATATTGTATTGCACAAGAAGCAAAAAATTGAATATAAATTCAAATCATATGACCAATTCTAAGTTCTTTATTTCAGTTATTCTGTGTCAGAAACCTATTATGTGTCAAATATTTGAAGAAATTTTCAATTGCACAGTATTGCGCAATAGCAAGAAATTGATATGTGTTCCCTGTTATCAAAACTTTATTATTAACAAATTCCATTGGAAATTTGCCAATATAAAATGTGCTGATGAAGCTTTTTTGTTTATCTTATCTAAACTGCTTTTAAATTATGTATATTTAAAATTTGTCATCCATGACTATGATGTCATTTTCTATTTTAATATGTTATGGTGTATTTAAATTGGCTGTTATGGTTGCAAAATATAAAGAAATGGGGGGGGGGTTGAAAACAAAATTTAGGGGGGGGTTAAATGAGAAATTGGGGAGGGGGTAATTTTTTTCTCATTTCATATTTCATAAATTAATAAGAAAATTTCAATTTTTTTTTAGCAAAAAAAGGGAGGGGGGTTACAATAAATTATTGTTTTTTGTTTTGTTTTTGGGAGGGGGGGGTCAATGTGCAACTTCATAGTGTATTGCACAAAGCTAAAAAAAAGGGGTAAATTATTATTATTTTTTGGGGGGGGGGGCAATTCTCCACAGCATATTGTATTGCACAAGAAGCAAAAAATTGAATATAAATTCAAATCATATGACCAATTCTAAGTTCTTTGATTTCAGTTATTCTGTGTCAGAAACCTATTATGTGTCAAATATTTGAAGAAATTTTCAATTGCACAGTATTGCGCAATAGCAAGAAATTGATATGTGTGCCCAATTTTAAATTGGTTATTTCTGATTTATATATAAAAACAAATAATACTGATATGGTTTGAATAGGTAAATTAAAAAATTTTAAGTTCTTAGACAACATTCATTCTGTGTCAGAAACCTATGCTGTGTCAAATATTTATTCACAATCCAAATTCAGTATTGTATCAAGCTTGAATGTTGTGTTCATAATTGCCCCAACTATTCAGGGTTCGACATCTGCGGTCGTATCTAGCTGCGCCCAGCGGAGCATTTTATTACCGCTATGTAATCAGGGGCCTAAAAGGGCCAAAATCGTAATTGTTTTATTTCTGGTCTGATTTTGAAAAAAAATTATTCCCAATTAAAATTATTCTTTTCAAGAGGCGAAGACAAATTTTAAAATTTATTTTTTTTACCCCCTGCAGCGAAATGTGGGTGGAAAGTCCATCAGAAAAGCATGTCTCTAAAACCTTTGTCTGTTCACCATGGGCTGCATGTGTCCAGAGCAAAAGAATATCCTGATTGAGGCTTAAATGTACAGCGTTCGACATGTTAAAGTCGTATCATGCTGTGCTCGGCGAAGCTTTTAATTATAATATCTGGCAACATGTTTGCTTATATAATGTATTGGTACATATAAAAAATATAAGAAGTTTTTTCTATTTTCAGAAATGGGTCGTAAAGCTAAGAGCAAAGCCGTAAGAGCTAGAGAAAGCAGAGAAAGGATGAGGAAGATGCGCCAGGCCAGTGAAAAGCCATTTGCTTCCATGGGGTTGGCACCTTCACCTGAGGAAAAACCCCTAGCCAGGACAATGGCTTCTCCTAGTCTTAACTAGCGAGAAAAATTGTCCAGCCTCCATGGGGATGGCACCTCGGGATGAGGAGAAACCCCTAGCCAGGACAATGGCTTCTCCTAGCTCTGCTAGCGAGAAAAATTGTCCTAATGCCCTGAGTTCTGCATCATCTCAGGGAAGTCTGTGTATCGAAACGGATATGCCGCCGAGCTCTGACTCCCCGCCGTGGGTTTGTACACCACCGAGTGTACCCTCGCCAAAGCTAGGCGTTGCAGATCAGACGAAACTGGTGGAACACCCTACAAATGAGGGCACCAGTATAATAGAATTAAATTACAAAATGATGTGCAGATTAAATAGCAAAGATATTACGAAATTAAATAGCAAAAAAACTACTAATAAACAGCTAAATAACAAACTTGAAAACATACTTCTACATGAACCTGAAAGTATGCTTGAGACTGCTGTTGAATGTATTACTGATATAGAACTTGACGATTGTCACCTGCTAGAGTCATGTCCAACATCAGAAAAGTCAACTACTAATGCAGCTTCCTCAGATTGTGGAAATAAAGAGGTATGTTATATTTTGCCATATTCTTTGTCCAAACATATTGCAAGAGGCAGTTTCCATCAAGGAAGTCTACGATTTGGTTTAAATGCAGGGAAACAATGTGTTGCTAATTGTTTAGTTGCATTAGTTCAAAGTAAGTTGTCTACAGTTAGTCTTTGGAATTGTTCAATGTTAGATACAATTCTTACTCAAGGTAATGACTTGTACACCTGGATTCATGGCAACAATGATTTGCTTTTAGTTTCTGACTTGCCAACTCAAATAGAATTAAATGGCATGTTAGTGAGTGTAAATATGAAAGAATCTTTTGCTGCTTTGATCAATATGGATGAAAACATTGATATCCCTGGTGTCTTGCCTCTTGATCAGGCTATTCAAGAATCTCTTATTGAAACAGATGGTTGCTTCATATGTGTTCAAGGATCAACATCGTTAGTAATAAAGCAGGGAAACAGATTATATCTATTTGATTCACATGCACGAAATGATTTTGGCCTGCCTGAGTGTAATGGTACAAGTATAGTCATAAGTCTCCAAAATGTTGATCATTTATATCATCATCTTATAGCATTTGTTAAAAACAACTCTCAAGTACAATTTGAAATTACTGGTGTTGTTCTCCGTATTGCACATGCAAATGTTGTAAACACTACTGTTGTCAAAAATAATGATGGATATGTTGATAGGTTGCAAAATCAGTATTCAAACCAAAGTGGTGAAAGCTTTAGTGTGCCAGAACCTGCAATATGTACACAGAATGATTCAGAAACAGTTCCTTCATGTGACTTCCTTGTATCAGGTAAAGAAAACGCATTGAGCACTGACAATGAGGTAAGCCAAAACTATGAATCTGATGTGCCGTTTGTTAGTTCTATGTCAAATGCTAAATTCGATTTTAAACCAACTGATGCATCCCTTAGGAGAAAATTATGTTCCAAATTGAAAATGCCTCTAAAGTTTATATCAAAATCATGTAGTTATAAGTCTGTTATGAACATGGGAAATCCTGAAAACACAAAGAGTATTGTTGGTGATGGAAATTGTTTGTTTAGAGCTTTGTCTTTTGCAGTTTCACAAAGACAAGAGTTTTATTCCATTATGAGGGAAGCTATTGTGAATCATAGCTTACAGAATGCTGACAGGTTATCTGCATTTGTTGACAGTACATCTGTAGAAGAACATGTCATGACAAACAGAATGCTAGAGAATAACAGTTGGGGAACTGCTATAGAAATATTAGCTGCTGCTGATTTAATGAAGACTGACATTTTTACTTTTACAGAAGGTAAATGGTTAAGATATTCTGCAAAACAGATAGAAAAAGATGCTGTTATTAATGAAAAATCCATATATCTCAAGCTTCAAAACAATCATTATGAAGTTGTTACAAGTGTTATGCAAGCCTTGAAGAAGGAGGAATCTCCACAAAAAAACATTAATGACAGAAAAAGAAAAGGAACACATTTGAAAGAAAACAAGTTTTCAAGTACAGATAAGTCTTCTGAAAGTATTTACCTTACACCCTCTAAAAAGGCAAAGAAAGAAAAACAAAAAGAAAAGTATCAAACCACACCAGAAATAAGAGAACGTAAGCTGAGTCGTGCTAAAGAAAGATATTCAAAAGACTCTGTATTTAGACAAGATGTGAATGATACAAGTATGAATAGGTATCAGTCAAACAAAGAAACAATCAAAAGGAAACTTAATGATAAGTATGCGAATGACACAGAGTACAGTACAAAGGTGAAAAGAAAGACAAAAGAAATGTATGAGAATGATGAAACATACTGTCAAACTTTAAAAGATGCCAGCATCAAGAAATATGCATCCAATGAAACCCATCGTCAAAATGTTAAAGATGCTAGTATCAATAAATATGCTAATGATGAAACTCATCGTCAAAAAGTTCAGCATTCAAGTACCAAAAGATACATTAATGATGAAATGCACAGGAATAAAATTGTGAGCCAAACAAAACAACGAAGGGAAATTGTAAAAGAAGAACTACAGAAAATTGAAAACGTAATTCAGAAATTTAAGTTAGAATCACAAAATGGACCAGAATATGTTTGTGGATGTTGCTTTAGATTGTTTTTTAGAAAACAAGTGATTGATTGTGACTACAAATTGTATGACAATAAAGGAGCAGAAATAGCAAATATAGCAAGGAAATGTATATCAAATAAATATGTGCATGAATGCAATAATGAGTGCAAAGAAGCTTGTAAAAATGCAAATTCTAGCAGAAAATTTCTTTGGATTTGTTTTACTTGCCATAGAAAACTGTTAATGGGTACTGTACCAGCTGAAAGTCATTGTAATAATCTAGAATTAGAAGATGTTCCTGTAGAGCTAAACACACTTAACACTCTTGAACAACATCTCATAGCCTTGAATATTCCATTTATGAAAATACTTGGATTGCCAAAGGGAGGTCAAAAAGGAGTTCATGGTCCTGTAGTCTGTGTTCCTTCTAATATTCATAAAATAACATCAACTCTTCCTAGAGCTGAGGATGAAAATAGAATGCTAGCAGTGAAATTGAAGAGAAAAATAAATTATAAAGGCTACCAGGAATATCAATACATAAGCACTAAAAAGGTTGACACGGCTCTCCACTATCTTAAAGAAAACAATGTTTGGTATGCAGATGTTGTAGTAGCAGAAAGATGGTTAAATCCTATTCCAGAAGAAGATGAATCTCGTGACAATCATGAAAGCTCTAACCAGAACATGGAACCAGTGTCAAATGAAAACACAAAAGGTTTTATAAATGGAAAAGGAAATGATGATGAACACAAGTCAATTGACCATGATTCCTTAGTAGATGAGGACTTAACATGTGACGAAGGTTCTTACTTAGATGATAAACTAAGAGGTGTACAACTTAATACATGTCTGCAGCCAGCTGACATTGGACAAGAAATATTAGATCAATGTTTTGATGAAGTGTTCAGTATTTCTCCAGCAGAGGGAAACAAACCAGTTAGTGTTTTACAAGAGGAAGGAATTGAAGCCAAGTCGTTTCCAACACACTTTCCAACTGGCATCAACACATTCAAAGAAGAAAGGGAAGAGAGATTATCTCTTTTAAGATATTTTAATATGAGATTAATGGGAGTGGACAACAGATTTGCCAAAGACACCTCATACATATTTTTTGCCCAATACTTATCAGAGCTTGATCAAGTTATGTCTAATGTACAAATTTCATTAAGAAAACAATCACCTATTGCACCTGGTGGCGAAAAAGTGACAAGTGATATGCTTCTAAACAAAGAATGTCTCAAGGATCTAATGAAAAAGGATGAAGCCATTAAATATCTGAAACCCATACGTGGAACACCACCTTATTGGCAGGCAACACAGAAAGATATGTTTGCAATGCTACGACAAGTGGGGAAGCCAACCTTCTTTTGTTCATTCTCTTCTGCCGATTTTAGATGGTCAGAAATGCTCGATACTGTAATGAAACAGCAGGGTGACATTAGAAAGATAGATGATTTAGACTGGAATGAGAAATGCAAAATCTTGTACAGTAATCCAGTAACATTAGCAAGGATGTTCGATCATAGATTTCAAACTTTCCTGAAAGAAGTAATTTTGTCTGATGCAAATCCTATTGGAAAAGTTATTGATTATTTTTATAGAATTGAATTTCAGCAAAGAGGTTCTCCACATGCACATTGTTTGTTCTGGGTTGAAGGTGCTCCAATATTTGGATTAGACAGTAACACTGATGTTGTGAATTTCATCAATAAATATATTACTTGTCAAATACCAGATAAAGAAATAGACTTTGAATTGAATGAAATGGTTACATCTCTGCACCAGCATAGCAAAAATCATTCAGCATCATGCAAAAAGAAAGGAACTACTTGTAGATTTAACTTTCCAAGGCCACCATCTACTGAAACATTCATAGCTGAAGTAGAAGAAACAACAGAAGAAACAGTTAAAGATGCTAAAAAGAGATTGAAGCAGTTATGGGATTGTATTCTTGATGAAGAAAATGACACATTGTCAGCTGATGAAATGCTAGAAAAAGTAAGCATGACACAGGAAGAATTTGAAAACATTTGTTCTGTCGTAGCAAATAGAAATACTGTCATTCTTAAAAGGAATGTTGATGAAATTTACATAAATCAGTACAATGAACATCTACTTAGAGCTTGGAATGCCAACATGGACATTCAATATGTCTTAGATGAATATTCCTGTGTTGTATATATCATAAGCTACATTAGTAAAGCTGAAAGAGAGTTAGGACTGTTGTTACAACAAACTAAAAATGAAGCCATGGAAGGAAATTTAAATGCTCAACAGACTATGAAGAAAGTTGGCACAGCCTACCTGCATCATAGAGAAATTAGTGCACAAGAAGCAGTTTATAGAGTTACTGGACTAAGTTTAAAGGGATGTTCTAGAAAAGTGGAGTTTATACCAATAGGTTTAAATCCAAGTAGAATGAGTATTCCGTTAAAAGACATTGAAAGAGCACAGCATGCACAGAAAATATGTAGTAAAGTTCAAAGTAACAATGATACTGAAGATGAAACAAATGATGAATCCATGTGGATGACAAACATTGTAGATCGATACAAAGCAAGACCTGCAAATGAAACATTTGAAAATATGTGTTTAGCTGAGTTTTGTTCTGACTTCAGTGTCCTTGCCAAATCACAAGTTCCTAAAAAAATAAATGAGGAAACCACTTTCAAGCTTGGCAAAAACCTTGGATACATCAGAAAGAGAACTCGAACTGATCCTGCTATAATTAGATACCCTAGATTTTCCTCAGAAACAGCACCAGAGAAATACTATCAAAGTATGCTTCAATTGTTTTTACCATACAGAGTAGATCAGCACTTGAAACCTGCACAGTTTGAGAGTTATGAACAGTTCTACTATAATGGGTCTGTTAAATTGGGCAGCAATGAACAAATTGTTGATGTACTAAGTATTGTTGAAAGCAACAAAGCTAGATATGTGAAAGTTAATAATGCTTTGGAAAATGCTGAAAGAGATCTAGAACAGAGAGGATATCAAGAAGATGCATGGGCTCAACTTTGTCCTGAGGCTGAATCAGAAAGAATTGAATGTAACTTGGAAGGTACAACATCTACAGCTGATGAAGATATGTCGGAGGAAACAATACCTGATCTTAATCAGCATGATGCACCCATTGGAACAAATCTTCTAACAACCACTTTGTTGCCTAAGAATGAAGTTATTCCTTTACTGCAGAATATGAATCATAAGCAAAGAGAAGTTTTTTACAAGATAAGGCACTGGTGCTTACAGAAAGCAAATGGAGAAAATGTAGAACCTTTTCATGTTTTTGTAACTGGTGGAGGTGGAACTGGAAAAAGCCATTTGATAAAATGTCTGTATTATGAAATGTCTAGGATACTTTCTAGAATACAAGAAAACCCAGAAGACATTTCTGTTTTGTTAACAGCTCCTACAGGTACTGCAGCTTTCAATATCTCGGGAACAACAATCCACAGTGCATTAGGTATATATAAACATCTTACAATGGACCATGCCCTTTTAAGTGAAGACAAGATCAATACATTGAGATCAAAACTGGAGTCTCTGAAAGTCATTATTATTGATGAAATCTCAATGGTCAATAAAAGACTACTATTTTTCATCCATCAACGTTTGAGACAAATAAAGAAAATGCCTGAAGACAGTTTGTTTGGAGGTGTGTCAGTTATTGCAGTTGGTGATTTCTATCAGTTACCACCAGTTAAAACAAAGAAATCTGACAAATTGTATGTAGACGATCCATCCAACCCCATGAATCAATTATGGAATGAGTTATTTGAAGTTGTGGAATTAGATGAGGTCATGCGACAAAAAAACAATAGTCAATTTGCAGAAGTTCTTAACAGGTTAAGAATTAGGACAAAGGACAATGAACTTGGCCAGAATGACATAGAAGTATTGAAAAGTAGAATTAAACAGGGACCAGAAGATGCTTTGCATATCTTTGCAACAAATGATGAAATTAGATCTCACAATAATGATATGGTTATGAAACTTGGAACAGAAGTTAAACTCCTGGAATCTGAAGACTATCAGAAGGTGAAAGCCAGTGGTAAACTTATTAGAAAAGCTTCACATTTCCCAGAAAAAGACCTTCAACTACAATCTTCACTGCTTCTAGGAGTAGGGGCCAGAGTTATGTTGATCAAAAACATTGATACTAAGGATGGTCTAGTTAATGGTGTAATAGGAACAATAATGGAAATTGTACAAAATACACAAAACACTTTGCCGCAAATTATATTTGTTAACTTTGATAATGACAATGTTGGAAAAAATGCAGCTGTTCAAAAAACTATTAGTGGGAAAAGATGTATTGGCATTGAACCGTCTACAGAAGATATTCCTAAAAGAAATGGGAGTAGAAAACAATATCCTTTACAGCTTGCTTGGGGTTGTACTATTCACAAAGTTCAAGGTTTAACTGTAGAGAAATGTGTTATTGACTTGAACAAATGCTTTGCATGTGGTCAGGCATATGTTGCACTTAGCCGAGTGACTTCTCTTGATGGTTTGTTCATTAATGACATAGAAGAGAAGGTACTAAAAAAAAAGATCTTTTGTGATCCTGACATTGCAAGTGGTGTCGTGAAAATGAAAAAGTTTATAGATGAGGTTGAAGAAACACCAGAAAGTAATACCATGTCAATTTTGTATCACAACATCGAAGGGTTGTTAAATCATATAGAAGACTTGAAAAGAAACCCTATTGTTGGGAATGTGGACTTCATTTGCCTGACAGAAACCTGGTTACAAAAGGAAATGAATTGTGATCTTAATGAACATACATTTGAGCATATTTCAAGATCTGATGCATTCAATGCAAACACTATGTTATATGCATCGTTAAAGAAAATGCATCATGGAGGCGTTGGTGTGTTCTTAAAAGAAGGAATTTTGTTTGAAAATGTTAAACTGCCATTTGAAAATATAGAATGCTTCGTGTTCAAAGTTATTAGTTTAGATGTTATCATTGCAACTGTTTACAGGACTCAAAAGTACCCTATTACTGATTTCATGGTCAATTTTCGACTTCTTGTTCAATGGTTAATGCTTGAATCGGAAAAAGTAATTGTATTAGGTGATTTTAATCAAAACATTTTGAGAGGTGATACAACTGTCTTTGACTACATGGAATCAGTTGGATTTAGGCAATGTGTGACTAAACCAACAACAGAAGGTGGAACACTGATTGACCATGTTTACTGTAAAGGAATATGTCCAATAGTAGTTAAAGTGTTGCCAATTTACTATAGTTACCATGAGGCAATTCTTGTCAAGATAAAAACTTAAGTATGCAATGTTTCAGCCGTTTTTTTAAGGTATAGCATGATTTTGACTATACACAATACATTTATATTTTACAAAAAAATTATAAAAATATTTGCCTCCCAAAAATCCAACCCTACGTCCTCGTCGTGGGAGGTGGGTACTTGTGGAAAGTATAAATAGATTATACTTTGCACAAGTAGCTAACAGGGCTCTGGTGCATATATGTTTTTTTCAGGTTAATCATGTATTTCAGTTTACAAAACACAGAAGTACTCTCTTCATGGTTTATTGGACAATTTTTAGACATTTTGTTGCAAGGTTACTATCAAGTACATCACCAAGGACAGTCGATAAAGGGTGTTAAAACATCAAAACACGCACACACTACCAAGTACAGAAAGACCCATAATTTTTGGAGACGTAAGGTAGAGAAGAACACTTACTGGAAAAAACCTGCCAATAAAAATTTAATATTATGTTAGAAATAAATTATTGTAAAAAATTGCCTAGCGGACAAGCAGTAATGCATATTGAACTTGCACTTCACAATAAAGAAAACATGTCATTGCAACTATTTCTTAGCAGAAAATCATTAAACGGGCAAGTGGTTATAGACTTTTACTTATGGGGGCAAGCACTTACATGTATTTCTAACGCTGAATTTTATGGTCTTATATAGTACAAAATGTTGATATGACTCTGATACACACTTTAACACTTGACGTAAGAGGGTTCGATTCCCTCTCCAGGCATTATATTTCTATGCTGGTGCAAAAGTGGGCAGATTGCCTGGTGGCCCCGCGTCAGTAGGTAAAATCTTTTGAAGAAATAACCTCAACAGCTGTCATTATCTAGACTTTGCAGAAGCACCTAAGAGGGCTATGGTATCCTTTTGTTTCTTTACCGATATTTAATGAGCTGTTCAATTAAAAGCTTGTTATAAAGGTTAAAATAGGATAATGAGTAGATTTTCCCACAAGTAGCTTAAGATACATCTTATTTTTTTGTACGTGATGTACTTGCTTGCTTGTTATGAGAACAAATGTGAGGGATTTCCCTACCTATAGTTAGTGTTAAGACAAGAAAAATCCAGTTGGTAAGATATTTAATTTATTGCACTGCACTGCTTCTACCTTCTCTACTGCTTTCATCTGTTCAACCAATTGGCTGAGCAATTTCTAAAATTGCCAAGCCAGTTACTTTGAAAAGTTGAACAGTTGTAATTGATGGACAAATTAGGTCATGGTTAATGGACAGTAATGATACTGCCAGTCACAAAGTAGATACAAGAATAAAGAGCAAGGGACCAAGAGTCAGAAAATGTATGGTTGCTAATGACTTTTATGTCAGTTGCTATGGATTCTGGTTAGAAAAACATACCTATAAACTGTGAAGGTAGTCTTGGTTAAGAATATAGATGGTTGCTATGGACTTTCATGTCAGTTGCTATGGCCAAAAGGTCATGTCAGTTGCTATGGACAAAAGTTCACAATAAAGAGTGACCTGCCTAGAATCAGAAAACATGGTTGAGTTGCTATGGACAAAAGGTCACTTCCGGGTAAGAAAACTTACCTGTAAACTCAGAGGGTAGTCTTGGTTAAGAATATATATGGTTGCTATGCACTTTCATGTCGGTTGCTATGGACAAAAGGTCACTTCCGGTTAAGAAAACTTACCTGTAAACTCGGTAAGTAGTCTTGGTTGAAAATATACATGGTTGCTAAGGACTTTCATGTCGGTTGCTATAGGCAAAAGGTCACTACCGGTTAAGAAAACTTACCTGTAAACTCAGAAGGTAGTCTTGGTTAAGAATATATATGGTTGCTATGGACTTTTCTTTAACATTACCTTGTTGCTAGGGAATGCCCTTGACCTTTGACCTGGGACTCAAATTGTAGCTCTTCGGATACTGATTCATATAAGTATATATGTTTACTATACTATCTGTTACGGTTTTCAAGTTATTGGCAAAAAATGCATTTCGCGAAACTATGTTTCGGTTGCCATTTTGAAACCAGTCAACCGAATCAACCACTTCTTGGACTCAAATTCTAGGTCTTTTCAAGACGGTCATTTTTCATACACATATTTGTTATACTATCTTTTACGGTTTTAAAGTTATTGACCAAAAACCTGTTTCGCGAAACTTCATTTGGCCGCCATTTTGAAACCGCTCAACCGAATCATACACTTCTTGGGCTCATTTTGTAGATTTTGTCCCTGGGGTCATTTTTCGTTATGTATTGTTTATACTATCTCTTAAGGTTTAAAAGTTATAAGCAAAAAACCAGTTTTAACATACAAATCAAGTGCAATAACTCAAAAACAACAAGTTTTACGGTTTCGGTCTTGAAGACGTTTTTGTAGATTTCGACGTGACGAACAATTTTCCCATGTATTGTCTGCTTCAATTTTGTACGGTTTACGGGCTTTTCCACAAAAACTGTTTACAGCGTCGGCCATTTTGAAAATGGCCGCCATTAGCCAATCAAGTTTGATTTTAAATTGAAGGAAATAAGTTGACGGTCACCAATAACCCATATGTTTACTATGTTATCTCGAACCATTTTCAAGTTATAGGCCAAAAACCATTTAGCCGAAACGCGTTAAGGGCTATAACTCGAAAACCGTTTGTCGTACAGGGTTCGACCCTTATGTCAAATAAAGGTCTAAATGAGACAAGTATTTTCCCCATTACATGTCTGCTTAAATTTTGTATGGTTTTTGAGTTAACCTGATAACAAGGTGTACCATGACCTCTGACCTTGAGATTTGACCTTTGACCTTGACATTTTTGAATGCAACATATGTCATCCAAGATGATTGGTGAAGGTCCCAAGTCTCTAGGACTTACCGTTTTGAAGAAAAAAATTTTGACGTGTCGCGACACTTTTCGGGTCAAAAACGCGTAACCAGGAAGTCGATCAGAACATTTTTTTTTGCATGACGAATCATGTCCAGGAGTTGAGCAACATTTTCCCCACTTCAGATTTTTGATAACGGTTACGGTTTTTGAGTTAATCTGCAAACAATGTTTTACGGTCTGGGGCAGATAACTCCGTTACTAAAAATAGATCGGTTTCGCAGGCCAACTCAAGTCGAGCCCAAGTAGTGTCGTTTAATAGTACTAAGTTTCGTAATGATAGGTCGCGACACTTTTTTGACATCTGCGGCAGAAAAAAAAAAAATAATAATAATCATAAGAAATACAGTAAGGTCTTTCCTTCTGCAAAGGGAAAGACCTTAATTAAATCAGGACGTGTGGTTAGGAAACAGGAAAGTGTAAACAGTCGACACACAGCCGTACACATAATTATTCACAACAGGTCAATCGACACGGGGAATACACAAACGAAGGGCGGAGTTACGGAGACGGTAACAGATGTGGACGAAGAGGTTTTCAGCAATCACGTGGTAAACATTATTAGTTATCATGCGGGTTTTGGAACATAAACGGGTGGAGTAAATATGTAAATAGTGATAAAGATACTATGCTTGCTGCATGTATTGTGGAACGTAATTTGCATATATTAGGACTAGCTGAAACTCATCTGATTGGACAAGCCGGTATCGTCGTCAATGGCTACACATGGATAGGAAATAACCGTAAACAATTACACGTGCGTGCTAGAGCAGGCTCAAGAGGCGTTGGTTTATTGGTGCGAAATGATGTTTTATCCGATTATAATGTTACTAAAATAAACGATTTAGTTGATGGAATTATATGGATACGCTTCTCCGAGAGAATTAAATTAACACAGAGTCTTGCTTTTATGTTTGTGTGGTTTATCTACCGCCGGAAAATTCTGCTCGGTCAGTAAACATTTATGAATTTTTAGATTCGCTGACATCGGATATTTATACAATTCCAAATGGTAGTCCTTTTTACTTATGTGGAGACTGGAACAGTCGGGTTGCAGATATACCGGATTTTATAACGGGAATTGATAATTTACCTGAGCGACAAGTTGTAGATTTTACTCACAACACGTATGGAGATATTTTGTGTGATTTTCTTAGTAATGTTAACTGTTGCATCTTAAATGGAAGGAACTCTTTACATAATGATTTTACATATGTTTCAACTAGAGGGGCATCAGTCGTTGATTACTGCATTGTACCGTATGAGAGATTAACGTTAGTGGACAATTTTGAGGTTATTAGAGCTCAACAAG
The DNA here is from genome assembly GCA_028015205.1 of Mytilisepta virgata. Lineage (NCBI taxonomy): Eukaryota > Metazoa > Mollusca > Bivalvia > Mytilida > Mytilidae > Mytilisepta > Mytilisepta virgata. The sequence goes on from CM051520.1 coordinate 36,592,203, forward strand.
TAATTGATAGTGTATTTAAAATTGGGAAGTATGAACCTAAACATATACCTGACCATTCATTATTATGCTGGACTTTAAGTACACAAATTTGTTTGAATGAAAAAGTAGAATCCGGCGACAAGTTACATACAGAAATGTATAAAAGTACTAAATTTGACACTCGCAATATACATGATATACCGAATGAGTGGATGGCAGATGTCGAAATAGTTGGAAAATTAAATCAGCTTATACAGAACTTAGAATTATCAGGAATTAACCAGAAAGAATTGGACAATAAATATAATGATTTGGTCACAATTATTCATGGCAAAATGAACTCGAAACTTACTAAACGAAAGGTGGTTCACCTGAATGGTCTTAATAATAAACGTAGGAAATTGAAAAAACCATGGTGGAACGATAATCTCACTGCGCTCTGGAATGAAGTATGCGAAGCCGAACGTAAATGGAATAGAAGCCATAACAAGGATAAGAAGAACTTGCGTCATATTTTTGTAAACAAACGTAAACTTTTTGATAACAATTGTCAACAGACAAAAAGGCAATATTGGTACCGAAGTCAAGATAAATTTTTGAATATACAAACTAGGGACCCCCCGGGAGTTTTGGAAGAACATTGGTAAGATTGGTGTCGGTAGTGAAAGACAGAAGACCATACCCATGGAAGTTGTACTACAAGATGGTTCAATTTGCTCTGACACCAACATTATTTTAAATAAATGGAAAAATTCTTATGAAAATCTTTTGAATTGTGATGATGTAACGAATGTAAATGATAATATGTCAAATAATATTTTGGATGTTGATTTAGATTGTGAAATTAGTATTGATGAAGTGTTGAAAGTATTAACGCAAGCTAAAAATGGCAAAGCCCCAGGGATCGATTTGATACCTGTAGAATTGTTTAAAAATAATTTGTTATTACATGTTTTGCAAAAATTATTTAATATATGTTTTAAATTTGGTAAAATTACATCTGTATGGTGTAAAGGGATAATCACTCTTATCCCAAAGTGTTCTACATCGGATCCCAGGGATTTTTTGTCTTATCGGGGAATAACTTTGGCACCGTGTGCCTATAAATTATATTGTAGCATTTTAAACAATAGAATGGTAAATTGGTTAGATCATAGTGTGCCTATAAATTATATTGTAGCATTTTAAACAATAGAATGGTAAATTGGTTAGATCATAGAGATATTTTACATGATGAACAAAATGGGTTTCGTAAAAGTCGAAGTACTATTGATCATTTAAGCACAATTACGTCCATTATTGAGACAAGGAAATTGAAAAAATTGTCAACTTTTGCTGTCTTTGTAGATTTCAAGAACGCCTATGATACAGTTACTAGGAGATTATTATTTAAAGATTTAAATGATCTTGGAATCAGTTCAAAATTTTTGAATACTATTAAAACGATTTACTCTCAAGTTGAATGTTCAATTAAATTGAATGGAAACTTAACTGAATGGTTCAGTGTTATCTCAGGCTTAAAGCAAGGGTGTGTTTTATCACCTATATTATTTAATATTTTTATAAATAGTTTAGTCACAGACATAAAAGGTATTGATATCGATGGTGAAAAAATTGGTATTTTATTATATGCAGATGACATTGTTTTAATTGCAGAAAATGAAAATGATTTACAATTAATGCTAGATGTTCTTAATACATGGTGTAAAGATAAATTATTGAATGTTAACTTTGAAAAGACAAAGATTGTGCATTTTAGAAATCCCTCTGTACAACCAACCAATGCAATATTTTTACTTGGTGAAAAACAATTGTGTATTGCATCAAAATATCAATATCTTGGCTTATTATTGACTGAATTTCTTGATTTTAATGAAACGACAAAATCTGTAGCCAGGTCAGCAGGGAGAGCATTAAGTTTACTGATTGTAAAGAGCAAAGCACATGGAGGTTTCCACTTTAATACATATACCAAACTTTTTGATAGCTTCGTCTGGTCAGTCATAAGTTATGGTGCAGCCATATGGGGCACCAAAGAATTTACTTGTATTAATGCTGTCCAGCACAGAGCTATCCGTTTTTTTATGGGTCTTGGTAAATATACACCTAGTGATGCCATTAATGGGGATATGGGTTGGAAACCTCCATGTGTGAAGCAGTGGAGTTGTGGTTTTAGACATTGGGCTAGATGTAATGTTATGTCAACAGATAGGGTGAATTTTAAAGTATTTCAATGGGCATTTAGAAATGCCATTAATAAAAAGAGAAACTGGTGTTATAGAATTATGACAAAATTTAGAGAATGTAATGTAGATTTATACACTAATTTAGATAATGTGTTGCATAAAAATGTTATTACACAGTTAGAAGATTTTTTATTTGAAAATTATAAGATAAATTGGCATAATAGAATATTGTCACAAAATGTTGGAAAAAAATTACGTACTTATAAATTGTTTAAAGATATTTTTGAAACAGAGATGTATTTGAGGAAGAACATTTCAATACGATACAGAAGTGCATTTGCTAAATTTAGGTGTGGCGTTGCCCCTTTGCGAATAGAAACAGGTCGCTATGAAAATAAAACTGTAAATGAAAGAGTTTGCTTTGTATGCAATGATAAAATTGAAGATGAGAAACATGTTATTTTAGACTGTCCTTTATATGCAGATTTACGTGAAAGTTTATTTTATGAAGTTAAAAGAAGTAATGGTGATTTTAATATTTTATCTGATGATGATAAGTTTATATATCTTTTTAAAAATACTGATTGTTTTGATGTAGTTGCCAAGACCTGCTTTAACATTTTAAGTAGAAGAAATAGTTTTTTATATGCTTGATTGATGGTTATGTTTTTATAAACTTGAAATATTTTATAGACATGATAATTGTAGTTGTATGGTTTTACATAACAGAAATGTTTTTATAGATAAATATATAGTTATAATTTATATTGATTTCTATAGTCTCTCATAATTCTTTATAGAACATGTAGAATGGCACTTGTCTTTTAATTTATGAAATTACTGTTTTATTCAACGTATATATTATGATGATTATATTATATGTATTACAAGTGGTGAGACTCTAATAAATTATTGAATTGAAATTGAATCTATCCAGGACTGCTTTACGGTAGCAATTAAAGTAATCGATTTTTGGCTCAATAAAAATGTTAGTTTGAAATTTTTGTAGTAATAATTTTAAGTAAATTTCTTCACCAGAAGGTTATAGGGGTAAACCTTTGTGACTTTTCCAGATCCATATGCATTCAATTTGTGATCTATTTAAGGCTTCTGTACTTGGTTTCATATCAATTTTTGTCTTTTTTTTCCTTTCTTATTGCTGTATGTATTTAATTTTGTCGTCTCAGGTAGACATAAGAATTTGGAAACGTATTTAACCGACGCTGTTTTTTTTTTTTTTTTGCAATATAAACATACGTCTTTATAGTAAAAAATCTATCAAAAATGTAAGTGGACTTTACTAACCTTTTCTCAAGTATATTTTGAAACTCCAACACAGTTCTGAATAACGGTTATTTCCTATATCCCAGTTACAGTGATACACCGGTCTTCTTTTACTGCATGGAAATCTTTTGATTCTTTCATTTTTATTCCAGAACTGTAATTTCGAGCAGTCAAAGAGTTCCCATGGTTTAAATGGTTTAGAAGGTACGTCAACCCATGTACATGAGTCGCAGTTACATTTTTGGAAAGTCATCACCTTTTGGAACTATGATGCAAGAATAGAAAAAATTACAGTCACATTATTAAACATATGCTGTGTTATTGTGTATTGTAAGAAGAAACGTATTTCTTCGCAACGATGCCCTTTCACTATCATCATAATCTTTACTTTTGATCGGACCGTTTTCATGAAATCTTAATTATTGTATCAGGTAGATGTAACACTAATGTTTACTCATCCAGACCACATGCCTTTACCTTTATTTTTGTTGAGTCCATATTTTTATCATTTTTACAGTTCCAAATATTGCAGTCATATTCCGATAACTCAGTATTAATTACAATACTCACATGTACTATCGTTCAAATAGAATTCGTATTCGATCTTTATTGTCTTTCTAAAACTTTGTTTTGAAACATGAAGCAACACTTTATATCGATTGTAGTTTCAATAAAAGATATTATAATAATAATCAATTCTATGAAATGCATTACCACGATATAAGAGTGCACGATTTTGCTAACTTTTTTTCCATTTTACCTCGGTGGCTGAGTGGTCTATGTAGTTCGTCATGACTACTAATGATCACTAGCCTGTAGTTCGCCATGACTACTAATGATCAGTAGCCTGTCAACACTGGGGTTGTGAATTCGAATCTCATCTGTGGCGGGGTGTGTTCGACTCCAATCTAAATTGACAAGAATTGCTAATTTTCCTACCAAAGGTCGGTGGTTCTCTCCGGGTACTCTGGCTTCCTCCACCAATAAAAACTGGACGCCGCGAAATAGCCAAATGTGCTGAAAACGACGTAAAACCCCAACTAAATAAACAAACAAATCCATTTTACCCGCTGGAAAAACGCGTGTTAAAATCTAAAATTTAACTATCGAGGGTGGAGAAATTCTGTAACTCACGAGTAAATTGAAAGAGAATCTGTTTCTCCTATGTGATTTTTCAACAAAAACCTCAAGAAAATGCCGTTGCTACGCATTTTGTTTACACGAACGCCAATAACGGAAAAAACGGTGGAAATTCCCATGCAGAAATTTAATCACCAGGAAGTGTTTAAAGATATTTAAGTATTTTTATCCCACCGATTAAACACGCCAAGGATAGCAGAAACATCTAAAAACAGCAGGATTTCAAAGCTTGATAACGCTACATTTTTTTAGATTATGCAGCATTTTTATAATAGTTTGTGATGGGGCTACAAAATTAAATTTCAAACGACGAATGAATTATTTCAAATTTTTCAGATGGATTTTATTTTAAATAAGTAATTTATATTTCAAAATTTATATATTGTCAACTCTGGATATATTGTATAATTGATTTTATTTTCTCATGTGAACGATCTTTACTTTCTTTGTTTTGATTAGGTCGAAGATAATTCCGCTCTTTGCCGCAAGTTTGAATGAAGACAAAACTGATCGAAACAAATTAATTTTCAAATGAAATGGGACGGGCATAGGTCAATAGGTTCACAGTTAAAATATTGAGTTACTTTACATTTTAGAAAACACATTCAAACTATATGTACATTGCAACGAGTAAGTGCAGTTGTGTCTGCATTGAAAGAAATTATGGGTTAATTTCATCAATTTCATCGCAAAATTACATAGACACTGCGAAAGCGGAGAAGTATCATCCGAGATTCGAAGTATGAAATTCCAGATTCAATATCCAAAGTTCGAAATCCGAAATTTGTTATCTTACGAAATTCTAAATATGAAATCAACATCTTAGATTCAAGATTCGAAAATTCAAAATCTAGAATAACCAATTAGAGGAAATCTTCTGTGTTGTGAATAGTATTAGGCCAATGAAATATCTTTTCTTTCTAGTTTAAGTTTAAATGACAATTTTTGCTGTACATTTGTATCCATGCATTGTTTGATGTTGCTCACTACTGTGAGGTAACTTTCACTGACAGTCGAGCGCGGGCTACAGATACGTTTAACTGAAAATTCGGCTGGCAAGTCTGCTTCCAATTGGTCATGTGGTACCTGATTTTTAAATGAATGGTCCTATAGAATCCTTTGTTAAACTAAATTCAGCTTTGGCAGCTATCTTGGTTGCCAGTCCATGTCATCAGATATAATTCTTAAAGACCATCTAAGGACCATTGCTGCCAAGTCTGGTTCCAATTGGCTCATAGGTTTCAGAGAAGATTTTTTTTAAATATTTTTAAATATTCTTTTAAACTAAGTCGGAAATAACTTTTGAAGAGGGCCACCAAAGGACCATTCCACCAAAGTCTGGTCCTATTTGCACAAGCGGTTTCAGAAGAGAATATTTTTCAATAAATTTTCTTAGGGTCCTATGTTAAACAAGTTCATCTGTGTCCGCCATCTTGCTTATCAGCCCGGATCATTGTATAATTCTGAAAGAGAACCTCCTAAGGACCATTACTGCCAAGTCTGGTTCCAATGGACGGCCAATGCTTACTGTGCTGTTATGTTTTATCCTTGAGATATATATATATATATATATATATATATATATAGTATTATAATCAGTATGTATGTAAAGTTTTTTTTTCTTTCTAAGGACACATTTATGCCGAAGGAGGGATGCGAACGAACACGACACAACTCTGTGAAAATCTCTCCCAACCCTTTATTTTCATTCTGTGGTGATCCCTGTGGCAATGTAGTTTCATAGAAGATTTTTAAAGTCATTCCCTTTTTGAATTTTTAGCAACAGCAGCCATGTCGGTTGAAAGTCGGAGATGTCGGACATAACTTTGGAAGGGGGCTACCCAAGGACCACTCCACCAAAGTTTGGTCCCAATTGGCCCAATGGTTTCAGAGGAGAAGATCTTTAAAGTGAAGTTTAAGCCGGACGACGACGGATGAATACGGACGACGGACGCCAAGTGATAGCATTAGCTCACTTGGCCTTTTAGGCCAGATGAGCTTATAAAGGCTTGAGAGATTCGAAGTTTGGCCACGCTAACGCCTTGATAGTGATAACTAACTATTATATGCTATGGACGTTGTACTTTAGACTCACAAAATATTCGCAAATTAATTCAGGATAATGTGTTTAGTAAGGTTTAATGCATATACCTTTCGTTTAATTGGTGTCCAAAGATCCTTAATATTCTAGTACATAGAAGATTTATTATTTCCTTAAGTTAACGAAACAATCTTTGGGATGAAGAAAAACATCTGAATAAAGCAGGAAGCTTTTTGGACAGTATAGCCGTGAAGAAAAAAAATTAAAACTTACTTTTTTTCATGAAATATCAAAAGGAATATAGTTGCATATACATTTGGATGCAATACAATTACTTAAGCCCCGCCTTATTTTAATTACACCTCTCAGAAAGTATTAGTCGTTTGCTTGTATTGTACCCGTAAATTCTTCAGTTTCTTATAATATCGATTTCTGATGATTGAATATATTGTTGTACCCAACAATTTATCCACTTGGGTATTTTGTCATTGAGACCACAACACCTGGTTTAGTATTTTCCACCTTGCCGAAGATATTATGTGATTTTTTGTCAGTTGTGTATTTCGGAGATGGGATGTTGCCTCCTTGACATTTTCCATATATTCGTCTTCTTTCTTTAATAATATTCAGTTGATCTGAATTATTAACATTTAGTTAATCAGGGCCTCAATAAAGAATGTAAATTTGTGTAATTGAGGATGATAGTAGTAATATAAACTGTAGCCAAGGATTAAACGGTTTCTTCCTAGATTTGGTCATGGAAACAATCGAAATTCCACCTATGTAGCGCTGTTATAGGGGTTCAGAAAAGCTGAATTCCCAGTAAGACATATGCTCGATTTCTCAAACATATATTCTCCCAAAAAAAAAATGCAACATCATACATTTTTTTCCAAATATGAATTTTCTTAAATATTTGCGTAATGTAGACATTGAAACATGACTATGTTTAAATTTAATTGTTCGATAAATGAATTAAATATCCTGATAGTGGCTGTTGATCACGCGTGACATTTTCGGGTCAGCATGTGTGACGCTCCACGAGAAAGGCGTACGGGAATAAGTAGGGCAGTTGCATGTGAATCATGGCTTATCCTTAAGCGAGTTAAATGGGTATAAAAGACACCTAACCGTTTAATTGAATCCAGTCGTTAAATTGTTTCTTGACCCTGTAACTATATGCCAAGAATAGACACAGCTATCCGGAAAATCGGCATTGGTCGTCTTCAGGTCGGTGAATATCACAGACGTAATCTAGACATTATAATGTTCAAGGGAGCACGATATCCAGACTCTTATAACGGTACAAGGAATCCAGTTCGACAGCTGACCGTCAACTGCATCCGGGTACTTCATCTGAGAAACCGGTCTGTGACAGTGGCAAAAACAGCTTATGTCCGATGTCTCCGAAGAAGATCGGCACGGACAAGCAGAAACCGTCTCCGTGAAAAGATATCCTTACTTTGGAGCAGTACTGAGATCCCGGTATCGACTTGCAAGGGACCGATGGTGCAACAGAGTTAGGGGCTGAAAACTGCAAAACTGGAGGCGAGTCTGGTTCAGCGTTGAATCAAGATTTAAGCTGCAGAGAATAGATGGCCGTAAACGTGTGTGCAGATGCCGGAATGATATTGTTATCGCCCCTGTCCGTCTGTCCGTCCGTCACACTTTCTTATGACCTAAGCTCCTCATTCATTTTTTAACTTCATGCATTTAATTTTTATACAGTATACAGCATCTACTGTATGTAGATGCGCAATAAGGTTTTAGAATTTTGATTTTCACAAATTTAGGCCCACATAGGTCTAATTACGTAAATTGTGATCTAAACTGCTCTTTCATTTCAAGCTTTGTCACATTCTGTATGTAGATGCGCAATATAATTTTAGAATTTTGATTTCCAAAAATTGTGCCCTCAGGGGTCGAATATCGAAAATTGAGAATTTAAGCTTGTGACCTAACTCCTTGTTCATTTTTACTTTCATGCATTTAATTTCTATACACTATTGCCATATACTGTATGTAGATCATTGTGCAATAAGGTTTTGGAATTTTGATTTTCAAAAATTGGGGCCCGTATTTAAAGATATGATGTGAAAAAGGTGCACATGGTTACAACATGTGGGGAGTGCTGGGATATCTGTCGTTTCCGACTGCCTCAATCTAGTTTCAAAAAACGTTGAGTTGATCCAAAATTGTTTTCAAATCGCGTGAAGCTTGACCGAAATTTAACGCAATTTGAAAAAAAGTGTCAAAGTGGATTTTAACACACCGTTGCATATATAAAAATAAAGGTCACAATTTTGTAAAATTACAAAACACCTAAAGAAGTGTGTACCTAGTAGCACAATACAATAAAGAGAAACAAAAATAAAATAATAGAAAAAACAAATAAATATATTTTTTGGAAAATTCAAATTTGTATTCCCTAAAGGGGATATAAGGTATGATAAATAAAATGAAAATAAAGATTACAAATAAAAAGGTTGCTAAAAAATTATATATACTAACATATGAATAATTTGGTGAGATTTACACTGTATTTGTGCGTACTTTAACATTAAAATTTTAACACATTCACTCGAACTTCGTGGAAGTAAATTGAGTTTTGAGTTATGGAATATAAACTACGCAAACGTCGTCATGGTTACCAGTTCAGGAATGCAAGTACATTTGGTATACTACCGTCCTTACGACTAAAGCAGAGACGAATTTGGTCATCAGGACGAAAACGGTCGCCAGATCAGACTTAGAGCGCATGCTCTGGCCAAAGGAGGCGTTCTAGTCGTGGTCCTAAGAACAGTCATTATGACTATGTATGTCCTTATGTTGACTTTATGCTAAGACTATGTTAAGTCATAATCTCTTGTACAAGTTAACTTATAACAATCATAATCTCTGTTTGTAATGTCTGCTCGAGGGTGACGTTATTAATGATCTTTACTGTACATTTCTACCGGACTTGTGAGCAGTAGAAGATTTTTTATATAAATTTGTTGTACATGTAGTTTGTTCCTCGTCTTAAAATTGTTATTTTTTTTTATCATGGAAAAAATTAGAAGTGAATAGAGGGATTTATCTTTAAGTGACATTTCATAAGACTTTCCAGTTTATGAATACGCCCTGATGTCCAACAGTCACAGCTAATTCTTAAACCGACCATTTTACGTAAAGAATTTCAGACCAAGGAATGTTTTATTCAAGGGTGACCATAAGACGTTTCTCTTAACATTTGCAAAGAACACGTCTGCCGACCCCATGTTTTTTCTCTAAACACCGACAGAGCTAAGTGGATTATTAATACCTTGTAGAACCCTCAGATAATTAAAACTGCTTATAGAATGCCTTGCTTCAACTGAATATAAACTTCATTTTAAGCCAGATTAAAGCCGATACAGCGCTTTTTTCCACAGAAATGAATGTTTGTACATGTATATCGATAGTACATAATCAAACGTGCCCGGATACTCTCAAAGGAATACTATTCTTTAGCGGAAGAAATAGACTTACATTAAGCTTCGATTAAAAACATCGGTTAATGAGTAAAGGTAAAATTCATGCATATGATAAATGAAAATACTTGTGCTTTCTAATAGTTTATTGACTGCATTTTACTTACATGTACTAACAAAACAACGAGGAAGAGAATGACTGTCATTTTCCTCTACGGTATACGGTATATCTGGTCAATTATGTTCCCTCTCGGCAATCTATTGCTATGATTCATTTGGAAATGAATCTCTTCTCTTTTAACGTCCTGAAAATGCAAACCCAACAATGAAATGAATTATATAAAACACTGTTGGCTCATCCATTCATACCTAATATTCATTTACATATTCAATATCCGATATAATTATACATTCATAAGTATTTTCATACTCTTAAATGAACACAAAACTAAAACGTTATTTGGAAACTGGCTTATTAGATAAAAAAAGGTATGTTATATCCACTTTCTCTGTCCGTATGACCAAAACTCTTCTTTCATTTTTAGAAAAATTATACAATGCTGACATATACTCAGTTTCCCTGATAAACTTCTCAAAGATAAAATTTTTCTTTGGAACTTTAGTAGACCAAAATGGTGAATATGAACTCAAAAATCAATCTTTATGCAAATTTCATATGAAATTACTAGATGAACTGATCAGTTTACCTGCGGGAAGTACATTTGAAGAAAATTTAACAAATACTTGCATTGCATTATATTTATGGTTTTAAAATGAAAACAAAATAGTTGTTTGGTGCAATCTTCAACTGGATCCAGTTGACATTAAACGTCTCAGGGTTACGGAGTTGAAGTACGAAGAAATACTCGGCTATTATCGTATGTAAAATTTTGCCGATTTGTCTAACATTCATGAATTCAAACGAGAACATTCGAAAAATTGACGCAGTGGATTTGTTTTAAAACAAACTTATTGAATTATTGCCCTTTAAAAACAATACACTGTTTTCATAAACTATCCTAAAGGTCATGTTATGATTTGACCAGATACTCTCGGCTATCATTAAGTACTCTTAAAATGTTGCATTTTAAGAAACATGTTTTGTTTTCAACAAGAAATGTCTGTAATATCAGCAATATGCTGTCAAATATGGCTAATTGTGGATAAATCAATGAAAAACACAAAATTCAACTCATTTTTGGACCTTTGAATTAAATTTCAATATGAGTAACAGCCTTGCCCGAAAAGATATTTCATTGAAATGTGTCTTTATGTAAGACACACATTATCTTAAAAACTCTTTTTTGGCAAGGTTGTTGCTCATAGTTGATTTGACCAACATCTACTCTGAAAACACTCAATTTTCTTCAAATCTTTGATTTAGCAGCCGTTCATGACGTTGCTGTTGCATCATGGGAAGAAATGATTGATGGATTTTTAAAGTTCAATCAATATACGATAAAAATAATACAAATTCGAATCTGAAATCTTAATTTTAATTTTTCATGTCAGATGTGACCAAATAATGGCTGAAGTCATACCATCTCCTTTTAAGTGCATTTTTCTGTTGGTTGTTATAAAATCCGAAAAATCAATGTCTTTTCCGTCAAACAACAATCATTTGTTTAAATGCAATTTTGAATATCAAAAAATAACATATACAAGCACAAAAGATAAGCATAAACACAACAGACAGTTGTCTGACTTGGTAAGCACACTGAACGGTTAACGGGGTTAAACCGGTCAAACGAGTGCAAAACATCCCTCTTATCTATCCTGACACTCTATTCTAGAAAAAATCTTCTAAATTATACAGTATTATAACAAAAAAAGGTAATTGATTGCTAGAACTGTAAATTTTGTAGTAAGATTCATAATTTACATAGCAGGGTCAAAATGTTTTTGTTTTAACTGTAAAACTAGAAAAGGCTCTAATAGCTGCTGGTCGAATACAATTTCGCTCTATAGAACGAAAAAATCAAAAATAAAACTCCCATAAAAGGTTGAATGCTGTCTCGTTATAGAATTCAATAGGAATCGGCAGTATTCGATAGAGGCCAGTACAAGTCCAAAAGTGTTTATGTCATTGGGAGAAGTTCAGAGGAGAAGAAGTTTTAAATTTCGACCAATCAAAACATGTAAATGCTCATGACGGCCATTTTGTTTCACGAACCGGGATGATTTATAGAAATTTTGTAAAGAACCTTCCCTAGATGCTCCATACCAAAACTCAGTTCATTTGGCTTTACGGTTTCAGAGGAGAAGAAGTTTTAAATTTGGACCAATCAGAACATGTAAATGCTAATGGCGGACATTTTGTTTGACGGACCGGGATGATTTATGCAAACTTTGTAAAGGACCTTCCATGGAAGCCTCAGGGCAAGTTTCAGTTCAATAAGTCCAGGGGTTTCAGAGGAGAAGATGAAAATGTAAAAGTTTACAAACGGACAACGACGAACGACGGACGGATGACTAAAGTTCACATCGCCTTTGGCAAGGTGAGCTGAAAACGAAAATCCTAATTCAACAAATACGCGTTTATGATTAAAAATAGTCTGTTGGAGGTGTCTTTAAATATAAAGAAAGCAAGCTAAGATTAAAATACTTGAGGCAAGGCAAGTCCTTTTCTCAATGACCCATTAGCAGTTTATGCTTATGATCATTGCTATAAAATCAGAACATTTAAGATGGAATTGAAAACCCTTTATCTTATTTGTAATACAACACCATATGCTCATACTTAATTATATTTAGAATGTACATTAATTACTATATTTGCATGTCTACTAGTCCACTGATATATTACAAAAATAAAAAGCACAAGTAAATATTATTGTCACTTTGATAGTCATGTTCAAAAACCAATTTTACATACACAACATTATAGTGTTTTCTAAATTTGATTGTCGTTGTTGTCTTAAATATTTAAATATTCTACTCTCTTGTACAGTCATGTAAAATATATTTTGACAAAATATCAACTATTAAACTTGACATGATCAGTGACCTACATGTATTGTATCAAAACAAATATGTCTATATATATTTGCAATATCATATTTCACTTCTGACTAAATACAAAGGATTTAAATGGATTATTTAAAAGTATTGAAAAATAAGTCTTGCCTTGTTGAAATTATGGTTTAACATATACAACTGATCATAAGTTTAGACTTTTTGTTCTTTTTTTACCTCGCAGCCTCTTAATATCTTAATTTAAACATCACTTACCTTTTAGGAGCACACTTATATCCAAATTCATGGATTTAGTTTTTATAATTTTGGATTCTCTTCCAATTGACTAGACTTGATGATTTAAAATAGATTGAATTTAAACTTATTTATATACAGTGGATCGATATTCGTGTTATCCCAATTTAAGTAGCCAGAACTTTTTGTCCTGGCATGATTCATTACTCAAATGTCTTTAAATTTTCCGTTCAAAATTTGACAAAAATTACCAGAAATTTTTAAGGCTCTTCCTTTTGATGCATAGGTAACCCTTAGGTAAGTTTGGATACCTGTTTATTTTAATTGTTTTGATTTATTTTTTATAGTTGTGCTTATTAATTCATCATTATATCTTTAACCGGTTTTCCAATATTTTGATCTCGAGCACAGCTGATGAGTTGTCAGTCAACGAAATGGCCATACAGTGCATCAAATTTATTTTGGTATTTTGTGATACGTTTTATTAAGATAGTCCCTCTTCACTTGGCAGATGCGAGATATTCTCCCTGGATTAGGCAGTTAAGCCTAATCTAGCACTAACTTTACAGGGAATCCTTAACAGTTAATGATTAATGCAACAAACAAAATTTGATACCAAATTTTAAAAAAAAAACAAGCAAAGTATGACTGTCAAGGTGTATGCATCCAGTTGGTGTATGCTGGAAAAATAGCCACGGTAGTATTCTACATGTACCTTCTTGTTTAGAGTCTTACAATATTAATTGTGTGAACTGTTGTTTACTTATAAAAGCATTCTAGCCTTGTGTGTGGGTGTGTGTGTGTGTGTGTGGCTTATTTTCCAGGGATTTCAGACTCAATTTAAAATTTCATTTCAAATGGTGTGGGATAAACAACACAACGGACAAAAGGAAAGATCAACCAAACTTCGACGTACCAATCAGTTGATACCATATAACCCAAGACAGAGACATATCATGAATGACAACAAGACAGAAACAGAGACAAAAGAGAATCAAGATTCGAAAATACAGAACCTAAAGTTGTGGTTTGACCACAAAAAATAAAAGGTGAAAAAGTTTTTAAACGGTAAAAAAATATACTTAAAAGTAAAAAAAACACAGATTATCTAAAAGATAAACATAACTAAATACTACACCAATATTTCGAGAAGAAGGTTTGTCAGGGGTTAATAAGATATACTAGAGAATGTTCGTCTGTAAACGACAAGAGTGAAAGGCAAAATACCTCAGTGTTGCATTGCATTATTTTTATTTTATTAATTTTTTTCTAAATGTCAAATTTAACTTTCAAAAATTGAGACGAGCCTGTATAGTAGGGATTTAAAGAAAGGGAAATTTTACAAGGTGTACTTTAATTTTTTATTTTTATTTTTAATTTTTAATTTTTTTTTTTTTTTTGAGGTATAATAATGTTTGCAGTCTTTCAAAAGACATAATATGGAGGGAGAAACATATACAAAATATTTCCATGTATATATACATATGCTTTGTGGAAGAGATCAGTCCTCTCTTTAGAAAAAACTTAAGTATTGATCATAACCTTGGGTGTGTCAGCCACCCAAGGTTATGTCCAATCGAACATACGATAAACATCCCAACTAACAAATTTGAAGATTATTTACAGCTGAATGACCCAGACCATGGCTAAACTCTCCGCTAAAATGTCCATGTGATATTTTAAATTCAGCTAAATTGTCCTTTAAATCCTCAGCTAAACTTTCCACAATATTTTCGCTAAAAGGTCTGGTTTTTTCGCTAATTTGTCGTATCAATGCGCTAAAAATGTTCCGCGCTGGTATATAATTTTTACCACGATAACTTGAAATTTAAAAATTGTAGTTTTAAATATTTTTAATTAATGTATATATTTAACTTTGTGAATAATAAATAGGTTGCAAAATATTTTTGTATAATATTAAGTGTGTTTTAATAGATTTTTCATATTTTTGTCTTCTTGACACACCCTATATACATGTAGCTAGTTAAACCCTATATTCTATAGGAGCATGTTGTGTTTGTAAGTTTTTACAAACTGTTCTGTACGGAAAAAATCTGTTTATTAAGAAATTTTTGGTGATTTTTATTAGAATTTCTTTTTACAGAATTTTTTGGTGATTTTTATTAGAATGTCTTTTTACAGAAATGTTTGGGGATTTTTATTAGAATGTCTTTCTACAGGAATTTAAGATCTTTTGTGCTGGAGTTTCTACTGTCATGACTGTTATCGAATGCTATTAACCTTTCACATTTTTAATGAAGTGGTATGTTAGTTCATTTGTACACATTCAATTTCAATGACTTATATATTTATCTATGAAAATAAACAAAAATGTAAATGTAAATACACAAACATAATATGTATATAAATCCTACTTTAAGTAGATAATTTATCTCCATTCCATACAGGCAAATGAAGTAAAACAAACGAATAACGGAGGGTTGACTTTTCCTTGTTTTTTAAGAGGTTGGTTCATTTAATTCATCAAGGAATTACAGGAAAATATTCCTGTCCTGAAATGGTCGAAATAGTACATTAAAATAACGTGTTACAAGCTGTTGGTTGTGTACATACATGTAGGATTTGGTTTTATGTTTTATGAATTGGTTTATGAACCTAGGATTTATTCAGAATATATCAAAGAAGAAATCAAATGATCCCTGATACTAAGTATTGTAAAACTGTGTAAAACTGTGGATATTGTTTAAATTTTAGATTGAAATAACCATTGAAATTTCATTTGATAAACGGTTGAAGCATGTGATGACCTTTTAAATTTTTAATGGGTTGATATAATGATTTTTTAAAATAAAACTATATATATATATATATATATATATATATATATATATATATAGTTTTATATAAAGCAAGTGAAGTAGTTGTTTTATTCGCCTATCTACCAGTCCACCGATATATTTCAAAAATAAAAATTATCACAAAGTCAGTACATGTATTAATATCAGTTTGCTATTCATCTTACAAAAAAAATTTTACAAACATTCCATACATTATATTATATTCTTTAATTTGTAAATTGGATAGTTTATTTTGTCTTAAGAATTTAAATGTTCTTTTCTATTGTACTGTAATGTAAATTACAATGTTATCAGCTATCAAGTAGTATCTTATTGCATTATGTTTTTGTAGATGTCAGATATGAGTGTAGACTTTATCCTTTACAGCAGGGATTTAAAAAAGAATGCATGGGGTATAGCGATAGGAATTTTATTTTAGTAAAGGTTGTTTTTATTTAGTTTTACCATTTATGCAGTTCAAAGACATAATTACATTAGCATCATGGGCAACGCATATTTATATTGACATCTGGCATGTCTGGGGAAATGTTGGAATTATTAAAGTGACGCATATTTAGTGTTGTAGTATTCTGTTTAAAACATGTACTAGTATCATGGAGCAATACTTAGATAAGACCCCATTAAAATATTCAGAACAATATAGTTTACATGTAATCTGAGTCTTCTGTTTTTTTCTGTTTGATTGTTTGTTTTGTTTTTATTTTTTTCGGGGGGAGAGGGGGGTTGTTATTTAAATTTCTTTGTTCTAGACAGCAGTTGTCATATGAATCGGTTTACTTCTGCTACATTCTGTTAGTGCATGTTCAAAGGCAATTAATTAAAAAAAAAACAAAAATGTGTTCAATGGGAAAGTTTGGTGATTTTTATTAAACAATTTTGACCCTGGTGAGGAATCAACCATATAAATATTTAATGTAATGCTATAATGTATTTTGGTTCATTTATTTAGAAATAAAATGTATCACAAAATACCAACATGAATTTGATGCACTGTATGAATATGGATTAATATAGATATAGCTTTACAACTAGAGGCTCTCAAGAGCCTGTATCGCTCACCTGGATTTAACTTGTCCACCTTCAGCAGGACTGATAATTTAAGTGTATTGGTTTATCTTGGCTAGTTTTCCCATAGGTCCTATGTTAAACTAAGTTCAGCTTTGATGGCCATCTTCAAGATTTTTTAATGAATTTTCCCAAAGGGTCCTATGTTAAACTAAATTCAGCTGTGACGGCCATTTTGGTTGACATTCTCGGTCATCGGACAGAGGACCATTTAAGAACCATTTCAGCCAAATTTGGTTCCAACTGGCTCTGTAGTTTCAGACATCTTGGATTTCATATTGGCATGATTCATATTATGTTTAGTAATATCTGACTTCAGCATAGATATATAGCATAGATTTATAATTTGTGTAGTGCCGAGAAAGAGCCTGTTGTTAGAACCTAGCTTCATGGTGTCAGTTGTATGGAATACTGATTTACTGTAAACTGCAGACAAAACTTTGTGCCACACACAGGTATTACATTGTTTACATTGTTATTACTATTGCCACTTGTATAAGCATTAATGTTACATTTGAAATGTTGTAACTGACATTAAGAGTTATCTCCCATATTATATTTATGGGTAATCTCGAATCCTATTAGTTTATAATGATACAATGATCATGATTCAATATTTCCTTTATTGATATTTGAATTGTATTCAGTATATTGAAAGTATTGCAAGGAAAAAGTATATTTAATATAACAAATGTAATATGTGATAATTATGTGGTATTGTTATTTTATTTTCTATTATTAATATTACAGGGTTTTCTTCATGTTTGTAATACATGTACTTCATCTGGATTACGAATAAAAAGAACCCTAAGTGTGAATTGGAGTTGAGTATTATTGAGCCCAGAAATCACACTGTAACACATACACTTGGTATAAGACGTGTAAGGATCATTCCTGCAATGTAACAATTCAATTGCGTTTGTAGTTTCAGAGAAGAAGAGTTTTGAAATTTCAGCCAATCAGAGTGCATAATTGGCCCTGGCAGCCGTGTTGAATTTCAGATCAGCACCAAAAAGATCAATTTTGTTAGGGACCATTATCTGATCATTCAGGCATAATATTACTTTCCTCTGTCAAACGGTTTCTGACCAGAAGATGTTTGTATGTATTTCCCATATGATCCTATGGTAAATGTCAACTGTGGTGGCGGCCATCTTGGATTTCAGGTCGGAACAAAAAACATAAATTTGTAGAGGTACATGTAAGGATCATTCCTGCAATATAACAATTCAATTGCTTTTGTAGTTTCAGAGAAGAAGATTTTTTAAATTTCAGCCAATCATAGTACATAAATGGCCCTGGCAGCAATGTTTTTGAATTTCGGATCGGCACCAAAAACATCCATTTTGTTAAAGACCATTATGTGATCATTCAGGCATAATATTACTTCCATCTGTCAAACGGTTTCTGACAAGAAGATGTTTGTATGTATTTCACATAGGATCCTATGTTAAATGTGTCCTGTGGTATCAGCCATCTTGGATACCAGATCGGCACAAAAACATAGAATTTGTAGAGGACCATGTAAGAATCATTCCTGCAATATAACAATTCAATTGCTTTTGTAGTTTCAGAGAAGAAGATTTTTTAAATTTCAGCTAATCAGAGTACATAAATGGCCCTGGCAGCCATGTTCAATTTTTTATCAGAACCAAAAACAAAAACTTTGTAAAGAACCATCCAATGAACATCCTCACCAAGTTTGCTTTCAATTGGCCATGGGGTTTTGGAGAAGAAGATTGAAATGTGAAAAGTTAACGGACTGACGGACGACGGACGCAAGGTGATGGCAATAGCTCACATGGCCTTTTAGGCCAGGTGAGCTAAAAATTCAATGTGCCTTTGAAGCCTTAATAATTCCTGGTAAATGAGGCACAACCATATGAATTACATGGATTCTATAGAATAGAGAATGGAAACGACGGAAGTGTTAAAGAGACAACAACCCGACCAAAAACAGCTCAAGGCTACCAATGGGTCTTCAATGCAGCAAGAAAATCATGTACCCGGAGACGGGCTACAGTTGGCCCCTGAACAACGATGTATACTAGTTCAACGAAATGGACGCTACACTAGACCCAAAATATACAAATGAACGAAAATTCAAAAAACGCACACATGACTTACAAAGGCTAGAGGTTCTTGACTTTGGACAGGCGCAAAAATGTGGCGGGGTGAAACATGATTTATGAGATCTCAACCATCCCTGTAGTTTTGCTAATAAATATATTGCATCATTTCTGATATAATTTTACGGACGATTAAAATTCTGAAAAATATAAAAAATAATTACCGCACTTTCGATACAGACATTTGAAGTAATTGTATATGAATAACAGGCAATGAACTTTTTTGTCAATGAATTGGTCTGGAAGATACCTGAAAAATATTCATTTCCTGACTTGAAGCCCATAGGGTCCATTAGGGGTCAAAATAGTACATTAGGATATTGTGTTACAAGATGTAACCCCAGAACTTTGGTTTTCAGTGCCATATTTTATTTGGTTTCTCAATCTACACAATAAATAGAAGACACCAAAACATGAAGTCAGTTTTCTGTAATGGGGTTAACTTAGTAATTGTAATACATGTATATTATTTACCTGTTGGATTTAAAGACGACGTGGCGAATATTTAAAGGTCATTTGCACATGTTGCATGGCATTAATTTTAGGTGGATTGTGCAAATAGATTTCAAATATTGATTTTTTTTTACAGTGTACAAATGTATTCATTATCACAGTCTGTGAACATCTACATTGTAAATAGATGCATCTATATTTTTATATATGAAGATTTATTTGATAATTAATTACTTGATATATTCATATCAAAAACTTCTCTGTAGAATACATTGTGGAATTCTAGGTAAAGGATATAGATAGATACATGTACTTCGGATTTTAAAAGGATTGAATGTATGTTCATCCATATATATAATCACCATTTTGCGTTACATTCTCCATAATGGAGATTTTCATAAAGTAAATATCTTTTCAGCTATTTGTGTTATTTCTGATATAAGATTACATAAAAAATATGTTTCATAAGATTTTTTGGTGACTGAATTTCTGGCACCTTTAATTTTGTTTGCTTGTTTATATTAAACTATTTCATGTTAGCTTTAATGCATAATTTTTAAGGAATAACTTCAAAAATGAGTAATGTTGTTGCTAGATCCCCTGATATGAGGCTTTTATGTATTATTTGCTATGTGCAATCATTTATTTTAAGGTGACAGGTACGTAAATGGATAATCCCACGGAATTAAATGAAATTTTGCATACAACTAGAGCATGAGGAACTGCACATGAACATCCAAAAAATGATATATATAATTTTTACAATTTCTGAGATATAGCAAATTAAATATCCGGAAAAATGTAGTACAAATGTATAGAATACACGTAAATATCGTAAAAAAGTTCAGCAATTTTGACTACAAATTAATATTTCTCGAAATCCTGTCCTACGAATTTTCTTTCAAAATGATATGTTTTTGCTACTGGAATTTCCGTTTTATTGATATAAAATTTATAGGGGGTCACCGAATTAGTTTTTTGAGTATGGATAGTTGAATCTGCTGTACAGCGTGGAAAAAGCGCCGAAAAGGCAAAAATAATCGTGACGTCGTGGCTCTAAATCTTATTTTTCGACGTTTTTAGGTATTGCACAGACACTTGGATGATTTATACTGCAAAAACGATTTCGGTGACCCCCTATAGCTTTCATATCAATAAAACGGAAATTTTAGTGGCAATAACATATCAATTTTAAAGAAAATTCGTAGGACACGTTTTTGAGAGAAGACAATTTAAAGTAAAATTTTTCAATATTTTTTGCGAAATTTACGTGCATCCTATACATTTGTACTTCTTTCTACAGAATATTCAATTTGCTATATATCCGAAAGAATAAAAGTTACTTATATATTTTTTCGATATTTATATGCAGTTCCATATGCTCTAATTGCTTGCAAAATTTCATAAAAATCCGTGAGATAGCCCATTTACGTACCTGTTACCTTAAAGAAACCTTGACACATCCAAAAAGAATGTCTCATGCCTGAAATACAAATTTTAAACATTTGAGGCTCCTGTTAAAACATAACTAAAAGCAAAAAACAGATTTGATATAGCAGTAACAATAGCCTATAGAATTTAACATTGTTAATAGATGTGTAGACTTCTATAAAGCTCAAGACCCTATACAAAAGATTTACGCACAATTGCATGAAAACAATGGTTTCATACACGTCATCAAGGTAATCACAACAAAAACGTAGTATGAGGTTATATGCCCGTAGTTTAAACTTCAAATTGCAAGAATGACAGAAAATCCGTATCCTTCAATCAAATCACGATAGGAACCAATTATTTGAAGCAATAATATTAATACGGATGAACATAACCTAAGAAATTAATGTGTTATTATTCACAGTACAGGCTTAAAACGTTGGTTCTGGTAAACTAGCCAGAACTGAAAGAGAACTAATAAAACTCTACAAAATTAACAAAACATAATTGGGCTGAATTTCTGTAAAAATAGAAATAAATATCTAGACCTGAACGCTACAAATATTTAGACATGAAAAATATATAAGTCTAGGAGTACTACTTTGTTAGGGTCAAAGAACGTAAACCTTACGTAATAGCAACTGTGAATCTAACAGAAGTTAAAATGTGCGAATCTAAAAAGTGTTTCTATTGGTACCACAGCGTGTGTTGGTAAGAATTTTTCTGTATTCTATGTATCAAAATTACAAGAAAGTACACATTTTCTGATTGCCCTTCTGGCTCGCAAAAAAATCCCATACCTTAGTGTTAGTAATTTTTTTCAAGAGCTTAGATATGACAAGGACGTATATTATTATGTTAGTTATACGTCCTTGGATATGACCAATAACAAAAGACGGGAAAATATTGCCTGAACTATCAATAACAGACTTGGGATGGTTAAATTCAGCTAATTCGTTGTGTCATTGTATTCGTTCTTTGTATACCTAATATAGTTCTTTTTAAATACTTCGAACTGAATAATTGCCCTTGACAATAGAAGAATATCTTGTATTCATATTGCAGTAAAAATTTACATATAGGATTGATAATACGGAATTTAATAATTTGCTATTACAATTCAATGTACATGTTAATACATGTCAAATATAGTAACCATTTAAACTGGTTAATCGAATGGTATTTATCGTAAGAGTGAAGATGAAAATCAAGGAAAAATTCATAATTTTCTAAAATAGAGTTACATGTATGGACAAAACCAAGGTTCAATATAATATTACAAAGTTTGCGGTATTTTTGGTTGAGCACTTCTTGTTTAATATAAGTTTGGTTTTTGGTCTTCCAAATGTTTCGGTTTTCATGCTGCTGATAAGAGGTAACTCCTTGAAATGCGTCGTATACAGCATAGTATAGATTTACTATATCTAATATTAGTATCTTTGGATTGTTATTTTGCGTTGTTCCAAAACACTTACCTACAATTGGAGAATGACAGTGAAGCATGAAATATAGGTCAATATGACCCACTGCTTTGTATATATATGTAACTAGTTAAATTTTCTTAGAATTATAGTCAGAAATACAACGGAACCACAGAAAATGGCTGCAAAAGAATACCGACTAGACAAAACAGTGGGAAAAGCCCACAAATTCGAAGTAAAAAAAAATATACAAAGTCGGGATAATGGAACACACCAAACAAATACCACAGGGAAACATGTACAACTAAAGGAATAAACAGGAGTGGACATACTAAATGTCTTGCCTGGGTATGCACATGGACACAGAATAAAGATTATTTGATACCCAAAATTGTAACTATATGCAAAACGCTTTAAAAGAAAATGTTATGGTCAGGTTTCATTTGTCTGAAAAAACTTATCAATGTCACTTAAGCCTAAAATTGTCTCTAAGGTCAGTTGACAGATCTCAAACTGCTATGTAGCCACGAAAAGATAACAGTAGTCCAAAACTGATGGATCTAAATATAACATTTGTTGATAAATGGACTTATTTGTGAAAACGTGAAGAGAGTTTACTAAAGCATGAAATTAAGATTAAGGTCAGCTGTCACACTGATACCTACTTGCCAGGAAGTATCTACAGAACATATACGGTGGATATCAATATAACATCTACAGAGAAATAGACATAAAAATGTGACAAGTCGCTCAAGTGTGAAATTCGAGTAAAGGTCTCAGGCAAACGAGTACCACCAAGAACTATCTATAGACTTATGTATGGTTGGTCTACATAAATCGAGAGACAAGTCACACGAGCTTGAAAAAACTAGAGGCTCTCAAGAGCCTGTATCGCTCACCTGGATTTAACTTTTCACCTTGAGCAGAACTAAAAATTTAATTTGCAGTCAATCTGGCTTGTGTTCATAAAGGATTATATGTTAAACTAAGTTCGGCTGTGGCAGCCATCTTGGTTGACCGTCCAGGTCAATGGACACATTTCTAAAAGAGAACCATCTAAGGACCATTACTGCTAAGTCTTGTTCCAACTGGCTAATTGGTTTCAGACAAGATTTTTAAATAAATTTTCCCATATATGAAACTAAGTTCGGCTGTGGAGGGTATCTTTGTTGACAATCTGGGTGATCGGGCAAATTTCTGAAAGAGGACCATCTAAGGACCAATGCTGCCAACTTTAGTACCAATTGTCTCAGTAGTTTCAGTTCCAATTGGTCAAGTGGTTTCAGACAAGAATATTTTTCAAGAATTTTACCTTAGGGCCCTATGTTAAACTAAGTTCGGTTGGTGCGGCCAACTTGGTTGACAGTCCGGTTCATCGGACACAAGTCTCAAAGAGGACCATCTAAGAACCATTGCTGCTAAGTCTGGTTCCAATTGTTCAAGTGGTTTCAGACAAGATTTTTCAATGAATTTTCCCATAGGGCCCTATGTTGAACTAAGTTCAGCTGGGGCGGCCATCTTTGTTTATAGCCCGGGTCACCAGACATAATCCTAAAAGAGAACCTCCTAATGACCAATACTGCCATGTGTGGTTACAATTGGCCTTGTAGTTTCATAGATTTTTTTTTATTCATCCCCCTTTTTCTATTTTTAATAACAGCAGCCATATCGGTTGGAAGTCGGGGATGCTGAACATCATTTGGGAAGGGGGCCACCCAAGGACCATTCTACCAACGTTTGGTCTCAATTGGCCCAGTGGCTTCAGTAGAGAAGATCTTTAAAGAAAGTTTGCACTGGACGCTGTCTTTAAAGAGCAAAAACTCCTATAAGGGGTCAATCAATGATTTTGGTCATGTTGACTTATTTGTAGATCTTACTTTGTTGAACATTTTTGCTGTTTACAGTTTGTCTTTATCTATAATAATATTCAAGATAATAACCTAAAACTGCAAAATTTACTTAAAATTAACAATTCATTGGCAATAACCCAACAAAAGGTTGATGGATTGGTCTGAACATTTTATGGCAGGTAGATCTTGACCTGATGAACATTTCTATCCTGTCAGTTTTGCTCTAAATGCTTTAGTTTTTGAGATATAAGACAAAAACTGCAGTTTACCTCTATGTTCTATTTTTAACTATTTCGGCCATGTTGGTTGGCAGGCAGGGTCATCGGACATATTTTTTAAACTAGATACCCTTATGATGCTTGTGAGCAAGTTTGGTTACATTTGATCCTGTAGTTTCAGAGGAGAAGATTTTTGTAAAAGTTAACGGCTGACGGATGCCGGACGACGGACGCCGAGTGATGAGAATAGCTCACTTTACCCTTAGGGTCAGGTGAGCTATAAAACGATGCAAATAATTCAATCATGAAATTAAAGTCAAGGTCTGCAGACAGCTGTCAGACTGAGGTGTAACCACCAAGAACTATCTATAGAATAATTGAAAGGTTTTATGTAGGGTCACTAGAAGAGGGATAGTCCTGTAAGCCTTTAGAGTTTTTTACAACCCACATCCGATTCACACCAATAGTTGAGTAGGCCTTATCACAGTATAACTCTTGAGACTGTCCGTTTTGAAGGGGGTTTAGTAGTGCATTTGTCAGTCTCGTCTATGTGCCTTTGTTTGTATGGACACTTATGAAGTTTTGCTATCCAATGAATGGAAGGGAAGACTAAAATTGTCATCACTTACAGAAATACCAAATGATGCCTGAAAATTACATTAATGTTACCTACTTTGGATAGGATAAGTATATGCAACACAACTGTCAATCTCAAAGTGCTTGTGATTACACTCCGAGGGGAAACGATCTTAAAATTAAAACTAACCATAATCATAACGAACCGTGAAATATGGGTCATATGAACCTAATTTTTGGTGAAAAAGCAAGGGTTCTGCATGAGAAGGACGATGGATGAATTATAATTCATCCATTAGTGTATATCAAGACGAGAACATTTTAATATGATATGAATATGAACCCTTTCTGTACTAGACCGACACGTTCAGTCTGATTTTTAACCTGCTAGCTCAAGAGGTAACATTCCGCAGGAAGACATATCCCCCACCCGGACATATTATAATGACTCCAAATCAAACATTCCTTTGCTCTTACTCCTAGATGCGACAAATATCAATTTAATGTCTTTGGTTTTGCCCGGCCGAGGATCGAGAAAATATTTGGCAAATTAATGTTGTATATGACATATAAATAAATGCCTAAAACTAAAGCAATCAGAAAATTATTCTTACCTTGTCAGGAACTTCCGTGAAGTATAAAGGATATGAATACCTAGAACTTGGTCAAATACAGGTAAATCTACTAAAAATAGATTGACTATAGTTTAAAAGACAAAAGTGCAGTTCAGAGTGGGTTTTTTTTTTAAATTATGTTATGGTTGACTGATGCTTTTTGAAAATGTATCTGTATTACACCCTATTCAATCGTGGAATTGAAATATACAATTTTTACAATTGAGAAATACAATTTTACATTTAACGGTATTTTATTGTCTCAAACGACCAGTAAACTTAGAAGAAGTCAAAAGTGGAATAGCCAAATGTTCCCAAAGCGTTTCATGAACGATACTAAATTGCTGTTCATTCTATCAGTATTTTATATTACCCTCTAATAATCATAAACATTTATTTTAAAATATAAATTTAATGAACCAAAAGATTTAATTGAAAGATGTATTACATATACAAACCCATCCTTGTATTCCTGCAGGCGTTGCGACTATATTTAGGAACAAGGTAAATATCTTAACACAATGCAATAATCAAAAGAAAACGGAGTATATAATTCCGCAAAAGAAAACCAGAAACATATTTATTAGATATGTCAACCTGTCCTTAATTTCTTTAGCAACACCAGTAAATCTCGTGTTACATTTTTGCCGACAACTGCTATCATTTTTTCGAGCCAGCGCTAACATTTTCTAATAATTTAATTATTGATAAATGATATTACAATTACAATCTATACATGATATACAAAGTATTTCTGTATAATGTCATTCAAAAACAAATTAATTATGATTTCATGGTTACATACTTTGTGTGTTATTTATTATTATAATAAAAAGTTTAGAGGTAGGAACAGTCCATGCCATTGATCTTTTATGTGATACGACATCAGACAATGGTGCTCAAATTCAATTTCGACAAGCTCTAAAACGTCAAAAGAAAACGCTACGTTGGAGTGATGTTTGTGTAATATAATCCCACAGATACTTTTATTTTTAAACATACACTGCATTCTCAAAGGTATTGACTAAAATTATTATATACTTACAGTTGAGCTCAGTTCTAACCTCTCATTAGAATTGTCCTAAACTGTCAGCAGAACTGTTCTAGAACAGTTCTAGAACTGTCATCCTGACACCTTTAGAACCGTTTATGACATGGTGTGTCCTGACCTAGAACCATTTATGACAGTTCTACCCTATAACCATTCTGTACGGTTCTACCCTAGAACCATTTATGACAGTTCTAACCTAGAACCAATTATGACACTGGCAATAGTTCATGAATTCAACATCAAAACTATAAGGAATAAAATAATTAATTTGTTGTCAACTTTATCATACCGAAAAATATATTATAGAAAAAAAAGAATTTTTTTTTTACTAAAACCAGGAACTGTATATGATAGTATTATATGATCCCTGCTAAAACTAAATGATTTAAAAACTAGTTGGTGTTATTTTCTGGTACATAAAACATTCCTATAAATATGTATCGACAAATATGAATCAAGATTTAGTCCTGTGCCTTCTTGATGATGGATGGATGAATTATTGTTTAACGTCCAGTGGCAACCAGGTGCATATCAGGACGAGAACATGTTGATATGATAATGAATATGATCCCTGCTTTGTACTAGACCGACGCGCTAAGTCGGATTTTTAATGTGCTAGCTCACGAGGTAACTGTCCGCAGGAAGACATATCACCCCACTCGGACACATTATACTGACTCCGAGCCGACCAGTCTTTCCTCTTACTCCTAGATGCCGCGTGCTTGGCGGAGAAGCAGCAAATACCAATTTTAATGTCTTTGGTTTGACCCGGCCGGGGATCGAACCCGCGACCTTCCGCACTCGGGGCGAGCACGCTACCAAGAGACCACCGAGGCGGTATTGTGCCTTCTTGAAGTATTGTGTAAATTATCCATATAAGTAAGTTATGTCTATGTCATTTTTCGATAAATTGGTGAAATGTACTTCTTATTTCACAATAGCGGTACTCATCCCAATCATCTTCTACCTTGTCATAACGAAATAAATATAGTTCATACGAGAAAGGGAATTAACTATATAATATATCAAATATTTACCATATTAAAATGGTAAAAACGATAAATTATTAATTTAAAATAAATTAAAATGTTACTCAAATTTGGGGCCACCTTAAGCTTATGCACACCTATTATTCAAATGCTGCATTAATTATTTTAAAATGTAGAGTTATAACCCCGCTGATTTTGTCAGCAAAACGGTTTACCTGTATACATTCACATGTATGTGTGTACCTTCAAGGTTGGAACAATAAACATCCGGACAGTGAAGGTACCATATACATGTGAAAACCGTTAGTTATAATTAACTGAAACACACAACATGTTACGGAGAACAAATTTCTTTACCTGTAAATTTACTTCAGATAAAAATCACACATTTCAACAAAAACAATAATTCGTTTTTCTTGTGTGTTAAAAAAATGAAAAAAAAACTTGCACCATAGCTCTTTATTTGTATGTACTTTTTCAGTTTTGTATTAATTGGTCGTAAATTTAATATTATTAATTATTGTAATTTCATCGATGTGAAATGTCACTACATATTTCAAAAACATGTTGTTAAAAGTTTCGAAAAAGCGAAGACGAGGAGTACGTGCCGTAATCAATACAGAGTTATCGGACATGAAAATGGACGGTTCTACCCCAGAACCATTTATGACAGTTCTACCCTAGAACCATTCTGGATGGTTCTACTCCTTAGCTGAAATTTGTCTTACTATTTCGGTATTTTTGGTTATGAGTACTTCTTGTTTTAAAATAAGTTTGGTTTTTCGTCTTCCAAATGTTTCGGTTTTAATGCTGCTGATGAGAGGTAACTCCTTGAAATGCGTCGTATAAGCATAGTATAAATTTACTATATCTAATATTATTAGTATATTTGGATTGTTATTTTGAAACTCCTGGGACGATGCCTCTGCATGGTGGACCCTAGGTCCCCGAAGGTATTCGCCAACGCAGATTTTTATAGAAATTACCAGTATTTAGCAAAATTCAAAAATAATAGAATTACTAAGGGTTCATTCCTTGTATTGCACATGGTAGATCTCCTTAGCTGAAATTTGGCTTACTATTTTTGGTATTTTTGGTTATGAGTACTTCTTGTTTTAAAAGAAGTTTGGTTTTTGGTCTTCCAAATGTTTCGGTTTTAATGCTGCTGATGAGAGGTAACTCCTTGAAATGCGTCGTATAAGCATATAGTATAAATTTACTATATCTAATATTAGTATATTTGGATTATTATTTTTTCTACCCTAGAACCATTTACGATTCTACCTTGGAACCATTTATCATGGTTCTACCTTGGAACCATTTATGACAGGGTTGGTTCTACCCTAGAATGGTTCTAGAACCGTCCTATCTGACAAAATGTATGAGAGGTTAGAACTGATCTCCACTGTAGCATCAACTGTTATGATAGATTTCGCTTAGGCCGTGTAATAATTTGAAGGATGTCATCTATTTTTTTTTACCGGAGAGGGATCTAGTCAACTCATGCAACGGTCAAGTCGTAATAAAGTTCTCTCGAGCAGGGTAACACTACATTGAAGGTATTCTTTTCTATAATTCTATGACAAAGAGGTTAAAACATGACATTTACCAAATCAGCTTTTAACTTATCCCTCGATCCATATCCACGTAAACCCTCGACGTATAAATATACTCGTCTCTGGTTAGCTTGCGGAGATCAGTCAAGATAATACAAGAAACATCATGTTTTGATCTATGAATAAGTCTACGTTTGGAATGTACTTTTCGCCGATAGCGTCACTGGAGTTTAAAAGTGCAAGTCGAAACGGGTTTATGAGCCGTAACGTATATCCGTTGTATTTAGTTCTGTTGTATGTTTTTTTTTTAAATTCTACCTTTATATATTGTATATCAGAACTTAAAAATATAAAACATATAAAGTTTTACTGCCAGTGGTGCCAATATTTGGAGACCATATCCATAATATATTAACATAGAAGACCACTATTTTGAGGAAGGTCTTCTAACAAATTGAAAGACTTATTCCAAGACTTCTTTGACGCTAATGCATTCTTTTAGAATTGCCTATAGCGCCTATATTAAACTGATAAATTTGACGATTCTGTCCAGAATCGGTGCTCATCGGTTTTTTATGACTAAAACTATTAACTTCAGAACTTGTACAAATGGTGTAATGCGTAATGTAATCTCCATTCATTATTAAGATGTAGATTAATAACAACTGCTGGATAGAGGTCACCAATGAATATAGCCTACGTTACTTTTCCTTTTTTAAAACGACGATCTCAAGTTGACTATAATAATGTTCGCAGATAATTATTCAAACAGGATTGAAGCTTACAACAATGTACAGACATTTATTGACAGAAAAATTAAAATCCTTAGGCACTAATAAATATTGTGAGTACAATATATATCCCTGTTTTGTATATGACATACCACGGCACAAGCAAAATTTTTTAAAACAGTCCGTTTGACGTTAGAGGAATCTCGGACTATATTTGTAAGGTACGCCAACATCCTTCGCTCTTATACACCATACGAAATTCTCAAAACCGACATCTACACCGACTTCCACACCGAAACCGACTTATTTAGTAAGCGGTCATCTCAAAATACAAGATAATGAAAATTCCACTGGCTCTTTTGAGGACAATACGACTCTTTGTTAAAATGTCTCATAATGAATAGAAACACAAAACAACGCATCAACGAAAATGCAAGAATATAAAACAGGACTAATATATGTACAATGGAAAATGAAAAAGCTTTATAGCACTGTAGCACACGCAATTTTAACCAAATATATCCAGCAATTTTACAGCTATTAATTAAGACACTACAGTACAATGAAAGTCGCTCCGATGGTCCAGTCATGGGCCCTTTGGTGGGCAATGTCGCACTGACAAAACATCAACGATTTTACAAAATTTGCACATCAACTATCAAAGCCTGAATAGGAAACCGGTATAGACAGTGAACAATAACCATACCGATGCCGTGAAATGCCAGATGTATTAAGAAAACATATGCAACTATATCGGTCATAATTAAGTAAGGTAATTCTGTTTAGACTTATTAACTGGTTACCCAATTATTGTGTACTGGTCCCGTTCATGCCAGGAATTATTCTCATGCTTGAGTGACTTGTGATACATGTTTTAGGTTAAGTCCATTCTACCTAGGCTCATCATATTTGGTCTGTAGATAGTTCTTTGTAGATACATGCCAGCTCTAACACCTGTTAGCTGAATTTGACCTGAATTTCATGCTTGAGTGACTTAATATAAATTACATTTCAAATAGACCCGCAGTATTTGGTTGATAGAAGTTCTTAGTATATACCACTTTAAAATCTGACACCTTACCTTTAACCTCTATTTCATGCTTGACTGACTTGTTTTACGTTTTGGGATAATATCCATTTCTCAGCAACTACAATACATAGACCAACCATTTTTGGTGGGTACACACCAGTCTGAGACCTGTCAGCTGGCCTTGGACATAGTTTTAGGCTTGAATGACATGCATGACATTTTTCAGACAAATTATGGCCTGACCAGTACTATTTCTTTAACGCATTTTCCTTTGACTTGCAATGACGGGGTTCAGATAATCATTGTTCTGTGTCCATGTGAATACTCAGGCGAGATATGTAGTGTGTCCACTCTTGTTTAGTAATGGTTGCCAAATTGATCAACGTCTGGTCCCCTAAAAATAATTTGGAAAGGAAACCACCCAAGTATAGTTCCAATTTGCCCAGTGGTTTCAGAGGTAAAGATTAAAACACAAGTTCATAGGCGACA
Source organism: Mytilisepta virgata (assembly GCA_028015205.1). Lineage (NCBI taxonomy): Eukaryota > Metazoa > Mollusca > Bivalvia > Mytilida > Mytilidae > Mytilisepta > Mytilisepta virgata. Next base: position 36,623,920 of record CM051520.1, read on the forward strand.
CCGTTGGCACATACCAGGTAACGGCAATATAACACCTGTGGTCTGGGCAAGTTAAAAATGAGAATGCTTGTTTTTATCTGACAACTAGGTATCAGCTGTGGTACTTCAACATTAATTTCAAACATCATAAAAAACGAGAATAATGATGTTCTAGTGCCAGACCATACATTTAAATAGAAAGGACAGCAGTTCATAAGGACAAAAAATCAAAACAAATTAACCTAAATATCCAACAAGAGAACCAATGTTCCATTAGAAAAAACACTCAAAATATTAAAATTGGTATTATAATAAACGATATAGCATTTTCAAATACATATATATGTTAAGATCATACTAAGAAGGATATATCTTCAATATAAATGTTTTATGGACAATGTTTCCTTTCTGATAAGGTTTGCAAGTTAAGTGGTGGCAAAAATAGTAAGTCATTTTTTAGACTAATTTATGGTATCAAAACATTGTTGCAGTAATTTATTTGTTATGTATTTTCTGTTTTTGCCAGTAAAATGTTAACAAGATTAACTTAAAAAAATAAGTAAAAAATGTTTTTTTAAACAAGTTGAAAAGGATATTTTCTTCCAAAATTTTGTTGAAAAAAAGTTTGACCCCAGAAAAAAACCCTTCCCCCCTCCCAACAACAAAAGATGAATTGTCCGTTCCTTAAAAACACTGATGATACATACAGTGTTTAAAGGGATGGGAAATGAACTCTGAGGATATCTGAGCTTTTCACAAAGAATTGAAATGTTTATAATTGAGGGCCAAGGATCTCAATGTCTTTTGTTGATTTTTTACGAGGGAATACCCCCCCCCCCCCTCAATGTAAAATCATTTATTGCGTCTCCTTAAAGGCAATTAGATATATATGGGATTACGGGGTATGGAGTTAAATTTTTTATGAGATTTAAACATTGCGTATTAAAACGTGTTAAAGAGATAAAAAAATTTACAGATTTTGAAATAATTAAAAATTATTGATTTGAGGGGCGAGGATGCCCCCCCCCTTACCCCATTTATATGGTGGAGGTGTTAGGTTTTTATCAATTTGTCTTATCATGGGGAAAAAGAAAATATTTGATTTAGGGGCAGGGATTTCAATGCTTTACGAGATGATTAAAGACTATTGATTCGAGGGGGTGGAGATTAACCCTTGGGTAAATGAGATATATATCAGTTCATGCGTCTTAATTGTCATGGGGAATAAGAGAATATACGGATTAGATCGGGTTTCTTACAGATTTTGAATTTTATATAATTCAAGATAATTGGTTTAAGGGGGCGAGAATGACGCCCATTGTGTAATGAGTTATGTTTCATTTGAATGGGAATCACGGTATTGTTTATACGCATCGGTCATCTCCGCTATTATGCCGTTTCTTCATTAGGACGTCGCGCTTGACCGTCGAAAATTTGAGATAATTGAACATTATTGATTTGATGGGAGTGTTGATACTCCCTCGGGAAAGCGAGGTATGTGTCACTTGGTGCGTCTTACCATGGGGAATAAGAAAATATATGGTTTAGGGGTGGTGATTTTAACGGTATATCAGAAAATTGGACATTATTGATTTATGGGGGTGAGGATCATCCTACTGAAAGAATGAGGTACATGTCATTTAATGTTTTTGTTACGGAGAATAAAATATACGATTTAAAGTTATTGATTTTAATTGCATATGAAATTTTTCAAAATTATCGGCTTTGGGGGGGGGGATGACCCCCTCCCCCTCCCCTTCCCAGAGGAACGAGGGATATGTCATTTAATAGGTGTTGTTACGGTGAAAATATACGGTATGAGATGGTTATTTGTTACTCTCGTCGAGTTTTTCGATGAAAAAAAATCCCCCATAGTGTCCTACAGTAAACCCTTAGCTTCTGTGAACCATCATTGTACGTCTCAGTGACCACCATCAAAAAATGAATAGTTTAAGGCACATCTAGAAACATTGATCTTTCAGCATGGAAACCTTAGATCCATATCTCTGACGGTTATTGAGAACTAGAATGAACAAAATCGGAGAGGAAGAAAAACAAATGTTCGATAATAATCGCAAATCAAAATATATGTCTCCCACTTCGTTTGGGGAAAAAATGTTCGGTGAAAATCGCAAATCAAAATCTATAAGTCTCCCACTTCGTCTGGGAAAACAATAATCGGTAAAAATCGCAAATTTAAATCTATAAGTCTCCCACTTTTGGTTTGGAGACTTAATTAACCGATAGACAGCTAGAATAATTAATCGATATTGAGCTAATAATTCTATTTGTACGCTTAGCCAACGAGTACAGATTTGTGCCATAAGTGAACGTCAAATCATAATTTCACAGTGCATTTTCATATAAATTCAATTTTCTTTAAAAAATTATATCCTTCAGTGATTTTACACCTGATTTTCACAAAATTTGCATGTTGAAACTAAATATATCACAAATTCTTCTCATAATTTTCAAATAATGTTTATATACATCGTTTGAAAGAATTTTTATTTAAACACAACTGTTATTGATATCGGATCCATTTGCTGTATAAACCTTTTACGTTTGCCCCAAAATAATTTTGTGTTATTTTTTTAAATCCTGATCCGTATTTGACAATCTATAAAGGATAAAAATACTTTGAAAATTATGACAATAATCAACAGCTATTTTTGGTTGTTCAGTAAATATACTGCGAACATTGGAAAGAAAGTGACTTAATTCAGTAGAATTTTTTTTTATAAAAATTCGAATTTATATGAAAATGCACAGTAAAATAACGTTTTGACGATCACTTTTGACACAATTCTGTATCTTTATGGCTAAACGTACAAAAATAAGCACGGATTCACTTTTTATTATTTAGTAACGACATTTTATATCATATAAGATACTGCATAAGTTCTTAAATTTTTGGTAAACATGGTACAAATCGACCTGGAAACGCAAGGACTTAAATTAAGCATTGTAACTTTTAAACCAATCCTAAGTGAAAGTTCTCCGATAAATAACGGAGGTGCACCTTAGAAGATACGAACGAAGAACTTTGTAAAAACCAATTCCTAATGCAAAGATAAAAAGTATCGCGTTACTTCTGAGAAGTAACCCGATACTTTTGAAAAGTAAGCCGATACTTTTTAGCTCACCTGTCCGTCCGTCTGTAAACTTTAACATTTTCATCTTCTCCTCTTAAACCCCTGAACTTATTGAACTGAAACATGGCCTGAAGCTTCTATGGAAGGTCCTTTACAAAGATTATATAAATCATCCTGCTCCGTGAAACAAAATGGCCGCCATGACCATTTACATGTTCTGATTGGTCGAAATTTAAAACTTCTTCTCCTCTGAAACCGTAAAACAAAATGAACTAAATTTTGGTTTGGATCATTTATGGAAGGTCCTTTACAAAGTTTGCATAAATCATCTTGGTCCCTGAAACAAAATGGCCGCCATGAACATTTACATTTTCTGATTGATCGAAATTTAAAACTTCTCCTCTGAAACCGTAAAGCCAAATGAACTGATTTTTGGTGTGGAGCATCTATGTAAAATCTTTTACAAAGTTTGAATAAATCATCCTGATCCGTGAAACAAAATGGCCGCCCTGATCATTTACATGTTCTGATTGGTCGAAATTTAAAACTTCTTCTCCTCTGAAACCATAAAACAAAATGAACTGAATTTTGGTTTGGAGCATCTATGGAAGGTCTGTGTTTATATAAATCATCCTGGTCCGTCAAACAAGATGGCCGCCATGACCATTTAAATGTTCTGATTGGTCGTAATTTAAAACTTCTTTTCCCTTGAAACCGTAAAGCAAAATGAACTGATTTTTGGTATGGAGCATCTATGGAAGGTCCTTTACAAAATTTGCATAAATCATCCCGGTCCATGAAACAAAATGGCTGCCATGAGCATTACATGTTCTGATTGGTTGAAATTTAAAACTTCTCCTCTGAAACCGTAAAGCCAAATGAACTAAATTTTGGTATGGAGCATCTATGAAAGGTCCTTTACAAACTTTGCATAAATTATCATAGTCTGTGAAACAAAATGGCCACCAGAAGCCTAGTTTATATGTTCTCATTGGTTAAATTTTTAAATTCTTCTCCTCTGAAACCGTTTGGCCAAATGAACTTATACTTGGTTTGAAGCATCTATGGAAGATCAAGTTTACGCTGCCGCTGCCAGAAATTAATACATTGTGTACCTATATCTCGCCTATGCGACTTTTCGTTGCAGTTGAGACAAAAAATTCATCAAAATCGGATAAGAAATATAAGTTTTGAAAATTTTCTCTCTAAAACGGTAAGAGATGGTGAAAAAACTAATCTTAATAAGTTTTTCAACTTTCACTAGTACAAATGTAACATTATAAACAAGAGTGGACACACAAAAATGTCTCGCCTGTCGTGTATTTCTAATGAAAGTAAATGCTATCAGACATATTGCATACAGTATTCGAAAAACAGGCCATAACACAAAAACTTAACTATAATCACTGAACCATGAAAATGAGGTCAAGGTCAGATGACACCTGCCAGTTGGACATCTACACCTTACAATCCTTCCGTACACCAAATATAGTAGACCTATTGCATACAGTATTCGAAAAACAGGCCATAACACAAAAACTTAACTATAACCAGTGAACCATGAAAATGAGGTCAAGGTCAGATGACACCTGCTAGTTGGACATGTACACCTTACAATGCTTCCATACACAAAATATACTAGACCTATTGCTTATAGTATCTGAGATATGGACTTGACCACCAAAACTTAACCTTGTTCACTGATCCTTGAAATTGGGTCGAGGTCAATTGAAAACTGTCTGATGGGGATGAGGACTTTGTAAGGTACGCACATACCAAATATACTTATCCTATTACTCATAATAAGAGAGAAATTAACATTACAAAAAATCTTAACTTTTTTTTCAAGTAGTCACTGACCCATGAAAATGAGGCCAAGGACAATGTACATATGACAGAAGGAAACTTCGTAACATAAGGCATCTATATACAAAGTATAAATTATCCAGGTCTTCTACCTTCTAAAATATAAAGCTTTAAAGAAGTTAGTTAACGCTGCCGCCACCGCCGCCGGATCACTATCCCTATGTCAAACTTTCTGCGACTAAAGTCGCAGGCTCGACAAAAATTAACCAAAAATCATTAAAATCTGGCAAAAATTCCAAAAAATATCAAAACACCCTTAATGACCCCCAGAAAAATAATGGGGGGACCCAATTTCCAAAAATCAATCCCAATCTGTGCTTTTTATGGCGGCACATTGTGGTAAAATATTATAAGGATACATTCAATACAACAAAAGTAAATGAACCTTACTGTCTAAGGACTCCGCCGACGACGACAGGCTCATACCATATGTCCTGAAATATTTACGGTTGTATAAAAATGTATGGTTGCATCATTAAACAGGAAGTAGATGTTTTACAGGTATGAAATCGGTCAGCACTATACAACATATCATGGTCATGCATGCTTTTTGCCAACTATCAATTACGGTAGTTGTCACCCGTAGTTGTTTCAAAATCAAACATTTTGTGCCGGACAGACAAACAGGGGTAAATCAGTATACCCCCCTCTCTAGCGGAGGTATAACAACCGGTTTTACAGCAAATATAACTCTCTGGTTTATAAACCTATGTTAAATCCAACACGAAATGATTACTACAATGTATTAAGGTGTCCTCTGGCTGAAACAACTAATGAGAAAAACTGCTTGTAACATGCAAAGGAGCTCATTACAACACTATTGGAGTCCTATTCAGTTTTTTACACAGAATTGTATAAGGGAGCAAATTTTTTCCATTTACAATGTAAGGCTGTGACCATTTCAGAGTATATGCTTTTCAATCAGTACAGGCATTCAATGATCTGTGTTCCAAGGCACAACCTAGTGTTATACTTTTTCAAAGTCCAATTGAGGGTTGTTGTCTCATCAACACCATCCACTGTTTCCTTTTAATACCTTTAATATGTATTCCATGCACTGAATTGCCCGAAAATGAATCATTACAAAATGGAATAACTCAAAGAAAATTTCCAACTGAATATTATTTGTAAAGCAGAAATCATTTATCAAGTTTTAATTGATAGTAAAATGACATAAAAAAGTAAGATATAACAATTTCACTTTATAACAAAAATATGAAATAAATAGCAAAAAATGACAATATTTCCCAGTCCAGCTGGGTGTTTTTGCACATGTACATTATACTTTAAGAACTCTTTTTATCCAAAAATATTAAAAAAAAACAGAGGACTTCCATTCACAAGATGTCAATGTTGCAATACCCCCCAAAAATGGTCAAAGTCCCATAACTCCAGTACAAATTGTCAAATCAAAATATTGATATAATACGATTAACATACTATTGGATTCAATTCCTATCAATATTACTCTTGTTAAAACTATCCAAAGAAATAAACAACTGCAATGTGTTTTTGGTGATTATCAGAGGGTAATTAGAATATCATCAATTCAAACATTACTTGTGTTCATTAGTCTTTAACAATACATTTAAAAACTATCAAAGCTAATGTTGATTTATATCACAATAAAAACAAAAACTTTTCTATTCTTTTCACCAGAGTACACCGTTGATTCTCGCCCTTAAGGCTACGTGTTCTATAAGACATTTGGGCAGTACTTTTGCCTTGACGCTCATATCAACGATCTGGCAAAGGCTGGGGTGAAGTTTTATCCTAAAACGTAGAAAACCTTGTCAGCATGGAGTCTTCCATTCTTCAAAACAAATAAGTTTATTCATCAAAAACTTGAAAATAATTAATAAATACAAAATTTTAAACAAATTTAATAATTATTTTGCACCTGGAAGTTGGCTTAAGATAGTAACAAACAAAGTGAAGTTCGGTATAACTACACTTCCAATTTCACGGTAGATAACGAGGATGAAATTTAAATTAATATTACAACATTAAACATATTCTACTTCATAATTCCTTTTATTTAACATATAAAATGAATGATCTTATACGAAGACGAAAGAAACAAATTAAATTATTATTCAGTAGGTTCTATTCCGAATCAAGATTACGACCACTTGTTGCCCATACATGTATGTCAAAACATGGCGGGTCATTTAAAGTTTGTAATCGTCAGGGGTGCCATTTCCCATACGCACTCTATGCATGTGCATAGGTTTTTAAATCAGAAATTTATTTTTTTTAATTGAAAATAAAATTACTACCCCTTACTAAAGAAGAAAACTAGTGACATGCAGATAATTGGTCGGCTCAACTGCTTTTGTAAGAGCAAATTTACAATGTGAATTATGAAAAGGATACATTAAATTTGCTAAAAGTCGAACTGCTCCTACTGGAACTCAACAACGATCACATAGCAACAAAAAATTTATTTTTTCGTCAGTTTTTCAAATTTATTAAAAAATGTGTATATTTTAGAAACAAAAAAATTAGAGAAATTAGGGCATATCTTTAAATTCACCGACCTAACTTTTTAGATTTGCTTAGATTTCTCCTTGGCGAATGGCCTGTCCTATAAGATGACCCCCCTAACTTATGCAACAATTGAAAATTTTATATGCAAATAACTTAATTTTGCTGATAGGAAGACCTGATATACATGTAAAAGCAATAACACACTGCAATATAATAAAACAAAGTTATTGAAATTCCTTACAAATATACTTACTTCAGTGCCTGATAACTACATGTTATATAGAAAAGTGAACAATACTAAATACATCCAAAATCAGAATGGGAGAAAATTAGTCAATAGTGATTTAAGATTAACATTTTCAATTTCTGGAATTCTTTTCCCATATATAACCGTTTATCCAAAACATAATATTTCACACATTATTTGGTCTTCTTACTTCCTGTTATCACATATTATTTTTAACATTTGTGTCAACTATGAGGATCGACTTTTTTAATGTGTGAAATAAATATAATTTTTCAATGATAATAATGTTAGATAAAATCATGTTTACAAAGCACAAACTATCTTCATATATTACAAAAATAAAGCACCAGTCATGGAAAATACATTTCAAAATTATTATTGCAATAAATCCATGTTGCAGGTACATCTGTCTGAATCAGATCAGTGAAATAGATTTTACTAATCCAGACAACATAGTTAAAATAATGTCTGAAGATTTTCAATTCACAACTACAGCCAACAGCATAGTGATAATAGGGGCCTAAATATTACTTACCGGTAAGTGACCCCACTTGCTTCACCAAATAGACAGAGGTTATCATACAAGGAAACTATCTGAATCTACGTAAAATGTACCTGAAGCGTACAAGTACACTATATTAAAATTTACTGTACAAGAACATAAGCATGAATAACACATTTTCTGAAAACTGATCAGAGCGTGAATATGAATAGTATACCGGGATGTATGACAAAAATTTTCAAAAATTGACATATATTATAGGGGACCTGAAAATCTAGTCCAACTTAAGCGAAAATTCGAGATAATGGGAGTAAATCTTTATAGTTACTGCTGTTGAGGGTCCAAACAGATAATTCAAGTTACGCAGAATTTCGACTGAAATGTGTTGGAGATATCGAGAGTCAACTGTATCTAATAGATTTTATTAACCTAATGTTGGCTGTCAGACCTTACTTTGTTTGATCAAGAATTTGATTTGAAAATTCCTTTGTTATAATCATCAATATATACATGCAGTAAATTTCTAAAATCAAAACTCTAAACATTAATAAAAATATTTACTTTTTATTTGTGATTTTTCCTGACTTATGTAGAATTTCTGTAGGTAATTAACTGATTTTGTTTGCTCATAATTGCTGCAAAATGTTACCATCCTGTTATGGTGTTGTAAAAAATTGTCTCATTGATATGTTCCTTATATCCTTTGAATTTCATAATAAATCTGTTAGGAGTTGCCTTACTTCACTTTCAATGTATAATTCTATTGCCAAAATACATTGACTGACAAGAAATAAATTTCAAATATGTTTTATACTGGTAGATTATTACACTCTGAGGTCATTCATCTGAGTTTATATCAAAAGTAAAATGATTATGTTGTAAATTTTACAATATTATTACACAAACAAACAATATCTTATATGATATAAATATAAAAATAACAGTCAGTTTCAGTGTATATATTGCCAAATTTTTGTTCAGAAAATGGAAAAAACAAAATTCTGCACTTTAAATCTCCATAAAGATAAAATCTCAGTTTAAAAATTGTATAATTATGCATGTCTCAAAACATTAAGAATTACTACCATAAGGGTTTTTGCATAGTGATGCATAACATATTTTCTTTCAAGAATTTTCATCTGTGTAAATAATGTTTTAAATCTGACCCACTTCTAGGACATCACCAGTTTCAGGGTGTCATCTTTCAGTCCAACACATTTTCCACATCCTAATGGCAAATGATGATCCATACAACACGTCCATTTTTTCCTGTCCTGATTTTGTTCGATGGTATAAATACAACAAAATGGAAGTTTTGGAAGCAAGTCCTGGTACTGTTGTTTGGTTTTTGGTTTTTTGCCTAACAGTGATCGAGTACATAGATCTAATGTCCCAGAATGACCAACAAACAATATGGTATCACCTGTAAAATAATTACAACAACAATCTTTTATTACTGCAACAATCATCTATTTTTCAATATTTGCAATATTTTCTGAATTCTTTTTTCTTTTTCAAATCATTGTGGGTTCCACAACAAAAGAAAAATTTATGGCCATTTTGAATCATTAAAAGATATATATATCACAGATATCACTATTTACTAATAAACTAATAAACTAAAAAATGCAAATACTTTTTCCACCGACAATTAGATTTCAACTTCAACTTATTAAATAAAGAAACCACATTTCAGTCTACCATATTTTTCTCACTTATTTTTCAGGCCAATTATTTGTCGCAAATAACAAATAAATTCAATTCTTCCATTCATCAAATATTTCTAACATGGCCTTATACACTTCAAAAACAAATACAATGTATATGTATTCTACTCTCTGTAACATTTATTCCATAGAGAGTTATTAGTAGAGTTCGTTAATAATGAAGTCCAGGGGACTCCCAATCTTATTTCGATATAGGCAATGTTCGTTATAGTAGAAGAGTGCAGAGTTACCTCTCCTTTTAAAATTACGATCTGATAATTTTCTCTGTGTCAGTGTGAAACAATGTTTAATGTTCTAATACAAGTGAATTAAATAATTTTATTTTTTTTTAAATGTATCTTTGTTGCAAGAATTTACTTCTATTCCAATAAAATATAATTTGAAAATCAGTTTCACTTCTGAACCACAAAGATGAATTATGCAGAATATTCTGAAGTATAACAGAGCTCTTATATGAATAATCCTGCATTACCTTCTATATAAAAAGTTGTATTCTAATATGACGTCAAACGATATATTACCCGATATATCCACCTCTAGCACATGCGTATAGAGGCTTTTTTATAGAAATGTGAATTGTTTGATCTTTAACAAGAAACTAGAGGCTGTCAAGAGCCTGTATCGCTCATCTGGAATTAACTTTTTACCTTGAGCAGGACTAAAAATGTAAGTGTTGTAGTCAATTTGGATGGTTTTTCTATAGGGTTCTATGTTAAACTAAGTTCAGCTACGGCAGTCATCTTGGTTGACATTCCAGGTCAATGGAAACATTTCTAAAAAAGAACCATCTAAGGACCATAAGTTTTGTTCCAACTGGCTAAGTGGTTTCAGACAAGAAGATTTTTAAATGAATTTTCCCATAGGGTTCAATATTTAAATAAGTTCGGCCGTGGCGGCCATCTTGGTTCACAGTTCACGAATTTGGACATATTTCTGAAAGAGGACCTACTAAGAACCATTGCTGCCAAGTCTGGTTCCAATATGTCAAGTGGTTTCAGATAAGAAGATTTTTCAATGAACTTTCCCATAGGGCCTTATGTTAAACAAAATTCGGACGAAATTCTTAAAGAGGACCATCTAACGACCACTGCTACCAAGTCTAGTTCTAATTGGCTTAGTGGTTTCAGACAAGAAGATTTTTGAGTAATTTTCCCATAGGGTCCCAATTGGCCCAGTCTTTTTAGAAGAAAAGATCTTTTTAAAAGGAAAGTTTATGCCAGATGCCGCCTTTAAAGTGCAAAAACTCCTATAAGGGGTCAATCAATGATTTTGGTTATGTTGACTTATTTGTAGATCTTACTTTATTGAACATTTCTGCTGTTTACAGTTTGTCTTTATCTATATTAAATAATATTCAAGCTAATAAACTAAAACTGCAAAATTTCCTTAAAATTTACAATTCAGGGGCAATAACCCAACAAAGGGTAGACAGATTCGTCTGAAAATTTCATGACAGGTAGATCTTGACCTGATGAACATTTTTACCCAGTCAGTTTTGCTCTAAATGCTTTAGTTTTTGAGATACAAGACAAAAACTGCAATTTACCACTATGTTCTATATTTAGCCATGTCGGCCATGTTGGTTGACAGGCATCAGACACAATTTTTAAACTAGATACCCTAATGATGCTTGTGGCCAAGTTTGGTTCCATTTGGCCCAGCAGTTTCAGAGGAGAAGATTTTTGTAAAAGTTAACAGACAACAGACAACAGAAGATGGACGCCAAGTGATGAGAATAGCTCATTTGACCCTTTGGGTCAGGTGAGCTAAAAATGTCTTTTTCACACGAAATTGTTTATCTTTACAAAGAAATCATGTGATACAACCACAATAGTTGTGTACAACAACAATTATGACAATGTTGTACACTGCAATACAGATTTATGTAGGCAGTGCCATCTTGATTTTTGAACGATGTGACGGTTACTGCAGTTAAGTCTGTGAAACATGTTTCATTAATTTTTCTAGTGTAAATGATGAATTACATAATTTGACTGTGCAAATGGTTATCTTATGAAAAAATTTTTATTCAAAATATGCTCATAAAAGGACAGAATGCAACATATTAATCACAAGAGAAATGGAATTGCCAAAACAATGTTAGATACATATAGGGCAACTCAAATGAGCAAAATTAGCGTATTTGTCCTATTAGAATAGAAAAAATTCATGGTGGTTATAGATTTGAAGTCATTTACACATGGGCTGGGCCTTTATATTCGTATTTTATACCTTGCATATGCTTGGTATCAAATATCCAAATATAAAGGCCCAGTCCATGTGTAAATGACTACAACTCTATAACCCCATGAATTATTTCTTAATTATAAAAAAATGTAACTGCAGGCCATGTTTATTGTTTGATTTGAAAAAAAGTCTTGATTGACATCATAAACAACTGATTAGTCTTAAATTGATGAAATGTACAAATCTTGTGCATCAAAACTGGTATGATAGAATTTTATTTTTAACAACAAAGATGCGACTATTCAATTTCCAATTACCAATAACGGAAGTGTCAAGTTCAATTTACCATTGTAATATGTGATCGTCAATTTTCTTCGTTATAACAGCTCACTTAATAATAAAAACGTTGCTTGGGATTAACATTCTCTTCGTTATAATCCTGATTTCATTATAAAAAGTTCGTAATAAGCCTACAAAAATACACTGTTTGAATATTAATGGGACCAGGAATTAATCTTCAATTTGTTATAGGCCTGTACGTTATAAATTAACTCTACTGTATAAAGTACAAGAGTGCTTTTCACAAAATATCTTCAGAGTAAAATCACTCGTAAGTAATAATAGAATCTGTATAAATTGAGAGTAATTTTACTCTTAAGATTTTTTCTGAAAAGCCCTACTGGATGTTAATAGCGCCAAAACAAACAATTTTAATTTTTATGGAAATAAACTTCTCCTCTCTTGCTTACATCCAAAAATGCATACAAACTTCTTGTTATTATACATGTAAATTTATATCTAACCTATGAGCATTTTAAAAAAAAATAAAATATGTTAAACTATTATTTGGCTCTAATGCTAATCTTGGATAGGAGCAGGTTCATCAGATATATTTCCCAGAGGGGAGCATCTAGGTAGCACGAACTGCTTACCCTTCCGGAGCACCTGAGTTCACTCCTGGTTTTTATAGAAGTTTGTGTTGTTCATTGTTTTTTTAGTTTTCAGTGTTTATTTGTTGTGGTTGAGATTGTTCATTTGTCTTCCCTGGGTTTGTCTGTTAATGGATTACGTTTTTTGGATTGTCATCTTTAGTACCACTGCTGCCAATAGGATTCCAATTATTTTACTGGATTTTAACTGAATTTTCCCATAGTGTCCTATGTTAAACAAAATTTGACTGTAGTGACCATCTACGTGTTATCTGATACAAATCTGAAAGAGGACCACCTATGGACCACTGCTGCCAAGTTTTTTTTTCCAATTAGATAAGTACATTTACACATGTGGTTTCAGACAAGCTCTTTAAATGTATTAACCATTGGGTCCTATGTTAAAGATGGGTGACAATGTTATAATTCTGAATAGGACCACCCAAAATTACTGATCCCAAGTCTGATCCCAATTAATTATTGGCTTAATTTAATAAAAGAACATCTTAAAGTGAATTTCTTATAAGGTCCTATGTTAAACTAAGTTCACCAGTTGCAGCCAGCTTGGATGAGTAGTCTGGGTCATCAGTTACAATTTTGAAAGAGGCTGTCAAATTGGTTCTAATTGACTCACTGATTTCAGATAAATAGATTTTCAAGTGAATTTTCCAATAAGGTCCACAGGACTTTAAACTTTGTTCTGTGGTAGCAACTATCTTGGATTTCGAGCAGGTTCATCAGATATACAGTATTTCTGAAAGAGCACCATCTATGGACCATTTATTTGGCACTAATAATATGGGTCTTGTCTTAAGAATGTAAATATGAGTCATCCACATGTAAATGATTATCCAGCATAAAAGTATATAAAACCTTCTATATACCATTTTTCTCATGTAACTTCAAAATCTCTCTAGTTGTCTTATTACATCTATCATAAAGGTCATCTACAGTTTCATCTGGATCTAAATCTTCCCTCATGTACTTAGGGCAGTAATTTGTAAGAATTGGTAGCCCTTCATCTGTAAGCTCCTGAGGGTCCATGAATTTTGGCACTCCTACATGATATGTCCATTCAAACAGACCAGGCTCTATCTTTACTTTGTTTGTCAGTCTCAATGCTGCAAAGACATAAATTAACTAAAATTTAGAAAACTGGATTAATGTCATCTAATTTGATCTAATAAAGTCTTTAATTAAATGTTATTCTTTGCATTAAGTATCATAATTAACCAACAAACAAGTTTAATATGGCCATTTTGACCTTTTTTTATTACTGCTGTATCTATTCTTCAATGTTTGTAATTATAGTTTTGGTATTCAATGTTTTAAGCTGTTAGTACAACAAATGAGTTGTTAATCAACAAAACATATCATAGAATTTATTATTAACACCACTGGTGTAATCCAAGTCTTCTGATTTTCACCAGCTCGGTTGCTATTACAGTTGATTCTTGTTTGTCTCAAAATCGCTAGAGTCAAAATTTCGGTTATCTCGAATTATTTTTTTCCTGTGCTGAGCAGACGACAGTATAATCTATGTATTTTTTATTCCTTTTGTCTTGAAATTTGATGAGTCGAAATTTCGGGTATTTTGAACTGATATAACGTACTCATGGAATATAATTAGTGCAAAATAAACTCATTATGCCAAATTCATTAATTATCTATACAGGTGAACCAAATATTCACACCTGTCAACCTGTCAATCAATTCCGGAAATTTCGTTTCATTCGAATTATGTTTTGATAACAATTTTGTTTCCACTTAAATGTTTATTAGGTTGTTAAAATTAACTATTATGATTTTATTTTAAAAATATATTTTGCCTTAATAAAATGAAGTTTTTTTTACAGTACATGTAAACGTCCTATTTATTAACACTATGGTCTTTATAAAATTTGGATTATGTTAATGAGGCATGACTTTAAAGGATTATCAAATTAAGAAACAAAGTCTAATTAAGAATCAATCTCCTTACATTCAGACATTAATGAGACAATCGTCATTAATCAAAATTATCAGATGACCCAAGCTGATAATGACTTGGCCGGTGTTATAAAATCTGTCAAGATTAAAAACATTAATTTGACATTTTGAGCAAGTTAAAGTAAGTTTTGATAAGAATCAAACAATAAATCATCAAAAACAAAAATTGAACATACAAATTTACAAAAGGAATCTGGATATCAGTCAATGTTTATCTCCCTTGTCCAAAACTCAATGATTTTCAATTCCTTTTCAGTCAAACTTCGGCTACTTCGAACCCATTCCACTGGTCCCTTGCACTTTGAGATAGAGATTCAACTTTATTTCAATATTTAAGCCCGGATACTTTAACTTTTAAAAAATATCTCTTTCCGTAGATTGTTTTGGCTTTTCTCTTTTTTGACATTGCAGTGATTCTAGCAGAAACATTGATAGGGGGAGATTACAACAAATAGATGAAGAGAAATTTTGGAGAGAGGTCTGGGAATTTAAGGCACCCATTAGATCTGGCTCAAATATATGTCAGGAAGTTTACTACTGTTTGGAGGATTATTTCTGCCACATTTGTTCCTGTTACATATTTTTGGAGACTAATTTCAGTTGGGATTAGGCAATATAACTTACTTCAGCAACTTGCAATGAATTACATGTTGACATCATTTTAGCAGTTAAAAACAACAAGATTATTTTCTTTAGACTTAAATTTACAGGACTTCCTAAACCCATAACATACTAGTTGTTGTTTTAACATTTTCAGTTGTTTTTAACAGCATCTCAACATCCAAACGAACAATTTCGAATTTGGAAATTAGCAAGTCGTAGTTTGTTTCCGAAATGAATGAAGTTCATCTAAAAATTTCACATTTTTTCGAAGTAATCTTTTATTTTAATTGCATAAAAACATTCATAAAACAAATCGAAAGACTCCGCAAAAACGAAAAGATGTTTTAGTTCTGCAAATTATTCACAACGACCATACCTTTTACTTTGTTGTCAAAATGTTCCGTGTATTATACAGTAGAATTAAGCTTTTTTGTTGGATTTCAGAGGTTAAAACAGGGTCCCTATAATCTATCAATGCAAAAAAAATGGTATCTAATGTTCAAACTTAATATTAATATGCAAATTCCCTTACACAAATATGCATATAAATGAGGTGCCTGATACCTTTATAAACTTCCACTGCAGTCTCAACACATCGTAATGATGGAGATGTGTACACTTCAGTAATGTTTGGATCTGTTTTATACAGGTATTCTCCTGAAAAAAAAATCAACTAAGAAATAATTCACTCAGAAACCAGGATTACTGTTAAATATTTCATTTATTGCACATATTGGTTATCTTATAGTAAATATTTAATATTTTTTTCATCAGGAAAGGATGTTGTGCTCTAGGTATACTGTGTAATAGAAACGAGTATATGAGTATTTATGTATTTAGTTTGGACTTAAGCATTTTTTAACAAAACTTTGTACCATGTGTTGTCTGCAGCTCCTCCTACATTACTTGCATGATTCTCATGAAACTTTATGGAGTGCTAGATCAAATTATGGAGATGTGCATATGTCAGGATTTTCTGTTTGGGCAAGTACTTTGAAAAATAAAAAAAATTAAGTATGTTGCGAAACAGCCCATGCGACGATAACAAGAAAAATAAATGGAAATGGTGAGCTGTCAAAAGAGCATAAAACGACTAAAATGTATGAAATACACAAGTCGAACAAAACAAAATACAAAATCGTAAAAAAAACAACAACAAACTAAAAAGTTAAAAACACCCAACGTTTCGACCAATATGGTCTTGATCACGAGCATGTAAAAAAATTTTAAAAAAAAGATGTTGACTCTTCAAAACCAAGAGCAAGACCGAGTCCGTACATAAAATGTAAACAAAAACAAAAAATTATTTGACGTGGGTGTCAATCAGTAAACGTACTTCATAGAAAATACATAAATGGCAAGGTAGATAGTAAAACTATATAATAGTAAAAATAAACAGCTGCACCACAAGCGCATGATATGCCCATCGTCTTGTGAAAAAAACATAATAAATGTTTTGGGAATCCTCCTTTATTTAGTGGAGCTGCTGGTGGAATGTATATGGAAACCCAGCAAAACATAAGCGTGTAAACTTTTAAGCAATAGAGATACGGCGCGAAATGTGACCAAAAAAGACTACCTTTTTTACCAAAAAGCTCAATCAAAATTCAATAACTCAAAAATAAAATAATCATCACGAAAAAGTATAGAGATCTTCAGATTAATATAACTAAGAAGCGTGTAAAGTTTTATGCAATAATCATAAATCGTTTGTGAGATACGGCGCGACATGTGAAAACCCCCCTCCCTTTTTTTTTACAAAAAACTCAAAAACTCTAAAATAAAATTTTGAATCATCATCAAAAAGTATACAGATCTTTAGATTAATATAACTAAGAAGTGTGTAAAGTTTTAAGCAATAATCATAAATCGTTTTTGAGATACGGTGCAACATGTGAAAAAAAAACACAATTCTGTTTTAGTTACAAAGTCCCATAACTCAAAAAGTTTTAATCTTATTTTCACCAAAAAGTATACAGATCGTTTGACCATCATAAGAAACAATTATGTTAAGTTCCGTGAAATTTGAACGAGTCGTTCTCAAGTTACGGCGCGACATGTTTACGACGGACAGACGGACGCCGGACATTTGTATACCGTAATACGTCCCGTCAAAATTTTGACGGGCATATAATAAGTAAAATAATATATTTGACATATGATGTATAGAAAACTTACCATATATATGATAACTGTACCGCAAAAAGTTAGTATGCATACTTAGTAAATGAATTGAAATTAAAATTTTTTACATTAATTCAACGGGGTCGGAGTGTCCCAAGGCTAAAAATTATTTTCTGCTCAAGGCGTTGTTTATATTGTCTTCCTCCGTTAACTGTCCTTAAAACGGTTATGCGAACATCTGACGAGCTGTGACCAGGCAATCGAAAGTGCCTAGTTTGAAAAATAGGATGATTTGAACTTTAGCAAATGTTGTTATCAATCTGATTACTCACAGGATTCTCATGAAACTTTATGGAGTTTTAGATCACATTATGGAGAAGTGCATATTGTCAGCATGTTCTGTTTGGGTGAGAACTTTCAAAAATACTATGATATGAACTTAAGCATTTTTTAACAAAATGTTGTTGTCGATCCAAACTCCTCCTACAGTATTTGCAGGATTCTCATTGAGTAGGCTTCAAAACGGACATTTTGGAGGGTAGTTGTCCCTTTCAGGACAGTTATAAGTTTAATTATAATAGGTCTTAAATCATGTTTTGTTGTAGATACCATCTGTTTTTGGCAGAGACATCAAACATCAAAAATAATTCTTTAAGAAGACCAATTTAGAGTATTCAACAAATTTGTGCTATACACAATTCACCAAACATCTCACTTGCAGATACAACAAACGACAAATTAAATTCTTATTTCTGACTTGCAAATTCTGCCTAAATATTCCTAAAACATTTAGACAGAATTAATTGTTTAAGTTTATGATATTTTCATCTTGTCCTTATACGGTTATTCTCCTACCATTAACTTTTGAACACATTACATGTTCTTCATATCAAATGAGAATCAGCTGATTGCAAATGTAAGAGGAAAAGAATTGTTTTATGCCAAATATTGGTCCATTTGCTTTTTCACCAGCATACTAAAATTCATTTTCATGTCTTGCCCTATTCTGTTACTTCTTTCAGTCATATCTTGTTTTAAACAAGTTCATAAAAAATACAACATTTAAGGTATTTTGAAGATGCCTGTTGAATATTATTCTTATATAAATTTGTAGACTACCTGTAAGCCTTGCTTGAAATTTGCCAACTTCTGTTAGAGGTGGGTCATAATTATACTCCAGATATATCTTCCTTTTGTACATTTTTTCTGGTAAATTCATATTTATTCTTGTGTAATTACCTAAATTATAATCATAAAATCAAATCAAATGTGCAATATATAATCTTCATGGTATATAAGACGATATACAAAAAGAAATGAGCAGCTAAACTGATAGAAAAACAGAATTGATTCTATCACTGTTTGAATCCTTTGGCCAAACTGCCCAAATGCATACATGCCAAATTTTCCAATTGGCACATAAAACATTTAAATTTTGTAGAGCTTCATCCACTTATGACATTCATGCAACAAATCAATTGAATTGGCTCAATAGTTTCTTACAAGAAGAGCTTTAACGATAAGTCCAATCAGAATGAATATCCGATCGGCACAAAAAACATACTTTTTGTAGTGGTCTATCAAATGATCATTCATACGTCCAAAAAATTTCAATTGGTTTGGTAGTCCCCGACAAGAAGACCTTTGTACCAAATTCCCCATAGGCTCCAATGTTAAACTAAGTTTGGCTGTGGGAGCTATCTTGAATTTCCGATCGGCATCAAAAACATAAATTTTGTAGCGGTTCATCCAATGCTTGTTCATACATAAAAACATTTCAATTGGTTTGGTAGTTTCTGATAAGAAGACCATTATACAAATTTCCCCATAGGGTCCAATGTTAAACTTAGTCCGGCTGTGACGGCCATCTTGAATTTCCAATCAGCACAAAAAAGATTACTTTTGAAGAGGTTCATCCAAGGATCATTCATGCAACAAATCTATTCAATAGGCTCAGAAGTTTCTGACAAAAAGAGCTTTAAAGATAAATCCAATCCGAATGAATTATCTGCCCCTGGTAGCCATGTTGAATATCCAATCAGCACAAAAAACATACTTTTTGTACAGAACCATCCAATGAACATTCCTGCCAAGTTTGGTTCAATTTAGACTGTTGGTTTCAGAGAAGAAGATGAAAATGTGAAATGTGGATGGACGATGGATGCAAAGTGATGGCAAAAGCTCACATGTCATTTTAGACAACTGAGCTAAAAAGTATGGAAAACCAATAATTTGACAATAATTTCTATCTCCAAGGGCAATAACTCTCATAATAATTATCTGGTCAGCTTCAAAGTCAAACTTTGATCTGTAACTCATCATTATAAGCATGAATAACAAAAATATGATCAGTTGGTTTAATGATTTCTGACAATAGTCTGGAAAACTGTAGTGTGACTGACGGACGGATTAACGGACTGAGACTGACTGACGGACAGCGTGCAAACCTATAGTCCCCTTCCGCGTTGCTGGTAAGGGACTAAATAGTATTAAGAAATGCTAAATATGAATGCATGGATACAACATGAATATCATGCCCTACATACTGTGTTGAACTTAGTTTATTGAGAGTGCTAACAAGAAGTTGATAGCAAATAAAAGAATAATGTGTCCATGGGACACGGATGTCCCCGCTTATAAATATGCAAGATTCAATGTACAAATTCAAACCTACTGAGGTTTTGTTTTCAAAGTCAAGGGCAGTAACTCCCACAAAAAGTATCTTAAAGAACTCGTTTTCAAACTTGATCACGGTATCGTCAATGTTAACATTCCATATAAATTTGGTTAAAAGACTGTACAGCAAGAAATGTAGAATTGAGAGTGTTAACTATAAGTTGAAAGTGAAAATGTAAGTTAAGGGCAGTAATTCGCACACACAGGGGACAATTATTGCAACCTTAACTTCTCACATTTGTTCCATTAATTTCTTTACTCACAGTTCACTCTCTAAAATCATAGATAACATATTCTGTTGTAATTTTTTAGTTGCCATTTCCTCATATATACTGATAAAACTGTTATATGTTATATCATGTGCTTGCTCCCTTTTTTATTTACCTCCTTTAATAATCAATAATTTCTGCTACCAGGAATAATAAGCTTTTTACCATTCTATGTCATACGAAGATATCATCCCATCCATATTCCTATTCCAAGCCAAGCAGTTTATTTCATGTGCTTAGCAGAGAAGTAGCAAATACAAAGATTAGAGGCTTTGCCTTGATCTGGCTAAGAAATGAACCCCCACAGCCACCCCATTCAAGACTGTCAAGCTCAACATGGTTCATTTGAATATATGATATCTATTTTGTACAAACCATCATCATCAAAAGCCTCTTCAAACCATCCTCTTCCCAATACAAAGTCTGGTCTTTCTCCATGTCGCATTATGAATAATTTACGGGGTCCAGATTTCCTAGGTGGTATGGTTGGTGGTCTCTCCATTTTTCTGATAAATTGGGGTGAATCTTGACACAATGGTGTTTTATTTTTCATAACCTAGGAAAAAAATCCAGACTTCTATGTACCTAGTAATATATATTTTTGTAAAAATTCATTTTTTTACTTCCATCTCTCTGTTTAGTGTGTTACATTTGAAATTTTCAGATACTGTCCAGTGGAACCTCGAAAGTTTAGCAATCTTTTTTTTTTTTATTTTTATTTTTTTTTTCACAATTAAATTTTTACAGTAACAGATTGATACTGTCAAACTTTTTTTATTTGTGGTACACCAATTTTCATTGATTTCATGAACAACACAATCAGCAAATTTAAAAACACAACAATATATATATATATTTTCAATCATTTTATCAAGAGGAAATAAAAGAAGGCTTGAATTTCCTTTACAAAAATGCAATATCATTGTTTGATCTTCAGTAAATATGTCAACAAAGGATGAGTATGAGTAACAGTGATGACAGGGAAGAATGATTTTAGTTTGCTACAGGAAGAGATTTGGGCTAAGATAAATTATTGAAAATAAAAAATACTTCAATGATGTAAACGATTTTGTATTAAAGTATTTATAAGGTTTTTATAATTAATTAATATAGTTAATAAATAATTTCTTTGGTTGTGACAGCAAACATTCTTCTTTTATGAACAAGCCTCAAATGGTTATTAGTTAAAGATAATAATGAAATCGTTGATTGCACGTGTTGGATTTATTTCACATAAGATTTTAAACAATTTTCATCCATTAATAATGGCCTCATTTTATTTTTTTTTAGGGGGGGGGGATGACTTTAAATCTAAGGAATTAAGAAGAGAAAGTTTCATCAAACTACCTAGAGCGGTTAGTGAGTAGTTGAGGATAGAAGTTTTGAACCCCCCCTTTTTTTCAAAAATGTCAATTTTTACCAAAAAATTTTTTTAATTTTCTTAAAATGAAATATATATGCACACCTGTGCATTAATGTTAATGAACAGAGTAAGTTTCATCAAATTCCTTAGAGCGGTGTACGAGTAGTTGAGGATAGAAGTTTTGACCCCCCCTTTTTTTGCAAAAATGTCAATTTTTACAAACATTTTTTAAAATTTTCTAAAAATGAAATATATATGAACACCTGTGCATTAAAGTTAATGCACAGAGAAAGTTTCATCAAATTCCTTTGAGCAGTTATGGAGTAGTTGAGGATAGTAGTTTTGACCCCCCTCCCCCCCCCCCCCCACCCCCTCTTTTTTTCAAAAATGTCAATTTTTACAAAAAAAAATTTAAATTTTCTAAAAATGAAATAAATATGCACACGTGTGCATTAAGGTTAATGCACAGAGAAAGTTTCATCAAATTCAGGCAACACAAAAACCAGATGTCTCTTCTGAGTACACACAAGTGCAAATAATATACATTATCTAATACACAACACTTTAAAATGCATTAAAAGAAATTGTTATGGTCAGGTGACAATTTTTTCTGAACAATCTTATTTTTTTAAATGTCACCCAAGTCTCAAATTGTCTCAAAGGTCAGCTGACAGGTCTAAGACTGGTATGTACCCACCAAAAGTATCTATTGAATATAAATCATAGGTCTACATGTAACATTTGTTGACAAGTGGACTTATTTGAGAAAATGTGATGAGATTCATTCAAGCATGTAGATGAAGTAAATGTCAGCTGTCAGACTGATACCTAATTGCCAAGAACAGACCAAACATGCCACAAGTCACTCAGGCGTGAAATAGAGGTCAAAGATCATTCTGGAGACGGGTGTTAGGCTGGCATGTACCAAATAAGGACTATCTATAGACCAAATATGATAGGTCTAGGTCTAAGTTGCTGAGAAATGGACTTAATCACGAAAATGTAATGCAAGTAGGCAATGGTTAGGTGACTTGTCAGACTGGCATGTACCCAACAAGAACTACATCTACCTATATATATCAGGGCACATCACACTTCAAGTGACCTCTCCCTTGCAACCAAACAGGGAGAAGTGAGGAAATGACAGGGAGAAGAGAGAAGTCAGGAATCGCTGCAATGTTTTCATGTCTTCACATATATATATATATATGCATTTTAAACCATTATTTAAGTTTTTACTTTATTCCATGTCATACTGTGGTTTGAATTATATGATAGAGGCAAAAAATTATCAAAATTTGAGTTTTGCCTTTGGTGTACTAACTAAATAAAATGTGTGAGTCTTCCAAGGAAGACATGTGTCGCCTGCGGACATCAATTTTTACAAAAGATATTAAAATTTTCTAAAAATGAAAAAAATATATGCACATCTTTGCACCAATGATGATCAATCAGGCATTTTGCACACCTTTCTGCTTTCAAATTAAAAAAATCCATTACAAGGTATGTATCGGACAATCTAACAATTCACAAACATAAACTTGAGAAAATTAGAAACGCCTTGGCAGATTTAACTCGGCAAAACTTGAAGATTTACACATTGTTGCAATTTTTTGCAAGTGTAGTTTAGTAAATAGTATAATGAGCATGCGCGAATCTTTGTAGTTAAATATGAAAAAGGAATAAAAATTTCATCTTTTGGGAAGACTTTCATAGACTGATTTCAAAGTATTTAAACTTGAATTTATTTGATTCATTTATTTAATTCATTCTACGTCATTGTGTGGTCCATTTTTCCATTATCATGTTGATCTATTTATACCTACCAAACGCAGACCTCGAAGAAGATACCTATATCAGCGAAATTATCAATACACAAACAACATCGCACATAGTGTTAAAGAGTTGATACACATGACATCTATTTCAGGTCTTACCCAAAACATTAATAAATCGTACATAACAACATTTGTATGAAATAAGACCGTGTGTTGAAATTGCTAAAAAGAGTTAAAAGTGAAAATTCATGTCTATTAAAAAAATGTCTGACAGAGACTGTCAACGATTAATATATGAAGCTGTTTCTGGTAGATTCGTTCTGTTAGATAAATTCATCGGCTGTCTGCGTTGACTTCATTTTAATTCCTTGGTAATTTCGGTAAACAATCAAGTTTTATGTAAGTTAAAAATATTATTTCAGATATTACATGTATTATCAACAAGAATAAAGTACTCCTAATTTTAAAAATGCTTTCATCATTGAAACTACATTTTATGTACAAATTTCTGATGGTATCAAAGCGGCCACACTTTTGGTTTTGGAGGCCGATGCCATAGGAACGATTTGCAATCTTTCCAAAAAATGAGTTTTGGTTAGGTGCAAGATACCAATTACCCTCATCAAAAGTCTAAGACATATTTATGCCCATATGGTAAATCCTTTCATTTGTTCATTGTTTTATTTTGTTTACTTTACAATTATCTCTATCATATCAAATCTTTATTGTTAAATATTGCATGTTGTCAGTCAACTCCTAACTGTGAAGTTAATTAGACAAAGGGAGGCAAATCAAATTTAAATGGCGAATTATCTCCCTTTGTGATAAAGAAAATGTTTCTCTTTTTCAACTTCTTACTAATAAAATGACAGATTGATGAGTTATTTTCACTTCCAGCTTTTTAGGATTACCGATGTTGTTACAAAAACAAAGTTTTTGATCATTTCATCACAAGATTTTCCTTTACTCTTTGACAATTTGACAAAAATCAACTGTAAAACCAAAACTGAAGAGACGAGTCAGAAATGATAGGGAAACTTCAACTTCGCTTTTGAGGCATCCTTAGGGCGATTTTATCCTTTAAAAGGCGACTTTTTCGTCCACTTAGCCCTGTTTGGTGACCCTTGTATATAATATGATGGGTCCAGATATTACAAATGCTGACATATGAACCTTATAAAGAAAACATGATGCAAGTAATTCAAACATGAAATTCAGGTCAAGGTCAGGTGACAAGTGTTAGACTGGAAAGTACCCACCAAGAACTATCTATAGACCAAATACAATGGACCTAGGTATTTCAGTTACTGAGAAATGTACTTAATCTCAAAAATGTAACTCAAGTCACTCAAGCATGAAATAGGGGTCAAGGTTGGTTGTTGGGTGTCAAGTTGGCATATATACCGTAATAACCTTAATTATCAGACGGCCTAATTATCCGACACTTTTGAAAATTCAAGGAAAATTGAATTTTTTGATAACTCTTAGTTTTTGACAATTTCAAAATTGTCCAAGTTACGATTGTTGTTCTCAGGTGGTGACAGTCAGGAATTTTAACTTCTTAGGTAAGTTAATTGTTTTCAGTCCTTATCGACTGTTTATTTCGTCTTTGTAAACCATTTAAACCACCTATCTTAATAAATTTGATTAAAACAAGATTGATTTTTAAGTAAATTTTATTGAATTTTTCCTACCTGGAAGTTTAATTTTGAAAAGAAATTCAAACCAAGTTCGGAACAGAATTGTGAAGGTACAAAAAGATAAATTCATGAAAGCAAAATGAAATAAGAATACCGCAAGTATAACCCATTATTTTGATTGCCAGGTCTATCGTATGGCAAAGATTTTCCAATTTTCCTAAAAAATAGGTGTATTATAGAGTAAGTATGGTACCCACTCAAGAACTATCTACATTTTGGGCATGGGTATTATAGTTCCTGAGAAATAGACTATGTCATAAAAATGTGATGTCTGGAGACACGGGTGTCAGATTGGCATAAAAAAAGGATACTGCTGCAAATTTTATATCACAATGTATCTGTAGAGCAACGATCTTAAGCGTAGGTATTATGTGTGCAAAGATATAGGTTTTTACAAAAGCTTATTTCCTTGACACAATGATAAAAGTTACATACTTGATAATATTTACTATAAATTTTTTGTTTCATTAACTATCTAAATACATGTGTATAAAATGATACAAAATTTCAATTATCAAAATATGACAATTCTTACCATGGCATAATTATTTTCATCATGGGACAAATCAGTATGATATCCATTTGGTATTTGAGAAGACTGATTTTCCACAAGAGGATATGACCTAAAATACAAAAAAAATAATGAAGTTATATGAAAGGCAATTTCTCTCTAACATTTACATAATGAATATTTTTTCCAAAATTTGTGTAAGGGTAGAACAGGCCTCATGGTAACATCTCCAACATGCATTCTATACATCTAGCAATTACTTGTTCTGATTTGCTCAATTTCAATACCTTACTAATATGGTCAATCTCAGTTTGGTTTGGTTCCTTCAAAATTTTCACTATAGGAGATGGTATGATTTGGCACCATCTGACAAGAAAAATAAAAACTTAGATTTCAGATTCGAGGTTGTATTATATTTTGATGATCAAACTTTCGAAATCATTGTAAAAAATTCCTTCTCATTATGGAACAGTGATGTCATGAACATCTACTAAACCAGAAATCTATGATTACAAAGTTCGCCTCATTCCCCCAATAATTTTGGTGTTTGGCTTTGTAGCTCCCTGAGATGCACCCTTACAGTAACTAATATGATTGAGGATTGCTTGGTGTCATAGAACTGAACACGGACGTCAAACTTAACCCAAGTAAATGAAGTGCAATAAATAGGTCAGAGTGACCTAATTTTGGTGTGAGGCTGTGTTAATACCTGAGATGCACCCTGACACCAAGTAATACGACTGTAGGTCCCTTGGTAATGCAGAACTGAACTTGGACATAAAACTTAACCTAACTCAATGAAGTGCAATAAGTAGGTCAGAATGACCTAATTTTGGTGGGTGGCTGTGTTACTCCCTGAGATGCACCCTCAGACCAAGTAATATGATTGTTGGTCCCTTGGTTTCGTAGAACTGAACTCGAACGTAAAGCTTTACCTAACGCAATGAAGTGCAATAATTAGGTCGGTCATAGTGACCTAATTTTGGTGGAAGGCTGTGTTACTCCCTGACCAAGTAATATGATTGTAGGTCTCTTGGTATTGGCAGGGTGTCAAGCCATTTTGGACCAAAACAATATAGGAAAATAGGATTTTTCAAGTTGAAAATATAGGGTAAATATAGGACAATTGCTACCAAATTTCACTCTTAATTTATGGCCTCAACCTCCCCTACAGCCATACCTCAGCTCCTTTTTACTTAAAATAAAAGTTAAGAACATGGTTCATGAATATTTCATCTAACAAATAATCATCAGCAGTGCTCAATCAGGGTCAGTTGAGATACAAAACAATAATTGGAAAACATTTAATAATGTTATTCAAAAGTTCTGTATTTAAAAACATAATGTAACAAGAAAATGTGTCTATAAGACACGGATGCCCCACCCTAAAAAACAATATAGGTGTTGCTGAACAGCATTGTACTATACAAGAGGACTGTAGTGGTGAAATATCATTAATATATTACTATAGGTTTCTGAGAAATGAACCTAAGCGCAAAACTTAACCAAAGTCCCTGAAGCATAAAATGTAGGTCATAGCGACCCAAGTGTTGCTGAACTGCGTCATACTATATAAGAGGACTGTAGTGGTGAAATATCATCGATATATATCAGAGATGGGGTAATTGTAATTGTAATCGTTAATCAGCTGTAATCGATTACAATTTTTCAAGTAATCAGTGTAATCATTAATCAGCCAAAAATCTGATTACATGTAATTTAATTTAATCAATTACTTCTCAAAATACCTTGTAATCATGATTACTTTTTGATTACATTCTGATTACAATGAAAAAAATCTCAAATTGTGTTTATAGTCAATATAGCATGTCTGAAATAAAAAAAAAATTCACCTTATATTTAATAAATATATAAATGGTTAAAATAGTTTTGTTTTAATGTTTATTTTAAGCAGGGTTATATACTATAAAATATGGACATACATCTAATTGTATACCAAAAAAATGTTATCTTAATGATCTTTTTAAAGCTTGTTTTGCATGTTTTGTGAGGACATCTTTGTATAATGAAATGTAGGAATGACTTTTGTATTAAGTAAAACTCACTGGATTTAGTTTTTTTTATTCTAAAAGCCCTTGGCTACACCAAGAAAACATCACCATTCTAAAATGGAATGTAAGGTAGATGATTATTTAAATGAACCACTTGAAGATATGGAGTGTGACCCTTTGGAATTTTGGAAATCTAGACAGAGTACATATCCACAATTGTCAAAGCTGGCCTGGAGGTATTTTTCCATACAGGCATCCTCTGCTGCTGTGGAGAGACTTTTTAGTATTGGAGGAAAAATTTTCCGACCAGACAGATGTAGACTAAAATTTCAAACATTTCAGAGATTAATGATGATCAAATGTAATGGACAATAAACAGTGACAAAATGTTCATGTATATAAGTTGAGAATCTTTGTGGTTTATTAAATTGATGAGTTTTGAAGTTATTATTTTATCTAAACATATCAAATAAAATTCTCAATAAGTGCAACAGTAATAACCATTATTCATTTACATCTTTCAAATGGGTTAATTTAAAATTCATTGTAATCAGATTATATATAGGTGGCGGGGCATAAAAATAGTACAAATGCTCTGCAGTCAAGTAACCTGTGTTCTGTGAGAGATTCACTGAAATGCAAAATATTGATTAATTACATAAAAAAATCCTACATTAATAAAAACAACAAATAATTTTGCTGCATAAGGTTAGCTTAATACATTGTACTATGATCAATGATTATAAGCACTAAAACCAACTACAGTCTATATACATAATGTGAATCATTCTACTAATATAATGTGATTCATTCCACTATTAATACTTTTTCTTATATTTTTTTCCAACTTTTTTTTCAAAATGTAAGAAAAATGGTGAACTATAGGAATTTTCAGTGAAATATAGGAGATATAGGAATTGCCTGGAAATATAGGAATATAGGACCACTTGACACCCTGTATTGGAGAACTGAACTAGGATATAAAACTTAACCTAAGTCAAAGAGCAATAAATTATGAAGTATGATAAGTATGTCAGAGTGACCTAATTTTGGTGGGAGGCTGTATTAATCCCCGAGATACACCCTGACAACAAGAAATATGATTGTAGGTCACTTTGTATGTTGAAACTGATTTTTGACATAAAACTTAAAAGCCAGTCAACCGTGTAATATGGGTCATGTGACCTCCATCTTATGTCACATGGTCAGTCTCTTCAACGTGCACCTGCACCTGCACACAAAAATAGATGACCCTATGTCAACTTCGTTGAGGCGAACTAATCAAGGATTTGAAGAAAATTGAGTGGTTTTGAACAGACCAACTATGAGCAACAGCCTGGACCAAAAAGATTTAGAAATATAATGTGTGTCTTACATAAAGACACATTTCAGTGAAATATCTTTTTTGGCTAGGCTATTGCTTATATCAAAATTTGAATTCAAAGCTCCAAAAATTTAAAGATTGAAATTTGGTGTTTTTCATTAATTTCTTCAGAATTGGCCATCTTTGACTGCATATTGCTGCTATTATAGAAATTTCTTGCTGAAAACAAAACATATTTCCTTAAAATGCAACATTTTACGACTACTTAATGATAGCATGGATAGCTGAGAGTAAGTAATTCATTACTTTCTGATTTGGATTTCAAGGGGCCAAATCATAACATTTCCTTTATAGTTACCTATGACGAGTCCATGAAGCCGTTTCTTGGGTTCTTTTTGTGTATGTTCCTGGAAACATCCCAGAATTTCCTGTCAACCAGGAAGTACCATGATACCAGCCATCCTTACTATTGCTGACTTCATCAGGATCCATAGATATATAATCTCCTTCAATCAATTCCAACTCATCTCCCACCTGTGCTGTGTAGCATTTAATCACTTTCCTCACCTTTTCAAATTATGTCAATTAAACATAAATAATAAAATAAATGGGAAATGTACAAAAATAACATGTTTTATGTACAATACAAGTATATAATATGGATTCATTCAATTCCATGGGTAGCAGTTTTGTGGATTGAGAGAAAATGGAATATTATGGGATATGTAAATTCTCATTTAAAAGAACTTATTCTTCATCAAAATGCTGGAAAGCAGTGGTGGAAAGATTGCAATTGTAGTTGTGTATAATTTCAAATTGCATTTTATCACAGATTTGTTCTTAGTTATGTGAGATCAATTACAGTGAATGTATTCCTTTTTTTCCTGAAATATTGAGGTTTTTTTTCAAAATCCATGTACATTCCGTGGTATGGAAACCAGGATATCATTTTCAGTAAGAGTTCAATGTGTATTAAGGCTTAGCTTTAAGCAACAGTCAAGTTTTAGTGACAATATTTGAAATCTTAGTGGAGGTGTTCGAATGTGACTGAAGTGTGAAATGCAGGTGAAGGACTGAGACAGCCATGTACCCACCAAGGACTATCTATAGACCAAATAATGTATTGCAATTGCTGAGAAATGGACATTATCCCAAAACATGAAACAAGTCACTTGAAATTGCGGTCAAGGCCAAAAGGCAGTTGTCATACCGACATGTAGCAACTAAGCACTATCTATTGACTGGGTTTAGGTATACATTGCTGAGAAATGGACTTAATCTCGAAAATGTGACAAAGTCAATAAAGCATGAAATTGAAGTCAAGGTCTAGAGACAGGTGTAAGACTGCAATGTGCCTACTAAGAATTATCTATCGACCAGGCATGGTGGGCTTAGGTACTATTGTTGCTAAGAAATGGACTTAATCACAAAAATGTGACACAGGTCACTCAACCATGAAATTGAGGTCACGGTCAAAGGCAGGTGTCAGACTGATATGTACCAACCAAGATCTATTTATTGACCAAATATGGTGGGTTTAGGTATTGCAGTTGCTAAGAAATGGATTTAACCATGAAAATGTGACAAAGTCACTCATACAGGAATTTAGGTCAAGATCCAGAGGAAAGTGTCAGGCTGGCATGTGCCTACTAAGAACTATCTATTGACCAGATATGGTGGGCTTAGGTTTTACAGTAGCTAAGAAATGGACTTACCATGATAATGTGATGCAGGTCACTCAATCATAAAATTGAGGTCAAGGTCAAAAGGTAGGTGTCAGACTGACATGTACCCACCAAAAACTATCTATTGACAAAATATGGTGGGTCTAGGTATTAGAGTTGCTGAGACCACGAAAATGTGACAAAGTCACTAAAGCATGAAATTGACATCAAAGTCCCAAGCCAGGAGTCAGACTGGCATGCATGTACCCATTAAGAACTATCTATAGACCAAATATGGTAGGCCTAGATATTACACTTGCTGAGAAATGGATTTAACCACGAAACTTAGTAGATTTTACATTTATGTTTATGAAGTCAGTGTACCACGAAACAAGGTCATGGTCACCAGACAAGTATATTGTGGCAAACTTTAAACGATAAGGTTTCGACCAAAAATCTTAATTGTAGGCATAATGTGTGCAAAGTTTTTAAATTTTTTAAAAAGTTTATACTGCCGTCGCCGCAAAATTTATTTCTTAATAAATTGTATTATCCAATTTTAAGAAAATAACGAAATAAAAGACAGACAGCGTTAAAGAGACAAAAATTGTATTCAACAAACCTTTTTTCATTTCGAAAAAAAATATAATTGAAGGTAATTGTTGAATCCTGATACAGTTTGTCTTGAACATTGTACAGAATGTAAACAAAAAAAATAAAATCAAACTAGCAAATCCTATAAATGATCATACGAATAAACAAATATCACCCACACTAAATTTGCAAAATAAACTAAAGAAAATCACAAGTATATGACAATCCTTAGAACTTTCTTGTCACCAACACTTTACTTCGTATGACATAAAAGTAATTTACATTAAAGGTGTCTGTGCTTTCATTGCGCTTATATAATTACTGTACACCTTATGACTTGTCAACAATTTCCAAAGTTCAATATCGAGGTCATTCACGAATGATGATCAATCAGGCATTTTGCACACCTTTCTGCTTTCAAATTAAAAAAATCCATTACAAGGTATGTATCGGACGATCTAACAGTTCACAATCATAAACTTGAGCATATTAGAAACGCCTTGGTAGATTCAACTCAGCAAAACTTGAAGATTTACACATTGTTGCGATTTTTTGCAAGTGTAGTTTAGTAAATAATCGATTGAGCATGCGCGAATCTTTGTAGTTTAATAAGAAAAAGGAATCAAAATTTCATCTTTTGGGAAGACTTTATAGACTGATTTCAAAGTATTTAAACTTGAATTTATTTGATTCATTTATTTAATTCATTCTACGTCATTGTGTGGTCCATTTTTCTATTGATCATGTTGATCTATTTATACGTACCAAACAAGACACTGATAACATCGAAATTATCAATACACAAACAACGCCGCACAGAATGTTAAAGAGTTGATACACATGACATTTATTTCAGGTCTTACCCAAAACATGAATAAATCGTGAATAACAACATAAGAGTGTGTGTTGAAATTGCTAAAAAGAGTTAAAACTGACAATTCATGTTTATAAAAAAAATGTCCGACAGAGGCTGTTGAAAATTTCCGAAAGTGCATGTCAGAGTTATATTAATAGATAATCTTAAAGTATTTTTTCTCAATGGGTTATAATCGTCAAATTTGTAAATGGGCAATTAGTTTTGACAATGAATTAATTTAAAAAGTAAAGTTCCCAACAAAGAATATGGGAAGCTGTTTCTGGTAGATTCGTTCTGATAGATAAATTTATCCACCGTGAGCATTGACTTCATTTTAATTCCTTGGTAATTTCGGTAAACGATAAAGTTTTATGTAAGTTAAAAATATTAGTTCAGATATCATCAACAACAATAACGTACTCGTAATTTAAAAAATTCTGTCATAATTGGAACTACTTTCATGTATTGATGTCTGATGGTATCGAAGCGGCCACACTTTTGGTTTTGGAGGCCGATGGCATAGGGACGATTTGCAATCTTTCCAAAAACCCATTTTCATGGGTTTTCCAAATCAGAAACTGTGAACACTTAATTTCATATTTATGATTATGGATTAAGGCAGATAAATCTACAAATTTTTGTCTACATCCATGGGGTCTTGTGATTTTGAGATAAATGACATCAATGAAGCACCTTTCTTTCACTTGGCATTTTGTCAAGTTGGTTTATGAACATTATCATAAATATAGGCAACATTATTTTTCAACATATCCTACAGACTGTTACCTCTGTCTGTCCATGTCTGACTTCTCTGGAATATAATCTAAAATCCCATCTAACTTCAGCTGACAAATTTATATTTTTGGCTAATTCAAGTAGTTTTTCATGCTGTTCTGCTGAATACTGATATGCTAATGTCATGTGTAGCTGTTTTCTGTGAGGTTCCAAATGAATACCTAAACACAGATCAAAATGCATGAATCATTTCATATAAAGTGTAGATTAACCTGAATTCTAATATGAACTGCTTCAAACTCTTTCAGTCTACATCTGTGGTATAATATGGATATTTTGGTTCCAACGTCACAGATCTAATAAGGCTAGTTTGGGAAACTCATAGTAAATTTTCCAACAAGCTTTAATAACATCATAGTATAACTTGCACTGCGTAATCGTGTCTTCATGTCTGAATATCTACATTGTATGTTGCGGCATTTCAAAATGTCGTAGAAACTGTCCCTTTAGAATAGAAATAATTCACAGTGCCTTAAAAATATCATGATTTTACCATGGGTGGGCCGTTTATGCCAATATTTTACCTTACGCTGTCACCCAAAATATTTGGCATAAAAGGCCTACCTCTGGTAATATCAGGACATTTTAAAGCCATCATTAATTATTTCTCAATTTAACACCCTCTATTCTCATCATTCAAAAGTCAAAAAGTATAATTTTGAATATTTAAACATTGCCAGATAAACTATCAGAATGGTTAAAAAAAAATTTAAATTCTCAATTTTTCTTATGCCTTTTTATTAATA
Source organism: Mytilisepta virgata (assembly GCA_028015205.1). NCBI lineage: Eukaryota > Metazoa > Mollusca > Bivalvia > Mytilida > Mytilidae > Mytilisepta > Mytilisepta virgata. The sequence continues at coordinate 36,657,946 of CM051520.1, forward strand.
AAGCCAGAAAAAAAGTGTGGATGTGCAACATTAATTTTTTATAATAAAAAAAACTCAATGGACAAAATTATTGCAAAAAGTAGAAGTCTACTAAAACCAGAATTCTACAATTACTAAGTTTGCCTCATTCCCTCACTAATTTTAATGTGTAGCTCCTGGTGTTTCTCCCTTACAGCAAGTGTGAGCCAAAATTTGTTCCTGTGATAAAAGTTCCAGTGGAACAAATATCACAGGAAATATATTCCGGGAGAACCTTTTTAACAGACAATTTCTATTTAATTTGTTCCATCTCTATAAATTAAGTTCCACACTTTACCTGGTGAAATAAGTTCTGGGTTTATGAAATTTGTTCCTTAAATTGTGAAATAAGTTCCTATTCTATGAAATTTGTTCCTTACCTGGTGAAATAAGTTCTTAGTCTGTGAAATATGTTCCACTGGTTATACAACTTATCTTTAATAATGAGCATTGTCATTAGTGTGTTTAAAGTTATCATTCAAGTACATTATAAAACAAGCACAAAATTGATAATATATAATAATAAAAAGTGTAAACATCCAATATGGACCCTTTGGAGTATAGGAAAATATTTAATTACATTCTTGAAAAAAAACATCCAAATGAAACAAATGATGCACAAAAAGAAGAATTCGAAAAATCACACAGAAAAATTTCATATCTGAAGATGAACATTTGTATTATATTAAGAAGGACAAAACTACTGGTCAAACAAAAGACTTGTAGTTACAAAAGACAAAGTCCAAAGTATTTTAAAAATGTGCCATGACCATAGTGGGCACCAAGGTCTTAATGAAACTTTCAATAAGACTAGACATTGAACCCGCGCGAGCGCGGGAAAATAAGCATTTTTTTTTATTTTTTTTTGTGGTGGCCATATTGACTATAAAAAGTTGCTGCGGCCATGTCATTCATGGAACAGGAACTCAATATGGATGTTGTGGCAGGCTTTCCATAAACTTTCTTCTCATGTAGGGTGTATCAACTGATAGTTTCATGTCTATATATGCTGTAGTATTCCAGAAATGGATGTTAATGCAAAATTTAACTAAGCGTGAAATGTAGGTCAACGTGACCCAATTGTCATATGGCTTTTCGTTACTACCGAAGATGTATCCGCTGATGAAGTAGACTGTATGCCACGTGGAATTACCAAAATGGACCTTAAGGTTCCATCAAAGTCAAAATCTATGACGAAAACACAACCACATAAATTTGTCAATATTTTTATTGTTACAATTAATTCTGAACTGGAACTTGATGAAAAGCTTTCATTAAATACACATTTCATAATGCATAACCTTTTTCCTTCAGAATAAATATGAAAATGAAATTGTAGATGTAAACATTTCCTTAGTGACGGATGAATTTTTCAAAAGATGCCGTGAGTTAGGTAGAGCATATTTTTGGAAAATAATTGTTCCAATTGTTCCATTGTCATCATGGGCAGGGCAAGGGAGGCTTAAAATATCACATTTTTAGTGTGTGGCTGCGTGTGCTGTCCACGTTTATATTTATCAAAGATGTCCGAGATAAATTTCGTCATTAATGATAAAGATGACCATTTGTTAAAAATATTTTTATCTAGGGCTTACAGGGAATTGTATAGTAGAGATATATTTAGACAGGTCACATGAAAAATAATGTAAAAATAGATAATGGTTGGTTTTATCACTTTGTGCAAGGTAAACATCCGTGCAATCCAAAAAACAACTAAGTTATGAATTCCTCTGAACTTTACCTTACTTCTTCATAATCTTCAAAGTTCATAACCTTTACAGTTAGGAGAAATTGCATTATTGTAGAAAAACAATCTTGAATACATGAAGCGGAAACATCCCACTCGAAGGAGAATGTTTTTAATTTGTTTTATTCTTCTTCCGTAATTTCAAATAGAAATACATTTAAATTATGTGCATACTTGTTTATTTAAATCAATGTGTTAAAATGATGCATTCGAGAACCTTCTAAGGGATATGTTGGGAGAATTCATATCCGAAAAGTGCATACAAATTCCATTTGCACATAAACAAAACTGCAGTTTGAATTTATAAATGCAGATTGTCAAATCTGATAATAAACCTTTATAATCTGAACCATACATCGTTTATTTTGAACCACGCGTTTTGCCGCCTATTCGGCTAATTCGTAAATTTAGTATTATAGATAACAGAAAGATATTACTGGAAAGGTATTGTGAGTGATACAAAAAATCTTAATTGTGCATTTGTTTTTTAATCATATTATCTACTTACAACAGATATGCTGACTTAATTTGAAATTTCAAACATTTTTAACTTTTATAACGGGAATTTATTTGACTTTTTTTAAACAATTTATATCGGAACGAAATTCATGGAACTGTGATATTTGTTCCGGAACTTATTTCACATTTGGTTAAAAAATTAGTTCCGCAACAAATTTTACAGGGCTGGAACTTATTTTCTGTGATATAAGTTCTGATGGAACATATTTTCTATGAAATAAGTTCCGGCAGAACAAATGTCACGCTGGAACAAATTTTTTGTTACATAAGTAATGATTGTAGGTCGCTTGGTTGGAGGCTGTGTTATTCCCTGAGATGCATCCTCACACCAAGTTATATGACTGTAGGTCCCTTGGTATTGGAGAACTGAACTCGGACGTAAAACTTAACATAAGTCCATGAAGCACGATAAGTAGGTCAGATTGACCTAATTGTGGTGGGAAGTTGTTTTACATCCTGAGATGTATCCACACACCAAGTAATATGATTATAGGTCCCTTGAACTTGGACGTAAAACTTAACCTAAGTCAATGAAGCACGATAAGTAGGTCAGCGTGACCTAATTTTGTTGGGAGGCTGTGTTAATCTATGAGATGCATCCTCACACCAAGAATTAAGACTGTAGGTCCATTGGTATCGGAGAACTGAACTCGGACATAAAATTTAACGTAAGTCAAAGAAGCGTGATAAATAGGTCAGAGTGCTCTAATTTTAGTGGGAGGCTTTGTTACTCCCTGAGATGCATCCTCACTCCAAGTTATATAACTGTAGGTCACTTGGTATCAGATAACTGAATTGTGATGTAAAACTTAACATAAGTCAATATAGCGTGACCTAATTTTGGTGGGAGGCTCTGTTACTCCCTGAGATGCACCTTCAAACCAAGTAATAAGATTGTAGGTCCCTTGATATCGAAGAACTGAACTTGGACGTAAAACTTAACCCAAATCAATGAAGAGCGATAAGAAGGTCAGAGTGACCTAATTTTGATAGGAGCCTAAGGAGGCTGTGTTACTCCCTAAGATGCACCCTCACACCAAGTAATATGATTGTAGGTCACTTTGTATATTAAAACTGATTTTTGACACAACACTTAAAAGCCAGTCAACCATGTAATATGGGTTATGTGATCTTCATCTGATGTCACATGGTCAGTCTCTTCATTATCAAAAATTTAACTATCTCAGGTGGAAAATTCCATAACTCACTCGTATCTGAAGGAGAATCTATATTTTATTGCCATTTATTGGCACAACCAACAACTGATAAATAAAATATAGTTTCCTATGAACTGTGACCAATAAATGGGGTTTTTGTTATTTACATTGTGAGATAGATTGGCAAAGGCTTATTACTTATATAGTACTAGTTATTATATATATTTATATCAATGCTTTCCCCAGAAAGGAGATGGTATGATTTCAGCCATTATTTGGCCTCATTTGACATGAAAAATTAAAATTAAGATTTCAGATTTGAATTTATATCATTTTCATGGTATGATAATCAAACTTTCACAATCTATCAATCATTGAGCAAAATTCCTTCCCATGATAAAACATTGACATCATGAACTTCTGCTAAATCAAGGATTTGAAGAAAATTGAGTGTTTTAACATTACATTTTGGTCAAAACAACAATGAGCAACAGCCTTGCCCAAAAAGATCTTTAAATATAAAGACAAATTTCCGTGAAATATCTTTTTGGGCAAGGCTGTTGCTCATATCACAATTTTGATTTAATATAAAAAAATGAGTAAAATTTGGTATTTTTCATTGATTCCTTCACAACTAGCCATCTCTGACAGCATATTGCCACAATTGCAGAAATTTCTTGTTGAAAACAAAACAAGTTTCTTAAAATGCAACATTTCAAGAGTACTTAATAATAGCTGAGAGTAAGTTTTTCATTACTTCGTGATTTTGGAATTGAAGGGGCCAAATGATGCCATGTCCTTTGTTTAAGGTATCCGGACCATAATAGATCATGATCGAAAATTATCTCTTTTTGACCGTGAATGGCTGAACCAAACAATTTAAAGCTGGGATTTTGTATATAGATTTTTCTCGAGTTGAAACACACTTTGTTGCTTATATGCAGAGTCTATAAAAATAAGTTAGTCCTATTGGCATTTCCGAAGTTTGCCGATAATTACCGAGGTAATTTCAATTGCGTTGTATTAAACATCCGGGAATTTTTGAATAATCATGTGGTCATTTATGGTCCGGATACCTTAAACATTTGGGAACTAAATGAAATGAAGGTAGTAATTAAATTCACAATAAATGTTCATGTAGTTAACTTTAAGCATACAGCAGGAATGATTTTGATGAGCAGAGGAAATAACAGAAAATTGCTAAAAATAACTGAAATGGGGGGGTTAGGTCTGCAAAAATATCATTTTCTGGCAGGTTCTGCAAAGTCTGACAACTTTTCAAATAAATTTAGCAATATCAAATAACTGAAATCAGTTAAATAACTGACTAAAATCATCCTTGGCATAGGATCGCATGGCAGTCAAAAATTAATTTGTTGGCGTGTCATCATGTAAAAACTCTATAGCTAGTATTTGGTATATAAATTCTGTCTGTTATTGTATTTACTTTGTGATACATCTTGCATCTGCTACATGTACCTTCCATATGCTAGCGGCTGCTGTGAACTAAAAATAGGGAGAGACATTTTTCTTGATAGAAGGCCTCCAGAGACCTTGAGATAAAGAACATCAATAATAGTACGTAAACTTTTGTATTATGTACATGTATGTAGTAACTTTTCCAACTTTTAATTACCAGATTTTCTAATCTCAGCGGCAAAATCATCAGTAATCTTCATCAAGAAGTCATAATGTTTATCTTTGACAAATAATCCTATAAAGTTAACTTGACTGAAGAAATCCAGATTTAACTTTCCTGGACAATGACTTAGTTTTTCTTCCATATGTATCATTGCCTTACTCAGTATCTCAACTTTATTATCATCACACTAAAAACAGAAAAAAAAATCAAAATTACGTAAAATATATGTGTATTTGAACAAGGTGTGATTTTGCATTAATGAAAACAGTGCACTCAATTCAGTTTTTTATAACTGATCACTGATTTTACCTGTATAATTTTTGTTTGGATAGGATAATCATATTTATAATGGGTTTACAGTCTATTCATTTTAAACCCATGTACAATATACATGTATTTCCTTCTTTTATTAAATATTGATTGTCTTAATTATTTTGTTTGACAAAATATATAACTGCTCTCATCATGATGTGACTAACTGACAATAACTGTCAATGTGGTGTTGAGGTAAGAAGTACCTAAATTGTTATGATACAGATTTGTATGAAATGGATTTAGAATACTCAAAACTGCATGTAAATACATGTATTGAAAAGATTACATATTTAAAATATATTTTCTTCTTTTTTTTTAAATAGAGGCTGTCTAAATGTCATGTAAAGACAGTCTCCCTTTAATCAGAGAAGTCTCCCTGGTATACAATAAAATCTGGTGACCCCATTATATCAGTTAAAAGAAAATTTCAGTAGCACTTATGTATAATTTTTCCTAAAAAAATTCTAGTGACAGGATTTTGAGAAATCATAATTAAAAGTCTAAAGATTTGACTATGTGAGTGATATGAATTCTGAATATTTAAACATCCAAGTCTTATTTGCCAGAACTTGATATGGGATATTCTGGGAAGTATTTTTAAAAGTGAAACCATTTATTTTTTATATTCAGATGCAGTTCAATTCCAAATTTTATAAAAATATGACATATAGCCATATAGGCACGTAAAACTTTAAGGACCAATAAATCGAGCAATTGTCACTGCATTATTTTGTGTTTTATAAAAGTATCTTGTATCATATGTTTTGTTTTGTTATTCATTATAAGTCATCATATTCATCATAAATTCATATTCATATTAGTATACAGACATTGACGACAACGAACATTTATATACTAGTACTAAATCGAGCATACCTTTAAATGCAAATTAACCTGTCCTACCTGTGTAAATTCTTACCTGAGCCTTCTTATTTCATTCTGTTAAAAGGTGTAGAACAGCGCAAAGGTGCAAACCTTTGACATTATATTGCAGGTTGTTTTTTCTTTTGAATTTAATTTCGAGGTTCAAATATTTGTTTTCAGTTACATTTAATTTTAAATTAAATATATTTCAAATGCTTCAAATAGAATTTTCTATTTGTTTCATTTAATTATATTTCAGAATAAAACATTTCAAGGACATTGTGACTTTTTAATGCTGAAAGGTTAAAATAACCAGTGACACAATCAATAATTTTGTGATGCCATTCGGCCATTCATGAACTATAATTATAAACATGATATAACTTAGTTTAAGACTTAGGTTTAGACTATAATATAGACACATTGTACCATATTGTACCATTTAAATATTCTAATTCAATAATTTTAACACTTACTTTAAAAAAGGGACAAAGTGTGACATGTGGGAAATATGAATGTGCTCCATTCCATCCACATGAAGCGAGACTCTTGTCCCAGAAGTCTGACAGTTGTGACTGTAGTGGGCCAACAGGACACAAATACAGGATGTATTCTCTAGGAATGTGTTTATCTAATGTTGGATCATGTACATGTGACAACAACCTTTATAAAGTTCAAAGAAATCACAAAATTATAAAGATTTGTTAGATGACATCACTTATTAATTGCAAAGTTAAAAATACAATGTACATATACTGTTCGGAAATTTTCGAGTGCACTTATTATTGCAATTCTTCTACCCCAGGAAAAATTGTGAGGTTTAATTATTGCGATTGCTGCCCATGTGAAAGAAAAAGTTTTTTTTTATTGAGATCGGAGATGGTGTAAAAATTGAAGATGGAAGTTTTATTAATGTAATCGTTTTAATTAATAGTTTTAAAAATATTAGAATTTAAAATGTTATTATAAATATAATTGCTGCCAAAACAACAAATATACAATTAAGTATCTACCAATTAACCTGTCTCCGGATGTCGGCAATGAAAGAGCGGAAACTTACCGATGTAAATGTAAACAAAGGGAGACAAATTTATATATATATAAAAAATATAATGAATTCTAAATCAGATGAGAAAATATACATTAAAAATGCAAGTTTTTTAATTGCGATCCTCAACAGATCACAATTTTCGCAATAATTTCCTAATTTACAGTATTAAGAAATGATTTTTCCATCAAGTAATTAAGTTTCTGTACTTTGAAGGACATGGTAATTGCATATTATTGTTTTCATTTCTAACAGAACTAAAAAAATACTGTATTTAAAAATCAATTACTTTGGTTGCTCAAACTGTATATATTGGAATAAAGTGGGTACAAAGTTTTGCTGTTAATTTTTTAGCTTTCCAAAATTCATGCCAGGAGTGTGGTGATAAAAGTTTATCTAGAAATATGAATGATATGAAAGGAATTTAGGTATTTCAGTATGCCTATTGGATATATGTGCAATCAAACGTCAGTATTTTAAACTTTGGATGTTTGATTTAAAATGTTGAATTGCAGATTGGCTTATATATTTTCTATAAATTCCCTAAATATAATAGGACTGAGCTAGTGCTGCAATAACAAATTATCATTTACTTTTAAGATTGTTTTTTCATTAAAGGTAATTTTCTTTAATTTACAGACACCTACCAGTCTGAAGCAAGTTGAACTCCTGCATCACCTGTAGCAGCTATTGCTTTTTCTCTGAAAAAAAAAAATGTATCATACTATGTAGAGTTCATATTGAGCAGTTGTAAGAAATTTCACACAAACAAATGCAAAAAAAAATAGAAAGACAGGTCAGAATCACCCAAAATTGTATTTCATGAACCTCAAAAATGTCTGTTGTAATTACAAGCACATGTATTAGAAACATGGTTCCTGGGAACATGTATTGTTCCTCTGCTACATATTTACTTTTCACCGGCTTGGAATAAATGTCGGCTATTGAATGGCTAAGGTGACGCTTTGTTAAAAAATCAATGCCCCTGTCTAGTCGTTAATGACCCTGGTTACAATATTAAAATGTCTTATTTTTATTCAATGTTTTAGTAAATTAAGAAATAATTCATGGCAGCCATATATTCGTTGGAAAATGAATTATTTCGATTCTCCAACTTTTCGCTTTTAGCTTAATTTCCAAAAAGCTTCATAATGTGGCTTGCGGTTGATATTTTTACATGATCAATGTAAAGAAAACCCGATAATCTATACTTGATGTTACTAATGGTATTTTGGAGCAAAAAATGTCCAAACAATTGTAGTATTTCCCCTATTCTGAAAGTACCTCTTGTGAGATTTAAAAGAATGGAGTTGTAATTTTGAATATGACGTCAGACGCGTACAACCCGTAATAGATCGCAAATTTTAATACATCTTTATTTGCAAAGGGAAGGCAGCACGCAATAATAGAATAAATATTATCATTTTAATATAATTTTGCTCAAAACAGAGGAGACAAATTGCTTTCCAGTGACGTCAGAGCGATTATAGCATAAAATGTATCATTTCGCAGAAAAATTGAAATATTGCCATACAACCCATTTGATAATCAAAATTGAATTAAAACACAAAACTCTGAGGTTATTACCATATTGTAAATAGGTAAAATCCTCAACATGGAAAGGAGGGCATTTTCTGCACAAGTTATATCTTTTAAATGCACAACTTAATTGACATCACATTTATGTTTGCTTTTTGACCGAAGATAACATATTTTTACCACAGAAAAGGCCAAACCAGGAATAAATCTGTTATCTACATTAATAGCTGTGGGCATTGAGATTGTACCACCCTTCAGCACCACAGACGTGCTTCCAGGTGGTACAATCTCAATGACCATGGCTATAAATGTAGATAACTGATATAATACTGATACCAAACCAGAGGCTCCCAGGATCCTGTATCACTCACCTGATAGTGCATTGCCTATTACATAATTAGCAACCAGTTCCCACGAGATTAAAAATTTGGCTGTGGTGTTCATCTTGGTTGATAGTTTGGGTTACAGACACAATTCTGAATGAGGACCATCTAAGGACCATTGCTGCAAAGTTTGGTTCAAACCTCTCAGTAATTTCAGACAGGAAGATTTTTTAATAAATTTTTCATAGGGTCCAATGTTAAACTATGTTCGGCTGTGGCGGCCATCTCGGTTGACAATCCAGGTCATCCAACACAATTCTGAAAGAGGACCATCTATGAACTATTTCTATCAAGTTTGGTTACAATTGTCGAAGTGGTTTCAGACAAGAAGATTTTTCAAAATGAATTTTCCCATAGGGTCCGATGTTAAACTAAGTTCGTCTGTGGTGGCCATCTTGATTGACATTCTAGGTCATTGGACATATTTCTGACTGAGGACCATATACACACCATAGTTGTCAAGTCCGGTTCCAATAAGATTTTTTAATGAATTTTCCCATAGGGTCCAATGTTAAACTAAGTTCAGGTGTGGCGGCCATCTTGGTTTATCCTCCTGTTCATCGGACATACTTCTGAAAGAGGACCATCTAAGGACCAATGATGCTAAGTTTGGTTGCAATTGGCTCAGTAGTTTCAGTCCAGAAGATTTTTAAATGAATTTCCTGTAGGGTTCTATGTTAAACTAAGTTAGGCTGTAGTGGCCATCTTAGTTGATCGTCCAGTTCATGGGACATAATTCTGAAAGATGACCATCTAAGGACCATTGCTGCTATTAAGTTTGATTGCAATTGGCTCAGTAGTTTCAGACAAGAAGATTTTTAAATGAATTTCCCATAGGGTCCTATGTTAAACTAAGTTTGGCTGTGGCAGCCATCTTGGTTGATCGTCCGGTTCATGGAACATAATTCTGAAAAAGGACCATCTAAGGACCATTGCTGCTATGTTTGGTTGCAATTGGCTCAGTAGTTTCAGATAAGAAGATTTTTATGTGAATTCCCCATAGGGTCCTATGTTAAACTAAGTTCTGCTGTGGTAGCCATCTTGGACAGATGTCGGGACCACCAGACATATTTTTGGAAGGTGACTACCCAAGGATCATTTTAGCAAAGTTTAACTGAGATTGGGATAGTAGCTTCAGAGGAGAAGATTTTTTAAATTTTGACCCCCCTTTTTACTATTTTTAGCTTGGCTGCCATCTTGGTCGAAGGTCGGGGACACCGGACAAATTTTGAAAGGGACCATCCAAGGACCATTCCACCAAAGTTTGGTCCCAATTGGCCCAGCGGTTTCTGAGGAGAATATCAAAATGTGAAATGTTGACTACAGACAACGGACGCCAGATGACGGACAACAGACGACAGATGCTAAGTGATGACAAAAGCTCACAGGACCCTTCGGGTCAGGAGAGCTGAAAAGCAGGACTGACCACAGTCTGACCAAAGATCTGTTGCAATTTGTCCATTGGTTTCTGAGATTAAGATATTTTCAAGTAAATGTCAGCATTGATCTGGAGTTAGATCTGTCAATAAGAATATTGAAATTTTCCACACAAAGTTAGTTTTGCCCTAAATGGCTTATTGAACCTTCCAAACATATAAGAGAGATTTATAAATATTATTTAATAGAATATTGTTGGCAATACATGTATTGGTTTAAGGAAGCTATAGCTACCAAACCAAAAGTACTCATCTAAGTTTGTTGCAAGTTTCAGAAGTGAATATTTAAGAATATTTCAATGTACAATAAATTTAAAATCCAAGAGAAAACTAATTTATTCTCCTGTATCAGGAAATGTCATTTTCATCCTGATTTGATGATAAATTTGTAAATCCATTTTGTGTAGGATCATGTTTGTTTTGAAATGTGATTGTGTATATTCACAGAATAAATAATAGATTTTAAATTGTTGTAATTTTTTTTTTCTATAAAAATAAAATTAATCTACATTTACATGAACCAGGTAGAACATATCATTCAGTAATTTTCTTTTCAGCAAAATACAATGTGCATTATATCTATACATGTACAAAAATGTACAAGGGAAAATGCACATATCTCAAATGAAATAAAAAATATCCTTAGGTTACCTCAACATTTAAATAAAGAAATATAATCTGTAATGAGGAAGTATCTCAATGACCCTCACAGATAAAAATCTTTCGTTTAAGAACATTAATATAATTTAATATGCATCCAGCTAATCACTATTTAACTGCCTTCTATGAACATATAGAAATTGGTTTTTTTTGGTTTTATTTTTCATGTATTACCTACATAGATATCCTTTAAACCTTACAAGACATGAAAAAACCTTCAGTATTATCTTTAAATAATGGCTGATAAGAAATATCAAAGTAAATTTTATGCTTTAATTGCTGGTTTCTTTCCTAGGTTTTACTATATTTTATTGATTTTTTTATTTTTTACTGCATAATGACCAAAAGTACAAATGTACAATTAAGACACACAACAAAGACTATTGCTGATTTAAAATTCCAAAAGTATACAAAAGAATCATGTGAGAATGGAGAAAAACCAATGCTTTAAACAGCAACATGGTTTTGAGAAATTCTTTCTTTTTTTTTTTTTTGTTCCTAAAATTTAGCCTGAAATGATAGAATTTTTTTCAGTCCTCTTGTAAAGTCAACTTCATATATTTTCAAAAAGTATATATAGGAGACAGAATGACCATTTGATCTTTAAGGGGGGAATTTCTTATAGTATCTCATTAGTTTTATTCTTTTTCATACACAAGTTTACAAATGCAGAAAGCAACAAATTGTACATGTATTTAGGAGGCAGGACAAGGAAGTCATCTTATATACAAAGTATATCCTAGATATTATTTGTGGAATCTATGTACTATCCTGCATTTTTTCAATACATGTAGTAGTTTTTTAATTATATGCCTGATTAAAATATTTAACCCCTGATTTCTTTAACCACTTTTTTAATAAAATTCAATAAGTCTGTAGTTTTCTCAATTTCTTACCTTACCACTTCTCAAATTTTCATAAGTCAAAAAAGGCTATAATGATTATTGGTGGTCTGAAGAATTGTGTTTAATTTCAGAACGAATGATAGAGCAGAATAATTATTTAATTTATCAAATAACTATAACTGCTAGTTAAACTTTATTACATATGATAAAATAACTAAATCATGATCACTTGCCTCTCTTCTTTGTGACCAAATGTTATGATTGATAAATCAGAATAAGGATTTTGGATATGAAATAGATAGCGTAAAACTTCCAGCATGAAATGTAAGCTGGAGTGATTTTTAAAATTTACTGACTTTTTTTTACAAATCTAAGAATCTGATTTCTCATATAATACATAATTGATGTACTTAGTGGTAAACCTTCCAGGGAAGACATACTTCTCCATACTTATGCTCCTGTGTGTTCCTGAGAAAAATATTTGAAGTTCCGTCAAACAGGAAGTGGACATGGGACAGATTCGAAACTGCTGTACATAATACAGTTCTCAATACTGATTCTCTATGCAAATATCAGGAAACTAACCTGTGTGGTTCCTGAGAACTAGAGGCTAGTGTAGCAGTCAATGTGGCTACCCTAGTTTTCCCATAGGTTCCTATGTTAAACTAAGTTTGGTTGTGGTGGCAAGACATAATTCTTAAAGAGAACACTTTATTTTTAACTAAGGACCATTGCTGACATTAGTCTGGTTCGAATGGTCAAGTGGTATCAGACAAGAAGATTTTTAAATGAATTTTCCCATAGGATCCTATGTTAAACTAAGTTTGCTGTGGTGGCCAACTTAGTCGACAGTCCATGTCATGCGACACAATTCTGAAAGAAGATCATCTAAGGACCATTGCTAGGTTTCAATTGCCCGAGTGGTTTCAGACATGAAGATTTTTTTAATTTTTCATATAGGGTCATATGTTAAACTAAGTTCGGCTGAGGCAACCATCTTGGTTGTCAGTCTTGGTATTCGGACAAATTTCTAAAACAGGACCATACAAGGGCCATTGCTTTAACGTGTGGTTCCAATTGCCCCAGTGGTTTCAGACAAGAATATTTTTAAATGAATTTTTCCACAAGATCCTATGTTAAACTAAATTCAGCTGTGGTGGCCAACTTGGTTGACAGTCTCGGTCAAAGGACATAATTCTCATAGAAGACCATCTAAGGACCATTGCTATCAAGTCTAGTTCTAATTGGCTCAGTGGTTTAAGACAAGAAGATTTCTAACTGAATTTTAGCAGAGGGTCCTATGTTAAAATAACTTCAGGTGTGGCAGCCAACTTGGTGGACAGTCCGGGTCATCTGACATATTTCTTAAAGACGACCGTCTAAAGACCATTGCTGCCAAGTCTGATTCCAATTGGTCATGTGGTTTCAGACAAGAAGATTTTTCAACAAATTTTCCCATAGCGCCCTTTTTTAAACTAAGTTTGGCTGTGGCAGCTATCTTGGTTGACAGTCCAAGTCATCTGACATAATTCTTAAAGAGGACTATAGATCTAAGGACCATTGTTGCCAAGTCTGGCTCCAATTGGCTGATTGGTTTCAGACAAGAAGATTTTTTTTAAATATTCCCATTATGTCCTATGTTAAAGATGACAAACATACCTAAGGAGCAATTCAGTAGACAGACAAAACCCGGGAAGACAAACACGAACTCCTATAAAAACCAGGAGTGAACTCAGGTGCTCTGGAAGGGTAAGCAGTTCCTGCTCTGTATATGGCACCCTTCATGAAGTTCAACAAAGTCAATGCGGTGGTACTCAAAAATCGGTGGAGGTACATGTACAATGTTACGACAGTGGGAATAGGTCCAACATCATCTTAGATATTGGAATACTCTAACAATCAATCAAATCGTAATGATGACCGTAATATTTCCTAAGTGATGACATCAACTTATCCCTGATAAAACCCTGGCTAAGAAGCTTTTGTGACAACAGTAATCCTCTTTGTCGAAAGTCATGATAACTCACACATGCCCTTGAATATCGGATAAGCTGAGAAACATAGACGCCATATGCAGGCGATGCTGGTATATTGCTACTCAAGAAGGGAAAGTTAACAATAGGAAAGTCGAAGTCAACACGTTTGTCATAAAGTTTTGTCTTCTGATGTCCCTTATTGTCTGTTTCGAGAACAAAATCCAAATATGAAGCGGACTTTGATGTATCTGTAATGTCCTTAATTTCAAGTTCACTGGGGTAGATGAGATGTAGAAAGTCTTGGAATTTATCATTAAACTAAGTTCAGCTGTGGCGGCCATCTTGGTTGACATTCAGGGTCATTATTCTGAAAGAGAACCTCCTAAGGATCATTACTGCCAAGTCTTGTTCCAATTAGCCATAGATTTTTTTTTTTTAGTAACAGCAGCCATGTCGGTTGGAAGTCTGGGATGCCGGACATAATTTTGGAAGGGGGCCACCCAAGGACCTTCCACCAAAGTCTGCTCCCAATTGGCCCAGTTGTTTCAGAGAAGACCTTTAAAGAAAAGTTTACGCTGGACAACGACAGATGCCAAGTGATGGAAATAGCTCACATGGCTTTTTAGGACAAGTGAGCTAAAAATGTGACAAAAATTTTTCAATCTCAAATATATTGCAACTTCTGTCAAACAGGAAGTGGACATGCGACAGATCTGAAACGGCATTACACGATACAGTTCTGCATACTGTTGCTCTATATGTCAAATATTGATGGAAGCTGGCTAGTGTGGTTCCTGAGAAAAATGTGACAAATTTTTCTACCTCAAAAATATTTGAAGTTCTGTCAAACGGAAAGTGGATTTATGACAGATTCAAACCTGCCTCACATGATACGGTTCTCCATACTGATGTTCTATGCCAAATATCAGGAAGCTGGCTAATGTGGTTCCTGAGAAAAATGTGACAGAATTTTTCTTATCTAAAAAATATTGTAAGTTCTGTCAAACAGGTAGTGGATATGCGACAGATCTGAAACTGCCTACACGATACAGATCTCCATACTGTTGCTCTATATGCCAAATATCAGGAAGCTGGCTAGTGTGATTCCTGAGAAAAATGTGACAGAAATTTTTCTATCTCAAAAATATTCTAAGTTCCGTCAAACAGAAAGTTGATATATGACAGATTCAAACCTGCCTTAAACGATACAGTTCTCCATACTGATGCTCTATGCCAAATATCAGGAATCTGGCTAGTGTGATCCCTGAGAAAAATGTGACAGAAATTATTTTGTGACGCAACACCGACAAAATTGATGGATAGTGATCCCTATATGTCGCCTCTGCGTAACGCAGGCGACACAATAAACAATATCACATTTAGATATGGGGCTCACAAAGGGTTAATAAAATGCTCCGCTGGGCGCAGCTTGATACACCCGCAGAGGTCGAACCCTGAACAGTTGGGGCAAGTATGGACACAACATTCAAGCTCGATACAGCACTGAATTTGGATTGTGGATAAATATTTGACACAGCATAGGTTTCTGACACAGAATGAATGTGGTCTAAGAACTTAAAAAAATTTTAATTTACCTATTCAAACCATATCATTATTATTTGCTTTTATATATAAATCAGAAATAACCAATTTAAAATGGAAAATTTTAAAGAAAAAAAAGGAAAAAAAGGAAAAAAAAATCCCTCCCCCAAATTTTTTGAACCCCCTTATGATTCATCACCCCCAAACTCAATCCCAGCCTTCCCTTTGTGTTATGGTACCTTGCAGTACAATTTCAGAGAGATTCATACACTTGAACACAAGTTATTGTCTGGAAACTATCCAGCATATCAAAGAACCCCAAGAATTCAATTTTTGATGAAATCAAATAAAGTTCAATTTTGGACCCTCAAAACCTCAATGTGGACCAATTTGATAACCGGGCCCAAATATCAAAAATCTAAATACATGGTTAGATTCAGCATATCGAAGAACGCCATATATTCAATTGTTATTGAAATCAAACAAAGTTTAATTTTGGACCCCGATTTGGACCAACTTGAAAACTGGGCCCATAATAAAAAAAACTAAGTACATGTTTAGATTCAGCATATCAAAGAACCCCAAGAATTCAATTTTTGTTAAAATCAAACTAAGTTTAATTTTGGACCCTTTGGACCTTAATGTAGACCAAATTGAAAACGGGACCAAAAATTAAGAATCTAAATACACGGTTAGATTTGGCATATCAAAGAACCCCAATAATTCAATTTTTGATGATTCAATTTTTGATGAAATCAAATAAAGTTCAATTTTAGACCCTTTAAACCTCAATGTGGACCGATTTGATAACCGGGCCCAAATATCAATTTCTTGCTATTGCGCAATACTGTGCAATTGAAGATTTCCTGCTATTGCGCAATACTGTGCAATTGAAGATTTCTTGCTATTGCACAATACTATCCATTGCTCAAAGAATCTTTTGAACTTACTAAAGCACTTGACAATCAAGGCACTTACAGCTGGTACACCTTCGTTAAAGATATTGTTTCAGAAGTAGAAAATGGAGACAATATTTCTAGTTGCAAATCATTAAAGGATGTAAAACTTTTGAAATCTTCTATAAAAAATGGTGTAAATGAGAAATTTAAAAAGATATTTTTAGATAGAATAAATGGATATGATGAAAATAGTAAATTCTATCTATATAAGAAGTTAAATCCATCTCTCAAAGGAGATTTATATCTTACAGATCCATTATTTTCAATTAGAAATATATTCACAAAACTGCGTATTAGTGATCACGACCTCGAAATAAAAAAAGGTCGTTATTATAAAATCCCTCGGCAAGATAGAATTTGTAAAATTTGCAAGGCTATTGAAGAAGAATCTCATTTCATTTCAAAATGTAAAACTAATAGTAAAATAAGGGAAACTTTGTTTAATAGTCTTAAGCTTGAAAATAGAGAATTTATAAACATGACAGATGATGAAAAACTGGTCTTTTTGCTTAACCCAACAAATAATAAACATATTACAATGGTTGGCTTCTTTTTAAAGCAGTCATTAGAACTGAGGGCAGAAGTCTCATAATTCATTTGATATGTTATAATGTCGGTTACTAATACTTATGCGTATAATATTTGGTCTCCAAACTTGCTTTATATGTATTTGTATGTCTTTGTCACAAACTATATCTTTATGTTTAATGACAAATAAAAGTTCTTCTTATAATAATAATTTACACATCCTGTTTGGTGTGTATCTCTTGCCTTATCATTATTATTTGCTTTTATATATAAATCAGAAATTTAATAATAAAGTTTTTGGCAAATTTCCAATATACATAATTTAAAAGCAGTTTAGGTGAGATAAACAAAAAAGCTTCATCAGTAACATTTTATATTGGCAAATTTCCAATGGAATTTATTAATAATAAAGTTTTTGGCAAATTTCCAATATAAATAATTTAAAAGCAGTTTAGCTGAGATATTCAAATGAGTTTCAATTACCAACCTTACACTGCCTTTTAAATTATGTTTTGTACTTAAGTAATTGTCCATTAACCTGGAAACCCTTTTCCCCCCTTTTTTGTACCTTATTCCTTAACGGTTGTAGCTATAACTCCCAAAGACAATTCTTACCATCCCTTTGTGGTATTCCAATATCCAAAATCTAAATACATGGTTAGATTCAGCATATCAAAGAACCCCAAGAATTCAATTTTTGATGAAATCAAATAAAGTTCAATTATGGACCCTCTAAACCTCAATGTGGACCAATTTGATAACCGAGCCCAAATATCAAAAATCTAAATACATGGTTAGATTCAGCATATCGAAGAACCCCATATATTCAATTTTTGTTGAAATAAAACAAAGTTTAATTTTGGACCCCGATTTGGACCAACTTGAAAACTGGGCCCATAATAAAAAAACTAAGTACATGTTTAGATTCAGCATATCAAAGAACCCCAAGAATTCAATTTTTGTTAAAATCAAACTAAGTTTAATTTTGGACCCTTTGGACCTTTATGTAAACCAATTTGAAAATGGGACCAAAAATTAAGAATCTAAATACACGGCTAGATTCGGCATATCAAAGAACCCCAGTAGTTCAATTTTCGATGAAATCAAACAAAGTTTAATTTTGGACCCTTTTCGCCCCTAATTCCTAAACTGTTGGGACCAAAACTCCCAAAATCAATCCCAGCCTTCCTTTTGTGGTCATAAACCTTGTGTTTAAATTTCATAGATTTCTATTTACTTATACTAGAGTTATTGTGCAAAAACCAAGAAAAATGCTTATTTGGGCCCTTTTTTAGCCCCTAATTCCTAAACTGTTGGGACCAAAACTCCCAAAAACAATCCCAACCTTCCTTTTGTGGTCATAAACCTTGTGTTAAAATTTCATAGATTTCTATTTACTTATACTAGAGTTATTGTGCGAAAACCAAGAAAAATGCTTATTGGGCTCTTTTTTGGCCCCTAATTCTTAAACTGTTGGGACCAAAACTCCCAAAATCAATCCCAACCTTCCATTTGTGGTCATAAACCTTGGGTTTAAATTTCATAGATTTTGCAGTCGTATAAAAATGACCTGCGACCTCACGGTTGTTTAAGAAATAATTCATTGGTGCCATGCTCTATGGTTATTTTAAAAATGGTAGGCATTATATTTGTGTATATGACACCGAGCGTTAGCGAGGTGTAAAATAGTAACAAATATAATGCCTACCCATGTTAAAAGAACCATAGGGCATGGCACCAATGAATTATTTCGTTTCGAATAGGACAATATATCATTTCTGCAATCAAAGCGAAACCCTATAAGGCGTCATTTATGGGCTGATGTTAACAAGGCAAGAAATGTCTTTAAACTAACAAAATTCAATCAAACTTACAGTTTTGTGAGATTTTAAAGCAAATACCAACGTTCCAGTTCCTGTACGTCTGATTTTCCGTTTTTGACTGTCGATCTGGTGTCGTTTGAATGTATGATGTTATACCTTGGATTGTGACGTCACACTTTTGACTGTCATACCATTTTGCATGACATTTATCGTTGTTGTGTTTTGTGCTTTGCTAAATAATCGCAAAGGGATAAATGTGAGAAACATTCAGTGAGATGGAAGAATATAACTTTGAAACTTTATTTGATCAACAAAATACAACAGTTCAATGATTTCATGTATGCTTCACGCTTCTCGTCAAAATCGCATTGTGCACATGTGTCAATAATAATTGTTCTATAAAGAACACGGTTGTGTTTCTAGAGTGAACGCGGCACGTAATATTAGAATAGATAGCAACTTTTGACCTATGGGTGTCTTAAAAACGACCTGCGACCTATCAATCTAAAAATAACGACCTCAGACTTCGCCCATGCTAAAAACAACCTTCCCTTAATTACATGTATTGAGTTGTTGTTTCATATAGTCTAAGAACTTTTATTTGTCATTAAACATAAAGATATAGTTTGTGACAAAGACATACAAATACATATAAAGCAAATTTGGAGACCATATGCAATATTATACGCATAAGTATTAGTAACAGACATTATAACATATCAAATGAATTATGAGACTTCTGCCCTCAGTTCTAATGACTGCTTTAAAAAGAAGCCAACCATTCTAATATGTTTATTATTTGTTGGGTTAAGCAAAAAGACCTGGGCCTGGCACCATAAAAGTTGAGAATATTCTTAAGTCTGAGAATTTTCTTAAATATGGGGATACTCGAATGTGATTGGCTGAGAATGGGAATTTGAGTAAAATTTTCTTTACTCAGCAAGAATAGTTCTTTATGGTGCCCAGGCCAGTTTTTCATCATCTGTCATGTTTATAAATTCTCTATTTTCAAGCTTAAGACTATTAAACAAAGTTTCCCTTATTTTACTATTAGTTTTACATTTTAAAATGAAATATGTTGATTTAAATTGGTTTTTGGTAGTATTCAATCTGTTACCAGAGATAGATGGCCAATTAAGACTACTGGTTTCCCTTTTTCAGGTTTTTTTCATTCTGTCATGATAATGAGATGGTTACCAGATTATTTATTAGACAGCACAATTGGTTCACAATGGAAAGTGTGGCTTTGTGGCATTTTTCTGTCAACTAACAGGATGGCCTTCATCGAATGAATCGTTGGCATGACTTTGAATTTCTATTTTAAAATTTTTGTGTAAAATATAAAATCACCACAATGTAACTTTGCTGTATATGTGTAAGTTTTGTTTCCAAATATGTGAACCAAGTTGATTTTAAAGACATATCTACTGGTTGTGTGCCAGTTCTCACCATTTTTTATGACAATTTCCTGTGTAAATTTACCTTCATTTTGGCAATATGTGGTTCACAAGCAGTACCGGTAATTGTTCTGAAATTTGGTGAAGTCATATTTTGACCAAAGTTTTGTCAAAAATTCTAATATGATGTCCTACATATTTACTCATATTATATTACCCAGTATATCCACTTTTACCACATGCTATCATTCGATACAAAATAATCTAATATAAAGCCCCGGTCAAAATGTAAATTATCTCAACTCTATATTGTTATGACATCTGTTTTCGTCCGTCATACATTTGTATGTTTTCGGAATAATTTTTTATTGACTTGTTACATTAACTTTTATAAACAAAGAATATGTTACAAAGTTCTGTCAAAAATGTTTTGAATAATTTAAATGACAAAAGAATTGCATTTAAATAAAACTGTGTGTTTTTGCTAAGTCATTTTTTAGTGGTTTTTCCCACGTCTGTAAAAAAAATCTTGATGGGTAATATAAATATGAAAAGTGTCATATGGTCATTTAACATCGGATTCACACTGATTATTGTTATTATTACTAGTCCTAATGCTAGATGGTGCATAATTCAAGTTCAAAAAATACTACCTAAAGTAATGGAAGCAGTACATATGTAAACGGCATCGATCATGATATACTTTAAAAACTGTATATATCTATAATATAACCTAATCCCTTTTGGAATTCTGTGTCCGGAGCTATTTTTTTGGCTTGGTCTCACTCAAGTCATAAAATTAGCTCCAGACAAAGAATCCCAAAATGGATTATTGTCTGGACACCTCAGTTCGTAGAAATGGATTTTTCAGAATTTGAATAACTTAATCAATATGAATTGTCTAGTCACTTTGGTGAAAGACACAATGAGCTAAGTCGTAACTGAAACAATTGAACTTACCTAATTTTTTAAATCATGTCTTCCACAGAAATCCGCCTATGGAATTTTCAATGTACAAGGGAGATACATTTGTTTGTAACTCTTCCTATGAGATTTTATTAAATTAAGTATAACAACCCTGTGATGCAAGAAATATGCACAAAGTGCATTAAAAATATTTAATATAACAGTTTTACAAATTTTTATTTTTTTTAAATATTCAAGTGCATTAATGTTTCTATTGGAAATTTCCCATTTAGAATCATTTGTGGGATATACAAACATTAAACATAACCTTTGCTTTATAAACAACTTTTTATGTTTTCTTGGATAAGGTTAATTAACCAATAAAAGATTGTCTAATAATTGTAACGTTTAGACTTTCAAAACGCGAAAAAATCATTTTATGAACTGAGGTGTCATGACAGTAAACATAACCAAAACTGGCAAAAGAGCTGAAAAGTTGAGGGTGTAATATAAAATATTGTCCTCCGTGAAACATTGTCCGTCAGACAAAATTTCATATAAAATATTGTCCATGGACACTATTTCGAAATGAAATACTGTCCAGGACACTATTTCTTTATGAAATAGTGTCCTTGGCCATGAAATTTTGTCACCTCCTTCTGGACAATATTTCACTATGAAATTCTGTCCATTACAATATTTCACTATGAAATAGTGTCTGCGGACAATATTTTATATGAAATTTTCTCCGACAGACAATATTTCATAGAGAATAATATGTTCAATATGAAATATTGTCCATGAAAATATTTCAAATTATTACAAAATTAAAAACAGTACACAAGCATGCAGATCTTTAAATCATACCTGAAATTATTTTGTAAAGCAAGTATTCTATATTTCAAATTAATATTTATTTGAACATAAGCTAGATTCAAATTTGCATAGATACTTTATGAATTGTTAATATATTAAGGAATTGTCTAATGTATGTTCCATTGTACTACATTATCCTGTATAAATATAAGTACTGTACTGACAATCTTAAATTTGAATGTACTAATAGTATTGTAACGAAAACTCAATTCTGTATTGAGAAGAAAGTCTTTGTGTTACTAGAAACGGGATCCGTGACGTTGTATCGCGTAGCTGTAAGGAAACACTAGCAAAGAATTGCAAGTTATACATGGTTTAATAGTTTATTTACAATATGGCCATCACAAAATATATATTTATAAATATACTCATGTTTTTACAGTAACTTATAGATGGTTACATGGGGGTTATCTGGGGGTATGTCTTTGTGTGGCAAAATGGAATGCTGTGATGTCAGCAAACACCTGTGGCATTTGAACCAAGGTACTCTGTTAGCAACCATATCTGCTGGTAACAGATTTTGTACCTTATATCAGGTCACCAACCACAAACTATGGTGAAGTCTTTACCATGCCACTTAACCAACCATATTTTATGGTGAAGTGCTAAATGGTAATTCTTTGACCACCACTAATAGTTCATAATGGTAACTATAATGGTTATTTACCATTAAAGGTGTTTATCCATTCTGGCATCTAAACAGCGTGCCTAACACCCCAGAATAACCCAGATTATGACCAAAACATTTCCTTATATACTGTCTAAACCAGGTAATTCATGTGACTGAACAGGTGTTAAGTTTCATGCCTGACTGCACTTTCTATAATTAATGATTAAATCAATACATGTACCTATGTGAAACATACAAACAAATAATAGTCAAATAGTTGAAATCTATGCTAGATTGACGAATCTTTTTGCGACGGCGTTTTGAAGGTACGCAACTAATTTGAATGTCCTTTTCCAATACTTCTATTTCATTTCCACAGTCATTTGCGGTGTCAGTAGGAAAAAACATTTCCTTCAGTGAAACAGCAAACAAGTCAAAGGAGCCTTCATTAATTGCAGGGCTCACCACACTTGAAAATAACAGGGAGACTCTGAGTCTCCCTCAGGGTAGCAACAGGGAGACTTCAGGGCATGACAGGGAGACTTCCAAGTCTACCAAGGAGGGGTGTGACTAAACATCGAGTTCGAGTTCAAGTTAAAGTTCGAGTTAGAGTTCGAGTTAGAGTTTGAGTCAAAGTTAAAGTTCGAGTTGAAGTTCGAGTTAGAGTTCGAGTTTTAATACGAGTTCGAGTTGTAGTTCGAGTGAACTCGAGATATTAATTTCTAATGTCATATATCGAGTTACATTTCGAGTTAGAGTTACGGTTCGAGTTAAAGTTCGAGTTGGGGAGCAATCATTTGATTTTTAGGGGGGAGGGGGGATGTAGGATAAAATTTGAAATAAAAAGGCAGGATCAGGATTTTGGGCAAAATAAAAGGAAATGATCACTTTAGGTGTGGAAAAAAATGCAGGACCTGTGTCGATCAGGAAATTTTTGGTTTACATGAAAATAAAAATTTAGGTCGTAAAAAGAAATCCAGGAACAAAATTTCGGCGAAACATATAGGCAGAATCAAACATTCGACCCTAGTCCCCCCCCCCCCCACCTTCCCTGATAAAAATCAAATGGTTGCTCCCTCAAGATAAAGGGACTTGTTCCTGGTATAAACT
Organism: Mytilisepta virgata; assembly: GCA_028015205.1. NCBI lineage: Eukaryota > Metazoa > Mollusca > Bivalvia > Mytilida > Mytilidae > Mytilisepta > Mytilisepta virgata. The sequence continues at coordinate 36,681,846 of CM051520.1, forward strand.
TTTTGTACAAATAGTGATGCCGATATTCAGTGACGAATTGAAGTTTTGTTCAACAAACATTTTATTCAAAGTTCACATGATAAAAATTTCTACGTGAGCCTTTAGAGTGCTAATAATTTCAGATTTTAAATTTTTTAATAAAATGTCAATGAGAATATAAGCGTTCTTTTATATCGGGTGTAGACCATCAGTCCTAGCAAAACAAACCAACCAGACTCTACCATACGAACACTGTATTTGACCCAATAGAGGTATAGGGGAGGGTTGATATCTCATACAACATGTTTAACCCACCGCACTTTTGTGCCTGTCCCAAGTCAGGAACCTCTAGCCAGTTCGGTGCATCTTTCGACACAATTTTGAAACTGGACACCCCTAATGATGATTTAGATGGATTTAGAGGAGGTGTTAAACGTGCATTCACATAGGGTCTTGTGTGAAACTAAGTTCAGTGCCGGTGGCCATCGTGGTCGCAGAGGTCGGAATTAACGGATACCGTTTTGGAAAGCCATTAAAGTAAAGTTTGGTTGATATTGACTTTGTAGTTTCTTAGGAAAAGATTTTGAACATTTCCTTCCCCCTTTTCTACAATTATCTCCGGCAACTATCTGGGTTGAAAGATGACCACCCAAAGAATATTCCACCAAAGTTTGGTTCCAATTGGCCGAGTAGTTTTAGAGGAGAAGATTTTTATATTAAAAAAACAAAAACTACAAAGCTAAAAATCGATAATTCATGGGCAATAACTCCAAGACGGGTAATCTGATTTCTACGAAAATTAAAACGCAAGTAGATCTAGTCCTCCTCATCGTTTGTATCTTGCCAGATTTTATCTAAAAGGCATTTCTTCTAATATAATTTTCAAAAACTACTGTCTGACCCATATACTGTATATTTAGTAACATAGGCCATGTGATTTGACTTGCGGCATCCTTTGACACTTTTTTCTACTAGGCACCCTAGAGTGTAAGATTTTTTCAAAAAATCTTTACGACGGCAGATGACGGACAAGAAGTGATGGCAAAAGCTCACATGGCCTTTATGATTTTTTGTTAACATGGTATGCAATCGGCTCATCTGACACAATCAGTAAACTATTCACATCTTTTATATTATTTTAAAGGATATAGTTTTGTATCGCAACTTTAAATCTCACAATTAAGTGTACGGATTACTTTAAGGAAGGTTTTAAAAACTTTTTTTAATTATACAGAATCCACATTTCGATTAAGGGAGGACGTCATATTTAAAGGGGGGGGGCTTGAAAAAATAAATACACGTAGTTCAGACATTGGGGGAGCAGGTTTCGTTTTCAGTTTGTGATTTTATGGAAATAATTAACATAATTAAATGGACAAGAGTAAAACTATATATATGTCTCTTCCACATTCGTTGGTGGGACATATGGAGAAAGAGAAAAGGAAAACGCGTGAGGAAACGAATTCGGAAACGTTTCATGTGCCCTGCATGGGGAGGCGGCCAATCTAGATTCATTGATACATATCCGGTGTCCAGATGATTAAACGGTGAAGAATAAAAATCAACGCACAATAAATAATCCCCCAAGGGGGGGGGGGGGGTGGGGGGGTGGTACTGTCCAAAATTTTCTGCACGTACGCAAGTACTATTTTTTGTGGTCAAATTTCTAGATTTTGCTATATGTTTTTGGGGTCCCAATAATTGCAGGTATATTTTGGGGTGCGTTCAAAAAGACGAAAATGTAGCGTTTTAACCTGTTTTATGGGGTAAAATGAAAGATTTTTCGGGGTCTGAAAAAATCAGAGATATCTTTATGAGGGTGTCAACAAATTTAGGTTTTTTTTGCGAGCCTATGTACAGGTAATTTTTTACCTACCTCCCCCTAAACTTAATCCGTAACTCGAATTTTAACTCGAAATGCAACTCGATAAATGAATTAGAAATCAATATCTCGAGTTAACTCGAAGATTAACTTGAACTCGAATTATAACACGAACGCTAACTCGAACTATAACTCGAACTCAACTCTAACTCGAACTGTAACTCGAACTCTAACACGAACTTTAACTCTTACTCGAACTCGAACTCGAACTCGATGTTTAGTCACACCCACCAAGGAGACTGTGTTTCCCCCCCCCCCCAATTCGTCGCCTGTCGAGTAAATACCTGTTATTTTGTGTCTTATAGTGTATACTATACATTCCTTTATTGTGTTTTATCCTGTATTGTTTGAGATTTTATCTACATTTACTCCATATCCTTCCATTTCAGTCATAATCTGAGATTTTGTCTCATGTGCATTTAATCAATATCCTTTGTCAGAGATTGTGAGTTTGTCTTATGTACATTTGCTCTACAACCATGATGATATTTTGTAATAAACTGATTAATTTATATTTGAAATGAATAAAACTCAATTTCTGATTTTCATATTTTATTTATTTGATATTTGAATCCAGCAGAACAGACATAATAAATATATGACTAAACATAGTTCTCACTAAGAATTTTTCATGCCCAAGTCCCAGGACTCATCACCACCTTTTTAACATACATTGCTGCATGATTTTGACCATGGTTGGCCTATTGTACTATTGTTAAAGTTTAATTAAAATCATGTGCTGCCTTAAAATACTGACGAATATAATTTGAAATAAAAAAATTTTAAAAAATGAAATTATGCAGTGGTGCTCCAAATTTGGAAGAAAATTTCTGTTACAGATATGAGCAAAAATATTTAATTGTACCTTTTGACACAACTTGTTTATTATTGCCATTTTATTTTTTAATATTTATTTATCTATAATCTTTACTTTTATTTTTTCTCAAACATATTCTTAAAATCCTCCCATTCACCTTAATAATCAATTCATGTCCGCTAAATTTATTTTTAAATAAGGTCTACATATTGTTACCGGTCGGTAAAAAACACCGTGACCAATGAAAAATCACGAGAATTCCGTTTGCCGTCATTTTCTAGCTTACTTTTTGTCGTTTCTTTCCCCCTTCCTCTTTGATCTCCAAGAAAACAAAAAATGGCGGCTCGAGATTTTTAATGAAAATAACGGTCTTCAGACGCAGCTGATTACGTACATTGTTCGGAGGCGCTTTACTTAAAAACACAGGGCTACTCATTTGTCGCTCTGGAGCCGATGACAGGGCAACATTGGCGAGCATTAGGCGACTTAATCGCCCAGTTTGGTGACCCCTGCATTGGTGACATAATTTTTGATTGGCCAGAAGGAAAATAAGCATCATCTTGTTCCTCTAAATTTATATCTGTATCCCTTTCCAAAACATCCAAAAAAGAAAGATATTCGAAAAGTGTTTTGTATTCCTTGCCATCCATGATGAGCAAAACTAGTTTTCTGTTTATACCTGTATCTATTTATTAATTTGTGCTGGGACTATTATACTAACGGGACTGGAAACTGGTCGGTCTGTTGAGATTTCATTGTCCCGATAGCGGATTATTGATTTTTTGTTTTGATTGACAGCTTATCGTGTCATGTGGTTAATTAGCCTTCGATACATGTAAACAATATTGATTTCGGCGAACATGTCAGCATGTTTATACCGTTAAAATAGGTGGATTTAAAATAAAAAATATAATTAAATGAACAAAAAATTAAAAATATATGAATTATTTTATTATTTTAACGAATTGAATATATATATGATTTCGAAAAAACATTGGCAAAGCATTTTCAGCTCCATTTATAAGAAAATCTACCCCTATTCAATATGCTTACTGTGGATTCATTTATTTTCGTGGATACCAATTTTCGTGGATAGAGGAAAAAGGGTATTTCGTGGGATACCTAAATTCGTGGATTGCTGGCTTAGACAAAAATATAAAAAGTTGTTGAAATACTTAAATTCGTGGCTTGGCACATCAGATATGAAAATACTGCCTGCGACAAAACGTGCCGATCAGACTTGATATTGTACAGTAAAGTACTGATTTAGAGCGCTCATTAAACAAGACTAACAAACAGATTCTTTAAATTTTTAACGGAACAATTAAAGCTTGTCATAAATTTAACAAGATTAACAAAATCCGTAATTATTTACTCATTAGGTTAAACAGGTGTAAAATATATATTAAATAAATTGCAAACACTTGTCACCATATACCTCGGGGCATATAAATACATATTTTTAATCCGATTACGATCAATAATTTCTGCTTTATTATCTTTTGACAAGATGTTTTTACTGTCATTTACGAGAAAATCTGTATTGTTTAGGTCTACTTAGGATTAAGATTTTTCTTGAATGTTTGAATAAAAAAAAAAACCGAAAGTGAATTCCGCGACAATTTACACAGTCAAAATCTTTTTAAAGAAAATTGTTTGAGCGTTTATATGTTAGCAAAGACAAAATTACATGAAACACTGTATCCCTTGTGGATATAGCTAACTCATCATATGTCAGAATTCAAGTACATGCTGTAAAAATGCAATTGTTCAAAACTCTGTGGTTTCAAACCAGTGCATTTAAACAAGAGTAAAAATATTATTTTTCGTTGGATATTTAAATTCGTGGTTTACTGGGACCCACGAAAACCACGAAAATTGGTATACAACGAATATTAATGAATCCACAGTATATACGGCAGCAATAGCTGTGAAAGGCCTAATTTGTTAGTTCTGATTGTGGAGCCTATTGTACATATTTTCACGAAGTCAAATGCTCATGCCACCCGAAGACCATTACTAAGCAACAAAAATCCTGATTTTACTACAAATATTGCACACGTAAATAGGAGTAGGCAATTTTATAGGAGCAGTATAATTTATTTGAGCCCTGCATGTGGTTTCCAGTTGTAATGAGAAGGAGATTTATATTCCCCTTTTCACTTTAAAAAGTGACAATAAAAATAGGTCAATCCAACCTGTAATCAATAGATATGATTTAACAACAAACAGAACTCGTGTATCTCTTTTCAATCAACAGTTATAAGAAATTTTGTAAATCATTTTTCCCACAGCATTCCCACGCTGTAATCATCCGGAAAAATTCCAACCTTTAAATGTCAGTTTTTCACATTTAAGGCGGGATTTGGTGATTAATAACAACTGTCAAAGATCGAGATACCTTTTATCATAATAGTAATCATGTTTACATAAAGGATTATCTTTTCAATTAACTATAAAAACAACTTATAGAAATTATTTGATCAAAGCACGCTGTCAAAACAATATGGCGTATCGTGAAGTCTCGCTCACGTTTTAACGACCGTGATGTTGAGTATAACTACACTGATTGGCGTAACAGTTTCCAGTCCCGTTAGTATAATAGTCCCAGATTTGTGTTTATTTGTTATTGTCAATCAAAGAAAACACTTTAATGATATATGTTGATAACCTCCCCTTCAAGAGACAAAATTTCATGACAATCTGTCTATGAAATATTGTCTTAATATATACAAAACATTACCTCCCTTTAACAGGACAAAATTTCATAGTATTCATCTGTGAAATATTGTCTATATACAGACAAAATTCCACAATGAAAATTTTTCCTTCTCTGGACATTTTTTCATAGATGAGGACAATATTTCATGATATCTATTGCGCTTATGTTGTCTGTACTACATTTTACCCACTTTAAATAAATTTTACTTGACTTGACTATGATACATAGTCATGAAATATAATTTGTCTTGGTGGACAATATTTTGCTTTACAAGGGGACCTTGATTGAATGACTGTTATTCATGACAACTTGAGATGAATCATCCTATATTCAAAAATAAACATACGCTCTTTGTTTTGGAAAACCCATCTGCATCAAAATGTCCAAGGCAGACTTTGTCTGCCGTCTTTTAATTGTGTCATCCCGATGATGTCTCGTCGGTAGATCTGCAGAAGCCATTCTCGTCTGCACTTCCTGCTTCTGAAAGGGAGATAACTCGACTTTTTTTTTTGGAGGCCCACCAAAGGTTTCTTGAAACGTACTTTTCCGTTTCTTTTTTCCTTTCTGTCATTTTTTATTCTATTGTATTTTTATTTACCTCGCTTATCTTACGAACAAAGTTAACCAACGAAATTTAATGTATAAAGAAACAATGTATTTATTTATTTAGACCAAATACAAATTATATGAAGAATATAAGAATTATATTCCTTTATCGATAAAAATCCATTTAATGTGTTCAATCGAATATTCTCTGGCCATCTTTTCTCAAATCAAATAATTAAAAACGTATTAAATGTTTTGTTCTTATCTTAATATAAAGACATTTATAATTACTTGACTACCGTGACTGTCTAATGTGATCATTTATACATGTAATTTTTTATTTATTTTTTTTTTTTTGTATTTAAAATATGTCATATTTATGTTATTACACTAATAATCATTTATCATTATTATTATTATTATTATTATTATTATTATTATTATTATTATTATTATTATTATTATTATTATCATCATCATCATCATCAAAAATATGTCATATTCATCTTGTTACAGTAAATATTCATACGTATACTAGAGGGACACATGCCGGGAGATTTAGTATTGTACCAAATATTGTTACACTCTTTAAATAAAACATTTATTATTATTATTATTATTCAGATATTAAAATGTAAGTTTTGATGTTCGATGTCTGTCAGGCTGTTTTCTCCCCCTCAAAACAAACCAGATGTCTATACGTATTTGGTTTTTGTTTTGTTTTTTTTTGTTTTTTTTTTTTATCAATATAAATCATTTGTTTTCTTGAATGCGAGAATTCACAAAATAACATTGTATGCCCCATTTCACCGCATTGATTTCTAGTTGTCGCATTTATTTATTTTTTTAAGTGAAAATTTTTGTCACAATTGCTTTCGAATCAAAACTTATGCACGATTAATTCTTGTCCCTGATCGCGATCGTTGATCTTTCGACATATCACTGATATTGACAAACGTCATAGACAACGTCTGGCGACGACGGAGCTTCGAAGCGCTGACAACATTAAAGGTGTTTTAAAAAACAGTTTTTTTCCAAGAAGGTAAAATAAGCTACAGTACACAATTCTCCAGTAAGGGGATAAAACGATTGAATCATTATTGCCTAGTAAGTATACTTTTTGTATTTAATTATTATTATTATTATTATTATTATTATTATATTATTAATCACCATATATACAAGAATTTGCAGAATCTATGTTACCTAAAGAATTGTTGCTGAAAGCCAAATAACTGCATGCATATATCAATCAATACTTTATATTTATGATGATCAACCTAGTCTGTCTAGCTTCAGAAAAGGCATTGCATTTAAGCTTAAGAAAAAACAAGTAAACGCCTTCGTCTTCCTTTTATTTCAATGTTAACGATCATTTTCCAAATTAAGTTGCTAAATGTCTTTCAAAATATTACATTAAATTTTAAATTTTAGCATTTGAAGAACAAAAGGAAAAACAGTGTTGCATCTAGATATATGTATATCTAACTGAACAATCTAGTAATCTCGAGTTTATTATTTGACCATTTACTACAGATTAAAGTCAGCATTACTACTGCAGTACTGGTATATACTGTGTCAGTATAATTTAACAAACGAATATGCTGTGTCATTTCAGAAACAATGCAGAGAAGTTTTGGTCAGAACGTAATAAGGTTCTTCCAGTCATCTGTGTTCTGTTGGAATACTAACTTACATGTAAGTTTTGGTTTTTATGTTGTCTTGTCTACTTCGGTTTGTTACTTTGTCCTTCATACATTATTTTCTTGTTGTTTTATATCTACGAATTTCATGCAATTAGGAGCAAAAAAATCTGAATGGGTTCATTATTTATTTTTCGGACATCAGATACGGTTCCAAAATATCGTTTGTCGTGCGGAAATTCGTGCCTACAGACCACTGGTACATTAGATTAATTATCTCAGAAATTCACTCTTCACTTCTAACTAAGACTAAGACTAAGATAGGTTTATTGCATAAAGCATTATAATGCTATGGTAATCAAAAGTTATAACAATACAAAGCAACATGACATATATAAGTAAATATCTATATATAGTAAGTAAGCTAATTAGCAAAGGAGAAAAAAGAACAGCAAATGTCTACTTAATATAGCAAATTACTGTAATATATAAGTTCTCCGTTTCCAACTATCATGCAGATATCGGACCAAATTATGAACCAATGAGCTTTTCTATCGGCAAATGAATACCAAAGCGACTAAACAGCAGGAAAAGTCGTTAAAATCGAAATCTAAGTGCAAGACAAACTCATGAGAATGGAACACAAGAAACAACTGCACGAAACGATGCTTTGCACGTAGAACTAAAAGAAAAAAAATTATGATAAATTAAATAAAATTAGAACAAGGCAGCTCGGAAACTTAAGCATTATAGAGCAAATGCGAACTTCAACTGACAACCCTGAGTAAAATCAGGTACTACAAAAGGTAATCATGTCCTGCTCTGTTAACGACACCCGTAAAATTGCCAGTGAGTTGTCAAGTCTGTTGAGGTTTCATATCCTGAAGAACGTGAAATTAATGTTTTCCTAAGACAAATATAGGATTTAAAATGATAATGAAAGTGATGCATAAGATAATCTTTCTATTTCCATCCAAAGATAATTTGAAACACTTGATAGGAATTGAATGGACATTTTTCTTTTTCTTTCATCGTGGTCTTTATAAAAATATCATCAATTGCAGAAAAATGAAAAAGTTAGAAACAGCAATTCTACGATGCTACAACTTATGATCAAATATACAACAGAGAGAAACGAAACAGAAGATTATACGCAAAAACAACAAAATGAAAAAGAGAAACAACAGTCATATACGGAAAACGCGCAAAAACAAACCTCAGGACAGAAAACAGGTAACACAAATCAAACGTAGATCCACTACAACAGTTGCATTTTTTCTCAAAATTATAAAGTATGGAAAGAGAAATATCAATCCTTAACGAAAGAAATTTCTTTATTTATTATCAATAATAAAGTTAGGCCACACCAAATTGATATTAAGTTCTTTGTATTTCGCCGCTCCAATTTTGAACCATGTAAATTTTAAGAAGAAAAGATAATTTTTGCCGCTTCATTTTGCAAAAATGATGAACAGTTGTCCAAATTCCTCATTTTTAAGAAATAAAAAATAAAATGTGTTTGCCCGCTCCTTAAATCTTGTAAATAATGGGATTTTTCCTATGTTTGCAATATTTTAGTTAAAAAATGTGTGCCGCATGTAAATTTGATCTTCGCCCGAAAAAGTTCTCAAGAAAAATAAAGTTTCGCTTGCCTGTACCTATTTTGCCGTCCAAAAATCCAAAGAAAAAACAATCAGTTTAGTGTGGCTTTAATGTAATTTACACGACACGCGTTCATAAGTCGATGCAAAAACGAGACCTCCAAATATTTATACATTGTGTACAATTGTAAAATCGCATACTCTAGGCATCATACTGTTACTATAAAAAGAATACTCGATTCCTTCCATGCACATGTGAGCTTTATAATTAGTTCAAAGTTTAACTTTAACTTTCCTATTGTTAATCTCCCTTTCTTAAGCGACAATATCCAGAGAAAATTGCCTACGTATGGCGCTACATTTCTCAGTTTATTGGATACCCGAGAGAGACTCTGAGATGATAGAGAGGGAGACAGTAGAGGGGAGAGAGATAGAGAATTAATGTTGACATAAAAGCGATTGAATCAGGGTTTTTATCAGATTGCTGTCATTACGACTGAAATTCATCGCTGTTCGTTACGGATGTATGAATGTTCATATATCAAAACTGACACAGGACTTGGTTGCATGTCGAAACACCGTGACGATGTTCTTCTGATTTTTGGAATCACCAGATTGACTCCAATGGACGTTTCTATTCTGGTTTAACCGAATTCTTGATTTTAATATCGTTTTGTTCACCATCTTCCCAAGTGAGGGATTTACAAGTTACGCTCCCCATAAAGTTCGCAATCTCTTTACTTTGGAAGGTTATTCTTGGACGTTTATCTTCCTGAGCATATCCATTTTTTGTGTGTGTTTCTTGTTTTGTTTTTTTCACCACACACATATTACAACAACAAACATTACACAGATTATTTATTTATAAATTTTGATCATATTTATCATATATATATACACGTTAATGGTTGTATATTTCATATTTCGAGGACCCTCAGGAAGATTAGTTTAGGCTAATGAGGCAATCCTCTTTAAATAAAGATTATTTATTTATTTATTTATTTATTTTATTTATATATAGATGAAAAACAGCGAAAAGACAAGGAAGAAGTCAAAAGAATAGTGTCTTTACGTTTGTTCCTGAAATGTTTAAGAAATAGCATAAAGACAAAGGAATCCAGAAATGTTTTATTTATGGAGTCATATAGATATTTTTGGAATTTCTTGTTCGGATCAGCTGCAGCGAAGGCTAGAATGGATAATGAAGAAGACGACTTTGACTTCGAAGAATTTGACTTTAATTTTCAGAATGATTTTTATTCTTTTAACTTTGACTTCGAGGAACTTTAATCTTTTCGAAGAATTTGACTTTACTTTTCAGAATGATTTTTATTCTTTTAACGTTGACTTCGAAAACCTTTAATCTTTTTGAAGAATTTGACTTGATGTTTTATGATATAATTTTTATAATGTGTTATTTTGTATTGATATATATACAATTAAATCATGCAATCATACTTGTATATGTATACAGTTTAATATTGTACCATTCTTGAAATCCATACAATGTAAAAACATGTGTTCACAGCATTAATGATTGCTCGAAGGCACATAACACACAACAAAAACAAAGCCTTACTGGGTTTCTTTTGCTCTGCATACAGAACTTCTCCAATATTTCCCAGACACCAAACAGCTTTTTATCGTACATTTATGCTGGTTTCAGCAGTTGGACGTCAGATCCAATTTTAATTATAAAACTGGGATTTTTTTTTTTGCACGAGATTATATTAATAAAATGGCTCTTTTAAATTTTGAATCATTATCTGCCAAAACCCTACTATATTTCGTTGCTGTAACCATTAAAAAATATGTTCATCGGGAAACACAAATATATCCTTTTGAACTTCTCAATAATAAGAGGGCATTTCATAAAATATTTCAATATCGTGGTTTAATTCAAAAACCTTAGGCCTTGAGCACAATTACTATTATATCTACTATATGTACACATCATCTACACAGGTGCTTGAGGACAGGACCCTGTCTTAAGCCTCTCATAGCCCCCCTCCCCCCCCCCCCACCCCAATCCCTCATTAGCATAAATATCTGTTTTCTAATATTTACCATTTATTACTAATATACCATATCTTTACTCATAATACACATGTTTACTATCAATGTGCCATAGTCGGATGGCACAGTCATAGTAAACATGTGCAAGAAATTTCAATCTAATTCATTTAACCTAGATGATTTGTTCAAAAACCTTCAGTGCGAGAAACCCCATCTCAAGTTCACAAAATCAGTTCTTGGTGTTCACAAAAAGAGTGTAAATTTTGCTGTGTTAACTGAACTGGGGAGATTTCCCTTACATTTTGACATTGTCAAGTCACTTGTTCAATATTGGTATAGGTTTGAAAATCTTCCAACAAAGTTTGGTCTGCTGAAAGATGCATATTTATGCAGTCAGAATCTTTATAATAACAATAAACCGTCTTGGTTCTACTTTGTTTCCAAACTGATGGAATATCTTGGTATCAAGGAGGAATATAAAGACTTTGGACAATATAAATTTTTTTAACATATCAAATAAATTCATACAGTACCTCAACAACTGGTATGTAAACAAAGACAATCTTGTTGATGGAAAATTATCCACTTTTCTAAAGTTTAAGCAAAATTTTGGCTTTGAAAATTACCTCTCTTTAGTAAAAAATGTCGATACTAGAAGATCCCTTTGTAGATTAAGAATATCCGCTCACAGATTAAAAATCGAAGTTGGTCGTTATACAAATATACCAAGAAGTGAGAGAATTTGTAATAATTGCTCTTCTGGATCTATAGAAGATGAGACACATTTCCTTATTTCATGTGATAAATATAAGGATGATAGAAATATACTTTTTGATTTTGTTGGTAATACTGTTCCAAATTTTTCAACACTTGACAATGTACAAAAACTAATATTTTTATTAAGCAATGAGGATAGTCAGGCCCTGAATGCCACTGGTAAATTTATTAAAAACAATCTAGGTTAACTTGTATTATTATTATTATCTTTTATTTTAAAAAAATCATATTAATGCTATATGATATATTGATGTTTATGTTGTATGACTGTAATTGTACCTATCAATCATTCTCCTTTCCTTTATATATGTTACCCTCATGCTGCCCCTGTGGGCCCTTGATTGGAATAAAATATGTTGTAGTTGGAGTTGTGTATTATGAGTAAATATATGGTATATCAGTATCCTTATGATACAAATAAATGGTAAAAATTAGAAAACGGATATTTATGCTAATGGGGGGGGGGGTGTATGTGGGGGCCCAAGACAGGGTCATGTCACTAAATTTAGTTAAAAGTCATTGAAGTTTGAGATTTTATACCAGTTAGATATGTGTTGTCCGTATTTATAGATGTTTAAATAAAAACAAGCTGTTTTTTCAAGCTTGTAGTAAATCAAGTTTGACTCTTATCTGAAAGGATCAGTTTCTATTATTTCGATGACTACTTTTCATGTTCAAACTCCGTTGTATGGCTTTTCGATCATTCTGGCATTTAATTTTCTGCACATATTGTTTCAATAATTTACATGCATTCGCATTGGAAAATCATCAACGAGTTTTTAAAATTCACGTCTTTCCTGAGTTGAGTGCAGCGGAACGACGGGAAAGACGATGAATTTTTAAAAACGAGTTGAAGATTTCCAGTTCTTCACTTTTGTGTGAAAGAGGATAAGTAAATACTCAATTTTTAGGTTTCCTGTACCTAGGTAAATTCATTGAGCACAGTCGACAAAATGAAATAAGTTCGCCAAAAGGTATGACAAAAGAATTCTGATCGGACGTCACAACAGTGGAGCTGTATGGATCCATACACGTGCAACGATCTTCCATGGGTCATCTCCCACTAAAAACAGCCATTTACGGAAGAAAACTTTTCTCCACGTTTTCGATAGCATTTCACGGTTAACCTTTGGACAGCTTTCGACCCTGGACTAATAAACACATTTTTCGCCCTCCCGACTTGCAGACAGCTTTTCGACTGTAACTTCCACTGTACATTTTGGTTTTTTTTTTCTTCCTCTATAAAACTGAATTAATTGTTAACTGTGTACGCATCCCTAAATACTGAAAGTTATAGATTTTAATAAACAATAATAAAGTAAATAATAAAATGTTATATTTTTATAAAACTGTTATATATACACAATATAATGTATTCAGGCAATGTAGTATTAGTATTATAGCAGTGAAACTGGTTAAATAATTTTTAAAATTTCTTCAACAGTCACGCACTTTTGAGATAATACCATTTTCAATTATGCGACTAGATTTCAAATCAATCGTGGATCTGTATGTCAAGATTAAAATAATTTATCTTTTGGAGGAGTATATGCATTTTTTTCTTCACTGCTAATACATTAATGTTTTAAGAGCTGTACGGTCTTAATCCCGGAAGCAACAAATGTGTTCAATCTTCCTGCTTACTTTATTAAGATAACATGATCTAAAATCGTATTCAAAAAATATTTTGCATAATAAAATGTTCATGATTAATATCATCGAAATATTAAATGAAAAAGTATTGATCTTATTATTTTGTTTTGCTCTTAACTACACTAAGATAATGCGAGAAGCAATAACTGTTTACGTATATATCGTCATTTGCTAGTTTTCAACCACATTTTAGTAGCAAAGCAAGATACACCACGAGGTATCGTTGATAAGAATGGTCCTTGGAGTTAGAAAATAATATCAACATAGGTTCTGCTTAATATTTTAGAATATTCGCTGTTAAACTGGTAGAACTCTTCTGAATTTCCAAGCTGAGTATTAATTGGTATAAAAAAATGCAGAATTAAGGAAACGCGTACAATCACTCGTCTCCTATTTTGTCTAATCCAAACTGTACATTGTCATAAATACTCATTTTAGATGATGACGTTTGTTGAAATGTCATAGGTCGTCGTTCTGACGGATAAACCAGTGGTTGAGGTTCTGGAATATCATCATCACGTGATAAATTACGCCAAGAAGACTGCCCTGAACTTCCATGGCTTGAATATGACATCATAGGCGTGGTGTCAAATGTATTGTCATAATCTTCGTTGTACGACGATTTGTAGCCTGTTGGCCTTTGAAATTGTGACGTAGTTTTAATCGGATGATGGATCATTTGATCTCGCTGAGTAAGTGTACTGTAAGGAGTAGGTTGTGACTGTTGCATAGAGTATCCGCTCTGTGCTGTTTTGGGATAATCATAATTGGCATATCCATTTTGTATATTGTACTTCGGATTTGGATATCCATACGGAGGCGGGGCTGGTTTACTGGTTTGGTATTCCAAGGGAATGATTCTATCTTTAGGTTGATACCCTGGATGTGTAACCATGGTTACATGCTTTTTAGGATAGGTTGCACTATTCTTGCCGTTTTTCAAGCTCGAAGGTGATGGCGGTGGTTTTTTGTCAATAACTGCATACGTCGGAATGAAATCTGGCTGATCACACTTTTCATGCAAGTCTGCAGCAATACCATCCTGCAATAGTAACAAATGTGACAATTTTTCCATCTAAAAAAAATGTCAACGCTAAAATTATGTAAAATTGAAACTGACAACTTTACCAAAGAGTTTTAATGTCCTTAAAATTAAAAAAGGCTTTTCACTACTTCTGTTGTGTGTATGTGTCTTTCTGACCTAGAATAAAGGTGGATTATTGAGGACTGTAAGCATATGTTTGTCCCTACCTACATGTATTTGTGCTCCGCCCAAGCCAGAGCTCTGTATTTTCATTGACCGCCTCTAAATACTGTCATACGTTTTTTGTTTGGAACTGTGTGTTACTTTGGGTCTTATGATTACTTTAGTTGTTTTTTTTTGCCACATTTTTTCCGGGGGAGTAACAGAGTGTTTGTCTTGTGGTAGGGCCGTCATTCCTTGTTCAACCTCTAAATGTAGCCAGTCTTCGCCCATTCTACTCAAAAATAAAGGAGGCGATAAAAAAAAGAAATAAAAACAAAAATTAATGATACTTATATTAACGGTAGATTTTCGGATAAATTTCAGAGATCAATGATTATTAATAGAAACAGGTACATACAAAACTATACCTAGACCACAACGATTATGTAATACCTGCTTTAAGATGAGGGAAATTCTTACTTGACTGCCAAAAAATAAAGATTTTAGAATTACCCTTTTTAATAACATAAAAGATCAATTTAATGACCAAATTTTCTCTCTAATTCCGTCAGATAAAATAATAATATTACTCAACCATGAAAAACAGCTTTTTACCCTTTTACAATAGTGATTAGCATTGGAAAGTTGAGGCCCATGTTGGTCAAGGTTCATTGCATCATAAATCTATATTTGTTCTTTTTAATATGTGTCATTGTACATCCATTCTATTTTTGGAACTTAAAAATCGTCTTTTGTCAGTTTTATACACCGAAAACAAGATTGCTGTTTACTCGAACTTGAATACTTTATGAACTTGCAATAAATTTGTTGTATACTCACAAATGTCTGTGTTTCTTGATCTCTCAGTCTCAATACAAAACACGAATGGAGACACAATGCCAAGCTTATCAGCAACAGAATAAGTCCTAATGCCAGCAATATTCCACCAGGGATTGTAAGTGCTCTGAAAGAAACAACTCCTACTGTTTATTTTTGATAAAGCATTTGTTGAATTATTTGGTATCCCCGTCAAAAGTCCGCAGTGTAAGGGTCGCAAATCATACCTAATATGCTTTTCCAAGGATGTTATTTTGAAAAAAATGGACCGACTTTTTTTCTCTCCGTATAATGCTTCTTGGCTGTAAAGACAAACTGAGGTAAAAAAGCGGGCTGAATATTTAATATCAAATGTTACTCGAACAACATTGGTGTGGGTGATGACAAAGGATATTTTAATATGTGCCCAGAAAGAATGTGTATATGTCCCCCCCCCCCCACTTCTCCATTGTAAATGTAATCAAATGGTCACTAACTCCCCCCTCCCACTCCCCGAATTATTTTAAAGCAGCCATTCACATTGTTAATTTGTATCAAATATCAGATTGCTAACATTTTTTATGTTTTATATATAAAAATTCTCAATGCTTTCTTACAGATTATGCACGTTTTTTATATGCTTTATAATAATTTTATGACAATTTATATCAGATTTCTATAACACCTTTTAACACGCAATTATTTGTTATCATTATTGAAAAATACATTAATAAAACACGTGGTTGTCATGGAACTGTGCAAGATAAGTAAAAAATGTATACGGCTACTTAAAGTCATCATTGGCAAAGATACAAGTGCTGTATCATCAGTATATATAATATAGAGAATTATCAGATGTAAATTATTTCTGTAGGCTTTCATGCATTCTTTTTCTCGGATTTCTTTTTATGTGGTTACAACATGTACAATATACAAGATCTAATGATTACCAATATAATCTCGTTTACTTTATGTTGTTGAAATTTAAGCACTTTTTGAAACTTTTATTGCATTTCTGATGAAACAAAGTCTTTTAAAATGCGTAAATAATTGTAGTACTTAGTAATTGGTCAATTTTTACAGTCCATTAACTTCTCTTGTTATAAAAGAATATATATTAGACACTAAATTTTGACCCTAGAAGACTGTTTCGTGCCAAAAACTACGAAATGAGAAACTGAAAGGGAGAAAAACGTAAAGTGATTGGATATATCAAAGTGTTTTTGGACTTATTAATTTTAGTTGATTAATCGTGTAAACATGTACACATTCTGAAATTGTCACATACTTATGAATCCAACAAAACAAATGATAAAATAAGGCAGCATCTAAGTCAATATTTGTTTAACAATGCTACAGTATCCGACATGTATATGTGCTAGGTTTACGATAAAACGAGCACATGTTTACCCCGATTTAGCCCTAGGTCAGACAGCGGCCACCTTGTTTGTAATCGAACTACATTGGCTTTATAGACCTGACGGCCATGATAGACCAAGAAAAGGTTTAGTTATCCGCGTATAACCGTTTTAACTTCGGCACTGTCTGACTCTTTGTGATTTCTGCTCTTGGATGTTGTTAAAATGTTTCGTTTTGATTGTATCCATCATTGTATCGAAGACTGGAAATGAAATTTTGTTAAGTTCCTATCGCTTAAAACTACATTGACCGAGACTTAACCTGACAATTCTCTTCTTATACCATTTCGAGGGCCAAAAAAGGGGTGCGTGTTATACATAAATGCGTTTAATACAAACCAAAAGCGATAATCACATTACACTATCTGGTTTGGTCCACATGCACCTGAAGAATGTATTTTGTGTTCACACACCAATCCAAACTGAAATTAATATACATGTATAATCCGCGGATGCTGTCTCGATTTGTACCAGACAGTTTAAACTACAAAGCCAGAAGATGAAACAAGCAGAGACACCTGAAGCAATAAGACATAATAAGCTTGCATGATTTACCTGTCAGATAACACATATGACAGATGTTCTGACAATGTAACAAGTTGTTTATTTACTTGTTTAGTAGGTTATGTACACAACTGGACATATTCCAACACCTTTGTTTCTGTTTAAAGAAGTCGATAACATTTGTGTAATGAGGAAAAGTAGCAAAATGCACAATACCAATCGTTGGTGATATCGGGTCAAATCAGAATCATATCGAAATAGTTAATACATGTAATTGTTTCATTGATCTGATATTATTTCTGTTTCATCCGAAGTCAGAGATTCTCCTGGTTGAAAACGACCCTTTTTCATATTGGAATGGGACCAGGCATCATGTCAAAAATATTTATACAACTATAATAGACTGGCACAAAGAATGACTGGTGCAGTATGTCATTTCTCAAAAAAAAAACTTTTGGCATCAGTAAAAGCACGGCTAATTACATGGTTTATGGAGAAACGGGAGATATCCTCTACAAATCCAAATTAAGTTAAAGATCTTGGGATTTTGGAAAAGATTGGTTGAAAATCCGGCCAAGTTGTCTGAAATATTGTATAGGTTACTGTACAAATTACATGGTACGCAGAGCTTTCATTTTAAATGGATTGAATTTGTTAAAAAAAATGTTTATAGAGACTGGCCTTATGTTCATTTGGGATGGACAACACTCTCTACTAGAGGCCCCATGAAACAAAAAGTCTTTGACAATTTTATACAGAACTGGTATGGTTGTATGTCACACTCCAGTGAAAAAAAGGGGGTATATCTACAGCTTGGGTTAGAAAAATTTTTAATTGACTTATGCAACATTCAGGTATTAAATAACTTCAACCATTAGAACAAATTATTTGAATTTAGTCACATTGTCGGTCATTTCCATTCAGTCATTTTATTATGTAATTTCCTCTTGAAGCACTTAAATGTGTCATATGAGTGTTTGCTAATAAAACTTTGAGTCATGTGAGTCATAAAAGATTATTTAAAAAAAAAACAACATTCATTACTCTCGGTAATAATGTTCGGCATAACTCCGTTTCCCTTTATGCAAGATCTGTTATAATACAAATAGTAAAGTTACACGTGTTTCACGTGCATACTGCACCAATCTATTAATTATAAACAAGAAAAACATAATATAAATAACGGTTGCATCTGTGTCGGGCGTTGATCGGAATTCACGTAGAAAAATGTCATTAATCTTCTTTGGAATCAAAGACTTGCCACAGAGTTACCTATACTTAGAATAAATACTGTACTGCTGGTGTTCTCTTTTGTGTAGGAAAGTTAGGATCTTATGGTGTAAAACGTGTGCATGTACTTTACAAGCTTTAAGATTTTCATCCGAGGTCACTAGGATGGAAAGAATGATATAAAAAGAAATTCTAAGAAATGTATAAAACGTTCTCGTCACTCAAAATTAAAATGTCAGGCCAATTTGTTTTTAAGTTTTAGTCATAAGAACTGTTTTGTAACATTTTTTTTTACATTACAGACATTTCTGCTGCCCATTATAATGTTTGTTGGTTAACTTCTTAAACATTACTAATTATATAAGTTCATTTGGCATTATATTGAAAAAATGGGGAAAAAATAAAATGAACAATTATTTCAATCCGATTGTTAATTAAACTTCATGTAATAATGCTGTAAATTAATTGGTCAAGAGCAATTATATTTTTTCGAGAATTTTGAATTTTTCGAAGATTTTCTATCCATTCATTGAATTAGCCACACGAGTTTCCCTCCTGTTGTGGTATTCGGGAAAATACTAAGGTAGAGGCGAATTCAATTGTTGGGGAAATTCCATTTTTTTTTCTAAAAATAAAAAGATGAAGTGTCTCTAAAGCTACTTGATGCATAATGTTGTGTCTCTTCGTCCTTGAATATACAGTGGAATCAAAAATTCTGGAGAGTGGTATTTGCAGAAAATCCTGTTCTCATACCGGATTGTGTCACTTAAGATATTCAGTGGAATTATAGAAACCTTGCAGTTGAGTCGTATTTGCTCTACGGCTCGTGACATTTTCTGCAGTCTCTCAACCGCTCGCCAGCTAGTATATGTCTATAAAACTCACGAACTCAAATGAACGCTTAAGGGAATACGATACAGTACGATTCCTCTACTGATTTTTTGCTGAATTTTTTCCATTGGTAATTTTTTATACACATTTGGAAAAATACCATAATGACTTATTTTGGTATATCTAAGCAAAAATACCTTTTATTTTTTTTCATTTTCTCAGACATTCACAAAGTCTCGGGTCTCTTGTAATAATTTTCCCAAATATGTCAACATAGACATTGTTCTCTGACAAAATAAATTGTTTCAAATATTGATATTGTAATTAGGGATTCTATGCAAATTTTGACTCGTTAAAGCAAAATGCAGCGGGGTTAAACATGTTTTGTTAGATCTCAATATTATACTTCAGAACACAAAATTTTGTACATATTGTAAATCATTAAGCATGTCGGATGTTACGCTTGGGGTATGTAACAAAAAAGACACTAATTTTTATCAAAGTTTATCCCTGCGGACCGATAGTATCTTATCACATACATGAAGGGGTAATAAATTTTATTCTAATGAAGAAATCAATCATTTCGGTACGACCCCCAACAGAGAAAGCCTTAATTAACATACCGATAATTTGTCACGGACTAATGTTAAATTTTGCATTAGAATAAACTGAATGGAGGGGAGTCTCATTAGATAAATGGGAAGTATTGATTTGATTAGTTTTTATTGTTGGACATTGGTAAAAGATTTGACAATATTATTATACACATTATCCACACACACACTTACAAAATATGCCCTCACAGGGATCACATAATACTATCATAACCAGTTCCTGAGACTCACAACTGTTACTAAGTTGTGAAAATTTTCATTATCTGGTGTTACACCGCTGACCTTTACGGTTATTTTTATTGTTTTAGTTTGATACCGATATTGTCAGGATCTGCTGGACCAGTATGGATCCAACCAGGTTTTTTTTTTTTTTTTTTTTTTTTTTGGGGGGGGGGGGGGCGGGTAGAGACTTGAAGGATAGATGATACCTGCCTAAAAACTCTATGGAGAGAGATAAATGCCTTAAACAACATTATCTGTAATGAATAGATAATAAGTATTTTTTAAAATACTTAGAACAATTCTAAGAAGAGATAACTGGTGAAAAAAAATACTAGTTACAAAAAGTATATTGAACAGAGAAATTTTGATCGAGTATATCACATATACATATACCTGCAATGCGTTCATATTTTTAAAAACTTTTTCAAGGAACATAAATTAACGTGTACATGCATGTACAATGACTTCCAGTCTTACCAATTCTACATTTTAACTTTTATCATTGCAATCTTGAAATTTTGACATAAATTTTGCGTTCTCCTGCAAGATTTTACAGATGAAGTACATGTATTTTTCGTAGTAATGAATAGAAAAAATAAAACTTTTAGAAAAACAGAATTTGAGAATCCCTCCGTTATCACCAGCTCGGTTGCACACAGATTCTATAACTGAGTTATAGAATCTGTGTGCAACCGAGCTGAGTTATAGAATCTGTGTGCAACCGAGCTGGTGATAACGGAGGGATTTTTACTGTACAAAGTTTGAAATATTTGAATCAGTTGGATCTGATCTGGAACGTATTTATTATGTCCACAATCGATTGTCTTCGGAATTTCTGATGGGAAATGTATATATGGCTCAACGTTCATACCCATATTGAAATTATTAACATAAACTACCTTGTGGAGATATCTGAAACGGCACAATCACACCTCATGATAAATTACGAAAAAATACGAAAACTAACCTCCTCGTCGAGAAAAAATAATTAAAAAAAAAAATCAACAGGACAATATAATCATAATCACAGATACATAAGCACATAAAAAATAAATAAAATGAGGTCAAGCAACATTTTTCATAGATGTGTAATTATTTTCGATACATATCAAATGTTTATCTAATATTATACGTGTACATCGATGTAAATGTTTTCTCTAACTGCCGCGTTGTCTCATAGAACGCTCACAATTCAGAGATCTTCTATTCCATTTTTCCACCTTAATTTACACGACCGAAAGTGGGACAGTGGGTTCAAGTATGGCAGCAATGATTAAAATTATGTACCTAGCTGGAAATCTTTAAAAACGAATAATAAGCGAGACTGTTGCTAGCTGTATACATAACAAGGAATTTAAATCCAAAATTCCTAAAGATTGTTTGGGGTTATACAAAGCATTACATTGTACCTAGGTTTACTAAAATATATACGTACCCTCCTAGCGCCAGAAGTATCACTCCAATTAATACAAGAATACTTCCAATTGAAATACAAGATAACACTAGTCTGGGGGACAATAGCCATCCATGGAAGCTGGATATGCGTTCGTACTCCTCTCCTGGAACCGGCATAATTCCAGATTACAAAATTAAATATTCTCTGCAGATGCCATATTTGAATCGAGTGCGAAAAATAAATCCATAAAGTTAATAACCAAGTCCTTTATTTACCTAATCTTTATCCAGTCCATAGTGTGTCTATTTTTCACTGTCGATATAAAATGTTTAAATAGTTATTGGACATTCTTAACCATACACGAACTATTAATATCAAGCTGGTTATAGATAAAAAGATTTTATACTAAATCTTAGGACATCACAAATGGGCGGCAATTTTATGTACACGACTATTCACTGGTTTGCTATGCGATAAAATGAAGAAAAGAGTGTAATGATATCTTGCAGTTTGAATGACTTTCCCAATAATATCGTTACCAAGGCAACATATTTTTGTGTACAAGACAGGATCGTGAAAACGATTTTGCATGCAGAGAGAACAATATTGCCATTACAGATAATCGTGTTAATTAAAAAAGGATGCTATGTCACTACAAGAATGATTTGAACATGTAAATTAAAATAACAATTAAAATCTTGAAAAGTGGGTTTAAATTTATATATCTATGATTCATTCAAACTATGATATGTATGATATAAATTATTTCCTTAAAATTTATTCTTTGCCAAAACGTATTCAATTTTCGCATTGTTTTCGGCATTGGTTTTAAAACTTTCCTGTTCAAGTATTGCAAGGTCAGGGTACAAAAATATAAAATATACTATAAGACCATACGACCTGAGATTATAATTATACCTAGGGTTTGGTTTCGGTTTATGACGCCCACTTATCTCTCCAATTCATAATAATTGGTTATGGTTAAATTTTTATAAATATGCTGATTAATTTCAAAATTTGGGGAATAGGATTCGATGAAACAGTTTCCGTTTAAAATGTGTATATTATACCGTTTAGATACACACATTTATACTTATTATAATTGAATTATCTGTTTCGAACGAAAATCGGTTATATATGAAAGAGATTGAAATTAGATTAAAGTGATTTTGCGGCATATAATTAACTAGAATTGAACACACACATTAAGGAAATAATATTACACCTAATTCATGTAATAAAATGAGGACTTATTTTTCCGCGCGAATATTATATTTACGTGCGGCACAGTTTTTTTTTCATAAAATTTACTAAGTCCGAAAATCGGTGCGTCGAAATCCAAAGAACTCAAAATCAACTTGGTGTGGCCTTATACTCATTAATAAACTTAATTTTTAACTCGTTTTATCCGTTTGATCTACAAATTTTCATCTCCAGGGTTAAGATTGTAAATAATATAGGCACATATTTTTTATGCATTAAATATTGTCCCCTTTATCATGTTAAAACTTCATAAAAACATGTTCACGACCGAAAATACCAAAATCAATGAAGTTAATTAAAAAATTAGAAAAGAAACGAAAAAGTCTCAAACGACCTACTCTAATATTCGGCAATATCCTATAAAATTACAAAATGTTTTAAACTTACTAGATGATCAATTAAAATGCGGTGTAAAAATTATAAAAATACCAGAATTTGTAAACTTACAGGATTTTACACTCATTGAAGTTGTGATGATCTGAAATGCACTTCATCCATTGAAGATTAATTTCAGTGGGCAAGGCTCATTCATTTTGCGGAACCGAATGAAAGGTTGAATAAAAGAATGTCCGGACATCAACGACAAAAAAAACTGTCATATCTACTCATATTTCAATTAGCCTGACCACTCTTTTATCAACAGGAATGTCAGGATCATTGACAAAAAACATTCCTAACGCTAAAGCTAGGTACATAATAAATACTGGACCACTGGAGGTTGGAACTTCATTGCGGTATGGTTGCAACAGCATTATAAAATATGCATGTATGTTTTTTGTCCAACCATAATGTCTTTAGTTCTGCAAATGTCGAACCTATCACATCTCATCCAACTTGCAAATGCCATTCTTCTGTACAGGAACAAAGCCATCAGTAATTATCGTATTCTCACTAAAATTTACCTTATTCAAAATATATGTTTATATAGATTCACTAACTTGCTTAAATATAAAATCAGTACGTTTGTACTAAATGTTGGGAAACCTATATGGATTATTTAGGTTTCGGTTAATGAACTAGAGTGTCATTCACTGACGCCTGCAACTACAGCCTTCATGTCATAACCTTGGCCACATCTTGCACCAGAAAAGATCTAACATTTATAGTTCTGACATATTTGAAAGAACAGTAGGCGGCACCTACAACTTATACCTGAACTAAACTAACTAAAGTAACTTGATATCAATTACAAAAGAATATTTCGCGATATCCAAATTGATGGCTTGTACTGCTAATAACAACCACTTGATTGTTCAAATTCCTGTTCCTCTCCGCCATTCAATGATAGCTCTTATGGTCATGTAACAGTATAATTACAGGTGAAATAAACGTTTTTGGTAATGCTTAGCATCAAAATACTGATGCGTGAGGTTGAGGATTATGTAAGATAATGGACGAAAACAGAAGATGAAACACTTTCAAATTCACGAATCATTCTTGTTCGTATTTAGAACCTCTGTGAACTCTAAAGCAATTAACATTTTTGGTGATTTCCAGTTAGGGAAAACATTCTCCTACTTTCATGACAATCATAGAAATGAAAGGATATGGCGGAAATGTCAGTGAGCCAATAACGATGAAATCTATCCAAAAATAAATAAACTAGCTGTATAGTACAGCCTTCCCTGTGACACCGGGCATGTGCCTATACAATGTACAACAAGCTATTGGTTGCCAATATTAACAAAATGTGAATACAATTAGACAAAACTACATAAACAACACTAAGAAACGTATAACTACTGACAAGGGCTGTTCTGCCTTTGGATACTCGGCACATAAAAAATGTGGCGGTGTAAAAACCAATTAAATGAGTACTCAACCATTCCCCCACTTTTGGCAGTGGAGGCACATATAAACAAAAACATGACAGACGGTAAAATCAGTAAAGAATTAAAGCTAAGTTCAACTTAATCAGTGTGGCACTTGAAAAGAAAAGACAAACAATTAAACAAGACCTAAAACTTCCGATTAGCGAGTGCTTGCTGTTTATTTTTTTAACAACTAAAACCAATGCTTATGGACTAAACAAGGTATTGAAAGCAATTCCTATCTGGTTTTATCTTTATATACATTTTTAAAATTCCCATATTGATTCTGACTAGAAATATTCTGAGGCTGTTAACACGCTCGGATTTTTAGTCGGCAATATTCTATAGTATTTGTGTAGTTTCATGAGTTTTTAGGATCAGCAGATTATCTATAGAAACAAGCTGTGTGTCACTCTTGACTGACCTGTTTTTATTGTCGCATGACACTAAGGTTATACATCATATCTAGAACTTGAAACTAAACAACACATCCACGTCTGTTTCATATCAAAATAGACTTGTACAAGATCATTTTCATTTTGATTAGTTTCTTCTGTTACCTATTTTAACATCGGACTTGGACATCTTTTAAACTGAGTTTAACTGTGTGTATCGCTGTGTGTTTGTTTATTCCACATTCGCTAGAGGTATAGGGGGGAGGTTGAGATCTCATGATCACAAAACATGTTTAACCCCGCCGCATTTTTGCGCCTGTCCCAAGTCAGGAACCTCTAGCCTTTGTTAGTCTTGTGTGTTTTTTTTATTTTGGTTCATTTGTATGTTTCGGAGTTTAGTGTGCAGTATATTTTGCTGAACTTGTATGCATTATTGTTTAGGGACCAGCTGACGCCTGCCTCCGGGTGTGGGATTCTCCCGCTTCGTTGAAGACCCATTGGTAGCCTTGAGCTGTTTTATGCTCTTTGGTCGGTTTGTTGTCTCCTTGACAATTCGCCGTTTCCATTCTTACATTCTATGGACAAAAGTTGGAGACCGAAATCCATTAATACATGGCAAATTTACTGAATTTAACTTTCCAGCTGTGAACTTCCATTTCCTTAGTAGTGACATAACAAAATCTCCACCATATGTTGCTTATATTTCAAGTTCATTTGCTAAGTTATGGTCGTCATCAAAGCTGATTGGCCTATACGAAATGTCTATCTCACATATCTTCTGTTGGTTTTAAAGTCACATCTCACTGGACTTGACACTTTACCGGGGTTTCCTCACTTGCATTGTAACGGGCGTCAAAAACGAAGCCGGACAAGCATTCCCTTCCAGAGCAACCTATATCTATCCTCGTTTTGTGGGAGTTGCGAGTGCTTTAATTTGTTCTTGTGCTATTTTTTTTGTTCTTTTTGATTTGCTAAGTGTTCTTTCAATTAATCTTTTTGTTTAATCTTATGTAGTACTGGTTTCCTGAGTGTTCTCACAAAATCGCCTAATCTTAGGATATAAAATGAATTGGTAAGTATATATTATCTGCATTTTGACAGCTAGATATCGTAAAATATCATCCCATGAGCCAGAATATGAAGTTTGGGACGAGTGAGCGTAGCGAACGAGACCCAAATCTTCATATTCTGTCGAGCGGAATGATATTTAACGATATCTAGCCGTCAAAATGCAGATAATATTTTTATCATCTTAATTACTTATCTGAAACGTAAATATTTGTAAACTTTCTAAATTCTCCCAAACTATCGCGGGAAAAGTATGGATTCTTCATCGCAACGACAACAAGTTTCCGTTACACACGTACGTTGTTTACCATACCAATAAGTATATATATGTCCTGAATGTTCATGTAAAATATCTTATAAACGATATAAATACATACATTGGGGTGTATTTTCATTTTTTTTTTAAAAAACAAAATCAGTCTGGAAATCATTGTTCATGATTTTCCGGGAAACTAAAGCACACGCTTTCATACTTGCAACCTCGTGACGTCATAGTCCGACTCCATTCGCGAAACAACTTCTGACTAAAATATGCGCAACATAAAATAATCACTCAACTTTAACCAAGGAGACGACATATTTAAACATCATTTAGTTGTATTAGTACTAATTCAGGCGAAAATGTGGATATAAAAATATAAAGCGTACGTTTAATAAATTTTTTTAATCGCAAATAATGAAATGCAATGGAAAGAGCGGAAAGAAGTCCCAGCAGACATTATCAGCATCGAGGAAAGACACATTTTGTTGATGTCACTTTTATAAATTTTTTCATCATTCATTTTAATAAAACGCCATATTATAAAAAAATTACCACCATATCTTGATATATTTATTAATATTTTGCAATTTTGAAAGTTATTTAATAAGTTCTAAGCTGCCAAACGTTGGGAGAATTGTTGATAATGCCTGCTGACTGTTGATAACTCCTGCTCAGCACACGCGCTTCTTGATACGAATTTTACGGAGCTGCTCAACAAGCTGATAGAATCGCAGGGAAGGATGATAAATGACGTTACACACAGTCTTAAGATTGATTCTGGTTTCCTGAGTGTTCTCACATATTCGCCTAATCTTAGGATATAAAATTAATTGGTAAATGACGTTACACACAGTCTTAGGATTGATTCCGTATTTTTGTTGTCGGTATTTTTGATAATCAGCCTTCCGCTAAAGCCTACTAGGATATAAAATTCTTTGATGTCAATTTTGAAGCACAAGACTTGCACATTTCGTCGATTTACGACTCGTCAAATTTGCTCAAGCTAGGCCTAAAATTTTGAAAACCAAAACAACAATCCAAAATGTTGAAGAGCAAATTCAAAATTGCCAAAATGACCAAAAGGGGGTAAAGCCAAAACCGTCTAAGGATAGGGCCATGCACGAGGGAGATATACTCATTAGTTTTCATTAATTTTACCATTTTGTAACAGTTAATTGTATGTGAGGCAAAAGGTTGGCAAACAATAAAAATGGGTTTTATTTTAAGCATAATTCAGTAAGTCCTTTTCAAGAACTAAAGAATTCACAAAACCACCACAGGTATTATGAAAAGTATAATATTTAGAATGCTTAGTGTTACATGTAACATACAATTAACTAGCTAAAAGTACTAAATGTTATCACCGTGAAGACTAAGAGATAAGTCATTTGATTTTTAGGAGGGAGCAGATCTCCGGTCATGAAATTCTTCTTCTGCTGTATGTCAAAGGTTTAGCCAAATGTTTTATTAAAATATTGAGATAAACCAGAATACTGCAAACAGGAAAGGACAACAGCGACACACAAACTATTCCATCTAAATAATAGAATAGAGCACAAAACAGAAACACAGCAAAGAGTCAGGACAGTCTGACACGGTACAGACACTGGATACTGGTCGTATGGGTACCAAAACCCTCCCGCCTTATCTATCCTAAAATTGGTTGAACGGTATGGAATTTAGTTAGCAGTGTCAAAATGTGCTCGTTTTAACTGTAAAAGTTTAAACTAACTAAAGCTCTCCCATGTGCTGATCGTATACTGTCCCTTTATTTAACAAAATAGTCAGAAACACTTCCTAAAATTGTTCGATGGTATCTCGTCATTGGGTTCATGTTCCAATAGAAATCGGAAGTATTCGTGAGATACCAGTTTGGGTTTTAAATCTTTAAGCATTTTTTTTACAGAATTACATATTTTGTAACTCCAGGGTTTCTTTGTGCTATTGGAAAGCCGTTTGCATTCAGTATTCACAATATTACAATAGATATAAGTATGGGAAAACCCTTTCATAATAAGTGTTTTTGTAGAAGCCAGGTATTTTGCTGAACCATGAAATAGATGTTGATTGCTAATACATATAACTCTTCGGAAGCATTAAGCAAAGTAAGTGTTAAATCTGTGACTTTGTATATTAGAAGTTTATTAGTCAGATTGGTATCATGATTTCGTTCTTTAAAATCTTGTAACTTAGAGTAAATATGTGTAAAACATACAAGCTGTGATATGTACACATCATGTACGATGGTGCCATGGGCACTTTTCCGCGGAGAAAGAGGAATTTACAGGTATTGGAAAATTAAATTCGTCAGTCTTATCATGATATATTGTAGTTACTGTATATATCTTGCCATTTGCGATATTTCTGGTAAGATCTAAAAAGGACAGCATACATTCCTAGTGTTAGCTTTGGTCAACTGTATATTTAGAAACTCGGGGTTATTAACAATAAATTATACATGGTCAAGATACCTAGTGAAATTTATCATGATCTTGAATCATTAGTTCACCTTTAAGCAGACTTTTCATGAAAGAATAGTCGTAATGATATAAAAAATGTATCGACAAAAAGAAGACCACAGTTTGTACCCATAAGAATCCCAAATGGCCTTCCGATAAACAGCATTGCCAACACGAATAAAAATGATATCCAGCAAAAAGTTTAAGGACTTGGTCAGGTCATAGCTAGTCCAACAACTGTCAATTCAAATTCATTTATATACTTTTATGACTGAAAAATAAGTCCAGTTAATCAGCGCACTCGACTTGGCGAGGAAGGGCAATGTGGGAAAATCATAACTATCCACGGTAGTAAAACACTTACTTTTTATCAGTGTCCTTCATTGCGCCCCTCCCCCAATGCCTTTTCCAATATATGTATACTGCTGTTCAATTTTAGGAAATATTCAATGGTGCCCCTTCAATCTGAAGTCAACCTTTTTCAAATACCCTCTCTCCCCTAAAAATGATCGGCCTTATTAAGTCTTAATTTAGCAAAATAATTTTTAATGTTGCAAGCAGTAAACAATTATTTGGTATACGAAAAAGGAAAATATCAGTTGATATATCTGTTGAATATTTAAGCCAAAAAGAATAATGCAATTAAAATTAAATCCAATTAAGCTTTAAAACATGTGTGCATTTGTTTACATATTTTCACGGATGTAGGCGATAGTTCCCAGATCGGTCGCTCAAATAAGTTTTGATATATATATATTGCATATTTTGGGATAATTTCGATGAAAAATGCACCCATCACATAATGGTAGTAACAGATATTATTGTATAGTATAAATGGCAAATTTTTTATTCATATGAAACTCTGTAATGTTTGCTTTCTGACCTTTCTCTGATCTTAAAACGAACCATTCATGCCCATGCATGTTCGATATATCTGAGTTTGAGATTTATCAAATATTTAAATCTTGGTATTAGTCTTATAACTTTTATGGAAAAAGTGTGTATAAACACTGCTGTTTGATTTGAAAAATACACAACTTGAAATGAGTTTAAGAATGTAAGTTAAACCTCTAAAGACTAACGCTAAGGGCACCACATGTACAGTAATTACCTGATGTTTACTTATTTTGTTTATTACAGCTAAAAGTACAATAAATTGTGAAAAACAAATGTGCAGGGAAGCACATTTGAGTGGATCTTAAACACGGCATTATGATACAGTAAATAATATATATGAAACAGGTGAAACCTGGAAATTGAGCCTAGAATAGGTTTTTATTACTTTTCAATAACAATTCTTGTTATTTAGTGAACATTTCAGAATTTCGGGAAAATGTGATACTTAATTTCTGCATGCATCTGAATTATTTATTATTTTGTCAGATGTTGTTCCAAGTGGTTTATTCCATATTTAATTTTGTTTTGATTACATTTTGATTGTTTAAAAAGTTGTAAGTCCATAAATGATTTATTTTGTTCAAGATACTCCTATTTATGTATAAACACATTAGAAGCAATGGCTTAATTTGAATGAGATTTCGCATGGTGGCAGCGAATGCCAGACAACTCGCCACACACCAACTGCCCCAACTTAGAAAATATTAGTTCCAAACTCGCTCCAACTGTAAAAATAATCATCACCAACTCGCCCCAACCAGTGAATATATTAGTTACAAACTCGCCCCAACTTTGAAAGTAATGATTTTAAACTAGCTCCAACGGTGAATATCATATTTACCAACTCGGCCCAACTGGTGAAAATATTCATTACAACTGATTGAAATAGTATAGTGTCATTATCATTGTAACGGGGCTTCCCTCGTGTACGATTGATGTTATAGAACCGTAATAGGTTTATAACCACCCTCCATTAGCTGCGCTAGTGGAGTACTCCTTTAGCTCAGTTGGTAGAGCGGTGGACTACTGAACCAAAGGTTCCGGGTTCGATCCCCGGTTGGTGCGGTTGGTAATTTTGGGAGACAAATCATGCTCTACTGTTACATTGGCGCCCAACTAAAAAACCCACGGATGTCAAAAAGGGCTAGTTGGCAAATGGGTTGAAGTTGGATATCGTCATCGTACGATGATGACTCTTGAGGTGGGGGAAGTGTAACGGGGCTTCCCTCGTGTACGATTGATGTTATAGAACCATAATAGGTTTATAACCACCCTCCATTAGCTGCGCTAGTGGAGTACTCCTTTAGCTCAGTTGGTAGAGCGGTGGACTACTGAACAAAAGGTTCCGGGTTCGATCCCCGGTTGGTGCGGTTGGTAATTTTGGGAGACAAATCATGCTCTACTGTTACATCATAAATAAAAAATCTGAATGTACTTTATAATCTTTTATTTATCATCATCATTATTATCAACATAAAACAACAAATGCAACAATCAAAAACAAATGGACACATGAGCACTAAATCATATTATATCATATAATTACAGGAGAAACTAATAAGTAAAGTCTGATGAACACAAAAAATATTTACAGGTCAACGTCTAAGATGGGACCATTCACACGAGCACACTGGTTCAGGAGGGTCGTTGTTATCACATTTCTGGAATACTGATCCCACAAGTTAAAAAGAATCGAATGGTTGGTGTGGACCATTCACCCGAACACACTGGATCAGGAGGGTCGTTGTTGTTATCACATTTCTGGAATACTTATCCCACAAGTTAAAAAGAATTGAATGGTTGGTGTGGACAAGCTTACGCTGGTAACACGTCAGCTTGCACTTGGACACCATCTCCTCTACAGCGGCAACAGCTTTGCTTCTTCATGCATAATAGGTATAAGCTCATAGAACGGTGACTTCTCGTCTCTTGCTTTCTTGTTGAGTCTTCTGTACCACACTTCCACATCGTTGTTTGTACGCGTTGGCTGTTGGAAGACACACTAAGTGGCTATCTGGTAAAAGGAGTTGTTGATCCAGGTCTTGCAAACGTATTTCACAGACTTCTTCAGTGTGTCGTTGTGAATGGTCTCTGTCAGTTTGTTGAAGGCTGGCTCTATGTGTGTGGCAGGCAAAAAAGGAAGGGCCATATGCATGATGTTACGACAGAACTTGAAAACATCACCACGTCTGTTGAAGTGGGGCGATTTGTCCTGTACCAGTGGCAGCCATGTTGTTGAAACTTTTTTGAAGGCTCAGTACCTCGGATTTGTGTTTATTTTTTTGAGACCTCTACTTTAAAGAGTGAGCTTCTCTTGCTTAACACCAGAAACAGTGGCCATATTGTTTAAGCTTTTTAGGTATCAAAGTAATTCACACCACTGTCATAATTTTCTCTGATATCTGTGTACTAAAGATATGTAAATTTATAAATGCTTTTTAGGTATCAAAGTAATTCACACCACTGTCATAATTTTCTCTGATATCTGTGTACTAAAGATATGTAAATTTATAAATGTTCCATGAGAAGAAACTGTAGAATTTTGAAAATTCCATTTTGGACTAATATAAGATGAAAATAAATGTACAAAATAGTCCATTTTAAACAAATTTTTAATAATAGATCAATAGATTTAATCAGTTATGGAATCTTCAAGTTATAATGAAGTAACACTTTTTGTGAAGCCACAGGCACCTGGGGAATTGATTTAGTATTTTACATCCCCCTTTTTTCCATTGGGGGGATGTAACATATTAAATCCATTCCCCAGATTCCTGTGGTGAAGCATGAACCGTCCAACCTTATTGAACTCACTTATTATGGCCAGATGTAATGACAAGGGTGAACATATTTTTTAAATGGAATCTTTCCTAGAAACACCTTTGCTAAAACTTTATTTAAGTAAAAGTATAAAGCTCATATATTTTGTTCAAAATTTCCAGGACTTGCCTGGAAATTTTTCAAGAAAAACACAGCCATGGACATTTTAAGGTACTGTTTATATTTCAGCAATCACCCATAGTAAAGCAGCTGCAGTCATGCCCGGACAAAATCAACTCTTATTCAACTTGAATGCTCAACCACAACCATACCAGTCAGCCTTTCAGGTTCATAGACCTAGACCAATAATATTGGACAAAGGAGGACCTATTGCACCACAATTTCAGGTAAATTTTCATACGCTTTGGCCAGAATCTGTGCAGTAATTATATATGTCAATGTCGAAAAATCAATTTTTCAGTATATGTTGGGGGTGGCAACGAGTACTCGAGTACTTGCTCGGAAGACCGAATACTCGAGTACAATTTTACTACTCGGATAATCGTTTGCCTATTAAAAATCTTGAGACATTTCCCCTCACTTTAGTTCCCATTTAAATATCCCCTTTGTAATACTAATTAATATCTATTAACAACGTAAATACAGTTCACCTCAAATCTAATGTCTTACATTTAAATTCAGTATTTTAAAAATGCCTCCACCGAAATCAGCCGTATGGACTTATTTCAAAAGATCATTGAATGGAAATACTGTAAACTTTGTGATACGCAGTTAACATATTGTGGTGGTACAATCATATTAGGCTTAAACATCCAGCTGAGAGCCCTGCAGAATCTCCATCGAAACAATCTTCACTTCACAGTTTCATAAATTCGCATAGAAAAATCTATTCTTCCACAAAAGAAAAAATCACAACAGCGATAGCGATAGCCAAAATGGTCATAAAGGATTACTTGCCATTAAGTTTTGTTGAAGGTGATGGAGATATTTGTAACGGTGTTTGTACACGGATCAACACTTTCATGGATCAATAACTCACAAGCCATAAACTTACCGTTGATTGTTAATCAAGAGTTCTTTGTAAATGTGATTGGTATGAGATGCTCATTTAATGTAATAAATGTTTATTTGAAACTTTATTATTCTTTTATTTATAATTAAATATCGTTTTGTTCAATTAATTTGAAGTCCAATATTTTGTTGACAATAATATGTATGTCTTTCGTTAAGATGTCAAGCGATCTCATCATATTATAATTTGGTTTATGAAACCTGTGAAAGGTAATAACAAAAATACCGCATCCCAACAAAAATCAGTACTTTTCACCAGACGTTAAAGATTTATCCGAGTACTCGAGTACTCGCGAGTATCATGACCGAGTACTTGAGTATTAAATTTCAGACCTTTTGACATCCCTAGTATATGTCTTTGTCAACAGGCCAGCTATGAATATTCTTTGTTTCCTTTCAGAACTTACATCAGCCATACCTAAATGAAAGTTCACACTCAGTAACTGGTGGAATGAATTTCTCATCATTGTCAGAAGATCGTTTGTCTCTGGCTGTCAAGCTAGCGCAGAGAGACATCAGGAAAAAGAGAGAACAGGGACACATTTCTAGTCAGCGAAGTTGCTCCCCATCACCTAAAGGAAAGACTAGAGTCATATATGGAAAAAAGTATTGGGACAAACAACAGGCAGCTACAAATAGGTCACGGCAACAAAAAATGAAAGAACATGATAGAAATCGTAACCCAAAAGATGCTAGAACTCAAACACCTCCAAGAATCCCTCATTCTAAAGTATTTCCTGGTTAGTACAATGTACCTTGTCTTCATTTGTTTAAGTAGTTGTATGTTTTTTAAAAACAAATTTATGTTTATCAAGAAGTATTAAATGGATCGAGTAATTTTGTGACTCATCCTGAACTATCTAATTGAATTTAATGAAAATGTGCATGAAACAAAATAATTTGGTTCAACAACATGAGTGTGAGATTCATGTTTTTGTTTACCATAATAACCCTAATTATTTCACAGCCTAATTTTTATGCACTTTTGAAAAAAATTCCAGAAAACTTGATAACTCTTATTTTTCGACACTTTCAAAATTGTCAAAGTTACGATCGTTTTTGTCAGGTGGTGACGGCCGGCTATTTTAACTTCTTAGGTAAATTAATTACTTTCAGTCCTTATCAATGTTTATTTTGTCTTTCTAAACCATTTAAACCATCTATCTTAATAAATTTGATTGAAACAAAATGATTCTTAAGTAAATTTTGTAGAATTTTTTCTACCTGGAAGTTTACTGTTGAAAAGAAGTCTGAAACATATTTGGAAAGGAATTGCATATTCCGGTTTCTCAGAAGAATAAATTCGAAATATTTATATGAAATGAATAATTTTTTGAGGAAACAAATCCACTTATTAGACATTTAAAAGTAATAAAGGGTATTACAGTATTTTTACTAAAGATTTGCATCCAATAATATACTGAACCGCAAAAGAAACGTCGCACAAAATGACATGTTCACATACATTTATTTCAAAGCGACATTTATATATTTTAAATTAATTTTTACAAAATTTAATGAATGATTTACAGTCTTTTGGTTACAATGTTCACAAAAACGTCACAATTGTCGCAACGTCACATGTTTTCAATGCTGTGCTCCCACGTCCGTTAATAACGTGTATGTCCTCCACCGGCACCAATTACTGCGGCACATCTTCGGTACATGGAGTTGATGAGCCGATTAATAAACGCCATCGGAATACGTGCCCATACTCTCTGAAACGCTTGTGAAAGTTCAGCTGCAGTTGTCGGACTTGGCTGCTCATTATTCAACCGTCTTTGAACTTCGTCCCATAAATGTTCAATAGGGTTTAAATCTGGACTCAAAGCCGGCCAATCCATAACATTAATGTTATTCTGCTGTAGGAAGTCTCTTGTGGCTCTTGCGGTATGCGCACGTGCATTGTCCTGTTGGAAAGTCTTGTTTTGATGACGTGCGAAATGGGGCTGAACATGGGGTGTCAAGACTTGGTCGATGTAACGGGCAGCTGTTACGCCATTTCCTCTGCCTGGGCCAAGGTTCTGAAAGATGACTGGACCAAGTTTAACGTTAAGGCCGATTCCACCCCATACCATGATGCTAGGTCCTCCCCACGCGTCTGTTTCCAGAATGCAGCTGTCTTCGTAACGTTCCCCGCGTCTTCTCCACACTCTGGTTCTGCCATCGGCTGTTGAAATGCAGTAACGGCTTTCGTCAGAGAAGATGATGTGACGCCATTTCGATTTCGCCAATTCTGTCGCTGAGTGGCCCACTGAAGACGAGCTTGACGGTGTCGAGGAGTAAGAAGAGGTCCTCTTGCTGGACGGCGACATCTCATGTTTCTAGCAGCTAATCGCCGACGAATCGTATCATCACTTATGGGTCGTCCATGTGTTCCAACAGTGTTTCTGGCAGTTTCGGCAGCTGGGGTGAACCGATTCATCAAATGGTGACGAACAATGCCTCTATTCTGTCTAGGGGTAGTGACTCCGTGGACGGTCATTTGTGCTGTTTGTTGCATTGTACCGTGTCCGTAGACGTTCAATTGTTCGAACAGCACAGTTGAAGTCGTTGGCAATAACTCTGGCAGATTGCCCAGCATCCAATCGACCAATGGCCTGTTCTCTCTGTTGTGGAGTCAGACGTAGCATAGCTTCTGTGTCAACACTGATACTAACACTCTTTAATTTTCTCCGGCCTTTTATACCCATAAAGGAGCATGAATTTCACGAACATTTAAGATTTAAGAAAAATTACCGCCAAGTGTGTCCCACGAGCGGTTTTAGGTACGGTCGCTCTACGATATCAACTGAAAATTATTCAACCGAAAATTTAATTCACAGGTAATTTAATCTTACCTGGTGATGTAATCGTAATACTGATTATATAAAAATCATTAATTAATATTTATTTTGAATTTTGCTAACATTTTGAAAAAGCGACGTTTCTTTTGCGGTTCAGTATATTATAAGGAAAAGGTACATTTTTATTCTAAATTGGCAGGAGGGCATAATAGTTTAAGCTCCCTTATATTCTTCAAATGAATTTACATGTATAATAATGCTGGGTTTATGTGATCGTTCAGTGCATTTGTAATCGTTTTTAAGTTGAATTCCTGCAGATAATTCCCAAATTTGATTTATTCATTAAATATCTTAGATTCATCAGATTTCATGGTTGTATGAAAATTAAATTAGAATTTGGATCTTGGTAGCCAACTTGGCCTCTGACATTCTAAATCTAAACCCCAAAGATAAATGTACATGTAAGGACCCAGACATTGAACAAAATTTAATTCAGAACTTTTACCAGAAATAAAAACATTGGCAAATCATGAGTGAAAACATGAAGTTAAGTATCTACCCAACACCTGTACCCATTTCACAAAAAAATATTTAGAACAACAAAACTCAGAATCACAAAATCTGACACATATGAAAATAAACTAATTCACACTAAAAGTGACTCAAACTGTAGGTAGAAAACTTTGAATTGAACATGTGATGTATTTATTTTTATTTCAGTAACCACAGACTCACCACCAGCAAGGGACACTGACTTTAAACTTTTTCCTGTTAAAAGATCTGTTCCCTGTGATCAGCCTGCAAAAGAGATAGAAAGATTACAAAGAGAAATGGAAGGATATTTACAACAAATTCAGGTTATTGAACAGAGAGTTTTAAAAGGTAATTTAAACTTGAGATGCTGTTATATTTTAAGTATGTTTATAGACAAATATAATAATGTACGTTTTTGGGGAGGGGAGGGTGTAAGATTTAAATTATTTTCAGTATCACAAAACATGTCAATTGAGATTGTCAGAGATGATTTTATCAGTACATGTAAAAAAAAAAAACAAAAATGTATAGAACATATATTTACATGTATGTTTTTTGATTGACAGATTATTTGTACACAAAATAAAAGTCAAAATGTTGATAGGTTTAAAATTTGGGTCTGTATTATTCTGAAATTATATACATTGTATTTGTCAAAATGTTTTCATTTAAAAATCAAACTTTATATTTTACAGACCATAATGCAGAATTTCTTCAGCCATCGAAAAGTCGAAAGAAAGACGGATATTTACCCCAAGAGGAGGATGATGTAAGGAAAAAATTGAGGTCAGAAGAACATGCGACTCGTGCAGCAAGACAAATCTATGTCCTTCGACAACAAGTCAGACAAATACAACAAGAATTAACAAAGACTGGTTCTGATAAAACTAAACATACTAGAAAGGTAGTAGTATAGAGGGGCCCCACAATTTTATTTTTTACCAAAACATAATTCTGGATTGGTAGGATTGCTGTTAAAAATAATATTTTTGTTTCTAAAGCTTGTACATATAATATAAACTTTATATTTTCAAAACAATGTAGATATTGTGAAACACCTATTATTTGTGGATTTTATTGACAAAGCAAAGAATTTAAAAAACCGAATGAAATATGATCTTCAGTAACTTTTGTTAAGGAGAAATATCAGGGTTGTTAAAAAGAATACAAAATCCTCGTTTGACCTTTAGTAATTTGTACATTCAGAGAGGTGAGGGAGTGTGAATCACCATGTTCTATCTGGAAAAAAAATTGTTTTTATTGTATCATGATGAAGCCTTATGAAAAAGTAAACCCTGAATTTCTACAGGTTTACGGCACATACAATTAAACTGGATACATGTTTTTTCCAGAAATATATTGCATATTAATGTTGAAGTAAATCTGTTACAGAGTCAGGCTATGGCAAGGCTAGCTGCAGCTCACAGGTATGCAGTTAGAACTATCCAGGCATTTGTTACCAATCTTCCAAATACAGATTTACAGAGCGGGCTCCCGTCCTCTTACCATGAGTTAGCTCTGTTGATTCGCCAGATGTCGCTACTGAGTACTCAGATGAGCACTGATGGAAAATCTTCAGTTCAAGATGACCTTGTCAAAATGTTGGATCGAGTCGATGTAAGATATTAAGATTTAAAACATGTTGTAGTTATTTGTGAAATATATACACTGGTACATATATAGGAAAAGTGAATTTTTATACGACCGCAAAAATTTGTGGTCTTATTATGGAATAAGCCTGTCGTCATCGGCGTCCGTAGAGTTAGGTTTCCGCTCCTTTACTTTTGTTCTATTGAACATATCCTTATAATACTTTACCACAGTGGTCTCCCCATAATTATGAAATACAGGTTGAGATTGAATCTGGCTCCTCCTGTTTTTTTAAATTACTGCTAAACCATTGACAAGTGAAATGTGTTGTAGAAAATTTTAAAGTTTGTCTGTCATATCTGATATTGGTATTTTTTGTCAGTACACCTTTTAGTGTACCAGAGATTTCAGTAGAAGGAAAAATGAAATAATCATCCTTTTGACATAGCTGTAAACACTATGAAAGTAAACTGTTGACTGTGTCAGATAAAAATTGTCCTGAAATAATTCTGATATGAACATGCAGTGTAATTGAATAACATTTTGACATGTTGCCTATTGTTTTAATGTCTGTCAGAGTTATAATATGTTTTCTCTGAAAGCAGCAAAATAACAAATTTCATGTTGGAAAGAGAGTTTTATATCATCACTTTTGTATGGAAAGTAGGAACAGATTAAAAATCCTAGAATGCCAAAGTTATTTACGTTTTTCATTCTCTGAGGGTTATTCCGGAAAAAAATGTATGGGGGGGTTGGAAGGCACTTTATATAAAATTGTATGGGTGGTCGGGGGTCTGGAAAAAAATTCTGAAGGAAGCATAAGGAAATTTTATTTTAAATTGTATGGGTAGTGGGTGCTGAAAAAAATGCCTTCCAACCCCCCCATACCATTTTTTCTGGAATAGCCCTGAGTAGAATATTAGAACTTACAAAGTGCCATATTTATTTTTCATTTAACTTTCATATATAATATTAAATTGCAACAAATGCTTGGATGATCAAAAAGACAACAAATGGCTATTGTATGTGACAAACCTTCAGTTGAAGATTTCTGTTAAGTTTAAAAAAGTATGAAAGAAATTGCTTTATCTTTAAAAACTTGGATGAGATGACAACCTAGGAACCAAGGTGTCTTGTTATAGTATTTAGCACAAGGACTACAAGGTCAAAGGTTCCTGGTTCAATTCTGGATGACAATTTCAGGGATCAACACCATTTGTGGGATGGTCTTAATTTAAGATGCTAGTCAATGGATGGGGACAATAAATGACTGTCCTATGATAAGAGAGAACAACACCCTTAGCATGCTTAAGACTCCTCTGTAGATGTAGGCTAAAATGTCGCTACAGGGGCCTTTAACACCTGCCAAGTGGAGAGGAATTAGTATAAGTTGGTACAACTTGTTTCCCAATGCATATTGAATAAATAATTTTAAAATAATGTGGCCTCGTTGGGGTGTTTTAGCAGTTACCGGTAAACATTTAAAAAAATCACTGGTTGAAAATAATTTATCCATACAGGAATTAAACAAAGCTTGGTGTGCTGAAGTCCCAAAGGCACCAGATGTGGAAACAGTACAAGGTGATGATGCCATGACTCGGAGACGAAAATCTCCTGTTTCCCGAACACAACCACAACCTGCATTTAAACCAGTACCTAAGAGAGGAAAAGAGAATAAACCTATCAAAGGTCTGTTGTATAGAAATAAATGTCTGCTGTTATCTTGAAGATTAGTTATGCATTGTGGTTCCATATTTTTATATAAAATAAAAAAATTGACATGGATATTTGCATAATGGACAAAATTTGGATTGCTTGTTACTGGATATTTTATTCCATTATTATACTCTGCTTTTAACAATATTGGTTAGAAACTAATTTTACTGTAATAAATTTGAGATAATAGGTTTTATATATGTTTTCTAGCTTTTCAAGTTCACTGATTTCTTTGTGTCTAGGTATTGAGACATATTAAATTTAATATATGAAAATTTATAATGAGGATTTAGATTTTAATTACACCTTATATACGAATGCTGTAATCTGATTGGTTCATTAGAGGGGTATTTTTCACAAATATTATGCATTACAAACGATTTCAGAGGCAGAAGGGTATTTGCCAAAATGTATTTGCAATTTTTACCCTCTGCCGTGGTATTTGCGAAAAATTCTCTTATCTGACTGGACACAATTTCTACATCATCACTGCGTTTTAGTATAAGCGTTTATAGATGGAAACATTTTATTTTGACATTCGGTGTAATTAAACAGATACATCATGCTCGGGAGGGGTATTTTGGAAAATACCAGTCTCAAGATAAAATTTCCCTTGCCTATTGGGCCTGGCAAATTTCACATCTCTCGACTGAAATTTTTCGCAAATACCCCTCTCAAGCATGATGTATCTGTATATTATTTTACCTGGAAGTTTAATTTCTATTAATATCTAGTGAAAAAAAAAGTCAAACAATGTTTGAAAGTGGTCATGAATATTATAAGGATTACTACGGTTCACACATATGGTGTGATATTTAATTATGAACCAAATAATAATTTAGAAATAATTTTTCTATTATTGAGAAATGCTCAATTGGCTAATTTATATTTTAGGGGTTTTGAAGAAGCCAGCAGCAAAGAAAGTTCCTGCACAAAAACAACAGCAAGG
Organism: Mytilisepta virgata; assembly: GCA_028015205.1. Lineage (NCBI taxonomy): Eukaryota > Metazoa > Mollusca > Bivalvia > Mytilida > Mytilidae > Mytilisepta > Mytilisepta virgata. The sequence goes on from CM051520.1 coordinate 36,723,281, forward strand.
TAAGAGTAGGAAAAAGAACTTGATACTTGGAATTATATAGATACTGTATATAATGTCTGACACTCAAAGTTGACTTTCTTGTAGTCAAGGAGAATATAAGTCTGCAGTCATGTGTATGACAGATAATACATGTATAACATTTATAAAACTTGAATAACATACGTTTTTGTAATTTTGTATTAATAAATGGCATTTTTGAGGGAAAAACTAAATCAAGTGCTGCTAAATCCTCATTTTATCAATTAGTTACATGTATGTAATGGAGGATAAACATATGATTAGGAAAACTAAAAAATGACAAAAAAATATTTTATATGAATATAAATGGTAAGTGTTAAGCATCTTAGAAACCCAATCCGAGTGAATAATATTTATGTATGCAGTATGACTTCAAATTAAAATTCTGACATAGTTTCGAAACCTAAGCATAGTATTTTTAAAAGTATCTTACAATAGAGAATGGAAAAGGGGAATGTGCCAAAGAGACAACAACACGACCAAAGAGCAGAAAACAGCCCAAGAGCACCAATGTGCCCCAATGCAGCGAGAAAATCCTGCACCTGGAGGCGGGCCCCAGCTGGTCCCCAAACAACAATGCACACCAGCTAAGCGAAACGACGGCACACCAAACTACAAAACATACAAACGAACCAAAATTTAAAAAAAACACACAAGACTAACAAAGGCCAGAGGTTCCTGACTTGGGACAGGCGCAAAAATGTAGTGGGGCTAAACATGTTTCGCAATGTGGAACAAACACACAGCAAAACTAAGCCCAAAAGACACCTGAGTATGATGCCAAAAAAGGCAACATAAGAAACCAAGCAAAAGGACAACGACCAATACACATCAACAAAGGACCACTAGCAGCCAAAGACATGCCAGCCCCAGACCTCAACCAAACCGATAGAAAGATTATGTCCCACCGTATTGAAAATCAACCAAAGACCCTATGAGTGTATCAATATTTATTAAAAAAAATGCCATTTTAAATGACTTGACAATAGTATCGTAACTATGTCCCTTGTGGATAAGTCTGTTTCAAGGTTTGGTAAGCTTTTCAGGTGAATAACGACATTTTTGGGCTTTGTATAGAATATTACCATAAAAGATGGGCTGTGAAATACCTGAACATACAATATGTTTGCACGTTGATTTATATTTACAAATGAGGTCCTTGTACGGATGATAAAATTTAGTAAATGTTTTGACAAGTTTGTGACATCGAAATCCCTGGTGTAATAATTATTCAGTAATACAGAGATTTCGTTCGTTAAAATCAAATACGTTGTTACATACACGAGCAAATCGAACAAGCTGAGATATACAAACACCATACGATGGTGCCTAGGGAACGTTGCCATCAAAATACGGATAATAGGAAATGAAATTCATCTCTCATATCGTAAATTTTAATATTAAGCTTCCCATTAGAGATATAGATATCAAGATATTAGTTTGAATAAAACCATCGACAATTTATACTGATTTGATGTTTTTTTCAATATCTTGCTAAAAGTGCTAAACTGTACTGTGGTTAACTGTCAGGAATTTGATTTTGCAGTTGCATGGAACACAGGTACTCCTGAAAGGAAGGCCATGTTGAGAGCTGGTATAGAAGCATTGATGGATACCAGTGATGTACAACAAAGTAGAGCAGGCATGGCATGGAATGTTTCAATGCAGGAGGAACCAGTTAGGAAACCAGCATCAAAAACTAGTTTGATTTTGCCGAGGAGATTACAGGTATGTCTGTAGACACGTCGACTGTTCAGAATTTGTAATAAAGGCATCTATCTTTTGATTTTAAATATTAATGAAAGATAATTCCAATACTGTTTGTATTTTTGATTTTGATTGGTTGACAACGTGATGTCTGGGATCTTTTATTCACCGATAAATGATGTTCAGCGTATGAATATGTGAGCCAGTAAAAGAGTTCCATTTTAAAACACTCATTTCTTTCTATTTTTCCCAAAAAGTGTAATCATGGAATTATAAGTAATAAGAGTTACTTTTGCATTATTTATTGGTGTGTATACTCGACCAGGTCACTCGCAAACTAAATATAAAGTCCTGTGGACTTTATTCAGTTTGTGAGTGAGCTGGTCTCCTTTGTACACCGATAAATTGCTTCAAGACAACTCTTATTACTATATTAAATTCATATTTGTGACCTCCCTTGATTTCTGACAGTTGCTATTCAGCCATTGCTTTATAATGGAACATAATGTGTGTGCAGATTTGACCAGTGTATTTGTGTAACACATTTTATGTAAGTGATATAATCATGATGTTTAAAACACCTTATTTATTATGAATTTTAAGAAAGGGAAAATATTGTTGTTGATTATTGGAATGAAAAACAACATGAGTAGGGTTTATTGTTACCTAGCAACACTAAGTATTCATTCATATGTATGTGTTGTTTCATCACTCATTATAGATTTTGGGAATTTAAATTCAGATTAGTCATACTATATTGATTAAACTATTTATTCCGAAGTAATATACATTTTAAAATTAATTTTATAAGAATAAATGATTAGAATGCTTGTAAACTGTAAAACACTAATACTGAGATAATATAAGAAGCATTTTATTGGTGTTCATAATCTCAAAATTTAATTCTAATGTCTTCGAAAATTAACTAGAAATTCAAATTTTTTAGAAAGATCAGAACTCCACACAAGTATTTAAACTTAAAATTTCTTTTTTGTGAAGAAAAGTAACAATATGTTTTATCTCTATGACAACCAACTTCAGAATCAAAGATTTAAAGCTCAAAAAGCAGTGAAACAACAACAGCAGCAAAGAGTGCTGGCATGGCAACAACAAATACCAGTGCAACAGAAGAAGACACAGCCTCTTTATCACCCTGATTCAGAGTCGCATTACAGAGATCCTACATTATCATTCAGTTTAAAGGCACTGTCTCCAAGGGATAGATCATTATCACCCTGCAGAGTAGATCGATCCTTTTCAGCTCCTCCGTCACCACGGTATTCTTCAAATCTATTAAAAATGAAATACAAATGTAACGAGTATATAACTGTAACAGTGAAGTCTCCCAAACGAAGTGACTGATATCTCGAATGCCTTACAATAAGTTATTTGTTTTCAGAGACTGAAATGGGGAAATTGTTCCTAAAAAGTTTATGCATACTTAATGGAGAGGTTACTTGAAAATCGTGATATGGGTACTTTTTGTTACCCGATTTTTAGTCATACCCCGGGAGTCATACAATGTCCCATTTGATCAACCTTTGCTTGTCGACATGCTGCATTGACAGATATATATCCCAATATTTCTGAACTGTTTACGAGAACTGATTTTATTGTATTGTGCTATAAAATGCATTCGGTTTCATTAAATAAAAATAATGAAAAAAAAGACTTCTTACCTGCCGTGATACATGTATGTCCTCCCAACATCAAGTCAGTGTATTTTGAATCATATTTATATAAAATGATCAATTGCAACACAACAAGAATTTTTTTTAATTTATTGACTAAGCAAATGAAATAATATCTATTATTACACATTATGTCTGATACATTGATGTCTTCCTTGTATCAATATTATATTAAATCTACGATATGATGTAAGGACAGAAAATAAATTAATTAAAAGATAAAACACCACATTAATAATAAAAAATATCTGAGTTGCATATTCACATAATAAAATTAAATTTATCTATAAATAAAGAGAACTCTTAATTTCTTTTTAAAACAAGAACACTTACAAAAAAGAAGAAAAAGCAACTGGACAGTCATGATCCGCGGCCAGGAGCAATAACCTGCAAAAATGAATTTCACTGGTCAACAAAAATATATATGTATTTACATTTAAATCTCAGTGCCGCTATTATGCCGTTTCTTCATTATATAGTTGTGTCCAGAAAATTTATGAGATAATTGAACATTATTGATTTGATGGGAGTGGTGATAATGAGTTATGTGTCATTTGGTGCGTCTTACCATGGGGAATAAGAAAATATATGTTTTAGGTATGGGGATTTTAACTGTTTGTGAGATAATTGAACATTATTGATTTGATGGGTGTGGTGATAACCCCCTGGGGAAGTGTTGTATGTGCCATTTGGTGCGTCTTACCATTGGGAATAAGAAAATATATGGTTTAGGGGTGGGGAATTTAACGGTTTATGAGATAATTGGACATATTTTATTTATGGGGGTGAGGATCACCCTACTGAAAGAATGAGGTACATGTTATTTAATGCGTCATGTTATGGAGAATAATAAAATATATGATTTAAAAGTATGGATTTTAATTGCATATTAAATTTTTCAAAATTATTGACTTTGGGGGATGGAGATGACCCCCCTAGTGGAACAAGGTATATGTCATTTAATAGGTGCTGATGTATAATGAAATATATGATATAAGATGGTTATTGGTCACTCTCGTAGAGTTTTTCGATGAAAAATAAAATTTCCCCATAAAACCCCTAGCCTCTTTGAACTCCTCACTACACGTCTCAGTGATCCCCATCAAAAAATGAATTATATTAGGCAGATCTAGAAAAATTGATCTTTCAACCTGAAAAATCTCAGATCTATATCTCTGACGGTTATTGAGAACTCGAAAAAAACAAAATCGGAGAGGAAGAAAAAAAAATGTTCGATAAAAATTGCAAATCAAAATCTATAAGCCTCCCACTTTGTTTGTGAGACTTAATAAGAGTTATGCGTCATTAAAAAATATTTCAATCAGCTGAAGTAATTAGATATGATCATAGGACTACACAATAAAAATTTTACAAACAAATAGAATAAACCCAAAGAAAGGTACAGTGATAAGCATCCATTACTGAACATAAAGTGTTTTATTTCACTGTAGGAAGGGAGATACCAGTAGCTGTCTAAGCATAAATTACAAAAAGATATAACCCCTTAAAATATCATATTGAATAAAATATTTTATTTTACAATATGTTATCTGTTATGCAGGGGTGGCCATGAACGGGGTCATATTCCTTGGATACCAAGTGGAAAGCCAAAAGGTCAGGAAAGAAGGTCAAGGTCACAGAGTCCATATAGTTCTCAAAGATATCTAGATTTAGATGGCAGTGATATTGTGAAGTAAGCTATGAAATAATAAATTTCTTTATTGTCAATATTGATTTTGTGATCAAACTAGATACATGGTATATATACATCAATATATGATATCACAGATATCTTCTCTGGCCTATACCAATTAGCTTTACAATATACATGTATGATATCACAGATATCTTCCGTGGCATATACCAATTAGCTTTACAATATACATTTATGATATCACAGATATCTTCTCTGGCATATACCAATTAGCTTTTCAATATGCATGTATAATATCACAGATATCTTCTCTGGCCTATAACAATTAGCTTTACAATATACATGTATGATATCACAGATATCTTATGTGGCATATACCAATTAGCTTTATAATATACATGTATGATATCACAGATATCTTCTCTGGCCTATACCAATTAGCTTTACAATATACATGTATGATATCACAGATATCTTCTGTGCCCTATTCAAATTAGCTTTACAGTATACATGTATGATATCACAGATATCTTCTCTGGCCTATACCAATAAGCTTTACTATATGCATGTATGATATCACAGAAATCTCTGGCCTATACCAATTAGCTTTACAATATACATGTGTGATATCACAGATATATTCTCTGGCCTATTCAAATTAGCTTTACAATATACATGTATGATATCACAGATATCTTCTCTGGCCTATACCAATTAGCTTTACAATATGCATGTTAGATATCACAGATATCTTCTCTGGCCTATACCAATTAGCTTTACAATATACATGTGTGATATCACAGATATATTCTCTAGCCTATACCAATTAGCTTTACAATATACATGTATGATATCACAGATATCTTCTCTGGCCTATACCAATTAGCTTTACAATATACATGTATGATATCACAGATATCTTCTGTGGCATATACTAATTAGCCTAACAATATACATGTATGATATCACAGATATCTTCTGTGGCGTATACCAATTAGCTTTACAATATACATGTATGATATCACAGATATCTTCTGTGGCCTATTCCAATTGTCTTAATGGTCAACATGGATCATACTTTCGGAGACATAACTTGCACATATTCTGCAACTTCACATTTGTTTGTGGTGACGTCATATATGATGCAAAAATCAGTGAAATGCACATCCAAATCAGAAAATCAGCCGTCGTTTAATATTTGAGACATTTTTACCGTGGAAAAGGCAATAATTCGTTACGACCATTGGGAAAAAAAGGTAGTGTAATACTTTTTACTTTCATTTTAAAGAAACTTTTGAGATATTCCAGAAAAAGTACTTGCAGTATGAAAAAAACACACAGTAGTGTGTGAAATCAACCTCAGACCTCATGAAAATCAACCCTTGATATTTGACTCAAGTTTATGAAAAATCATACCTAATCTTCAGTATAAATTTAGGAAGAACTAATGAAAAAAGTTGATATACCCGTACAGTATATGTTAATTAGCAGCAATATGTATTTGACTGATATGTTATTAAGGAAATGTCAAAATTCATTTGACATGATTTTAAGATATCCCCTTTAAAGTGTAAATAGTGTGAAGAGTATTATCCACGGAACAGTGGCAATGGGTTACTTTGAGAAATCAGGAGGTTTGAGATAAACAGAATTATTATAATTTAATAATTATTGTATATAAAGATATACCAAATAAATACATAATCACTGTTGTATAATTTGTTGAAATTACTGATAAATGTAAATTTTTTATTAATTTTTCAGATCACTTTTTCCTGGAGAAAGAGTAAGTTTTCATTTATTTTGCTTTAAAGGGAATTTTCTTTGTTAGCTTCAGGTAGGCATGGATACATAGACATATACAATTAATTAAGCTCACTATTGTGACATAGGACTTGAATCCAGCCTCATTAGGTGTCTTGATTTGATGGAGTAGGTCTTATCAAGATGTCATTTTGTAATTTTGACCTAATTATGAAGTGAAAGTTGTTGTTTTGTTGTACAAACAAAATTTAGCAGTCATTTATAAGAATTCAAAGTCAAACCTGCTTTAAAGGGCACCTCTATATAGCAAATCACTGTCTATAAAGGGCACTGTGAAAAGTTCACGTCATGTACAAAGTTTGTAAAATTAACCTCTGTATAAAGGGCACCTGCTCATAAAGGGCTCTTTTCTCTGGTACTGTGGGTGCCTTTTATACACAGGTTTGACTGTATTTTGTAAAATGAACAAAGAAAGTATACATGTTGCGAAACAGCTCATATGAAAGGAATATAAATAGAGCCATAGATTATAAAACAACTAAAAGGTATAAAATATCAAAGCTGAACAAAGCAAAAAAGGGTTAAAATACTCTGCGTTTTGGACAATATTGCAGGTACTGGTAGAAATAAAAAGATTTTGACTCTTTGAAACTCACTGCAAGACTCTTTGCAGTAAGTAAAATGACCATATCAAACATGCCATTGGGTGAGATTATTATAAATAACATGAAATTATATTTCAGGCTTAATGTTTTGTCACAAATCAATCTAATTGTCAGATTATGCTAGAAGATACAATGGAAGAAAATTAAAGGATATAGGGTATTTACTAAAGATATAAGAGTATAAATGATACAGTGGTAGATATAATCCAAAATCAAATTGTTTCGCCATTTATGATGCAGATAATGTTGAATCTATGGAGATTAGTTCAGATTTATTCTGAGGTTCTTCTTATGGTCCAAGGCTAAAAAGAAATCCACAAAAAGTTTGACAATGGATATCATGTATTACTGTAAATGTTTCATATAGCTTGTGATCTTAAAAATTTCAAGTATCAAATTTATTTCCAGCAAAGCAGAACAAGAACAAGAAGCATAACTCCTGACAGGTAGGTAAAGTATATTGGTGGTAATAATAAGTGGGAGTATCTTTAAACAGTATAACAAAGGCCTTAAACAGATATCTGTAGATACATGTATACTAGTAAAATAACAAGAAAAATATATTAGATTGCAACTGTCAACTCTCGTTATCTTCAAATCCTTCAGATTGCAAAAAAAATTTGAGATAGACAAAATTCGACTAAAAGTGAGCTGACAAATTTTCCCAGTTACAAAGGGGAGATAATTTAATACATTCGGTACATGTTGAAGTAAAGTGAAAGTTTAAACGTACTATCCATACCAAAATTTATTTATCCATGATTAGGTATTTATATAATGCATGTAAAATGTACTTTTTATAACATTTTATTTTTCTTTTGAATAATTAAAGAGTTGAAGTAAAATTGAAAACAATTGGTAAACAAGATTTTATGGTCCTTTGACATAATCTGTAATGTGCATGATAAATAAATCATATAGTTGATTAACTTGTTAATTATAAACGTTTGTAGATAAATGTCACTAATTAATCTACTAAAGGTAAATTGTTTTTACAAATCAAACTGATGGTACATTTTAAGTTCTAATCACTTTGAGGTCATGGCAAAGCAATTTAATGTGACCATGGTCCTTAACAACTAGATGGGGGCATTGGTTTTTAACTGACATCACGTTAGCCAATCAACAGCCCTCTTATTCCTAGCCATGGATAAATAAATTTACCCTTGTCAATATACATGTATCCATCCAGTTTGGTTAATTTTCTTAATTTAGATCTATTTCTCAAAAATTAATTTAGATACTTCATACCCTTAAAGGGTGCTTTCTGTATACAAGAAAAAACAATTGATCTTTTGTATTGGCCTTTAAGTACCAGACTGTGTATATGTGCTTGTCGATTTTTTTTTTTTTCAGAAATTTAAGTTTATCTGAACGAATGGTCAGGGATGCTGAAAAGAAGATTCAAGCTAGATTAAAGCCTTTACTACAAAAAGCAGAGGTATTATTAGTATTATTTTAATATTAAAAAATCTTGTCCTTTGAACATAATGGGACAAATGAGACCAAACATGATGGTATTTTCCTTAGGTAGTTTCCTTTCAAAATTGTGCCTGGTATGGCCTTTGGTATTAGAAGTATAAAAATTAATGAAAAAAATATTAAAATGTCTTCTACACTGAAACTGTCTGGCCAGTTGAGACCAAATTTTGATGGAATGGCCATTGTTACTAAATAAATACAAATAAGCAAAAATTTATATTTATTAAAACTCTTCTTCTCTGAAACTAATGAGGAAATTAAGAACAAACACATTGGTTGCATGGTCCCTAGGTGATCCAGACAGTGGACCAATATACATGTACATGTAGTTAGTGCTTCTAGAGAAAATATCAAAAGGTCTGATAAGTCTCTGCTTTTAGTGATATTGTTTAATTCCTGTTTATGACGTTTGAATGGCAAATTAAATCCAGCTGAGCCTCTAGTTAAGTCCTTCTCAGAGATTGCTATTCTTTAGAAAAAAAATCATTAATTCAAGCTAGCTTTTCATTATGATTATTGAGCATCCGAAGTTATCAGCCTTACATCAAAGAAATGACATGAAAAATTATTATGTATCCTTCATACCCAAATTGTGGTTGTTCTGCAAAATCTCATACATTTCTCTAAAATATCATTTAAAACTATCTTTTGTTGTGAGTATTCATTGCCATCACAAATGCATACATGTATATGCATTGAATTTTCCACTCTATCCATTTTCAGTTCATAATTCATTGTTTTTTCCGTCATACATGACATAACAAAAAGGAATGTAATATTGATTGATAATATCAAATTTTGTTTCCAGACATTTTTATACCATTTTCACACTCAGATAAATATTCAAGTAATTCTTGAACTTTAAAACCCTTTTAAAGATTTATTGATGTTGCTGTCTCACCAGTACAAGACCCACATGTATTAATCTCTTGACGGCATGCTCATATGATTAACTGTTCCAGTGATAAGAAAATGTAGGAATATGGGGTATGCATCAGTGAGACAACATTCTATAGGAATGGGATGAAGACTGTAATATATTATTTACCTATTGGATGTGATGCCTTTAACTGGAAGCAAAAGCCCAAAGCCAAAGCTATATGTCTGTAATGATAATTTATTTTTTTTACTATTTTCAGTTGATAGCTGTTCACCAGGAAGAAAAAACTAAGACAAAAAGAAGACAACTGGCTGACAAAGCTTTAGCTAGTGTAAGTTGCCTGTAAATGCATTAAAGAGAAAAATTTGATAAAGCTCACACTTGATACTGTTATTTCAGAAAAAGTACTTTTTTTCCATATAACAGTATTATATGTTTGTATTTTGAAAGCTCATTGAATGAAACTTCACATTGCTATTCCTCATTTTAGAAAGTCATGTATTACGTACACATTAACTTTAAAAAAAAACTTGGAATTGACAACATGTGACAAACTCAGCAATTTTACCCCAGAAATTGGTATGAAAACTTGAAAATATTAATTACATATCAGGTGTGATGACTAGAAGCCCAAAACCAAAGCTATTTATCTGGAATGATGTTTTAATTTTTCAAATCCATTTAATGTTAATTTTGATGAAATCTTAGTTTTTCCAAAACCTTAACAATTTCAGATAAATTGGTCTCTTTACAATAATCTTGACTATATAGCACCTTGCTAAAGCCATGATATAATTGGATATGTAAATTTAAGAGTTTGTATTTTTTCAAGTAATACAATGCAATCATTTTAAATGATTCTTTGATTTTCAACAAATTGTTAAAACAAAGACCCAACTCAATCCACTCCAATTTGAATTTGATAGGAATTCGAACAATAACTTTTGGATGTATACCCATTTTCATTTATTTGTCAATTTTTCAGTTATTAATGCTATGAAAACAAATGTTTTGCATTATGGCGACTCAGAAATTTTACATTGTTTAAATATTTGCGATATAATTTTCTTTCTTTATCCAAGACTTGTTTCCCCTGAGTACATGTACACTCAATCATTGGACATCCCTCTTATTTTGCATCAAACTGGAGCACTGTTATTTTCAGTTTGAAGAAAGTGGTGATGACCTAACTAATATGATACTAGGAGAAGTACTAGAAGACACAGCCAATGAGTATCAGAGATTAAAAAGAGATGATATCATCCATAGGGAGGCTATTACCATGCAGGATAACCCTACGCTTGAAAATATATATCAACGTTTAGAACAAATGGAGGTACAGTTCTCAAAGTAAATTAAAGGCGGTGGAGTTAACTCTTTAAAAATCAGCTGAATGTTTTAATCACATACTATTAGTAAAGAGAAGTAAGCTTCTCAATGATCAAAATTAGTGTTTGTCAAACTGCTTTATATCCAATGAAATTATTCCCATAAATTGTGTGGTTCAGATTTTTTAAATTTTCATATTTTTGTCAACAGGTCAGAGTAATTATTTCGGCAAAATTTTATGAAAATTAAACAAGTCAAATCTATTTTAGTCAAAGTGTAGGGTATCCCATTAAATCAGGGGCGATTACAAGTTAATCTTTGATAAACCATCTGATTTCATAATCATTTTAACTTCACAGACAGATTCTTGCTTATCTAAACTACAGTGTATTGGAGAATTTACAGTTCTTGTGAAGTTAGAAAATGTTTTCAGTTTTCATTATTTGAATTTTAGGGTGATGTGTTATGCATAATAGATTTTTGTTTGCTTTTCTGTATGTAAAAAATACTTCAGAAATGTCCTTTTAAATGTTGCAGCTGTACCATATTTTTTTTCATTTTCAAATAAAAATCAGATGATTGAAAAGTCATCAGGATCCCAAAATTGGAAAACAAAACTTGTTCCTTGTGCAATCATGTCACATTTGTCTATAGTGACATCATAGTTCAAGTCATAAACAATCAAACATGCACAGTAAGTAAAAGGGGCTAGATTTTTAAGACAGATACCAACATTTATCACTGAAGTAATGCTGTAAAAAATCTTCAAAACAGATTTAAAAGATTTTATATTGACAATTATTAATTGATCTGCATCAGCAGTTATCAAAATATGGTGTACTCAAGATTATACAACAGAATTGTGTAATATCATAAAAGACATTAAGACACAAAATAATAAATTAGTACATAAATATTTAAATTTAGAATATTTTTTATATATATTAGATGGAAACCCACAATATTAGACGCAGGTGGGCAGCTGTTCACTTTGAAGATGTAAAGCCTGTGGCAAAAGGTAATTATTTCATTTTCTTTGATAAAAAAAACAGAAAATTTCATTACAAAGGAAAGCAGTAATGTTTTCTCAATTGTATATTATGCATTTTACTTTTCATTCATTTAACACATATTTTATGCAACCAAAGGATATAATACCTAAATAATAACCCCCAAAAATTGTATTCTTCCCTTTCTTTTATGATGATATATTTGAATTTTTAAGCCATCAGCAATCCAATTCCACCAGTTGCCATGGAAATATCAAAATCTCAGGGACCAGTTATACAAGAAAAACATGTGTAAGTATTTTTACAAAAGTTGTATATTTAGTATTTTTACTTTTTTATATAATAAGGCAAGATAAATATAGATTCTCCTTCAGGCACGAGTGAGTTATGGAATTTCTCCACCCCGAGATAGTTAAATTTTCGATTTTCAACACGCGAGCCTTTAGGGAGCGTGTTAAAATCTAAAATTTAACTATTTAGGGTGGAGAAATTCCATAACTCACGAGTAAATTGAAGGAGAATCTGTTTCTCCTATGATATTCGACAAAAACCTCAAGAAAATGTCGTTGCTATGTAGTAAACTCATTTCGGGACTCCTCTAGTTTATCGTTCTAATAACTGTAAAAAAAAAGGCGGTAATTCCCACGTAGAAATTTAATCACCGGGAAGTGGTTAAAAATATTATGTATTTTTATCCCACCGATTAAACACGTCAAGAATAGGTTCTCAGACACAATTTCCCCTCTTCAAACATTTAAATTCACTGCTGCCCCAGTATTTAAAAAAATAAACTTTGAAATTTGGTGAAAAAAGTTTTCAAGATTCTGCCAACTTAGATTCAGTTTTCAAGCAATTTTGTAACATTGATCAAGTTAATGTATGGAAACAATCGTACACAGGATGTGCTCTTTAGTGATCATTGTGTTTTACGTTCACCAAATGAATAGTGTGTAATTTTAAAGTGTGCAACATGCACATTAAGGTTATCTGGAATAGACTGGGAAAAAAAATACAATCATTTAATTCCAATACTTGTTTTAAAGTAAAAAAACTGAGGAATTCCCATTCATGACATCATAGTAGAAAAGAAAAATTTAGTGTGATATGATAAAAGTTGAAAATTTAACCAATAAAATGAAATCATTACGTCCAGTATTAGATTTATAATAGGTCATAATATTTACTCTATAAATTTATGAAAAATTTAGAATTAGTTAGGATAAAAGTTTTGGTTGTGAGCTTAATTCTACCTCTTATGGATTCAAATTGTTATATATAAACTTGCAACCATGAAAAGTACAAAATTTGTTTTGTGGATAAATGGATACTTGTGTAATTACTTATCTGGTACCGTAATTTTTGAACTTTAAAGTCAAATGGCCCTTTGTCAGTCAAAATTTTGGTCTAGGCCTTAGAAAGGTCGATTTGGCAGTTAGGTCAAAGTTCGTAGGAAAATAATATCTTGGTAAGTATCGATCCTTCATTGTGTATACATTAGTATTTTACAAATAAAAGGACTTCAAAATTGTGTTTATTTTATTTAAATAGAATTAATGGTTGTGTTTGCTCAAAGTTTGTTCATGTCTGCGATTACAAGTCTATATTTGATCATATTTTGACAGTGTGACCAGTGTTTTGAATTGATCTGTTCATGTCATACATGGGTTATTAGCAGTAAAAACAAAATCCAAGCCTGTTTATTATATATAATAATTAATATTTCAATCCAGTTCTTTGATGTTAACCTGAACAGGTGTCTAGCATAGGTAAACACCTGTCATTGATCTTTGCGTCCCCTATCTTAATTACTCAAATTAAAATACCTGGTTATAATAAAAGTAGCACGGCAATCATTAAGTTTGGTACCTTTCACTGGACAATTTGACGATGTTTCAGGGCGAAAACACACAATTAAAATAATTTTGTCTGCCACCATTATTATTAAAAAACTACTATGCATTTGTACAAACATTTGCTTCTATGTAGTGCCAATAATTTATTAATTGTAATGTATCAAGATGTAGATGCTTTTTGGCATGGCCATAGATATGCACAGTCCCTCAACAGATGCGTCAATTGGTTGGGCAGGTATAAATAGATTTTGTGCAGTTATGTGAGAGACATCATTTTTATGCCCAGGATATAATCTGCTTGCTGTGTCTAGGTGACACTGTTCAACCTTTTATATGTTTTCTGAAGATGTAAAATATTCTGAAAAAAATTCAAAAGTTATTTTAATTGCAGAGGATACCAAAGAGATGATGGGCATGAACCAATAATATTTACAAGAAAAAAAGGAGAGACACTTGTAAAAAACAGAGTTCTAGAACTTGATGATCTGATAGGGGTGGAGCCAGATAGACAGACCCCACCTACTTTTATATCACTTTCTGATGATGTTGTACGTGATATCTACAGCAGCAGAGACAACTTTGACAGACATTTGAAAAAGACATCTCATCATCCATTGGGAAGATTTGATCCATGGGTGCTTGCTGAAGAGTAAGTTTGGATCAATTATATAAGAGAAGTGATATATGTATAGGTTGTTTTATCATTCCATATAATGACCCATCATACAAGCATGTTTATTTATAGGACACGGTTGGTTGAATTTAATCACCTGAGAGTTGCTCACCTGTAAGAAAGGTCGTCTACAGATTATTGAAGGAAATATTCTAATTTAACCTAAGAAATGCTTTATGGCTTACGATATAGAATGAATTATTTTGAATAATACAAATTTTGAGAATTTAAATTTAAGAGGAATGCTAAATAATATGAAATCTTAAAATTTGGCACAATACATGTATATCTTAGTCTATAATAAGGGTTCTAGACATAATTTGGTGGAATTAATTTTCGAAGATGTTCAATACACAACTTAGATAAGTGAAAAGCAGCACACTAGAAAAAAATTTGTAATATACATGTAGTTTTTCGATTGGATAATGTTGAAAAGCCAATGGCATCAATACCACAATTCATGGCAACCATACAATCTCTTTGTACTTAAAATTTTTAGCCTTGTCGTGCTTGTATTAAAATAGAGTTAACAGAATTGTAATGTAATATTTGCTGGTATTTGTTTGATATTTGATAGTTGGAAACATCTGTTTATAGCTCTGCAAGCCTGTTGCCAGTAAAAATATTTTCCACCATCAAATCCACAACACAGATATCTTTATATAATATAATGATATACAGTATATTTTTAGCTCACCTTGCTCTTATGGTTGCTTGTTTTTTTCCTCAGAAGCCATTAAAAAGTAATAAGGATTTCATAATGATTTCTGATTAGGTTCTTTAAGATGTATGCAACAAATAAAAAAATGTATGTCAAGAGAAAACCCATTTAATGATATTAAATGGTAGAACCAAAACAGTTTTGTTTGAATATCTGACAGAAATTTGAAAACTTGACCAGCAAAAATTATTAAGACCAATAAATTTTTAGTTCACCTGACCTAAAGGGTCAAGTGAGCTATTCTCATCACTTGGCGTCCATCGTACGATCTCCGTCACCTATTAGGTTTTTACAAAAATCTTCTCCCCTGAAACTACAAAGCCAAATGGAACCAAACTTGGCCAAATGTATCATTAGGGTGTCTAGTTTAAAAAATATGTCCGATGACCCCGCCTGACAACCAAAATGGCCGACATGGCTAAAAATAGAACACATGGGTAAACTGCAGTTTTTGACTTATATCTCAAAAATTAAAGCATTTAGAGCAAAACTGAAATGGGGTAAAAATGTTCATCAGGTCAAGATCTACCTACCATGAAACTTTCAGACGAATCGTTCAACCCTTTGTTGGGTTATTGCAGTTTTAGGTTATTATCTTGAATATTATTATAGATAAAGACAAACTGTAAACAGCAAAAATGTTCAACAAAGTAAGATCTAAGTCAACATGACCAAAATCGTTGATTGACCACTTATAGGAGTTTTGCCCTTTAAAGATGGCATCCAGTGTAAACTTTCCTTTAAAGATCTTTTCCTCTGAAACCACTATGCCAATTGGGACCAGACTTTGGTGGAATAGTCCTTGGGTCTCCCCCTTGCAAATTTATGTCCGGCATACCTGAATTCCAACTGACATGGCTTGGCTGCTGTTACTTAAAATAGAAAAAAGGGGGATGAATTTCAAAAATCTTTTTCTATGAAACTACAAGGCCAATTGGAACCAAACTTAGCAGTAATAGTCCTTAGGAAGTTCTCTTTCAGATTATGTCTGATGACCCAGACTGTTAACCAAGTTGGCCGCCACAGCCGAACTTAGTTTAACATAGGAACTGATAGGAAAATTCATTTAAAAATCCTCTTGTCTGAAACCACTAAGCCAATTAGAACTAGACTTGGTAGCAGTGGTCCTTAGATGGTCCTCTACTCGAATTCTGTCCGATGACCAACTGTCAACCAAGATGACCGCCACAGCTGAACTTAGTTTAACATAGGGCCCTATAGGAAAATTCATTGAAAAATCTTCTTGTCTGAAACCACATTACCACTTGGAACCAGACTCGACAGCAATTGTCCTTTGGAGGTCCTCTATCAGAAATATGTCCGATTTCATGGACTGTGAACCAAGATGGCCGCCACAGCCGATCTTAGTTTAACATACAACGCTATGGGAAATTCACTCAAAAATTTACTCATCTGAAACTGCTGAGCCATTTGGAACTAACCTTTGGTCCTCAGATGGTCCTCTTTCAGAATTATGTCAAATCACACAGATTGTCAACCAAGATGGCTGCCAAAACCGAATTTAGTTTAATATAGGACCCTATGTGAAAATTCATGTAAAAATCTTCTTGTCTGAAACCACATACCCAGTTGGAACAAGACTTAGCAGTAATGGTCTTTAGATGGTTATCTTTTAGAACTGTGTCTTTTGACCTGGGATGTCAACCAAGTTGGCTGCCACAACCGAACTTAGTTTAACATAGAACCCTATAGAAAAACCAGCCAAATTGACTTCACACTGAAATTTTTAGTCCTGCTCAAGGTGAAAAGTTAAATCCAGGTGAGCGATACAGGTTCTTGAGAGCCTCTAGTCTTATTAATTTTGGACAGTAGGAATTGGTTTAATTTTTTCAATGTTACAAGATTTATTAATTTTATTTCAGAGTATCAAACTTAATATTGGATGATTGTTTAAAAGATATTTCTGATGAGTTAGAAGAAACCAACGAAGCCATTATGAACCAAGTGTGCAAGGCCGAGTTCACGGTTGGAAATGTTAGTGAGAGCACTGAATCATTGCCCGAAACAAAAATGACTGTGTATGAAACAGAAGATGCAAAAATAATTGCATACGAAACTGGACCAGTGTCATCTTCACACAGACTGTCGCCAGTTCACAGAGAGATAAGCAAACATGAAGACGAATCTGTTTCCTTTAATGTAGATGAACAATATACAGAGGATGCATTTGAAGATGAGGAGAGCGACGAATATGAAGATGTTACTGATGATGAGGATGAAGAAAATTAAAACTGAGAAAAATTTCTGTAGGAATTTATGAATACTAATGCCATTCAACATGAAGATAAGATTGTGTTAAAACATGAACAAAAAGTGAAAATTTTTATGAAAAAAATTGAGTTAAGCCTTAATGTGCATTAAATTTGCTTCAGTTTCTGTATATGAATCGTAGAATAACTATCTCTAACCAACGTTTACATTAAATTTCAAATTTAAAACATCGCTTAAACAATAGAATTAGTTTTAAGCATCTTTGCTCTATACTGTATATTGTCCCTAGTTAGACGAGACTTTTTTAATTTTCTGTTTAACGGGAGCACCAAAATAAGAATAAAATGAACTTGACAAACTTTTATTTTTATTTTTTTTTTTTTTTCAATTTTATAATGATTATTCCTTGCAAACAGAATTCAGTGTGTGAATGTCAGACATTTTATTGTGATTTTCCAAATTATTCTGGCATTTGTCAAACCCAAAACAAATGCTGACCAAAAAAAAAAAGGCTGGTGATTTTGTTTTTTGTTTTTTTTTTTTTTTTGTTTGGAAGTATCGACTAGACAATATTTTGACTTTTATTTTTATTTTGCCCCCTCGGCCCTAATTTTTTCACATTTTTCCTGTTAAACAGAAAATAAAAAAAGTCTGGCCTTAGGCTAGTACACAAATGTACAAGTACATACATGTAACTTTTTTTACTTAATATTGTATGAACAATAATACGCAAGGTACATACAAAGGAGGAAATTGTGTCTTTAAAATTTGAAGAAATGACCATTAGGGATTTAATTTAGTATTAGTGGCCTTTATTCTGAATTTTTTTATACCACCTTGAGACATACGGTACAACAGAATTAAGAATATCAGTCTATCAAAATACAGAGCAGAGATCAATAGATAGATAAAGTACCATAAGGAGAAACATTTGCTGACTTATGTTAAGATGATCTGTGGCAAAAAGGGGAAATAATTTTCTCATTTGCATATTGATACATGTACACTCGTTCATATGCGAAGGTAAATTTTTTTTACCATACTTTTGAAATTATTTTAATATTAATCTTGATTATCAGTGAGGTTTTGAGTGTGTTTCCTTTGTTTGTATCTTTCAAATTTCTTGATAACTCTTTATTTAAATATTTTATGCATTAAAATAGATTGAAATAAGTAGAATTTGAAACACGCTTTCACTTTAATACCAAATATGTGGGTAGACAACATTTAATGACCTCTTGTCTATCAGCACTTTTGGGTTGTGTGTGTATGTATCCAATCTCTATTGAAAAGCATTGCCAGTTTTACAAGGGTTGGGGTCCTTGCTAGGTAGGACATTTTCTGCACAAGAAAAACTGGCTGCCATAATACAGTCCAATGACTGAAAGCAATGTTTATAAATTTTTTAAAAATTCAATATTTTATTCATTATTTTCTAACATTGTAACTTACCAATAATTTCTGCTTTAGATGGATTATACCTAATCAAAAATATTTTTACACATCCTTATTTATGTTTTTCCAACAACAAAACATTTGAAAATATTAATGAAAGATTTTTAGAGCACAATATATTTTGTTTAACTGTAAAAAAAAAAAAAAAATCCATTGACATTAATGTTTTAACCATACAAATTATTTTAGTAGTCAAAATGGTGCAGTTGAACATAAATTCAGGAAAGGTTGGCCAGAATGTTAAAAATATTTTTAAAAACTTTTGAATTCTGCAGAATTTTAGTTGTTTTTTTTTCATATTTTTAAATTAAGATTCCATTAGGGTATTTTCCTAGATGTTTTTGAAATAAACAAAATTAGTAAATTGTCCCTTAACCAATTTTATCAAAGGGGAAATAATTGTTATCTCTATTTGGTATTGAGAGCTACTGAGGTATCATTTATTATTTCCCTTGGATAACATGATTACCAGTATTTTTACTTATTGGATCCTTGATATTGTTGAATATGGATCTTCAGATACATAATTTTTTTGATTGAGGAAATGATGATTTAAAAATTCCTTGTAGTCTGTGATACATATTTAGTAAAAGTTGTTAATGATATTTAATATGTAAATAAACTATATATTGTATTGTGGTTTTGTTGATTATTTGATCTTTAATGGATGCAAATGAGATCTGTCTTATTTGGTGGGGGAAGGGAATTGGAGCTGTCAGGTTATAAAAAGAAAAGCTTCACCATGAACCAAATTGGGTGAGATGTTTGGGAAATGAAGTGTTCCTCGATCATTCCTCGACCATAAAAGACCTGTACTGTAGAATTCTGAAAAGAAAGTTAAATTGTTACTCCTTTGTAATACCCAATTTCCAACAATTTTCTCAGGGCAGTCAATTTCTCAGTGGAATCAATTATTAGTCCTCATTCTGAAAACAGTTTCTTTTAGATCTAAGCTAAGAATTACATGTATATTATATTTTTGTTTATTTAAGAAATTTTAGTAAACTAAAGAAAATTCTTAAGACTTTTAATTACTTATTAACCAAATGATAATATTCAATCAATAGGTGTAGTCCTGTTGACTTTTGGTTGATAAAATTTCCTCTAAGTATACATCAGTCTCAATTACATGCATAGTTCCAGAAAAGTTACATTTAGGCCCTGACTAAATTAATTAGCTTACAACAATGAATAGACTGTTTGTTCCCCTGAGCTCGATTGTATCTACAGATATTATAACATGCATTCCATTATTCAAATTTCATATCTGTGATCTTAATCACATTATTGTTGTATGTAGTTTTACATCTCTTGTGAATATTGTTTTATTGAATCTATATCCTATATAAACCTGTCTGCCAATCAAAAATTGAATGAAACAACAAATAAAAAAAGATATTAGATAGCTGGAATATTTTCAGATTTTAAGATTGTGTAAAAGGCTCAGTGTCTACTTTGTAAAATTGGTGCCATATTGCATCGTGTCTTTCTGATACTTACCCTTCCGGAGAACCTGATGTCACTCCCGGTTTTTTTTTTTATGGGAATTCACATTGCTATTGCTTTAGTTTCTGTTATAGTTTTGTTTGGTTTATTGTACGCTTTTTGTTCTTTTAGTTTGTTTTGTCCCATTTTCCTGGCTTTGTCCAGTTGTCTTTTTCTTGGACTTCGAGTTTGTGGACTTTTCCCGCTGTTTTGTCGCGTCGGTTTTCTTTTGCCGAAATCTGAACATGAGTTTCAAATCGAATTGCATGTAACGCATTCAGTTATTACAAACAGGCCGTAGTATTGATCAAGACCCTGTATATCAGTCGATGGTTGTCTCTTTTCTTCTTGTTGTTATATGTTTATTGAATCTTGCGTTAATTTGGGTGTTATTGTTACTTTTGTTAATTTTCTGAATATCACTTTTTTAGAACCATTTAGTACTTTTCTTGTGTCATGTATCTTTTATACTGGTTGACCTTTAGGGTCCTTTGATTGGAAATAAAATTTTGCTGTTGTTGTTGTTGTGATGGTGGTGGTGGTGTTGGACCGGATTGTTGTTTCTTGTTATGCGTTACACGATGACTTTTTTCCAGTGTACAATACTATTCACGCCTGCTTATCTCTCGCATCTCATTATTATCTTTAATTCAAAAATTCGAGAATGTGATAATTTCTGACACACTAGAATCTCGGGTCGCTCAAACACCATGGATTTATCAACACTTTACGAACGTCCGGTCATTGTTTCCAATTAACTCTCGTTTTTTCGAATACCGATTTCTCGAACTCATTTTCTGGTCCGTACAACAGTAATATAATGTAATTTACTCTCAGTAACTGGAACACCATTTTTAATTGGCGTACACAATAGTGAAAAGCCAGATCGAGGTAACGTTAGATCATTGATTAACAAGAAGGTGATTGTCAATTACAGGTCTTTGATGCTGATCGGTGATTTATTCTAAAATGGATGTAAATTAAATTTGAAATTTATTGCTGATTCGTAACCGAAAATTTTTCGGACTTAGATAGATCGAACTGCCGATAAAATCGATATTCTACCTTATATTTTTTTATTAGTGTGTTGTTTAAATATAGTTAATAACATTCGATCGAGTATAGATTCAAAATCAGCTTTGAAGTAATTTTCTATCTCTTTCATAGCCAGTAAAAGTTCGGAATAGTTTTTTAACCATAATTTTATGTTATTGGGGTAATCTACACACATCATAAAGGCAATATTTCAATGAATCATCTTCCCCAAATATTGAATTTACTCCGCATTTTGTAAAATTGGACAATACTAGTGACAGATTGCTATTAATTAGAGAGATGGGATGTAACCCCATTATGCCGTACCCAATATGCTAAGTAAATTTTCTTACACCTATCAACCCATTGGATCCACTCGAATTTGAGCATATTTTTAGAGATCATGCGATTGCTAATAATTTTCGTGACTTATAAATAAAAATTTCTATTTCTCAAAGGAAGGTACAATAAAAACGATGAGAATTATTTCCTCCCCAGCCTTATTGTACAGAGGTAAATGTTTTGTTTCGACGATAAAAAGTAGTACATTCAGTCATAAGCTACATGTACTCAATCTTCTTTGTTCAAACCTCCCCTATGACTAAACCTAAAAATTTAAGAATGAAAAAATGTATTGGAATAATATTTGAATATGGTTAAATTAATAAAACAAAATTATAAAGCATTTTGGGGGATATAAAGGGAACCAGAAAGTTGTTAAAGCTTTATGGATTAGATTTACTGATTTAATTTCTCTATGGAATGATTGCATAATATTTTTTGATGGGAATAAGGTTTTATATTTTTTACTATAGGTAAGTGGCCCAACTACTTTCAGGGGGTGCGGGGATCACTGTCGATACCGACAGTACAGATTTCTAGTTCTATAAAGAAATTACATCAATAAATGTAATGAAAAATGAAAAAAAACAGTTCACAAGCTTAAACTTACAATTTTGGAAATTTAACTTGAGTGGGGCCCCCGGTTTAAAATCGATATTGTAAATCCTTATTGTGCAACTACATATAGTGTAGGCCATTACTATATGTAAACAAAATGCATAAATTCTAAAACCTTACTGCGAATCTACAGGTAGTTTGCAACCATCCTATACAGAAATTAGATTCCTAAACCCAAAAGTGAAGGAGGAGTTGATGCATGTCACAAGAAAGTGTGACAGACGGACGACGGAGACAATCGCTATATCCCCAAACTTTCTTCGAAATAATAATTTTTAATAATTCCGCGCCTCATACAGATCAAATATTTCATGAAAGTAATTACAAATTTTACGAACAAAAAGCAGTTTTACGTAGCAAAATATAGAATCACCCACAAAACATCGCGAGCATTTAAAATGGTGATAGAATTGCAGTGGACGAATAACACAGAGAGAGTCTCTTGCTTTATCTCCGTCGATTATCACTGTACTTTTAATTCAGCGGTGTCCCTTAGTGCAAATCAATTA
The DNA here is from genome assembly GCA_028015205.1 of Mytilisepta virgata. Lineage (NCBI taxonomy): Eukaryota > Metazoa > Mollusca > Bivalvia > Mytilida > Mytilidae > Mytilisepta > Mytilisepta virgata. Next base: position 36,746,404 of record CM051520.1, read on the forward strand.
CTAATATGCTCAACAACCACCTTTCATGGTTTTCTTGAAAAAACACAAGTAGTTGGTTTAAAAGAGAGCTTCTGTGTTGAATATGCTGTAAAAAGTTAGAACGTATTATTGAAATGCCCTTGATAAAAGTGTGATCATAATGATGGCACTGATTAATCATTCTTCTTGTGGCAAGACACTATCTACGAAAGGACAAAAGATCAAAAGGGTGTATCACGACGCACTGATAAGATCAGGAAGTTTTGGAATTTCCATTAGTGTTACTTTACTACAGAAATGTTGTCTGTAATATTTGTCTTTAGTCTTGTCCTATTATTGGTCCGTTCGGAGAACAATCTTATAACGAACGGAAGGTTTGAAAATCCGAATACAATCTATCCATGGAAATGTTTGAACTGCACCGCAAATGGTCGACAAGATAGTTATGAAGGACAGTGGAGCGTAATGATCACCAAACGGTAAGTTGAATATTCAGATCAGATTCAGAAGCAGACCGATTTCATTACAATGTTCGTCATTCTTGTATGTAGGATATGTATAGTTCATGTTTACTGAAAGAACTAAATAACTGTAGAAGTAAACATGTTGTTTTATTAAAAAAACACATTAGACCCATTTTTCTAAACTAGATTTTCACAGTAGATTTTTGGACGGGTTGCACCTGTTGCAAATAAAATATATGCTTTATTAAATGTCGGGTGGTTTGTGGGGGGAATAATATACCTATTTTGAGTAATCAACTCCTCCTACACCATGGAAACCTTGCAGAACATGTGTGGACATATTGTAGATGTGCATGGAAAGGCATACATGTTGCCACCTTCTATGAAGAATTTGTCTCGATTTTTTGGTGTTGTGCACCTTAGTCATTTTAGCAAAATTGTTATGAAGGGTACCGAATTCGTTTGTGTAATCGACGCCTTCCCACACGTTGTATATACAAGTATTGAAGAATTACTATGGACATATATAAGATGTGCATGAAGGAGTATGTTGTCATCTGAAGAATTTAACCCCCGCGATTTCTCATTTTTTTTGCAAAATATTATTTATGAAGGGTATTTAATATATTTTGTAATCAGCCCCTCTTTTGGCATTTAACGTCAAGCATGGAAACTTTCAAGAATGTTGACCAAAATTTTGAAGATACCCATGAAGGGTTATGATGCCATTTTAAGAATATTTTTCAATAATTTAATATTGGATGTAACGCGTCAATTGATTGGTCATTTTTTTCGTCTATCATATCATAGACTAAATTTTCTTCTCTACTATGACGTCAACAAAGGGAATACAAAGAGCTACGCGGGTTATTTAGTGTGCACTACGTGATTGAGGTCATTTCTTCATAGACAAAACAAAATACAGTCAATCCTTAAATATTTTCAATGTTGTAGAACTTAGTAATTTTTAGCAAACAATTTTTTTTTATTAAGGTACATTTTTTGTGTAACAAACTCCTCGTGCATCGTTTATCTCAGATCTTGAAAACTTTCCTGGATGTCTTTGAAGATGTCAACGAATGCCATTGAGTACTATCCCATTTGAAGAAATGTATCTAGATTTGTGGAACGTATTGATTTTCCACAAATACTTTTATGGATAATACCTAGTTTATGTAATCAGTTCCCCTTAAACCTTTTAATCCAGGTCTTAGGAACTTTGCTTTTATTGACATTTTGAAGATCTACATTAAGGAACCATGCGAAGAATTTTTATCAAATTATCTTGCGAATTTATCACAAAACGGTTTTTTTTTGTTGGGCATACACTTATATATCATTACACAATCATGACAATAATTGAACCGAATGGCTTTATTTCTCAATACATGAATATATAATGTAATCTTTTGATGTTAAAAGCTACTGGACCTGCTGAGATATGTATTGTTGTGTTGTTATACAATATTCCTTTTGAATTATTGTTTATTGTAAACACAAACACTTTTTGATCTAAAAAATCTGATGGTGATTTTCATGATTTTGGTATACATGTAAACAAGTATGCTGCGTAAAATGTAGGTACATATATTTGCTTTTCAATTTTTGCTCAATTAAAGATATTCTTAAACATAAACTTCCATCGGGAAGAGGGGTCAATGATTATTGAGTGGGTGGCGGTGATGAGAGGCAACCGCATGTGTAAAATTTATTAGGGTTTGTTTTCGATGCCTTGCTCAAAGTTTTGATATATCGATGCCAAGAATTTCCGTTCTTAAATTCCTGGTATACACATAAACGCAAAGAAAAGATGTTTTAAGATCAAACTGTTAGTGTGGTTTCTATGTTATAAATTTGTAAATTTTGATAATGCTGACCATAAACGGGACGATGATTACTGCAATTACTATAAGCCGATTATAGTTGCTGCAATGACATCGGCTCGGACGAAGGTAAGTGTTGACATTTTTGTAATATTGTTATGTTAACCAGATTGAGTATCATAATTATATATTGACCAACTAACTACTCCTAAATGTGGGCGTTTAAAACAAATGTTACACTTTAGGAATGAGATACACACATTAAAAGAAACCGAGTGTTTACATGAATGGATTTCGATGAAATGTGTTCGTGTTAACGGACCGTTTTTCAAGCCAGGATTGATTGTACTCTTTAAATTTGAATATCAACAGCTTTAACAGTTTATTTACCGTTTGATTTTGCATTTTTTTTTTAAATGGCATGATTCACTTGTTCAATAGACTTAAACTATGGATAAAAAGTTGCCGAAGACCATGAATTTAATATTATTCACCAAATTCAAAGTTCTAAATGATATGTAACAAACAGGCAAAATGGAATATCTCTTTATAATAATTAAAAACTGTTTTATAACGATTTTATTTTATTACAAAAATGTATTTAGAAACCATTTTTCTATACACTGTATTTGATTTTTTTTCAATTTAAATATGAATTATTGTGTTGAAAATTTGAAAAGTATCTTCCTACACCTTTCAATTAGAAAACCATTGTATAATATATTACATGTATTTTTAAAAAAATTAACATTTTTTTTCTTTAGATGTCAACAAAAAGACGATCAATTAAAATTTTTTATGTTTTACCTTTATGTATATTGTTACATGAATTAAGATGACTTCATTATTAGAAATTGAAATTTGGGTTTTGGTTAGGCTTAGGTTTAGTGTTAGGGTTAGGGTTAGGGTTACAGTTACGTTTACGGTTAGGGTTAGGGTTTGGGCTAGGTTAGGGTTAAGATTAAGGGTTAGGTTAGGGTCAGGGTTATGGTCATGTTAGGGTTAGGTTAGGGTCAGGGTTAGGGTCATGTTAGGGTTAGGGTAAATGTTAGGGTTAGGGTTAGGATTAGGTTGGGATTAGGGTTAGAGTTATAGTTAGGGTTAGGGCTAGGTTTAGGTTAGGGTTAGGGTAAGGTTAGTGTTAGGGTTAGGTTACAGTTATGGTTAGTGTTTGGTAGGGTTAGAGTTAGGTTTAGGTTAGAGTTAGGGTTAGGGTTAAGTTGGGACTAGGGTAAGTGTTAGGGTTATGGTTAGGGTTAGGGTAAGGTTAGTGTTAGGGTTAGGGTAAGGGTTAGGTTACAGTTATGATTAGTGTTTGGTAGGGTTAGAGTTAGGTTAGGGTTAGGGTTAAGTTGGGGCTAGGGTTAGGTAAGAGTTAGGGTTAGGTTGGGATCAAGGTAAGAGTTAGGGTTAGGGTTCCGGTTAGGGTAAGGGTTGGATAAGAGTTATAGAGTTAGTGTTTGGTAGGGTTAGAGTTAGGGTTAAGGTTAGGTTGGGCTAGGGTAAGAGTTAAGGTTAGGGATAGGGTTATGGTTAGGTTAGGGTCAGGGTTAGGGTCATGTTAGGGTTAGTGTAACGTTAGGGCTTAGGGTTAGGGTTAGGTTGGGATTAGGATTGGGGTTAGGGTTATAGGGTTAGGGTTAAGTTAGGGTTAGCGTTAGGGTTATGGTTGCTGTTAGGGCTAATGCTAGTGTTAGGTCTAGGTTAGGTTAGGGTTAGCGTTAGGGTTAGGGTTAGGTTGGGATTAGGATTGAGGTTAGGGCTAGGGTTAGGGTTAGGGTAATGGTAAGGGTGAGGGTTAGGTTAGGTTAGGGTTAAGGTTAGGGATAGGGTCAGGTTAGGGTTAGGGTTAGGTTGAGGTTAGGGTAGGATAAGTGTTAGGGTTAGGATTTAGTTTAGGTTTAGGTTAGGGTAAGGGTAAGGGTAAGGGTTAAAGCTAGGGTTAGGGTATAGGCTAGGTTAGGGTTAGGATAGGGTTTGGTTAGGGTTAGGATAAGGGTAAGGGGTTAAGGTTAGGGTAAGGTTTTGGTAGGATTAGGGTGAGTGGTTGGGTTTAGGTTAATGTTAGGGTTAGGTTAAGGTTTAGGATTGGGGTTTATTGTTAGGTTTAGGATTAGAGTTAGAATTCTGGAAGGTTATGGTTAGGGTTAGGTAGCTTTAACCTTTAAAATACAGAAGTAAATGATCAGTAAAACTTGTTTTATTTTGCCTAATTTGTAAATCTTCCTTATTTTCAGTTACATGAATAGACGATACGTTAGATTTTGTATAAATTATAATAGGGTATGTGTTTTTTTTTCTATCGTAAATGGGCCCTATTTCTGGTGATTTATGGCCAAGAATAAAGTTTGAAATAAGTTTTGAAAAAAAATCAACACAGATACAGCAAATATATTGAATGTGTCTGACGCCAAATTTTGAATAAAGTTTGAATAATTTTTGCAATAAAGTTTGAATAAAGTTTGAATATTTTTGAAAAAAAAACAATCAACACAGATACAGCAAATTTATTGAATGTGTCCGGCGCCAAATTTTGAAAAAAGTTTGAATAATTTTTGAAATAAAGTTTGAATAAAGTTTGAATATTTTTGAAAAAAACAATCAACACAGATACAGCAAATTTATTGAATGTGTCCGACGCCAAATTTTGAATAAAGTTTGAATAATTTTTGAAATAAAGTTTGAATTATTTTTTAAAAAATTTTGAAAAAAAAATCAACACAGATACAGCAAATTTATTGAATGTGTCCGACGCCAAATTTTGAATAAAATTTGAATAATTTTTTAAATAAAGTTTGAATAATTTTTGAAAAAAACAATCAACACAGATACAGCAAATTTATTGAATGTGTCCGACGCCAAATTTTGAATAAAGTTTGAATAATTTTTGAAATAAAGTTTGAATTATTTTTTTTAAAATTTTGAAAAAAAAATCAACACAGATACAGCAAATTCATTGAATGTGCCCGACGCCAAATTTTCAAATAAAGACGTACTGAAAGTACAGAGTAAGATTGAATGAAGCAGGTCTCCCTTTTCCTGGAGATGTAGTTATCCTTTAAGCACTTGGTATGCAGCAATTATCATTTGACCATGCAGTAAGCATTAGTGAAATATTTATGATTTTGTTGAAAATAATAATGCTTTCCACAAAAAATAAGGCAAAATCAAACGGTCAATAAACTGTTTGAGTTGTGGGTATTCAAATTCAAACTGAAGCACAATCAATTCTGGCTTGGAAAACGGACCGTAAACACGAACACATTGTGTTAACACATGCTTTATACAAGTTTATCTAACTTGTAGCTCTTTCCGAAAATTTGTTCTGGACGCCCACATGCATGACATGTAGGAGTCGTTAGATGGTTAATGTGTGATTATGAAAATCAATCTGAAAAAGCTACAAATTACAAAAATTTCAACATTTGCCTTCGTAATTTCAAGTCGTAATCTATATGCATGACCCTTTCCTTGCAGCAATCGTAAAATCGGCTTAATATAGTAAATGCAGTAAGCACTTGTCACCGAATGCTGACTCTTACCCTGTTTCGATCAATTTAATTCGAATACTAACAAACTCGGCATTCTAAAAGAATGAAACAATACTATTTTATTAATCATTTGTGGTTTATTACAGTGAATTTAAATACTTGCATGTACATATGAAATCATGCCCGCTCTTTCGTACATCTTATTTTTGTGTAAATTCTTTATCATTTTATTCATAATTTCAAGTAAAATTCCTTTATAGATTTCTTTGTCATATTTTCAAATAATTATTACTTGAACAAAAAGCTGCTTAAAGGTAATTCTAAAAGTGCTGTCAACATGACATTTTTCTTAAAAAAAATAAATGTTGGAGAACAATGCATTTAAAACTTTGCGTCTTTTTGACTGTATTCCAGACATCAAGATTTTTCAGCACTCAGACAGTCTATTAGAAGTACAGGTGATAAGAATTATATCTTTAAGAGTTACATTAAGCTACTTAACGTAGCTCCAGGACAGATGTATACTGACGTTCACGTCTACGTGACGTATACTGACGGCGGAGGTAAGCAGGAAATCTTAATGAGTATGATATTATAATACTTCATGCAAAAATCTTGATTTCTCATTATGGTTCACAGAGATCTGGTATTTCAATCCACCTTAAACTAGGTTCCACCTCTCTTGACAAGCGATATTCCATCCTTAGTGACAGGAATACCACATGGGAGAATACCACCATCTCGCGGGGATACCATCCTCTGTACTGGAAATGAGTTTTACCCGCTTAATTTGCTTAAATGGTGGTATACCAAAATTGGCATGGAGTATTATATACTAGTAGCATATACATGACATACTGCGTCCAGTTTAGGGTGGTATGCAGATTACCACACTCAAAACAAAATATCACCATCGACTACGCTTTGGGCGATAGTTTGTCTTCGTGTGGTTCCACCCTCAACTGAAGGCAGTAAGTGTATAAAATCATATCGATCGTTTCCTCAGTGGCAGATTTCTTCATATGATATTATATCAATATTAATAAAATTATTTCCATCTATAGATGAGAAAGTATTTATTTAATTTATCATGAATAGATCAAATTATATAAAATGATTAAGAATGCAAGTACCTAGGTGAATAAAGTACAAAATTGATAACAGGAAAGGTTAACAATGACATACCAATCAATCAACGCGACCCGACAGACTTAATCCCATGACACAAAAGAACTAACACGTCCATAAAGGGTTTACTGCTATATTGTCAATGAGTTCAATAGAAACTGACGGTATTCTTGAGAAGGCAGTATAGATTATAAAGGGAGAAAGAGCTACAGAATTACACGAAATAAGGTAAAAAAAGCAAAAACTCAAAATAATCTTTGGAAACTAAAACCATTGATATTACAACAACTACTATAAAACAATGAGTAGATCTACATACTTTTAAATTACTACTCTCCGAGGTATTCACAACTTGAGAAATCTATCAGTTGACCGTACTGTTGCTGAACTTGCCTTGACACAGCTGGCTTTAAATCGTGTTGTCGACCCCCGCCTCCCGAGTCTTTGAAATCCACACAGGAGGTGGTCTTTTCTCCGAACTTTATCCGTCTTCCCTTTTTCGTTTCGTTATTGTTCTTCCTCGTATATCTTTAAATGGGCCTAGCTGTCCAATTTAGGTCATTTTGGTATTATAATCTTCCATATTTTGGGGAGTTTTGCTTCCCAAGCCTATGGTATTGTTGCTGAGTAGTAATTTTTTAAGAACTACATGTTAACATATATTCTGCGTAAAGTAGGAGTCGCAGTTAATTTTAAGTTTGAGTTAAAATGGGCAAGTTAGTACATACTGTACTATCTATATAATTCGAATAATTCTACGACCTACATTTTTGTGTAAGAAAATTGTTTGGAAGTAAATTATAAGGATTGCTTTAAATTTTTGAATATGCTACTTTGAGGCAGTGTACCCTTCATGAACCGTGAAATAGAATTATGAAATTATGATAACGAAGTGGTAATCGGAAGAACTGTTAGAGATATAACCAGATAAAGAAATTGTAAACTAACACAAGGTAAAAAAAAATATCAAAATAGACATCTGTATTGTTATACTTTTACATTTTCACTATACATATATATGAATTTTTTTTCATATAAAATTAGTAACAGTTTAACTATTTTTAATATCTTCTATCATTATCCTCAGTTAAGTGACTCTTGCAACATTTTTAGGACTGTTGGACCGGCAGTGATTGGTTTACCGACTGTCTGATTTTGATTGGTTAATAACGTCCTGCCAACAAAATATGTTTCTTTATCAATACAAACGAATAATTAAACAGTTTTAAACTGAGTACTTACCCTCAGAATTAAACTGTTACCCTCAGCCTCCGTCTTCGGGTCTAGCAAAACAGCTGCTGTCCTCGAACCCAGTCAATAACTGTATATTATTTTACGTCATTACAACCATGCGAGGACCTTTCATGATCTGAGTGACTTTTTATATCGTAGAGCAGTCTTCGTCCAGTGTGAAGGGGGTTTAACTCGTCAAATTACTACGGTTTACATTGTTGAATGTTTTATTTTAAATCAGTTCCTTTCTAGGCCATTTCATTAAAAAGAGATTCGTGGATTCACCGAAGCTAGAAGTATCATTTGAATGGACAGATTTAAGTGGTGATTTTTATATTCCAAAGAGTAAGTTTGATCTTTTTCACATAAATTTATCACATTTATATGACAATTTAAGACAAAAAGAGAAAGAAAGGTTATTAGCCTTAATCATGTTAATCATCTATACATGAGTTCGTCACTTTCAAACACCTCCCAAAAAATATTCCGATTATAAGTTCTTACAAAGGAATACATAAAAATAACATCATAACGGTAATATTAAAAATTAAATTAAGAATAACCGATAAAAATACAAACAATGTTTATGTCAAAAATACATCAGAAAAGTCCTTAAAAACGCAGTCCTTCAAAAAACAATCACATTTTCGTCATGTTTGCATAAGACTTAGCTGAGGCTGTATATAGGCCATGATACATGTGTATTGGTTTATGATAAAAACAAATTATTTTTTTTCATTCTATTCCAGACATTGGCAATAGCTTTAGTGTATCTGTAGAATTACCAGAACATGAAGTTAATTATTTGTTTGACAACGCGTCTATCATTGAAATGCAAAAATACCCAAACTGGAAATCACAAGCTGATTCCGATATAGACAGACTTCGTAAAGCAACATTGACATTGAGGTTCAAAGTATAAATTATTTTCATAAATTGGATGGATGGATGGATGCATGCATTATTGTTTAACGTCCGGTGGCAACCAGGTGCATATCAGGCCGAGAACATGTCAATATGATATTAATATGATCCCTGCTTTGTACTAGACCGACACACTGAGCCGGATTTTTAACGTGCTAGTTCACGAGGTAAATATCCGCAGGAAGACATATCAGCCCACTCGGACACATTATAGTGACTTTGAGCCGACCAGTCCTTTGCTCTTACTCCTATATGCCGCGTGCTTGGCGGTGAAGCATCAAATACCAATTTTAATGTCTTTGGTCTGACCCGGCCGGGGATTGAACGCGCGACCTTCCGCACTCGACGCGAGCACGCTACCAAGAGATCACCGAGGCGGTTTTTATAAATTGGTGCTCAAAACTTAACAAACATTCACAAGTCTTGTTACATAGGATTTATTTTTTTTATAATCATGAAGGGGCAATTTAAAGATTTTTACATAATACATTAGTTTTTGCAAGTCACTAAACCCCTGGCATGCACCTAATCCACCAGGTTTGTATCAGTTTACTAAAATAACACGGTTTATTTATCCAGAAAAAAAACATTTTTTTTTTGTAAAAGAAGCATGCAAGAAACATTTTTTGAAATTCTGACATTTTGTCTTAATTATGTTGGTTTTTTCCAGGCCAGTGGGACACAGCACGAATTTGAATTACTGTAATAGATACGGTGGTTCATACTGTATTGATATCAGCAGGATGTACGTGGAGGTACAATTCTTTATAAATGTATAATCCATCCAAAATTTAATACTATATTCTTAAATTGTTTATTTTTAAACAGTTCATTAAATATTACTATTCATTGCATCCTAAATGCATTCTATTATTATTATCTCAAAATAACCTGCAGCTGGGTCACTTTTCACAAACATTCGATTAGTCGAAAGTGTGATCTGATTTTCGGTTTTCAATGTTTTTGTTCTATTGACGTCATGGAACCAGTCTCGATCGTAGTTGTACGAACATATGTTAAATGGGACCAGATAAAATACATATATTCTCTGATCAAAATTTCGATTCACAAGATGTGCACATTTTGAGTCGATTTACGACCCGTCAAGACCTAAAGCCATAACTTTGGAGAGCATATCAAATGCCAAAATGACCAAAAATGGTAAAGCCAAAAAAAAAAAAGATCTAAAAATGTAGTAGTGTATGGTTAGCGATTCGGAATACGAAGCCAAAGGTTCCTGTTTCGATTCCCGTTCGGGATGAAAATGTCAGGACGCCCTATCGACACCATTTACGAGGATGGTCACGGTAATAGATGCTAGTCAGTCGGATGGGGACGAAAATGTCTGTCCCGTGTTAAGGGAGAGCAAAACCATTATCACGTTTAAGACTCCTCTGTGGATGTTGAAAAAGAGTAGGCTAACACAGGGGCAGCTCTCGAACCCGCCAAGTGGAGAGGGATTAGTATAAGTTGGTATAACATGTATAACTTGTTTCCCAATCTACTATAAAATAAGTTTTAACTATCTAAAAATAACCAAAAGGGTAAAGCCAAAACTATTTAAGGACAGAGCTAATGCACGAGGGATATCCCTAGTTTTCACAGAATTTACCATTTTGTATAACAGTAACGCTACGCTGGTAATACCCTCGAGAGCACTTAAAGTTCACCTGCAGAAGCATCAGGTCAGTGGAAACGATAATTTTTCTCTGATATACCAAAAGACAAAGAACGAATTAAATCAATGCAATGGAAAACAAAATAAATTGAGGATTTGAAAAATCTGTAAATACTTAATCTGTATTATTCGGAATATATTGAAGATAACTTATTCATTTTTTTTCAAAAGGTAAAGCAAACAAGGAGTGAGTATGCGTTTGGAGGTTCCGTCGACTCAGACCTGATAAGCGGTGCTAATTCAAGTAGAAAGTATAGACAATTTATCTATGATAATTTTGAATGGGCTTTAATCGAAGACGAACTAAGTTGGAAACATATGCAATCTGAACAGGTACATTATTTAAGTTTAAGATATGATTTATTCCAGTCATGTTGGTGTTTTTGAGTTAACGCAAACATGTCGATGGGTATTTTAATTCAGCCATCTGCAATCCATTCCATATTGCAATTTACACTTTGGAAATAGTGGACAAATTTAATATGAAATAAACAATAAATTTCTGTAATTCAGGTTTATTACCAAAATAATTTCATATATTATACATATTATAATACATCTTTTTTTAAAAACAGTTACTATTGCTTCTAAACAGTAATAGACCACATTGATAATTATATGAATATTGGCTGACAAAACAATTAATTTTTCAATTGGGTGTAACATCGTTTTAAAAACAGCAGCACACAGATTTTTATTAACAATATCTGTATCGATTGAACTATTAAATGGTACCATTGATAGTTGTTCTCTGGTTTTATTAATTTAACAATTGAGATTTTTTAGTAGTAAACTGACTTCAGCAGTTGAACGCGTGGATGGGCAAATTGTGTGCCTTTCATTGAATTGTATTAGTAAATTCAGTGGTGTCAGGTTTTTTTAAATCACAGAGCTGAAAAAAAATAATCCAGTTATAAATGCAAATTTCAGGGAAGGCATATCTGTATCTTGAAAAGAAGACGAGAATTATAATTATCACTTCTTAGTTTTATATTTTTTTTATTGTATTTATTTATTCATTTTATATATTTATTTTTATTTTTCATATTTATTTATATATTTTATGTAGACACTGTTTCAAAATACCACTGTACAGGACACCCTTCAACTCCTAAAAAGCAAAGGGTAAATATTGTCGTTATTCTGTAAATTAATTCATGCACAAAATATTATCTCATCTAATCGTTGATATGTTGAATGTGCGGACTTAAGTTAGACTTCAGAAAAGGGGTTACTTTTATTGACCTGTTATAGAATTCTTGGCAGCAGTATTGGTAGTCGTCGTCGTGGTCGTCGTATCATGTAATACATATTCTATGATACCAGTTTTGATGCACAACATGTGTATACTTTGTATATTTAAGACTCAAGGCCCAAAATGTTAAAATTTAAAATATAAACCCGAAAATTGAAGGGCCAATTCAAATGCTGAAATGGCCAAACGAGTAAAGTCAGAATCATCTAAGGAAAAAGCCGTGCCCGAGGGAGATAATAAGTCTTTTACAAAGTTTAAATTTTTTATATCAGTAAATTTAATATATCAGTTTCACGCAAATATCGAAATACATGCAACTGATCTGGAGATACCATCGTGAATTTGCAGTCCACAATCAGAAGTAACGACTCCGTGGTAATATTAATTCAGGTTCCTGTTGTGATGCCCAAGATATACACATTTTATTACTTCTCATCATTAGTGCTTAAGGTCTAAATTTATCCAATACAAAACGTCGAAGAAGTTGAATACGATACAATTAAATAAATGTAAGCAATTCTTTTATACAGTCTTAAAAATATATCTTTAAATACTAGTACAGGTTTATAATGACATTTATGAATAATCATAATATAAGAAATACATGTGTGCCACAAAACAAAATCTTATAAGAGGATAAATATACCTAGGGAGCAAATCAAAAAACGTAATCCGTTGGACAGACAAACCCGGGAAGACAAATGAACAACCACAAGCACAACAAATAAACACTGAAAACTAAAAAAAAACAAAGAACAACACGAACTCCTATAAAAACCAGGAGTGAACCTAGGTGCTCCGTAAGGGTAAGCAGCTCCTGCTGCGTATTTAGTGCAAGTGAAGGTTCTACTTGACTTAATGATAAATAGCATCATTAAAAGTTTCGTTCTTTCATGTGTCTGTAGCTTAAACTGTATTTCAATAATTATCACTATATACATACTAACGTATTCTGAAAGTTTATTTTGGCATGCAAATATATTTTTCATATTAACTAACAGATTGAAGACGTGGGGGAGTGGTCTTTTTTCGGCTTTGAAAAGAAAAAATCCAGATTGGATTAAAAGTTTGCCCCTCCCTGAAAGAAGGAAAGCCATACAAGATAGAATTGATTTAATGGCAAATAAATACAACGGAAGGTATGTTTGAAAAATAAAATATTGCACCAAAGTCAATTTTTATCTCCGGTATCAGCTAAGACCAAACTGAAATTTCAAATATCATCCCTGCTACGAAGGCAAGTGGTGAAAGTGCAAAGACCGAGAAATGACGAAAAACCACAGGACAGTACATTCGAGGGACAATCATTAACACATAATGTCAAAGAAATGAACATAGCAGACATGTCATATGCCATTTTCATTCACAGTTCAGTGACCTCGGGATCTATGAAACATCCAGGAAGCTGCATTTGTTGATGATACACTTGAAAGCTTATTTTAAACCAGTATGCATGCAAAAGAATTATTTAGGTTTTTTTTAATTAGCTTAACTTGATTAAGTTTTGGGTATTTCTTAAATATTAGAACACAAAGGCCAGTTACCGAAAAAGAATTTTATTTAAGAGAAGTTGAAATATATGAAACTGTAAAATGTAAAATTGGTGATAGACTTATGTCCACTGTGTTTATAGTCTATTTATTGTAGCAAGTTGAAAACCAACAAAAGACTAAAAGATACCAAATTTGATTTTATAGAAGAATCTGTTTTGATTTAACTATCACCAAATACCACCGTAAAACGGATAAAAAAGGGTAGGCTCGAAGATGCAGACTTAACCAATGTATATGACATAAGATGCAGACTTAACCAATGTATATGACATAAGATGCAGACTTAACCAATGTATATGACATAAGATGCAGACTTAACCAATGTATATGACATACATTTACAAGTATTCTTTATTAAATGATTTAGATGACAATTTAATTCTAGTTCCTGGCATAACTGACCATAAATAAAAATGAAACTGATTCAATATTTACAATGGTTTGCAGTTTTGACCAAATAGATGTTTATGCAGACATTTTAATGGATGATTTTCTTGAGAAAGTTCTCCGATCTTCGAATATTACTGAAGAATTATTAGTTATGGCCAAGCAAAACTTTCCGACGACTGGATTATTTCTAACAGAAAAAAATGTATTGAATAGCAGTATACATACAACAGTAAGTATAGGGGTATACAGTGTTATTGGTTGTTTCTTCACATTACTTGTTATAAGTGCCATTTGAGTCATTAATCTGAGTAGCTTCGTGATTTATCTTCAAAGTAAAGGAAGGCAATATGAAAACATAAAAATAAAATGCTGCTTCTTATACTACAAAGGTTCTCAGATGGTCTAACTATCCTAAGTCGTGATGTGGCTGCAATATCGCCAACACGGCGCTAAACACTAATCAATCAATCTAACTGTCCTTGATCACTCCCACAGAAGAGATATGTTAACTGTTCAACAGTCTTACACGTGAACACGAGCCATATTAGCTACACAAAATATCATCAAAGACTGTTGTACAGTTAGCTTCGCGTTTTTGCTTGCGACCAAGACAAGATATTGGCAACTTTGATCTTTTTTTTATTTTCTTTTTTAATTTTTGGTTATTTTCATGTTTCCCATATTCACCAATCTTTTTTCATATAAAATTATTGGAGTATATGTTGCATAGAAATCAAAATATAAACTTAAAACAGAACTGTTGTGTAGGAATGAATACATAATATCCTTCGCGAAGATCAGGGTTCGGAACTTTTTTGAGTCACATTTTCAGCGTTTTTGTATATGTTCATACGAACGGGCTTGTTTGGGTTCGCCTTACGTCTTTTTGATTGCATTGTAAATTGTCAACATTTATTGGTTATGTTGTGAAACTTTTAAATTGTTCAAAGTCACAAAAAACGTTATTCGACTTTAAAAGCGAACATCTCAAGGACTGAAACCTATGTCAATAACAAAATAAAAATAAAACATTATTCCAAAATGAAAGCGAAGATAATAAGATGAGATTATTGACATATCCTATTAATATTAACGATTCTATATACACATAAACAGGCATACAGTAGCATGGCGAAGCGACATATGAAGGCACATATGCCTATTTCTGGACTTGGTGTAAAAGCACACTTTAATACCACAGATATAGACATGGATGTCATCAAGGTATGAAAATCAGGTCTAAAATGTATGTTTTACGCAATCGGCAATCCTCGGCAGATTCCGTTACCCTTCATCTAACAGTATAATCTGCCGAGGAGTACCGAATGATGTTTTACGTACACATGAACACCAAGAGATATCCCTTATATAAACTTTCGAACGTTCAAGTTTGTAAACGTGATTTCTATTCTGATGAAACGTTGGCTCTGTTAATTTAAATTAAATGTGGTTGAAAATTTCAAGCCATTATTCCTATGAATAAATGCCACCAGAGATGACGTAAAAACCCACTTATATATATATGTATATTCTTATATCCGAACTTTTAGTTTGACTGTTGCAAATAACCGTTTGGTGAGTGGCTCTGCTAACGTGTGTCCAGTGAAATCAGTTTGCAACCATCAAATCCAAATATTGAAAATATAAAACACTTACCAAAAAAAGAGCATTGAGGATGGTGATGTGTCATAGGTAGGTGCAGAAATCTCTAGGTCATTCCAAGTTTCGTTGCTTTGTCTTGGGATCTAAGACTTACCAACCGTAACAAAGATGACATGAATGTATTACAGTAATATAAAAAAAAATTAAATAGTTTACTAAACATAGAAATTTTGTCTCAAGAATTTCGATAAAATTAAATGAAATTGATTCTCTTGCCTTATATATTGTTTTTTATTGTGTTTTACTTTATTCTGTTATTTTGAGAGAGGCTCGTTTGACACTGTGATTATATTCGTAGTTCTTAAACTGAATTGAATATAGAACATTTGGCTCGGGAACATCACGTAATTGGGCAAATTTCAGACGATCAATACTTTCAGTTCATGGTATAGAATTATTTTTTTATTTGATATTTGACAAAATATTTTATGCAATTTTGTGTTGATTTGTACTATGGCAACAAAAAAATACGATTTTCAACCAACAAAAATGTAATAAAATAAATAAAAAACTTTCATTTGCATAAAGCCAATGCATACAAACGGAAATACATTTCTATAAAAGAATTTATTGTAAACTTTAATGACACGAAACATGTTTTATAGTACAGACTAGACAAGCTAGCTGATACAAATCTACCTATATGGATTGACGGTCTTGCTATTCACCGTGAAAACATTACTCGTCGTGCTGAGTTGCTAGATGATATTATGACTATATTGTATTCAAGACCGGAAGTGAAAGGAATATTTTTGGACGAATTCTGGGATGGAGATGCAGATAATTCCGATACTTCCTTAGCAGATGGAGCAAACTTTATGGTATAGTTTCGTCTAAGTGATAGCGTTTAAGAAATTTAAGTCGTAACTGATGTACATGGGAAACATGTCGGAGCTTTTACAAAAATCAATTACAACAAAACTATCTAAGAATTTCATACCCATTCAGCTACACATAAACCATTTGAAGAAAGTATTTTACATTATGGAAAAATTACTTGGCTGCTCAGATCGCAACAGGATCCTGTATAGCTTATACATTACAAGGAAAAATATACTCAACGAATTATTGTTAATGATTTTTTATTACAATGTTTTTAAGACTATTTATTTTCACCATGAGGAGAAATGTCCGTTTATACAATGGCAGCACCTATATGATGATTTGTTAATATCATCCGTATTGGTATCATTATTATCTTACAATTAAAAGAGGGCGTAAGTTTAGTTAGATTGGATGAATGAATTGTGGTTTAACGTCCAGTCACAACCATTAGGTGCATATAAGGACGAAAAAATGTTGATATGATATGAATATGATCCCTGCTTTGTATTAGACCGACACGCTGAGTCGGATTTTTAGCGTGCTAGCTCACGAGTTAAGTGTCAGCCGGGAGATATATCACCCCACTGGGACACATTATACTGACTCCGCGGAGCCGACCAGTCCTTTGCTCTTACTCCTGGAGGCGGAAAACCAGCAAATACAAATTTTAATGTCTTTGATTTGAGCCGGCCGGGGATCGAACCCTCGACCTTCCGCACCCTAGGCAAGCACTCTACGACGAGAGCACCGAGGCGGTTAAGTTAAGTTAGGTAACGTTAATATTCTATGATTCAATACGATTGCCTTTACGACGTAATTTCGACCAGTTTGACAGGCTGGCATGTATCCCGGGCACTATCTATATCCATCATGGAAAAGTCAAATGAATTAAATTGATTATTTCAAGTATGACTCGCATGTCGTTCACATAAAATTACTGAACCAGGCTTACTAATTAAAGATAGTTGACATAATATGTAAATAATAAACATTAAAGAAATGTGTTGTTCGGAAGGTTTAAATCCACAGTTTCGGTAATTTAACTGTTTCTATATCCATAATATTTGGTCAAACTGTCCTGACGGTCAATGGTATTTGTTCTATGTTTTCCCTGTTTTTATATTGAACTTTGGACGGAGTTTTTAATCTTCACTTGTTGGTGTATTGTTAATCCTTGTTGTTGTCTTTATTTAGTATTTGCATACCAGTTACACGGTTCTATGTTTGTCAAATTGTGAAGGGGAGGACACAATCAGGATCTAGGAATTCTGGAGAACACGAAAGACGCAAAACAAAATTTTAAAAAGGCATATAATAAATATAGGAAAAATTTTCCTAATTATATTTCAAGTTTCCAATATTTCTCTGACATTCGCGGACTCCTTTTGGTCATATATGTATGAGCATTAAAATATTATTTGCCCAAAGATCCTCCATTTCCCCCCGAAATTCTGTTACATAGTATAATATCTTAACAAGCAAAAAAATAATAAGCTCAAAAGAAACCATGTTTTTTATTAAAGTTTAACGAGGCAGGGTATGTGTATCAAAATCGTTGGCATACCCACAACACCTATCATGTTGACAGTACTGTTAGCCTACGAGCTTATAAAGGAGAGTACGACATCATCGTAAGAAGAGGAGGGAAGACCGGTATACCAATCCACACAAGACACGTGACGCTTGGCGATGGTGGTCAGTCATTAACAATTCATGTCACTGGACAAGGTAAGAAAAAGTAATTTCTCGATATACATGTATATTGAAAAGGTTTTCAGAACGGTGAAAGGTATCGGGAATTAAGAATCAAAGTTCAATGGTCGAAAAAATGGTATATAAATCTTTTTAAAAAGAATAAAAATGCGTAAATTAAAAAAAATATGATTTAAGAAAAAAAGAATTTCCTCATACCACTTTCGTTGTTTTCTAGACAGCCATGACGAACTCAAATTTTGAAAACAAACATATTGGCCATTTACAATAGTGTTGAAATGAGGTAATTACATAAAAGAATGGTTCATTGAAGTCGACTGAATACATGTTACAAAGCAAGATTCCAACATCCTACCCAAAAAAAGAAAGCATATTACAAGTAAAAGAAATGAAATAAAATGAGTTACGCAACTCATTTTAAATCGCAAAGAAATTTTTTTCATAATGATTCTCGTTTGCTTATCCATTATTCATTGCATATTTTAATTGTAATCAAAATTTCATTTTAGGACTCAACTACCAAGTCACGAACTTTGTTTTTGGCTGAGTAAATAAAGGAAATAAAGCAGTTTTGTTTGAAAAACATGTTGTTCATTTTTTTTATTTTAGACCAATATAGCTTTTCCAAACGTTTTATTAAGTAAGAAAGTATGTACTAGATCTATAACTGTCGAAAAATTATTTCTCTGCGGAAGTCCTTAAGGCCGAAAATATAGATATTTACTAACAATTTGAGAAAATTTCGACGACGAAAAAAATATCAGGAAAGAAACAGCAAACGTAAAAAAATCACAATGTATAATGAGTAGATGTGCCCATGTGGAAAAATTATGTTCTTCCGTAATGCTCAAGGCTAAATATACGGACAGCATACAGTGAACAAATCTGGAATAGGACAACTTGAATGCAAAAATCAAATTAAAAATATATGTTGACTCAGTTGAGAAAAAAACTATATACTCTTCTAGTTTGTAGACCAGTTGATTCTTCTTTTTTTTTGTCAAGTGTTGCCTATTTCCTATTATTATATAGACATGTGTAATTCTTTTATATGCAAAAGTGTAACAATGTCTCACCAAAACGTATGTCAACAAGAAACCATATTTATTAGTTTTATAATCGTGCCCGAGTAGATATTACAGAAAACTGGACTTTAACAACTTTATGAATAATTAAGAACTTAATATTTTTGACCAACACATATCCTGGAAAAAACTTGTATGAAAGGTATAGTGTATTAATTGACAAAATTCCCACATAAACAAAAGCAAAGGAGGAGTAACGTGTTTTATATTATTATTTTTTTCTTTGGGGAACGGTAGGGTAATTATTAGGCATGCACAGAACTTTCAGTGTTTGAGCTTGTTTATCTGTTTAGAATTCAATTTTGGAATTGGCCGACTAGGTTTTTAAATATCATAATATATGATATTGCCCACAATTTTTTGAAACTTTTTCAGCTTTTAAAAATTTTGGTCACGCCAAAGATGGTTAATTAAAAAATATGCATAGTAGAATACGAATTTCTATCACTTGGTCTTTGCATGGTCTGCAATACGAAATAAAAATTGTACTTTGTCAAATGAAGGCATTATTCAGATCTCCAAATTATATTAAATTAGTTTTGCAATTGTTATAAAACTTTAAATATTTGTTTCAAATATAAAGGAAAAAGAATAACACAAACACCTTTTTTCCAATTTTTATACAAAATAACAATAGAAGAGTATTAATACAGCTGCTAGTGCTCATATAAATATTGTTCCATCAAAACATAAAGCATTAATTATGAACATTCCTCGCTATTGCCGTATTTGTTAGTTTTTCTTTTTTACATAAACTTCAGCTATACTGGTGAACAACACTTCACAAGTAACATGTTGCATACATTGCACTAGGTTTTTTTCAATGCCTTTCAATTACATGTAAATTCGTACTTTCACACGTTCCATTGGTTTCGTTGAGATAGCACAATATTGCGATACATAATAAACCATACATCATTATTTCTAGAACTGTTCCTTCTATCTTGTCAACAAATGTTTAAGCGCCTAGGGATATTTTGGCTTACTCCTTCGAGATTTGCGTCGTTTCACACGGTTTATCCCAACTCCAAACGGGTAATACACTTTTGAAGAAACAGAATATACTTCGACTCGCCCATGATTCCAAGCATACAACTTCCGGTTAATTGCATTGTAATTCAGCATGTAATTCTTTGCAAACTTCTCGTCAATCGTATTTGGAAAAATAATCTGATCGTCTTTGAGAACTTTACTTCCGCCTGTGTTTGTATTAAAGGAATATTTGATAAATGTCGGAATATTTTCGTATGAATCTGTCGCATACATGATACCACAAATCATAAAGGCATTGCCCACTTTTGTCTTTGGAATATTAGTTACCCAAGTTTCTTCTATTTCAAGCGTTTCATCATCCAGTTTAACAATGACAATATTTCCATTTGAATATCTTGTAGCATGAATTACCCACAATCCCTTTTCATCTACTGCAAAGTCAACGTCGGTAAATTTTCCACTTTGGTATGGATATTTATTATGAATACCGGCATGCTCCAAGGTTATCTCTTTTTCCCATTTCTTTTGTAATAAATTATATTTAACAAGCTTGTTGCTCATTCCTTTTTGACAGAATAAATTGTTTTTATACACAACTAAGCCCGTTCCTTCACAGAAGAATGGTAATTTATGTATTTCTTTTTTTGCGTCGTATTTCAATAATTCTATTGATCTATATTGAAATATTTCATTGATATCACTGTACCCATAGGTGACCCAAACTTGTCCCCCTGGAATTGGATCTATTGAAATACTACCCTCAGCAATTCCAACAGGAATTTCAATCCCATCACTCACTATGGACTCCAAATCTTGTGGACAGAAATCTAAAAGAAATTTGATACATTTAATTATATTTCTAGTATTTCGATACTTGCCCAAAATCGATATTTAAATGCTTGCCCAAAATTGATATTTCAATGCTTACCCAAAATTGATATTTCAATGCTTACAATATATATAATATTTACTGTTACAAATATGTTACTTTTTTAGAAACTAAGGAGTATCTCCCTCGTGCATTATGTATAGCTCTGTTCTTAGATTGTTTTAAAAGCTTTACCCACTTGGTCGTTTTAGAATTCTATTTATTTTGCTCTTTAACTTTTTCGGATGTTGATTTGGTTTCAACACTTTAGGCTTTTGGCATAATTGATGATTCGTAAAGCGATAAAATGTGCACATCTGTTCATCACAATTGGTATCAGAATTTGTTTTTACAGAATCCGTTATTTTAACAGGGGTTCAATTAGACACACGAACAGTGTTTTTTAACACAAACGTAATACAATTTGTAGTTTCTTATTGTCTTGTTGTGGTCCACTTTTCGACTTAAGATGTCCATTTGCATTAGTATGCAAGTGAAATTACCAAATACTCATTTAATATATTAGTTCGTACGGTCCGAAATTTAAAACAATTACGTGCATACAGATTTTTTCCTCAACAACGCATGTGCAACTTTAGATATCGTATTGCAAATTAGATTTAACTAAAAACCTTCTTTAGTTTAAGTTAACCCTAATGATTAGTGTGGTGTTGTATTATTTACCAGAACTCAACTTATCTCGGTGCTGCTAAATGAGAAACAGATGTCCAATAAATTATCCAGAAAAAATAAATTTCTGAAAGAAGTATACAACCGCTGACAACTTTTCCCCGAAAAAGATCTTTGTGGTTTTGAAAACCATAGAATGGAAAAGTAAAATTAATATATAGATTAAGAGGATTAACCCAACGCATAATTAATTCGTGGGTGACAAAACCAATTACAGACTGAACTTAGGACTGAACAGTACATTATGAAGAAAGCGGAAACTTTGTCGACCATTTGAAAGAAATATTTTGTGGAAAATACATGTACCCGAATTATCATTTCTTATCTGAAACAATTAAAAGTATCTGTCATTCATTTTCTATTAGTTTTATTCTTTTTAAATCGAAGCCGCTTCAAGAGGGAAAATACTAACCTACTGCTGGACCATAAAATTGAAACTTTACTCTGCACCTATTTGGTATATAAAATCATTCTACAACAAATTTAAAATCAAGAACCTACAAATGTAGATGAAAATACTAAAAGAGAATTGGTGAAATAAGAATCGGACTTTTTGAGTCCTTGTTTGGTAACAAAATATTCTAAAACAATATTGAAAATGTACATTTATCCAATAAATCTGTGCAAAACAACAAGACAAACAAAATATACCAAAAGATTTATCGGGAAAAGTATACGGACGCGTTTAAACACCGGGGAGAGTGCGTAAGACCGAAAACAAAAGGCAAGAAGACTAACAGAAAAAACATAGACTGAACAATACAGCTATGAACCTATGAACCGACAACTCCCACCAAAAACGGGGAATATGACTGCAATCATTCCAAAGCAAAACTAATCATCTGAACCGAAAAATGTGGACAAAGTTTAAAGGGCAGGATTTTGAAACACGACACTTTTGGGTACATTGAGTTAACCCTTAAAAAATTTAAATTCGTGACACCTTATTGCACATATACTAACTATACGCAACAATAATCTAGATGTAACCTAAAGACCAGAATGTATTAGTTCCAGAGATATTCCTGAAATAATACCAAGACTCTTACTTTGTAATTTAAACCGTGCACCAAAGATTTCAGTTCTATGGACATGCCTGATACATTTGTACGAGACTTAAACCCTTTGTTTACACCCCTCGGCATACAACAAATGATATATATATATATATTCATCATTGCACAACTTCTAACTATATACAAGTCTAAAATTAAGTAACTGCGACATGTTTGAAATGACATTAAGACCCATTTTGGACCTTTGTTTAGACCGTTGAATCAGTAAAAATTTCAAACTTTTACAGATAATGAGCTACCATATAAAAAGATTTCTGTCTGGACTTTAAGCCACTTTATATCACAGTGATTTGATTTTTATTCAAGGAAGAAACCGGAAAATCCAAATATCTCCACCGTCTACCGAAAACCTCTAATAATAATAATAATAATAATAATAATAATTAGTTGAATGTTTACGTTCGCCAGTTGTACATACCTGTTTTCCGTTCAATTTTCGTCACATTTGATTTTGCCATGCTGGCCAATATTAGTAACACATCTTCCTGTATTTTGTCATTCATGGCTAACTGGCTTCGAAGTGACTTTTGAGCTGCTGTAGCTAATGACGTCATCATAGTAATCATTTCTTTCATTTCAGCATTCTGCGCAAGCATTGCATGCTGAAGATAGGTATATTGGTTTTGAAGGGCGGCTACCATTGCCTCCCTCATTAGTGGCGACGATGGTGGGATCTGCTTAATTTTAGTTAAATCGTCTCTCAGATTGTTGTCCCCCAATGAAAGAGACACAGTTATATTATCCAGAGTTTCAATACGTGTCTCTATGGACGATTTCATTCTTTTCATTAACCTAGCTGCACTTTTTAATTTGTTTGTGAATTTACTATTGAAACGTTCCATCTGATGATCTCTTGAATTTTCGCGAGACTCGAACCACAAGTTAGAGTCAGGATCCTGAATTAGACTTATAGCTCCCTCTTTTTCCTTAATTGTTAAAGTCACGTTTTTAGAACATGAAACGTATATGAGATTATTTTCCATATCAAATTCATAAGTACAGTCGTCATTTTTCACTGGAACAACAGCTGCTGTGGAACACAGCAACGAAATGGCAAAAGCAAGGAACATTTTCAAATTCTAAATACTTGAAGTCCTTTTAAACCATTTACTGCAATGTTCGTTCTACTTCCACGGACAAAGACTAACTCATGATCGGAAAACTCATTCATACTGAATTTAATATAAGTGAAAATTAAATAACGTTAAACGTCAGAACAATTATCCAAATTATAGCATATGGATTTATCGCAATTATTATTCTTCTGGTACTTCAAAATATCTGTCTGAGAGATTAATATTCACACAAATTGTTCAGTCAGGAATTCAAGAGGGATTTCAATTATTCATTTATCTAATTACGTTAAACAGTTTGTGTATACTAGACAATACATAATAAAAACAAAAAGAGAAGAATCAATAATTCCATTTTCAGTAAACTGCGCCGTTTCACGTTCTAACAATAATTTTGAAAAGAAAATGAAGTTAAGTGAAAAATTATGTTTTATATCATGCAGGCTTTTGTAAATAATTTTGAATTATTTTACAGTGAATTAATTTAGATGTGTTTGGTTTCTAATTTGAAGTAGACTTGCTCTTAACAGTACGTAGCAGGTTACTAAATGAGTTTTTTTTCTGCTTATTCATTGTTCCCTTAGCACGTATACTTTCTCTTGATGTTTGTAATATTTTTTTCTAATTAAAAGGTGGATATCTAAGATTAATATTATATCCGAACCACAAAAGACAAATAATTGTTCTTTTTGAATGATAATGAATTGTACCAAAGTTTAAAGAATGAATTGAACCAAAGTTTAAAGAATGAATTGAACCAAAGTTTAAAGAATAAAATGAACCAGTTTAAATAGAACAGGGAACGGAAATGGGCAATGTGTCAAAGAGACAACCCGACCAAAGAGCAGAAAACAGCTCAAGGCTTCCAATGGGTCTTCAACGCAGCGAGTTAATCCCGTCCCCGGATGCGGGCTTCTGCTGGCACCTACACAATAATGTATACTAGTTAAGCAAAATGGACGGCACACTAAACTCCGAAACATACAAATAAACCAAAATTTAAAAAACACAGAAGACTAACAAAGGCTAGAGTTTCCTGACTTGGGACAGGCACCAAAATGCGGCGGAGTTAAACATTTTTTGTGAGATCTCAACCCTCCCCCATACCTTTAGACAATGTGGAATAAACAAACACAAAGCGATACACAGTAAAACTCAGTTCAGAAGATCTCCGAGTCCGATGTTAAAAAAAAGGTAACGAAAAAACTAAGCAAAATGACAATGATCAATATATATTAACAAAGGACTACTAGCAGTTACTAACCTGCCAGCTCCAGACCTCAATTAAACTGATCGAAAGATTAAGTCTATATCATATAGAAGAATGAATTGAACGAAAGTTTAAAGAATAAATAAAACGAAAGTTTAAAGAATAAATTGAACCAAAGTTTAAAGAATAAATTGAACCAAAGTTTAAAGAATGAATTGAACCAAAGTTTATAGAATGAATTGAACCAACGTTTAAAGAATGAGTTAAACCAAAGTTTAAAGAATGAATTGCATGCACTACTAACACAAACTTTTGATTACAACAGACGTTTATTCTTTATTGTCTTGATTTTTAATTTCAAAAATTTCAGACAAAATCAAAGAAAAAAGACCAAGAAAAGTTGCGAATGGATTAGCGAATGGATTATGCAATGATTAACCTCACCACTGTTCAGAATCTGTGCCAAGTCAGACTATCTTGACTCTCTGTTGTGTTCATGCACATGTTTGTGTTTTGTACTTATTTATGTTATTTCTTGTCCGGAGTTCTGTGAGTTGGGTTACTTTGATTGGTTGACTTTTCCTGTTATCCATTTTGTTGTTTATTAACTTTAAATTGCCTGTACAGAACCAATCTAATCTTTTCTTTACCGATCTTGATTGACTGCAAGACGACATGTCTTGATCTTGATTTTGTTTGAAAATATAATGTCGCTGAAAATTCAAGAGAAAGTAAGATAATGGTCATTTTAGATCAAAAGTATGTTACAAATAATAGATATTGCTTTCCCAAAGATGGTGTCTTTAAAAATAAGTTGTTTAAATAGCGATTCCGAAGTTTGTGAATAATCACCAAAGAAACTTTCGTTACTTTGGCATGAATTGGGGACATTTTGAATATCCACTATTTCAAAATGGTCAAATAAAGTACGAAAATTTGAAATTAGCATCATAATCCGCCAGAATTAGGCGTGTATGAGAATAACAGGCCCAATAAATTTGAATGCCCTAGAGTTTGGTAGGAAAGGTGAAATTATCTTGTACAGAGGATATACCAAGACAAAACCTTTTCATACAGAAAAAGATCTTCACGTGCAAAAGAGTTTGGCATTACCCAAATCCGTCACCCAATATAGATTCAGTTCAGTTTTCTGTGTTTTCCTGACAACTCTAACGAAAGAGGTTCCAATAAATTCTTTGATACCAATGTTGATCTACAAGATGTGCAGTTTTGTCGACTTACGAATGTTAGTGTCAGTTGTGCTCAAGGCGTAATTTGTCAACTTAGGGATGTTAGTGTCAGTTGTGCTCAAGGCGTATTTTGTCAACTTACAAGTGTTAGTGTCAGTTGTGCTCAAGGCGTAAAATTTTGAAAACGAAAAATAATAATTCAAGAGACTGAAGAGCAAATTCAAAATGCCAAATGAACCAAATCGGTAGATCCAAACGATTTGAGGACAAAGGGAGATTCCCCTTAGTTTTCACAAATTTAACATTTGTGTATAGATATATTATATAGAAATACTTGCAACTGAGTTGGAGAATCGTTTGGAGATTTTGAGCACACCAGTGGTGATAGTAAATTTCTTGATATCATTTTTGATTCACAAGATGTTCACATTAACCTATGACTCATCAATAGATATATATCGATCTATTGTTAAACAGTATCGATCAAATTAATTAGTTTTGTTAGTTCAGATAGACAGTCACCAATAGATATATAGTTAAATTAGTTTAGTTATACAATCGACAATAGATACATAGTGTAATTAGCCTTCAATAGAAGTTATAATTAGTTTAGTTAAAGTCTGCTATAGATAAATACTAGTAGTTAAATTACTTTAGTCAGAAATGTAGTCTTCAGTAAATATTTATTTATACCCGCACTTTCGAATGAAAGTTCGGGTATATTGTCGTTGCGGTCGTCCGTCCGTCCGTCTGTCCGTTCGTCCGTCACACTTTCTTGTGACGCAAACTACTCCTTCACTTTTGAATTTTTACCAATTTTTTGTGCCATATTGTTGCTTACTAACTGTAGAAGCGAATAAGGTTTGGAGGGCCTGAGAGGGACCAAAAAGGGCCAAATTATACAAAGAGACTTGTGACGTGAACTCCTCTTTCATTTCTGAATTTAAACCATTTTTATTGTTGCCATATTGTTGCTTACTAACTGTAGATGCGCAATAATGTTTTGGAATTCCAATTTTTTTTAAAGGGGGGTGGGAGGGACAAAAAGGGCCGAAACAGAAAAAAATTATAATTACTAAAATAACTATGTCATATTGTTGCTTGCTAATTGCAGATGCGCAAAAGGTTTGGGAATTCCAAATTTCTAAAAGGGGCCTGGGAGGGACCAAAAAGGGCCAAAATAGACAAAGAGCCTTGTGACGCGAACTCCTATTTCATTTTTGAATTTAAATCATTTTTATTGTTTACATATTGTTGCTTACCAACTGTAGATACGAAATAAGATTTTGGCATTCAAAATTTTTTTTAAAGGAGTGGCAGGGACCAAAAAGGGTAAAAACAGAAAAAGACCATAATTACTAAAATTTTATCGAAAGAAAAAAAATTAACAAATTTATGAATTTTAGTTTAAGGGGCTAAAGGTCCCTTAAAGGGTCCAAATAGTTAAATTATAGTAAAAGTGGGTTGTGATATATTTGTGAAAAGGTTATTTGTTACAGATGCAAACTGTAATCCTAAGCATGCTTTTATTTTGCATTTTGAGGATTTAAAGGGCCAAAAAGTTAGATTACAGTAAAAGTGGGTTGTCATATATCTCTGCAAAGGTTATTTGTTACAGATGCAAACTGTAATGCAATGGAAACTGAAAATGTTAAGAATGTTTGTTTACAAATAAATGTGGGGTGCGTGTATACCTGTCGTTCCGACAGTCCCTACCTCTAGTTTTGTTATAATTTAGTCATAAAGTCTCCAATAGATATACAGTTAAATTAGTTTGATAAAACAGACCCCAATAGATACATACATTTAGTGTAGTTAGTTTCCATTGGATGCGTAATAAATTAGTTTAGTTTAAACGATATTTCATTAATTGATTGAATAGATCAGGCGATAGTTTTTTTTCTTAAACATATTTATATTTGATTTGTTTACCTGTGGTCCTGTTGACATCTCACTGGTGAACCATAATTTGTTTATCTAGTATACGAACTGTTTCGCAACATTATATATTTTTTATGGTAAAACAGTCTTACTTCGTTCTACAGCAATCCCTTATTCATTGTTATTATAAAAAACTAATTAAGTTCAACATTGACATTGTTTTAATTTTCTCTTCAAACTTTTAGATTATTGTTTTGTTTTTTAACATTTTAGGCCTTGGGTACAACTCATAAGTCGTAAATCGACGAATTGTACACATCTGGTGTATCAAAATTGACTTACTAGTAAAAGAATACTCTATGAAAAGATATGGTTTTACCATAGCAGCTTGAAATCTGAATAGAAAAACCTTCAAAAGGTATTTTCCCAGAGTGCATATTATGTATATAGAATATGAACACAATAAAGGAATTACTAGAAATCATTTTGTATTTCCCAAATTCAGTTTAACCTCACACAACTCAGTGCCTGTGCCAAATCAGACTACCCCTCACCCTCTATTTTTTTCTATGCTTGTGTTTTGCGCTTATATATATCTTTTTCTGATGGTGATATGTCTATTAAATAGTGTAAATCGATTAGTATGTCTTTGGTGACCTATCCTATTATCCGTTTTGTTATTTATCAAGATTATGGTTACGACCAATTTAACATCAAACAGTTTATTTGCAAATTACACCACTACCAGTCAATGCAGTGTAGAACAACCATATAATACCTTTGTATGACATTCACCGGCGAAAATAGTGATGAGAACAACAAAAACAGGGGTTGGTCCTTTTAGCAGCCACGATAATTATCTCACTGTTATTGTTAAGGATTCTTTTTAAAAGCTGACAAATAAGGACAATGATTAAATTTGGGTTGACAAAGTATTAAATTTAAGGTAGGAGGTACCTAAATCCGCTAAATTACGGATTTTCATGGAATTTTACATGTAGCTATAATATTCGAAACTGCATCTATATATCGAACAAAAATTATATTTAGCTTTTATATTTTTCAATAAAGTTGATTTAAAATCCTTAAAATAATGGGCCTTTTACTGTAGATTTCATATAAAAACTGCCGAAAAAATCAATAATTTGACATTAAATTGTCATTTCTCAAAAACTAATTCCTAGAATTTTCTATAAAAACGATATGTTATTGCTGTCAACTTTTTCGTTTTAATGATACTAAATAAACATAGGGTCACAAGCTTCGTTTTCGTTATGGAAATCATTCAACTATACGTCCTGTCTGTAAAAACACTAAAAATCTACATTTTTATTGTGACGTCGTGACGACATTACGCTTATTTTATTTTCGCCCTTCATACATTGTATACATAGCAATAAATCTAATATACTAGAAAAACGAATCTGGTGACCCCTAATAAATTTTACATTAATAAAATCTGAATTTCAATGGCAATAATATATCAGTTTTTTTCAAAAGTGAGTTTAAAGTCTTCATATTTGACTTCTTGCAACGACATCTACGTGTTTTCTATGTATTTACATACAAAATGTATCTGTTTGCCAAAACTTGAAATACCAAGTTTTAAAGGGAAATACATTTTTTTTAAATTCAGATGAAGTTCAGCGTACTGTAGTTGCATGCTAAATTTTATAAAAATCTTAAATATAGCCCTATTAGGTACCTCCTACCTTAAGGATACAAAGTATCAAATAAGTAATTACTGGGCCCAGCCATCATACGAAAGAATATTGAGCATTGAAATGAATGTTAGATTCGCTACCCATTGGTCAATATTGGATTTAATATTTATAATAAAATTATATATTTTAAACAGCACTGGTTATTCCTTAGATATACAAATGTATATAAGAAAAATCTATTTCAAACTAACCTGTAGGTTAAAATATTTAATACCGGATTTTTACCAAAACCCCTTCACTCTTTTTGGTCTCATTTTCCGATATGAAAAGCCATGGGATTTCCTTTGAATTATTTTACCAGACACATTTTCACTAAGTCGGGAAACTATTATTTTCTTATAAGGCGTTAATTTTGATTTTTATAATATTTTATTTCACATCTCGGCCGCGGTAACCCCATCCCTCATATATTTCTGACAGTAGTTATTATAAGTTATCTACGTTCGTATCCGTAGATATGGAGATTTTTACACTCTGAAGTACTAAAGTACACCCTGAAGAGAGGCAGAAGAATGCACAAGTGTACAGACGGATGTTAAAATATCCATATCTACGGATACGAACCTAGATGACGATTTTATCCCCGTTTCAGCCCTAATCTTGCGATTTTTTCAAGTTTAAATTTAGACAAAACATAGAACGTTAAGCAACGTTTTCTGAATATAGGAAAAAGCTAAAGTGAAATATGTCAATTTGGTACACTGTTTACCATGTGTAGGGTACTACCTTTGGTAGAACCCTACATGTACCCGAATATAAAACGTTTTCATTGTCATATCAAATGAATTTGTCGAAATCATATTTGCCGCTCAACGCCTCGAGCGCCACGTCATAATACTACTAATAATAAGTTCCCCGGGGTGGTGGTTAGCAACTCCTGATATATGGACTAGCAACGCCCGGGAATATGGAGTTTGTATCGACATGTCATTGACCATGCAATCACAATCCAAGATATGTACCACGCCCAGGATAATACCTTATTACACTGAGTGTGGTGAAATACCGGGATTTCCGAGTGAAATCAAAAGTCATATTTCACTCTAGGAAGTGACGTAACAATAGCCGTCACCAACGACGTTGCTATACAAAGTCGACGCGTAGTAGACTCGTACCCGTCCGTTATTTTACAAGATTGACAAATTTGTATATGACGGAGCTCATACTGAATATTACGGCGGGGACCAACCTAACGCGTTGTCACATAAAAAACATAATCCCTTGTATTTTTTCGTTACATTTTCTGAATATACCCGGAATATATTAATGTAATAAACAGAATAACTAATCCCGAAATTCGAATACCAACAATCTACAGCTCGTGACTGAAAAACACTAATAATTCACTCATTCGTGAATTAATGTGTTGTTCGGTAACTCGTTGTAGATTTTTATTATGTTTTTTGTACATTAAATTATTTTTAATCGAAGTAAAAGTATTTTTTTGTTCAATTACACTTCTATGGACAGTATGGTTATTTTTTAACATTCATCAATAAAATAAATGTGAGTAATATAATAAAAAGAAAAAATAAATTACAATCAAATATATACCATTTCTACGGGTAGCTTTTATAATTATGTAAACAAGTTTTATGTTGGGATGATTAGAAATTTATTTGAACAAGGCAAATTAATACTCTGAATTACTGATATACGATATTTCTTATCATTTTATTTTTTGACTTTCCCTTGACAACAATTAGTGTAGATTTTATTTACAAATGAGGAGTACAACTTATATAGGAATATTTTGCACCATACTTGCAAAAATTGTTAGTAAGTTTAATTTCGGTGATATAAGAAAAAGGGTGACGCGTTATATTGAAAATGAGGTGAGGATGAAATTGAATAATATAAATTACTGGAGATTTGTATGGTACTATATACTGTATATATTAACCTTTTTCTACTTTTCCTTTTGTGTCTAAATAACAAGAGGAAATGCTTTTCGA
This sequence comes from Mytilisepta virgata, assembly GCA_028015205.1. Classification (NCBI taxonomy): domain Eukaryota; kingdom Metazoa; phylum Mollusca; class Bivalvia; order Mytilida; family Mytilidae; genus Mytilisepta; species Mytilisepta virgata. The sequence goes on from CM051520.1 coordinate 36,778,267, forward strand.
TCCCTAAAATTTTAGAATTATTTGTTTTATGTGTAGCAGTAGAGCATGATTTGTCTCCAAATTACCTACCGCACCAACCGGGGATCGAACTCGGAACCTTTGGTTCAGTAGTCCACCGCTCTACCAACTGAGCTAAAGGAGTACTCCACTAGCGCAGCTAATGGAGGGTGGTTATAAACCTGTTACGGTTCTATAACTTCTATATTAATCAATGGAAGCCCGTTACACTTCCCCCACCTCAAGAGTCATCGTCCTACGATGACGATATCCAACTTCAACCATTTTGCCAACTAGCCCTTTTTTCTGACAATCGTGGTTTTTTTAGTTGGGCGCAAATGTAGCAGAAGAGCATGATTTGTCTCCCAAAATTACATATATTAATCAAGGGAAGCCCGTTAGATATGTAAGAAATGTACGTTATATATCTGGACCTGTATTATTTACACGTACATGACGTATTTAATATCGGCAAAATAATACCGAAGGGAAAAAACAGTAGCAAATGCCCATTAGATTGGAATGCAGAGACAAGGTAAACTCATAAGAATAAATGTATACTAAAAGAATTACAAAAAAAAACATACAAATAATAAACTAAACAGAACTAGACAGCACAGAAACTACAGCACGAACAATGTAGACTTTCACTAAAACCTGGGAGTGCGGACATCGTATTTCAGAATAATTTTTTATGACGTTTGAGAAACGATTTTTTTTTTTTTGTTTTTTTTTTCCTTTTTTTCTTTTTTTTTTTTTGTTTTTTTGTTTTTTTGTTTTTGTTCAGGCTTTTGAATATCTTATAATTACTATTTGAGAAGTCAAAATTTGTAAGCCTTAGGAAACTAAGTTTGCCGAAATGTGCCAATTAGTTCATGTCAAAATCAGTTGGAATCGCACAACGTTTATAACTACAACACGTAAATATTTAAATTCTTTGTCAAACAATTGAAATGTTGTTTTTTCTCAAAACATCAAATGCAGGTATTTCATTGGCTAACAACAACTTCCGGTAAAAAGTTTAATGCTTGATAAATTCCTTTCATGACGTCGTGCGTATGAATACGTACTTATGCAATATAGTGCATGAGGAACATGTTAATTTCAAATGGAAAACGTCATATTTCTGCATTCTTTCGGAATTACAAGTAATAAAGGTTATTTTTACGGAATTAATAATAATTTTTGTCCCCACTGACACATTACTTTTTTCCTTTTTTATAATTGCCGCAATTTTGGTTCTAGATCTGAACAATTGATACATTTTTCTAATGGGTCAACACATCAAAAGACCATTTAATCAACATTTTCTCCATACTGGCTCAGTGGTTTTGAAGGAGGAAGTTTTTTTAACTGCATGTAGCCATACTTATAGAATGCACGCGGATCCTGAGCACATATAAATAAATGCCTTTTTAAAGATTAATGTAAACCAAATCAAATGTTACCTGAACAGAATGACCAACATGAAGTTTTGTATCAGGACAGTTTGGCGACAATTCACTTTCTGTCTATGGGAACAGTTTCGGTGTTCTTCTGGTAGCGTGTCGCCTCGAGTGCGTTAGTTGGTGGGATCTGCATTCACCAAATTAGTGTTTGCTGTTTTCTGCTAAGTATTTTGCAGTTAGGAGTAAGAGCAAATGTAAAGCAAAATATTGTCCTGTGAAATTTTGGACTGGGGATACATGCATGAATCTATACATGCTGTAGAAATAATGTCTTTGCCTACTGATATACCGAAATGAAGTTTAGCTATCCTGACGGAAGGGATTATGAAACAGGAATGTGATGTTGGATATATAACCGTACGTCAGTTTTAAAAATAATTAAATTCTTTTGTCTTCTTAATTACAAATGACAACAAACATACTTGTATGTGATATGTATGTTTGATTTATATAAACTCACTATAGAATAGAATTAATAAATGCTTCCTTTTTGGGGACACTTTTTGAAAATTGAATACTTTCAACAGAAAATGGTCCAAATTACTAGCAAAGGACGTTATTTCATAATGAAATTTTGTCCAGGATAGTATTTTATTACAAAAAACTGTCCAAGGACAATATATCACAGTTAAATATTGTCCAGACTGAATATTTCATAATTGAAAATACTGTCTGGGACATTATTTCATACGAAATTTTGTCCAGAGGACAATATTTCATGGAGGACATTATTTTATGTTACACAAACACTCACCGACTCTGGGTCTGTGATCGTTTCTACGACGTAACGCATTGTGAATCCAGTTCAGTTTCTTAGAACTTATACTGTTCATATTCGTATCACACCAACATACTTTTGTCCCGAATATGTATTTAATCTTTAAACAACCAATTAATATGTCATCGGGATAAGAAATCAATGTATATTTTTATAGTCTTAAAGTGGTTACAAAGAAAACTTCAGAAGTTGACAACATAACGTTTCCCTGTTCAAAGGAAGATAACCTATTTATTTTATTACCAAATTATATCACAATTTATCTGGACTAGGATTTTCCAGTGGAAATGAATCAGATGTAAATCAGAATTATAGAAGATACACATCCTGTAACGTAAAGGTTTCGGTATTTTGTGAAACAGTTTATTAAAACTTATTAGCACCGGTGCATCGTACGTAAAACGTCTGTACATCGTTCGTTTAGCGTCCGTACATAGTTCGTTCAACGTCCGTACATAGTTCGTTCAACGTCCGTACATCGTCCGTGCATCGTATCGTTTATCTTTTGAGTTAATGGTAAATCTTATGTTTTTATTTAATTTTTATAACGAGATGGTTCGTATGTAATTAATTTTAGGTTATAATAGCTTTCACGTCACTGGAAAGCATTTTCTTCACTGTCTTGAACGAAATAATGTTTAAATGTATTTTTACTAAAGCCCAGAGAACACAAATAAGGCATTTAAATGTGGTAAATAGGGTACTTAACAACGAGACGGGGAAATTTGCTTTTAGCCGACATCACGTAAAGCCAATCAGAAGCCGACATTTATTCCAAACCGAGGATAATATGTTTTATTACATGATGGTATTTTGTCTTGATCCTGATTGGCCGAAAATAGCATCCGAGGTTGTGAGTACCTGCGATAGCAACCTAACATTCATAAAAAAAATCCGAATTCATGGTTATGATCTAAAAATAAAAGTGGTACGTTACGCGGAATTTGATAGCAAACTAATATGATCTAAAAATAGAATGGAGACCCTACTCAAAGTTTTTGATTACGCGGAATTTTATAGCAACCGAATATGATCTAAAAATAGAATGGGGACTTTACTAAAAGTGATAGGTTACACGGAATTTGATACCAACCTAATATGATCTAAAAATAGAATGGGTTCTTTAATGAAAGTTTAGGTCACGCAGAATTCTATAGCAACCTAATATGATCATATATTTACATTTGTTGAATACTGTTGAATAAAATTACACTGTTTGTTTTTTTCTATGCCATAATCATGTAATAAAACACTAATTGACTTTGAAATAGGTTGCTATCGATTAATCAACCCTCAAAATGAATATTCACCTCGCCTACGGCTCGTTGAATATTACCATTTTGTTGGGTGGATAAATTCCGATAGCATCCTAGTTCAAAGTCAATAAATGTATAAGGTCGTGAAATTGTGGAATCAGAACGCCCGTGGGGATAAATCTCCACAATAACCGACTTGCAAATAGATGGATAAATAAGAACAACTTTCAAATGTTCATTTCCATGGAAAGTTCATTGCACGTTTAAAGTTCAAGGATACTAGAGTTCAGTACCTCCTTTGACCAGCACAAGCACCAATAACAGCCTGACAGCGCCGCCCCATTAACAGAATCAAATTTCGAATCACTTCTTGCGGGATGTTGTTTAACTTGTCTTGTAACGCATGAACAAGTTGTTGTAAGGAATGAGTCTGTAGTTGCACTTACAGGACACGTCTGTCTTAGTCGTCCCAAAGATGCTAAATGGGGTTTAGGTCAGGTGAATTGGACGGCCAAGTAAGCACTGCAATATTATTACCCGTAACGAATGTGGTTGTTATTCTTGCAATGTGGGGTCGGGCATTGTCATGTTGAAATCTTGCACCATTCTGCTGCAATGTCGATAGAACACGTGAATGCAGGATTTCATCGCAATACCGCGTGGCTGTCAAATTTTCTTTAATGAGCACCAGCGCAGTTTTCCAGTACACGTCATTACACTCGCACCACCGAATCTGTCGACTTAGTGAATACAGTTATCGGCAAAGCGCTCCTTTCGGCGTCGGTATATCCTCGCTCTACCATTGCCTCGTTGCAACCGGAACCACGATTGGTCTCCAGTGTTCTTTGACCAAACCCCGTGTATCTGAGCCTATTGAAGTCGGGTTTGACGGTGTCGGCGTGTCAAAACAACAGCTCTAACGGGACTGTTTGGTCTCAGATCCTATGCCGTGCAGGAATTGCTGCTACAGTAGCGGTCGCTGTTGTCAACCGTTCCCGCAAATGACGTAAGTTAACCGGTTTGACTATCCTGGGCAGGTGTGTTCACTCTTGGTATTCCTGAGCGTGGGCGGTCACCGTGTTGAACGGCGAGAGATTGTATTCTCGGAAACATTCAGCAGCCTCGCTACACCTGTCTTGGATTCACCTGCTAGTAACCGACCATAAGCATTGTTTCTTTGGTCTTCGTTCAGACTTGGCAGCACTTTGCTCGTTGGCGTCTACATCTGAAATTGATTTTGAAACCGAAAACCCCGGCATTTTAAAGACGTTAGACTTGAGTTGCATGCGAATAGCGTGCGAAGTTGGTGCAATCGGGCGAAATCCAATTCGGCAAAAAGAATGACCAGTCACAATTAGTGACCTTATATTTAAAACCCATAATGAATCTTTTTTGTCCTTACATAATGACATTAAAAACATGTAAGATTTATAGAAACAACGATCCCGTTCAAATAACAAATTATGAAAAATTGGCTATGTGTTTCTTTTTTTTAAGAGTATATAAGTGATCTATTTACTGAATAAAAACACAATCTAATTAAATTTAGTTTTCCACACTTGCTGCTTATTTTCGTTCGGTTGTTTATATGTCGTGCGAGGGACAATTAGGGAGCAAGTGCGAAGAAAATAAACATAGTGACAATTTGGGACAAATATACACACCAGACAACAAAATAAGAGTCTGATAGAATCTTAGAGTTCATTCTCCTCTTTAATAAAGGATCCTAAAATTTGTTGGATTTAAAATTTGAGTTGTTATAAGTATATCTCTCGAGGTACACTTCGGACAAAAACATTTGGCGAAAATCATAATTTTTATTACAATTAAAAAAGAAATGTACTTCGTCATCAAAAGAATAATTTTGAATTACATAATCTGTTTAAACTTGGAAATCTTTTCTTGTCTCCCCAACTCTAGTTCCAAATTATGACCATTAAACCATAAAAAGGAGTGATATAGAGAAAAATTATTTAAACTTCTGAATTTTACGTTTTTATTTTGTAACATTTCAGGTGAGAGCGACTTATTTTTTTACCTTCGCTACAACTATAAATTTACTAGTTACATTAATTAGTAAGTCATTACAAACTCCAACGGTTTTGCAATGTGTTCGGGAGTGTATGGGTTCGGGAAAAGAAACCAGTGCAACATACCAAGACGAAGAATGCGTATGTCACTTGACTGTGTTTACAAATAAAGAGCATGTAGACTATGTTCCTGGTTCCATCTATGTCGCTCCTATGTCATATTCAGGTAATGTTAACGTTGTAGATTTATAACTAATCGAAACAATTATATATTTATTCATGTAAAAATGCATTTTTTTCATTGGTTTAGACGATGTTGATATTTTACTTGCTTAGCGGGTATAAATTTCTCATATGTCACTCCCTTGAGTGGACACTGTCATAAAAACCTGAGCATGCCTTGTGTTACAGTAGAAATTATAATTAAAAGGTAATCTCGACTACAATCAATTCAAAAGATACGGTAAAAACGCTTATTAACTTTTTTTCTTAAATGAAAGAAAAACACACTGTTCAATAAACGTCTTGCCTCACACTAGAAATTAGAATAAACAAATCCTACTCTATATACCTTACTTCGAAAGACCGACGGAAAATGTGATTGTCAAGAAATTTGTCATCGTTAACTAAATATACAAGACATCCAGTTTGTTTGGGTTTAATATATGACATTGCTCTATTATTATTATTATTTTTTTTTAAAAATCCCTTTTAGTCGAGAGGCCAGATAGGGATGTCTCAGAATCAATGGTTTTGCACTATGTCATGCTCAGAATCAATGGTTTTGCACTATGTCATGCTCAAAATCAATGGTTTTGCACTATGTCATGCTCAGAATCAATGGTGTTGCACTATGTCATGCTCAGAATCAATGGTTTTGCGCTATGTCATGCTCAGAATTAATGGTTTTGCACTATGTCTCTCTGGCCTTGGCGGGCTCAGCCCCCTACCCGATTTACTGCCTCGATCCAGATCAGGGAGCAATTTACCACCATTTTTGACATTTTCAATAACACATTTGCACTATGAAACAGAGTCAGATATTCCTTTATTTTCAAACTGCTTTTTTTCGAAAAACAATTTACCTGGAATGTCGGAGCACGCACCACAGCAATCTACGTGTAATCTTTGCGTATGTGAAATTGTCAAAGCTGCTTGAAGGTTGTTTTGCGATTTTAAAATTCATTTATAATTGTTAAAAGTCCCTATAAATCCAATTGCATTCAAGTCTATCCTAGTTGAAGATAACAAACTTGAGGAATCAAAAACTGCCGTCTTTCCAGAGTTGCTTGTTGTAAACGATGTGTACATATACTTTCATTCAGTTGCTGGTTAATCTTTTCCTATGTGTTTTCACTCTACTCTCTATATAAAATAGCATAAACAAGAATTGAAAGTGAATTGATATCTCAAATATTGGAGGATAGGACATTCACGTAGAGGTTAAAGAGGGGTATGATAAAAAAAAATCCTGCACTTTCCCATTATTTTTTATGTAAAGGGATTCAATATCGGGTATGTGTCATTTTAAATACTATTACACTAATATTAGCTGATTATTTCCAGAAGATTACCAGGAAGAAGATTTTGAACATTGTCCAGAATATTTTTTTCATGTCGAAAACTTTTCCCTGTGTTTTCGGTTCTACAGAGACAGCGTAACCCATGAGTCTGCAACACAGCAGTGTATAGGCGATAATGCGTCCTTAATGGCTGTAGACAACTTCGATAAACAGCAGTTTCTATTGGAACACATTGGTAAACATTCTAATTTTGTCTCCTCGTGTGTAAATAGTTTTCGTAGTTTTATTGAGATGGATATGAACAGAATTTTTAACCTTTGCTCTTCGTTTTGAAAGACGATCTAAATATTGTTGTGTAAATATTAATTGGAAAAATCCTCACTTATCCACAAAACAACTCTGCATGTGGTTTAAGGAAATCTCAATTTTATGAAACTAAGGACATGACTGTTAAAGATTTCTTTTTTATAAAATTGGTATTAACATTGATAAATAAACAGATATTAATGACATGATAACTTTTCATAAACTTTCTTTAATAGAGTAACCTTGTTATTTTGGCTTATTTCAGGATTTCACGAGGAGGATTTCTTTGATTTTATTCATATCCAAGGACAACAAACAACGGAATCAGTTTGGGCATTTGATAATGGGACGACGTTTCTTTACTTAAATTGGGCCTCTGGAGAACCATCCGTCGACGCGAACAAGTTTTATCTAGTAATGAATGCTGCAGACGATGAAGGTCGCTGGACCAGTATCGATTCGGAATACATTGCTTCTTTTCTGTGTGAAATATATTTGTAAAGAATTCAGAGTAAACGAAAGTAATGATTCTTTAAATTTGTTGTTAACAAGTCTAAATTTTCGATTTTATGGATTAAAAAAATCTAATAATGACGTTCATCTGTAAATGGAGCTGTCTATTCCCTGTGTATTGTTTAAGGAATAATTATGGAAGACTGTAGTTTATTAAAGGTTTAATAAAGATTTATAGATATTATGTTCGGTGTATTGGAATTGCTGGAATTGAGTTCTTCCCTCTTGACAAAAATTTCAGCAAACTTATCGGAGAACATATACAGAAATTTCATAAACTTGATCTGATTATTTCGAAGATTCTCAAACTAAATATTTTACTCAAGGGTATCCTCTGTTCGGTTTAGTACATTTTCTGATCTGAGCCCAGCTGATGAGGTATGAATTAGTACATGTATTAGAAAATGTTTATTTCAGCTGAAATCGATAGTCTGTATTGATATCCCTTCTGTATATATATTCAATCAAAATACAAGTATTAGCACCTTAATTTTTTGTATGACTAAAAAGTAATTTGTGTATATGTTTTTCAGCAACACATGTATGAAAACTCCCCCATTAGGTAACCCGTACAAAGTTTAATACAACAGATAACAAAAGATTTGTATGAAATGCAGGCTCAACTTTCTGACTTTCTGAATATGTTAGTTAAAAATGTCTAATTGGAATTACTCACAATCTAGCACTGTATGCACAATGCAATTTGGGTTTGGTCCGAAATATCGGAAAAAGAATACTAATGCAGTGAGATAGTGAACAAATTCCACATGACCAAACTCCACCAAAATGGCCACCTCGTGCGAAAAATGCCACAACAAACAAAAACATGTACTACAAAGTTGCAATCAAAGGAGTAACAAAATGTAGCTAACCACAACACAGCATAAAAATTTAAACTGCGTTTACGGCACGAGCCACGTTTCAGATGAGAAAAAATTAGGTAGAGTTTCAAGTTCCGTGAAGAGTCGCGATTCCAGCAATACGTGAAATCTGACTGAAGGTATCAGTTCTCAGTTTTGAGAGAGAAACTTCGTGTCAAATCAAATCGTGATGACGACCGTAAAATGTTTGGAGAGATGATATTAACGGTACATGTATCTGAATATATTCTTTAATATTTTCTTAGAACTTTATGCGACAGTAACTTCGTTCTGTCATAAAAAATAACGTATTAATCACAAGCACGACACTAAAAAATAGAGTGTGAAATTTTAACGCCATAAGCTGGAGAAAGGGAGAGTTCACAATCGGAAAGTTAAAATCATCACGTTTATTTTGGTTTCTGTTCTACAAGTATAGATTAAGACATGCAGCTGAAATTGGTGCGTCTATAGCATTTTTAATATCAAATTCATTGGTGTAGATAAAATGTAGTTAGGATGATCAAGAGATCTGACATAATCTCTGAGGACTTGGGTAAGCGCGATAAGCTCTTGTATACACTAGGCTTTATGCGAATTTAAAACAGAACGGCTAAAAATGGCGCACAGTTTGTCCTCGTAGGAATTACAATAGTTAGCTTAAAACATATCCTCCAAACTCAACAAATATATTGTCGATTAGAAATTCCAACATATTAGTACATTTCGTTAGAATCAGTGTGGTTTGTGTCGAAAGAAGAATACCAGATAGGTGTATTTTATGTGCTTTGAACATTGGGGAACTAGATCACGCAAAATAGATTTTAGTTAACACGCGGAAGGTTAGTACTGTCATAATGCTGATCTGACGGGTTTGAGCCGATCTGTTCTAGAATTGCCCAGATACTAAGAGAATGGCCAAATCGAAGAAGATGTCCACTTATCAAATCTAATATCTCGACTCCTTGAAGTCGAAAAACAAAATGTTTTCGCCTTTCGCCTAATTCCTGACTACGCGGCATGATTAAATTTCAACCGCAAAAAGTCTACAAAATAAAAGATGAACTGAAAAGAGAAACATTGGCTGACCGTTGATGAACAGTATAAAAAGTTATATTACAATTTTTTTAAATATACAAAATCATAACTTTAGCGCAATTTGACCTTTTCTAAATTTTATAATATTACCTTTTCGCATCTTCTCTGGTTTTTTAACAAAGGAAAATCAGTAATTTGTTAATTGCTTTTCAAATTCTGGCCTTTATTCATTCATGTTGAAATGAAATAACCGATACAGTTATACAAAAGTTGTAAGCAATAGAAAAATTCATCTGTTACCTTGGTTACTATTTGTTGCTAGACATAGAGGATTGTGATTTGTCTATGAAAAAGACTATGCCTACAACGAATGAATCTCTCTAAAAATATACAAGTCACTTTTTTTCACCTCGTTAAACAGGTGGAAACTTGGACCTATTTATGAATTTGCTTCTAATTATCATAAAAGTTCCTCGTAAATAATCTAAATTGCTGTTTCAAAAGTCAAAAGGACAACTTCACCGTGAATGTAGAAAAAAACCTGTATTTTATTGAGACATATTTTGTACACAGCTTGACCTATACCATCCACTTTCCAGCAAATATCGACGGTCTGGATGAATAAATAAACCAAGTCATGAATCACAGTATGGTCTCTTCCATGTAATTTTTGAATCGTGATATAATAAAAACAACTGGATTATGTAAAATTTCACATTTAATATGATTAAATTTCAAAAATTTAACATTTTGGAGCCTGACTTTTTCCCCAAATTTTGAAGCCTGTGTTTCTTTTTTATTTCTATTCATTTTCTCTTCATAAAGATCGAATGTTTGGTCTCTCACACAAATTTACAACGCAACAATATCTTTAATGTGTTGACTCTGCAGCTGAACTTTCATTTCTATGACACAATAAAATATAAGTCCTATAATGAGTACAACTGCTAGAATAAAAACTTTCGTTTCAACACACAGGAAGTAACTATACCCGAAAGCTATTGCACATCCGGTGGCATAGAACATCCGGTACGACGCAAACGCAGCTTCTTGTTTGTGCATGAAGATGATTCCAAATAATGCTGTAATTACAAAATAGTAATTAAGTACAGGAAGAAAAAGTAATTATTGATTCTGATTTATGTAATTATTTGCGAATGATGTATGGTAATTACACCGTAGAAGTACACCACTTAACATCTAAACTGTAGATAATTTATAAAAGGAAGGTAAGTCAATAAATTTAAAGCACTGCTTCCTCTAGTTAAAAATCCATCAGTGAAATTCACCCACACAAACCATTTGTGAAATATTCATGTTTAAAATACAAGATTTTTTTTTACTTGTGATTTTTTTGGGAAGTGATATGTATCCTTTTCGTGCGTTATTTGTCCTTCGATGTTATTTTGGATTAACCCTGGTAGTCGTGTTGTCATCTAAATCTGATTTTCAATATTGTATATGGGTTTGAAGTATTGTTTCGGTTTATAGCGTTTTCGTTCTCGATTACAACGAATCACAAATTGAATTAAAAAGTCATTTGTTCAGAGAACAAATGTGAGGTCTTTCCCCGTCTCTAGTTAGTGTTATGGTGTCCTATACAAATACTTAAGACAATTGAGTCATTTTGTTTACGATAAAATGTTGCCAATAGTTATCATATAGGTTCCAGAATAAAGATCAAGGGGCCTAGTGTCAGAAAAAGTATGGTTGTTAAGGACTTTGTCGGTTGCTATGGACAGAAGGTCACTTCCGGTTATAAAACTTAATTCTAAACTCAGAAGGTAGTGTTGGTTAAGAATACATATGGTTGCTATGGACTTTTCATTAACGTTACCTTGTTGCTAGGGAATGACCTTGACCTATGACCTTTGACTCAAATGGTAGGTCTTTGCATACTGATTCATTTAAGTATACATGTTTACTATACTATCTAATACGGTTTTCAAGTTATAAGCAAAAAACCAGTTTTAACATACAAATCAAGTGCAATAACTCAAAAACGACAAGTTTTACAGTTTCGGTCCTGAAGACTTTTTTGTAGATTTCGACGTGACGAACAATTTTCCCATGTATTGTCTGCTTCAATTTTGTACGGTTTACGTGCTTTTCCACAAAAACTGTTTACAGTGTCGGCCATTTTGAAAATGGCCGCCATTAGCCAATCAAGTTTGATTTTAAATTGAAGGGAATAAGTTGACGGTCACCAATAACCCATATGTTTACTATGTTATCTCGAACCATTTTCAAGTTATAGGCCAAAAACCATTTAGCCGAAACGCGTTAAGGGCTATAACTCGAAAACCGTTTGTCGTACAGGGTTCGACCCTTATATCAAATAAAGGTCTAAATGAGACAAGTATTTTCCCCATTACATGTCTGCTTAAATTTTGTATGGTTTTTGAGTTAACCTGATAACAAGGTGTACCATGACCTCTGACCTTGAGATTTGACCTTTGACCTTGACATTTTTGAATGCAACATATGTCATCCAGGATGATTGGTGAAGGTCCCAAGTCTCTAGGACTTACCGTTTTGAAGAAAAAAATTTTGACGTGTCGCGACACTTTTCGGGTCAAAAACGCGTAACCAGGAAGTCGATCAGAACATTTTTTTTTGCATGACGAATCATGTCCAGGAGTTGAGCAACATTTTCCCCACTTCAGATTTTTGATAACGGTTACGGTTTTTGAGTTAATCTGCAAACAAGGTTTTACAGTCTGGGGCAGATAACTCCGCTACTAAAAATAGATCGGTTTCGCAGGCCGACTCAAGTCGAGCCCAAGTAGTGTCGTTTAATAGTACTAAGTTTCGTAAAGATAGGTCGCGACACTTTTTTGACATCTGCGGCAGAAAAAAAAAATAATAATAATAATAATAATAATAATAATAATTAAAAAGTCATTTGTTCAGAGAACAAATGTGAGGTCTTTCCCCGTCTCTAGTTAGTGTTATGGTGTCCTATACAAATACTTAAGACAATTGAGTCATTTTGTTTACGATAAAATGTTGCCAATAGTTATCATATAGGTTCCAGAATAAAAATCAAGGGGCCTAGTGTCAGGAAAAGTATGGTTGTTAAGGACTTTGTCGGTTGCTATGGACAGAAGGTCACTTCCGGTTATAAAACTTAATTCTAAACTCAGAAGGTAGTGTTGGTTAAGAATACATATGGTTGCTATGGACTTTTCATTAACGTTACCTTGTTGCTAGGGAATGACCTTGACCCATGACCTTTGACCTTTGACTCAAATTGTAGGTCTTTGCATACTGATTCATTTAAGTATACATGTTTACTATACTATCTAATACGGTTTTCAAGTTATAAGCAAAAAACCAGTTTTAACATACAAATCAAGTGCAATAACTCAAAAACGACAAGTTTTACGGTTTCGGTCCTGAAGATTTTTTTGTAGGTTTCGACGTGACGAACAATTTTCCCATGTATTGTCTGCTTCAATTTTTTACGGTTTACGTGCTTTTCCACAAAAACTGTTTACAGTGTCGGCCATTTTGAAAATGGCCGCCATTAGCCAATCAAGTTTGATTTTAAATTGAAGGGAATAAGTTGACGGTCACCAGTAACCCATATGTTTACTATGTTATCTCGAACCATTTTCAAGTTATAGGCCAAAAACCATTTAGCCGAAACGCGTTAAGGGCTATAACTCGAAAACCGTTTGTCGTACAGGGTTCGACCCTTATATCAAATAAAGGTCTAAATGAGACAAGTATTTTCCCCATTACATGTCTGCTTAAATTTTGTATGGTTTTTGAGTTAACCTGAAAACAAGGTGTACCATGACCTCTGACCTTGAGATTTGACCTTTGACTTTGACATTTTTGAATGCAACATATGTCATCCAGGATGATTGGTGAAGGTCCCAAGTCTCTAGGACTTACCGTTTTGAAGAAAAAAATTTTGACGTGTCGCAACACTTTTCGGGTCAAAAACGCGTAACCAGGAAGTGGATCAGAACATTTTTTTTTGCATGACGAATCATGTCCAGGAGTTGAGCAACATTTTCCCCACTTCAGATTTTTGATAACGGTTACGGTTTTTGAGTTAATCTGCAAACAAGGTTTTACGGTCTGGGGCAGATAACTCCGTTACTAAAAATAGATCGGTTTTGCAGGCCGACTCAAGTCGAGCCCAAGTAGTGTCGTTTAATAGTACTAAGTTTCGTAATGATAGGTCGCGACACTTTTTTGACATCTGCGGCAGAAAAAAAAAAATAATAATAATTAAAAAGTCATTTGTTCAGAGAACAAATGTGAGGTCTTTCCCTGTCTCTAGTTAGTGTTATGGTGTCCTATACAAATACTTAAGACAATTGAGCCATTTTGTTTACGATAAAATGTTGCCAATAGTTATCATATAGGTTCCAGAATAAAGATCAAGGGGCCTAGTGTCAGAAAAAGTATGGTTGTTAAGGACTTTGTCGGTTGCTATGGACAGAAGGTCACTTCCGGTTATAAAACTTAATTCTAAACTCAGAAGGTAGTGTTGGTTAAGAATACATATGGTTGCTATGGACTTTTCATTAACGTTACCTTGTTGCTAGGGAATGACCTTGACCCATGACCTTTGACCTTTGACTCAAATTGTAGGTCTTTGCATACTGATTCATTTAAGTATACATGTTTACTATACTATCTAATACGGTTTTCAAGTTATAAGCAAAAAACCAGTTTTAACATACAAATCAAGTGCAATAACTCAAAAACGACAAGTTTTACGGTTTCGGTCCTGAAGACTTTTTTGTAGATTTCGACGTGACCAACAATTTTCCCATGTATTGTCTGCTTCAATTTTGTACGGTTTACGTGCTTTTCCACAAAAACTGTTTACAGTGTCGGCCATTTTGAAAATGGCCGTCATTAGCCAATCAAGTTTGATTTTAAATTGAAGGGAATACGTTGACGGTCACCAATAACCCATATGTTTACTATGTTATCTCGAACCGTTTTCAAGTTATATGCCAAAAACCATTTAGCCGAAACGCGTTAAGGGCTATAACTCGAAAACCGTTTGTCGTACAGGGTTCGACCCTTATATCAAATAAAGGTCTAAATGAGACAAGTATTTTCCCCATTACATGTCTGCTTAAATTTTGTATGGTTTTTGAGTTAACCTGATAACAAGGTGTACCATGACCTCTGACCTTGAGATTTGACCTTTGACCTTGACATTTTTGAATGCAACATATGTCATCCAGGATGATTGGTGAAGGTCCCAAGTCTCTAGGACTTACCGTTTTGAAGAAAAAAATTTTGACGTGTCGCGACACTTTTCGGGTCAAAAACGCGTAACCAGGAAGTCGATCAGAACATTTTTTTATGCATGACGAATCATGTCCAGGAGTTGAGCAACATTTTCCCCACTTCAGATTTTTGATAACGGTTACGGTTTTTGAGTTAATCTGCACACAAGGTTTTACGGTCTGGGGCAGATAACTCCGTTACTAAAAATAGATCGGTTTCGCAGGCCGACTCAAGTCGAGCCCAAGTAGTGTCGTTTAATAGTACTAAGTTTCGTAATGATAGGTCGCGACACTTTTTTGACATCTGCGGCAGAAAAAAAAAAATAATAATAATAATAATAATAATCATAAGAAATACAGTAAGGTCTTTCCTTCTGCAAAGGGAAAGACCTTAATAATCATAAGAAATACAGTAAGGTCTTTCCTTCTGCAAAGGGAAAGACCTTAATAATCATAAGAAATACAGTAAGGTCTTTCCTTCTGCAAAGGGAAAGACCTTAATAAAAATGTATAATTACGTATACTTCATCAAAAATAATTGGTATCAAGGATGTCATAAATAAAAAAGAACTCGACGCTATCGCAATTACATGTAAATAAACAAACTGTCCATTTTTTTTATTTTTATTGTCCGTTTTTGGTTTTATTTGGTACCCACTTTCTTTTGATAGTTTTTAGTCAGAAAACTACCTGAATCCATAAAATGACTTAGAAATCATTTTATGGACTATTATTATCTGATATTGTACTACTACCACCCAGGAGCCATATGGTGGATTAGTGTTGTTCATTTACATGATATGAAAATAAATCTTCGACTGTATAACAACCTCATTCGTGCTTTTCTTTTAATTTCTTTTCAGAGTTTTTGTCTCATCTATGTATACCCCATATCATCTTTCTTTTTCTGTATTCTTGAAATTTGCAGTTAAATTTGAAAAAAATGACGGAAATTTCTATATACCCTTTCCAGGAAAATTTAACCAACCTGCATATATATTTGAACTCCTTTGTATAGGACCTTTGATAATTTTATGCACAAAATTTTTCTATAATATTCGGGTTTCTAAAGCTTACAAATATCATAGCGAGCGCTATGGGAGCATATGGGTCATTTAGAAAAGTCTTTGGTTAATGGGGGTAGCCATTATGCAGTCCGAAGTGAATTTATTTGTTAAAGCGAATATGGCCATATTGTGCTACATACTAATGCTAGAAAAGGTTTCGTTCGCCGGAAAAGGAAGTAAGGGAAATAACTTGCTTCAAATTATAATTTCTGAGTCAGAATCGTGATACCGGAAATGAGTTTCTGGAAAGGGCTTTCTTTATTGGATTGCTGTGCTCGCATCATTGGCCATGCCAAGAGCATATTATCAATTATGTGATTAAAGAAGCATTTTGGTCTTCTAGAAAAAAGTTTTGCTCACCGAAAACGGAAGAAAGGAATTCCAATGTAACCTGCTCAGGCGCAAATGGAAAGAATATAAATTATATAAATCTCCATCATAGAGACGTTTTTCATATAAATCTCCGTCACAGAGACGTTTTCACTCAGCTACTACTCTGTAAATTTCTAAATTTTATGTAGGACGTATGTACTATTTACGGAAATAACATCAGCTGCGGTCGGTTTTTTCCAAATTGCTTATTAGAATAATTGGCATTCACCAAAAAGATCGGACCAACCAATGCCTTTCAGGTTTTTTATAGAGAACATTTCTTGTTGAGAAAGGCTGTGCTACAATGAAGGAAGTCTCCCAGCCAGAGGACAAACGTAAACAAAGTGTTGGAGAATTTTACTTTTGTATATGTCAAAAAGGGGTAGGCGCGTAGAAGACATTACAAAAATCTAAATTCAAAAAATCCATACTGAACGTGGAAGGTCTCATTTCTAAAAATCCCGAAGTTAATTGGGGAAGGGGGGGGGGTTATTGCGATAAACAATCAACGATCCACATGAAATTGAAGGATATGAGGTATATATTAACGAGATAAGATTTTTTGGATTATACATAGCATAGTCATGATAAGTTCATAAAATAAATTCACCATCTGACATCAAAATATACTTACTATATGTTTGCGTTTGCCAAATAGCATCGCAAAGTCCTAAGCATGCAGCAACAACGAAAAAGTTAGGCACATCCACAGGAGCTGGCTTCCACAACCAAAGAACAATCAGAAGACCAACATTAAAAGTTGCACCTGCACTTATGAATGCGAACCTTTTTATATGGCGGCTAGCTATACAGCCAATCAAAATGCAGCTTACTGAACTTACGGCTCCAAAGCATATCATTACCGGACCAATACTAGTAACACCAAGTGTACATGATATGTAAGCCTGCAATATACAATTGATTTAAGTAAAATTCTCGTAATATGCGTAATGGTTCAGTCTCGCTTTTTCATGTTTTTTATTGGTGAGATGTAATATTCATACCTCTCCATGATCTTTACAGCATTTAAAAGCCATGTACATTGCAAAATAATTACTTACCTTAAAAAAAAAACAAAAGCTCAGTGATACGTTACATGTATTCATAATTTATAGAATAAAGAAAAAACACGTACAATGCAAAGGTTTATTCATCTATTATAAAGAAAAACAAAAGGACAGCGATGAGTTACATGTATTTAAGGTCCAAGTCTGACATAATGTGAGGCACAGCACGTATACACTATTACCTTTCAATTGTGTCCTCCCTAATGGGTCCCGACAAGTTCATTATCGTACATTCGAGTGCACTGACCTGTCGCCTCTCGGATATAATTGATACTAGTTAGAAAGGGAAAAGTAAAACGCGATGGCGTCAAGTAATTCATTTAATATGAGACTACCATTAGATTAATGGAAGAGTGAGAAAGATGACTACCAATCAATGCTTGACAATGGCGGCAAATGATGTTATGGGACAGATAAAAGATATTATGGTGATTACAGAAATTGGTGTTAATAGTAATGTAAGATGGTCAAGATAGGCAATTTATTATTGAAGACTTCTGTAATGGGATTAACCACGAAGATAAATGTCTAGGGACCATGCTGCGTAAATGACTTTGAAATGATGAAGACATGAACAATTAGGTTCTTGGAAATCTTCTAACAATTTTTCATCCGCATTGTGCTTGTTTATTTGGCTGTAAGTTTAAATTGCAGAGTTGTTGGAATTAAGAACAAATATATGTTCCCGTAATAATTCAAAGTGCTATCGAGAGTTTTGCTAAAACGGAAACAATTTTGGATCTGAAAAATTAAGTTATTTTCAAACTGACAAATATTTCTTCAAAATTTTTCAGAAGTAAACAAAGTACTTCAGAGGTGTAAGAAGATTTCAAAGTTTTTTTTTTAAACTCAAAACAGTTAATTTACAAATACCTTGTCTCATAATTCACCTTAAGCACAGGAAATATAACTTCTAACAGTGACTCTCTCTTAACCAAGATGAATACATATGAAACCATGCGAAATAAGAAATGGAAACAAAGGTAATGAGATTAAGTCAAATTAATCTTTTCTCTATAATATAAAAAATAAATATAAACAAATTAATGTTTTTAAAAAGCCCGATGAGCAGCTGGAATGTATGCACAATATGAGGAAAACATATTTACAACGTACATTGTAATTATCCATTAAAACAGGAGAATGAACAGAGATTGTATTTTTATCTCGGATACCATTTTTTTTTTTTTTTTTTTGCTTTAAGCGAGTATTCATCGGCTACACACGCCAAAAGTCATATGTTCGCAAACACAACGGAGCATATTTCATGTATATTATACTAGTGTTTATTTCTCAATTGATCTGAGAATGTAAGTGGAAATTACGAAGTACAATAAAAGTGACCTAACAGCAACATTTCTGATTAAGACAACGGTGACCTAACTTCCTATTTCAGCTATAGGTCTTAAAGCCATCCGTGAGCTTTGGGGATTTGATTGATTTCTTACAGATTTAGATACAAACAGTTATTTGAATGTATCATACTGGAAATAGTAAGAAAAATATATGTTAAGAGACTGATGGAAATGAACTATTAAAAAACAAGCCAGTAAAGTTGTCTGCATTTGTGTATTTTATCATTTAATTTATATTCATCAGCCCTGATTAATTAGATGTAAACCGCCAACGAAACACAAATATAAAAGCTTGGTTCTGTTGTGTAAGAAGTTACCTCTTATCTTCAGTGAAAAATGAATTATCTGTTATATGATTTTAACGAGCGAGGGTATTTTCATATTTATCAGGAGACGAGTATTGCCGGATAAAAACAAAGAAAGTGTTTTGATCAGGAGTCCCAACACTGTTCTATTAGTAATGATGTTAGTAAAGATATGATTTTGTACGTTCATGAATATTTAATTAACAACTGATTTTTTTTATTTCACTTCAGTGTTTAGGAAACTCAAGAATTGTAGGCCAAGCAGATAAAGCGTTGGGTATTTTTTCCCAAAACGTTATGCTATACACATCTCCTTCAAATATTGCCCAGTTTGCAATCGATACGGAAAAACAATATGACATAAGTATAACATACCTTGGTAAAATCGCTAAACATAAAACCCTGTTCCAGGCCTACAAAAACAACTATAACCAGGAGCAGAAGACATTTTGTATCTTTAAACATCTTTAGGGTTGCAAGGAATGTCTCTTTAGACGACAGAACATCATCTTTACGTTTCAATTTGGCAGCTTCATGTTGGTCAAACAACGAAATCAGGATTACTATCCCCATCATACCACAACCCAGGTATATACTGAGCAACATGATTTTCGTTTTCGAACTTATATTATTCATCGCGTTTCCGGAAAAATACAGGCCATGATTCATCTTGTCATTACCTGTTAGGCAATATCTGGATCCACAGGTATAATTTGTTGATATATTTTGATATATGTCACTCTCTTGCAAAGTGTAGTTTTTGCCCAACACAAGCGTTGTAATTAGATTGCCCCATATATTGCTTGTTCTATATAAGCCACAGAATATTCCCATCATTTTATTTATAACAACATCCTGTTCCTCAGAATGGATATGTTCGGAATACGCTAAAGATATTGATGTAATCGATGTAGCCTGAGCACTCCATAACGGTCCTGCCAAAAGACCTAATATTGCACCTAAGGGAACTAACATGTAGTGTTCCGGGTGAAAATTTCCCGCAAAATAACCAGTACACAAGACGAATGCTATGATCATGGTCCATTTTATAGTTAATTTCCGTATTATCCATGGTGCAAGTAAACATGATATAATCGTAGTAACGTAAATACTACTAAGGGAAGTAACTCCTACACCGCCTTCCCAATTCATCGTACTCTGAAGTCCTTGAATGGACACAAAGGCTGTAAAAACAAACATAAAGGCCAGTCCGAGAACAATAACATTCTTATAAGCTTTTGTTTTGGTCATCTCATGGACTGCTCTCATAGTTTCAGGATCGTGTGACAAAGCGTGATAGTTTGACAAGGTATAGGAGTGAATTGTACTCCGTCGTCTGGTTTTATCATAATCTATTCCACTAATATGTGGAATGACCGTATGATGGACATGATGACTTGGCGCCGAGGCCGATTTACACAAAACATGCACTTTCTCGTTTGATGCGTTATGTATATCATCCATTTTGATCATTAGAAATTAAACCAATGCCATAAAATGGTCAACCTAGTAACTAATTAATGCAGTTATTATGATCTTCGTGTGTTTTCATATGGATTAATTATCAATACGTGGTGCTAACAAGGTACTCTGGCTTCCATTCAGTATAAATTGGTGCTATTTGTTTCTTTTCCAAAATTATTCACTTGTCACGTCACCAATAATCTGTAATCCAAACAATCTGGAGATCTGTTAACTAACATGATGCTACTTTTTTGCAAAAATATCAGATTAATAGTTCTTTTATTCTGGAGATATATATTCTTTCACACTTATCGTTTCTAGGCGAAAGTTAATTACAGTTCTAACAAACTGATCCTTAAACATTGATTATTTCAATTCTATTCGAACGCAATCACATCTAAGATCTCTTAAATATCAATTTCAGCTTTTTAATGGTTTCTCTTTTTAAATTGATTGCTACTTACGAAAATTAATTATTTTTCCTTTGAGCTCATTTTAAAGTTGTGCACTTTGTTTTCGATATTCTTTTCGCCTAATCAATGGAATCGCTTGTCTTTAAAAGCGGAGACGAATGTTTTAAACTTCGCCATGTTTTTCGTTTTATTGTTCACGTGGGAATTGACGGTACTTTATATTCAACGCGTGTCTTCTGCTGGAATGATTAATTCCTATCATCTTTCAATCTTTCAAATTTGTCATGACTTGAAGCAGTGTCTTGTGTAATCCTAAGTAAATTCCAATGCTGTTTCAACGATAACATTTCCGGTGTAATTGATTTTCTGTCCATAGATAAATATTTCATGTAAAAAAACTCAGATAATCAAAATAATTGTTGTACTTGGAAAAAAACTGTTGCTTCAGTTGCGTTTTATCACCACCATTCCCCTACAATATAAAATTGTTTATTAAATTACTCTTCACATCATCTGTAATCAGTTTTCAGACAATCATGGTTTTGTGTGAGTTTTATTTCAAGGAACTCTATAGATGAGATTAAGCATTGATTCCTGATAAAAATGTTTTAGTATTACAGCAATGTGAAACACGCTACTAATATTAAAATGAATTTATTACAGTGCAGTATATTGTGATGAAAATGAGACATACTACAATGATCCAAAATAGTTTTATTTCTGGCATACAACTTGCTTAATACAAAAAAAAAGAAAATGGATAAGGCAGCAATCAGTTGGGCCGTTGATTTTTATGGTGGGAGGGGAGGTGGCAAGAAAACGATCTTTGAGCCTGACCTTTCTGTAAGCCGTATAATCGGTTCGACGTCACAGAGCCGCAATATCATGAATACGGCAATCCTTTCATCATGTTCAAAGGTTTGAACCTATCGTCATAGGTATAGAGATATGTTTGTTTAGTTGGGGTTTAACGCCGTTTTCAGCACATTTTGGCCATTTCGCGGCGGCCAGTTTTTATTGGTGGAGGAAGCCGGAGTACCCGGAGAGAACCACCGACCTTCGGTAGGAAAACTGGCAATCCTTGTCAATTAAGATCGGAGTCGAACACACCCCGCCACAGGTGAGATTCGAACTCACAACCCCAGCGTTGACAGGCTAGTGATCATTAGTAGTCATGACGAACTACCTAGACCACTCGGCCACCGAGGCCCCGTATAGAGATATGATAAGGTACAACTAATTATATGAAATGAAATAAAAAATATGTATTTCGAATAATTAAAAAATATAAACCAATCGTCTTGCAGTATTTTAGTATTTCTTTAACTATTGAAGTTGTGGATACGTAAGAGCTGAAATACATGTATGGGAATTAAATGAGTTGTGTAGTTGCACAGCGTTCTACCTCTCTTCTTTCACCCAACCCCAAATAAACATTGTTGCATTTTCACTAACAAAATATATTCTTTTAGTTAAAATAATCAATACAAGCTACAATTAGATGTACTGCTAAGATGTAATTATTTACTGATAGCATTTAATGAAGACTGACATTTTACTTAATTGATGTAATTGTATGACTGTACAACTGGTATATTCTATAATTAGACGTAATGTTTTTACATAAATCAACCAATCAAATTTTTATTCTCTCCAATTAACTTCTAGATTATATTTTTTATTTGCCAGTTTAACCGTAAATATTTGTTTATATGTAGCATCTTTCAGAAAACTGCATCTCCTGGTTACCATGGTTACCATGATACAAAAGGGAGCAACCATTTGATTTCTATCGGGGCCTAGGATCAAATTTGAAATAAAAAGGCAGGACCAGGATATTGTCAAAATAAGACAGGATCACTTTAAGCCTGTGTCAATCAGTAAATGTTTTCGTTTAAATGAAAATAAAACTTTAGCCTACACCTCCCCCTCCCTTTTCCATGGAAATCAAATGTTTTCTCTCTAAAGTAAGTCCGCGGTCATAACAATCCGAACTTGATGTGTAAATTTTTCACAATATTTGGTATTTGTAAACGTAATACAATGAATTGTACATGTAAATTAAATATATACGATATTGGAGGTCCTTACCTTTTAGACAAGTTTGTGACTTGATTAAAAAAAGTTTGAAGAGAGTTATAAAATTTCAAGATATAATTAAATCTGAATACTTACTTGATAGAATATCGGAAGCTATCAAAACATACAACATATAAGCTGAAAAATCAATATTTGCAAAAATTTGATGGTACACATACATTTTTGTAGACGCCAGAATCAACTAAAAACGATTGATACTGGCTGGCATTTCATCTGATTGCCATTATTGGATGACTGTTTGCATTATCTTCCTAGCGATGTAAAGTTGTATATGCTATAATGTCGAAAAATTAACGGGAGACATTTTGGTAAAATAATGATGTGTTTTTGTTTCATCACTTTTCTAGTTTTCTTTGTATGACAACTTCCTCAATATTTTGTTTCACTTCACGACTGGTGACTAATTAAATATAACACGTAAACAATCCAGCCATTAGTTAAAGTTTTGTTCTTGTAAATCCTTTCAAAGCTTTTTCTGTCAACAGTCAATACTTTTATCATGTTTGTATGAGTAGATTTACGGGCCATTTGGAGGAAAAACCATTCGATTTTTACATGAAAGATTGCATACAAGTAATTACCTATTTTTCTTTCTTTCTTTTTTCGTGTTATGAATGGTCTTCATTTAGCATTCACTTAGGTGACAATGCGACTATCCGGTTTGTATGATATACATGTAAATGTAAAATTAAATAGATTTACCTTCGAATAGATTAATATTATCATTCAGTTATCTCCGTACGGTCTTCGAACACCAACAGAGCGCTTTCTATCTCCGAAAACACCGACTAGTGTCAAAATTTTAACAATAATAACAAAAACTATTAACAACATGAGATTAAAGCACCTAAAATACATGTACTATTATCTATGTTGTTATAACCCGCGCGACGACATTGTTCTGGTGTTCAGCGTATGACGTACGTACGTTAGTAATGACCAGGATAATCTCAGTAACCACTGGAATGAAACTTGGGTCATTGGTTGCACTATGTATGGGGACCGTGACAAAGGTTTCGGAATTGGAATAGCGCCCCTGGGTGCCGGGCTACAAAGGGAACCTATAAGGGTAAATTATTCCCTTGTCAGTCAACTCCTTTCAGGTAATTTGGAATACGAAACTGAAAGTTGGCTCAGTAAATGAGATTGTGCTAAATGTTTCGGAATTTGAATAGCGCCCCTGGGGGCCAGGCTACACAGGTAGCCTTAGGATACATTATTCCTTTGTCACAAAGCTCCTCCCATGTTATTTGGAATACGGGACTGGAAGTTGGCTAAGTAATTGTACCACTTATGTAGATTGTGTCAAAGGTTTTGGAATTGTTTTAAGATGCGGTTCCAACTTTGGTAAATTTCATGAAAGTCTCAAAGACCATTATTCTTTTTATTTTTGACAAGAAACCATGTATTTTCTGGATCACATCAGCAGTACATGTAACACATATTGGGATCATCTAGATGTCAAAAATATGTGATTCCAACTTTGGTAAATTTCCTGAAGGTGTCTGAGACTATTATTTTGGAATTTTACTTAGCAATTATAGATTTTTTTTATCATATTAGCTTTAAGACTAATCAGGATCATATGTACTTCCAATTTTCGGAAATTTCCTGAAAGAATCAAAGACTACTTTATTTGTGTTTTCTACTTAGCAACCATATATATTTGGAATTACTATAGCAACAGCACTAGTTTCGATTTTAAAAAAGTGAGATTCCAATAACAATAAATTTCCTGAAAGTGTTTAAGACTATTTTTGGGAATTTTACTTAGCAACTATAGATTATTAGATTATTTATTTTTTGATCATTTTAGCTCTAAGACTTATCAGGATCATTTGAATTTCAAAAATATATGATTCCAATTTTGGTAAATTTCACGAAATACCTAAAGACTAGTTTATTTGTGATTTCTATTTAGCAACCATATATATTTGGAATTACTATAGCAACAGCACTAGTTTCGATTTAAAACAAATGAGATTCCAATATCAATAAATTTCCTGAAAGTGTTTAAGACTATTTTTGGGAATTTTACTTAGCAACTATAGATTATTAGATTATTATTTTTTTTATCATTTTAGCTCTAAGACTTATCAGGATCATTTGAATTTCAAAAATATATGATTCCAATTTTGGTAAATTTCACGAAATACTCAAAGACTAGTTTATTTGTGATTTCTATTTAGCAACCATATAGATTTGGAATAACTATACCAACGGCACTAGTTTGGATTGTATGGATTTAAAAAAACATGTAATTCCAATTTCGGTAAATTTCCTGAAAGTGTCTAAGACTATTATTTTTGGAATTTTACTTAGCAACTATAGATCTTTTTAGATCATATTAGCTTTACGACTAAATTTAGATCATTTGAATTTCAAAATATGTGATTCCCATTTTAGTACATTTCCTGAAAGACTACTTTATTTGTGATTTCTACTTAGCAACCATATATTTTTGGAATCACTATAATAGCACTAGTTGGATTGTATGGATTTCAAAAACACAAGAGTAGCGCGGGGATATGCAGCGGGGATGCTTCGACTAGTTTATTTATTTTATTTTTTTTTACTTTTAATTCACTTTCGTTGTGCGTTGTTCAGCTTGATTGTAAGTCAATCAAACGTTCTTGCTACAGAATTACCTACAAAAATTGAAACTACATGTACATCTGAATTTAACTTCTAATTATTCTGAAGTGTCATTTGAGATGTGTCTATCAAATGGAATTCTTTTAGTACAAAACAATAATTATCAAACGTTTACAGGGCAATCATCTCCGTAGCATGGACAATGTAATTCGCAATATAGATCGATTTGCTCATCATTAATATAACAATTAATGATAAAATGGCGTATTTCTCAGTAATTACGGAAAGGTTTCAAAATTCAAAATAGCCTAAATCGATACGAAATACATGTGATTAAATATTGAATCTAGGATTATTTTCAGGTTGTAGCTATCGTATAATTCATTTATTATTTACCGGGTTACTTATTTGTCAAACGAAAAAGAAAATGCAGTTTGTCTCAAGCTAAATAAATATATTAAAGTGACTGTTTTATCATTTTTCTTTCATGTGGTAAAAGTTAACGTAACCTTTGTTCTGAAAGTTTTTCTAAATCAGTATCAATTGCTACCATTTATGGTTGTCTCGTGTCCTCGAGGGTAACACCTCTAAATGGTATTATTTCGGTAGTGGCGTAGTAATACAGAATTATTATAAAGACTTCAGAACTCTATCAGACTTTATCTTTGGCTAGTTTTGAGGGTATGGATGGAGTTTATAGAATAGAGAAAATGGCTTAAAAATTAAAGAACAGAGAATAATGAGCTTAAATACTAGTAATAAAGAATACAGAATAATCAAGGTCTGCAAAATAAAGTTTCATATGAAAATGGATAAAGATTTTGCGGAAAACATAATGATTACAGAAAATACATGGATCAAATGTGTAGATTAAAGAAACTTTCTCTAAACATCTGTTATTCCATGTATATATATTTGCTATTCAAAAGACACCTTGGTTATCAACTTGACAAAAACATTTTCAGGTTTAAAGTTCTCACCTAAACAAAATTCAACCTCACACGATTTTAAAGAATAATCATTTTGTTCATCGAATCGTGACAGAAAAATGAAAATACGGAAATTAGACACCACCATCCAGAACCTCAGTTATTCATTTTAAAATTTTGGGTCGTTTTGAATCTGTTCGACAAAACACATGTGTATGTTCATACAACATCAGCAGCTCAGATGGATGATAGATGAATTATTTTCGCAATTATTTAATGCCACATGTTGATATGATATGAATATGAACCCTGCTTTTGACCGACACCCTGAGTCGGATATTTAACGTGCAAGCTCACGAGGTAACAGTCCACAGGAAGACATATTACCCCACCCGGACACATTATACTGACTCCAAGCTGACCAGTCCATTGCTTTTTAATCCTAGATGGGGAAGCAGCAAATACAAATTTTAATGTCTTTGATTTGACTCTGTCGAAGCCTCGACCCTCGAGAACGCTACCACGAGACCACCGAGGCGGTCTTATCAGCTCAGACAATTGCTTCTAATGTATTTATTATATTTATAATTATTTGGGTTTTTTTTAATTAATTTAAATTGATTTAGTAATTTAGTTTTGGAGAAATAAATATTGTATTGATTAGATTAAGGTTATCTGTTTCGGCTCTAAAAATAACTGCTCAGGCGATAATGCCAAGTCAAGGACCTGATTAGTAGCTGCCTTGTCTAATTTGTGTATTTGTAATTTTGGCGACAAGATGTTTTTATAAGACATTTTGGGTTTTGGTACAAATCTTATATATATATATATATATTAATTTTAATTTATTTTGGGGAGAAGGGGGCAATAAGATGTTATCATTTAGTGTAAGTGATCTCTGCTTGCTCGTGTTGAAAGCTGAATTGTGCCCTCTTTTGTGAATTTTGGTATCTGCCCATATATAAGTTTTGTCTCAAGGCCATTCACCCCACCCCCCCCCCCCCCCCCTCCCCATTTATTTTATATAACTATGCACTGGTTAGTCAGTGTGTAAATTTTTAAATCGCTCTTCTACATTTTACATTTTTTGCTATTTTCACAACACCAGGACTACAGCTTCACCAATGGAAAGAATAGAAAGTATTTACCGTTTTTCTACACAAACAATATCTTACAGACCGCATTATAATGAATTTGCTTCCGGAATAGTTGAGCGGTATAAAAAGAATGCGAAAGTGATGCCAAGGTTATGATTACTTATTGTGTTAATATTGTACTGTAATAACAACATTAATATTGATTGGAATTTGTAACTTGTGTGTGTATATATGCATATTTCATTGTTTTTACTTTTGTGCTTATCTATAATACTACATATACTAATAATGTTTGAAAATAAAAGCTTTAAACAAACATACGTCTATTATTTAGATGCACATGTACAGGAGGAAATCCCCCTTTGTCCGTAAAAAGCATATTTTTTTCATATTCAAAATAATCTGTTTACATGATATCTAATATTATTAGCCACTTTCGATCTCAATTAGCAGAAAATTGTGAAATAGAATTGAATAAGAAAATTTTAATACATCTAAGTCAAGTTAACAAGTCTATAATTATAAATAAAATTCTGTAATTTAGTTTCCAGGTCGTACTTATAGAAAAAGTACAAACCAATTATTTCTAGTGAAAATACTGTAATTTAGTTACCATTTCATACTTACGTTTGGGAATACTATTTCCTGTTGCTTGTTTCCGACTTGTGATCGATCTGGCTTAGAACACAGTGTAGTCATTGTAGACAAACAAATCTCAGCTTCATCTGTAATTATTGAATCAATTTCTAACATTATTTTCAGGATGTTATAAACCAGTATAGTAAATGTAGTTATGGTTTATTTTCGTAGTAACAAATTACCGGGAGAAGTTGTCAGTTACAATATCTTTAGCTATGAGTGCGTTCGATTAACTTGATGTAGTAACTCGAACTTATAATCAAAGGTAATTGTAAGGGAAACTTGCTGGTTCAGCGAAAAACTATATTATAAATAATTGACGAAGAGTTTGTGACAAAAGTTAATATCTTGTAATTTAATTATATACGAGCCCTTTTGTTGTTGTTGTTTAATCAGTTCGACACTGTGGAAGATGATGGGTTTCATCGGTTTTGACTATGGATATTAAATAATATGGATAATAAACGACCACGTTAGGAATTTTTTGTCCTGTCTCATTTGCGTTTTTTTTTTCAATTGTCATTTTATATAGATATGCAGATTAATATATCAATTTTATTCAACCTATGCATAATTTAAACAATTACAAATAATTCAAATGGTCGCGATATTAATTGAATTGATGCATGTTCAACGCGCAGTAGCAACTATTACATACATTTTAGGTCGATGACATGTATGACCTCTTCTTTGTAAGTTACTAAAAATTCAAACTAGCCCCTGGTAAGATAAGATAAAGGAAAGACATAAAAACTAAAAGGGATAACAAGAAAGATCAACAATGCCAAATCAACCCAATAACACCTTACAACTGACAGAACTTCAGAAAAACAAGAAGTAACATAAAACAACACAAAGCAAATATCGAAACTAAAGAGTACTTTGATTTGATATACAGAAACTGAACAGTGGTGCATTAAACCGGTTTTATGGGTTCCAAAACCTCCACTTTTTCTATCCTGACACTCTGGTGTATAAAATACATTAAAAGAGCTTATATATATATAAATATATACTGTACATCAATGATTACCATCATGTTAACCACTAGTACATAATGCAGAAATTACGGTCAAAATATTCTCGTTTATACTGTGAAAATGTCAATCTATGCATCGGACAACATTATTCCGACTCCATACAACCAGTCTTTGCTCTTGATTGTGTAACACCAATTCTAGTTAATTCAATTACATGTATGTTCAATGGAATTTTAACATCAAATATCCTTTTCATCCAAATTTATGGAAAAAAGGTATTTTCCGACTTCAATTAAAGTAGATATTATGGTCACCGTGGTCACAATATTAAAGATTCATTGAGAAGAAAAACCATATTTTATCTGAATTTTCCAATTTAATATCAAGAATTGTTTGTTATGCAGTGTTATCGTTTAGTAATAAATGGGGTATTGTAATAATTATTAGATTTTTGATAGGAAATTACAAAAAAAATCCAAAATCTAAAACATGTAAAAAGCCACGAAAGTCTATTCTCCAAAAATCTATAAAAAAAAAAGCACAAAATGGGATAAAAAGACCAAGTTTGAATTGGACAAAACTGATCAGCTGTGTAAAAGAAATCTTTGCATACACAAGAAAGCGTAATTGTCCTTCCTTTACCCCATCTAAACATCAAATATTCGCTTCTTCGTATTTATAACCTGTATAATTTTATGATGTTTATATATGATGACTTGATTTGTTTGTACGTAGCGAGAAAATGTCAGGTGCAACCGATTCTAAAGATAAAACGCATCAATACCTAGCACACGTGTTCAAAAATAATAAATTTCAAGGCGTCTTCTGTAAACACAGAAATTTCCAAAAATAAGTTTTGAACAACTTCTAAAGAAATTTATATGGCTTTACTTTTTGTCTTTAATTATCAGGTGTATCTCTCTGACGTCAGGATACTGATTCTCACATCCAATTATATAATTACGATACTGTGGATATCTATTGAACTCTATATGACGAGATAGCATTAAATCCTTCATGGACGTGTTATTTCAGATTTCTTTTTTTAGTAGAGCGACAGTATCCTACCTGCAGCTTTGAGAGCTTTAGCTAGTTTTACAGTTAAAACGAGCACATTCTGACCCTGCTATCTAAATTAAGTACCGTCCACTCTAATTTTCAGTCCTAGCGAGCTGTCACCTTGTTAGCAATCATACTCTATATATAGTGTGTTTTATAGACCAGACTGTCAGGATAAATGAGGGGGGAGGTTTGGATACCCATAAAACGGGTTTAACCCCATCACTATTCAGTGTCCGTACCAAGTCAGACTATCCAAAAGTTCTGTTGTGTTCATGGTTGTGTTTTGTACTCTTTTATGTTATTTTTTGTCCGGCTTCCTGTCAGTTGGGTTGCTTTAATTGATTGGTGTGTCATTGTTGACCTTTCCTGTTATCCATTTTTGTTGTTTTCATAACTAAATCATGTAAATATCAAAATAATACAGACATTTTATATGAGCCTTTCAGGGCACAACAATTATTTTTTTTTCATGGAAAAGGGGTGGGGGCGGATAAGGAAGGAATTCAAAAAGGACAGACTCCATTTAATCTTGAATCAAACAATGGTTTGTTTAGGATGAACGTTATTACCCACCGGAAAGGGGTGTGAAATCGCTTGAAAGACTTTTGAGGCTAGGAAAGGACCAAACCAATGAAAGTTATAGTTGCACACTGCCAAATTTCGGCTTACTTCTCCAAACTTGTTTATGTCAACAATTCAGTAAATAAGTGTATATGATGACAATATTTTTTAATCATAACTTTTTTCAGATGCATTGTTAATGGTGAATCGAAATAATCAGTTAAATATGACGAAAATTGTTAATTATCCTATTTTAAATCATGTTTTAACTAATTTATTTTTCAGCTCATCTATCTTGTGCACAGCTCATTTTAATATGCTCTTCAGAATTAAGGGTTCTTGATCCGACTTTCAATATTTGCCGCATTGAGCGCACTGAACTGATGAGCCATAAATTGATAATATATGCGTATGTACTTGTACCTTATCTCCCAGAATTTTCCAACGTTTAACTTTCTGATAATGGTTGAGAAAGCGTTTTGTATAAAAAGTGTTTGGTTTATGAGCTTCTGTTGACTTCGACTGGCGATTTCGCAACAAGATAAATATAGAGGTCTATGTTTTATATGTTATATGTTTTCTAACGGACTTAGCTCATAAAAGTTTATAGGATAGAAAAATATA
Organism: Mytilisepta virgata; assembly: GCA_028015205.1. NCBI lineage: Eukaryota > Metazoa > Mollusca > Bivalvia > Mytilida > Mytilidae > Mytilisepta > Mytilisepta virgata. Next base: position 36,809,910 of record CM051520.1, read on the forward strand.
TCATGTACCAAAACTGGTGCCCGATTATTTCTCACTGTTGTTGTTTTACTACCAGTGAAGTCCTGGACTAACTTTCACAAACGATTAAGACTTGGTCCAGCTAGATAATTTTATAGAATAGTGAAAAAAGAGTTCAAACTTTAAAATTATCGTATTCGTCTCTCATTAAAAGACAGGTTGTATATTACAAAAATAAGAGTATCAAATTTAATTTTCCTATGGTTCAATATCAATAAGGAATTAAGACTTTGTACTTTTTGTGGTAACTCTTTTGGTGATGAGTATCACAAGTTGTAGTTTTATGCAGAAATAACCGTATATACATATACAGTTGAACTATTTTCATAATCATTATTGAGATACACCGAGTATTTATAAGTAAAGTCAAGAAATATCAAAGGGATATTCGAAGTAGAGAAAAATTTTAACAACTGACAAACTCCGGAGAACAACGAAGACAAGACCAAAACAATACATTCACTACAATTAAAAACTAAAAACATATGAACAACATGGACCCCACCAACAAACAAACCGGGGGTAGAGTCAGGTGCTCCGGAAGAGTAAGCAGTCCTTGCTTCCTGCAGGACACCCGCCATGCTGTTCATGTCAAATGCGATATGAGAAGGGATATGCAAGGGTTGTTTTCTTTATGCAATACAAGGGTGTTGAGTAGTATTGCAATTTTTATCATTAATGTTGAAATAGAAGTTTGTTTGTGTATTAAGTATGTGTATGTACTTGGTCATTGTCTGTTTGTGTATTAGGTATGTGGATGTACTTGCTCATTCTGTCATTTACTTCAATGTATGTTTATATTTGATAAATAAATGTACCGCATGTTACACTATATAGTGTCTGAGCGTTGTCAATAAAGTCTTAAGTCTAAGTTACGACTAATCGTGGACAATTACAAATAGTTGTGAAACGGGACTATGAAGAACAGTAAATCTATGGAGGTGCACATGACATCTGGTTAGTAGCCATTGTCACATAAGCACTGATATAATGATATGAAAAGAAATTGTGCGATAAAAGCTATAGAATTTTATTTGATAAAGTGCTCCCTCTCTCTCTGTCTCTCTCTCTCTCTCTCTCTCTCTCTCTCTCTCAATAATCAAAATCAACATCGTAGTCCATAGAATCACTACTGTTTTCCGATAAATCATCGATATCACTGTCTTCCGTTAAATCATCACTGCGTTCGGATATGTCATCAGAGTATTCTGTTACATCATCCCTGTATTCTAATAAATCATCATCATCATCGCGGTCAATCTTGAAAAAAAACCATCTCTTCTTTTGCCACCTGTAATTTTTACACCAACCGAAAATAGTTTCTGATGATTCTGTTGCAATTTTCTCTTTGACTATCATTCCTGAAAACAAAAAATATTTGCACTTGTTAATAATTAACTCTGAAATTTTAAAATCAATGATATATGTGTTAAATGAAATGGTTAACTGTAGTAACTTATTCTATATTGGTTTTTGGTCTTACAACTTGCACAAACAAATCTGAGTCTGAGTTACTGAACGGGTAAAAAGCAAGATTTATAAAATGGACATATATTCTTCATCTTCAAAATTAATTTTAACATTTAATTATATATTATCAGGCTCTAAAACTTAGTGTTCCAGATACTAGTAAGCCGTTTTTGACCTTGGTTTACTGAATTACTCAATCGATATAAACATGATAAATGCATAATGAGAAGACGGAAAATGACGCCAGTTTCCTATGTGATTTTTAATGTTTGCTTCGATAAAAATGTCAGTTGTTTTTGGCATTGAATCTTCCAAAATTACAGCTAGTATTTTTACAGTATAAAAAATGAAACTTTAATCATCGAGAGTAAATAAATTTCATAATTAACAGGTCTTCTGAACTTTTTTTGGCGATAAAGTTCGCGGGCATTTAACCAACGCGTGGTGATATCAGAATTTATCAAACGGGTCAAGAGATGCATATAAATACGCAAAGAATTAGAGAAAAATATAAATTCCTTTGAAAATTAAGAATATCTCATTTATGTGTAGCACTATCCCTGTACATAGCTTAACCACAACTCTTTCAGTCCTTTCCTCCCCTCACCCCCCCCAAAAAAAAACCCAAATAAAACGTTGGGCCTGTTCTAAGAGGATGGATGTCTTTAGATTATTTTTTATAACATGTCTTAAACTAAGATTTAACATTGAACTTTGATAATTTATGAGATTGCCTAAGCTTATGCTTTGTAACGTACGTTGACGGTTGCCATAGAAATACACTATTTTTTTTGTATGCCTTGCTGAAAAACCCAAGACGTCTTTCTGAAATGCACAAAGACATCGACACTTTGCAACATTGAGCTTGAAGTCCATGAAAACCAAAATTTTATATTTTCTTACCTTCAGAAAAACAACCGGAAATATCAATCAAGTCATTTGGGTTTCTGTATAAATTGCTGACGAAAATGTACTGCGATCCTTCACAGTTCTGGTCTGTAAATAAATTGACAATGGATAGAAAACAATTACCTGAAGACAGAGAGAACCTTTATAGATTATAGTTTTTTATTTAAACAAAAGATGATTGCAGTATTTAAGATTGCTAGAATCTATGGATTTATCAAATGCAAACAGCTACTATTTCCAAAAAGAAAAGTTTCAAGCAAAACATGTAAAGGAACAATACAAAAATTGTTGCGAAAAAAAAGGCAGGGCTCAATATGACCTGGAATCAAATCAGCAGTGGTTGGTAAAACAAGAATCTGGAGCCAACAAGGCGAAAAATTGGCGCTTAAAATTTCCATGATCCAAGATGACTCCCCCCCCCCCCCCCCCTCACTTGTTATTACTTGGTACTTACTACTATCAGCTTCTTTCTTTATGATATTTGAACAACTTGTGACAGAACAATCTGGTAGTCTGGCATCGAATCCATTTTCGCCATGATATTCCTGATATAAAAAGAAAATAATAATTCTCCCTTTACATAATATATTTTTTTCTAAGAATGGTATATCAATGATAGAAAAAAATATTTTTGTACGTTGTGTTCTACTTTTAACCACGTTTATAAATTAATGACCAAAAAGGGAAACTATACGATTATCTCATGTATATACACTCTGATTAACGAAAAATATATGGGAGATATCCGAACAGTAGTAATTATGAATGAATAATTGAATTTTCTATCGGGTTAGGAAAAAATATATAATCAACTTTTGTGGACAAAGGATAAGAATTGTTTAGGCCACACCAAATTGAAAATATAAACCTATGAATAATAAACTATACTCCAAAATACACGTACATACAAATAGCACAAGTACTAACAAAGACACTTTCATAAAATGTGACATTTGTAGTAGTTAAGCGACTATTCAATCCTACCGGCTTCGCACCTGTGACAGTAGCAAACTATCAAACCAAACCGTAGACGTATATTGGGTTATTTGGCATGGGGAGATAACATATATACTATGTTTCTCATAATGAAAAAAAATAACAGGAACTAATTCAATTAGGTTGTGGGCTGGAACCAAAAAAAATATATGTACATAATCTGACCTTAAAAAGTCAAATGATACATGCTCAACTACTGAACGATACCAATTAAATTGAAATGTGCTAAATCGACTGAATATATGCTAACATTAAGGTTTTCACCGAATGTGTATGAAATGTTACCTCTGGTTTGTAGTAATCATATTCCGAACTCAGTGTGTGGATGATGGATGTAGCAAAGCTTTCAGCGTCAGCTTCCATACTTTTTATATGATTAATTAATTCTTCTGACCTACAAAATCAAGAAGTGCCAAATTTTACACTATGTTGGATATTCATTCAAATGTTTGTAGTGTTGCGATCATTATGTATGAAGATGTAGGTCGATAGTGCAAACAGTGTCCATCACTTTTTCATACATTGTATTCTAGTAAAACCAACTGAACTCTCTAAATTCACATTTGTATTCTAGGTTGTTAGGTAACAACATTATTTTCGAATGCTCTTCTGATTTAGGTTTTACAAAATTTCATTTTAAGAATTTATTTTTGCTAAAAGCAATTTCCAAAATGCTTAAGGAAAAAACATATTTCCCATAAAATATCAACTTAAGGTTTCCGGAAAGTAATAATTACATGTCTTTTTATTATTTCATTGATAATAAGCTGTAAACCAAGAATTTCAAGTGGGAATTGTGTGCTTGCTTCGTAAACAGCAAATATGAAAATAAGTTTTAAAAATAACAGTGTTTCCGACGTTTTCTGTTATTTACTGAGATTATTGCCTTTATTTTGCATGGAACATCCGGATCATTTGTAATAAATTGTATATTCGATTGGTATAAGTACCTAAATAGCACAAAAAAAATTACATTTTTTTCGTTTTAAGAACTAATATCTTCACCAATGACGACAGTCCTCTTTTTATTCTTTCTGTCAGTGCAGACATGATTTTATCAACAATAGAGTTTTCCAGCTGTAAACAAAAAAAAAATTTAAGTGGTTTGTTAATAAACAAAACCCATTATAATGGACAAAGCCCTGAATTAAATTTATAATAATACAAAAATGGCAGATTAAATTTTACCTCAAAATTTATATATAATGGTGTACATATATGACATAGATTTGTAAATTATCTTCTTTTTAAAAGCATGCTATTGTCGGAATTATCAAATATAGACTCTCAGGTTACTTCCATTCACTGAAGTCGGAATCTTTTAAGAAGGGACTTTAAAAAGTAGGTGAAAGCGCGTGATGTTTGAGTTCTTTGAGTTCAATTGAGCCATAAAAAAATATTCAATTGTGATTAAGTTTGTTAAAGATATATATAATTATATATTGCACATTTATAAATATCGTTTACCGTTTTCACTTCTTCTGTTATTTTGATCATTTTATTGAGCACATTTCTGTATTCTGTCCGGACGTATACAGCTCTTTGTGTTTTTATCCTCAGTTTTCTTTCCAATCGATTGATGGATTTGTCACATGCTTCCAGTTCTTTCTTCGACAGTTGGTTTTCCATGTCGGATCGAGATCTCCTTTCCCTCTGAAGACATAGTTCCAACCTTGTCACTTCATTGTTAGCAGTAATACAATCCTGGATAAATATAAATTAACATTAGGAATTATGCGAGAAGAATATTATATGAAAAACTAGAAACTATACTGTCGGAATCGACACTGATCCCCGCACCCCATAAGTAGTTCATGTAGTCTGGGCACTTACCCAAAGTGAAAAATATAAAACCTTATTCCAATCCAAGAATAGTATGCAATCATTCTATTAAGAATTTAAATCAATAAACCCAATGAAAAATGAAGAGTTTAGATCAAAAGATTAATTTTACAATTTTTGAAATTCCACCCAAGTGGGCCCCACCCAGGCTTAAAAATTAAAAATCCTAAAACTTATTCCGCATCTTCATATAGCGTAGGATAATATCTACAGTATAAATAAAATGGATAAATTGCAAAATGAAAGAGGAATTTAGGTCATTGAAAATTTCGCACTTCGACCACTGTGGGCCCCAGTTTTAAAATTCTAAAACCTTATTGCGCATCTGCATATGGTGCATGACAATACTGTATATAAATAAAATGTATAAATTGAAAAATGAAAAACAAGTTTAGGTCAAAAGCTTAAATTTTATTTCAAAGTTCGACCCGTGTGGGCCCCTTGTTTAGAAAATCAAAATTCAAAAACCTTATTGCGCAATCTGCAGGTGGTATGCAAACATCCTATATAGAAATTCCTAAACCCAAAAGTAAAGGAAGAGTTGATGTCACAAGAAAGTGTGACGGACGGACGGAGACTATCGCTATATCCCGATCTTTCTTCGAAAGTGCGGGGATAATCACAGGATGTAGTCCTTTACACGTGCATCAGTAGAAATTAATAATTGTTCTGTATGCAGTTTAGATTATATATATCAGATTACTATAGAGGTAATTAACAGAGGTGGGACAAAATTTGATATTATTTCACATAAGTAATGTACAATTTAAAGGTTAAAAAAATCTTGTACAATTTAAAGGTTAAAAAAATCTTGTTTTTATTTGTTGATATTGGAGGGAGAGGGAGATTAACTTCACACATTTTGAATGATTATAAAGAAAACATATCAGTTAGAAGATATGTTTTCTGCTCTTTAGTCGGGTTGTTGTCTGACACATTCCCCGTTTCCATTCTCTATTCTATAAGATGGTGAATACCACTTCCCTGAGAAAGCACTAAGAAAGGTTGGAACTTACAATACTTCCATCTATAATGACTAAAGAGAATAAATATTATCAAAATTAATTTTTGAAGCAACTACTTCAACTTTGGTTAGGATATAATTGTTTTTAATTGTACTGGCTTTGATTATTTTAATTTACCTGATGATGTTTCTGCACTTTCTTGTAAGCCTTTCTGTGACATTCAACCATCTTATTTAACTTCTTGGAATCTTTACTAAATTGCCGACAAGTGGATCTTTTAAATCTGTATAAGTAATGGTACAAACTTTTTAGAGCCATGCAATATACCTTATCCCAAAATCAAACGATTTGTTCCTGTGTTAATTTCCACGCAACGTAGTATAAAGCCATTTTATCAATTTGTGTCTAATTACAGACATTTCATTCCTTGCTTTATCGTACAAAAAGGTTATTATAATTGTAAACTGCGTGCCCCTTGCAATGTGAAAAAAATATGTGAGCTCATAGAATTCCTCATTCAGTTACTTAATATAGGAATAAATAATGTTAACTCACGTCTTAGTGGGTAGAATGCTACCAAATGTCCACTTGCGAAGTTTGTTCACGATCTTCTGACGTCCAGGCGTCTCTGGAATGATAACTGGTGGTTTGTGAAAACCAGCTACTCGTAATATTGTGTTTGCTAGCACCTGAAATAATCCGCTCATCCTCGGAAGTACTACAAAGAAAAACAAATACTGTAAATAAAAATCGAGATATGTCACTTGTAACATAATTATTACATTTCCCATTTTGTAAATCTGAAATTTCCAAATGTATCTAAATGTAACATTTGGAAGCATTTACTGAGTAAATATGGATCAAACGACTACCGTGAAATTGAATTTCAAAAGTACAATATAGGTCGTCGTAGTCGTCAACAAGATTCTTGTAAAACATGCTGTTGATGGCTTGTATATCACAGTGAAACCATAATATTTTATTTAAGACTAGTATCCCCTAAATAAATGCACATTGTATAAACAACAAATAGAAAGAAACATTGACGGAGGCTCCTGACCTGAATCAAATGAACAATTCTGAGTCGAAAATACCTACAGGGCTTTGTAGCAAACTGTAAAATCAGGTGTAAAAACGAGGGAGGGGTGATCGAGCGTTTTGTCATTGTTTTGAATCTTTTGATTTTATAAACCTAATAATATGGAGTTACAAGTTTGGAAAGCGTTTTACATGTCACAAATGTGTATTCATCTTGGATATCTATCGACCTTGAATCTCCATTTTTGGATCTTAAGTAGTGTTCTTTTCATATATTAGAGGAGGTCAGTCCCACTGCTAATAGTAAATGGCATTACCACCACAAACTAAGCTTCTTTAGGGGCGTATATAGGGATACATTTATATACTATTAACCATTCCGTCTTTCCATGAATTTTAGTGAGCGCATATCTCAAATTTCATACAAACGTAGTACATTTTATGGAAATAGACAGGAAACAAAATATTGGCTGTTCAACATCTTCATGGGAAGATAATTTGAATTGAGCATTTGGCTGATTCATCACATTTTAATGCCCTTGTAAGGACAATGCCCCATAAACTAAGTAGTAGATTTCAATAAAACTTCACACAAAGAAAGTGCACCATATAATGATTTACATGAAACAATATAATTCCGGACCGATATTTGAGCTTGCTCAAAAGGCCTATGTTTTTTTAAGTTGAAAAAACAAACAATTGAAACTATTTAAAGTAAATTAAAAGTAAAATAAAATCTGTATACTGACCAATATTCCCTCTGTATTTAGTCAACTGTTTCATGATTTGTTTAATTTTATCACCAGGGAATCGTCTGGTTGAGTTGTAGCGCGCTTCCAACTCTTCACACATGGTCCCAAATATATCAACCCTGTAACAAGAAAAAAGCATCAAGTAAGAGCTCATGGTGGCCTTGAAGTGCTATCAATATTTTCCAAAATGATATGTTGTCGCATTGAACAACCGCCTCGGTGGTCTCGTGGTAGCGTGCGGAAGGTCGCGGGTTCGATCCCCGGCCGGGTCAAACCAAAGACATTAAAATATTTATTTGCTGCTTCTCCGCCAAGCACGCGGCATCTAGGAGTAAGACTGGTCGGCTCGGAGTCAGTATAATGTGCCCGAGTGAGGTGATATGTCTTCCTGTGTGACAGTTACCTCGTGAGCTAGCACATTAAAAATCCGACTTAGCGTGTCGGTCTAGTACAAAGCAGGGATCATATTCATTATCATATCAACATGTTCTCGTCCTGATATGCACCTGGTTGCCACTGGACGTTAAACAATACATCCATCCATCCATCGCATTGAACATATCATTTTCATATATACTATATATTTTTATCAAATCTTTCAGCAATTGTAGGGGACTGTCATTTCACAGCGAACATTCATTTACTTCGTTTTTGGTTTTATCATTTCACTTGTATTTGTTAAATTATTTTAGATTATTTAACATTCTTGTATTTTCATTATTTACTTCAGAAAGTTTGGGGTTTTGGTCAAATTTTTTCATTATGCTATTTTTAATGATGCAATCACTTATGATGTTCTAAAATATAAAAAATAGGTAAGAATTGGGAGAAGCATTAATTGCTAAAAATAACAACTATAAAGAATACAGAAATTTGGTTAAAAAATCTATTATATCTATTGCACTAACCATAGATTGCATTAATACAATTTTTTCCAAAACACCGACATACATCTTGTACATGTTAATTAAAGTTATAATCATCCCATACCTTATCCGACCTATGCTATGTAGGGTTTTTCTTTGCAGTTTTTAATTTTCAACCTAAAACATTTCATCTTCAAAACTTTTTGCAGAATAATTATCTCCCTTTCCTAGGTGGAGAAAATGCGACAGAGATTGTCCAGAATTTGACTCGAGAAACTTCGATCCAGACACTCAAATGGTGTGTAATGTACACAAAATAAATAAAGCCTTTAAAACAAACATCAATTTTCTATTAGTACATTTGATATAAACGAGGTTTTCTATAATTTATGTTTTATCATGCCTTTTAAAAAAATGTATAACTTAATATATGACTGCAGCAAGACTTCTTAGATAATAACATGAATAAGGTTTAAATCGATTACGAAGGCTTTTTATATTTTTATCATAGCCAAAAACCTTTTTGTTATTTAGAATTTCGCGGAATTGGTATATATGATATAAATATGAACCCTTCTTGGTACCAGAAACACACGTTTAATGTGCTAGTTAACAAGATTAACATAGGAAAACTTGCCACCCCCACCGTCCACATTAATCTGAATCAGAGTCGAACAGTCTGTGTTCTTGCCCCTAACAACCTTGGTCGGGAAGAGAAAGAGCATAAATCTCTTTTGAAGCCATTGGTTTGACCCGACGTTCGAACGAATAGACTCCTCGCCGGAATTGAAGTTCAGTGGTCTATTCCCACGGTCAAAATATTTCACGAAAATGGAATTTTGCGATCTCTAGTAAAATTCGTTCAAACTATTTATTTTATAACGAATTTTTAAGTTACTTGTATACAATAGTTTGAGATAACGAGAGTCAAATGTATCTAAGGTATTACTTATCGGTTATTTCCAAGTATTTCCGATTGGAATTTCATGCATTCTTTTATACTTTATATTAAGATAATTCCTAAAAACTTACGTCTGGTGACAAACAGACATAATTCCGCAAATATCGGGTATATAAATCACATCCATTCTGTATAATAGCTAAAATACTTGTCTAAAAATGCGCTGCGTGAAATCAGCGTGACCAATTCCGTCGTCGTGAAGGAAAAGTTCTATCGGCTGTATTTACAACGTCACAATATCGATGTCCCATCGTTGGTTGATCGAACATGAATCGGTACGCATGACAGAAATATTTTTATGACGGCAGATTGGTAAAAGTGACACCAGCAGTCACATTTTGGATCCACAGCATATTTCAGCACTTTATTTCAGTAAAACATTTTCTGCTAGGAGAATCCTCGCACAACTGTTGATTTTCTAAACGGTGTATTTGTATATATGTTATAATATACGTGTAGTTTCTAACTATGATCCCATCGAAATTGTAAAATTATCTAAAAAGATTCAAAGTAACATGTATACTCTAGTACTTGATTACAAATATTCAAGGCTTTTGAGCCCTGTACCGAAATTTGAATTCCGATTGCTGATTGCTCATACTACTTCGAAAAGTTAATGGGTAAGTTAAAATGTTCTAAGGTAGAAATGTAATGCTTGTTCTTGCATTCTCTTAACCATCATAGAGTTGCTTCAGTTTCAAATTATCATTCAGTGATGAAACAAAATGAAATATTAACTTTCTATTATTATCTCTTTTTTATTTTATTTTTAAATATGGGCGAAATTTATTTGAAAATCTATCCACCCCCCCCCCTTTTGCGAAAATTCGATATTTGATTCTGTTCTTTGATGTCATTTTCCATAGGTGTCTTTTGTTCCAAGCCAACTATCCCGTTTTCGAAGAGCGATATAATTCTCAAGCATAAAAAAGAAGCAATTAAGTCAGACACGCATAAAATAGTTAAAAAATGTAATTGTCAGGTATAAAAAGAGTTTAAAACTAATCCGAGTCGTCAGGCCTGGGTGATCCACTGCGTTAGACTTTTTCAATGAGGTCTATATATGTCACAGGATCTTTTTTACTGTATCTACATGTGCGACTAGAGCAATAGAAAGTCAAATACCGTGAAAATAAGTTTTGGGTCATGAGATAAAATACATGTTAAATATTATATATATATATATATATATATATATATATATATATATATATATAATTTATGTAATTTATATAAAAATTTATAACTTCAAAACGGCTTTAACCCCTAAGCGTGTCTATGAACCCTACCTCTCTTATTCTTGAGAACAAATAATTGACTTTATCATTAACCTGCAGTTGAAAAATGTTGAAAATACATTTTCGAATGCATAGTTCTGTTATAAGACGGTTTTGGCTTTACCCCTTTTTGAAATCTAGGCATTTTCGAATTTGCTATTCAACTTTTGGATGGTCGTTTTGGGTTTTCAACATCTTAGGCCTTGAGCACAACTGTATCAAAGAATTTTAATACTTTTTAGTGTGGGCTAAGAGAGACAACTCAAACTGATACATCGCACAATTTACCAAAATTGATTGAAACCCCCTTTCGTCCACACACTTTGCCTTAGTTTATCAAATTTATTTGGTCATATATAGATCTATGTATATTATAAATATATAAAAATGATATATTTTTCCGTGACTTACAACCGGAATATATTGCATCCGTTTCAGTGTTTTGGTACGGTATTATTAAAATAGTTCAGGGTACATAACTCTGTCTGAAATCATTATGAATGTCAAAAAATTTTGTTTTCACGTTTTACGTATTAGGCCCAAGGCGTACGGGAAATTTACCTGGCGTTCACTGTCATCGGAACCAAGGTATAATATCGAGTAGTAAGGCAACATACTTTTTTTTATTTTGTCCCCTTTGAAGTACAAAAATATTAAAAAAAACCATCAGCGCGGCGACATTGGCATATCATGTCATGCACATTGTACTGTAATTATGAAAAATACTGATAGCGTATTCTGTCTCGCCTATTACCCAATCTCACCACTTGCCATTTCCACGCATTGTCATGTACACTGTACTGTAACCATGAAAAATACTGATAGCATATTCTGTGTCGCCTATTACCCAATCTCACCACTTGGCACTTGCCATTTCTGTAGTATCCATGAAAGTCCGCGAAATTACCTCTTACACATTTGCACTTACATTATTACGTTTTCGTTACTACGGCATTCTTTGTATATTATGTTAGTCAGCCATTATTAAAAGTTCTACTACAATTCCTGTGTCTCTTACGATGTTTCATTGTGAATAATTGCTTTAATCACATCCATGAAAGTCCGCGAAATTACCTCTTACACATTTGCACTTACATTATTACGTTTTCGTTACTACGGCATTCTTTGTATATTATGTTAGTCAGCCATTATTAAAAGTTCTACTACAATTCCTGTGTCTCTTACGATGTTTCAATTTCCATGCATTGTTTTTAGAATTTTTTTACAGAAAGTTATGTTTTACAGTGAAAAATGTGTCTTCATTTCAAACAACAAATATACAATATGTGCCTAAGAGAAAGGGGAGATAGAAAAAAGGTTAAAATGTAAATAATTGGATTAAATTTAACAATTTTTAAACATCAAAAGAAATGAAAAATGTCCAGATATATATATACACAATTATTTCAAGAATTGGTCTACTCAAGAACTAGATGAAGCAGCAATTTGCCCCATCACAATTAAGAAACATGGGCAGAAGACTTCTTCAAGAAGATATTAGATGCCACCAGTACTAGCATGACAAAAACCAGGATGCAGCAACTATATTGTGGCAAGAGCATTCCCTGCATTATGACAACACGAGGGAAGGGCACACAGTTAAACAGGAAAGGAAATCAACAGAAACAGAGTACCAGTACAGAAAGAGAAAATCCAAAACAGCATTGATAAAGAAGGAGACAAAAATGACAATAAAACTTTTTTTTTGACAAAGCCAGACAGTATTTTAAGAGTTTGTGGTTTACCTATTCATTGATGAAATAGGTTAAATTATTTGAATGTTCTGCATTATTGGTACATGTACATTATTTTTATATTGTTTACAAAGTTACAATTAAGCTATCAGAAATAGAATTTTTTGATAATGAAGTTTTATTCTTTAAAAAATATATCATTTCAGTGACTAGGTTTTCAAAATGAATATTTATTTTAAAGAGGTTTCACAAGGAAATTCACCTTCGTTTTTGAGAAATAGTAAAATCCTAATTTTATGCTAATACATGAGGTGTAATTGGTCATAAAAAGTATTGGAAAATAGTTTTCCCTAATACTACAATGTTAGCATGGTTAGTGCTCTGATATTCTCAAGTTACATATTATATTAGGACCTGTCTTTAAGTCATAATTTGTAAATTTTGTAAACACTGGATTATTTTTACAGCACTTTGCCCTATCTTATAATTTTTTTAGTCTCTATATTGTTAGTATTTCTATATCCAAATGTTGCATGAAGGTAGGATAAATGTTGTACAGATAATCAATTTTGTTGTTGCACATTACAACATGTACAATGTGCTTATGTTCATTCATGAGCCGATCATGTAAGCATAGCTGTAGTTAGTTATAAAGGAACATTTCTTGAGACTATAATCTTTTTTGAAGGGATAAATGTCTAAAGAATTGACAACAAACCAAGCACATTGCAAAATACTGGTCATTACTAGTTTATACCAGGCCAGTGTTCAGTACTGGTCGAAAGTAGTTAATTAGTATGGGTCAATACTGCAATTGGCCCATTGAAATTTTCAACAGTTGAACACCACAATCTACCAAATTGTACATAATTAGGTCTTATATACCATGTGGATAGACCATAAAATCCCTGCTCCTTTGCTTAGACTTTGTCATGATTTTGGGTCACCATATGCATATCCCCTCTATGTACAGTTTTGTTTCAAGGCGCCATTGGTTTCTAGATTAAATATTTCAGGCACAAATCAAAATCTTTAGTCACCAGGCCAAATTTCTAGGTGCAAATCACTGACAAACAGAAGAAAATTGCAAAAGTACAATGTATCGGTAATACATTTTTTGAACAGACACAATTTTATTATTACCGGTAAACATTCCATATCATACATTACACGATAATTTTTCTCATAATATTCAAATTCGTGTGTGAGCAAAGACAAAGACGATCTAAAATCAAGATTTCATAGGTTGGCCTAGTTAAAAATTTGATCACAAAAAATGTTTGAACTTAGAAATGTACCATGGACAAGCAGTACTCTGTTGGGATACCAAACTGTGGCCATTTTGAAAATTCTGAAACCTGTAGGCACAACTAGGCATGGCCATATATTTTTGTACCAAGTTTCATTAAATTTGCTTGATCAGTTTTTATATGACCTCAAATATTGGTATGAGCCTGTTGTCAAAGTCTGTAGACATTTAGGTTTTCTGCTCATTTACTTTTGTTCTATTGAACAAATCCTTATAATATTTTACCACAGTGGTCCCCCATGTGCAATACAGGTTGGGTTGATTTTGGGAAATCTGGTGCCACCAGTTGTTTTTTCTGGGGGTGATTAAGGGATTTTTGATAATTTGGTGTAACTTTTTAAATTTCAAATTATTAGCTCACCTTTCCTAAAAGGAAATGTGAGCTTTTGCCATCACTTGGCGTCCGTCGTCGTCGTTAACAATTTTTCAAACATCTTCTCCAATAAATCTACTGAATGGATTTGGATAAAACTTAGCATGATTGTTCCTTAGGGTATCCTGCACAAAGTTTATGCTTCGATTTTTGATCCGTCGAAAAACATGGCCACTGTTACTAAAAATAGAACATAGGGGTCAAACTACAGTTTTTCGCAAATATCTCAAAAATCATTAGGTTACGGCAAATTCTGGCAGGTTGAAAGTGTTCAGCATGATGAGAGCTACCTGTGTGCTGATTTTCGTGAAAATTTGTCAACTGATGTTAGAGTTATTGCCCTTTTTTGACATTTTTGGCTTTTTTTTGTTATTATTTCAAAAATCTTCTTCTCTGAAACAACTATTAAAAATCAAATGAAACTTGGTAAGATTGTTCCTTAAGGTATCCTGCAAAAAGTTAATGCTTGGATTTTTGATTGGTCGAAAAACATGTCCGCCCTTACTAAAAATAGAACATAGGGGTCAAAATGCTGTTTTTTGCTATTTTTTCCTGAATTATAGAAAGAAAATGAAGATGAAAGCTACTTTCAAGGTAAACATGTTATTCCGAGTTCAATGGTGATGATGAAAGTTTGTTTAGGATCGCCATTTTTAAAATGGCTGCCATTTTCCTGCCATTTTTTACACTTGCTCGGATTTCAACAATATTTGGTTTTTAAAGTAAACATGGTATCCTTAGTGAATGGTGATGATGAGATTTTTGGTATGGAGCATCTATGGAAGGTCCTTTAGGAAATTTGCATAAATCTTCCCGGTCCATGAAACAAAATGGCCGTCATGAGCATTTACATGTTCTGATTGGTCGAAATTTAAAAGTTCTTCTCCAATGAAACCGTAAAGCCAAATGAACTGATTTTTGGTATGGATGATATAAGGAAGGTCCTTTACAAAGTTTGCATAACTCATCTTGGTCCGTGAAACAAAATGGCCGCCATGAGCATTTACATGTTCTGACTGGTTGAAATGTAAAACTTCTTCTCCTTACAAACCGTAAAGCCAAATGAACTGATTTTTGATATAGAACATCTATTGAAGGTCCTTTACAAAATTTGCATAAATCAGCCTGGTCTGTGAAACAAAATGGCTGCCATGAGCATTTACATGTTCTGATTGGTCAAAAATTAAAACTTCTCCTCTGAAACCGTAAAGCCAAATGAACTGATTTTTGGTATGGAGTATCTATGGAAGGTCCTTTACAACCTTTGCATAAATCTTTCTAGTCCGTGAAACAAAATTGCCACCAGAAACCTTTATATGTTCTGATCGGTCGAAATTTAAAACTTCTCCTCTGAAACCGTTTGGCCAATGAACTTATACTTGGTATGAAGCATTTATAGAAGATCATTTACAAAGTTTCCAGAAATCAATCTAGTCTGTCAAATCAAAAGTTTGTGACTGCCAGGTGAGCGATACAGGCTCAGCCTACTGAGGCTCTTGTTTTTATGACTTGATTTATAATGTTCCTTTATAAAAATGGGAAAACTTGTGAAAGATGATTTGTTTTAAATGGTTCTCCATAAGAAATAGAATAAAAGTTAATCAAGGCATTTTTGTGTTACTTTTG
The DNA here is from genome assembly GCA_028015205.1 of Mytilisepta virgata. NCBI lineage: Eukaryota > Metazoa > Mollusca > Bivalvia > Mytilida > Mytilidae > Mytilisepta > Mytilisepta virgata. The sequence goes on from CM051520.1 coordinate 36,826,006, forward strand.
TCATTGCAAATATAAAAGGGATTAAAAGGGCCAAAATTAGCCATTTTGCAGTGTGCCTAAAAATTTTAATTTTTTATAAATTTTAATGAGAATTTTTTCTTTTAATTCATCTTAATGAGTGTTTCCAGTGGTATGTCCACAGATTTCTTCTATCTTTTACAGATAGAAGGGATTGAAAGGGGCAAAAAAGCAGTGTGCCTTGATACATATATGTAAAATTTTCTATTTTTAATCCAATTTTAATTGGGATTTTTTCTTTTAATTCACCCTGGTGAATGCTTTCATTAGTATATCAACATTTTTTTTATATCTTTCATTGTTTTTTGAGATACAAGGGATCAAAGTTAGCAATTTCAGAGGAAACATTAAATTTTTATTTTTCATCCAGTTTCAATGGAGATTTTTTTCTTTTAATTCATCTTGATGAGTGCTTCAGTAGTACTTAAACATTTTTTTACTATCTTTTTTCATTTTTGAGATAAATTGAGTTAAAGGCACCAAAAAGCAAAATGTTAGGATCGTATCATTTGGCTCAGAAGAAGAAAGGAAAATAATAATAATAAAAAATTATAATAACAAGTAATACTGTGTTGGGATGCCAACACAAAAGTCCCTAAAAATGTAGCCATTTTGAAAATTTTCCATCTCGGAATCACTTTGCCATATCATAATCCAATTGGTTACCAAATCTTTTTGAAATAGAAGTATGTTGAATTTTTCAACATTTTGGTGGCCATTTTGAAAATGGCAGATGCATGACAGAAAATTTTTGATGACAGAAATCACTTGTAATATCATAATCCACTTGGAAACCAAATTTTGTCCGAATCAGAAGAAGTTGAATTTTTCCGCATTTTCGCGGCTATTTTGAAAATTCCAAAACCTTTATATACAACTAGGCTAAATTGGCCACCTATTATTGTACCAAGTGTCATTAAGATTGCTTGAATGGTTTTTTATATCCACTTCAAACAAGTTCAAGGCTAAGAAGAAAAAGAATAATAATAAAAAAATTTTTAATAATAACAAGAAACAGAGCAAAAAAATGAGTCCTACAACTGTTGCTTTGGGGACTTGATAAGAAACCCCAAACGGAGCAAAAACGATTACCAAATTGAATCATGTGTTAGCTTATAAATAACTGTTGGTCCGAATTTGTTATGGTCCGACTTTGTTATGATCCGATTTTACAAGACATCAAACGAATTCTTAAGTCTTCATGGCAACTTAGGTATATGCCAGTTAGAACCTTGCATACTCAAGTAGAAATTGTTAAACTGTACTTGTAGTCCTGTCTAATAATATTTATATTCTATCTCAAGAAGTTCTTAATTTTTTATAACCTACATGTTGTTTTATTCTATACTTGTAGGGTGGTTGAAATAGGGAATTTTGACACACCAATAGCAAATGGTGGAAGGTATGAAATTGGGCAGGTATGGTACAGATACATCAATTATATGTAATTACTCTTCCTTAGGGCAGTTTGCTGAAATTAAGATCCTATGTAAGGTCAGGATAGCAAGTGGATCAGGTCAAGGATGTCATTTCTCAAAGATGACCTCGTGGAGTGTAATTTCACATTTACTACATATACTAACCAAAAAAGGCAGCTTATTATTTGAAAGTTGTATTCATAAAGTCAAGATAAATGTAGATATATAGGTTATCATTATTAATCACTTGATAGAGTTGAGAAGACATGTGCTAGTCTGAATCTTTTTGATAAATTTTAAATATTTAAATTAAAAAAGATTGCAATTAGATTTTTTTTTGGTTATCGGTTTCAACTGAATGATAAATATCTACGTAGTAGATTTCAGCTTTAAATTTTCAATAAATTAATCTGGATTTATACTATATTTGTACACTGTAGTGGGATACATTTAAAGCATGTTAAGGGATTTAGATTGAATATAAGATTCTATAAATAGATTTCAGACCAGAAGTGATTAGTTTTGATAAAGATATTAAGAAAAAGTGAGAGGTTAAATAGATGCTTATTGCTGAAAAGACAACAGGTGTATTACATGTGAACCTATCAGGAAGTATAATTTTACTGATATCCAGATGGTCCTAATGATGAAAAATTTCAGTCTGTAGACAAAAATTTGAAAAATTTAATAAGATTTCCTAGGTAAAGCTCTAAATACTATAATATCCTGGCTGAAAAACTTAAAATCCTCATCAAAACTCACAAATCTCCTGTACACTTTTGTTTTTAGATATTTTTATTGTGTGTAATTTGTTCACTGATATGTTCTTCAGTAACATGAATGTGATTTTCTCTTAGCAATAATTATGTTTAAACCCATTCTTAAGGCCATTTTGAATTTGCAGTTGTTGGTTGTTCAATTTTTATTCCTCAATGACGGCCTCACACTATCACTTTAGGATGAAGTGCAGCAATTAAAGCATAGGTCCTTTCTTTAATCTTTTTTTTTATGTGCAAGTAGGGACTTTGAGTCATCATATCCCTTCTTTCATATATATTTTGTGTTAAAGTCATGCTATTGTAATTATATATTTATAAATATTTTAAGATGTATAAAAATGAGTGGTTTAGGATCAGAGGTAAACAGTTAAAGAACACATGCAAGAAATTCTTTGATCTGGAATAAGAATACACATATATAAGAAAAAAATTGTGATAAATATATTCTTGACGGATCTCTCTGTTTTTTCTCACACTTTGAATTTAAGTGAAATGGACAAAACCAGGTGGAAGTAGTCAATAAATGGAAGTCAACAAACATTTTACCAAGAATTTCAACGCTTCAGGTCCTCTTTGATTTGCAAGTTTTCTCCGTATTGATGGCTCCACTGTGAAATGAGGATGAAGAATGGCAATAAAAGGGCAGTTTCTTTGCTTGGTCTTTTGTCACATGACCATAGGGATTTTATGTCAAAAAATAATTCATCTTATTCCTTGTTCTTTACATTTTTTGTCAAGATAAGATTGACCTTGATATATAGTTAAGGTTGTTGGCTGTATATAAAACACAAGGTATTAAGATAATTGATGCAGGATTTGTTTATGATCTATATGTACATTTTAGACATTTCTCCATCGACTGTTTGATTATCGAGGAGTGATATTGTATCCATGGATTACAAAAGTTTATGACAGAGATTTAGCTACAAAAACTAATGACAGGTAATATAAAAAAAAAAATATGGTGTAAATACAATTGGGTCAAAATTTATTGCATACTGATATCTTGATAAAGTGTACATCTTAACAATTTAAAGTAGTCTTATTGGTTAAAATGGCTTTTGTATCAATTTCAGTAGAGTCACATAAATTATTTTTGTTTAATTGAGGTCAAATATGGAATTTAAGAAATACCTACCTACTTACCTTTCCGTCCTGAGTATGGGTCAGGCTATAGCAAACAAAGAATATTTTAAACTTGGCCTAAAAACTTTTAGAAACTAAAGTATCTCCAATACATAGCTCATTCTTGGATTTTTTTTTTAGCTTTCCTTTTGTTTATATTAGCATTTTAATCTGCTCTAGGTATTATTGGGTTATTATTTCAGCTTCTTGATGAAATTGATGAATATTAAATGTTATAATGTCCCCCCCCCCCCCCCCATAAATAAATTTGGTAAGGGAGATACAGTTGTAACTCACTGTTTGTCATTTGTTTTATTGACAGGTAATGCTACACTTAAATTTTGAAAGTATATTCTCATCCAAATACTGAGTGTGTTTAATATACCGGTATTTATTAACGTCTGAAAATGGGATTAGAAGTTTGAATTTTTATAAAAACAAGTTTACCATATTTTTTTTTACTGAGGATTAATAAACATTTATTTTAACAAAATTTTCAAGTAGCTTAAATGATAAATCTCTACATAAGAATTATTCATCTTTGAATTGAAAGATGAATACAGGTTCATTGCAACATCATAACAGATATTTGAGAAGATAAAAATTGTTTATTGGACAATTTATTTAAGGGAAATACTTTCATCTTTTAATCTTGTGAAGTTTCTTTGAAAGGGGTGAAATATTCTAAATGGCAGCCTTCATTACAAAACTTGAGATCACTTGAAAGTAATTTTTGAAAACTTTGAAGGTAAACATGTAATTATAACATTGAATGATGTGTTGTAAAATTAATTTGGCATTCATTCCTTTTCAGAACCATGAATGACAAAATAGTTGGAGAGACAGATGTGAAGGGTAAAAAACATATGTATTATCAAGTATTGATTGATGAAAGAGATGTTTCACATGTTGTGAGTATTTGTGTTGTTTCGTCTCTCATTATATTTCTAATAGAACATTATTAGGATTAAAGCTTTCAGTTTTCAGTAATTTTCAAACTAGGGATGTAATCCAAATTTTTTTTTACATTTTACATAATTTTTGACCAGTTAGTTTTAATATTTATATTACCAGCGCTAGACTATAATATTAGCCATGAGCTAAGTAATATGACATGCCCTCTATTTCTTACCAACTTTTCGAAGAGATCTACTCTTGGCTATATAAAGTCATACTTTATTAAATAATAAAGATTTTAATCAACCAGCCTTCTACCACTACAAAACAAACAAAATACATGCCTCTTTTTGGACAGGGTGTGTCTTACAAAATAGGAGATTTGTGTGCAGTACATGTAATCTATGATATTCATGTACATAAAATGGTCTGTATTATGTAAACCCTGGTTTCTACACCATGTAAACTATTGTTGGTGAAATGAGGAACCTGAGTGAGATCTTTTCCTAACCAATGTAGTTAAGGGAGATAATTAAATGCTCTCCCTTTTGTCCAGAGGCTAAAAGGGAGACAAATTTATTATCTCCCTTACCTACATTGGTTAGGAAAAGATAACTCACTCAGGTTCCTCATTAGTGATTACTTGAAATCACAGTTCAATTTTTGCCCTTTTGAATCCTTTTGTGAAAATATGTCTTAGTTGGCATTATTAAAAATATTTTTTACAGAAAAATTTGAGACTCATGGTGTATGTAGTGATGACTGCCATGTATCTTCATTCTTGTGGTCTGTATTTTATCTTATCACAGACTGATTTTCTGTGTAGTTGAGGATACATTTCATTTAATGTTTTAGTGTAGATGGTTACAGACTGAGATGACATATTTAGAAAACAAAGCCAGTTCAAATTCTTTGATTGCCATACCAGGTAAACTCTTGTTTTTTTTTTTTCTCCGTTATTCTAGATTAATAAGGATTCAAATGGTTAAATACATGTATCTAAAGAGACATACAGTCCTCAATTTTTTTAAGCTTTATTTTGCTTAGTATTATCTGTATTTAAAACAGATTGTATCTGACTCCCATTTTTATTCGACTTACTAAACATGCATTTATGTTACAAATGAAAATGAAAGGATATGCAGTATACATCAATGAGAGAACATTCAGATATATAAATGATCATCATATGGTGTCATCAATCCCAATATTACTAGACAGCTAGAAATTAACCCAAAAATAATAGTGTTTAGATCTCAACAAAAATCACACATAAAAACGGCATTTCATCTGGAAAACATTTATTAAACAATGAATTGACCAACAGACCAACAATAGAAATACAGATTCCTGGCATGACACTGATAAATACATATTTTGGTGTCAACTTATCTTGGGTCTGGTTTAAATCTTGAACAAGTGTGTGTAAATAAAAAGGGATGCTGTCCTTTATATGGAGGGCAAATTCTTAAACAAGTTGAAGATACGTACATATTAAATATATTTAATCAGATTCGTATTTGATATTTGTGAGAACATATTTTATACTTTAGCATTTCCAGTTTGATTGCATCTTTGTACACATTTAGTTTTTAATCTCTGCTAGTTCAAAGTATGGGGGAGCAGTACCTTTCTTCCACCTGAGTAACATTTTACACAATATTCAGTAAGAAAAACTTTATAATGGTATTGAATTGACATTAAAATGATCAGATCAGAGAAAGAAATAAAAAAATCCATTTGAGTAACACTAATCTTTATCTATATACCGGTATATATATCTTGGAAGTTCATGTCACAATGTCCTATCATATAAATATTCCCTTATCTACCTGATAATCCTAACTTTAACAATGAATGTAGTTTTATTTTCAACAGTTTTGATAATTTATTTTACAGCATCAGATTTTGTGGCACATGAAGATGTCTTGCCATTCACAGCTGTAGATAAATATCCCATAGAACATAAAATACTTGATGATTTTCTTACATATGAGTCTGATCTTAGTAAGTGGAAATATGATATATTTCTGTAAATTACATAATTTTAGCAAAATTGTTTCATTCAGTCCCATTTACAGGGTTTGGTTATCAATATGATGTAAATTTTTTTATCATATACTTGTTAAAAATAAATCCTTTTTTTACCCTCCGATGAAACTGCAAAAATAGTCGATAAAGTAATAATTTTGGTAAGAATACTCAAGCGAGCTGATAAAGCACTTTCAGTGGGCCGATAAAGCAACTTCTGAAATTTATCACATGTCTCTTCACCAATTTTCGGAAGCTTTATCACATGGCTCTTCCATTATTTCCGGAAAAGTAGCATTAACTGCGGATACTGTAGACAACACAGTCGCATTCATAAATTCTACGAAAAATACAAACAAAATAAGAAAAACTAAATGCAATTTAAATATCTTGACAAATTGGAAGGAAAAGAATAATGAGTTGAGAAAGTTACTGATTCCTTGCTGAAAAACACAGGACTTTATTAAAATCCTATAAATTTCAAGTAACAATAAGGTATGTCCTAAAATTCAAGTTGCATATGGTTCAAACTTTTGGGCACAAAGCTAACAAAAATCCAGCACCGTCACATTTGTTTCTGATGACGTCATGTTTTACGTTAACAAAAAAAGTATACACAAAGAAAATGAAAAATATTCTCTCTTAAAATATTTGAGGCATTTAAGAAGAATAAATGGTAGACTAATAATTGTCACATTCATTCAAAATAAATATTTGACATAATTGAGTGTAAATTTTGAATTTCAAGGCAAATTTGCCGCTGATATCTGTTCTTCATATTAGCAATTGTTACTGCTATTGAATTGGAAAAATATTAATTTTTGCCTGCCTTTCCCTTAATAAGTGCAGTGATGTTGTGGTTCATCTATATTACTGTATAAATGAATATGGGGAAAATGCCAAAGGCTTATTTTAAACCCACAAGACTAATACTAATAAAAAGAGTATACAGTTGGAAGTACATGTATATGATAAAAAGATTACATGACATTTTCATATCAGATGCTTTATCAGCCCTCGGTCATATATGATCCTTCAAGCCTGGCAGCTCTCCGGCTGATAAAGCATCTGATATGAAAAGTGCCATGTAATAATCTATATATATCTTGAATAAAGGAAAAATTGGTAGGGGATGGATGATAGGCAATGATGTACATGGCATGGGTGATAGGTTGCAGAAAGGCTTGTTATATTACAATACCTCTGTTGGATTTAGGACACACAGACTAAGTTCAAGGATAGTTTGAAAAGAAAGGTCTAAAAAAAATGAGGACAGAGCATATTAAGGCCATTTTTCGATCCTGAATTTTAGAATTATGTGTGGATTTTTCTACAGAAAATCTGATCAGTTGATTGATAATGTGGCAGGAGGATGGCTTCAAACAATTACAAAGGAATATCTGGTTTCCCATTCAGTAAGAAATCGTACTTCTTAATTTAAAACAAACTGTAAAAGTACAGTAGAACTTCGATGGCTCAAACTCCAACAGAACCTCGAAATCTGTTCCGAGTTAACTAAATTTGTCCAGGTACGAAAAATTGCCAGAACCAATAGAATACGAGTTGGCATAGCTAATCACAACCATGAAATATTTCTAAATTAAAATTTAACAGGTTAATCACTAATCAACAGTTATCATGACATCTTTATTAGGTTGGAACTTGGAATAAATTTACCATGGCCTATTAAAAACTTTATTAAAATGTACAGGTCCACATTATGCACCAAAGGACAGTGCCATACACCATCACTGGTTTTCGCATCGACTATACGAGGTGCATAAAGAGACAACAGAGAATATTAGAGTTACTGTAATACCAATATACATGGGACATTATCAAAAGGTACATGTATATAATTGCTTTTTGATAGATTTCTTTGCCTTTTTTTCCATTTGTAATTTGTTGATTTACCTCGCACCTTTGTCCTGCAATACAGGGATTATTTTAGTCAGTTATTTAGCTGATTTCAGTTATTTGGTATTGCAAAATTCATTTGAAAAGTTGTCAAACTGGGCAGAAGCTGCCAGAAAATGATATGTTTGCACACCTAACCTCCCCCCCCCCCCCTTATTTCAGTTTTTTTTATCAATTTCCAGTTATTTCCTCTGCTCATCAAAATCATCCCTGAATTTTTCAATGAGGCATAACAATGGCCAAACAGATGAACAGGTTAAGGAGGTCACAAGCATGCGTGAATATAGATTATAGAACAATAAAATCACACATTTAAATAGAGCTTTTTACTGGTAGTTATTTCTTACAGGGATCATTGTACCATTAAAAGCTTCACCAGATACACGGTTAAAATATTCATTATCCTTTAATGGGCCTCTTCAGTGTTAGATATAAATAGTGCATCAGTTCCCATGGTTAATACATAGAAATAGCTGCAACACATTGTGTATTTGTAAACAAGTTCATTTGCAATAAAGATTGATCCACAACATTTGGTTCAAAAAGGTTCTTTATTTGGAAATGAAAGACTATACTAAACACAGAGGCCGAGGATACATTACCTGAACAAAAAAGGCACACAGAGTATCAGATTACACACAAAATAATGAGATCATCTTTGCAAATATTTTTTTTGTTTTGAAATAATGAAAACAACAGTTATAAATACTTTTATTGAAGAAAAAACATTTTATTAAAAGAAACAAAACAAATATACAAAAATCATATGCAAATTTCTACTGCTGTTCATTTGCATTCATCAGTTCATGTGACTAGTTGATCAGTTGATGGTCCGAAATATCTCGTTGAAAAAATGTCCGGCTGCCTTCAGAAACTTTTGAAAGCCCTGGTTCAAATTTATTAAGATGGGTACAAAATTATGGTTAGTTTATAGTTAAAAGTTGAAGTTTATAGAATAAAACAAAATTTTACCTGTTAAAAGTAATGAATTCAGTTTAGAGAAATTGACATCATTTACATACATTTCAGCAACATCAACAAGAATACTTGGTAAGTAATTTTATTATTACTGCTATATTGGTATTATATCAAAACTGTCAGAACTGCCTTGATGATCTCATGGTAGCCTGTTCGTCTCAAGTACAGGAGGTCACCGGTTTGATCCCTGGCTGAATGAGACCAAAGACTAAAATTTGTATTTGCTGATTCTCCACAAAACACATGGCATTTGGGAGTAAAAGTAAAAACTGTGGGCTTGGAGTCAGAATATTGTATCAAGGTGGGTAACATATTTTCCTGCAGACTAATACCTCATGAACTATCACATTGAAAATCGAGCTCATTGTGTCAGTCTTGTACAAAGCCAGTTTCATATTCATATCACATCACCGTGTTCTCATCCTGATATGCATATGATAATCTGCCACTACACATCATTCCACCTATCCATCAAAACTCAGAATATACCACTTTTCATAGAAAAAACTGGGATGCTACAATGCCTATTATTCCACTTTATATATTAATTCATAGCAATGTACGTATTTTATTGGTTGAGACTCTCCCACATGATATTGAACAAAACATCGTGTTTCCCTCTCAGATTCGTGTTTCACCATCATATCCCAGTTATTCGAAAAGCTCAGGATATCAGTGGAATAAATAATTAATTTCCTGTGCATTAGTGAAATATGAAAATTTATTCACCCTCGAAAAGTCATGTTTCCCTCGGGAAACATGACTTTCCTCGGGTGAACAAATCTCCATATTTCACTAATGCAAGGGAAAGGGAAATAAATGTATATTGTTTGCATATGGTTATAGTCATTAATCAGTTGTTTAAAAAGGGGAGATAATCCAACCACATCATTCTGTCTCCTATTATAATGGGGTGAGATAAAGGGCTCTTAATCAGTTGTTGGGGGGCATCACAGATAAACATACATACAACATACCGTAGGATAAAACATGTTAAAAAAAAGGCCAACGTGTGGTGTTCATAATCTGTTCTTCTCTAATCATATACAAAAAGTATACCAGACTTGCACAGATTTCAATACAAGGTTGGCTTCCAGATGGGATAAAGATACAGAATTGAGGAGATATAACATGTGATAAATTCTGTTTGCTCCTGAGAAATAAAACTAAGTTTGGACATTTAATGAATCCTTTTAACATTGTTTTATGGATAGAATCTATTAGAGATCCTCTTAGAAAAAGCTACAGTGAATGTTGAAGGATAAAATAATTTTGATCAACCAATATTTGAGCCCATTGAGTGTTAGATAAGTAATATCTTTTGATTGTTTTTTTTTTTTCCCTATTTTAAGTGGAGATATTGTATACGCCTCGAGAATTTAGGAAATGAAACTGTACAACTTAGACAGAGAAAATGGAATATTCACCCTCTGGCGGGAAACATGAGTCGACAAAGAGGTCGTGGAGTTGTTGGAAAGGTGATACATTCATTCTTAGTCTAATAAGAAATATGTTATTTTTTCTTACATATGACTTCATAATGGAACTAAAATCTAAAAAAAAAGTAGAAACTTGTCTACTTGATTGTGCATGAATGGTATGAGAAATTTGTGATTGTTTAAATTTAAGTAAAGCTGAAACTTTGTTATGTCCAAATTCATTATATCAAACTATAAATAACTGAGTATTACAACAGAAGAAATTTGGTGAATATTTTCCACACAATATCTTGAGATGCATTCAGATATTTTTTTCCAGGCTTTAGATTAGTTGTTTTAAATGACAAAATGAAGATGACGTTTGATTTTGATAATTTTCACTTTTATTGTTGCACTTGATTTGGGGCAAAAATTAGATTTTGAATGATTTGAATGCAAATCTAAAAAAAAATGAGACATGTTTTGAAATATGAATAGGTAGTTTTCATTCCAGAGTTCTGTCCTTTTAGAAGAGAAGCATAGTCTTAGAGTTGTGCCCAAACAATAACTTGATCTTTTTCCATTTTTAGCTCACCTGACCCAAAGGGTCAAGTGAGCTTTTCTCATCACTTGGCGTCCGTCGTCCGTCGTCCGTCGTCGTCCGGCGTCGTCCGGCGTCGTCGTTAACATTTTACATTTTGAACTTCTTCTAGAGAACCACTGAATGGAATGAAACCAAACATGGCATGAATGTTCCTTATGAGGTGCTGACCAAGTGTTGTTACTTTGTAGCCGATCCATCATCCAAGATGGCCGCCAGCGGGGAACTTAGTTTAACATAGGACCCTATGGGAAATGCATACAAATGACTTCTTTTAGAGAACCACTGAATGGAATGAAACTAAATCTGGCATGAATGTTCCTTATGAGGTGCTGACCAAGTGTTGTTACTTTGTAGCCGATCCATCATCCAAGATGGCCGCCAGCGGGGAACTTAGTTTAACATAGGACCCTATGGGAAATGCATACAAATGACTTCTTTTAGAGAACCAATGAATGGAATGAAACTAAATCTGGCATGAATGTTCCTTATGAGGTGCTGACCAAGTGTTGTTACTTTGTAGCCGATCCATCATCCAAGATGGCCGCCAGAGGGGGACTTAGTTTAACATAGGACCCAATGGGAAATGCATACAAATGACTTCTTTTAGAGAACCATTGAATGGAATGAAACCAAACATGGCATGAATGTTCCTTATGAGGTGCTGACCAAGTGTTGTTACTTTGTAGCCGATCCATAATCCAAGATGGTCGCCAGCGGGGGACTTAGTTTAACATAGGACCCTATGGGAAATGCATACAAATGACTTCTTTTAGAGAACCGTTGAATGGAATGAAACCAAACATGGCATGAATGTTCCTTATGAGGTGCTGACCAAGTGTTGTTACTTTGTAGCCGATCCATAATCCAAGATGGCTGCAAGCGGGGGACTTAGTTTAACATAGAACCCTATGGGAAATGCATACAAATGACTTCTTTTAGTGACCCACTTAATGGAATGAAACCAAACATGGCATGAATATTCCTTTTGAAGTGCTGACCAAGTGTTGTTACTTTGTAGCTGATCCATCATCCAAGATGGCCGCCAGCGGGGAACTTAGTTTAACATAGGACCCTATGGGAAATGCATACAAATGACTTCTTTTAGAGAACCGTTGAATGGAATGAAACCAAACATGGCATGAATGTTCCTTATGAGGTGCTGACCAAGTGTTGTTACTTTGTAGCCGATCCATCATCCAAGATGGCCGCCAGAGGGGGACTTAGTTTAACATAGGACCCAATGGGAAATGCATACAAATGACTTCTTTTAGAGAACCATTGAATGGAATGAAACCAAACATGGCATGAATATTCCTTATGAAGTGCTGACCAAGTGTTGTTACTTTGTAGCTGATCCATCATCCAAGATGGCCGCCAGCGGGGAACTTAGTTTAACATAGGACCCTATGGGAAATGCATACAAATGACTTCTTTTAGAGAACCAGTGAATGGAATGAAACTAAATCTGGCATGAATGTTCCTTATGAGGTGCTGACCAAGCATTGTTACTTTGTAGCCGATCCATCATCCAAGATGGCCGCCAGCGGGGGACTAAGTTTAACATTGGACCCTATGGGAAATGCATACAAATGACTTCTTTTAGAGAACCACTGAATGGAATGTAACAAAACATAGCATGAATGTTCCTTATGAGGTGCTGACCAAGTGTTGTTACTTTGTTGCCGATCCATCATCCAAGATGTTTAGAAGTCTATCAGAAAATTGTAAAAAAAATTCTGAATGGTCACAACTTGACCACATATTCAAAAATAATAATGATAAGATGTCTTCAGTAGCTATTGTAAGACTACACTAAGATGACCTGTTTTTAATTTTAAATACTGTGTCAAATTAAACCAATCTTGGTCTCAATCATTATATAATTTTACATAATTTCCAAAATCACATTAGATACAGGTGAGCGACACAGGCTCTTGAGAGCCTCTAGTTGTGTATTGTGAAAAAATTCGAGTTTGATTTTGACAAATATTACAAAATTATTGTGCTCTGGTATACCTACACTGCAATTCTCCACTGCCACCACCCCTCTTCTGTGGTGTAGAGGTACATTAGGATTCTTGAAAAAAAATTTAATCAATTTAAATTTTATAATTTCTGAGTTTAATAGAATCAGATTTACGATGAAACTAGATATTTTTCAGCTCACCTGACCTATAGCTTATGTCATCACTTTGTGTCTGTCGTCCGTCAACCGTCATCGTCAATCGTCAATAAACTTTTTACACTTTGATTTTCTCCTCTGAAACTACGGATTGTAACGAAATTTTGTAGGAATGATGTATGGAAGGACCTCTACAAATTGGTTTCAGTTGGATAAACAACATGGCCGCCAGAGGCCATCTTTGATTTTTATTGGCCATTTTTCAAAAATCTTCTCCTCTGAAACTACATTGGGAATATTTTGAAAGTTTGTAGGATTGATGACAACTATGCCCTCTACAAATGACCCACTTTTGGTTCAGATAGATGGTTCAGAGGCCATCTTTGATTTTTATTGGCCACTTTTCAAAAATCTTCTTCATTATGTTTTGAAACTTTGCAGGATTGATGACGACAGTACCCTTTACAAACAATCCGCTTTTGGTTGAGATTCATCTGATCAACTGACTGCTGCGGCTGTTCAAAGTTTCCATTGAATCCATATATGGGAAAAGACTTTTTTGTCATTTGCCCAGAAACTAATGGGCAGACTTTTACCAAAGATGGCAAGTATCTCGTAGGGAAAAACAAATGCAAATGATCCACTTTTTTTAGGTGAAAAGTTCAAATATCAAGGTTTACTTTGGCATTTTGTGTTTCTTTAAAAGCCTTGTGGATACAAAAGAGTTTGCGTTTTATAAATGCCAAATAGATGCCAGGTGAGCGATACCGGCTCAGATGAGCATCTAGTTTAATTTTCCCATTTCCAGTCTTCGTTTCATAGAAATAATTTGTTTTGAACAATTAGAAAATATGTTAGTTAGAAATAATTTAAAACTTTCAACCCGGAATTAATTTTCAGGAATTGTGTGTTTTGAACAAAATTTTGCCTGTAATGTGTATTAAAATGAGGAAGAGTATGTGATTGAAATTTTACTGGTGCATTCAATAAAGGGGAGTTTGGTATTTTTTTCTGATTTTGGGACCTTCCCATATCCATGGAAACCAGAGTGAAGGCCCCACTTACCTAGTAATGCATGCTGTGTTAGAGATGGCTGTCATTTTTCCACTCATTCCTAGCAAGAGGTAAAATTAACTAAAATGTTGTAATAGGGTCAGTGTATGAAAGACCTTAGAGCTGAACTGAATATATTGTGCACTCTAACCATTTGAAAGTAAATAAAGAGAAAAATATAATCTTGGAATTTACAGATCGACAATTTTTAGATATAAATTTTACATAACAATATATAACTTGTGTATATGGTGTAGAAATTTCTTGATGTTTTTAGGAACCAGTTTTATCAAAGGAGATCCCGTTCTTCCAGTACAGTAGTCATGTGTCATTGGAATCTCAAGGAGGCTATATGAGGTAGGTCTTGTCAAATTTCATATTTAAACTTGCCTGAGGAATTACCAGTCTTTTATTTTAAGGTATTTGAAACCAAAATTGACCAGATGTTTGCCTAACTTATTTTTGTAGAGGCAGCATACAAACTAAGAAGGATTTTTCAAACTTAGGAAAGATATCTATAAAATTCATGCTTTAACTTTTGATTTTAAAGTTATTGCCTTTATGTGTTATTCCTGTTTTGTCATATTTTGTGATTTGATTCAGCCAATGTTTGGCCTGTAATTTGATAAGATTTACTAACTTTCCATTTGTTTTGCATCATGAGATCCTTAAGTGTGAATGGAGGTTCAGGTAATATCTTAACCACCAGTTTTGTAAAATTTTCTCTGGAGAATTTCTGCCAATTTAGATATTTTGCTTGATAATGAATTGATAGTAATTTCATGTTCTTTGTATCATCATTTGCAAGTTTAAAGTGGCCCTGCCCAACAGCAATTTTTACTGCACCTCAATGAAACTAAGAATAATGGGTTACCTGTACTGTGCATCTCCACAGTCAAATCTTTGAAGCCAATTCACTATCAAGCATCTTATTTTGTCTGCAAATGCATCTGTAGCAGTTATGGTTCCTGCACACAAATTGAGGTTACATCACGATACTTGAGACCCACAGTCAAGGATATTCTCATATGAGGTCACCATGACCTAGATTTCACACTGATCTGACCTTATTGTATATCATTATTATTAATAGTTAATTAGAAAATGACAATCTCTGTTATCATTGATTATGTGTGCTCATTATATATGTATTATATTTGAGGAAGTTTGGTTTCAAAAATCTTTCACCAAAATTTATTAGAATTTGAATTTGCTCTTCAACGTTTTTGGTGTTCAACATGTTTTGCCTTGAGCACAACTGAGGAGTCATAAATAGACGAAATGTGCACATCTTGTGCATCAAAATTGGTATCAAAGAATTTTATTTAATCCACTAATTTCTGTTAAGAGTCATACTTAAAATGCATTTGATACATTTATAGTTGAGGCAAATATCTTTCAAAAAACATGTAAATTACAGCAGAGCTTATTCAATGGATAAAATTTTCTCATTTCATGTTAGTTGATGAAGCAAGGTAGCCACCATGGATGATCCATCTATCTGATATTAATCAGAAGTTAATCTCAAAAAATTTTAAATATCAATGTGACACACATTATTGGTGAGTATTAAAAATGTTTTCAGTGGTACCTTTCTGTTTGAAAGAGAAGACCAGTCAACATTTGAAGTTAAAATACCCAATTTTCCATTGGAGAGCATTACAGACTTTGATTCAACACATGGTTTCATGGATTCTAGTTGATATTTTATTTAGACAGAACTTTGGACAAAATAACTGTGTGTAAGGCTGTGATACACCATTTATGCTGAAATTCAGGATATGCATTTACTGAGTATAGTACACTGAATTCAGTAATAAGACATTTGTTTCTAAAAAATTACAAGATTTATAATTTGTCAAAACATTCTTTCGTGGCCATTTAGGGCTCAACTTGTTGATGTGCTGTTGCTTCTTATTTGAAAATACACAACAACCCTTAGACATTATCTGTTTTTACCATCTTTAGTCCTGTGATCTGCTGTCTTATTGACACTTACTCCATATCCTTTAATTATATATATATTTGTATAAGTCATTTTCATTCATGGTCACAATTATGAATACATGACACAGCAGTAGTTGTATTGCAATTCAGATAACATTTAACATCTGGAAATATTTTTTATCTCCCTTTACTAGTATTTTTAATAATTTTGATGACGAGCATAATTGCAATATTGCAACAAATGTAAATTCCTTAGGTGCTGAAGTTCTACAATAGATTTGTTCATTAACAACTATGGCTGTGATACTGCCTGTGTTAAACTTCAAACAATCAGTAATTAGAAATAATTCATTCAGGGCATGCTGTCTGCCCATTTTAACAATGTTAGGCATTATATTTATTTATATTTTTTATTTAACAAAAAGAAAAGCAAGGTCCAAAATAGTAAAAAAAAAATGTTGATAACCCATGTTAAAATGAGCATAATGCATGCTACCAATGAATCAGTTTGATCCTAACAGAACAATATGCATCATTTTTGTAATCAAAGCAAACCTTATAAGGGATAATCCTAGGGCAGCAATATTGATCTTGAAAAAGCAAGTACATGTACTTTCACAGAAAATGTAAGATATTTTTAAACAAATAAATAAAGCTTACATTTTTGTGGGAATTTAATTCAAATCTAGCAACTACTTCAAAAAAAACAGATTTTTAGCAACAACAAAAAAAAATATGAATCAGTAAATTCTGCACATTTCAAGAAATTTGAAGTGTACATTGAAACAGAATGATTATTACGATTATAAGAAGAAAAAAGACTGTAGTATTATTTAAATATTCTTGAAAAAGTGCTTGCAGTCAATGTTGAACACACAGTAGTTTGTTTCAAAATTTTATGAAATATGGGTACTTATGTACCTTCTAAAACACATTATTCATTGCAAGTTGTAATATTCAGGAGACATATTCTGTGATGAATTGCTTGTTATCTTATCAATATAAAAAAATATTTCAAGTATTGTTTTTTATTTTTTCTAATTGACAATGCATCAACACAGAGATGAGTTCAAAGCCTGCTTGTGGCAAAGTGTGTTCAGTCTGATCTTACATGACAAGAACTATTTCTCATTTGGGCAACCGTTAATATAAACCAATTGCCACTATAGAGCTCTTTATGGCAACAGTAATGTTCTAATGATCAGTTATATTCAATAATCGGACAGTCGAGTCATTCGTCTGAATAAGCTATAGTAAACTTGTATAATTAGTTATATATTTTAAACCAGTACTTTAAAAAGGATGAAACTGACTCAGATTGAATATGTTTAACATTTTGAATGGTTGCATATGTTCTATTGAACCAAGTTGCAAAGCATTATTTTTGTCCAGATGTGACGAAAAGTTGCAAAGGCAAAATATAGGTATTACTCTCTGGCGGTGGCATAAACTTTTTAAAAATTTTAATAACTTTCCACACATAAACCCTACAATTAAGATTTTTGGTCCACATATACCTTATGGTATAAACTTTGCTGCAGTATACTTGACACCTATCTCTGAATGCTGACCTCAGCATGATCTGTGTTACATTTTTGTGATTAAGTCCCTTTCTCAGCAGCTGAAATACCTAAACCCACCATATTTGGTCTGTAGATGTTCTTAGTAGGTACATGCTTATCTGACACCTGTCAGCTGAACTTGACCTGAATTCCATGCTTGTGTGACATGATATACATTTTTATGATTACTAAGTAAGTCTATTTCTCAGCAACTGTACTTACTAGACCTGCAGTATTTGGTTGATAGAATTTCTTAGTGGGTATATATCACTTTAACATATGACACCTTACCCTTTCCTCTATTTCATGCTTGATGAACTTGTTTCACACTTTTGGAAAAATGTCCATTTCTCAGCAACTGCAATACATAGACCAACCATATGTTGTCTATAGATAGTCCTTAGAGGGTACATGGCTGTCTGAGACTTTGACCTGAATTTTACACTTGAGTTCCAGCACCTGTGACGGATCATGGGAGCTCAACACACAGAGTTGCCTGGTGCATCCTAGGGTGGTGGATTGGGGAGATCCTCTCATTGGAGGATTTTCAGGCCATAATATGGAAAGCTTGACCGCGGAACATAGCGGGTAACGTGTTTGGAGAATGCCACACTCACTGCACGCTTAAGACCCCTTGTGTAGTTTTCGAAAATGAGTAGGCTGATTTTAATTTCATTTAAATTTTGGGTGACTGTTAGTCACCTTTTGTACTTGATCCTATTGCACCGCCATTTTGATTTGACAAATTTTATGGGAGTTATGGGACTTTAACTTTTTTCTGCATTTGACACTATAAGAACACTTTGTCAGTACAACTCCTATGAAACTGCTGATCAGATTTTGTTCAAATTTTGTATATGTACTGCCAATTTTACAGGAGTTATGGAACTTTAATGTTTTTGTGCATGTGACACTATAGGAACACTTTGTGGACGCAAACTTTTATTTGTATTGTACTGCAGTTTTTCTTTATTATGTGTTGAAAATCCATACTGTGCCACCATTTCAATAATACACATTTTGTATATCTTGTGAGGCTTTGACTTTTCTCTGCGGCGGGGGACATATGGCTACGTGTAGCAATCTTGTTACAAATAAGTCCATTTCTCAACAAATGTTTCAAATGTATGTAGACCCACCATTTTTGGTCTAGAGATAGCTTTTGGTGGGTACATACCAGTCTGAGACCTGTCAGCTAACCTTGGACACAGTTTTAGGTTTGAATCACATGCGTGAGATTTTTCAGACAAATGTTTCCTGACTTTTACTATTTCTTTTTGACTTGCAATGTCAGGTATCAGATAATCTTTATTATGTGTCCATGTGCAGGCGAGACTTTAGTTTGTCCACTCTTGTTCATATTTATGCTCTGCATACTGACCATGACCTTTTTGTCTTTATTCCTATCGCTGTGATATTGGCTGCAATATCGCCAGCACGGCGTTAAACAACAATCAATCAATCTTTATTCCTATTTAACAATTGGATACAAAACAAAAATAAATATGCAGATCATTTTAGTCCATTGTAGGTTGGTCAACCAATAGTAACAGATAATCTGTATCAGTTGAATGACACTATAAAACCCAATTAAACACACTGATAATTGTGAATCAGGGATCATTTAATACTATCATATACAGTTCCTGTGTGAATTGAGCAATTCTATATACTTTTAAAACATGTAAAATGTAGGGTGCAACCTTTTGATTTGTGATTTTTATTTTACAAGGATCTGGGAAATGTTTTTGCAGTATCCATAAGCCTGGATTTTTTAGCTAAACTGTAACTATTTTGAACTCATAACTGTTTCTATGAGCTACACTATGTCTTTATTTCAACGTTTTGTCAAACAGTTGACCACCCATGTGGTCTCTTTTTAGCTCACCTGACCCGAAGGGTCTGTGAGCTATTGCTATCACTTGGCGTCCGTCGTCCGTCCGTCGTCCGTCCTTCGTTCGTCCGTCCGTCCGTCCGTCCGTCGTCCGTTAACTTTTTCAAACGTTAACTCCTCCAACACCATAAGTCCAACTGCAACCAAACTTGGTACAGTTATTAATTGGTATGGGTGCTACAAATCTATTGTTTGGATTTTTGATTCGTATAAAAACATGGCCGTCATGGCTAAAAATAGAACATAGGGGTAAATCACAGTTTTTTGCAAATAAGTCAGAAACGGTCACAGATATCAAAATTCTGGCATAGGGTAAAAGTGATCAGCACCTCAAGATCTACCTGCCCTGAAATTTTGAAGAAGATCCAACCACTCATTTCAGAGTTATCACCCTTTTTTTGACATTTTTGGCTTTTTTTTATGTTATTATTTCAAAAATCTTCTCCTCTGAAACTACTGAATGGATTTGGATAAAACTTAGCATGCTTGTTCCTTAGGGTATCCTGCACAAAGTCTATGCTTCGATTTTTGATCCATCGAAAAACATGGCCACTGTTACTAAAAATAGAACATAGGGGTCAAACAACAGTTTTTCGCAAATATCTCAAAAATCATTAGGTTATGGTAAATTCTGGCAGGTTGAAAGTGTTCAGCATGATGAGAGCTACCTGTGTGCTTATTTTCGTGAAAATCTGTCAACTGATGTTAGAGTTATTGCCCTTTTTTGACATTTTTGGCTTTTTTTTATGTTATTATTTCAAAAATCTTCTCCTCTGAAACTACTGAATGGATTTGGATAAAACTTAGCATGATTGTTCCTTAGGATATCCTGCACAAAGTTTATGCTTCGATTTTTGATCCGTCGAAAAACATGGCCACTGTTACTAAAAATAGAACATAGGGGTCAAACAACAGTTTTTCGCATGTATCTAAAAAATCATTAGGTTAAGGCAAACTCTGGCAGGTTGAAAGTGTTCAGCATGATGAGAGCTACCTGAGTGCTGATTTTCTTGAAAATCTGTATACTGATGTTAGAGTTATTGCCCTTTTTTGACATTTTTGGGTTTTTTTTTATATTATTATTTCAAAAATCTTCTCCTCTGAAACTACTGAATGGATTTGGATAAAACTTAGCATGATTGTTCCTTAGGGTATCCTGCACAAAGTTTATGCTTCGATTTTTGATCCGTCGAAAAACATGGCCACTGTTACTAAAAATAGAACATAGGGGTCAAACAACAGTTTTTCGCAAATATCTCAAAAATCATTAGGTTACGCCAAATTCTGCAGGTTGAAAGTGTTCAGCATGATGAGAGCTACCTGCGTGCTGATTTTTGTGAAAATCTTTCAACTGATGTGAGAGTTATTGCCCTTTTTTGACATTTTTGGCTTTTTTTTATGTTATTATTTCAAAAATCTTCTCTAAAACTACTATTCAAAATCAAATGAAACTTGGTAAGATTGTTCCTTAGGGTATTCTGCAAAAAGTTAATGCTTGGATTTTTGATTGGTCAAAAAACATGTCCTCCCTTACTAAAAATAGAACATAGGGGTCAAAATGCTGTTTTTTGCTATTCTTTCCTGAATTATAGAAATAAAATGAAGATGAAAGCTACTTTCAAGGCAAACATGGTATCCCGAGTTGAATGGTGATGATGAAAGTTTGTTTTGGACGGCCATTTTTAAAATGGCTGCCATTTTCCCGCCATTTTTTACACTTGCTCGGATTTCAACAATATTTGGTTTTTAAAGTAAACATGGTATCCTTAGTGAATGGTGATGATGATAATGTGGTATAACAATGATTAAACTTCATAATATGTGAGCTTTTAATTGCCATCACTTGGTGTCTGTCATAATCGTTGTTAACAAATTTTCAACATCTTCTCCTCTGAAACTACTTGGGGGAATTTGATGAAACTTAGCATGATTGTTCCTGCAATATTTCCTTTTCAAGTACAATAAAAAGCCTTAACCCACAATTTTTACATAACTTCTTTCAAACATTTTAAAAACGAAGACAACATATAGACCAAAAGATTTATACTTGTATTTGAAGATTAATTAAAGCTTGTATTTTGTATTATGAATCATCAGATTGACCATGACTGTATCTTAATCAAGCGTAGGGAGAACTCATGCCCATTTCTTTCCAGAGGTTCTTAAAGGTTTTTAAAGGTATTTTCAGCATTTTACGTGACCTTTAATACTCAGTTTAGTTTACAACAAACATTAATATATTAATTTAGTTTATAGTGCATTGTTTACCAGGTGAGCGATTCAGGCTCTTGAGAGCCTCTTGTTTATTTTAAATTACCTTCTTGAACATCCAAAAATCAGATCATTTTTACCATACACCAACAGTCTAATGTGTTCATGATGGAAACACGACATTATCGGTTGTTTATAGAAACCATATTATTGGTCACATAGAATTCCTGTATATTGAAAACACTGTTTTCTTAGCTACTGAAACCAAACATATTCGATACATTGATGACTTCCTGAAATTACTTCTTAACTTCCGATAAATTAATGGGGCAGGTTGCGATGAAATGCGTCTGTCAAATAAAAATATTGCTACATAATATTTTGGATTAAAAAGCAAAGAATCATCTGAATGTGTTTTGAAAGTTATTATAATATATTGCACAGTGGCGGATCCAGAGGGGGCATAGAGGGCGTACGCCCCCACTTTGACCACTAAAATTATATATATATATATATATATATATATATATATATATATATATATATATATAAATGATTTTTTAGCATAAAATCGTCAAAAATATTTAATTATAAATTTACGCCCCCTTCCCTTCAAAAATCCTGGAACCGCCCCTGAGAAATATGGCAAGACTGCAGACCATCTTGATCATTACATGGCAGTGTGAATTTATACCTCTCCGCGGGGAGTGCCTTGATTTTGACTAAATAAAAGCTATGTGTTCCCCTTCTTCGAAGAAGTCCACTGAGTGTACAGATTATTTTCTATCAATTATCCAATATTTCAAAAATTGGGTTGTGATAGCATTAGCATCTAGCTAGCCCTTTTAATGGGCTTCCTTGGCATTCTTTTAGACCAAATGTCATATTAAACGTTTGCTCTAAATTGGCTGAACAACAGCACAATCAGAAATTCGTTCTTGCCAGCACAATGGTGCCACATTACGTCTAACAGTGCAAATCTGAACCACCAAACATTTTTCAAATTACATTCACTTGGGAATGAAAAAAAACACTTGAGGCTACCATTAAGAAACGATAAATTGTTAGAGCATTTTCATTTATTTTTGGAAATTTCTAATATCACAGTTTCTATCACATACAAAAAAATTAAATGCCAGTGAGTGTCATTAAATTATTAAACAACAACAACAACAAAATACATGAAAAGAACAAATTAATTTTAATCACAGTTTAGGTTAGTTCGGAAATACTCTACGCATCATGCAAATTTATTAAAGTTACACTGGAAAATTCTTCAGGTGAACATCCATACACATTTATGAACTGGAAAAAGATCACTGCATGTATAAACTAGGTGATGTATCATCAAGTCTACCATAATGATTGTAAAATTTAAATTTAAAGGAATATACTCCAAAGAAATATTTTCTTATTCCCATTTTAATTCTTGTCAAAATCTTTTCATCATCCTCGATCCAAATATAACATTGTTCTATATCTTAAATTTCAAATGAATAGAATATTATCTCAAAAAAATATTTTAAAAAATTCAGATGTATCAGTTTTGTTCAGTTTATAGTGATTAACAGAAGAATCGATTGAATTGACGCAAATGTTATGGAAAATGTTTTCGTTCAAGGCACAAAACAGTTACCATGGTTACACAGATAAATTGAATTAGACCCTTTTTATAAACAATTATTCCTTAATGTTTGTATCATTTACTTAAAATTTTAGCCGAAATCGAAAATAAGGAAATATTAACTTGATTTTAATTGCGCAGCATCTTCTTCCAAGAGATAATCATTTGATATTAAAAAATTCAATTAATAATAATAATAAAAACAACAACAATATTCAATAAACTAGGCGCTGCCTTAGTAAAATTATTTCTTAAGAACTATGTTGCGAAATAAATTTAAAAAAATAACATATACAGGTGGAACACATGGATATAAGCGCTGTTCCCCTTGTTTGTTTATCCAAGTATTATCTTGGGTTAGTTACTGAAGATAAAACACCAAATTGATTTTTAGTTCTTTGGATTTTTTTATGTAAAAATAGGTACGAGCGGGCGAAATTTTAACTTTAATTTTTATTTTTCGAGGACTGGTGCTTTTCAGACGAAGATCAAATTTACGTGCGGCACACATTTATTTAAGTAAAATATTGCAAAAATTGGGGGGGGGGGGGGGGGTCTCAACTTTTAGGAGAAGGCAAACAATTTTTATTTTAATATCTTGAAAAATAAAGAATTTGGGGCGTATTTTCTGCGGCAAAAATATTTTTTATTTAAATTTCCATAGTCCAAAAATTGGAGCGGTGAAATCCAAAGAACGAAAGATCAATTTGGTGTGGCCTATAGTTATATAACTAACAACATTCAATATTCTTCACTATCATATTCGGTCATAGATCGTCGCAGTGAATGACATGTTAGACTTGTCGCCATTCTAACTCGGGCAAGCCACGGTTTTTCCTTGAATGAATTTGCAATTGTCAGAGATTTCATAGCTCTTTCTCTAGAATTTGCACCTTTGTGTTTTGTCACTTGGTCAAGAAGCGGCATAACATAGTCCTCTTCTCGATAGCCGTTCCAGTAAAAGAAAGGACGGGTCATATTTTCCGTACTTATAAGCGGAAGTGGGACTGCTCCGTCGGATGCTTTGGCTTGAGAAATCAATATAGCAGACGTTAAACGTTTCCGTTTTCGTGATTTTCGATCCTGGGATGTCGCACTTGATTTTTCTGTTCGCGCCGGTGAACGCGGTGGATTGTCATCAATCATAGTTGAGGTTTTAGTTTTGTCTAATTTTAAATTAGAAAGTGACAACTTGCTTTGTGTTTTATGTGGAGTTTGTAAGAAGTTTTTAGCATTTTTCACATGTGGTTTGTTTTCCTTAACATCTGTTGGATTTTCAGTAAATACATCATCTGTTGAAGGCAAATTTTTTTTCCTTGTAATTGCTGGAAGTTGCAGGCCTGTTCTTTTGTTCTCAATTTCTTTATCTTCAGGCTTAGCAATTGGTTTTTGTGTTTGTTCCTTTTTCGTTGCCTCTTCTATCTGTTCACTTTTTAAGTCTTTTGAAAGAATCTTACCTCTAAAAGCAGGTTTTGCGGGAGTTCTGACAGAGCGTTCATTTACTTCTTCCAAAGGAGGAGCTTCAAGAACTCCTTTTAATTTTCCGAAAATGCCACCTTTGGTTGGTTTGAGTGGCTCCGTTGACTCTTCTTCTGAAACACTAGTAATTGTATCTCTTCTTCCACGATTAAAAAATGACCCTTGCGTTGCAGTAGTCTCTAATGTCGTATTCTGTGAATCAGTCCTTTGTCGTGTACCTAACGATTTTCCCAAAACAGAACTAGGTTTCTTCGGTGATTTGGACCCCTCGTTTCCCTCATCGATATTTGTCATTATTCCTGACAGGAAGCGAGTTCCCATATCTGTTCTATCAAGAACATTTCCCCATTTGGTGTTTTTCTGCAATTTAATGTTTTTATAGTTCGTCATGGCGGACATTTGTTTAAAATAAAGTTCTGGATCCTCTTTGTTGGTCCCATAGACATCTTGAAAAACTGACATTGATTTCTTTCGACCATTTTCTTTCATATCGACCCTAGGTTTTCCAGTCATTGGACTTTCATTGACACCATCAACAACTGGGGTTCCAAAGCTGACCAATGCGCCGCTTGAAAAGGCTTTTTTCTTTAGTGTCGACCTGGTACTACCGTATTTTGCATAACATCTTTCTTTCGCAATGTTACACCATGCTTTGACCTTGCTTAATGTCAACACGGTGATTGCGCCAAATTTACCAACAGAAACTTTTGACCACTGGCGTGTCAAAAGAAATGATGCACATGGTTTAACTTTCTGGCGAAGCGCAATGTTAAGTGCAGTTAGGTCATTTCCGTCTTTCGCCATGACAGACGTTATATCCTGGTTTACCATTAAGCGTAGGACGCCAAGTTGATTGTTCTCCGTAGCTTCATGAACTGGAGATTTCTTTGTTTCAATGTGTGGTTCCTGGCGCACCCACTGCCGAAGTGGATGCTCCCCAATACATTCATCAGCTCGAACGCCTTGTTTAATCAAACTTCTAGCCAAGTCAACGTTACCAAAATGAGCTGCGATGAACAAAGCCACTTTCATCTGGAAACGTGATACAACTTCATCCGCAGATAGCTGTGCCATTACCTGAGGAGTAAATCCCATTACACAGAGATTAATAAACTCATTCCATCCGTCCCAGTTCTCGAGTCTTATCGTATTTCCGGCTTCGACGCCATAGTCAAATAACTGATGAGCGTCAAATAATTCCTTCTTATTAAACACCAAACGAAACACTGAAACCGGAAGTCCCGATTTTTTGGCGCAAATTGTGCGCAAATCTTCAACTTTTACTAATGGTACAATCATGTCCTTATCAATGATTTCTATAGTTTCATCATTATACGTACAATAGATAAATAAAACAGGTTTTACTTCCTCTTTTATAATTACTCTGATTGTAGATCCTGCGGGAATTCCAAGATCTGTAAAACACCAAGACTCGTCTAAATCGGCTCCACCATAATGGAGCACCAATATGTTACGATCCTTTTTGTTCAATTCGTCAATATAAATGTTAAATTTCGACTGAAACATCTTTTTCACTCCTCCAACTAAAGTTCCTATAGGAACGTCCAGGGAACATCGGTCCCCTTCGTATAATCCAAAAACTAACATCGTTGTTTTCCGAATTTTTGCTTTTCTTCTCATAATCTCAATTAAATCCAACATACAAAATTAAACACAAATATCAACTCCAAATGTGAACTGGTGAAATTCTCAGGAAAATTAGAACCACCAATTATTTCGAATGAAGTTAAAGTTAACACCAACAATGAACTGTATCTTAAACTGTGGCTTCACCCGAAACGAAAGCACACACTGTACCTTTTCTAGCTTTCTCTAGTTTCCACTTAGTACCTGAAAAGAGAAGCTACTTTGGTGAATGAACGCGGCATGAAAACGTTAAATATACTGACTACAAAGTTTTACCATTGTGTACGTTTAAGAACATTACGTCTTTCAACGCGTAGTCCTGTGTTTCATAACATACTAGTATATGAAATACTTGGTTATATGGATTTTCATTTTGTGCATTTCAGTTTAATTCATTAAAAGTTACTAGATTCAATTTGAAATTATAAGTTAAGCTGTTGTAGCTATATGAATTTTTACCAGAATTTTATGGATATCTTTAATTTTTTTTTTTAATTACTGTAGATTGTCTTTCTAGGGAACAGTTCTTGTCCCCTGCCGTAAAAAATTGAAATGGTTCTTTCTGTTTAATGAAACAATTTTCAAAATAAAAACACATAACACATCTGACTACAAATTGAATGCTCATTTTAAATTTCTCGATTATAAAATAATCTGAATAATCCAGTGATTCATAAAAGTTTTTTTTCTCAAACCCATCACGTATAAATTGTCAGGATCCTCCTTTGTGGACCCTACCGCATAACAATAAAAATAATTCAGGCTTACCAGTAGACGATATCTGTGTTGTAAATATTTAAACATACATGTATTTTCCTTTACTAATAAATACTAATAATTTATAAAATAAATGTGTTCGTCCAGAAATATAACTACATCCAGTCTACAGTTGTCACGCTGTTAATTTTAATTTTAATTATACCTTAAAATTCGTACAATTTGACGTCAGGACAAACACTTTTAAACAAATATGTTGTAACTCGCTTTCGTTAAAGGCTTGGATATCGGATATTATTTCCTTGATTGCAGCAATTATTATAATAATGAAAGGGTAATTTACAAAGATTAACTCTTAAACCAAATCGGGATTAATTTTAATAGTTACACCGAAATTATTTAACACCATATGTTTTATTTATGCAAGGTTTTTTAATAATAGACGAATTTTCACTTATCTTTCCATTTGACCGGCAAATTGTGTCATCAGTTAAAAACTGTTACAGTCATGTATCTTCATTTGAGATGTCAAAAACTGCAAGAACTCTACTAAACTTAAAATTCGTCAGTGAGAGTCCAGAAACATTTTTTCTAAATAAGCAAATATTTATCAGGCGAGTAAAAACCACTGGTTTGTAATTGGAACACTCCACCCTCTTTAAATTTAGATGTTAATGCTTTCTTAGAAGGTTTCGCGAAAAGGATTCATAAAAAAAAGTTCCTACAGGCAAATGAGAAAAGCAAAAAGTTGTATAATCATGTTAATAAAATCTCTAATTTTCATGTCAAGACTTTTTGTCTTCACACAGAATTTCGGTCTTGAATACATGGGTATTCTTATATGACCTGATTTTGACACATTGCCAACACTGATTCCAACTGGTATATACTTGACGCCTACTCTTAAGTACGATATTATTTTAGTACAGGCAGATTTCGCAGGATTAGCATGTTCTTGAACTATTAATTTTCTGAACAGCTTATAAACTTTTAATATGAAAATACCATTTGATTTTATGTGAGGATGGAGACAAGGAGGTAATCTAACAAAAATAATAGGCCTCAAAATTCAATAGAAAAAGCAGATTTAACTATGTGGTGAAAAAAAGGATTATTGAATATTATTTGCATGCTATATGGTTTCAAATAGCTGTATGCATGTTTTGATAAAAACAAAACAAAAAAGCAAGCCCTCCAAAACAAATATATATATCCAGGCTTGTGAATGTTGCGAAAAATACATTTCCAGGATCCACGATATGATCCTTTAAAAAAAATAAATGGTTTCTCCCTGGTTTTCCTTCTGCTGCTTGTCTGAGTGTTTGACTGACTCGAAAAAGGGTATCCATGCAGAGTGCTATGGAGATGGGAATCGTTCGTCATATTTCATATTACTTTAAAGTTTCTATATTTTCTGTCCTACGACAAAGAAAGATAAAGAAATCTGATATAAACTTTGCATATCCTGGTCGTGTCACTTACAAAAGTCTAAACTTTTCGGACTAACTTTATCCGGAATACACCAAAGTAAGACAAATATTTACTTTGAATTGTAACGCTCAATTAATATCAATTTTTCAGACAAATTTTAAATGTTTGATGGGAAGAAAAGTGAGGCAATTTTGTATGTAAACTTATGAATTTTTCAGCTAATTGGGAATATTTTTCCTATATCGTCTACATGTGGCTCTTAAATTTTCGGAGTTTTATGAAATAGCATATCCGGTCCGCGGAGACAAAAGAAATCTTGCCGACGAACAGTTTGGATATATGAACACAAACTGAGTTACCTTTACTATTTTTTCTTTACTATCAAAATTCTTTAATACATGTTTATATGTATACGTGTGACTTCAGTTCACTATAACTGTTAATTTAATTACTTTTTTCAAATTACTATTTATCTAAAAAGGTGATGTTTCAAATTAGGGCTATTGATTTGAACATATTAAAATTTAAAATATATAAATAACATGTATAAGTTTTATGACTACAACAAACTTTATTAAATACATTTTTGACTCATGTCAGAAAAAATTAAGGCAATTAAAAATTTGAATATATTTAAATGTCTCGCATTTAAGGTACTTCATGTTAAGTTTGTCATATAATGCATGGCGACTATGAATGTAATCAGATTAAAATTACAAAATAACGTGAATCACATTGCAATGGTTATATATGTTATAAGATACTATATATTCAAAATGATCTATGTTGTGATATGGGAAATTAAGTACTGCAATTAAACCTCTAACTTTAGTTATAAAATTCCCTATTCAACAACAGAACATGAATTTTGAAATATTATATGAAGGCTCGTTTAAATACATTGTATTATAGAAGAGATCTAAAACGAATAAAAGAATTCAGAAATCTGTAAACTCGTCTTGTCTTGTCAGTGCAGTTAATAAAAAAAATAATAAATTCCAAACTCACAACTTTATTGTAGACAAATAAACCGATGTAGGTTATGACAATACAAATAACAAATTGGTACCGACAAATATACTAAATAGGAGAGAACTTTGTTGGAGACCTCTGGAGTGGTCCGACAAGTTTCTATTTTCCTTCTCTGTAACTATATCGACCTCGGCTGCGTTGTGTCATGTGTGTTATCACTAAAACTTTTATCGAAATATTATTTATTTAAAATATACTAGTTTTTAGGGCCGTTGCTGTGCCTTTATAACAAAGATAAATTTTGTTCCTTTTTGAAAATTTGTGTTCAGTGTTAATGCATATCTATCATACCACTTTTTACTTTTGATGATGAAACTATTTCAATTTAAATCTGAATATATGAAATTTTCCGATAGACACTCTTTAATTATTCCGAAGTATATATTAATTAAGTTTCTATCCGTTAAAATGAGAATCTGTCAATCAAAATTGTTATGTAAAGATTTAAATTACATGTATTTTTAATACACATAAATTTCCACGTTTGACTGAAAAGGAAGTGGAATTATTCTTATGGGTTCAACGTGTACAATGGCACATATATATTTTTTGATTGAGTGTATACCATTCTTAATTACACCTGCTTATCTCTCTCTCTCTCTCTCTCTCTCTCTCTCTCTCTCTCTCTCTCTCTCTCTCTCTCTCTCTCTCTCTCTCTCATGCATAATAATTGATAATTCTAAATTTTCACAATATTTTTTTTCAAATCAAAATTCCAGGAATGTGATTCGATGTACATGATGTAATATTATTTCCTTATTGTGAATGTCATGTATTACATACGAATAAAGCTGCAAAATCCACTCTGTACTAATTTTCAATCTCTTTCATATCCAATATTTGTTCGGAACAGATGTTGCACCCATAAGTGTATGTATCTAAATGGAGAATACACATGTTTCGAGGGGCCTCGGTGGCCGAGTGGTCTAGGTAGTTCGCCATGACTACTAATGATCACTAGCCTGTCAACGCTGGGGTTGTGAGTTCGAAACTCACCTGTGGCGGGGTGTGTTCGACTCCGATCTTACTTGACAAGGATTGCCAATTTTCCTACCGACCTTCGGTGGTTCTCTCCGGGTACTCCGGCTTCCTCCACCAATAAAAACTGGCCGCGGCGAAATGGCCAAATGTGCTGAAAACGGCGTTAAACCCCAACTAAACAAACAAACAAAACACATGCTTCGATCTGGAACTATTTCCCTAAATTTTGAAATTTCTTGATGTGAAGTATATTGTAAAATTTTAGATAACCAATTGTTGTGAATCATAGAGATAAGTTGGCGTGTAAATATTATATATAGATCAATATATCTATGGTCAATAACATAAACATTTTTACGTTTCGAAATATATAATACACAGTTTCCCTGTATACACCTTGTAAATGTCTTAACTGTTGTTTAGAATCAAACAATAATTTGAAAAGGGTGACGGATACAACTAAAGGAATAGCTAGCGAAATTGTGTTTTGACAGAATTAATCTTAAAAAAATTATCTTGTGTATATAAGGTATTTTATTTAGCACAGAAATGAGGAACATAAAATGTTTATTAACACATATGTATATTCTCACGTTCTTAGCTCTAAATTAAATTCAATTAATTCTATTAGTTTCGAAAATTTAAAAATAAGAACGTGTCAAAAAACATTTCCAGTGGCAAAAGACGTATCTTTGAATATTTACTTTAAGAATTAAACAATGACATTAAAATCTGGGCCATTTAACATGAACGGACACAGATCTGCCGTTAAATACTGTTACGACAGAGGGAGATAATGTGAACAATTTTCCTTATCCTCATGTATTGATCTCATTGATTATAGAATTAAATAGCCAAAATTTAAACCCTTTAATGAAAAAATTAAGGACGACATACAATAAAGGAATTGTCATCCTTCAAAGGATTTTTATATCCCCAAGAATGGGATTAACGTCTTAAAAAATAGATCACATGTATGTTTTACAAATTAAATCTATATTTGTTCAGCTAGCAATCTTACTAACTTTCAAGTTTTACTTTTCAAAGCGGTTTTCAATTGAAAGAAATGTGTCCTTTAGAAACGAAAGAGAAAAAATAATTTACAAAATGTCCAACTTGTTTGAACAGGGAGGCTGTGCTGATCATCGTTTTAAAATTACACTGAAAATTCCCCATGATTTTTCATATCCGTGCTTTCATAAATTAAGTGAGCTTGGTTCTACCCTTGGTACGCTCGTGAATAAAATCAATTCATAATAAGTCCACCAAACAACATTAAGGAATATGCCCCAGTCGTTTTAAAGGTCACAGAAAGAATGCTTGAATAAAAACAAATCTTAAAAATATAGGTTAAAAATTGAGATTCAGAAATTTTACAATGAATCAATTGTGTGAGAATCTAAAAGAATGCAGTATGGTTTTTTTCCGAGAGCAAAAACAACCATGCAGGATAAAAGATTGCTTCTAAAAGAGCCAATAGTTACAGATGTTAGACTAAGAGTCTGCGTTTATACCGTTATTTTCATTTTTTTATTCCTTGTTAATATCTATTTTTTTAAAATACATATTATATTTTTAATAAAATGGGCAAAGACTCGGCAGACCGGGTTGCGTTTAATGTGTATAAAAGAATTACACGTAATATCCATTCCATACGGTAGGTAAGTTTTATTATGACCAGAAATAAAATCAATCTGACATAAAAGAGCAAACCTCTATGTTTAATAAAAATTTGGGCACCAAGGATTCATTTTTTTTTGTGTGAAAAATGACTAAATTTCAAAACATGAAAAATCTGGACATTTTTTTTCCGATGACAAAATAATCCTTCATGCACCTTTTGCATATATCCAGACTCATTCAGCAAAATCTCAAAAAGCTGTAGGAGGAATTAATTACACAAAATTAGTACCACTTATACATATTTGTTGCCAAAAATGACTGAGTTCCACAACATGGAAAAATCTACGGAAAAACATTCTGAAATTATAACATACTCCATCGTGTACATCTTCAATATGTCAGTAAACATTGTGCAAAGTTTCAAAGCTGTAGGAGGAGTTGATTACATAAAAACGGATAGTATATTGCCGTACTAAATTCACCATATTATAAGCCGGATTTGCGCTAAGTATTTAGAAAATTGTTTTCGTATTCTATTTCATTATAATCATTGCAGCATAATCAAATTATACCGTTCTTATTTCCAAGGAAATGACGTGAATAAAAATAACTTCAAAAACGCAAATATACTCATCCCTAAGAAAAAGTTTTTTTTAGAGATGCTTCGGAATCCAGTGTTCTGAATTGATTGTAAATGAATCAATATGAAGGAACATCCTTTCGCTTCAATACTTATCTGAAACAAATATTTTTATGGAATCAATCGATAATTATCAGAAAATATAGCGACCGAAACAAACGGAAGTTTTCCACGATAAGACCCATAAACTTTCATATAATTGCGCATAAAATTTCAATAATTTCATAGATTAATGGTACAAAAAATCGTTTTCCTTTATAAATCGTTTCAACGAGGTTGGAAAGATGACAGACTGTTCGCTATAAAAAAATATTATTTTCATCTTTAAACTATAAATTTTGAAGCGTTTTTTTTTTTTTTCGAATGCTTTGCTATAACATACACCTGGATGAGCGACAATATAAAGATCATAATTATTTTTCTTGGAAAAGGTTTTACAAGAATAAATAGTTTCAATAAATAATTTTAAGTGATGTCTGAAATTGGTGACTTTTTAAAACAGTTTCTTTTTGGCAAGAATTTCATATATAAGTGATATCCGACATTCTTGAATTCTTAGATAATGGCGGCTATCGTGTCGCAGTATGCCAAAATATAGAACAAAAATTGAGATTTCTTCAACAACCGTATTCGCAATATAAACTTAAAATCTGTTAATAGCATGACATAAAATATTTTTTACTTACGTACGGTAACTTGTTTGTGTTGTTTCCAGAGAAGATAATTGTAAAGTATATCCTCTAATGAATCTCTTTCATGACGACAAATTGGTAAATATTATTATATACTCCATTTAAATACTTTTAAATCCCCGTCCTGTGTTTAATTTCTATACAATTCAGTATAACGCGAAATACAGTTAAAATGTCATCTGAAAATAAGTCATTAATTTGTCGGTTTTAGCAGAAATCGATTCAATGTGTTTTACTTGAAATAGATACGGTAAATATTACATAATTGTCAACGTTTCATCTGCTATTAATATATATATTCATAAATTTGAGAACAATCAACATTTTGTTTTATGAGAAAGAATTGATTTTTTATTTTAGGTATTAACATGTAACTCAAAGTACAAAAAACAGAAAAGAAAACCGAAACACAAAATGTAGCGGTGACCATGGCAACTGTCTTCGTTGCATGGGGACAAGGCTAGTCTCCTGATTTCGACATTGTGGAAAGGTTCCCACATCAATTAGAGAAAAATATTAGAATCAAAGTCAATATTATTCAACGTATAATATTCAAACAATTTTAATCAGTAATTTTCAAGGAATTCATGATAAATCATATAACTGACGATTTTTCAGCTTCAGTAGCAGGGTACGTAAAGTTTTCGACCTACATTACATCGAGAAGAAATCAAGCTACTGATATCGTGGGCTTGTTAACTAAACTATCTTCTACGACACTGAATTATGCTTTCTCACCTGGGCATGGATATCATTCATTTTAAAGGTTTAAATATCATTAAAAAAAACTGTTTAAGAAAACACCCATCCCTTCTAATTAAATCTTCTTAATTTACAAAAGAAACTTAATTTGTGAAGCGCAAACAAAATTTCTAACTATTAATATATCACATAAAGAATTTAAATGTGTCAGCTGAACTCAAATTTGAAGTTGGGAAATATATAATTTGAAGAGGTCAGATTTCTCATCTCAAGTGGTTAAATATTGATTATTGAACCAAGGTCTATGATGTATTGCTTTTTAATACCATTCTTTGATTGGTGTCTTCAACAACAGATATATCTTAATGGCTTTTATGGGTTTTTGAAAAACTTATTTCTTATCAAATATAATTTATATATTTAAATACTCTTCAAAATTTATCATTGTTTGAAAACTTCTGAAGTAGTTCGTTACTGTATTTTCACATGATGTTTAAATTTGAGCCTAATACGTTGTAAGCTAACAGTATGCATTTATATATGTGTATATATGTGCATTATTTTTCTTTAAAATTCACTGCTTGCTCCCCGATTCTGTAGGCTTCGTAGAAATTGTGAAAAACACACCAAATCATTGTATGCATAAGCTTGCAAGAGTAAGCCGGTTGAACTAACATGATATACCTTTCACCCCTAACCTGAATTTTAGGCTACATACAGATTCCCACTTGGAAAAGCTAAATAAACCGTAGAATTTTGCCATAAATGTACATCAATATATGCTGTACAAATTTCTTTCTATACATTTCTTGATATTTCAATGCCATATGTTGTTGTTATTTAATATTCGTTAGGCCGCAGCAAATTAATCTTTCGTTCTTTGGATTTCGCCGCTCCAATTTTTGGACTATGGAAATTTTAATGAAAAATAATTTTGCAAAAATGCTGAAAATACGCCCCAAATTCTTCATTTTTCAAGAAATTAAAATAAAAACTGTTTGCTTGCCCCTAAAAGTTGGTAAAAATTGAGATTTTCCCCCCATTTTTTCAATATTTCAGTTAAATAAATGTGTGCCGCACGAAAATTTGATCTTCGTCCGAAAAAACTAGTCCTCGAGAAATAAAAATTAAAATTAAAATTTCGCCCGCTCGCATCTATTTTACCATCCAAAAATTCAAAGAACTAAAAATCAATTTGGTGTGGCCTTATTGGTATTAAAAGTTGAAGTTCGAAACAAAAATAACTTTACAGTTGTGATAACATATTGCTATTAATTTATGAAATGAATTCATAAAACTTTTAAATGTGATTTTATACTTACTTCAATCTATTTCAAAGTTCAAACTTCATTAAACAAGTGGATATTTTGTCACGTACTTGCAACATAATAATAAAGTTTTGCAATACAAATGTGATGTTAGGTTTTACTTAAGGAGAAAATAAATGTTTGGCTCCCTTTTACCTTTAACTTATTACAGTATATATCGTCTTTGATCCAGAGACCAGAGTACTTATTTGGAAGTTTAATTATTAAGTGAAAAATAAAAATGCATTCTACTCACGAATTATTTGGGGTGGCACGCGGTCGTTTCCGTTGCCGTAGTAACCATTTTTTCTTGTGAAAAAAATCCATATTTGGAAGATAAAGAATTGCGACGAACTTTCGGTCTATCCCATTCTGTTACTTTGCTTGATTCCACCGCTTATTATTAATTAATTGATGATGTTATTTCAGATAATTCCGATCGTCTGCTAATGATCAAAATGTCACGTTGCTATATGAACATGATGAACGCCAATGACTCTCTGGCTTTTGTGTGAGAACTCATTGTTCAATACATTGTTTTTATCATTAGACCAGTCACCCATGGCGCATATAGGAAGAGGTTTACATTTATATTCTACATTTAAATCTCAATAACACTGAAATAAATTTAGATAAAGATCGTTTCTTTATTGAACATAAATATTACGTTTTATGAATTAGTCCTTATTTTTCATAAACAATAGTTATTTGTTATTTTGTAACCTTAGAGTCTTATATACGATAACATGGAATCAAATTATTTATTTAAAAATAATTCCATTAAACTATTATTCTTAATACTTTTTTAGCACATTATCAAAGAGTAACCCGTTAATACATTTCTCAATTTAAGACTTTATTCGCTTTCGTATTTGTAAATTTGTTATAGAAGAAATTATAAATCCGGGATGAGCTTAGCACGTTTACATCGCAATCATTTAATTTTTATAACGACAGGCGAAGGAAGGAATTGGAAAGAATTCCGGGCTCTGAAACATGTTATAATCTTGTGAAAAAAGGCAGAATCCAAAATGTAATGAAAAAAATGCTGGTTTCAATATTCCGTGGAGTCAAATAATAAAATTAATTTAAACTTTGAATATAAAGGCTCGTGGATATGCTCGGTAAGAAATTTCTAAGATATGGAACCTGAAATTAAATGTCACCTCCCGATGAGATAATAAAAGAGACTTTCGACCTGTTACGGCATTCAACTGAAGACAATGTTACGTATTGCAAGTACTGTTTTCAATATTGGAACACATTTTTTAACCAGCTGTTACTTATATCTTCCAAGATAATACTGAATTGCAGTATTGTCACTGAAATATTTTTCTCCATAACAATGGAAGATACTGGTTAATACTTGTATTTCAGGGTTAAAAATACTGGAAAATACTGAAAAATACCCCCGACTTGTGATGAAGGTCATGATTTTGCCGGATTATGGTGGATTTTATAGATTGATAAAAATTAATTTGGTTCTGTCAAGTTCGCCCTCCTGTTGCTAAGTAGTTTCAGAGTTATAGCATTTCTGAAAGATGACCATCTAACGACAGTATGGGTTATCAGACACAACTTTAAAATAGGAGCATCTAAGGACCATTGCTGCCAAATATGTTTCCACTTCGGTTTTAGACACGAAAAGTTTTGAAATGAATTTTCCCAATAGTTCCTGTATTAAGGTAAGTTAGCTGTGGCTGCAACCTCGGTTGACAGCAGTCCTGCATGAAACAATTCTGAAAGAGGACCATTACTGTCAAGTCTGGTTCCAATTAGCCAAATGGTTTCAGACAAGATTTTTACATGAATTGTCCCGTAGGCTCCTTTTTAGCTCACCAGACCCGAAGGGTCATGTGAGCTATTGCCATCACTTGGCGTCCGTCCGTCGTCCGTCCGTCCGTCGTCCGTCCGTCCGTCGTCCGTCGTCCGTCCGTCCGTCGTCCGTCCGTCCGTCGTCCGTCGTCCGTCGTCCGTCCGTAAACTTTTTCAAACGTTAACTCCTCTGACACCATAAGACCAATTGCAACCAAACATCGTACAGTTGTTTATTGATATATGTGCTACAAAACTATCGTTTGGATTTTTGATTCGTAAAAAAACATGGCCACCATGGCTAAAAATAGAACATAGGGGTAAATTGCAGTTTTTTGCAAATAACTCAAAAACCATAACAGATATCAAAATTCTGGCAGAGGGTAAAAGTGTTCAGCACCTCAAGATCTACCTGCCCTGCAATTTTGAAGAAGATCCAACGACCCATGTAGGAGTTATTGCCCTTTTTCTGCATTTTTTCCAAATTTTGCACTTATTAAGCTCAATATCTTGGATACTATAAAGGAAATTTGAAAAATTTAAATTTCATATTGTTAGGCACACAAAGATCTACAAAATTTGTAACAGGATCAAAGTTGTAGGTTCGTTCCTTTTAGGAGTTATTCCCCTTAGATCGTCAAAATTGACCATTTTTGCAGTCTTTATTCATTGTAATTAAATCGTTAACTCCTCTTACACCATAAGTTTAATTGCAACCAAACTAAGTGTAGTTGTTCCTTGGCATGAGTGCTACTAAACTATCGTTTGGGTTTTTGATTTGTAAAAAAACATGGCTGCCATGGCTAAAAATAGAACATAGGGGTAAATTGCAGTTTTTTGCAAATAACTCAAAAATGGTGACAGATATCAAAATTCTGATGGGAAGCTAAAGTGTTCAACACCTCAAGATCTACCTGCTTTGAATTTTGAAGAAGATGTAACCACCCATGTAGGAGTTATTGCCCTTTTTCTTGATTTTTTTTTAAATTTGTACTTATTAAGTTGTATTCCTTTTAGGAGTTATTCCCCTTAGAACATCAAAATTGACCATTTTCACAGCATTTCCCTTAGTTTGCAAAATGTTTAAATGAGCCCTTTAGGAGTTAAAGTTTTGTCCCTTAAATGTCAAAATAACTGTTGATGCCTTATAGATGGCAAACTGTAGAAAATGAAAAAAAGCTTTTGATTGCGTGTAAATTTGCTTTTATGTTATTATTTCAAAAATCTTCTCCTCTGAAACTACTGAATGGATTTGGACAAAACTTAGCATGATTGTTCCTTAGGGTATCATGCACAAACTTTATGCTTCGATTTTTGATCCGTCGAAAAACATGGCCACTGTTACTAAAAATAGAACATAGGGGTCAAACAACAGTTTTTCGCAAATATCTAAAAAATCATCAGATTACGGCAAATTCTGGCAGGTTGAAAGTGTTCAGCATGATGAGCGCTACCTGTGTGCTGATTTTCGTGAAAATCTGTCAACTGATGTTAGAGTTATTGCCCTTTTTGACATTTTTGGCTTTTTTTATGTTATTATTTCAAAAATCTTCTTCTCTGAAACTACTATTCAAAATCAAATGAAACTTGGTAAGATTGTTCCTTAGGGTATCCTGCAAAAAGTTAATGCTTGGATTTTGGATTGGTCGAAAAACATGTCCGCCCTTACTAAAAATAGAACATAGGAGTCAAAATGCTGTTTTTTGCTATTTTTTCCTGAATTATAGAAATAAAATGAAGATGAAAGCTACTTTCATGGCAAACATGGTATCCCGAGTTGAATGGTGATGATGAAAGTTTGTTTTGGACGGCCATTTTTAAAATGGCTGCCATTTTCCCGCCATTTTTTACACTTGCTCGGATTTCAACAATATTTGGTTTTTAAAGTAAACATGGTATCCTTATTGAATGGTGATGATGAGAATGTTGTATAACAATGATTAAACTTCATAATATGTGAGCTTTTAATTGCCATCACTTGGTGTCTGTCATCATCGTTGTTAACAAATTTTCAAACATCTTCTCCTCTGAAACTACTAGGGGGATTTGGATGAAACTTAGCATGATTGTTCCTGCAATATTTCCTTTTCAAGTACAATAAAAAGCCTTAACCCACAATTTTTACATAACTTCTTTCAAACATTTTAAAAACGAAGACAACATATAGACCAAAAGATTTATACTTGTATTTGAAGATGAATTAAAGCTTGTATTTTGTATTGTGAATCATCAGATTGACCATGACTGTATCTTAATCAAGCATAGGGAGAACTCATGCCCATTTCTTTCCAGAGGTTCTTGAAAGGCTTTTAAAGGTATTTTCAGCATTTTATGTGACCTTAAATACTCAGTTTAATTTACAAAAAAACATTAATATATTAATTTAGTTTATAGTCATTGTTTGCCAGGTGAGCGATTCAGGCTCTTGAGAGCCTCTTGTTTAAACTTGGAGACCTTATTGGTTGACATTCCGATTTATCGGACAGATGTCTGAATGAGGATCATCTTGGGACCATTGCTACCAAGTTTGGCTCCAATTGGTGGTTTCAGACAAGAAGGTTTTTAAATGAATTTTCCAATAGTATCCTATGTTAGACTAAGTTCGGCTGTGGCAGCCATCTTGGTTGACAATCCGGGTCATCGGACATAATTCTGAAAGAGGAGCATGTATGGGCCATTGCTAACAAGTTTGGTTTCAACTAGCTCATTGGTTTCAGACAAGAAGATTTTTAAATGTATTTTCCCATAGGATCCTATGTTAAACCATGTTTGGCTGTGGCGCCAAACTTGGTTGACAGTCCGGATCATATAACACAATTCTGAAAGGACCACCTTAGGACCATTGCTGCCAAGATTGGTTCCATCTGGCCATGTATAGTTCCACAGAAGAAGATTTTTAAAATTCATTCCTTTTTTTTCTTCTATTTTTAGTAAAGCAGCAATTTGGTTGGAAGTAGAGAATTCTGGACGTAATTTTCGAAAGTGGTTTCAGAGGTGAAGATCTTTAAAGGAAAGTTTACGACGATGACGAACACGACAGACGCAAAGTGCTGACAATAGCTCACCGGAACCTGTTAACTAAAAAGGCACGCCCTAAAATCTGGTGAAAAAAGCAAGCTCAAATATATTATGGAAAAAGACAATAATCAATTCTTTATGAACCTCCCAAAAAATAATAATAATAATAAACATGAACCCTTTCATATATACATCAATTCGGTCAATGTCATTTTCCCCTTCATTACCTAATATTTAATTGTTGAATTTACTACCATAGATTTAAAAACCAAGTAAAACTGATATGGCTTTAAAGCCATGGGTTAAATTACTTAACTGTACACCTCATTACAGATTATTAAAATTGACCTATTTCAATAGTTCAATAGCTCTAATAACGTAACATACTAAAACAATGTGCTTATAATATAAGGAGAATTTTGTTTGATAGGTGTATTATCAGCATAACTTACCAATTCAAAATGTTAAACAAGAAGAAGAAAAACATGATAACAGTCTTAGAGCAAACTTGGTATCTGACCGACCCTTATTTGCAGTGCATACACACTGTTATAAGTCAGGCGATTTTAAAAACTTTTTTTTCTACCTATCGACTATAATTTTTTGGATACTCAAAAGATATATAGTGAAACATGTTACGTTGATGCTTTATCTATAATTATAATGAATTTTTAAAATAATTATAGAAACCTAACTCTCGAGCGGATAGAAAACTAACAAAAGTACATTTTAACATCTGCAAGCTCTACTTTAAATATCGATCATATGTTCCGTACAAAATAGATCGAAATTGTAATTAAAATTATACAAATTTCTGTTTGAAAATATCACTTCATCATACAAAAGTATAAATATTTGATGTTTTTAACATTGACGCAGTTTGAAATGACAGTCGATTGCGAATATTTCATTAAAGTTTGCAATGAACATCAGGTGAAATGAGTTATAATTATAGAGTAGGACCTGGTTTCTCAAAATGATTCAAACTAAGTCGTGCACTTCCCCATAACTACTATCCACGCACTTCACCAGACCACTACCCCTGGACTTAACTAGACCAGTATACATGCACCTTAGCATGATACTATTCGTGAATTTCACCAGTCCACCTTGAACTTCACCAGTACATTATCAGCGCATTATCTGTGCACTTCAGTGCACTTCACAATAAAACAATCCATGCATTTTTACCGGACTATTATCGGTGCACTTCACCAAACCACTATCCCTTGGCTCAAATTCACAAATACATAAGATAAATAAATCATTCGAATGCCACCAAATTTTACATTTTCGTAGATCCATACGTTAAAAAATTCGTACGGCTTCCACGGAACCCAGTATCTCGCCTGGTTTCGCTGTTGTCTATCTTTTCAGTGTAATAGTGGAATGTACATAATTTTTCTCAACATGTTATTTATTTATCATGAAGAAGCTTCTATCCAGGTTTGGTAAAAATCCAGGATGGTTTAAGAAAGTAATTAATGTTTTGAAAACTTTAACTTCAGACTGCATGTAATGTTAACTGGGAGAAAAACGAAGTCCATTTATAAGTAAAATATGGAAAAATGGGGAAAAATTATTACAAAATTTTCCTCTGGATACTATCTTTTGTTCATGAACAAAAGCTTCTGTCCAGGTTTGGTAAAAATCCAGGGTAGTTTAAAAAAAGTTATTAATGTTTTAGAATGTAGTATCGCTATGTCTCGCTCCCGCGATTAAAGTCCGGCAGGCTCCACAAAAACTATATGCTTACCGTATCATATTAGCTACCAACATTCGTCGTAAAAATTCTAGGTACATTCCAAAAAAAAAAAAAAGAATACTTTCCATGATAGCTTTCAGAAAAGGTTATTTTTAAATCGACGTGTTCAATTACCTTAAATAGTTTTAAGTTAAATTGACATGAAAACAATAGAAATGATACAAATATAAATATTCTTCTGACCGCAGCACTGGAACGATACACCCCATTAAAAGTTGTACAAATTGTAAATTTAAACAAAGATGATACGGTATTTAGTGATTTCTTGTGTCAATCGGAGTCATTTACATTTGCCTTTATTTTCATTTTAGTCTGACTTCGATATCAATATGAATACCCGGTTAGTGTAGAGTAATAGAGAAAAATACATGGCAAAATCCGTATCACATGCCGTATCACCCCGAGATTTAAATATCATCCCGAGGGCCTCTGGCCCGAGGGATGATATTGATCGAGGGGTGATACGGATTGTGACATTATTTATACGTTTTATCATATATCTGTCTAGTGAAGTGACCAATATTATTTTAAGGGGTATGATAAAGCGGTGATGATATTGATATCATCACAGTAGACAATACAGCTGACAACGTATATGCAATTTTCCTTTATTTAGTACTAAGTATATGATAAACAGGTTTATTAAATAGGATTAACAAGAGGCAAGAATATCTAAGATTTACCAGCAATAGTCCTGTCAAAATAATATGAAAATTTAGTGAATTATGTCAGAAGAGAATTCCTAGCAGTTTCGGAAGACGCGTGATGGGGTCTTTTTTATATTTGGGACTGAAAATAAAATTAAAAAAAACGATATAGTTCAGCTTTAACATTAAACAAGTTCCAGACAATAAAAAAAAACAGGAAGGTAAACAAGCTCAATGACGTCCGAGGAACGAGTTCTAGCAATACTAAACTGCTAAAACATATCGTTCACGGTTAAAAGTTTCTTACACAAAATATTCAATCGGTTGAGAA
This sequence comes from Mytilisepta virgata, assembly GCA_028015205.1. Taxonomy (NCBI): domain Eukaryota; kingdom Metazoa; phylum Mollusca; class Bivalvia; order Mytilida; family Mytilidae; genus Mytilisepta; species Mytilisepta virgata. Next base: position 36,869,431 of record CM051520.1, read on the forward strand.
AATCTTTTCAAATAAACAGCTGCGCCACGAGCGCATGATACGCCCGTCGTCTTGTGTAAAAAAACATATGGAAACCCGGCAAAACATAAGCGTGTAAACTTTTAAGCAATAGAGATACGGCGCGAAATGTGACCAAAAAGACTACCTTTTTTACCAAAAAGCTCAATAAAAATTCAATAACTCAAAAATAAAATAAAGAATCATAACTAACATGTGTGTGAAGTTTTATGCAATAATCATAAATAGTTTCTGAGATACGGGGCGACATGAGAACCCCCACCCCCTTTTTTACAAAAAACCCAATAACTCTAAAATAAAATTTTGAATCATCACCAAAAAGTATACAGGTCTTAAGATTAATATAACTAAGAAGTGTGTAAAGTTTTAAGCAATAATCATAAATCGTTTTTGAGATACCGCGCAACATGTGAAAAAAACACACCCCTGTTTTAGTTACAAAGTCCCGTAACTCAAAAAGTTTTAATCTTATTTTCACCAAAAAGTATACAGATCGTTTGACCATCATAAGAAACAACTATGTTACGTTTCATGAAATGTGGATAAGTTGTTCTCAAGTTACGGTGCGACATGTTTACGACGGACAGACGGACAGACGGACGCCGGACATTTGTATACCATAATACGTCCCGTCAAAATTTTGACGGGCGTATAAAAATGCTAAAACAATATGTTAATATTTGAAAATAAAACACACTTTTGATAAAGGCCGTTGAAGCCAGGCTAATCTCGGACTAACAGAAAAATTAAAGTCGAAATTATCTATACAGACACAAGCCTGATAAAAATTCTTTGGTTGGACCCAATCGGGGATCAAAGCTCACTAACACTAGACCTCCGATGCAGTCACTAGCAGTTGAGATGGTTCTACATGGTATCCATGGTTACCGTAGCGGTCCTACTTAAATATGCCTGCAGAGAAAATGTATACGCCTGACGGTTTTAATGGTTGAATTTAACAATAAAATCAACTAGAGGCTCCCGGGAACATGTATCGCCCACCCGATAGTACACTGCCTATTACATATAGCGACCAGTTCCCACAGGTTAAAAGTTCGGCTGTGGTGGCCATCTTGGTTGATAGTTTGGGTCAACGGACACAATTCTGAATGAGGACCATCTAAGGACCATTGCTGGTCAGGTTGGTTCCAACCTGTCGGTATTTTCAGATATGAAGATTTTTTAATGAATTTTCCATACCATCTAATGTTAAATTATGTTCGGCTGTGGCGGCCATCTCGGTTGACAGTCCAGGTCATCCGACATAATTCTGAAAGAGGACAATCTAAAGACAATTTTTGCCAAGTCTTGTTCTAATTGACTGAGTTATTTTAGACAAGAAGATTATTTCATGAATTTTCCCATAGGATCCTATGTTAAACTTGGTTCACAGTCCGGGTCATATAACACAATTCTGAAAGGACCACCTTAGGACCATTGCTGCCAATATTGGTTCCATCTGGCCATGTATAGTTCCACAGAAGAAGATTTTAAAAATTCATTCCCTTTTTTCTATTTTTAGTAAAGCAGCAATTTGGTTGGAAGTCGAGAATTCTGGACGTAATTTTCGAAGGTCGTTTTAGAGGTGAAGATCTTTAAAGGAATGTTTACGACGACGACGAACACGACAGACGCAAAGTGGTGACAATAGCTCACCGGGACCTGTTAGCTAAAAAGGCACGCCCTAAAATCTGGTGAAAAAAGCAAGCTCAAATATATTATGGAAAAAGACAATAATCAATTCTTTATGAACCCCCCCCCCCAAAAAAAAAGAAATAATAATAATAAACATGAACCCTTTCATATATACATCAATTCGGTCGATGTCATTTTCCCCTTCATTATCTTATATTTAATTGTTGAATTTACTACCATAGATTTAAAAACCAAGTAAAACTGACATGGCTTTAAAGCCATGGGTTAAATTACTTCACTGTACACCTCCTAACAGATTATTAAGATTGACCTATTTCAATATTTCAATAGCTCTAATAATGTAACACACTAAAACAATGTGCATATAATATAAGGAGAATTTTGTTTGATTGATGTATTATCAGCATAACTTACCAAATTCAAAATGTTAAACAACAAGAAGAAAAACATGATAACAGTCTTAGAGCAAACTTGGTATCTGATCGACCCTAATTTGCAGTGCATACTTATACAATAGTTGCTTATATAGAGGGCATTATCATGATATAGTGACTGCCCAAGGGACTGATATTGCCTGAAACATTGATAATGCCCAAGCCGCAGGCGAGGGCATTATCAATGTTGAAGGCAATATCTGTCCCGAGGGCAGTCAATTTATCATGATAATGCCCTCTATATAAGCAACTATTATGTTTATTTCATTGAAGAATATAAATCTGCTGGGTGTGGGTTCCTTACATGTACATGTATGTTAAATACCTCCTGATGACCTCTGGATGTGTGTTTATGTTTCTGTCATTACTTTTGGTGCTATGCTGGTATATTGTACATTCATGGAAGTTTCCCATATATATATTTTTTTCGACTTCAAGCGTTACTGACAAGAATTTATTATTCGAAATATGCATACCAACTAAGTACATAAAAAAGGCACCCTGTTATATAATATTACAACAATACTATTTGAGCAAGTATTGTTTTTATTTCATTGAAACCAAAATTTCATCTAGAAATGTCTAGAATTTAATTAACAACTGCTGCATCACGTTTGCGTTTTAAAAAGGGGACGTAACTCTAAATTGCAAGAAGGCATTACCGTGTGGTAATGCCCGCGGGCATTATCATGATAATGCCTGCTTGGTATTTTAACGCAGATTAATAAATACCACATGACCATGTTTTAACCAATAAAAACAACTAAATTTTCTCTGATATGAAATAAACACTGTTATAAGTCAGGCGATTTTAAAAACTTTTTCTCTACCTATCGACTATATTTGTTTGTATACTCAGAAGATATATAGTGAAACATGCACCGTTGATACTTTATCAATAATTAATGAATTTTTAAAATAATTATAGAAACCTAACTCTCGATTGGATAGAAAACTAACAAAAGTACATTTTAACATCTGCAAGCTCTACTTTAAATATCGATCATATGTTCCGTACAAAATAGATCGGAATTCTAATTAAAATTATAACAAATTTCTGTTTGAAAATATCACTCCATCATACAAAATTATAAATATTTGATGTTTTGACATTCGATTGCAAATATTTCATTAAAGTTTGCAATGAACATCAGGTGAAATGAGTTATAATTATAGAGTAGGACCTGGTTTCTCAAAATGATTCAAACTAAGTCGTGCACACTTCCCCATACCACTGTCCACGCACTTCACCAGACCACTACCCCTGGACTTCACTAGACCAGTTACATGCACCTTAGCATAATACTATTCGTGAATTTCACCAGTCCACTTTCAACTGCACTTGTACATTATCAACGCATTATCTGTGCACTTCATCAGAACACTATCAGTGCACTTCACAATAAATATCCATGCATTTTTACCGGACTATTATCAGTGCACTTCACCAATCCACTATCCCTTGGCTCAAATTTACAAATACATATGTCAACACTGAGGTTGTGAGTTCGAATCTCGCCTGTGGCGGAGTGTGTTCGACTCCGATCTAAAATTGACAAGGATTGCCAATTTTCCTGCCGAAGGTCGGTGGTTCTCTCCGGGTACTCCGGATTCCTCCACCAATAAAAACTGGCCGCCGCGAAATATCCAAATGTGCTGAAAACGGCGTAATACCCCAACTAAACAAACAAACAAACAAATACATAAGATAAATAAATCATTCGAATGCCACCAAACTTTACATTTTCGCAGATCCATACCTTAAAAAATTCGTACGGGTTCCACGGAACCCAGTATCTCGCCTGATTTCGCTGTTGTCTATCTTTTCAGTGTAATAGTGGAATGTACATAATTTTTCTCAACATGTTATTTATTTATCATGAAGAAGCTTCTGTCCAAGTTTGATAGAAATCCAGGATGGTTTAAGAAAGTAATTAATGTTTAAAAACTTTAACTTCAGACTGCATGTAATGTTAACTAGGAGAAATACGAAGTCCATTTATAAGTAAAATATGGAAAAAAATTATTACAAAATTTTCCTCTAGATACTATCTTTTATTCATGAACAAGCTTCTGTCCAGGTTTGATAAAAATCCAGGATAGTTTTAAAAAAAAAGTTATTAATGTTTTAAAAACTTTAACCACAGCGTAAATGTGAATGTTGACACCGCCGACGACAGAATGTAGTATCGCTATGTCTCGCTCCCGCGATTAAAGTCCGGCAGGCTTCACAAAAACTATATGCTTACCGTATCACATTAGCTACCAACATTCGTCGTAAAAATTCTAGGTACATTCCAAAAAAAAAAGAATACTTTCCATGATAGCTTTCAGAAAAGGTTATTTTTAAATTGACGTTTGTTTTCAATTACCTTAAATAGTTTTAAGTTAAATTGACATGAAAACAATAGAAATGATAAAAATATAAATATTCTTCTGACCGCAGCACTGGAACGATACACCCCATTAAAAGTTGTACAAATTGTAAAATTAAACAAAGTGATTTCTTGTGTCAATCGGAGTCATTTACATTTATATCCTTATCAGGAGGTCCAGATTTTGGCAATAATGAGTTTTTGTCTCTTTTGATTAAAAACTTTAGTCTTGAACGTCCTCGACAAAGGCGTCTGGTTCTTCTGTGGGATTTGGGTTTGGTTCTATAGGTTCTACAGTTTCCTCCTTTTGAACCTTTATCCTTTTCTTCTTTTAAACATTTGACTTATAAATGTGGTTTCCTCTTAGCTTTGGCTACTGGTGGTAGGAGTGAAATTCATGTTTTATCCATTACTGAGTCTTGCATGCGTTTTTCTGCAGACAAGTCTTCAGTTACTTTACTTTCTGATCCAGCCTTTTTAGCATAGAATCAGTTGCCAGAAAAGGGTTCAGGTGTTATTGTGATTTCTGCTTTACCTCCTTCTGCAGGTAATCAGGGAGTATGTCCTGTTCAGACTTTGCTTCAGTATTTATCATCTTCGGCTGTTCTTAGCCCCTCCGGTTCTACCAGATTTTTTATTCATGTTAAAAAAGGAACTCGTGATATTTCAGCCAAAACCATTTCTACCTGGATTTGTCTGACAATCATGTTAGCTTAAAAGACTGACTGACCTGAAACTTTGACTAGACATCAAGTTAAAGCACACGAGTAAAGTCAAGAAATACCAAAGGGATATTTGAAGGAGGTAAAAATCGAAACAACTGACAAACTCCGGAGAACAACGAAGACAAGACCAAAACAATACATGTATTACAATTAAAAACATATTTCAATTCCTCCTCTTTATCGGAAATCTTATCAGCAGGTTTTTGGAGGTCCGATAGTACCTTCTACAACCATTATTTACGTTCCAATTCTAAAAATTTAGTTTTCGTAGTAAAATATCCTCACCAGTGCTCACAAGCGAGTAAACAATTCTTGACCAAGGAGTGGATAGTAAACAGCAAGTTATATAATTAATTTATATAACAAAACTTTTATCGTAATCTCAACTGCCTGCCAAATAATTTAAACGTTGCTCAGGTGACATTTTGCAGGAATTATTTTCACACCTATAAAAATTTCATGTGTTCAACTGTTCAAGGGCACTCCACCCAATTGGCTGAATATTCTACCCGTATTTCCAAACAATTTTTCTATGGAAGTAACGGCTGTGTTATTCAAACACAGCAAATTCAGTACAAAAGGACTATATTCAACCAAACTTTAATCCATTAGCACAAGAAGTGTTATTCAAGTATTCTAAAGTACAGTTTGGACAACAATGATGGATGGAGGCAATATCAAATTTCGCCGTTCTAACAAAGTGTGCTGATAAATCACATAACAAAATTGGTGGACAAAAACATTTTAATATACAAAAATAATTTATAACAAAATAACATGATTATAGTGTCATAAATGTTATCACAGCTAAATACCACTCAAGGAGACAATAAAAAGAGAAAACAGATCTGCAAATATCTTAAAGAACATTGTAAAAATGACAAGAAATATTAAACTGGAGACTCTTGGGAACATTTAGTGCTCACCTTCAATATTTTAGCCAATCTTTATAAAGAAGTAGGGTGACCTTTCCCTCTATTTTTTTCACTTATAACTGCTTATTTTTGCGAATTTAAATTATTTACAAATCTCTATCATAATGATGGTGAATGTTTACACACAGAAATTTAGTGTTTATCAATAATACTTTCTGTGAATAAAGGCTGAATAGATGCAGTTTTGCACATTGGTCAAGCATTTTTTACTATTTTTTGGAATATCACCAAGGACACTTAGAACCAAAACAACTTTACTTTCACATGAAAAGGGATATATGTACTTGCTTTCAGCCAAAAAATGTTTTTGGTTCTGAGAGTCCTTTGTGTGAATAATGGGATTTAAGACCCCAACATTGCAAATTTGTGTCTTCAAAGTCAATATACAGTGCATCAAATTTATTCAGTATTTTGTGATACATTTTATTATATAATAGGGTTTCCTTGAAATAACTAATTACAAATGTAGATAGTTATTTTTAGAAAATCTTAAAGAGACACATATCCTGAGAGATTTTGAAAAGCATCAGGTAAGTACCTTATATACTTTTTTAGTTTTCTAATGGTAGCAGTATTTGTTCAAATGAGGAAATCAAGATTAAACTTTCCCACTTTATCACTCATAACTTTAAATTAAAATTGTTCATATTTAAGAATTTCTATTATTAACTATGGGAAAATAATGCAGTCGCGCATTAACAAGCAGAAACTAATTAGTGGTAAAAGCAGTGAAAATAGGCATATTTGACCAATTGTCATTTGAACAACTTCCTTAAAGATAAACAAGAGGCTCCCAAGAGCCTGAATCACTCACCTGTAATTTTTTGTGTAGATCTTGCATCAATGATTTTGCTATTTAATGTATACGGTCACATTTTTCGCCTTAATATTAACTTGTACAGCTAACATATAGAATCCTGAACCCAAATACATATGGTTGCTAGGGAATTTTCATTGGTTGCAATTGACCATTTTGGTCATGTTGACTTATTTGTAGATCTTACTTTGCTGAACATTTCTGCTTTTTACAGTTTGTCCTTATCTATAATAGTATTCAAGTAATTAACCTAAAACAGCAAATTTCCTTAAAATAAACGGTAAAAACCCCAAAATGGGTTGACTGATTCGTCTGAAAATTTCATGGCAGGTAGATCTTGACCTCATGAACATTTTTACCCAGTCAGTTTTGCTTTAACTGCTTTAGTTTTTGAGATATGAGCCAAAAACTGCATTTCACCGCTATGTTCTACATTAGCAATGGTGGCCATGTTTGTTGATGGATCAAATCACAGGAAAAACTTTTTAAACTATTACCCTAAGGAACATTCACGTAAAGTTAAGTTGAAATTGGTCTTGTAGTTTCAGAGAAGAAAAACTAAATGACTTTAACAAGAAAATTGTGCAAAATTCAAGGGCAATAACTCCTTAAGGGGTCAATTGACCATTTTGGTCATGTTGAATTATTTGTAGATCTTACTTTGCTGAACAATTATGCCATTTACATGGAAAAACTGCATTTCACCCCTGTGTTCTATTTTTAGCAATGGCAGCCATGTTTGTTGGTGGATCAAATCCCTGGATACACACTTTAATCTAGATACCCTAAGAAACATCCAGGTAAAGTTTGAAAGTATTTGACCCAGTAGTTTCAGAGGAGAATATTTTTGAAATAGTTTATGATAACGGATGCCAAGCGAAGGCATAAGCTCACATGGCCCTTTGGGGCAAGTGAGCTTAAAAATGAGCAAACCCTTTGAAACTGCCTCCCAAAGCTATGTTTAGATATGTAACTTATTTGGTTGTTATTATTAGCAAATCTTAGAGGGGCATATATATACCAGGCTGACATTACACATCTTTTTGAAAATGGCCCAAGAAAGCAACAAAATCAGGAGAAAACTAGTCCTTTGGAAATAGAACATCTAGGATAATGGTGTTTTATTTCCAGTCTCCCAGACATTTCAATCTTTTTGCATGTAATTGTAAACTGATCAAACACAACTGAAGAAAGATGCAAAAGTGAAGGCAAAATCTCAAGTAGCCTATTTGACTACGAGTACTGAAAAACAAATCTAACATAAAAAGTCTCAAGTTTTAAATGAACAAAAAATTCTTCTCAACTACACTGCCTTTCTTAGAATAAGTTAAACAATTTAATTTAAAAATTTCATTTTACTATAAAACATACATGTACCACAAATCCTGTCTAATGGCATTAAATGAGGTAATTACTTAATATAAGAGTATTATAGTCATAAGTCATGCAACTTAGTTTTGTAAATTTATCAATGAAGTTTTACAGTAAATATATCACTTTTTATGTAAAACTTATACTAAATATTCATGATCATAAATTAGAGGAATGTCTTAATTCACACGAACATAACAGCAAATTATTTTCGTCTACAAAATATTATGCAAACTATATATGTATGAATTTACATAAATACGCCTTAAATAGGAGTTAACTAAATCTTAGAAAAAGCCCCTAAATAATGGCCAAGAATTCTGACACCACATTTCACTTGATTCAGACAAAAAAGTTTAATACGTACACAATAAGTACCGGTAAAACTTATGTGAAATCAATGATATTTTCATCAAATGTAATCCAGTCATGTGTCAAGCAGATGAAAAATCATATAATAAGCTTTCTTTCTTAACGTAATGGAAATAATGTCCCTGTAACATTGGTATGAAATTCACAATTTTTCTCTATTAGGTAAGGGGCATAAATCTAGAATGGTAAAATGTACAATACCTTAGTTTGACCTTAATCTGATAATTGTGGTATTAAGGTATCCGGACCATAAAAGACCACGTGATTATTCAAAAGTTCCCGGATGTTCCACACAACGCAATTGAAATGACCTCGGTAAGTATCGGCAAACTTCGGAAATGCCAATACATGTATAACTAACTTATTTTTACAGAATCTGCATATAAGCAACACAGTGTGTTTCAACTTGAGAAAAATATATATACAAAATTCCAGCTTTAAATTGTTTGGTTCAGCCATTCACGGTCAAAAAGAGATTAAATTTTCTATCATGATCTATTATGGTCCGGATACCTTAAGTATTGCATATAAGTTTCAAAACATTTTACCAAGGCAAACTCAAGTTCAAGTGGAAACCAAAGTGTAACGGATGAAAAGATGAACATGGGTAACACTTGATATGCCCCTTAGCTTATGCCAGGGGCATAAAAATTAATAAATGCTTATTACAAAGTAAAGCCCATAATCAGTTGGCTAAAGACATGGTACAATTGGGCATGTTTTATCAATATCACAGTTTTTAACTTAAGTCAATGAAAAACAGGTAACAAGTCCGAATCCATTCTGATAACTCACAATATACTGTACATGTCAAATAAAAACTTATTAGAAAAAGGTGCTACAGAAGTGGTGTCTACATATACAGTGTTTTAAATTATCTTGTTGTTCCAAAAAAAGATGGAGGGATTTCAAACAAATATATTTTACACTTGGAATTTATTGTGTCCATACTACAAAAGGCTTCTTTTCTTACTTTTTGTTTGCAAACTTTGATGTTCTGGAAGTTTATGATAAATGGCATGATGTTTGTCATCAGTTAAGGATGTTGGCTGGTCATGTTTTTGAATTTTTGTCAGATGTTCGGAATCATCTGGCTTTATTCATTTGAATTCCATAAATTATTTTTCCTGCTAACACCCATTTTTCTTTTCATAAATATTTTGCATGCAGAATAATAAGCCATTTGTAAAAATATTATAAAATCCTTGTGGTTAATGGTTTTTGAGAAATAAAATTTGTCAATGATAAAGCTATGTAAAATCAAGAGAGCATATTTTTCGCGCTAAATTTTCAATGGCTTATATCTCGAAAACAAGCACATGGACCTATAATTTTTTTTCAATCTTTTAGTTCCTTTATTAATCCACTATCAATATTTACCAGTGCTATGAAAAGCTTGTTATTTTGAAACTCAGCATCGAACATCCTTAAATACGAAAGATGTAATGTTAGTAACATATTTCACAATACACAAATTTTTCAAAGAATTTATGATAGATGAAATTAACTATTTTATCACCAATCAATATAAATAAAAAAAAACATAGGTAATCTATCGATTACAAAGCTCACCTCGTAACGCATTATTATCACTAAGCCGTAATTGACTTGAACTTTTCAAAATTTTAAGTGCTCATCCATGCAGAAAAAGAAGGTCACAGCCAGCATCTGAACCATGCATCTTACAAAGCATCTCTGGATGCTTTGGTTGATGTGGTACTTGCCTGTGAGCAGGAATGCACTTTAACCATTCTTCTGTAAGTGGTCATCCATGCAAAAAATATAGGACACAGCCAGCATCCAAAGCATGCATTGTGCTAAGCATCACTAGGTGCACCAACCATGGCAATATGATTGATGTGGCATGTGTCAGTAACCAGGAATGGACTTTAACCATTCTTCTGTAAGTGGTCATCCATTGGGAAAAAGTAGGTCACAGCCAGCATCCGAAGCATGCATCGTGCTTAGCATCTGAAGGTGCACCAACCACGGCAATATGATTGATGTGGCATGTGTCAGTAACCAGGAATGGACTTTAACCATTCTTCTGTAAGTGGTCATCCATCCGGAAAAAGTAGGTCACAGCCAGCATCCGAAGCATGCATCGTGCTTAGCATCACTAGGTGCACCAACCATGGCAATATGATTGATGTGGCATGTGTCAGTAACCAGGAATGGACTTTAACCATTCTTCTGTAAGTGGTCATTCATGCGGAAAATATAGGTCAGAGCCAGCATCCGAAGCATGCATTGTGCTTAGCATCACTAGGTGCACCTACCACACCAATATGATTGATGTAGCACTTGTCAGTAAGTGTGTATGGATCTTAACCATTCTTCTGTAAGTGGGTGCGGATGCCGACACCGACGCCGACGCCAACGCCGGGGGTATCACATAAGCCCCCCTCACTTTCGTGAGGTGAGCTAAAAACTTAAAAGAAATGGATATGAATCTATGATTAATTTATTATGTCAGAACAATATGAAAATACTCATTTTACTTTTTCTTTTCTTTTTTGGCTAAATTACAGTTCCTCAACACTATATGTATTTGTAGCATTCTGATATAAGTCCAAGCAAAGCTATTCTTTAAAGATTTCATCTATTAATATGTTCCCATTGTAGCTATACCAGATACTAGTCCAATGTTTACTCCACCCAGTGAAGCACCATCCATTAAACAGATATCTTAAACTTACGAAAAAAAAAAATTTTTATAGCCTCCAAAAAATTGTTGTAATAAATATGAATTATCATAAAATATTTTTAGTTATTTATTATTGGAAATCAAATTTTTGCCATACCTGGAATCACATTTTAATTCTGATCTTCCCTAAAATAAAGAATTTTACCACTACACCTCTATATTAATTTTAAGTCAACAGCAAAAACAGCATACAGTAGGATCTCAACTTCTGGAACTCAAATGTTCCTTTGAAATAAGTTTGAGCCATCTAGATCCTGGAAAATTCCAATTCTGAACTGGCACTGAATTTGTGTAACATTTATTTAGTTCATTTCATCAAATTTAAATATAAGATCCACTAATTAAAGATTAATTAAGAAACAATCTAAAGGTCAATCCTCTAAAATTGAAAAACATACCCTTTTAGTTAACTTTTATCAAGCAATACATTTGACTTCATAACATTAAAAATTCAAAATTCAAAATTTAACATTATCCTCTATTGGAAAATTGTTGTTTCTGCAGAAAAAAAAATATCATTCTCTAAAAAATTCAGCATAATTTCAGAATAAGAGTGGCATACAATATGATGACCTATGTATAAAAACTTTCAATATAAATCCACTTTTCTGGTGACAGACTTTGTTGGCTATACTATAATATGTACGTCCCTGCGCTAACAATCAATCTGTTATACTACTCTACAAAGCAAACTTCTGTCCCTTTGGAGTCTAATTGACAGAGAAAAGTCTGCTGTATTTTATAATCATTGCTTCAGAAACTCCATTTCCGAAGCTAACACTTTGGTGACCTGAATACATTTTGCTGCTACGTCACCTCCCATTCTCTTTAATGCCATTTCTGCTGCCTCTCTTACATGTTTTATCGGATCATTTCTCCTAAAATGAAAATAAAATGTATCTATATATAGTAGTTTTAAATCACTTTCAGTGCAACTAACTATCAATAAATGTCTGGAGAAAGCCCTACTGACCTTCAGCTGGCAAAATGGCACTGTTTGTCAATTAACGATCAAACATAAACACCCCTTGACATAACCTCAGCGATGACAGAGAAGCGATCATTTGTAATTACTGTGTATTACATCTTACCAGATTCTCAAAAATTACAGTTAAATTTGACAATGATTTTCAAGTATTATAAATGTATAGGAAACGTAACCACTCTGCAAAAATTGCATTTTCATTTTGAAAATCCATAAATAGTAATTTACTCAAAATAAAAAAAGAGACATTTTCTGAGAGGTGAACATGGATTAAAATCTAACTGCTAATTTTCATTGGCCCAAGCCTTATCTGAATTTATGTATATTTTTAGAACATAATACACAGTATTTTATTTAATAGTTTACACCAAATTCAGTGTTCTCACTAAGATTTTTTTTATGATGAGTCCTGGAACTTTTCAGACTGATGAGTCCTAGAACTCGTTATCACTTTTTATAATGTAAGTTCTGGTATGATTTTGACATTTCATGGTAGGTCTATTGTCCTTTTGCTAAAGTTAAACTAAAATCGTGTGCTACCTCAAAATACTGACTGGTATAATTTTTTTTTTAAATTAACATATGCAGGGGTGCTCCAAACTTGGAACGAAATGTCTGTTACAGATATAAACAAGAAAATTTAAAATTTACCTGTTTAACACCTTATTTATTACTATCATTCTTTTATTTTTTATTATTAACTTATCTATTTACTTTATTATTATTTTTTCTTAAACATACTATTATTTTCTTCTCAATGACCTTGTTTTAACACTTTAATATTCAATATTGACAAAATTTTCATTTATGCATAAATGGAAAAAAGATCAGTCAAATTCCCCTAAATCTAATTTTTAAAGTCTAATTCTAAATCTTATATCATTACCGGTCGGTAAAACTCTGTGGTCAATAACTAGAGGCTCTCAAGAGCCTGTGTCGCTCACCTGTATCTAATGTGATTTTGGAAATTATGTAAAATTATATAATGATTGAGACCAAGATTGGTTTAATTTGACACAGTATTTAAAATTAAAAACAGGTCATCTTAGTGTAGTCTTACAATAGCTACTGAAGACATCTTATCATTATTATTTTTGAATATGTGGTCAAGTTGTGACCATTCAGAATTTTTTTTACAATTTTCTGATAGACTTCTAAACATCTTGGATGATGGATCGGCAACAAAGTAACAACACTTGGTCAGCAAAGTTTCATTCCATTCAGTGGTTCTCTAAAAGAAGTCATTTGTATGCATTTCCCATAGGGTCCTATGTTAAACTAAGTTCCCCGCTGGCGGCCATCTTGGATTATGGATCGGCTACAAAGTAACAACACTTGGTCAGCACCTCACAAGGAACATTCATGCCATGTTTGGTTTCATTCCATTCAACGGTTCTCTAAAAGAAGTCATTTGTATGCATTTCCCATAGGGTCCTATGTTAAACTAAGTCCCCCTCTGGCGCCCATCTTGGATGATGGATCGGCTACAAAGTAACAACACTTGGTCAGCACCTCATAAGGAACATTCATGCCAGATTTAGTTTCATTCCATTCAGTGGTTCTCTAAAAGAAGTCATTTGTATGCATTTCCCATAGGTTCCTATGTTAAACTAAGTTCCCCGCTGGCGGCCATCTTGGATGATGGATCGGCTACAAAGTAACAACACTTGGTCAGCACCTCATAAGGAACATTCATGCCAGATTTAGTTTCATTCCATTCAGTGGTTCTCTAAAAGAAGTCATTTGTATGCATTTCCCATAGGGTCCTATGTTAAACTAAGTTCCCTGCTGGCGGCCATCTTGGATGATGGATCGGCTACAAAGTAACAACACTTGGTCAGCACCTCATAAGGAACATTCATGCCAGATTTAGTTTCATTCCATTCAGTGGTTCTCTAAAAGAAGTCATTTGTATGCATTTCCCATAGGGTCCTATGTTAAACTAAGTTCCCCGCTGGCGGCCATCTTGGATGATGGATCGGCTACAAAGTAACAACACTTGGTCAGCACCTCATAAGGAACATTCATGCCATGTTTGGTTTCATTCCATTCAACGGTTCTCTAAAAGAAGTCATTTGTATGCATTTCCCATAGGGTCCTATGTTAAACTAAGTCCCCCTCTGGCGCCCATCTTGGATGATGGATCGGCTACAAAGTAACAACACTTGGTCAGCACCTCATAAGGAACATTCATGCCAGATTTAGTTTCATTCCATTCAGTGGTTCTCTAAAAGAAGTCATTTGTATGCATTTCCCATAGGGTCCTATGTTAAACTAAGTTCCCCGCTGGCGGCCATCTTGGATGATGGATCGGCTACAAAGTAACAACACTTGGTCAGCACCTCATAAGGAACATTCATGCCAGATTTAGTTTCATTCCATTCAGTGGTTCTCTAAAAGAAGTCATTTGTATGCATTTCCCATAGGGTCCTATGTTAAACTAAGTTCCCCGCTGGCGGCCATCTTGGATGATGGATCGGCTACAAAGTAACAACACTTGGTCAGCACCTCATAAGGAACATTCATGCCATGTTTGGTTTCATTCCATTCAGTGGTTCTCTAGAAGAAGTTCAAAATGTAAAATGTTAACGACGACGCCGGACGCCGGACGACGACGGACGACGGACGACGGACGCCAAGTGATGAGAAAAGCTCACTTGACCCTTTGGGTCAGGTGAGCTAAAAATAAAAAATTTACAAGAATTCTGATTGCCGTCATTTTCTAGCTTACAATTCTGTTGTTTCCTTTCCCCTCCCCTTTTGATTTCCACAAAAAAATTAAGGGCAGAAAGATTTTCATGCAAATTACGGTCTTCAGAAGCAGCTGAATAAATCTACAGGCTTCCCAGGCACGCACCAGTTTGAAGGATGATGCGTCCAGTTGTCTTTTAGCACGTCTTAGCGAGAACCCTAAAATTATTGTCAAGAAAAATAGATTTTTGGAAAATAATATCAACAGTGTCATTACCCACCATTCCCAACTTTCTCTTACCATCTGTCAGCAACAGCTTCTTCAGCTTTGGGTCCAGCTTTCATTAACCCCAAGGCAAGACAAGCACTCTCCCTAACTAATCTGTCTTCATCTTCAAGCTGACTGAGAATTTTATCAACTGTTGATTTCTTGTTCTTTGCTAGAAATATAACATAACAAATATGCATTTTTTGAGTTGGAAAGTCATCTTATAAATTGAATAACATTTTTAGTTTTATATATGCTAATTATTTAATTTAAAAAATCTACCCTTGATATTGTAAATCAAAGTGCCACAAACTGTTTGTGCAGATATATATAACTGTGGCAGTATTACATGTCCTGATACAACTTTTAAGTGCAAGTTTATATGATTGAGTTGTTCACCATGCTGCATATTTAAAATACATAACAAATTTCAGAATATTTAGACCCAAAACTATTACTTTCAGATGTGTCAAAATCTGCCAATTAACAAAAATTTGCAAACTACCGACTTCCGATGTACATTATACACACTTTTTTACCTTTTGTAATAAATATGAGAAAGGGCTGCATATTATGTAGTACAAACTTTTTCCCTCAATTTGAGGGCTTAAGAGGGGATAAGTATTATCTATAAATGCATATTTTCTACAACTAAATGCGGTAATCAAATGTTTTAATCAGATGAAATCAAATTAACCAAAAATAAATATGTCATCTACGTGTGTTACTGGTTTCCTAATTCTAATATCACCTCAAATCCAAAACAGAACTTCAATATAGTATGGGGATCTACAAAATATCCATACCTGATTTTTCCAAGGTATGCAGTGATATGGGGAAATATTTCGAAGAAACATATACAAATTTTAAGCCCCTTAGCTTCAGAGACAAACTAATAATAATATTAAACCCATCAATACCTGAAGATATTAAAACAGTAGTTTCTTTTATTAACCAGTCATTAGAGCTGAGGAAAGGAGACTCTTAGCTGTTTTGAATATACTGAACTTTCTATGTACTGTTAATGAACATTAGCTGATACATGTATATGTATTTTGTATTGTATAACCCCAATGGGTTTTTGTCTGCAATAAAGAAAGTTATAAAATATCCATACCTGATATTTCCAAGGTAATGCAGTGATATGGGGATCTATAAAATATCCATACATGATTTGGCCACAGTAATGCAGCAATATGGTGATACATAAAATATCCATACCTGATTTTGCCATGGTAATGCAGCAATATGGGGTTCTATAAAATATCCATACCTGATTTTGCCATGGTAATGCAGCAATATGGGGTTCTATAAAATATCCATACCTGAATTTGCCATGGTAATGCAGCAATATGGCAATATATAAAATATCCATATCTGACTTTGCCATGGTAATGCAGCAATATGGGGTTCCATAAAATATCCATACCTGATTATGCCATGGTATATCAGGATATGGGGATCTATAAAATATTCATACCTGATTTTGCCAAGGCAATGGTAGCCACTGCCCTTATATTAGGATCACTATCCTTCAGCATTTTTGTCAAACCTTGCACAACAGCAGGAAAGGAGAAATTACCTGCAGGAAAATAAAATTAAAAAAAATTAAATGCAAATTCCTAATATTTCCTATGATAAAGTGGAAAAAGGTTTGAATGACAATGACATCTGAATGAGAATAACATTAACAGACAAAATGACTGTTTAGGTAAGAGATGTTTTGTTTGTTACAAATCTAGCTGAAATCATTTAAATTTCTCACTTTTCCCAACTACAGCATCTTCTCCCAGTCAGGAATGCATAATTAAAATAAAACTCCAGGCATTGTTTACAAATGGGGATCTCAAACTAGAGGCTCAGAGGGCTGAGCCTATATCGCTGACCTGGCAGAAACAAGAATTGCCCATGGTGGCCATGTTTGTCACATAATCTGGACAAAATGAGAAAACTTTGTAAAAACCCTCCTACATAAAAGACTTTCCATAGATGCTTCCTGTCAAGTTTGGCTGACAATTTTGGCCAAGTTCCAAAATTTTTTTCAATCAACCAATGAGAAACAAGAATTGCCCATGATGGCCATGTTTGTTGCCCAATCGAGAGGAAATGAAGAGAGCTTGTAAAGAACCTCCCATAGATGTTTCCTGTCAAGTTTCATTCCCTTTGGCAAAGCGATTAAAGAGGAGAAGATTGTTTTATATCAGCCAATCAAATAAAAGAACTGCCCAAGGCATCCATATTTGTAGTCCAATCGGGAACGAATTAAGGAAATATGCTTCATGTCAAGTTTCTTTCTATTTGGCTCCGTGATTTCAGAGAAGATTTTTTCATATCAGCCAATCAGAAACAAGAACTACCCATGGTGGCCATATTTGTAGTCCGATCAGGACAAAATGAGAATAATTTGTACAGAACCTCCCATACATGCTTCCTGTCAAGTTTCATTCCATTTGGCCAAGCAGTACCAGAGAAAGTTTTTTTTTAATCAACCAATGAGAAACAAGAATTGCCCATGGTGGCCATATTTGTAGTCTGATTTGGAAAAAATGAGAATTCTTTGTACAGAACCTCCCATAGATGCTTTCTGTCAAGTTTCATTATATTTGGCCAAGCAGTTGCAGAGAGGAAACTAAATGTAAACAACCTTCCATATATGCTTCCTGTCAAGGTTAGTTCCATTTTGCCAAGCGATTTCATAGGAGAAGATTTTTTTATACAGTGAAACTTAAGAAAACCGGTTCTCTCTGAATATCGGCAGAATTTTGAAGTCCCTGGCAATTTGTATTAAAATGTATACAAATGCAACCTTAGGAAATCGGCCACCCCTTCAAACCAGACATCGGCCAGTATTTCTCTAGTTAGAATCAAAGAAATTTTCCCTCAATGAACCGGCCGCCCCAATTAAATCCACCCAAGCGTAGAGGTAATAGTTATGTAAACACAAGTTAACCTGGCCGCCTGGCCAATGTTTGATGTCTCTTTCAATTCAATTATAAGGTCATTTGTGTTTATTACCAACAGTTAATCACCATATTTGTAGTCTGATCGGGAAGAAATGAGGACACTTTATAAAGGACCTCCCATATATGCTTCCTGTCAAGGTTTGTTCCATTTGGCCAAGCAGTTTCAGAGAAGATTTTTGAAATTGGAACGAAATGAGCAGATTTTATAATAAAGGACCTTATATACATTTTATGTAGATGCTTCCTGCCAAGTTTAATTCCAATTGGGCCAGTGTTTTGAAGATTAAAATGTGAAAAGTTAACAGACGGACGCCAAGTCATAGCCAGGTGAGCTTAAACGATGTCAGAAATTGTTAACTTCAACCCAGGTATTTACCACTAAGTAAAATCTATTCATAATAGTGATAATTAAATTTTAGTATCAAATTAAAATTTCAAGATAATAGCAAGATGTGGCCTAAGGCCACCTGTGTATCCTATCCTAGAACAGCAATGAAATTAAACAACCTCTGGCTTAAATCATACAGTATCCAAATTTTCTGTGTATTATTCCTGCAGGTACAACCAATGAAAAAGGAATAAATGATCTTGTATAGACATAATTATAAGTTGCTAGGCACAGGCGCTTGTCTCAGAAAAAAAATTACTATATATGCCAAGTGAAAAGAAAAGGTCCCCAACTCGGGCAATACAATTTTACGCGCCTGCTTCGATTTCCAACGAATTATCGCTTTCACCTTTCGGTCTCGCTCAAAACTTTTGGATCAATAAAAAATATATTAATTTATCAACACAATGATGTATGACACGCCTACCTTACTTGCCAATCAACAGCGCTTTAGGCATATGAAGTCGGTCAAAAGTGAATTATTTAACATTACTACAATAAACTGCAAATTTGAAGACAAGGAGCAAATAAAAAAAATTAAAATAAAGAAAATGAAGTGTTTAAAAAATTTATTTCTTTGTTCTTTTGTCATGATTAATTAATTGATAAACAATGGTATGAAGAAGTAATAATAAATCGCTGCTGGTAAATAAATTGACAAGTTGATGGTGTTCTATTTATAAATTAATACTCTAGTTTCCAGGTTTTAATTATAGAATACTGAGTTAGCCAATCAGAAGGCAGCAATTCATTTGATCCTTTTCTTCAAATTTGCAGATTATTGTAGTAATGATAAATAATTCACTTTTGACCGACTTCATATGCCTAAAGCGCTGTTGATTGGCAAGTAAGGTAGGCGTGTCATACATCATTGTGTTGATAAATTAAAATATTTTTTATTGATCCAAAAGTTGTGAGCGAGACCGAAAGGTGAAAGCGACAATTCTTTGGAAATCGAAGCAGGTGCGTAAAATTGTATTGCCCGAGTTGGGGACCTTTTCTTTTCACTTGGCATGTATAGTAATTTTTTTTCTGAGACAAGCGCCTGTGTTGCTAGGCTACCCAATCTTTGCCATGAAAACTCTATAGTTTAACATGTACATCTATAATAGTAATTTCCACCTTCTTTCTTCAAGGGCTAGAACAATGATTTTGGTTATTTTTTAATTCCCTTATGGTATTTAAGAAACTAAACCATCTCTTTGCTTAATTACAATACCTATATTTCAACATACATGTTTAAAGACTAAATAATTACCCAGGTTTTGTATGGTTGTCAATCTCAATGAACTTGACATATTAAATACTTCCACCATAGCATGGTATCCAGTGGCATAGTCCTGGAGTCGATTATAAAATCTATGCATGTCCGCATCCGGATTTCCTTCACAAAAAACATCATACTGGCTTTTCCTAACAACTTTTTGCAAATCAAAAATATCTTTGTAAATTAAGTTGACAAAGAATTTAAACCGATCTTCTGAATACTGTTTGACAATCTTGTCATGATATTCAGCTTCAAATTTCCTTTTGAAATCTACCCATAATACCTCGCTCTTATTATCAAAATTTCTATCCCAGAAGTCATAGTTGAGTCCTGTTTCATGACGTTTCACTGGTTTTGATGGCCTTGAAGGTAACTCTTCCTCATCACTACACTCCTCCTCCAGATAATCATTTTCATTACGTATACTTTTATTAAGATTAATGTTGACATTCATTCCATGAAAATTTATTTCCCCTGAATCAGTGACCTGTGGGTCAATCTGGGGCATTTGGTTCATCATGGTTTCAGCCATTGATGCAATCAAACTCTCCATGCTAGATTCATACATGGATTCTTTGAAAAAGAATGTCCAATTGATTCTTGCCAACATGAGTTTCCTGTAAAAACGAAACTGAAATCAGTCAACCATAGTGTAATACATGTCCAGTAAATTATCTTGTCACGTCATTTTTGTTCTTAGTATTTTGTTTACCAGTTCAAGGCCCGGGAACTTATTGATTAAACTGCTTAATTTTTTATATGGAACTAAGTCATAAGGTATTGTATGTTTTGCTATGCAAATATGGAAGGATAACACTAAAAATGACTCGTGTTAAATTCAGCAAAATCTTACTGTGTCATATGCCCTTAACTTGTATCTCAGTATCAGAGTTACATGGACCAACTGAAATTATGCACTGGACAACACAGCACATGTTCCATATATATATATATAAAAAAACTAGGACATTTTCAGCTTCTACCTTAAACTGACACTTATCAGAGTTTTACAAACAAGAAAACCATACATGTTTCACTTTTATTACAATTTTCCTCTTGAAAAAATATTATAGTTTGAAGTCATGTTCTTGATTATCAAGAAGTTAATTACACAATGTAATAATAACTATTTGGTGTTTGCATGATCTCCTTTCATTTAATCGAACCAAAAATGGCAATCAATTTGACAATCACTTTTTTTTTATATAATCAATCAAATTGTTCTTAAAGCAAAAACATGTAAGGATTTCAAGGCAGAAAATTCATTTGAAAATCAGAAAATATTGATGGCACGCAAAACAAGAGGCTCCCCAGAGCTTGAATCTTGTTGCAACAATGATTGTTTTTGCTATTTAATGTATACCGTTACAATTTTCTTTTTAATATTGACCTGTACAGCTAAAATATAGAATCCTGAACCCAAATAGATATGGTTGCTAGGGACTTTTTCATCTGTTGCTATACGGGCCTCGGTGGCCGAGTGGTCTAGGTAGTTCGTCATGACTACTAATGATCACTAGCCTGTCAACGCTGAGGTTGTGAGTTTGAATCTCACCTATGTCAGGGTGTGTTCAACTCCGATCTTAATTGACAAGGATTGCCAATTTTCCTACCGAAGGTCGGTGGTTCTCTCCAGGTACTCTGGTTTCCTCCACCAATAAAAACTGGCTGCCGCGAAATAGCCAAATGTGCTGAAAACGGCGTAAAACCTGAACTAAACAAACAAACATCTGTTGCTATAGAATTTTTCAATGATCTTGACCCTTGACGCTCCATTTTATTTGTACAGCTAAGATTTAATTTATTTCAAGTAACGCCCTAAACATCTGACTATGTCAGACCATTATTTTCTGTTTACATGTAAATAATACTTCAACTCCTATAAGGGGTCAATTGACAATTTTGGTCATCTTGACTTATTTGTAGATCTTACTTTGCTGAATATTTCTGCTGTATACAGTTTGTCTTTATCTATAATAATATTCAAGGTAATAACCTCAAACTGCAAAATTGCTTTAAAATTAACAATTCAGGGGCAATACCCCAAAAATGGGTTGATTAATTCGTCTGAAAATTTTATGACAGGTAAAAACTCATAAACATTTTTACTATTGTTTGTTTTGCCCTGACTGCTTTAGTTGATAGAGATATGAGTCAAAAAGTACATTTTCATCTATGTTCTATTTTTAGCCAGGGCAGCCATGTTTCTCGATGGACAATAAAATAAAACATCAAATTTATACTAGATACCCTAAGGATCTATCAGCCTAAGTTTTGCTGAAATTGATTCTGTGGTTTCAGAGGAAAAGATTTTTAAAAGTTTACACAGATGACGAAAAAAATGTGAAAAATTGTCTTTAAAGGGCAAAAACTCGTATAATTGATGATTTTGGTCATGTTGACTTATTTGTAGATCTTACTTTGCTGAACATTTTTGTTGTTTACAGTTTGTCTTTATCTATAATAATATTCAAGATAACAACCTAAAACTACAAAATTTCCTTAAAATTAACAATTCAGGGGCAATAACCCAACAAAGGATTGTTCGATTCATCTGAAAATTTGATGGCTGGTAGGTCTTGACCTGTTGAACATTTTTTCCCTGTCAGTTTTGCTCTAAATGCTTTGGTTTTTGAGATATAAGCCAAAAACTGCATTTTACCCCTATGTTCTATTTTACCCATGGTGGCCATGTTTCTCGACGGACAAGAAAATAAAACATAAACTTTAATTTAGATACCCAAAGGATCATTCAGACTAAGTATGGCTGTATTTGGTCAAGTGGTTTCAGAGGAGAAGATCTTTGAAAAAAGTTTATGGCGGACTACACCAAGTGATGGCAAAAGCTCACGTCCTTTTAGGACAGATGAGCTAAAAACTCCAGTTAAATATATTATGTATGCTCTGATAAACCAATATAACTAGAGGCTCTCAAGAGCCTGTATCGCTCACCTGGATTTAACTTTTCACCTTGAGCAGACCTAAAAATATAAGTGTTAGTCAATTTGGCTGGTTTTTCTATAGGATTCTATGTTAAACTAATTTCAGCTGTGGTGGTCATCTTGGTTGACATTCCAGGTCAACGAATATATTTCTAAAAGAAAACCATCTAAGGACCATTTCTGCTAAGTCTTGTTCCAACTGGCTCAGCGGTTTCAGACAAGAAGATTTTTAAATGAATTTTCCTATAGAGTCCAATATTAAACAAAGTTCTGTGGGGCAGCCATCTTGGTTGACAATCCGGGTGATCGGACACATTTCTGAAAGAGGACCTTCTAAGGACAAATGCTGCCAAGTCTGGCTCCAATATGTCAAGTGGTTTCAGACAAGAAGATTTTTCAATGAATTTTCCCATAGGGCCCTATGTTAAACTAAGTTCGAGTGTGGTGGCCATCTTGGTTGACAGTCTGGGTCATCGCACAAAATTCTGAAAGAGGACCATCTAAGGACCATTGCTCCCAAGTCTAATTCTAATTGGCTTAGTGGTTTCAGACAAGAAGATTTTTGAGTGAATTTCCCAAAGGGGCCTATGTTAAACTAAGTTCTGCTGTGGTGGCCATCTTGGTTCACAGTCCACGAAATCACACTTTTCTGAAAAAGGACCTCCTAAGGACCAATGCTGCCAAGTCTGGCTCCAATATGTCAAGTGGTTTCAGACAAGAAGATTTTTCAATTAATTTTCCTATAGGGCCCTATGTTAGACTAAGTTCAGTTGTGGCGGCCATCTTGGTTGACAGTCCGGGTCATCGGACATACCTCTATAAGAGGACCATCTAAAGACCATTGCTTCCAAGTCTGGTTCCAATTGGTCAAGTGGTTTAAGACAAGAAGATTTTTCACTGAATTTTCCCTTAGGGTCCTATATTAAACTAACTTCGGCTGTGGCGGCCATCTTTATTAACAGTCATTAGACATATTTCTGAAAGAGAACCTCCTAAGAACCATTCCTGCCAACTTTGGTTCCAACTGGCCTTGTAGTTTCATAAAAGAAGATTTTTGATATTCACCCCCCCTTTTTTTCTATTTTAAGTAACAGCAACCATGTCGGTTGGAAGTCGGGGATGCCAGACATACTTTTGGAAGGGGGCCACCCAAGGACTATTCCACCAAAATTTGGTCTCAATTGGCCCACTGGTTCGAGAGAAAAAGATCTTTAAAGGAAAGTTTATGCTGGATGCCGTCTTTAAAGGGCAAAAACTCCTATAAGGGGTCAATCATTGATTTTGGTCATGATGACTTATTTGTAGATCTTACTTTGTTGAACATTTTTGTTGTTTACAATTTGTCTTTATCTATAATAATATTCAAGATAATAACCTAAAACTGCAAAATTTCCTTAAAATTAACAATTCAGGGGCAATAACCCAACAAAGGGTTGACCGATTCGTCTGAAAATTTCATGACAGGTAGATCTTGACCTGATGAACATTTTTACCCCATGTCAGTTTTGCTCTAATTGCTTTAGTTTTTGAGATATAAGACAAAAACTGCAGTTTACCCCTATGTTCTATTTTTAGACGTCAGCCATGTTGGTTGGCAGGCGGGGTCATTGGACACATTTTTTAAACTAGATACCCCAATGATGCTTGTGGCGAAGTTTGGTTCAATTTGGCCCAGTAGTTTCAGAGGAGAAGATTTTTGTAAAAGTTAACAACGACGACGGACGCCAAGTGATGAGAATAGCTCACTTGACCCTTTGGGTCAGGTGAGCTAATAAAAGGCAGCATCTCAGACTAGCTAATTTTATGATACCGGAATGATATGGAATTGGAGGTAAAAATTTGATTGCTGACACGTTTTTATATATCCAATGTAAGAAAACTGACAGATAGAAGACTTTGAACTTTGACCCACCAAGTTTTTAAACTTACATTCCTCCTTCAAGTAATGGACTGATATCTCTAAATTTCTCCAAACTGACGGGAAATATTGTAGAATTAGAGATGTAAGCCAGTGCTAACTCATCAGCAAACTGTGAATCCTTACAAGACGTCTTACTGATTATCATGACAAACATCTGAAAAAGATAAACTTTTATTTTGTTTTTCTTTCGTTACCTGTAGTTACATTCAAATATAATGACAATCAAAATAACTGTAAATATGTCTAAAAAAGCTATAACTTAATTTAAGTTCACAAGCCTCATGAACAAAGATCCTAAATTTGCAGCAGCCTCTGCTCGACATTTTTTGTCAGACATGGAATGTATGTAACATAGTTTTTTTTTTAAAGTTTTAAGATTTATAAATGTATTTGTATTTTGAAAAGATGCTATAATAAATATAAAGCTGATATAACTTGTTGTTTTGTGTCCTTGTGTATTGGGTATGAACAATGGTATACTGACAGGAGGACCACATGGAATGAGTATAAATAGATAGGATTGTGAATACACAGAAGTGTACCAATAGGGGGGATTATACATTTATCAGTTGAAGCATGATACTTTTTCATTTGGGTAAAAATACACATTATCGGTTGTAGTAAAATATTTGAAAACCCCATAAGAGACCCTCAAAAATGTAGCACATGCTCGATGATTATTTACCAGACACAATGAACAGAAAATGGCTACACTGTGGAAGATGAAAATTAAACTTTTGGATATTTATAAAATTCTTTATTTGGCCCTTTTTGTTGTTACTGGAAATCGGTATGTACAAAAATTTTGTGAAAGTTTGAAACCACTGATAAAGGACCTCAAACTTTGATCATTTTTAACAGATGGTCAAATTTACAATAATAAGGCTTTAATAATCACTGATAATTGCAATTAATTATCAAAAGGAAAGGAATGGAAGTTGCTGGGTCTAACACTGGAATTTTTGTATTAATTTTTTTTTTAAATTGAAACTTTGGATGAATTTTTTACCCTTTTTATAACCAGACAAATAAAATTTTCATTAATCATGTCTGAAAATAGAATGCTTTCTTGATCCTTGGTCATGAAGGCTTCACACTTTTTTGTGAATATAATACTGGGTATACCACAAATAAAACATTGCAATTTATTTTTCTTCCAAATGCAAACATTATTTTTTGTCTTATTGTTTCATAAATACAGTACATTGTATTTGGAAACATTGAAAAATCCCTACTGTATCATGTATTCCAAAACAAAAAGAAAGAAAACATATCATATCCTATATTGCTTTCCGCCATATTCACAAATTTATTCTGAGCACCATTTGTTTTAATGCTGTTAACAAATTAAATTCTATTTTAGGATCCCAAATCATTGATTTTTAAGGTTTTCTTGAAAATACATGTATAATATTATACCTTGCAACTTAAAATTGCCTCTCCTTTCTTACTGAAAGCTTCCCGGGGATCCATGTCAGATCTTGTATACCATACTGTCCATCCCTGTTCTTCAATTTTCTCTGAAAAAATACATACAATTAAAATATATCATGGTTTATAACAGTAAAGTACCTTGTCGGCCGAGTGGTCTAGGTAGTTCTTCATGACTACTAATGATCACTAGTCTGACAACACTGAGGTTGTGAGTTCAAATCTCACATGTGGTGGGGTGTGATCTTAATTGACAAGGATTGACATTTTTCCAACCAAAGGTTGTGGTTCCCTCCGGGTACTCTGGCTTCCTCCACCAATAAAAACATGCAGCCGCGAAATAGCCAAATGTGCTGAAAATGGCGTAAAACCTGAACTAAACAAACAAAATCAAGCTAACAAAAGTTGACTGTATGTAGGGAATATGTGTTTCCAGCAGATTCTTTAAAATACTTTTTTGGTGTTCCCTGATTATATATCCTATAATAAGAAAATACTGGTGAGACGATTTAGGTCAGCTATATATATTTCACAGGTCAGCCTCGAGCTCGGTATCACACTGCAATACACTTAATGTGCTCCAGCTTAGCGAAAGGATGTTCGACAAAATCTGTATCACGCTGCAATACACTTAAATACGCTCCAGCTTAGCCAAAGGATGTTGGACACAATAATAGCATAATAACAAAACTGTTTGCGATGAATAAGAAATGGAACGGTCATTTTTGTTGGTCGATTCAACCATTCGACCTCAAATAAAAAAATATTTTATATCAACAAATTCTAAAGCGGGAATATGTAGATATTTTGCACAACACTGTTTTCAGGTTTTAGTACAATTAGCTTGAATGGCCTGACAAAGCCGCTCTATTTTTTTTCCGATTTTGAAAATTGGTCCCTTTTTCAAAATGTATTGCAGTCCAGGATATTCAGGACGAGATAATTTCATGTGACCCGAATTATGAACTTATATTTTGACATGCTTTGTGGAATTTACATGTACATAATAAAATGCTCCGCTGGGCGCAGCTTGATACGACCGCAGAGGTCGAACCCTGAACAGTTGGGGCAAGTATGGAAACAACATTCAAGCTTGATACAGCACTGAATTTGGATTGTGAATAAATTTTTGACACAGCATAGGTTTCTGACACAGAATTAATGTGGTCTAAGAACTTAAAAATTTTTAATTTACCTATTCAAACCATATCAGTATTATTTGCTTTTATATATAAATCAGAAATAACCAATTTAAAATGGAAAATTTTAAAGAAGTTTAATTTTGGACCATTTGGACCTTAATGTAGACCAATTTGAAAACGGGACCAAAAATTAAGAATCTAAATACACGGTTAGATTCGGCATATCAAAGAACCCCAATAGTTCAATTTTTGATGATTCAATTTTTGATGAAATCAAATAAAGTTCAATTTTGGATCCATTAAACCTCAATGTGGACCAATTTGATAACCGGGCCCAAATATCAATTTCTTGCTATTGTGCAATACTGTGCAATTGAAGATTTCTTGCTATTGCACAATACTGTGCAATTGAAGATTTCTTGCTATTGCGCAATACTGTGCAATTGAAAATTTCTTGCTATTGCACAATACTTATTATAATAATTTACACATCCTGTTTGGTGTGTATCTCTTGCTTTATCATTATTATTTGCTTTTATATATAAATCAGAAATTTAATAATAAAGTTTTTGGCAAATTTCCAATATACATAATTTAAAAGCAGTTTAGGTGAGATAAACAAAAAAGCTTCATCAGCAACATTTTATATTGGCAAATTTCCAATGAAGTTCATTAAACTAAAGTTATTGGCAAATTTCCAATGGAATTTATTAATAATAAAGTTTTTGGCAAATTTCCAATATAAATAATTTAAAAGCAGTTTAGGTGAGATATTCAAATGAGTTTCAATTACCAACCTTACACTGCCTTTTAAATTATGTTTGTACTTAAGTAATTGTCCATTAAACTGGAAACCCTTTTCCCCCCTTTTTTGCACCTTATTCCTTAACTGTTTGAGCCATAACTACCAAAGACAATTCTTACCATCCCTTTGTGGTATTCCAATATCCAAAATCTAAATACATGGTTCGATTCAGCATATCAAAGAACCCCAAGAATTCAATTTTTGATGAAATCAAATAAAGTTCAATTTTGGACCCTCTAAACCTCAATGAGGACCAATTTGATAACCGGGCCCAAATATCAAAAATCTAAATACATGGTTAGATTCAGCATATCGAAGAACCCCATATATTCAATTTTTGTTGAAATCAAACAAAGTTTAATTTTGGACCCCGATTTGGACCAACTTGAAAACTGGGTCCATAATAAAAAAAACTAAGTACATGTTTAGATTCAGCATATCAAAGAACCCCAAGAATTCAATTTTTGTTAAAATCAAACTAAGTTTTATTTTGGACCCTTTGGACCTTAATGTAGACCAATTTGAAAACGGGACCAAAAATTAAGAATCTAAATACACGGTTAGATTCGGCATATCAAAGAACCCCAATAGTTCAATTTTCGATGAAATCAAACAAAGTTTAATTTTGGACCCTTTTGGCCAATAATTCCTAAACTGTTGGGACCAAAACTCCCAAAATCAATCCCAACCTTCCTTTTGTGGTCATAAACTTTGTGTTTAAATTTCATAGATTTCTATTTACTTATACTAAAGTTATTGTGCAAAAACCAAGAAAAATGCTTATTTGGGCCCTTTTTTTAGCCCTTAATTCCTAAACTGTTGGGACCAAAACTCCCAAAAACAATCCCAACCTTCCTTTTGTGGTCATAAACCTTGTGTTAAAATTTCATAGATTTCTATTTACTTATACTAGAGTTATTGTGCGAAAACCAAGAAAAATGCTTATTAGGCCCTTTTTTGGCCCCTAATTCTTAAACTGTTGGGACCAAAACTCCCAAAATCAATCCCAACCTTCCTTTTGTGGTCATAAACCTTGTGTTTAAATTTCTTAGATTTCTATTAATTGATACTAAAGTTATAGTGCGAAAACCAAATGTCTTCGGACCAATATACGACTTCAAAATTTTTGCGGTCGTATAAAAAACAGGTTGCATATATATACATGCAAAAGGTTATTCATATCTGTTTTATGGTCCTTCTGTTCTTAAAGGTTTCATATTTGTTTTTAGGACATTTGAATTATAAGCAAACCCTAGGAAATTCAGAACAGAAACGATAATCGTAAGCACCAAATTTGATATTTTTTAATTTCTTGTTTCTTTCAAAATAAAAAATAAACTGTTATCACAGAAATATGTCTCGCCTTTTTGTAATTTTGATTATGCAAATGTTGAAATCATAATAGCAATACCTTAACATCTTACACAAGTTATGCAAATATTCAAAGTCAATAGACCATGACTGAGGGGGTGGAGCCAAATAATCTCCATGGCAATGAGATGTGGCAATGCTAATACATCTGCATACCAATTATCATTGACCTACCACTAGTGGATCCCCATAAACTGACCTAATCACAAACTAATACATGTAAAGTAAGCAAACCATTCAAAGTCAATAGAGCATGACTGAGGGGGTGGCGCCAAATAATCTTCATGGCAATGAGATGTAGCAATGGTAATACATTTGCATACCAATTATCATTGACCTACCACTAGTGGATCCCCATAAACTGACCTAATCACAAACTAATACATGTAAAGTAAGCAAACCATTCAAAGTCAATAGACCATGACTGAGGGGGTGGCGCCAAATAATCTTCATGGCAATGAGATGTAGCAATGGTAATACATTTGCATACCAATTATCATTGACCTACCACTAGTGGATCCCCATAAACTGACCTAATCACAAACTAATACATGTAAAGTAAGCAAACCATTCAAAGTCAATAGACCATGACTGAGGGGGTGGCACTAAATAATCTTCATGGCAATGAGATGTAGCAATGGTAATACATTTGCATACCAATTATCATTGACCTACCACTAGTGGATCCCCATAAACTGACCTAATCACAAACTAATACATGTAAAGTAAGCAAACCATTCAAAGTCAATAGACCATGACTGAGGGGGCGGAGCCAAATAATCTCCATGGCAATGAGATGTGGCAATGGTAATACATCTGCATACCAATTATCATTGACCTGCCACTAGTGGATCCCCATAAAACTGAGCTAATCACAAACTAATACATGTAAAGTAAGCAAACCATTCAAAGTCAATAGACCATGACTGAGGGGGTGGAGCCAAATAATCTCCATAGGAATGAGATGTAGCAATGGTAATACATCTGCATACCAATTATCATTGACCTACCACTAGTGGATCCCCATAAACTGACCTAATCACAAACTAATACATGTAAAGTAAGCAAACCATTCAAAGTCAATAGACCATGACTGAGGGGGTGGAGCCAAATAATCTCCATGGCAATGAGATGTGGCAATGGTAATACATCTGCATACCAATTATCATTGACCTACCACTAGTGGATCCCCATAAACTGACCTAATCACAAACTAATACATGTAAAGTAAGCAAACCATTCAAAGTCAATAGACCATGACTGAGGGGGTGGAGCCAAATAATCTCCATAGCAATGAGATGTAGTAATGGTAATACATCTGCATACCAATTATCATTGACCTACCACTAGTGGATCCCCATAAAACTGAGCTAATCACAAACTAATACATTGTTGACGCCGTCGCCGCCGCCGCCGCCGCCGACGCCGGAAACAGCATACCTATGTCTCGCCTTTTGACTCCGTCAAGGCGAGACAAAAAATCAGAGAGAGAAAAACTTTTACAAGAACAATTCTATTAATAAACTGTTATCACAGAGATATGTCTCGCCTTTTTGTAATTTTGATTATGCAAATGTTGAAATCATAATAGCAATACCTTAACATCTTACACAAGTTATGCAAATATTCAAAGTCAATGAACCATGACTGAGTTACATGGTTAAACAATCTCCATTTAAATGAGATGTGTGAATGCTAATACAACTGGATACCAAATACCACTGACTTATTATAAGTCGTTCCCAAACCTAAATACAAAAATTTTGTGGGAAAAATTTGGTTGATTTTATAGGGAATCACTGATGCGTGACTGGAGTGGGCCCCCCTTAGGTCGGTCAGCCCCCCCCCCCCCCCCCTAACAAAAAGTTCTGGATCTGCCACTGATAGCAATACTTTAACACAATACTTTAACATGTAAGTTATGCAAATATTCAGTCAATGAATATGCACGAATTAGCATACCTATATGTAGCTTTTCAACCCAACCTCATCATGGCGAGACAAAGATCTTTTTGCTTGGCTTTGTGTCCAATAAAATATAATTTTGTTTGTTTACTTATAGTTACTTATAGTTACTTATAGTTGATTTCCAGAGCAGGATCTCTCAAGGTTCCTCTTCACCAGACTCATAATATATGTAAAGTAAGCAAACCAATCAAAGTCAATAGACCATGACTGAGGGGGGTGGAGCCAAATAATCTCCATGGCAATGAGATGTGGCAATGATAATACATCTGCATACCAATTATCATTGACCTACCACTAGTGGATCTCCATAAACTGACCTAATCACAAACTAATACATGTAAAGTAAGCAAACCATTCAAAGTCAATAGACCATGACTGAGGGGGTAGAGCCAAATAATCTCCATGGCAATGAGATGTAGCAATGGTAATACATCTGCATACCAATTATCATTGACCTACCACTAGCGGATCCCTATAAACTGACCTAATCACAAACTAATACATGTAAAGTAAGCAAACCATTCAAAGTCAATAGACCATGACTGAGGGGGTGGAGCCAAATAATCTCCATGGCAATGAGATGTGGCAATGGTAATACATCTGCATACCAATTATCATTGACCTACCACTAGTGAATCCCCATAAACTGACTTAATCACAAACTAATACATGTAAAGTAAGCAAATCATTCATAGTCAATAGACCATGACTGAGGGGGCGGAGCCAAATAATCTCCATGGCAATGAGATGTGGCAATGGTAATACATCTGCATACCAATTATCCTTGACCTACCACTAGTGGATCCCCATAAACTGACCTAATCACAAACTAATACATGTAAAGTAAGCAAACCATTCAAAGTCAATAGACCATGACTGAGGGGGTGGAGCCAAATAATCTCCATGGCAATGAGATGTGGCAATGGTAATACATCTGCATACCAATTATCATTGACCTACCACTAGTGAATCCCCATAAACTGACTTAATCACAAACTAATACATGTAAAGTAAGCAAATCATTCATAGTCAATAGACCATGACTGAGGGGGCGGAGCCAAATAATCTCCATGGCAATGAGATGTGGCAATGGTAATACATCTGCATACCAATTATCCTTGACCTACCACTAGTGGATCCCCATAAACTGACCTAATCACAAACTAATACATGTAAAGTAAGCAAACCATTCAAAGTCAATAGACCATGACTGAGGGGGTGGAGCCAAATAATCTCCATGGCAATGAGATGTGGCAATGGTAATACATCTGCATACCAATTATCATTGACCTACCACTAGTGGATCCCCATAAACTGACCTAATCACAAACTAATACATGTAAAGTAAGCAAACCATTCAAAGTCAATAGACCATGACTGAGGGGGTGGAGCCAAATAATCTCCATAGCAATGAGATGTAGTAATGGTAATACATCTGCATACCAATTATCATTGACCTACCACTAGTGGATCCCCATAAAACTGAGCTAATCACAAACTAATACATTGTTGACGCCGCCGCCGCCGCCGACGCCGGAAACAGCATACCTATGTCTCGCCTTTTGACTCCGTCAAGGCGAGACAAAAAATCAGAGAGAGAAAAACTTTTACAAGAACAATTCTATTAATAAACTGTTATCACAGAGATATGTCTCGCCTTTTTGTAATTTTGATTATGCAAATGTTGAAATCATAATAGCAATACCTTAACATCTTACACAAGTTATGCAAATATTCAAAGTCAATGAACCACTGAGTTACATGGTTAAACAATCTCCATTTAAATGAGATGTGTGAATGCTAATACAACTGGATACCAAATACCACTGACTTATTATAAGTCGTTCCCAAACCTAAATACAAAAATTTTGTGGGAAAAATTTGGTTGATTTTATAGGGAATCACTGATGCGTGACTGGAGTGGGCCCCCCTTAGGT
Source organism: Mytilisepta virgata (assembly GCA_028015205.1). Lineage (NCBI taxonomy): Eukaryota > Metazoa > Mollusca > Bivalvia > Mytilida > Mytilidae > Mytilisepta > Mytilisepta virgata. The sequence continues at coordinate 36,902,920 of CM051520.1, forward strand.
CGGTCAGCCCCCCCCCCCCCCCCCCCTAACAAAAAGTTCTGGATCCGCCACTGATAGCAATACTTTAACACAATACTTTAACATGTAAGTTATGCAAATATTCAGTCAATGAATATGCACGAATTAGCATACCTATATGTAGCTTTTCAACCCAACCTCATCATGGCGAGACAAAGATCTTTTTGCTTGGCTTTGTGTCCAATAAAATATAATTTTGTTTGTTTACTTATAGTTACTTATAGTTACTTATAGTTGATTTCCAGAGCAGGATCTCTCAAGGTTCCTCTTCACCAGACTCATATTATATGTAAAGTAAGCAAACCAATCAAAGTCAATAGACCATGACTGAGGGGGGTGGAGCCAAATAATCTCCATGGCAATGAGATGTGGCAATGATAATACATCTGCATACCAATTATCATTGACCTACCACTAGTGGATCCCCATAAACTGACCTAATCACAAACTAATACATGTAAAGTAAGCAAACCATTCAAAGTCAATAGACCATGACTGAGGGGGTAGAGCCAAATAATCTCCATGGCAATGAGATGTAGCAATGGTAATACATCTGCATACCAATTATCATTGACCTACCACTAGCGGATCCCTATAAACTGACCTAATCACAAACTAATACATGTAAAGTAAGCAAACCATTCAAAGTCAATAGACCATGACTGAGGGGGTGGAGCCAAATAATCTCCATGGCAATGAGATGTGGCAATGGTAATACATCTGCATACCAATTATCATTGACCTACCACTAGTGAATCCCCATAAACTGACTTAATCACAAACTAATACATGTAAAGTAAGCAAATCATTCATAGTCAATAGACCATGACTGAGGGGGCGGAGCCAAATAATCTCCATGGCAATGAGATGTGGCAATGGTAATACATCTGCATACCAATTATCATTGACCTACCACTAGTGGATCCCCATAAAACTGAGCTAATCACAAACTAATACATTGTTGACGCTGCCGCCGCCGCCGCCGACGCCGGAAACAGCATACCTATGTCTCGCCTTTTGACTCCGTCAAGGCGAGACAAAAAACTGGGTGGTAATACTTCATTAAAATACCACCTCTGAATAAAAGAGAAGTAGGGAATGCATTTCATTTCAGATTTCACAAAATAACAAATTTCATAAATTTTAAGGACTTTTCTTACCAGCAATTTTCTGAGTGAATTCCAGGTCATTTATATTAAAACTTATCATAACATCACATTGTACTTTGGACTGTAGACTGGAGGCCATGGTTTTTAGGCTCAGGTTTCTGAACTGTGAGAGACTTCGATGATTTTAAACTTTCTTTCCCATTATCCTCATTGTCATTTATAAAGGTTATACTTGTTGGTTCAATTACTGAAAAAAACAAAATGGTAAATATTAGTATAGCATTAGAACTTGGACTTACATAAAGTAAATATTATATTGAGTAAACCCCCCTTTGGCTTGACATTTTCCTGGAATTTCAGCTCTTCATTTACTCTTACTCCTCTTAGATGCAATCAGTTTTTCTTAGTCTCTTGAGTATTTAAGCAACCATTGTTCTACTTTGTAATCATCTTAATCTTCATTTTAACTCTGCCTTTCTCATTCTTAAAAAAATACATGTAAATGTCAGGCAAGGTATGACATTATTTGTTAGATTTCTTTACATTTTACTGTACATTCAGATATTTTGGCTATGGTTAAATTTCACACCTGATGTACATGTAAATGTGCCATCTTTGTTGAAAATGCGGGTGATCGGACACAATTCTGAAAGAGGACCATCTATGTACCAATGCTCCCAATTTAACTTCCAATTGGCTCAGTAGTTTCAGACAAGAATATTTTTTAGTGAATTTCCCATAGAGTCCTATGTTAAACTAAGTTCAGCTGTGGGAGTCATCTTGGTTCACAGTCCACAAAATCAGACATATTTCTGAAAGAGGACCACCTCTTAGGACCATTGCTGCCAAGTCTGGTTCCAATTGGTCAAGTGATTTCAGATGAAGAAATGTTAAACTAAGTTCGGCTGTTGCGGCCATCATGGTTAACAGTCCGGGTCATCAGACATACTCTGAAAGAGAACCTCCAAAGGTCCATTACTGCCAAGTTTGGTTCCAATTGGCCTTGTAGTTTGATAGAAGATTTTTTTTATTCATGCCCTTTTTTTCTACTTTTAGTAACAGCAGCCATGTCGGTTTCATGTGGGGATGCCAGACATAATTTTGGAAGGGGGCCTACCAAGGACCATTCCCCAAAGATTGGTCTCAATTGGCCTAGTGGTTTCAGAGAAGATCTTTAAAGGAAAATGTATGCCTGGCACTATCTTTAAAGGGCAAAAACTCCTATAAGGGGTAAATCAATGATTTTGGTCATGTAGACTTATTTGTGAATCATACTTTGCTGAACATTTCTGCTGATTAAAGTTTGTCTTTATCTATAATAATATTCAGGTTAATAACCTCAAACTGCAAAATTTCCTAAAAATTAATAATTCAGGGGCAATAACCCAAAAATGGGTTCACCGATTTGTCTGAAAATTTCATGGCAGGTAGATCTTGACCTCATAAACATTTTTACTTCTTACATTTTTACTTCTTGTCAGTTTGCTCTAACTGTTTTAGTTTTTGAGATACGAGCCAAAAAGTGCATTTTCACCTATGTTCTATTTTTAGCAATGGTAGCCATGTTTCCCAATGGACAAGAAACTATTAGATAAGCCTAAGTTTGGCTGAAATTGATTCTGTAGTTTCAGGGGAGAAGATTTTTTAAAGTTTACAAAGATGACCAAAAAAAATGTGAAAAATTGTCTTTAAAGGGCAAAAACTCCTATAAGGGGTCAATTGATGATTTTGGTTATGTTGTAGATCTTACTTTGCTGAAGATTTTTGCTGTTTACAGTTTGTCATTATCTATAATAATATTCAAGATAGCAACTTAAAACTTCAAAACTTCCTTAAAATTAACAATTCAGGGGCAATAACCCAACAAAGGGTTGACCAATTCATCTGAAAATGTCATAGCAGGTAGATCTTGACCCGACGAACATTTTTCACCGTCAGTTTTGCTCTAAATGCTTTAGTTCTTGAGATATAAGCCATGTTTCTTGACATCAAGAAAATAAAACACAACTAGATACCCTAAGGATCATTCAGACTAATATGGCTGTAATTGGTTCTTTGATTTCAGAGAAGAATATCTTTGAAAAAGTTTACGAAAGGACGGACGGAAGACAAGTGATTGCAAAAGCTCACATGTTCTTTTAGGACAGGTGAGCTAAAAATGAAAGTTAAAAAATAATTTAAAATGGTTTTAATCTGGAAAAGTTTATAAACATTGATCTTAGTTGCAATTCTTTGACTGATTTTATCTTTCAAATGATTATTTGCTGTATTAAATTATATTTGACTAATCAAAGCAATTCAAATCATTATAAGATTATAGTATAGTGACAACATTATTACAGTAATACAACTACTTGTTTAAGTATTTATTTAATGCAAACCTTCATTGAATTTGTTAGTTTATTGATTCTAATGAGAGGTAATTCAATGAAATAATTATACCCTGGTACATGACTTGTTCATTAGATTATTGATTTCATAAAGAATATTGAATAAAATAATTTCATATCATTCAATACTTAAAATTTGAATGTCATATCTGACTTTTTTGCAACCCAGACTAAGTATTTTCGGTGGATACTGGAAACCGTATCAATTCTTGCCTTTTTTCTATATAGTATTCGCCTTGGCTAACATTGTTTTCTCGGGTAACAATCTGCTTTATTATACTTTATGTAAATTTCTCTACTTTTTATCCATTTTCATTGGTTTACAAGAATGTGGTATTTTACTCGATTGACCGCTGGAAAAGAAACAGTGGGTGATATTTCATACTGTCACCTGCTCATAAAATTCAAGGCATTCAGTATAATAAAATAAATAACAAATTTCTAAGAAGGTGAAAGAGTATATTGTAACCCCTCTGAAAACATTGTCAATCTCGACTTCCCCTCGGTTGACAATATTTTCTCAGGGTTACAATATACCCCGTCACACTCTTAGAAATGTGTTATTTATATACTATCACCCTGTCAGTCATTTGTTATTTAATTTATTATACTAAATGTTTTTTTTTAGTTTTTTAAGTTCAGAACTGCATGTTGACATTTTTTCGTTCAGGTGCTCTATCTAATAATTCTATCATTGCACATGTCTCAAAATACGTCCATTCTAAAAAAAGACAGAAGATGTTGAAATTGTTTTTTTTTTAATTGATGTATTCTACAATGTAACTGCAGTCTAGTACATAGAGAAAATCACCAATTCTTACGCACAGAATGAGACGGTAACATCAAAAACTATTGATTATGTGTCTGTTATTTAGAATGCCCAGTCCTCATGAACAAAGAATTCCCATCTATTACTTATGATGGGAAATCATATTGAGAATTATTTTGAATATATAAAAGTTTCATAATATATCCTGCTTACATTAACCTTGACTGCATTAAAAATTAATCCACGTACTAAACTGTGTTTCTTACACAACTACCCAAATAATAAAATTTAATGGAATCACTCAAGCATGAAATATGGGCCATGCTGACTTATTTTCAGGTGACCTTGTTGAATTAAAGAAGATGATTGATGTTGTAAAATATCATTGACATGACTAAAATGTAAAAATTTAATCAAAGTCACTCTACCATAAGATGTAGGTCATACTGACTCAAATATAGCTGAGTTGGGTTGTACTATATATGATGATTGTAGTTGTGAAATATCATCACTATACTACCATAGGGTCTTTAAAAATAAACCTAAATGTAAACATTTTACCAAAGTCACTCAAGCATAAAATATAGGCTGTGGTGACTCAAATGTCACAGACTTTTGTTGTACTATATAAGACAAATGTTAAGGTATAATATCATCGATAAAGATTTCTGAGTTAAAATTTAACTTAGTCACTCATGCATGACAGGTTGGTCATAATGACCCAACTGTTGGTGAAATGAAATTAAAGACAAAACTTTATCAGAGTCACTCATGCATTAAATATAGGTCAAAGTGACACAAATGTTGTTGATCCATGTTCACAAGGAGTTTCTGAGAAATGGATTTAAATAAACACAAAAATTTAACAAAACCATATGAACCAATACAAGCAATACAAGAAATTTCCAAAGCTAAAATAATCTTTTATGGGGTAACATTATGCTGGCAGATTTGTTGAATATATTACTATTTCCCCTGTATATGCAATAAATATTCATAAAATATCAAAATGATAGATTTCGTATTTTAAGTTTTGATTTGAAAGTAAAACAAAAACCAAAAAAACTTTTACAGCCAGATTTTATGGTTATCATTCATTTCAGACTAAAATATTACTTCTAAATATTTTATTAACCAATAACAATTATCAGTACATTTCATAAACAGTTGGATAAGACAACATCAAATGTAGGTCTGTAACTACATCAAAGTGAGGTACAGGATTAATCCTACAACAGAAATAAAGATAATATTGATTCTTTAATAAATAATGAAAAAATTAATATGATTACAAACTGATACAGATGTGGCCTTCTTATAACCAACTAAATGCAATACATTTTATCTAGAACAGTTTACACAAATCTCATTTTTAAAATAGTGACCATTCCATATTATTTCAACACAATTTGTACAATAACTGAAACTTTTGCTTTTCTTTATTCCATTTTTTCAAAGGCAGTTGCCACAATTATGCTATTGTTCAGTAAAATCTACACTCAACAGATGAAATTTTGAGAAAGATCTTAAAAACGGCCATACTTCACAAAAGTAAATAATGCTCTCAACAAATCAGCAATTTCACAGGAAAAGACATAAATTTACTATCTATAGATTTTTAAGTCACATCAGCAATTTAACCGGTCAAATCAAGAGTCTGAACATATGTAGAAAACCAATTCATTTAGAGATCACCACAGAACAAAATTCAAGGGTGGAGGAAAATTTTAATTTACTACTGATAAAATGTGTATGGCAGCAGTCAAACTCATCTGATCTTCAAAAGTTCAAAAGGGTGAAAAAATCCAATAATAAAATTTACATTCATCAAAATTTACTGTGGCCAATTAAAAACTTGAGAAGCACTTAATTCTAAGTTTAAATATTTGCGTAAGTATTCAAAAAGAATTTCCACCATGAAGTGGTTCAAACTGGCCAATTGATTAATTTCAGAGAGTTTCTGTAATAGCAATTATATTGATAGAACTTTCCAAGGAATATTAAAATGATGATTCCTCGAATTTTCATTTGAAAATGCAGCAACAATAGTAAGTATAAATGAACTTTCTGCATTTTCAAAAGACAACTAAATGACTGTATCAGGTCACATAAAATACATGCAACTGTAGCTAATAAGTATTTGACCAACCTCCATAAATTAAATTTCGAAATCAAATTCTTCTACTAATTTTTTCACGGCATATACATAACTAATTAGATTCATTATAAGAAATAGCCCTTTATACACAACAAAAACTGTTTACATTTAAATCAAAATACATCATGCAACTGACACAAATACGTAATAAAAAAAATCTTACCATTAATATGTATTTTTCTGCCATTTGTTTCAGGGTTATGAGATGGAGTACAGCCCATAGTCCATCTATTGTCACATAACAATTTACCTACAAAGTCTACATTGTTTTATTTAATCAATCGTGAACTCACCAAGTCATAAGAAGCTTAATTATGTTATAGTCTATACAATATTTTAATTTCCTGGAACTTTCATTGATGAATTTAATACCTTCTAGATAATCCTAATGATTTTTCCCCAAATCAAAATAATTAAATCTTTTATTTATTCTGTCTATATACGTCAGATTACCTTTACATAAAATTTATTGCTGGAAAGTGTAGTTACTATTTTATGACAAATATCTCTTTGGCCAGAAGGTATTTTAGAAAAAAAATAATTTCCCTGAATGCCAAATAAATTCAGAAAAAATTAAGTTGTGCTTTTGTAACAGGTTTACATTTATTACCACTCTCCATGCATTAGATGTGATAGCTTGTGTACTCCATTAGCTCAGTTCGTAGAGTGCAGGTTGACTACTGAACCAAAGGTTATGGGTTCGATTGCCGGTTGATACAGTAGGTAATTGTTGGAGACAAATGACGCTCTACTGTTAAATTATACCAATCGCTAAGGCGTGTACACTGTCGGCAGGCAATGGTAAGTAAATATGTCCATTACCGTAAATGGTAAAATTACTGCAACATACGTGTATATGTTAAAATTTTATTTCGGCTTACATATCAGTAATCTGTGACATGAATTTAATTCGTTTACAATATTGAATAGAATATTACAAGAAAAAACCCAAAGGTTCATTTTCCTTGCTTCTATGTTTATCATCAATGATGATGTAAAACGTTTTGATTAAACTAAAACCTCTGTATTCATTTCTGAATTATTTCAATTGACCATTTGATTTTTATGGGGGGACTAGGATCAAATTTGAAATAAAAAGACAGGACCAGGATTTTGGCAAAATAAAAAAGACAGGATCACTTTAGGTGTGAAAAAAAATGCATGACCTGTGTCAATCAGGAAATTTTTTGGTGTAAATGAAAATAAACTTTAAAAAACCTAAAAAAATCCAGAACCAAAATTTCGACCACAAAAATAGGCAGGATCAACATTTGATCCTATCCCCCCACCAATAAAAATCAAATGGTTGCTCCCTAATTGGTTTAGTCACACAACAAGCCACAAAAAAAGATTTAATTCATCACTGTTTCCCCACCTAGCTGCCCAATCACCCTCTTTACATCACCAAAATATTAATTAAATTCAGCTTTTTTTCAATGGAAAATATATTTAATAAACCAAATATTGTTGCAGTTCAAATCTGATTAAAAAATACCAAAAACAAATGTAATGAAAAAATTTAACCATCCAAGAAAAGAACAACTTTGGTACCTGAAATAAAAAATTTCAAATATCACTTTGAGCCCATCTATGCCTCTAAGCGTCCTTACACAAAGAATCTGTCCCTGAGTAAACCTAAAACATTTAAAACTGAACTCTTTTGCCAAATAATCATTCTTTAAAATAAATTAACATGTGTAATGCAACAAAATTTTCCAGCACAATGGGACTTTGTTGAGATCTGACAGATTTTACTATAAATTATAGATATAACAGCCTCAATATATTTACTTAAGTGTTCAAATACAGAATCAAAATAGTAACAGTCACAATTTATTGATGATCACATAATTGTCAATGCAACTCTCTTATTTCAGTGGCATTGCTTGCACATTTCAAAAGGTGAGGCAAATATTCGTTTCATCTTCCAAAAAAGGACAAGGATAAAAATTTTTTAAAGAATTTTGCCTGATTTCAGACAGGCATGGGGCGAATTACATTGCAATGTAATGCATTACATTACAATTACTTTGACAAAACCATGCATTATATTACAATTACCATTACATGAATTTATCAAAGTAATGCATTACATTACAATTACTTTTGCAAAGTAATGCATTGAATTACACATTACATTTTTTAACTTAATGTTAACTTTTCGTTTATAAAAATACATTTGTTTTTTGTTTTTTTTTTATTTCAATCAAAATATTTACTAATCTTTCCTAATTATGTAATAAACATAGAGCTTAATTTATGACAAATGGAGAAAAAATTGATTGTAAAACAAACAAATTAGTGTTTTATGACAATGTTCAATTATCTGTTATTTAATCAAGACCAGATATTCATTCATCTTTTGACAACATTGGAAAACTTTTACAGTATGTTTATGCAGGAAAATGCAGGAAATGGAATGAAATAAAAGACATTAAAAAAGATAACTCAGTCTGTCTGATATACAGTGTTGTGTTATTCTTTTAAAATTGTAATTTGGACATTCTAGTATTTATACAAATTTTATTTTTATTTATATATTTGTGAAATATTTCTTACATATTAATAACAATATCTTAATTATTGAAAATCTAACCTTAAGATGAGTTACAAAATTTGATGTTTTCTTTAGACTACCAGATATTACAGAAAAGCAATGTTTGCATTTTGCCTTGAACTTTGTATTCCTGTCATCAATATTTCCAGGAAAGTCAAAATGATCTAGAGAGTTCGACATGGCTCTTCAAAATAACAAATTCTACTGCACAGTGTTAACTTTTCACTAAAGTAGATTAAATTTTTTTTTTTTCAAGTTCTACCTGGGGCAAGGATTAAACTCCAAATTCCCTCTAGTGATTTAGGTAAAGTGTGAAAAATAATGGTAAATAGAAAATCAATATTTAAATTATTATGTTCTGCGTTAATCAAGAAATCTTCAATTCTATTTTAGTTAAATTTCCAACAATCTGTTAAAGCTATATAGTAAACCGAAAAAAGTAATGCTATGTAATGCAATGTAATGCATGAAATTACACAGATTTTTGCTAAAGTAATGCATTATATTACAATTATATGTAATGCTAAAAATCCTGCATTACACATTACATGCAATTACTTGGGAAAATGTAATGCATTACCATGCATTACAATTACACATTTGCATTACCCCATGCCTGATTTCAGATCACACAACATATCATTTATTATTTAACATGATTGCTATAATATTAGGACATTCTGATCCAAATGGTCATACATCTGTGTGCAGGTCCTATTGATAATCTATAAACTCTAGCATGGGAAAATGTTACGAACAATTTATGTGTAATCAGACAATAAACTTCTCCAGCATGTTCTGAAAATTGGAGAAGTCAAGCAAAACATTGAAAAGTTTTGGCCCTGTTCTCTTTTTTAATTTTCCTCAGAATTAGCTCAATTCATTTGCTCTATGTTTGTTTGTTTAATTGGGGTTTAACGCCGTTTTCAGCACATTTGGCCATTTCGCGGCGGCCAGTTTTTATTGGTGGAGGAAGCCGGGGTGCCCGGAGAGAACCACCGACCTTCGGTAGGAAAATTGGCAATTCTTGTCAATTAAGATCGGAGTCGAACACACCCCGCCACAGGTGAGATTCGAACTCACAACCCCAGCGTTGACAGGCTAGTGATCATTAGTAGTCATGACGAACTACCTAGACCACTCGGCCACCGAGGCCCCATTTGCTCTATGAGTTCTAGTGGAAAAGATAAGATTTAAAATAATCATTACATAAAATTGTACTCATTAAAAATATATGTACATAATTGAAACATTTCCTAAATTTTCTTGCTGAAGCGGCTGTCTCACTGCCTTAATGAAAGGATAGCCACTATACTTATACCAACTGAAATAAAACACTTGATGTGCAGACATGATTTTAAATAATCACTAATTAGGCAATTTAGTGTCTTTGGTTTGGCCTGGCTGAGGAATTAACCTGCTCCTTCCTTTCTCGAGGCTAGCATGCTACTACAATGTACGAGACCATTGAGGCGGTTTACAATTATAAGAGATTAGTGAAAAACTTATCTTGAATAAATTTTTCCATTTTCATCAAGGAAGACTAAAAATAAAAAAACCCTCATTATGTTTAATGACCCCCAGAAAAAAACGGGAGGGGTCAGATTTCTCATATTCAATCCCAAAGGGGACCATTGTGGTAAAATATTATAAGAATACATTCAATATAACAAAAGTAAATGAGTGGAAACCTAACTGTCTATGGACGCAAAACTTTGCAGTTTTATAAAAATGGAAATACTGCAACGGAAGCCATATTGCTAAGTATTATAAAGAAACCATTATGAAAGAATCTGAATTGCAAAAAAAGCAGAAATCTGCTAAAATCCGGAATAAAATCATCCCTGTAATACATTGCTCCATTGGTGAAATCAAATGTAATACTGACTTCACTTTTTACCATTGTGACATGGACATATTACTGCAGTAATATTCTGATTTCGATATTCACCGAAGTCAATATTCAAAATATTACTATAATTAATAACATTACAGTTTCAAGCATGAAGTATAATAATAATAGTTAGTATCAATATTGTACACTGTACAATTACATGTATTTTTGTATCTTGTGTTTATGTGTTTCTCTAATGAATATTCGCAGCATTTTCTGTAATAAATTTGTATTACCAATATAAAACCTGTTACAAAGCCATGTACCTCAAGGTATACTTTTATAATATAGTATTAATGAATGGGTGTTTTTATAATGGCCCGGAGGCCTGTAATGTGTCCAAGGTCTGTAATAATGACCCGAGGAAGGTTGAAATGGCCCAAGGCAACGCCGAGGGCCATTACAGCCCCGAAGGTCATTATTACAGACCAAGGACACATTACAGGGCCATTATAAAAAACACCCATTTCTTAACACTTTTATTAACCAACCGATGAAATGCAAATTTAGTGTAACAATGTTGTAGAGGTATTTTTATTCCTATTACAAACTTTTATCAGTTGTAACTTGTTATAAAATGTTTGTTCCGTAAGAGTTATTCTACATCCCATTTGTTCGTTGCTACCAGTTTATGTAATGAAGGGTGTGGGATGGAAGAGAAATAGAATTAATTTTAATTGTAGGTCTGATGAAGTATTGAATAGAGAATTAAGTAAAAATGTTGCAGAGCTTCATTGTACCATATGATTTTAACAATAGAAAAATATATTTAATGTAAAAAATGCCATCTGAATAGAAATTCTTTATAGTCAATAGCATAAAACAGAATTCTACGATAAGCACAATCAACAACAAAAAATTCCATGCGACAAAATCCTCAGAAATGTGTAGCCATCTTTAATTTTTTGATTTCATAATGGACCTGTTTTTTTTCATAATCGGCCCTGTAATAATGCCCTGTTTTGGTGTAATGGCCCTGTTAGGTATTTGTAATACTCATGCATTTTAGCTATAATTATACCTAGTTGGTTAATAAATTTGAGATACATGTACAATGTATAGATTTTTGCATTAAAATGTAACCTTAAAACTGTAATTTAGTAAAACAATACTTACAGAAATATTAATACCAAAAATGAACATGGATGAGAGTAAAATCCAAGAATAAACTTTTATAACATAAGTGATCAATGCACACTGTAGTTTGTCATCACCAAGTTTGAAGATCTGTTTTTGGGTATTTTGAGAGAAAAACGAAAATAAACCAGTTCATAGTCACAGTCCTTCCTGTCATCCGACTATTGAACTTTCTTTCCTGTCTTCATTTCTGGCTGTCATTTATTTCAACGGGTACATGTCAAAATACCATATTATTTGCACTTCCAATTTGCATTCAGATAAACAATTCTATTTTATTTATTTAAAAGTTTGATCTGTGATTTGGGCTCGACCTGTCCTATATGAATTCTCACAAACAAATATTTAGTTAATCAAATATAAGCCATTTCTGCACCTGATGAAATCGGACCCAGTGCAGTCTCATATCAGGACCTATCCATATTACTAAATAAAGAGACTCAAATTTGTGTGTCCCTTCTCTTTTGAGTAAAATACATGAATAAGCATTCATTTTATTAATGTATAAAATTCATAAAAAATATAAACTGGTACGAATTTGAGTTTAAACGAATTGACTTCTAAAGTTGGTGCGAATTGGTTGGAACAAATCATCCAGATACCCAAAAACGCATACCACAAGCATAATTTATATTAATTGGCAACACTTTTAACTTTTTAGTTCTACCATGCCACTTTGAGCCATATAAAAGGTGTATAACCCCCGGTTATGAATCAGTAATGGCCCCTCTTTCTCTGTCCAGATAATACATGTAATTACTAATCAGGGACCAAGGACTGCGCAGGGCTTAGCCAATGTCGCCAAATGTGATTTTTTATTCGATCTTTTTTTTATAAATCTGGCACTTATGTGAAAACATTTTTAAATGGTGAATAAGAAACAACATTTGAAAGTTTATATACTTATCTATGAGAATTGAACAGTTTACATCATGCCAATAAACACATCAGATGTTTCAACAGTAAACAAACACAATCAATAACTCGCACATGCTGAGATCGTTTACACGGTAACCGGAAAAATTGGACCAGGACCACTCGGATCGTATCATCAGACAACTCGGACCGACTGTCATCGGACAACTCGGACTATGAAGTAACAACAATGATAATGATGACCTTAATACTTTTAATTGAACCACCAACTTTCACCGAGAGTTCTAGAATGTTTTATATATGGGTTATAGGAATGCTCGGACCATTCGATATAGAAATATATCATTAAATGAATGACAATATGATGTTCTTTATGTATTGTGCATTTTCACTGAAAAGTCTTGATCTCGCATGTTTAATAGTAATTATTGAATTATGATGTTTATATATCTTGTGTGACAAGGGCCCATGATTGGTAAAATAAAAATGTTTATACATAAGTCAACTTTTCTTTGATGATTGTAAACACACCATGTTCAAACGATTATTCATAAATTACAATGAGTTTTTATAAGTTTTAGTGTTTTAAACATTTGTTAACTAATTATGCTCATTACCAAACAATCAGTCAGTCAATTATATGTGATCGATAATTAAACTAGAGGCTCTCAAGGGCCTGTGTCGCTCACCTGTATCTAATGTGATTTTGGAAATTATGTAAAATTATATAATGATTGAGACCAAGATTGGTTTAATTTGACACAGTATTTAAAATTAAAAACAGGTCATCTTCGTGTAGTCTTACAATAGCTACTGAAGACATCTTATCATTATTATTTTTGAATATGTGGTCAAGTTGTGACCATTCAGAATTTTTTTACAATTTTGTGATAGAATTCTAAACATCTTGGATGATGGATCGGCAACAAAGTAACAACACTTGGTCAGCACCTCATAAGGAACAATTTCATGCTATGTTTTGTTACATTCCATTCAGTGGTTCTCTAAAAGAAGTCATTTGTATGCATTTCCCATAGGGTCCAATGTTAAACTTAGTCCCCCGCTGATGGCCATCTTTGATGATGGATCGGCTACAAAGTAACAACGCTTGGTCAGCACCTTATAAGGAACATTCATGCCAGATTTAGTTTCATTCCATTCAGTGGTTCTCTAAAAGAAGTCATTTGTATGCATTTCCCATAGGGTCCTATGTTAAACTAAGTTCCCCGCTGGCGGCCATCTTGGATTATGGATCGGCTACAAAGTAACAACACTTGGTCAGCACCTCATAACGAACATTCATGACATGTTTGGTTTCATTCCATTCAACAGTTCTCTAAAAGAAGTCATCTGTATGCATTTCCCATAGGGTCCTATGTTAAACTAAGTCTCCCTCTGGCGGCCATCTTGGATGATGGATCGGCTACAAAGTAATAACACTTGGTCAGCACCTCATAAGGAGCATTCATGCCAGATTTAGTTTCATTCCATTCATGGTTCTCTAAAAGAAGTCATTTGTATGCATTTCCCATAGGGTCCTATGTTAAACTAAGTTCCCCGCTGGCGGCCATCTTGGATGATGGATCAGCTACAAAGTAACAACACTTGGTCAGCACTTCATAAGGAATATTCATGCCATGTTTGGTTTCATTCCATTAAGTGGGTCACTAAAAGAAGTCATTTGTATGCATTTCCCATAGGGTTCTATGTTAAACTAAGTCCCCCGCTGGCGGCCATCTTGGATTATGGATCGGCTATAAAGTAACAACACTTGGTCAGCACCTCATAAGGAACATTCATGCCATGTTTGGTTTCATTCCATTCAACGGTTCTCTAAAAGAAGTCATTTGTATGCATTTCCCATAGGGTCCTATGTTAAACTAAGTCCCCCTCTGGCGGCCATCTTGGATGATGGATCGGCTACAAAGTAATAACACTTGGTCAGCACCTCATAAGGAACATTCATGCCAGATTTAGTTTCATTCCATTCAGTGGTTCTCTAAAAGAAGTCATTTGTATGCATTTCCCATAGGGTCCAATGTTAAACTAAGTTCCCCGCTGGCGGCCATCTTGGATGATGGATCAGCTACAAAGTAACAACACTTGGTAAGCACTTCATAAGGAATATTAATGCCATGTTTGGTTTCATTCCATTAAGTGGGTCACTAAAAGAAGTCATTTGTATGCATTTCCCATAGGGTTCTATGTTAAACTAAGTCCCCCGCTGGCGGCCATCTTGGATTATGGATCGGCTACAAAGTAACAACGCTTGGTCTGCACCTCATAAGGAACATTCATGCCAGATTTAGTTTCATTCCATTAAGTGGTTCTCTAAAAGAAGTCATTTGTATGCATTTCCCATAGGGTTCTATGTTAAACTAAGTTCCCCGCTGGCGGCCATCTTCGATTATGGATCGGCTACAAAGTAACAACACTTGGTCAGCACCTCATAAGGAACATTCATGACATGTTTGGTTTCATTCCATTCAACGGTTCTCTAAAAGAAGTCATTTGTATGCATTTCCCATAGGGTCCTATGTTAAACTAAGTCCCCCCTCTGGCGGACATCTTGGATGATGGATCGGCTAAAAAGTAATAACACTTGGTCAGCACCTCATAAGGAACATTCATGCCAGATTTAGTTTCATTCCATTCATGGTTCTCTAAAAGAAGTCATTTGTATGCATTTCCCGTAGGGTCCTATGTTAAACTAAGTTCCCCGCTGGCGGCCATCTTGGATGATGGATCAGCTACAAAGTAACAACACTTGGTCAGCACTTCATAAGGAATATTCATGCCATGTTTGGTTTCATTCCATTAAGTGGGTCACTAAAAGAAGTCATTTGTATGCATTTCCCATAGGGTTCTATGTTAAACTAAGTCCCCCGCTGGCGGCCATCTTGGATGATGGATCGGCTATAAAGTAACAACACTTGGTCAGCACCTCATAAGGAACATTCATGCCATGTTTGGTTTCATTCCATTCAACGGTTCTCTAAAAGAAGTCATTTGTATGCATTTCCCATAGGGTCCTATGTTAAACTAAGTCCCCCTCTGGCGGCCATCTTGGATGATGGATCGGCTACAAAGTAATAACACTTGGTCAGCACCTCATAAGGAACATTCATGCCAGATTTAGTTTCATTCCATTCAGTGGTTCTCTAAAAGAAGTCATTTGTATGCATTTCCCATAGGGTCCAATGTTAAACTAAGTTCCCCGCTGGCGGCCATCTTGGATGATGGATCAGCTACAAAGTAACAACACTTGATCAGCACTTCATAAGGAATATTCATGCCATGTTTGGTTTCATTCCAAACAGTGACCACCTTCAACTTATTGAAGATTACATGCATGTCACAGGAGCCAGACATAGATTACTAAATTTACAATTTGAAAATATAATCAAAAAATATGTACCGAAAAATAACCAACCAAACTCAGAATGTATGAATAATATTTGATATTTAGATATGGCTGCTTATAATCTTCATGTACATGTAATTGGACTGAAAAGCCTTTGAGTAAATCATATAAATCATACATGTATATCATGAGTGAATCTGCATAATACGTGTTGGCAGCTTGTTTGGAAAGATTCAATTGTCCCAAATCCGTTATTTTTCTGCACATCGTCACTCGTTCGCACAGAGATCTCTTCATTCAATAATTGCTCCTGTATTAGTTGGAAAAGTATATTTTGGCAGCCTTTTGGTTTGCATTGGAATAACCAATTTTATTTTTCAAAGTTTCATTCATTATTGGCTCGTCCTGGTTTCGTATTAGACAGTCAGATGTCTTGTTTACGTTTTGCATTTTCCCGGTCCATATTTGGGCCAGGTGAGCTAAAAAGTGCTTTCCCCAGAAATTTGTGAAGGCATGGTAAATTTCATATTTTGAAGGCACTCAATGGTTAAAAGATAATATGGGGGGGAGGGCACCCAACCTTGACACGAGGGCAGTATATTTATCAAAATCAACAATAAACAGCCTTCATCCTAGTGTGTAAAAGTGTCATAAAAGTGTGCCAACACAACAGGGGTACATGATAAAATGAAAATCAGTTTCAAAAAGATAAGATTAAACTAAAAATTTAAAGTTAGATTTGGCTACCTGGGGGCACATTGTAAAATTCATGATGAGGGCATGGTGCTTGAAGATGGAAGCATGGTGCAGCACCATGCTAAATTGGTCTAGGGAAACCACTATAAAATCAAGTGAAGACATAATCTAAAATAATTAAAATCATGGTTATCCATGTTACATAATCAAAAATACCTTTCTAATGCTAAAAATGTAAAATAATTCATAAATAGATAAAACTAGAGGCTCTCAAGAGCCTGTGTCGCTCACCTGTATCTAATGTGATTACAATAGCTACTGAAGACATCTTATCATTATTATTTTTGAATATGTGGTCAAGTTGTGACCATTCAGAATTTTTTTTACAATTTTCTGATAGACTTCTAAACATCTTGGATGATGGATCGGCAACAAAGTAACAACACTTGGTCAGCACCTCATAAGGAACATTCATGCTATGTTTTGTTACATTCCATTCAGTGGTTCTCTAAAAGAAATCATTTGTATGCATTTCCCATAGGGTCCAATGTTAAACTTAGTCCCCTGCTGGCGGCAATCTTGGATGATGGATCGGTTACAAAGTAACAACACTTGGCAGCACCTCATAAGGAACATTCATGCCATGTTTGGTTTCATTCTATTCAACGGTTCTCTAAAAGAAGTCATTTGTATGCATTTCCCATAGGGTCCTATGTTAAACTAAGTCCCCCCCTGGCGGCCATCTTGGATGATGGATCGGCTACAAAGTAACAACACTTGGTCAGCACCTCATAAGGAACATTCATGCCAGATTTACTTTCATTCCATTCAGTGGTTCTCTAAAAGAAGTCATTTGTATGCATTTCCCATAGGGTCCTATGTTAAACTAAGTTCCCCGCTGGCGGCCATCTTGGATGATGGATCAGCTACAAAGTAACAACACTTGGTCAGCACTTCATAAGGAATATTCATGCCATGTTTGGTTTCATTCCATTAAGTGGGTCACTAAAAGAAGTCATTTGTATGCATTTCCCATAGGGTTCTATAATAAACTAAGTTCCCCGCTGGCGGCCATCTTGGATTATGGATCGGCTACAAAGTAACAACACTTGGTAAGCACTTCATAAGGAATATTAATGCCATGTTTGGTTTCATTCCATTAAGTGGGTCACTAAAAGAAGTCATTTGTATGCATTTCCCATAGGGTTCTATGTTAAACTAAGTCCCCCGCTGGCGGCCATCTTGGATTATGGATCGGCTACAAAGTAACAACGCTTGGTCTGCACCTCATAAGGAACATTAATGCCAGATTTAGTTTCATTCCATTAAGTGGTTCTCTAAAAGAAGTCATTTGTATGCATTTCCCATAGGGTTCTATGTTAAACTAAGTTCCCCGCTGGCGGCCATCTTCGATTATGGATCGGCTACAAAGTAACAACACTTGGTCAGCACCTCATAAGGAACATTCATGACATGTTTGGTTTCATTCCATTCAACGGTTCTCTAAAAGAAGTCATTTGTATGCATTTCCCATAGGGTCCTATGTTAAACTAAGTCCCCCCTCTGGCGGACATCTTGGATGATGGATCGGCTAAAAAGTAATAACACTTGGTCAGCACCTCATAAGGAACATTCATGCCAGATTTAGTTTCATTCCATTCATGGTTCTCTAAAAGAAGTCATTTGTATGCATTTCCCGTAGGGTCCTATGTTAAACTAAGTTCCCCGCTGGCGGCCATCTTGGATGATGGATCAGCTACAAAGTAACAACACTTGGTCAGCACTTCATAAGGAATATTCATGCCATGTTTGGTTTCATTCCATTAAGTGGGTCACTAAAAGAAGTCATTTGTATGCATTTCCCATAGGGTTCTATGTTAAACTAAGTCCCCCGCTGGCGGCCATCTTGGATGATGGATCGGCTATAAAGTAACAACACTTGGTCAGCACCTCATAAGGAACATTCATGCCATGTTTGGTTTCATTCCATTCAACGGTTCTCTAAAAGAAGTCATTTGTATGCATTTCCCATAGGGTCCTATGTTAAACTAAGTCCCCCTCTGGCGGCCATCTTGGATGATGGATCGGCTACAAAGTAATAACACTTGGTCAGCACCTCATAAGGAACATTCATGCCAGATTTAGTTTCATTCCATTCAGTGGTTCTCTAAAAGAAGTCATTTGTATGCATTTCCCATAGGGTCCAATGTTAAACTAAGTTCCCCGCTGGCGGCCATCTTGGATGATGGATCAGCTACAAAGTAACAACACTTGATCAGCACTTCATAAGGAATATTCATGCCATGTTTGGTTTCATTCCAAACAGTGACCACCTTCAACTTATTGAAGATTACATGCATGTCACAGGAGCCAGACATAGATTACTAAATTTACAATTTGAAAATATAATCAAAAAATATGTACCGAAAAATAACCAACCAAACTCAGAATGTATGAATAATATTTGATATTTAGATATGGCTGCTTATAATCTTCATGTACATGTAATTGGACTGAAAAGCCTTTGAGTAAATCATATAAATCATACATGTATATCATGAGTGAATCTGCATAATACGTGTTGGCAGCTTGTTTGGAAAGATTCAATTGTCCCAAATCCGTTATTTTTCTGCACATCGTCACTCGTTCGCACAGAGATCTCTTCATTCAATAATTGCTCCTGTATTAGTTGGAAAAGTATATTTTGGCAGCCTTTTGGTTTGCATTGGAATAACCAATTTTATTTTTCAAAGTTTCATTCATTATTGGCTCGTCCTGGTTTCGTATTAGACAGTCAGATGTCTTGTTTACGTTTTGCATTTTCCCGGTCCATATTTGGGCCAGGTGAGCTAAAAAGTGCTTTCCCCAGAAATTTGTGAAGGCATGGTAAATTTCATATTTTGAAGGCACTCAATGGTTAAAAGATAATATGGGGGGGAGGGCACCCAACCTTGACACGAGGGCAGTATATTTATCAAAATCAACAATAAACAGCCTTCATCCTAGTGTGTAAAAGTGTCATAAAAGTGTGCCAACACAACAGGGGTACATGATAAAATGAAAATCAGTTTCAAAAAGATAAGATTAAACTAAAAATTTAAAGTTAGATTTGGCTACCTGGGGGCACATTGTAAAATTCATGATGAGGGCATGGTGCTTGAAGATGGAAGCATGGTGCAGCACCATGCTAAATTGGTCTAGGGAAACCACTATAAAATCAAGTGAAGACATAATCTAAAATAATTAAAATCATGGTTATCCATGTTACATAATCAAAAATACCTTTCTAATGCTAAAAATGTAAAATAATTCATAAATAGATAAAACTAGAGGCTCTCAAGAGCCTGTGTCGCTCACCTGTATCTAATGTGATTACAATAGCTACTGAAGACATCTTATCATTATTATTTTTGAATATGTGGTCAAGTTGTGACCATTCAGAATTTTTTTTACAATTTTCTGATAGACTTCTAAACATCTTGGATGATGGATCGGCAACAAAGTAACAACACTTGGTCAGCACCTCATAAGGAACATTCATGCTATGTTTTGTTACATTCCATTCAGTGGTTCTCTAAAAGAAATCATTTGTATGCATTTCCCATAGGGTCCAATGTTAAACTTAGTCCCCTGCTGGCGGCAATCTTGGATGATGGATCGGTTACAAAGTAACAACACTTGGTCAGCACCTCATAAGGAACATTCATGCCATGTTTGGTTTCATTCTATTCAACGGTTCTCTAAAAGAAGTCATTTGTATGCATTTCCCATAGGGTCCTATGTTAAACTAAGTCCCCCCCTGGCGGCCATCTTGGATGATGGATCGGCTACAAAGTAACAACACTTGGTCAGCACCTCATAAGGAACATTCATGCCAGATTTACTTTCATTCCATTCAGTGGTTCTCTAAAAGAAGTCATTTGTATGCATTTCCCATAGGGTCCTATGTTAAACTAAGTTCCCCGCTGGCGGCCATCTTGGATGATGGATCAGCTACAAAGTAACAACACTTGGTCAGCACTTCATAAGGAATATTCATGCCATGTTTGGTTTCATTCCATTAAGTGGGTCACTAAAAGAAGTCATTTGTATGCATTTCCCATAGGGTTCTATAATAAACTAAGTTCCCCGCTGGCGGCCATCTTGGATTATGGATCGGCTACAAAGTAACAACACTTGGTCAGCACCTCATAAGGAACATTCATGCCATGTTTGGTTTCATTCCATTCAACGGTTCTCTAAAAGAAGTCATTTGTATGCATTTCCCATAGGGTCCAATGTTAAACTTAGTCCCCTGCTGGCGGCAATCTTGGATGATGGATCGGCTACAAAGTGACAACGCTTGGTCAGCACCTCATAAGGAACATTCATGCCAGATTTAGTTTCATTCCATTCAGTGGTTCTCTAAAAGAAGTCATTTATATGCATTTCCCATAGGGTCCAATGTTAAACTTAGTCTCCCGCTGGCGGCCATCTTGGATTATGGATCGGCTACAAAGTAACAACACTTGGTCAGCACCTCATAAGGAACATTCATGCCATGTTTGGTTTCATTCTATTCAACGGTTCTCTAAAAGAAGTCATTTGTATGCATTTCCCATAGGGTCCTATGTTAAACTAAGTCCCCCTCTGGCGGCCATCTTGGATGATGGATCGGCTACAAAGTAACAACACTTGGTCAGCACCTCATAAGGAACATTCATGCCAGATTTACTTTCATTCCATTCAGTGGTTCTCTAAAAGAAGTCATTTGTATGCATTTCCCATAGGGTCCTATGTTAAACTAAGTTCCCCGCTGGCAGCCATCTTGGATGATGGATCAGCTACAAAGTAACAACACTTGGTCAGCACTTCATAAGGAATATTCATGCCATGTTTGGTTTCATTCCATTAAGTGGGTCACTAAAAGAAGTCATTTGTATGCATTTCCCATAGGGTTCTATGTTAAACTAAGTTCCCCGCTGGCGGCCATCTTGGATTATGGATCGGCTACAAAGTAACAACACTTGGTCAGCACCTCATAAGGAACATTCATGCCATGTTTGGTTTCATTCCATTCAACGGTTCTCTAAAAGAAGTCATTTGTATGCATTTCCCATAGGGTCCTATGTTAAACTAAGTCCCCCTCTGGCGGCCATCTTGGATGATGGATCGGCTACAAAGTAAAAACACTTGGTCAGCACCTTATAAGGGTTCATTCATGCCAGATTTAGTTTCATTCCATTCAGTTGTTCTCTAAAAGAAGTCATTTGTATGCATTTCCCATAGGGTCCAATGTTAAACTTAGTCCCCCGCTGGCGGCCATCTTGGATGATGGATCGGCTACAAAGTAACAACACTTGGTCAGCACCTCATAAGGAACATTCATGCCAGATTTAGTTTCATTCCATTCAGTGGTTCTCTAAAAGAAGTCATTTGTATGCATTTCCCATAGGGTTCTATGTTAAACTAAGTCCCCCGCTGGCGGCCATCTTGGATTATGGATCGGCTACAAAGTAACAACACTTGGTCAGCACCTCATAAGGAACATTCATGCCATGTTTGGTTTCATTCCATTCAACGGTTCTCTAAAAGAAGTCATTTGTATGCATTTCCCATAGGGTCCTATGTTAAACTAAGTCCCCCGCTGGCGGCCATCTTGGATGATGGATCGGCTACAAAGTAACAACACTTGGTCAGCACCTCATAAGGAACATTCATGCCAGATTTAGTTTCATTCCATTCAGTGGTTCTCTAAAAGAAGTCATTTGTATGCATTTCCCATAGGGTTCTATGTTAAACTAAGTCCCCCGCTGGCGGCCATCTTGGATTATGGATCGGCTACAAAGTAACAACACTTGGTCAGCACCTCATAAGGAACATTCATGCCATGTTTGGTTTCATTCCATTCAACGGTTCTCTAAAAGAAGTCATTTGTATGCATTTCCCATAGGGTCCCATGTTAAACTAAGTCCCCCTCTGGCGGCCATCTTGGATGATGGATCGGCTACAAAGTAACAACACTTGGTCAGCACCTCATAAGGAACATTCATGCCAGATTTAGTTTCATTCCATTCAGTGGTTCTCTAAAAGAAGTCATTTGTATGCATTTCCCATAGGGTCCTATGTTAAACTAAGTTCCCCGCTGGCGGCCATCTTGGATGATGGATCGGCTACAAAGTAACAACACTTGGTCAGCACCTCATAAGGAACATTCATGCCATGTTTGGTTTCATTCCATTCAGTGGTTCTCTAGAAGAAGTTCAAAATGTAAAATGTTAACGACGACGCCGGACGACGACGGACGACGGACGCCAAGTGATGAGAAAAGCTCACTTGACCCTTTGGGTCAGGTGAGCTAAAAAAAACACAAAAAATTAGGTATACAAACTCATGGGCCGAAAGTCAGATAAGTCGACCCAACTACGGGCCATGTAATCTCGATATATGACAATCCGAGTATGGAACAAGTTGACCAATGACACGGTCCAAGTGGTCCAGGGCTGAGTTGTCTGCGGGCCGATATGTCCACTTTTCGTTTACACTTGACTGCTCATATGATTGACCACTCTGAGGACAATTCAATTTTATACCCACTAAAATAGTATTTATATTATCCAATTTTTTATAAGTTAATTTTGTTAGTCATGAAATTAAATATGACCCTTTTTAACACATTTGAAAGGTGTTTAAAAGCATTATATCATAAAATTTATAATCTGCAAAGATTGGGATGTCATCCGATTAAACATCAACAAACACATGTGGAACAATCCATGTTTTATTAGGCTTGCTATCAAAATAAAGTTCATTTCAGATGAAAGTTAACTCCCACTAAAAATGTTTCATCAAAAATACTTTTCAGGCCATGTTATTTCAAATAGTAATGATTAAAAGAACAATCACGTATGGCAGAATGCTTCCAAAAGGAGGGGGTGACTTGGCGAACAAATTTTAAAGATGGCGACAGAAATGATGCTTTGGCGATTTTTTTTACGACAAGTTTTTGAATGCCAGCGCGACCCCACAGCGACGGGATCGTATTCCTTTTGGTAAAAAAAAAATCGTAATTTTTGTGTTTGCTACATCAGCCATCACGACACATATCCTTTTATACTTACATAAAATGTACTTCACTTGATTTCCAATATTCTTTTATCAATAACCTGACGACTTCAGAGTTCCGGCTGTAGAAGATAATGAATTAGTTGAAAATGGTAAAATTATTTTGCAACTTCGTCGTACTAAAACAGGAAGTATAAACAAATTATGTAAAAACAGTTCGGGAACGGGTTAATTGAGATATTTTTACCGGAACTAAATTCAAGTATGATTCAGAAAGATATGATACGATAGACGCATCGTTGAATTGCAATTTTAAATATTATAATAAGATACTTCATATACAAAAACACACACACAAAAAGAGCGTATGGATGTAAATTGTGCAAATACATAATTTTATGTATGTAAATTTTTACTAGACATTGAACCCGCGCGGGCGCGGGAAAATGACCATTTTTTTTTATGGTGGCCATATTGACTATAAAACGTTGTTGCGGCCATGTTATTCATGGAACAGGAACTCAATATCGATGTTGTGGTTGGCTTCCCATAAACTTTCTTGTCAAGTAGGTGGTATCAACTGATAGTTTCATGTCTATATATGATGTAGTATTCCAGAAATGGATGTTAATGCAAACTTTAACCAAAGTCAATGAAGCGTGAAATGTAGGTCAACGCGACCCAATTGTCATATGCGGCTATTCGTTACTACCGAAGATGTATCCACTGATGAAGTAGACTGTATGCCACGTAGAATTACCAAAATGGACCTTAAGGTTCCATCAAAGTCAAAATCTATGACGAAAACACAACCACATAAATTGTCAATATTTTTATTGTTAAAATTAATTCTGAACTGGAACTTGATGAAAAGTTCATTTAATACACATTTCATAGTGCATTACCTTTTTCCTTCAGAATAAATATGAAAGTAAACATTTCCTTAATTAGTGGCGGATGAATTTTTCAAAAGATGCCGTGAGTTTGGTAGAGCAATTTTTTGGAAAATAATTGTTCCAATTGTTCCATTGCCATCATGGGCAGGGCAAGTGAGGCTTAATTCACAATTATATATCCAATAATCAGACGATAAAAGCATTTTTAGTGTGTGGCTGCGTGTGCTGTCCACGTTTATATTTATCAAAGATGTCCGAGATAAATTTCGCCGTTAATGATAAAGATGACCATTTGTTAAAAATATTTTTATCTAGGGCTTACAGAGAATTGTATGATAGAGATATATTTAGACAGGTCAAATGACAAATAATGTGAAAATAGTTAATGATTGGTTTTATCACTTTGTGCAAGGTAAACATCCGAGCAATTCAAAAAACAGTTAGGAATTCCTCTGAACTTTACCTTACTTCTTCATAATCTTCAAAGTTCATAACCTTTACAGTTAGGAGAAATTGGTTATTGTAGAAAAACAATCCATGAAGCGGAAACATCCCACTCGAAGGAGAATGTTTTTAATTTTTTTTATTCTTTTTCCGTAATTTCAAACAGAAAGACATTTAAAATATGTGCATACTTATTTATTTAAATCAATGTGTTAAAATGGTGCATTCGAGAACCTTCTAAAGGATATGTTGGGAGAATTCATATCGGAAAAGTGCATAAAAATTCCATTTGCACATAAATAAAACTGCAGTTTAAATTTATAAATGCAGATTGTCAAATCCGATAATAACCTTTATAATCTGAACCATACATCGTTTATTTTAAACCACGCATTTTGCCGCCTATTCGGCTAATTCGTAAATTTAGTATTATAGATATCATTGAGCGATATCAGGGATTTAAATTATACTATTTAAATCCTTTGCGATATGGATATTATTTATCTGTTGATTTTTTTTAGATATCATAATATGCATAGCTGGAACATATGTTCAATACAATAATCTTTGTTTATAGTGGGTATGCATTACAACAAAATAACATAAGCTCTTTTGAGCTTTTATAACCGACAAATACATACAATGACACATTAACACATACATTAGATGGATGGATGAATTAGTTTATTGTTTAACGACAAGTGGCAACAAGTTGCACATCAGGACGAGAACATGTTGATATGATAATGAATATGATCCCTGCTTTGTACTAGACCGACACGCTAATTCGGATTTTTAATATGCTAGCTCAAGAGGTAACTGTCCACTGGAAGACATATCTATATGCAACTATTTTGATTGGGTAAGTTAGGTAACTCTGTATAGACTTATCAATTGGTTACCCAATTATTGTGTACTGGTCCCGTTCGTGCCTGGCATTTATCATGCTTCGATAACTCTTGTATTGATTATAGCATGTACTCCTCGTCTTCTCTTTAAAAAAACTTTTCATTTGAAATATGTAGTAACATTTCACATGTATTATAATTCCAATATATGAAATTGTGACAATAATTAATAATATGAAATTTTTCACCAATTTATACAAACTGGCAAAAGTACATATATTCTACACGCGATAAAGGGTTACGATGCAAGGTTTTTTTTCGTTTTTTTTTTAAGCCACAGAAAAAAAAAGATTTTTTTGGGGTAAAATTTATTTGAGTTTTATCTGACGTAAATTTACAAGTGAAGAAATTTCTTCTCCGCAATTAACATGCTGTGTTACAGGTAATTATAACCAATTAACGATTTGACATGTATATTGTCCCTTGACTGTCCGGACGTTTATTGTTCCAACCCTTAATTAAGGTACAACGGTACATTGTATGTATATAAATTGTTCCAACCCTTAATTAAGGTACTACAACGGTACATTGTATGTATACAGGTAAACCGTTTGCTGACCAAAAAAACACATGAAACAGCGTGATTACATTTTTAACGCTACATTTTTTTAAATACACAATGCTCCATTTCAATAAGTTTGTGTGTGTGTGTGTGTGTGTGTGTGTGTGTAAAAGGGGAAAGGGGGGGTTACAAAGAATGCAGAGATAAAATATAATTTCAAATGTCAGATAAGTAACTTTTTATTCTATTTAAATTAATAATTTATCTTTCTTGGTATTTATATATTGTACACATTTCACATATTATATAATTAATTCTGTTTACTCGTATGAATGATATTTATTTTGTTATGACAATGGATGGGTGCCATCTTGAATAATTTTACAAAAATCGTAAAAAATAACACATTTCAACCTTAATTGGAAGCAAGAAAAATAGGACCCAAACTGAATTGGTCTTCATGATGATATTCTATCTATTATCAACTATATTTTGTGGGGTTGGATGAAATTAAATAAATATCAAGAGTAAATCATCGAAATTATTTTTTGAAAATGAGTCCTTATGCAAAATTCACATATTATATATGTATTTATTAGGCGTTAAACACGAAAAATTCAAATGAAATTGGAAGCAAAAATGTTATGCCCTGGACTGATTTAGAGTACATATCGAAAACGACCAAGTGATAAGCTATACAATGAGGGGTTGGATGGTGTCAAACACACGATAACAATTAAGTTATGGGCATTTAATTAACAAGTCCCATTGATTTGTATTGATAAATCGACATATACATAAGGACAGGGATCATATAATACTAACATATACAGTTCCTGATAAGGAGCAAATAAAAAAAAAAACGTAATCCATTGGACAGACAAACACGGGAAGATAAATGAACAACCACAAGCACAACAAATAAACACTGAGAACTAAAAAACAATGAACAACACGAACTCCTATAAAAACCAGGAGTGAACCTAGATGCTCCGGAAGGGTAAGCAGTTCCTGCTGCGTATACGGCACCCGTCGCGAAGTTCAACAAAGTCAATCCGGTGGAAGTCACAAATCGATGGAAGCACATGAAATGTTACGACAGTGGGAACAGGATACCTGAAAGAATATAAATTTATTTTGTTTAATTTTAATCAAAACATGTAAGTATACTCGGTTTTCTTTGTTCATAGTTCTAAAAATCTTCTGTCGCCATTGATCTAAGGCGCCTTACTTTTAGTGATTAGCAGTACTTCTTCGTAAGTGCTGTTGTGATGTTGA
The DNA here is from genome assembly GCA_028015205.1 of Mytilisepta virgata. Taxonomy (NCBI): domain Eukaryota; kingdom Metazoa; phylum Mollusca; class Bivalvia; order Mytilida; family Mytilidae; genus Mytilisepta; species Mytilisepta virgata. Next base: position 36,930,960 of record CM051520.1, read on the forward strand.
TAGATAAAACAGAGTGCCCTTTCCTGTATTTTTTTTTCTCGATTTTTCTAGTGTTAATTTCACTGCAGAATTGCCATGTTAATGAACAAAAATTGAAATTTGACATTCTGAAGTTTTGTTTACATATTTACCAAGTCTTTTCAAAACATCTACTTGTCGGGATGCTTTTTTGCAAATGTTGGAAATATGAGTCTTGAAATTGTGTTCAAAGTCGATGGTAATACCCAATAGTTAAGCTTCTGTTTCACATTTAATTGTATTGTCAGCCAAGTCAAAAATAATATTGCGTCCATTGTTTTTATTACCAAATGCTAAAGACTGAAATTTTTCTGTGTTTGGTTTGAAGAAAATCAGTCGATTAGCGCCAAACTGTATTTATCAAGTGTAAGAACTGTGTTTAGGTCAGTGTCTGCATTGGATAGTGTGTTGTCGTCAATGCAATTGTATAGGGAACTGTTTGAAGTGAAATGGAAAATGTCGTTTATGAATATATTGAAAAGTATCGGTCACAGCTATGGAACCATGCGGATCGCATTTGTAAATATGTTGACAATTGCTAAGACTGAAGCCAACTCTCACGTACTACTTTATGTTTGACAGGTAATTTTTTATAATTTGAGAGCTGGTTTTGGAAGACCATAAGCTTCCAATTTGAGCAATAGAAGATCATGTGAACGACAGCCGAATATCTTTGAAAGATCATTGAGTATAGACCCAATTAATTTATTTTGATCCAATGCAATTTTCCCGTCCTCAACTATTCTGAGTAATGTTGTCTGACATCATATTTAGATCGTAAGCTGATAAGTATGGGTGAAAGTATTTATTGAAGTATTCAACTATCTGATTATAAATTGCCCTCTCAAACAATTTTATTTGAAATTACAGTTAATTTTGCTAACCGGTCTATAGTTTCCGCTGTGACAAGTCCATTATTCCTTTTGTGCAATGAAATTACCTATGCTTGCTTTAAATGGTCTGAAAATGTTGATGTTTTTAAAGTTTGTTTATCAGTGCAGTGATTGGTGTTACAAATTCCATCTATACCTGTAGTTTTTTTACGTTTAGCTTATGGATTTGTTTAACGAAAAAAGTTGAGATGGTATGAAAATCTAGTTCTTGTGTGGCAGATTTGTTATCAAGTATTGCTTTGACATTTGGATGATTTTTATCGGCTGGTGTATTATTTCTCATGTTTTTGATACATTTATGAAGAACTCATTAAAATGTTCTGAAACTTTTTTCTGGTCACTGATTATATTTTCGTGATGACAACGGATGATGTTTTTTTGTAAAATTGCTAGCTTTGTTTGTCATAAATGGGTTAATTGTTGGCCAGAAATCAGTTGTTATTTGCCCATCTATGCATCGTTCGTAAAAGTATGCTTTAATTTATTTTTTTCCTTTATTTTGGTAACCAGATTTCTTTTGTTATCTGTATTGTTCCGAATTAGAATATCTTTTATTTAAGTCCCTGTCCGGTTCTAGCTATTGTCCCTTTCAAAAAAATATATTATACAAATACTGTAAATTTGAAATTATATGGAGCAGTCTCATGTCTGCTGTTTAAATACACCTGCAAAAACATGACAAAACAATTGAAACGTCAATGCAGATATAGGCTTAATCAACATCTGATTAAGGCATTTGATTTTACCAAATGCATTTTTATTCAAGAAATAATTCACGGGATTATAGAGTTGAAGTCATTTACACATGGGCTGGGTATTTATTTTCGGATATTTTTATGGATGACTCCTTAAAGAAATCGCTCCATACATGTAAAAACCGTCAGACTTATGTAACATGTTATTGCTTATTCAAATTACCGACTTCTTTCTGTAGTTGACAAAGATATTCAGTCTTTCGACGTATTGAGTAGAGTGACCAGGAGCATGTTCATCTTTTTTTCTTGAAAAACAAAAGAGAAATAATGTTTTGAGTCTCGAGATCTAAGCCATGACAAGCACTGGGAAGAAACCTAGTACAAAAGGAATGTGGGGTAAAAGTCTGCACGACAAAAACCCAATATAAGCAGATACCAAAGATTAAAAAATTGAGAGAGCACCATTCAGCCTTCTATTACGAGTATCATAAAATTATTTTTTTCTGAACCAACGGTTTATGTAAGCTCCGATTGGCCACTCAAAATAAATAGAGTTATCCCAATATATATTTGTACAAAACCAACAATTATTTGATAAAGACATCCTTTATCCTAAAAATGAGTACAAAAAGTATAAATTAGACAAGACAGCCATTGGGCAATGCTTTTAAAAAATTTATAATAGATATCAACATCTTCTCGTTAGATATCCGGCTTCCGGAAAAGCGTTTATCACGAACGAGTCTTATTGTAATAACGTGAATAAATGCAAATTTCTCGCCAATTGCATGCAGAATCTTGGTAGTTACTTAAGATGTTTATACCGCAAGGACTACAAATTTGATTTTTTTTGTTTTTAATTCTGTAAAAATTGTTCCTTCTTCCATTGACTTGAAGGCTTTAGATTTATACTGGCGTCCCACGAATACTGCCGATTTCTGATGAAATCTACGATGCGTAAGCATTAAACCCTTTATGGGAGTGTTATTTCAAACTTTTCCGTTTAAAAGAGCGACGTATCCGACCTGCAAATATGAGAGCCTTAGTTAGTTTTACAGTAAAGAAAAGTACATTCTGACACTGCTATCTAAATTGTGTACCGTCCAACCAATATTTGAAGTTCTAGCAAGCGATCACATTGTTGGTAATCATACTATATTGGCTTTTATAGTATGTTTTATACACCAGAGTGTTAGGATAGATAAGGGACAGGGATTTTTGTGTACCCAGAAATAAAATGTTGTATTTATGTTTGTGTTTTGTGCTCTAGTGTGTTATTTTTGTCCAGTGTTCTGTCTGTTGGATAGAGTTGATTAGGTCGACACATAGGGATCACTATCTTTTGTCTTGCGTCTTGCGTCGTCACACTTTTCTTCTATCCCCAACTACTCGTAAACCGCTCAAAGGAATTTGATGAAACTTTCTCTGTGCATTAACCTTAATGCACAGGTGTGCATATATATTTCATTTTTAGAAAATTTTAATTTTTTTTTTGTAAAAAATGACATTTTTGAAAAAAGGGGAGGTCAAAACCTCTATCCTCAACTACTCCATAACTGCTCAAAGAAATTTTATGAAACTTTATCTGTGCATTAACCTTAATGCACAGATGTGCATATAAATTTCATTTTTAGAAAATTTTATTTTTTTTGTAAAAATTGACAATTATGGAAAAAAAGGGGGGGTTTAAAACTTCTATCCTCAACTACTCCATAACCACTCAAAGCAATTTGATGAAACTTTTTCTGTGCATTTACCTTAATGCAAAGGTGTGCATATATGTTTCATTTTTAGAAAATTTTAATATCTTTTGTAAAAATTGACATCCGCAGGCGACACATGTCTTCCTTGGAAGACTCACACATTTTGTTGTTTATTCTTATTTGGGACAGGCGTAATATGTGGTGATATTAAACTTTTTCAATGATCCCATCCATCCAGTGCCATACAGATAAACGTAAAAATACAAAGGACATCTACGATAAAACTAAAGAAAGATGTCATAATTATGTCGAGGATTATACAATTAAATAATAGTACATATACCATGGACCATCGGATGATTTTGGACCCCAGAATCAGGAACAGTATATAATTGAAATAATTTCCCTATAACAATTTTTATGCATTTCCCATAGGGTAAGTCTCCTGCTGGCAGCCATATGGGATGACGGATCGGCACCAAAGTAACAACTTGGTCAGCACCTTTTAACAGTCCTGCCATGTTTCGTTTCAATCCATTCAGTGGTTCTCTATTTGTTCAAAATGTGAAATATTGACGGACGGACAAGGTACGAAAAGTGATGGCAATAGCTCACATGACCCTTTGGGTCGGGTGAGCTAAAAATACAAGATAATAATTAAGTAATTGATTCATTCTTACTTTGAATCTTTATTTCAGCAGAAACGTTATTAATGGGATTGTTTTATTTTAATAAATTAACAAGGAAGTATTTTCCTTAAAAATACAAATCAATTAACAACTAATTCTGTTATTAAAAAAAATCCAGAAAATTAGTTGATGCATACACGCTTCTTTATTAATTGTAAGTACGCACGCAATTCCAATATGAGTAAATAATGACACTGTACAGAAATAATACTTCAGATGCCTTTTTTGCGAGATGCAACAGTCCTTTATTACAAAAAGTGCGCAGTTGTAATGCAACCCTTTCAATAAATCTTTAAGGTTTGGTAAGAGACTAACAAAATTAGTCTACAATTTCACTAATTTTGTTCAAATTCCGCTTCATATTTGGATTTGTTTCTCGAAATAGACAATGAGGGACATCTGAAGACAAAACTTTATGACAAACGTGATGACTTCGACTTTCTTATTGGTAACTTTCCTTTCTTGAATAGCAATATACCAGCATCGCCTGCATATGACGTCTACGTTTCTCAGCTTATCCGATATTCAAGGGCATGCGTGAGTTACCATGACTTTCGACAAAGAGGATTAATGCTGTCACAAAAGCTTCTTAACCATGGTTTTATCAGGGATAAGTTGATGTCAATACTTAGGAAATTTTACGGTCGTCATCACGAATTGATTGACCGTTACAGTGTTCCAATATCTAAGATGATGTTGGACCTGTTCCCACTGTCGCAACATTTCATGTACCTTCACCGATTTGTGACTACCACGGGATTAACTTTGTTGAACTTCACGATTGGTGCCGCATGCGGAGCAGGAACTGCTTATCCTTCAGGAGCACCTGAGTTCACTCCAGCTTTTTATAGGAGTTGTTCATTGTTTTTTAGTTTTCAGTGTTTATTTGTTGTGCTTGTGGTTGTTCATTTGTCTTCCCGGGTTTTGTCTGTTTAATGGATTGCGTTTTTTTGGGTTGCTCCTTAGGTATATTTGTCCTCTTTAGCAAAGTTTTATTAGGCATCGCAAGTATTTTCCAAAGGCGGACAACAATTTTAAGTTTTAGGTCCAGACTTATATAAATAGTTATAGGACTACCCTGCATATCCGATACATCTTCAGAGATTGACTGGGCGGATACATTATGTGGTTGTCACAATATAAAGACATTTATTTAGTTAAATACTGTATTTACTGTATTGCCATCCATAATATTTATTAAAAAAAACAAAATCAGATTACTGTCAAATTAATGCCAGAGAATGCGGCGATACACATGTGCCATGTTCATCCCTAGATACATGTCAATCACTGAAGCTATATTTTTATACAGTGGATGTAACCGAGTAGTCTATGGCGCTGGATATTGTGCTACCTATAGGCGAATAGGAGCCATAATGTCTCAATGATGCGAGTCCGACTCTTTGTTTGAAGCCAACACACACTATATCGAACATCCCGGGTCAAGCCTGCTCAGTTGAAATATTCTAAAAGTCACACAAATTGACCTAAATCTCGTATATGCACCATCTTTGCCGGTAGAAAACTTGAATTTATCAATGATTAAGCATATTTTTATTTGTTAATACTGATTTAAAAATTAATGGTTATGGACTGAAAAAAAGGAGAATCAGCACTGATGTCAAGGTCGAGAATGTACATTGATGGACTGTTGGGATTAGATCTATATAAAGTTATTTCTAACATGTCAAATTATCCGTCAAGTAAGCGACATTCTTCCGCATCGAATACCAACGATGTCTGACTAATCTATTTGAATACTGACATGATATTATATATTTTATGATTCTGACAATTGACACTAAAACATATAACAGTAATTTGTCACGAACATCAACAAATGAATATTAAACTAGAGGAACGATGGCTATACCCGAACCCCACATTTATTTGCAAACAAACATTCTTAACATTTTCAGTTTCCATTGCATTACAGTTTGCATCTGTAACAAATAACCTTTGCAGAGATATATCACAACCCACTTTTACTATAATTTAACTATTTGGACCCTTTTAGGAACCTATAGCCCCTTAAACTGAAATTCACAAATTTCTTCATTTTTTTTTCTTTAGATAAAATTTTAGTAATCATGGTCTTTTTCTGTTTTGGTCCTTTTTGGTCCCTCCCACCCCCTTTAAAAAAAATGGAATTCCAAAACCTTATTGCGTATCTACAGTTGGTTGGCAACAATATGGCAATAATAAAAATGATTTAAATTCAAAAATGAAATAGGAGTTCGCGTCACAAGGCTCTTTGTCTATTTTGGCCCTTTTTGGTCCCTCCCTGCCCCCTTTTAAAAATTTGGGAATTCCAAAACCTTTGGAGCATCTTCAGTTAGCAAGCAACAATACGACAGTTATTTTAGTAATTATGTTTTTTTTTATAATATGGTATTATAGATCGGGGCCGGATCAGTCAGAGATGACATACTGTCAATTTTAACGAGCCCCTGTGGTTAGTAAGCAACAATATGGAACAAAAAAAAATACTGGAAAAAATTTAAAAGTGGAGGAGTTTGCGTCACAAGAAAGTGTGACGGACGGACAGACGGAGACGGACGAACAGACGACCGCAACGACAATATACCCGAACTTTCATTCCACACTGCCGGTATAACAAACTCTTTTCCAGATATCTAACTACATGTATATTTCCTCGCACAGATAAACTGAAATATTTTAGTGATGACGTAGCTCAACATTCGGAACAAAGATTTCAATGCAATCTTTTCAACAAGAGTGGACAAACTACATGTCTCGCCTGAGTACTCACGTAGGAATAAAATGAAGGTTACCGGTATCCGATACACGACATTGTAACTTAAAAGAAATGCATTAAAATTAGCAGATACAGTCATGTGACATTATCTGAAAAATCTGATGCAAGTCACTCATGCAAGCCTAAAATTATCTCCAAGGTCAGCTAATGGGTCTGACTGGTATGTACCCACCGAGAACTATCTGTAGACCAAATTACTGATTAAATTCCAAAATTCATTATCAAATTAAAATTAAATCAGTTCTGAAATTTAATTGATGACATTACAGCAAAACCTGTCTCGAGAGACCACCTCTTTAGCCATGAAAATCTGGTCTTTCATGACAGGTGGTCTCTCAATAGAGGTGTTTATTATAAAGAATGTTACAGTTATGGCACATTCCAACTGGTCTCCCAAAAGAGGATGGTCTTTCATGGGAGAGGTCTCTCAAGACAGGTTATTGTACAACATTTTTAAATGTAATCAATTAAATTACTGATTACATTTGGAAAACAAAGCTTAACACTCCCAATTGGTAATGACAATGAATCTCCTGTCAAGCAGTATAATGTGGCTGACATCAATCATCCATAGTGATCACATGTTTTAATACACATTTACAGTGTACAGGTGATACACCGAAAAAATAGAAAAAACAAACTTTCAAATTTATTTTCTGAACATTTTCATATATTGCACTTTCTCCATGCAAGCCAACTTTTCATATTTGGAGAAAACAATAATTCAACTTCCTATCCATAACTATTGTAAAATGGTTTTTCTGTCACACAATTAAGGAAAATACCCTAATTGAATTGTGTTATAAATAATTACTTCTCATCTTTTCACACCCTTTTGACACAATTGTTTGATTTCTAGGGTGATATAATATATTGTCATAGGTAATTTATAGTAATATTTAATGGGCATAGAACATTTGAGCGAAAATAAAAATCAAAGTGCATAGCACCGGTAGGGTTAGGTTGCTAGCATTTGACTTTTATTTGTACAAACATTGCTGATGATTATTTCAATGCTTTTTGTTTGTACAATGTATTGCAAAATAGGTTTTGGTATTGAATTCTTTTTATTAACAGTATTATTTACAAGGAAATATATCAATTATGAAAGTTAACGAGCTCTGCGGAAAAAGTGTCTATTATATAATAATGTTCCTGTGGGTAGGTGACTGATTTTTTTTTAAATTGACAGCATATGTATTGCTTTGGTTTCAAAATATACAGTGATTTTTTAAAACGTATATTTTCGCAACACAGTGTATCTGAGCTGAAGGTTCTACTACTCAACTTTACTGCGCATGTCTGTACATAAATATGCACTAATCAATCAAAGAAAGCACGAGTCGGCTAAGGTTTCTTGAATTATCACTCTAAATTGAATTTTTTTAAAAAGTCAAACGCATAATAATGATTTGATGAATTAAAATAAACAGAAATCAAAGGTCTTCAAGTTATTAAGGTTATATAAAAAGACAAAGTTTGGACAATTGTAGAAGGGGGTTATTTCTATTTACACTACATTGCGCATGTGCAGGTAGATCAGAAAGTAAACATTCAAGCTTTCAATTAAAATAAACCCATTATACCTTCGATAATACAGTTTTCTAAATTAATGATAAACACAGTGTTTTTCAATCTTAATGTGCAAGTTGTCGGAATTTCAAATAACCTGTATGCAATTCTATCACTGACCAACAGGTTTGACAAAATGAAGTCACGATGATCAGGTCAAAAGGTTAATCAAATACACAAAAAGAACGTAAACATTCAAGCTTTCAATTAAAATAAACACATTATACCTTCGATAATACCGTTTTCTAAATTAATGATAAACACAGTGTTTTTCAATCTTAATGTGCAAGTTGTCGGCATTTCAAATAACCTGTATGCAATTCTATCACTGACCAACAGGTTTGACAAAATGAAGTCACGATGATCAGGTCAAAAGGTTAATCAAATACACAAAATACCACCAGAATTACAAGAAGAATAAGCAAATAATGTGCAAAATATGTTCTGTATAAGTTAACAATCACGTTCACAACAAAAATGGAACTTACCTTTGAAATCTTGAAAATAAACCTGATTGTAATCCTTCCCAAAATATCCGTGCAAATGTCAACATTCAAAATCCTTACGCCGATAGGATTGTACACTTTAAAAGGTGCGAATACTTTACACGGCTTTCAAAACAAAAAGGAAATCGTCAATAAAACACACATCTGTTATTAAATAACTGGACAATTACACTTCTCGGTGTGTTTCAGTTACATTTCTATTAAAAAACAACTGCACCAGCAACAACAAATATTAGGACTATTTTACCGCGGAATGTTTATTTTCTTATATGATATTCCAATATAAACATAGTCGTAATTCGAAAAATATGGAGGTTGCTTTGCGCATGTGTCATCTCAAAATCGAGATAAAAAGCTGCTTAACTAGCCTTGCTTAAGCTTCAATCCTAGATAAGCTTGCATATTTACTCATAAAAACATAGTTTCAAAAACTTCTGGTCCAACTTTTTCCACAAAACACCAGATTTCCAAAGTTTCCTTCATTGTCTAACCAAACGACCGACGGCATAAGGGTTTTGGTTGCTTAGCAACCTAACCCTAAAAATGAACAAAGGGTCATTTGAGCGGTGACATCATAGGACATTTTAGCGCTGGAAATTTAACCTTGCCTGAATTTTCAAATAGGACGTCTGAGCGAAATTTCCTGTGATACTTTTATATGAATTAAGAAAATATCTTTAAAAAGTAAGAAAGAAGAGAAAGTCTTTGAAATAAATATATTCTATTTGATTTTACACCCGAGTAATTCGACCAGTTCTGGCTAGTTAATGGTAGTGTAGTCCTGGATGATCTCTACTTACCAATCAATTCTACAATAATTGATTGGCTATGCAAATTTTCTTTATTCTAAATTTCTTATATTTATAAAGTGAAATGTCCCTTGCCACTTGAGATCTTAAAACTAATACATGTACATGTTAAAATGGATATAATTTTGACCAAGACTAATAAAGGAAAAAAGAGCCTTGATTGTGACAGTTTCCGATATAGAGTGGACAAAACACTAAAAGGAGATGAAATATCCCGGAGATGTACGGCAAGTACTTTTTTCTTACAAATTTAATGTTAATGTAAAATACTCGTTCGAAATGCAATTCAAGTCTGTTATGTTCAGAAGTAAATAATGTCAATATCTTGAAAATAACAGAACTTTAACAGATTAAACAACGTTGGATTAAGTCAACAATACAAAGAGGTAGATTCAGATATCAGTAAATGGCTGAAAGTAGTGTTTGGGATAGCTTTCTGAGCTCCAGAGGAAGTAGCAGACAGTTTTGTCAAGGAATTCATGACCGTTACATAACGACAAGCCTTGTATAGACTTTGCCGATCACTTGACTGAAACTTACATCACAGACGAATCATTCTTTTCCCCCTCATCTCTAGGCCGCAGTTCCATCTATGTCAAAATGTACAAACAATGGACCCAAATCATTTAATGCCCATTATAATGAGCAATTTTATCATAGTCACCCATCAATTTATACTTTCCTTGACACCATTTTCAAATTACAATCTGTGACTTACATCAAAATTCTGAGTTTGAATATTGATGCACCTCAGAGTCAAACAGACAAGAAGGAACAGAATCTCCTGGACTTGCATTCAAGGTACTGTCATCAGGAAATAATGATGGATTTTTATGTCAGAAGCCTAGGATATAAATTTCAACCTCGAACTGTCTTGTAAATAATGCCATTGCCGAGTTTTAAGTTTTATGACAGTGCTTTGTTTTTTTACAATTAAAAGATGTTTTAAACTTTGTGCGTTATAAACTCCACATTTTATTAACTATATCATGATTGAAATCCTACTTCCACCTCCCCCTGGTAAGCAGGGGTAACAGATTATATCTGGCGAACGGAAGAGGTACTTCATCATTCTTAATTTTTTTTCTCGCTCAAATTTCCATTGCAGTATTTAACATACATTTTAATATGTAAATATCAGAAATTAGGACATATCATTAAGTATTTAAAAATTCAAAAGTTTAAACTACAAAACTAATGTTATGTATTAAATTAGCAAAAATCATTAAATATTTTCTAACAAAATACAGGAATAAAACATTAAAAGCATATAACAAAGCTATGAAACAGTGAAAAATAACATTAATTTCATAGGAGCATTTAAATGGTAATGTAAAATAATTTAAATTCAATAAAAAATATGAACACATTTTGATTGTATATTTAGCAATCACCATGGTGACATAGCTCCTGCAGAGAATTAACAAACATGTAGTTTGAAAAGATTAAGTAAAGTATTCTGAACCACATCAACTGACTCCTGTGGGCAAACATTGCTCTCTGAAATTAAAAAAAAAAGATATATTCCATTAATAGCCTACAGTGTAAGACTACTTTGGGTAATTTAATCAGAACTGATTTGAACAACAGTGTAAAATGAGTGGAAATGATACTTTGGCAGCCATTTTTTTTTATGTACTGGTATAACTATGAACTGTAATGAAAAAATCTGGACTTCCAAAAGCGGAAGAAAATCATGTCTGTTTAATATTTTGTATATAAATTCTGCTGATTTCAAAAAGGTAACACGTATAAAAAAAACGATATATCAACCCTGACTTTATGTTCTTGTAAACTTTCAGGTCAAATGGAGAATGAGCAAATGTCAGCTAAGATAATGCAGCACGGTTAGGTGAAAATCATTAAATGTATCTATTTCAGAGAAATTTTTGTGTTTCTGTCTAAATTTATTTTACTTCCATTAGATCTATTGTATCTGGTCAATGCATATTTTAATACTTTTGGTACTGTTATTTCATTTTTAGTTCGCCTCAACAAAGTTGAGGGGGACTATTGGAGTATCCCCAGCGTCCACAGCCAGTTCTCAGTTATTAGTTGACATAGGGTCATATATTTTTGTGTGCGGGTATGATGAAAAGACTGACCATGTGACATAAGATGAAGGTCACATGACCCATATTACATGGTTGACTGGCTTTAAGTTTTATGTCAAAAATCAGTTTTGATATACAAAGTGACCTACATTCATATTACTTGGTGTGAGGGTGCATCTCTGGGGGTAACACAGCCTCCCACCAAAATTAGGTCACTCTGACCTACTTATCACACTTCATAGACTGTGGTTAAGTTTTACGTCCGAGTTCAGTTCTCCAATACCAAGGTACCTACAATCATATTACTTGGTCTGAGGATGCACCTGGGGAAGTAACACAGCCTCCCACCAAAATTAGGTCACACTTCATTGACTTAGGTTGTTTTACGTCCAAGTTCAGTTCTCCGATACCAAGAGACCTACAGTCTTATTTCTTAATGGGAGGATGCATCTTGGGGAGTAACACAGCCTCCCACCGAAATAAGGTCACTCTGACCTACTTATCGTGCTTCATTGACTTAGGTTAAATTTTACGTCCGAGTTCAGATCTCTGATACCAAAGGATCTACAATCATATTACATATCTCAGGATGTAACACAGCCTAATACCAAAATTAGGTCACTCTGACCTACTTATCGCTCTATAATGACTTAGGTTAAGTTTTACATCCAAGTTCAGTTCTCCAATACCAAGAGACCTACAATCATATAACTTGATGTGAGGATGCATCTCAGGGAGTAACACAGCCTCCCACCAAACTTAGGTCACGCTGACCTACTTATTGCACTTCATTGACTTAGGTTATGTTTCATGTCTGAGTTCAGTTTTCTCATACCAAGCAAGCTACAATCATATTTCTTGGTGTCAGGTTGCATTTTGGGGAATAACAAAACCTCTGACCAACATAAGGTCACTCTGACCTACTTACTGCGCTTCATTGACTTAGGTTAAGTTTTACATCTGAGTTCAGTTCTCTGATATCAAGCGACCTACAATCATTATTTGCTGTAAGGGTGCATTTTGGGTAGCTACAAAGCCACACACCAAAATTAGTGGGGGAACGAGGCGAACTTTGTAATCGTAGATTTCTGGTGTTTTACTGTTGCTACAGAAAATACATTAGTAAATAAGCTGAAGTATTGGTGTATGTCTGAGATTCTACATGCATACTCAGGACATAATATGAACCTCGATTTGAACCAGTCCTATATGCTAACCAAGATTTTTTACATGCTAGCTCACAAGGTAACAATCTGCAGAAGACACATCATTCATGAAGTACATTAAATTCCTTAGATTTTGTCACTACTGGAGAGATTATCTTTGAGCATTTTAGAAAAATCGTTGTTTTCTGGTAAATAATTCACAACTTTAATAAATCCTGGAGATAATGTGTTTAATAAAAGATAGCCCAATACATGGAAGGAAATAAGCACTGTTTATTGACTTAGCAGTACACAAAAAATTTTAGCAGTTTATAGAGGTAGATATGTTTTCAGTAAGAAAGTACATCTGCCATTTGGAATTAGGAGAGGTTAGCTTGTGGAACTTTTTTTAAACCTGAATATAAGGTTTAAACCATGGAAAAAATATTCAGTTTTTGGAGAAATCTAGTTTTAGGGAGTTCAGCTGTTTGTGTTTATCATCTATTTTATTATTTTCCTTTTTATCCTAGTGCCTGATATTTTTAATGTAAATGTTGAGTTCCCCATCAGCATTTTTGTGATATTACTAACAAAAAGAACAATAGGAGTTCTAACGGGTGAATTCATCATTATTTTGCCCCACCCGAATTTTGATTTAGTTATTTTATGTTTTTACATGTGTATGTGTGTGTGTGTGTATAACTTTGCTTGTGTGTGAGGATAACTTACCCATGCAGTAAATGTTCTCAGAGGAGAAGAAACATATGCAGCCTTTGATACCAAATATGTCATAGGTATTTCTAAGATGGAAGAATATTTCCTAAGTAAAAATTTACTCCTCAGAAGAAAAACTCTGGTACCTGAAAAATTATGAATCATTTTAAAATTTAAACTCATGTTCCTGTTATATCTACATGTATCTGTAAGAATTTGTTTTTAACAACATCAATAAGAAGCTCAAGCAATTCTTTTCAACCTGTCGACGAATATTTTTTCAATGACACATACTCCATATCTTTTACTTTTTGATTCACAAGCTAATTTCATGTGTATTGAAACCTTTCATGCAATCCATGTTCATTTTTCGACAAAAACTTCCTTTACTTGAAAATATGTTTTTATGGTTTAAGAATACTTTCAAATCTGTGCATATTATACCACGCCCAAAGGAACAATACAAAGGTGCCTTTTATATCAAATTAATATCACAAGCTTTTTAAAAATGTTAGCACAGCTGTAATAACTTTACTTGCCATATCATATAGTAGTTTACCTACGCTCCTCTCTGGATACCATGCTGTAATCAGGATAGTCTTTTAATAGTGTCCTGACAAGCATTGAGACATTAAATTCCCCTCCCATGAAATAATTTTCATGCTCTCATAATTTTCTGGGAGAAATGTGCACTTTAAAGCAGATCAGAATTAACTGAACATTATCTACTTACACTTTGGCATTCTTTTTTTACTACATATATTCCTGAAATATAAAGGTAAAAGTTTACTGGAGTATTTACAAATTCAGAAGTTAAAACATGTTATAATTAGAAACAGTAATAGAAGTATTTCCATTTATCAAGTTGTAATACATGTATGTGCAAGAAATAATTATACATTTCAAAAACAAATTATCTCCCTTCTTCCTATGAAATCTTGTTCTTATCCTGATTTTATGATACACATAAAAAAACACAATTCATTCATCATTATTAAAAAATGGATTTCCTTTACCAGCACAAAATAAAGTAATCCTTTTCTCCTTAAAATCAGCAGAACAACAGTTCAGGTAGAGAATATATTCATCATTACAGTCATGAAGTAATGAATGATAAACAAACTATTAAGTCAAGCCCCTTTCACAATTTACCATATTACCAGTGTTTTCCCCCTCTTTGTCAAATGTGATTAAAAATACAAACACGAATTCAAATATTTTTTATCAGCCCATTATAAGCTATGTTTTTTTTTATTTTATCTTATCAGAATTTAAGTTACAAGTTGTTACTTTACATGCAGTTGAGAAGGATGACAATGAATTCAAATACATGACAAAATGCATTAATAGTTCATACTGTATTATTACTTGAAAATTACAAAACCATGAGATCAGACATCCTTGTATAATAATATCATTAAATGTTTATTTTTCATATTAATCTTGTATTATATCATAGGCAGTTCTCCTTTGTCGAGGTCAGCTGTACCGACACCCATTTTTCACTGTACCTTTAATAGCCAATGAAAACATGGCATTTATACATTTGTACAAGCCAATACATAAAATACACAATTTAATGCTGGATTTCAACCATCATGGATTTATTAACCAGATGTTGAAATCCTGCATTGGCCCTGTAAAATGCCAAGTTTTCAGGCACTTTCCATTTGTATTAAATGGACAATTTCTGTTTTATTTTAAATCATTGGTTAAAAAACTTACCCAATAGATTTGTACACAGCCCTGTGATTTGGGTGTCCACTTACACCATAGCTATCAAATGTTATGACCTGAAAATATCACTACATTCACTCACACCATAGTTATCAAATGTTACTACAACAATGTATATAAAAATATCACTACATTAGTTTGTTAATAACCTAATATTGTTCCTGCCTACATGCTTTCGTGTGTTACATTTTTTTTTCTACTAAAAATAAAAAGTAAAGAAATTTTATTGACCTGCTGTAAACCAGAAATAAATGTAAACAGATTTTCCTTCATCACTGTTCGGAGCCAATTAAATATAATTAAATATAAGACAATCTGATGTTGCATTATTACTTTTAATTACAAAACAACTAGTTCAATCCAAACAGACATAATCTCCATAAAATCAATTTAAGATAATGTTTGTTTAGTTGGTGTTTTATGCCGTTTTCAGCACATTTGGCTATTTCGCGGCGTCCATTTTTTTATTGGTGGAGGAAGCCGGAGTACCCGGAGAGAACCACCGACCTACAGTAGGAAAATTGGCAATCCTTGTCAATTAAAATCGGAGTCGAACACACCCCGCCACAGGTGAGATTCGACCTCGCCACCTCGGCGTTGACAGGCTAGTGATCATTAGAAGTCATGACAAACTACCTAGACCACTCAGCCACCGAGGCCCCATTTAAGATAATGCATATTATACCAAAACAATTAAGTCAAATGGAAAGTTTAGAGCTTACACTAATGGAAGAAATTCATCAGATTATAAGCTTTATTGAGCTTGAATTCCCCTGACCTATTCTTAAAAGTGAAATTTTAGTCATCAATATAACTTTGGCCAACTACCTGAAGACATAAAACTATACTGCAAGATCAACTGAATGCAATTTCTCTCCAATCAACAATACAATATTACATGCAGAAACCAAACTTTCAGTTTTAATTATTACCAGGTTATGTTGTCTCACTGGCACTAACCTGTATCCTTCCATCTTCATTAAAAATTGATCTTTAGTTAATTATAACATATCTATGTAGCAAACAAGTCCAGACAACTGAGGACAGAGTGAATTGCAACATACTGGCAAAAGTATAGAAAAAAGTTCAATTAGTATAAAAGACTGTTGTACCTTATTAGGCTGTAGCCTATATATAACAGCTAAAATTTCTTTTTCCAGGACACTCTTGTCCCAATCAACATTAGGACTATCTGGCAGATTTCTAAAGAAGAAAAAAAGTATTACTTTATCAATACATACGGTACGTAATAAGCAGGGCCATTTGGATCTCTTTTGAACAGTTATCTAGGTTATGAGTTTGTACCAAAATAAGGGCGACATGTGTTTGATTTGTAATTTCACAAGGTTTACAATTCTTTCCATTTAAGTATCATTGTTCTCCACAATTCAATCAACTTGTAAAGATAAAATCACCATAACATGAGAGTAAATACAATACTAAAATGTAATATGGAAATAACATGCAAAATATTGAGAAAAATCTCACTTCATTCATAGTAAAAATTCCAAAATGCGAGTGTAAATTATTGCAATTACAACCCTGTCACATTTTTCGCAATAATAAAAACATCACAATAATTTCCAAATTTACAGAAAGAGGAATCAGTCCAATAAGTGGTTCACTAATTAATCATTAAGAATTTTTCACCGCCACTTACTTCCCTTATGAAAGCCAGCTTGTTCCATAAATCTATCTGAAACTGAAGAGTGTCAGTAAAGCATGAAATGTAAGTGAGCCACTTTGAACTGAATGTGTTAAATTAAGCTTGAAATGTGTGTGAAAATGGCATACTATGAATGTGTTGCCCAACATCAGACTCCCCACATACATCTCAAAACCAAGTTACATGACTGTAGATCTCAGATACTTGAAAAGTATGTACACTGAGTTATAAAAGCTAATAAAGAATGAAATTATGGATCATATGATTCCTTGGGCAGGATGAAGGATTTTGTCCAGATTGAACTGCATATTACATTGTAGGTTACATGTAGATGGATGTAGGTCAATTGGTTACACAGATCTGGCAGACTTAGACTAGTGGACATGGATGCAAACACACATCTGTTGTGCATTAGCAGGAATATACAATATGACTGATTTAAGCATGTTGCTACAATGTATTAGTGGGCGGGACTTGACCTATCTTTGAGACACGCTTTACGGATTGTATAAACATCGGAAGTCCACACTTAAATCAGTCTTATTGTAATAGTCTGTGAATTTTTAGTACCAATAACTTGGTTAAGCTTTAACCTTAAGTTTCAGACAATACAAAAACAGGAAGATAAACAAGAGCATCTGCATTTAAGGAACAAGTTCTATAAAAACATGTACTAAAATTGCTAAATTGTGCTATTGTTCCTGGTTAAAGGTTTCTTAAACCAAATAACCAATAGGTCAAGAATAAATTTTCAAAAACACTAAAACAATAAAAATGATAAATGGGTGAAGAAAATAAAACACACCTTTAATATGATTGGTCTAATAAGTATTTTATCTTGCTTTAGTAGTGACGAATTCCAGTTACTACCTACACTGCAGTCTTTTTCCTAGAATTTTTTTAAAGCATACGGGGAATGACTGAAAGGATAGTAGTCATGAATTCTGAAATATGGGGGTAAAAACAATTAATACAGTATTCTTATAAGGGCTGCTGAATATATCATTAAAACAAACGTCACAATATGTTTCGAATGCAAAAACATCATATTTTCTTCAATGGGATGGCCATATTTCCGCTGCACTACGCTCAGTATAAAATTTCAATTGAAATATTGTGCACCCATGATAAAATCTACACAAACCATGGGCATCCATGAATTATTTCTTAATTATAATTTAAAAATTTCAAGCATTGGGCCTAAATTAATACATGGGGGTACCACTATGCATAAACCATCTAGGGAGAACACCCACTCTCATAACATCAAATTAATTAGAAATTCGTATTCTCACAACTTCTGTAGTTTTGCATGTTTTGAGTTAATGGACTTAGCAAGTGAAATGCCTACATTATTTAACTGAAATGTCTTACATGCTTATTTATTAAATGAATATCTGTCAGTGAAATGTCTAAATGAATGACTGTCTTCAATTTGCAAATACAGGCAACAACAACAGCATGACAAATATATCACGACTTACTCATTATCTACTATAATTACATTTCTACTTGGAATTCCTAAGATCTCGCAGCTTCTTATCAGTTCTGACTTTCTTTGTTCTCCTTTTTTGTAAAAATTACCTGAAAAGATAAGTAACCTTTATATCTAATGATTCCATAACAGTAGAATTTAAATACTGTAAATACTGGAACTAATTTTTTTTATTTCATTAATGAAAATAGCAAACAATAGAATTTACGATTCAATTATTGCAATCCGTTAAATTATTTCCATTAATCTATGAATTTACACTAATATAATTTTAGTGGTTTATGGGTTATTGTAACTCCTATATCGGGACTGATAGCTTTAGCAACAAAGGTAATCAATTTTCATGTACTGATTTCTTATAGGGTAATTAAATAATTCTAATGGTCTTTCACAGCAATCCTAAGTTTAAAAATACCTGGTAACAACAAATGAGCATTACAATTCTTGACTAATATACAACAAATTTCAAAACTTCTATTTAATCTTTCTTTTTCATTTACTTCTATTTAACAATGTAAAAGTAAATGCACAATTTGTAAAAATCTGACTCTGGAATTAATATGTCCATGTAATTACCAATTAAACTGACCCATTGCCAATTCATTAGATTTTTAACTATGAATGTATTATAACTTATCGTATTTCCCCATGCCTATATCGACCTGCTGAGGCCTTCACAATTTCCCGTATTTCGGCACTGTGACGTCGTAAAGAGTTGACCCGACCCTAATATGAGCTGACCCGAATATATTAGCGAAGTCATAATGTTTGACCCAACGTTGACCCGAATATATCAGGAAAACATCCGGTTATAGGCAGATGGCCATTGAAAAGTAAGAAATTCCATTAAGATTGCTAGTTAACAATATGATAAATTTATCAATGAAATTTCAAATTATATGCGTCAGTATGTTAAGGCAGCACATGATTTTAATTAAACTTTAACAATAGTACAATAGGCCTACCATGGTCAAAATCATGCAGGAGTGTACATTAAAAAAGTGGCGATGAGTCCTGGGACTCATCAAAATCAGCTGGGACTCACCATTCTGAAAAATGATGAGTCCCAGGACTCATCATGAAAAATTCTTAGTGAGAACCCTGGATTATCATCAAGTTTTCTTCAAGCAAATATTGTAAAATATAAGCCGCTCGACACAATATGAAGCTTTTTAGCTCTTTCGCTACGCTCACTTGTCCATCACAACTCCAGTGATATATCTAGATGTCCGTCAAAAGGCATTCGAGGTGAGAGTAAAAAAATGGATCAAAATTTATTGAATTGTCAGGACTTGAAAAATGTACAGAGAACAAGAGGCTCCCAAGAGCCTGAATCGCTCACCTATAGTCTTTTGTGTATCAGTAGATTTTGCATCAATGATTATTTTTGCTATTTAATGTATACCGTCCCAATTTTCTTCTTTAATATTGACCTGTACAGCTAAAATATAGAATCCTGAACCCAAATAGATATGGTTGCTAGGACTTTTTCATTGGTTGCTATGGACTTTTTCAATGACCTTGACCTTTCTTTTTGACTTGTACAGGTAAATTATAAGGTCCTTAACCCAAATATAAATGGTTGCTAGGACTTTTTCATCTGTTGCTAGGGACTTTTTCATAGGTTGCTATGGAATTTTTCAATGAAATTGACCCTTGACACTCCATTTTACTTGTACAGCTACAATTTAATTTATTTCAAGTAACGCCCTAAACATCTGTGACAATGTCAGACCATTACTTTCTGTTTACATGTAAATAATCTTTCAAGGACAAAAAGTCCTATAAGGAGTCAATTGACGAATTTCATCATGTTGACTTATTTGTAGATCTTACTTTGCTCGATTCGTCTGAAAATTTTATGACAGGTAGATCTTGACCTCATAAACATTTTTCCTACTTGTCTGTTTTGTCCTAACTGCTTTAGTTTTCGAGATATGAGCCAAAAAGTGCATTTTCACCTATGTTCTATTTTTAGCCAGGGCAGCCATGTTTCTCGATGGACAAGAAAATAAAACACAAAATTTATACTAGATACCCTAAGGATCTATCAGCCTAAAATTGGCTGAAATTAATTCAGTGCAGAAGATTTTTAAAAGTTAAGAAAGATGACGAAAAAAATGTGAAAAATTGTCTTTAAAGGGCAAAAACTATTATAAGGGGTCAATTGATTTTGGTCATGTTGACTTATTTGTATATTTTACTTTGCTGAACATTTTTGTTGTTTACAGTATTTAGGTTACACTCCACTAATTATCTTAGTTTCAGAGAAATGCACCCCCAGAATTTTATTAATTATTAGAGTTGGTAAAGTTTGACTACATGATAGATAAATAATAAATGTCTTAACCTCAAAATTGTAATATTGACTGAAATAGGATAGATTTTAGTTTGAAAAAATACGAAAACATTAACTGATTTTGCTTCTGACAAGTAATGGGAGGTCATAAACTGGGACTTGTGAATTGACATGTGGTGTGTAAAACTTTGACAGTGATAATCGGCACCTGCACTGGTAAGTTAAATTGCGAAAAAAAGAGCCGGAAAAGTAAACCTTTTTTTTCCCACATATGTAATGGAATTTTATGCAGAATCTGAAAAATTAAGTCTCAATTGGATTGAAACGCTGCATCAGACCTCAATTTTAAGCCGAAGTGGAGTGAAATTTAACATTTTTAAAGCTTTTTTTATGACAATTTTTGAAATGTTGCTATGCCAACTAGGTTTCCATGGATATTTTTTATTTATTTTATCATGATTGAAACAATGCTAACATAATGGCCTTTCAGAATATATATATATGTATATGGGTATTATTTACTCTGAAGATGGCACAAGACCATGACATTTGTTAGCTCACTTCACATAGAAAATGGTACTATTAATTTGTGGAGTGCAACCTTTAAGGCTATCAGTAGCCACCTAGAGGGCAATATATACCCATGAAATACTTTAAATTGTTCATTTATTTAATGATTTTATTTTTGACTGTTGAAAATTTAAATATAAAGGCTATCTTTTGTCATGTAATTGTTCTCATATGTCCTTAGCAACCACATTATGTATTTTTAACAATCCGCAATGATACAACATAAGAGCAGGACTATAGTTTATATGCAGTATTGTGAGAAAAAAAAACTTTCCACCACCCATTTTATATGCAAGGAGACAAGTATTTATATTGAAAAATATTTTGATTTGATTATCTTACAATTCATAGGTTTGCAAATTTTATCCAAAGATTTATAATACCAGTAATATGGTAACAATGAAAAAAAAAGGGGGGGGGGGGGGGGTTACTATCTCCTTTCATGTCATTTAGTGAAAAGCTAAATATATGTAAAAAGCTGGTGGATTGTGCATTCAAAAGCTGAATCGAACAAATTATTTCTGTAAAAAGTCTTTTCAAGTGGTGAAATGCTCAAAATAGTCACCATAGAACAAATATTTTTGCATTTTGAATTTCTTGTAAATTTTAGTGAATTACTTCCATTTATCGAGTCACTATGAATATTTGAAATAGGTATTATTTATTTATTATAAGTCATATTTTGATAAATGAGACAGTTTTGAATTCGTAAAGACCTGAAGAATAATAAAATTGGCCATTCTTTGAAAAAAAAAGTTATAAAAATACTCTTTAAGGCTATCAGTAGCCACCTAGAGAGCAATATATACCCATGAAATACTTTAAATTGTTCATTTATTTAATGATTTTATTTTTGACTGTTGAAAATTTAAATATAAAGGCTATCTTTTGTCATGTAATTGTTCTCATATGTCCTTAGCAACCACATTATGTATTTTTAACAATCCACAATGATACAACATAAGAGCAGGACTATAGTTTATATGCAGTATTGTGAGAGAAAAAAACTTTCCACCACCCATTTTATATGCAAGGAGACAAGTATTTATATTGAAAAATATTTTGATTTGATTATCTTACAATTCATAGGTTTGCAAATTTTATCCAAAGATTTATAATACCAGTAATATGGTATAATATGGTAACAATGAAAAAAAAAGGGGGGGGGGGGGGGTACTATCTCCTTTCATGTCATTTAGTGAAAAGCTAAATATATGTAAAAAGCTGGTGGATTGTGCATTCAAAAGCTGAATCGAACAAATTATTTCTGTAAAAAGTCTTTTCAAGTGATGAAATGCTCAAAATAGTCACCATAGAACAAAAATTTTTGCATTTTGAATTTCTTGTAAATTTTAGTGAATTACTTCCCATTTATCGAGTCACTATGAATATTTGAAATAGGTATTATTTACTTATTATAAGTCATATTTTGATAAATGAGACAGTTTTGAATTCGTAAAGACCTGAAGAATAATAAAATTGGCCATTCTTTGAAAAAAAAAGTTATAAAATACTCTTTAAGGTTAGACTCCACTAATTATCTTAGTTTCAGAGAAATGCACCCCCAGAATTTTATTAATTATTAGAGTTGGTAAAGTTTGACTACATGATAGATAAATAATAAATGTCTTAATCTCAAAATTGTAATATTGACAGAAATAGGATAGATTTTAGTTTAAAAAAATACGAAAACATTAACTGATTTTGCTTCTGACAAGTAATGGGAGGTCATAAACTGGGACTTGTGAATTGACATGTGGTGTGTAAAACTTTGACAGTGATAATCGGCACCTGCACTGGTAAGTTAAATTGCGAAAAAAAGAGACGGAAAAGTAAACCTTTTTTTCCCACATATGTAATGGAATTTTATGCAGAATCTGAAAAATTAAGTCTCAATTGGATTGAAATGCTGCATCAGACCTCAATTTTAAGGTCTATTAAACTATTAATTTGTGGAGTGCAACCTTATCTATAATAATATTCAAGTACAACCTAAAACTGCAAAATTTCCTTAAAATTAACAATTCAGGGGAAATAACCCAACAAAGGGTTGTCCAATTCATCTGAAAATTTCATGGCTGGTTGATCTTGACCTGTTGAACAATATTTTTACTTAGTCAGTTTTGCCCTCAATGCTTTGGTTTTTGAGATATCAGCTAAAAACTGCATTTTACCCCTGTATTCTATTTTTAGCCATGGCGGCCTTGTTTCTCGACAGACAAGAAAATAAAACATAAATTTAATCTAGATATCCAAAGGATCATTCAGACTAAGTATGGCTGTAATTGGTTCAATGGTTTCAAAGAAGCTCTTTGAAAAAGTTTACGACGGATGCCAAGTGATGCGGAGTCAGAAATTGTGATATTTTCATATGATACCAACTTGAAATGCCTTTTAAATATTATCCAAAATTCTTCTTTCAACTTTACTCAATTCCTGGGTGCAAAACTGGTAACTACATACCCTTAGTCTTTGCATTACTTCCATTGGAGACTGAGGAATGTTACAATTAAATGTGGGATCTTTTTATTGATGCTTGTACTATGGAAGAGGAAATAATTTAATAATAACAATTTTGATTTTCAGAAATGTAATTATTTGTGTGGAAAAGTAATATATATTTTTTATGGAAATGTAATATTTTTTTTCTGGAAATTCAATTTTTTTACGGAAAAGTAATGCCAATTTCTGGAAACATAAAACACTGATGTATACAACACCCCTGCAGCCTTAGAAATTAATCCCAAGCAGGGGCACAGCTTTGTTGAAGGAATGAACAATACAATAATTTGGGTATTTAATAATTTATTACTAGTATTAGGCCTGATCACTTCACCTTATTTTTCAGTATGTAGCCTATTAATGTTTAGAATAACCTTTTGACAGACAGAGTATGTTTACAAAATTTCCTTATGTTTAGAGTAACCTTTTGACAAACAGAGTATGTATACAAAATTTCTTTTTGACGTTTCTGCTTGGATTGTTGGTGAAAAGAACATGCATTCGTCGTCTGGATGAGCTGTAACCAACAGAATTTTTCGGGGATAATTTGGTTTCTTTTCCTTTCTTAACACAAATATTGTATACACCACTATGCACATGGAAACATATCCCAAGCATGTTGCTGTAATTATCTCATATAAATAACTTGCAAAAAACATTTCGGCATATTCCATTATCCATACTTCATTTATCTCCCCTTAGTTCTTCGGAATTTCTAGTCAAATCGGCACCCGGTATAGTCAAATCGGCACCTAGTCAAATCGGCACCTGGTTAAATCGGCACCCAATGTAGTCATTTCGGCACCCATGATAAATATGTTGAATATATATATATTTTTCCAGTATTTTAAGCAAAAAGATTAAAATAAGGAAGGTGTTGTCCAGAAATATTGACTTATTAACATTTTTGCGGGTATCTGTATGTTTTTTTTTTCGTTCAACTTAATGTGTATTCGAGGTATTGGATATTTGTTATGTATGTTTTAACCAGTTGAGCCCTGCAGTGAGATCTTCAACACGTAGAAATCATTAATTTTCACCCTTAATGAAAGTTTCAAGCCACTATAGTACCGATTTGATGCTTTCTTTTATAATGAATAGTGACCAAAGCAGCGATGGGATAAAATGAATGATGATATATAAAAGATACTCAATGTTTAAGTTTGACACAAGGAGTTTTCATTTCTAATATCTTATTAAACTAAAGTATACATGTAATCTAATCACATTTTTTATTCAAATTTCAAAAATTATGCGCTGTTATTAAAAACTAGACAAAGTGATGCCCCCTGCACTTAACTCTGTGAAGTAACTGTATTACGGAAGGATGGACGGACAGGGGTAAAACAAGATGCCCCCACTTTTTTATTGCGGGGGAATAAATTTTTGCAAATAAAACTACTGAGGCAAATTGCCTTAATGGAAGCTACGCCACTGTTCCATATTCTAAAGACCAGTAAACAAACGATTTTTTGTGGTGTATTTTTATCCTCTCGATTGAAAAGCATCAGGACATTGATGTATTAGTGGTAATATAAAAACGAGAATTATGATCAAGGAGCTACTCCGCACCACAACTAAAATTGTGAATTGGGTATAAAAGAAATTATGAAATTGAGTTACGCTTTATGTTGCTCAGACTGTGCTTCTTTCTAAGACTCGGGGCACTTGTACATATATTTGTATATACGAGTCCTAGAAATATCCTATTATAACCCTGTGACATATCCCGATGGTATTATATGATCCCTGTCAGGGCATATAATCAAGCCCCCTTACTGTACCCCTTCATAACTACTAAAACAACAATATTTAATTATGTGATTTTAAGAATGTTGGCACTCAGGGAACACACCGTGTCGTCTGACATTGTGATAGTGATGAAAGGGACTCATAGTTTTCCCTTTTATTGCTTCTAATGATTTTTAACGATGTAATGAATGATAAAATCCAACCCCAAAATTTAGAATTATTTATATATATTATATGAAATATCTATACATATTTAGAATTATTTATATATATTATTTCAAATATTATTGGATGCCGAATTGACCAAGTAAATGTCGAATTGACTATTAATAGGTGCCGATTTTACCAGATGCCGATTTGACTTTTTCTATAGGTGCCGATTTGACTTGTACCCCTTCTTCGGCTTGATATAAGCCTCCTTTAGATAGGAAAACCACCAATTAAGGTGCTAGATAATAATCACTTGCATTGTATGTACAGCACATCTCATTATCGTTTTAAAATATATGTAAAAATATTTAAAAAGACAGGGTTATTATACAGGGTTGGCCTTAATATTTACATTTTAGGATTTTTTTTTATTTTAAAAGAAAACAGGAACTGTATGAAGTTAGTATTATATGATCCCTGAAGAAAAGAACGTTTTGGAATAGCTTAACATTTGTAAAATGTTAATATCATAATACTTAAAATATAAAATAAGCATAAATCACTGTAAATATTTTGATATTTAAAAGTTGGTTTTTTTTAATGTTAAAAAATCTTAGCTTATTACCTTTTTATTTATATAACTTTGAATGATAAATAGCCTCATAAAATACCACTAGTGTTTAAAGGTAAAATATTAAATTAATTTATTTAAAATCTACAAGTTTCGTATTACCCCAAATCTACTAATCAATAAACTTGATTATTATGTATAATTTAGGCATCTTGCATACTCGCACCGTCAAACTCGTCACATCCACGCAGCATAATGTATTTTGTCGTTCATATTCGCCTTATTGCTTATCCAGTTTCTTCTTCTTGATTAAAACTGTTAACCTGTTAACTGTACCATGTTTACAAAAAGTCTACACATAACTAGAAAAGACACGGAAAAAAACCAAAAATTCAACATGATCGTTTGGGGAGAAAACAGAATGCCCGGAACAGAATGTTGCTATTGCTTCAAATCGATTACAAAGCACACAGAAAACAGTATGGTAAGATTAATCTTGAACGGCATGGCATTTGATTAATACAGAAAGCAACTATTTGGTTTTTAACAGAGTGCAAAGAATTAAGCAATTTTCCTGGATCGTGGAAATTTTTTGTGTGTATTCGATTTATTGTGGGAGCGCACGTG
Source organism: Mytilisepta virgata (assembly GCA_028015205.1). Taxonomy (NCBI): domain Eukaryota; kingdom Metazoa; phylum Mollusca; class Bivalvia; order Mytilida; family Mytilidae; genus Mytilisepta; species Mytilisepta virgata. Next base: position 36,957,906 of record CM051520.1, read on the forward strand.
CAGAGAACGTTTTTAAAAACACTGCTATTTGATTAAATGTGATCAAAATTAAATAAATTTTTGAGCCTGTCCGCCCCTTTTAACTTGAAAAATATCTATGTTGCGAAACAGATCATACATGACAATACAATTAAAGGTAAGGAATTTATATATAATAATTATGTGATTAGGGAGCAACCATTTGATTTTTAGGGGGTGGGGGGCTAGGATCAAATTTGAAATAAAAAGGAAGGACCAGGATTTTGGCAAAATAAAAATTCAGGATAACTTTAGTTGTGAAAAAAATTTCAGGACCTGTGTTCATCAGGAAATATTTTGGTTTAAATGAAAAAAAAATCCAGGACAAAAATTTCGACGAAAAAAATAGGCAGGATCAAACATTTGATCCTACCCCCCCCCCCCCCCCTTTTCATAAAAATCAAATGGTTGTTCCCTTACTATTGAGTCTTTAAAAGGATAGAGAAACATAACAGATAGAAGCCCAATTAAACAAAATATGAACAAAGACAAGGACAAACAAAAAGTCAAAATGGCATAACGTTTCCATGGTTTCATCCAATATGGTTTTGTCCACGAGATGAGAGAAAAAAAATATATATTGACACAATAAAGCCTGACCAGAGCAACCCCTAAATTGAAACTCACGTTCTTTCTCCGTTTCCCGGTGACTGCCTAAAACTCAAATAATGTTACCATGGTTACATTATTACTGAATAGTAGAGGTATACGGTTTGCCTTCCATGCATTAGTATAACAGGTTACTGGATACGTTTTAAAAAGGTGTTTTTGCTAGATTCTTTCGTGTCTTTCACAAAACAGAGTCACGTGCACGTACTGTCGTTTTTTTTATATATTTATACTTTCTGAATTAGTATTTTAGAATAACTTGCATACCAAATCCATTGCACACAGTGTCCATATCTTGATTATAATTTGCAAGAAAATTAAGTTATCAAAAGTTGAAAATTCTTCTTTAAAGTGCAAATGTTCCATGATGGTTTATCAATGATAAGAAAAGGAAAGAATGTAACGCTTAAAACGTAAGTCAAGGACTTGGTTCACAGAAACCCGTTTGATATCAAGTTCTATGGATCCGAAGGGCAAGAATATCCAGACCTGCTCCGTCGCATTATAGTTATAGAATCCCGTGGTAGTCCCAGGCTTCCTAAGAATTTTGTGCTCTTTAACTTTTTGGATTATTGTTTTAGTTTTTAATATTTTAGTCCTTGAGCACAACTGATTAGTAGTAAATCGACGAAATTTGCACACCCTAAGAATCAATTTGGTATCAAAGACTTTATCAAATATAAAATTATGTTGGCAAGTCATGCAAGTGTAGTTTAGAAATTTTTCATCTAGCTGGGGCTCTTGATAAATGATTAAACACAGGTCATAAACTTAACATATGGAAGACAGTTTGAAAGAGCATACTAAGACTGCAAATTTTGACCTTAGAATCGTAAAGGATTGTTGCAGAAGATTTTAAAAACAAATAATTTGGTTTAGTTTAGTGGGGTTATAAGCCACTTTAAGCGAAACTGATTACATCGTAGCGACCTCTTTATTGGTGAATAGAACAACCATCCTTTTCAAAACACACGCAACATGTATGTAAAAATTGTATGTACATTCTATATGAAAAGCCACATTGGATTTCCGATCTGCACGTACCTGATGTTAGTAAGAACACTATTATAGGACTTTGCAATGATCAAGTAGTTTCAGAGAAGAAATATTAGCCATTCCGAAAAACCCGTTTAGGATCTGGTGGTCATGTTGTTGGTAGAAACGGAGATATGGACGTTATTTACCACAAATGTATATTGTATTTTTAATTGATTGTTTTCTTATATTTTGGGCTTTCTCACTGAGTAAACTAGAGCAACGAATACATCATCAACCCAGTTTAAAAGAAAGCCAAACATATTTGAAAACTTAAACACTAGTTTGAATGTACCGTTGGATGGCATATATGGCAGTTTCGGTGGCACATAGATTTGCATTGAAGCCTATGGGAAATGACGATTTCATCATCTTTTCTGAAACTACAAGGCCAGCAATAACCACATTTGGCAGGAATCGAAGGTCTTTGAGATTTCATATGTATCAGATGAAAAACATGATATTTAAAGACAATTCTTGATTCTAACAAGTCAAATTTCCCAATTCTTCTCCTCTACAATTCCAAACCTATTCAATCTTATAGGAATGATGATTGTGGAGACCCAATATATAACTTCCTTGGCCTGTCATATAAAAATCAATTGCTGTTAAAAACCAATGTTCCATACCTACTAATATCTGAAAATCTTCATGTGAATCTGATACCTGTCCATTTTTTCAAAAGAAATATTTGTAATTCTGTTCAGCATATGTATTGTTGGAACAAAGTTTGTTTTAAATTTATACAGGTATATTGAATATACTAGTAAATTCTCAACATTTATGTCATGTTGATGTGCAATATGTTCTTTGTATATATATATATCAATGCATTTCTGAAGTTTATGCTTTGCCTTTTGTCTTTACTACAGCTCTTCTAGGGCACAAATTGCCAAAAAAATTTGTTTGTATATTTTTATTTGTTATATTTGTTCCATGAAATAAATATAATATAATAACATATCAAAAAAGCATTAACAATAATTTTTATAATAAATATAAATTCATTTGAAAAGATGACCCTTGCATGTTATGATGTAATGTAAATTACAAAATTATCCCAATACAAAATCGTTTACTAAAATTAAAATGTTCCAAGTCCATGGCACTCAGAAATCGCACTTTTTGCAGCCATCACACAAAAAAATTAGAATTATATGATAGCAATGCCACATGCAGCCACCATAAAGCAAATTTAGAAGGGAGTAATGGAGGTCGACCTACAGAAATCTTTTCACCTAGTCAAATGCAGGTTTAAATTGGAGAGTTTCGACTCAATGAGTTAAGATACTCACCCTCTATTCATAACCAAGCATGTCAGAAACTGAAGGTACTAAGCCTAGAAAAACATTTATTTGTAGCATACACCATGTTCATAGCAAGAATTTATGTTCTGCTTTAGTTCTAATACTTCCCTTGGAGATATCTTGGCTTTCAAATATCTTTAAAAAAAACAACAATATATAGTTTCCTTTTTCATGAGATACTTCCAATGATTATTCACTATTACCTTTCTCCTTCCAGTAGGTCATGAGGAAAATCTTGTCTTTTTTGTTGATTTTAGACACCCGTCTCATTCACATTGAACTAGTATACCGATAATTTCATATATAGATTTGACAAATCTTTCTCCATATTATTATTACATTAGAAAAATATCTTAGTTTTGTGTTTTCAGCAATACAATCAGTATTCATCATGAAAAATTTTGATGGGGCTAAAATTCACAACTTTTACTGAGATTTTTCATCATAATAGAAAATTCAAAACTTAAATAGTAAATTTTACTCTTATCTGTTGTCCTTAAATTAAAAAAAAAATCAGAAATATCAAGGCATCATATTTACCCTATTGCAATGCTTCGGGTAGCAAAATGAGCAAGACATGCTTAACTTTCCAGAGTACCTGATGTCACTCCCATCTGTTTTGCTGAAGTTCACATTGCCAGTGGTATAGTTTCTGCATTATCCTGTTCTATTAGATTTGATACGTGTATGCTTATTTTTTTGGAAAACATATTTTTAGTGTTTGTTCTGTGATAATGTTTTCACAAAACTGTCTGTCTTTTTACTGTAATCTTATGGACTATCCATTTCACCATATTGTTTTGGTATTATTTTGTACATGTATATTAATGGAAGTCATGTCAGTTGTTCAAGTCAGAAGTAATTTGCATACATTCTAAAAGTCCTTCTGTACAGGCTTCATACCAAATTTCACTTTATTTGGTCATGCAGTTTCCAACGATAAGTTCAGCCAAGCAGAAATACTGCTGTCCTACCTGAACAAAATATGCAAATTTTGTAAAGTCTTCTGCAGACGCTTCCTTTTGCTTTGGCTTACAGGTTTCAAAGGGTAAGATAAAAACATTGGACAATGGACAAACACACACCAAGTGATAATAGCAGTACTAATGCAAGTGAACCATTGGGACAGGTCAGCTAATAAGAGATGTACAATTTGTTTGAAATTTCCTACAAAATGTAAAAAAAAAATCATAACACTGAAAATAATATAAAACTAGAGGCTTAGCTCTGCCTGTATCCCTCGCCTGGCTATCAAATGTAATCTCTTTTGTATCCACAAGGCTTTTAAAGAAATGCGAAATGTCAAAGTAACCTTGATATTTGACCTAAAAAGGTAGATTATTTGAATCAGTCCTTCCATATGAGATTTCTGTCAACTTTGGTTCTGCCCATTAGTTCCTTACCACTGTCACCATCAATCCTGCAAAGTTCCAAAATATTTCATCATGTAGTTTCAGAGGAGAAGATTTTTGAAAATTGGCCAATCAAAATCAAAGATGGCCCCATGGCAGCCGTGTTGTTCATCCACCCGAAACCAAACTTAGAGAGTTGGAAGAGGTCCTTCCATAAATCATATCTGTAAACTTTGGTTACAATCTGCCCATTAATTCCTGAGCAAATGACAAAACAAACCCTTTCCCATATGGATTCAATGGAAACTTTGAAAAGCATCAGTCGTATTTTTAGTAGATGTCTCTCAACCAAAAATGGATTGTTTGTCAAGGGTGCTGTTGTCATCAATCCTGCAAAGTTTCAAAACATTTCATACGGTAATTTCAGAGAAGATTTTTTAAAATTGGTCAATAAAAATCAATGATGGCCTCTAGCGGCAATTTTGTTCATCCAACCGGAACCAATGGATCGTTTGTAGAGGTTCTTCAAAACATAATTTATAACCAGTTTGGTTACAATCTGCCAAGTAGTTTCATAGGAGAAGATCAAAATGTGAAAAGTTTACGATGACGACGGACAACGGTCGACAGACCCAAAGTGATGCCTATAGGCAAGGTGAGCTAAAGACTAATATGAATTTGTCATAAATGTTCTATCAATTAAAAAAAGTGATCAATGTAATTAACTGAATCTTTTTCAGCAATCTTACAATAAGTTAAATGATACTTTCTGAAATTAAATAAAGTCAGAGTATATCATCCATATAAGGGATGTAAGCTTTATAGTATGATTATAATAGTAGCAATATTGCACAATAGTGACTAACATAAACACTATGACCCTTGAAAAGCATTAGTTATCTAATAATTATATTTCCTGATTCTTTATTCATTGCTTGGTTGTCTGTGGTTGTTTTTTTTATTGACATTGTTGGCATTAGAGTGATCTTTGGCACTTTTGATACACTATATCACATAAATGATATAGATATATCATTATGATATAAATCAATTGAGAAACATAATATCATGTAGGATCAAAATTTTTCCCAGTCCACTGGTCTGGCACTGGCAGAAAATATCTAGTCATAGCTGTTAGGAATCGAGTTCTGTAGATCTCTGGTGATACAACTGTAGGAAGTTTACCTAAAACAATAATTTAATAGGTTAACATACAGTGCTCTGAAATGAGAGCTGAGAAATATTACAGATAATTCCTATTGAGATGAAACTACTGTGTATTAATTTCTACTTTGACTGTAGAACTTAAGCTACAGAAAACTATCTTTTAGATACTCATCCTCTCTAAGGGTGCATGGAATTTATAATTTATATTTCTTCACAGTTAAAAACCAGAAATCTACGTTTACAAAGTTTGCCTCGTTCCCCCACTAATTTTGGTGTGTGGCTTTGTAGCTCCCCGAGATGCACCCTTACAGCAGTAATATGATTGTAGGTTGCTTGGTATCGGAGAACTGAACTCAGACATAAAACTTAACCTAAGTCAATGAAGCACGATACGTAGGTCAGACTGACCTAATTTTGGTAGGAGGCTGTGTTACCTCCTTAGATGCATCCTCACACCAAGCAATATAATTGTAGGTTGCTTGGTATCAGAGAACTGAACTCGGACGTAAAACTTAACCTAAGTTAATGAAGCGCAATAAATAGGTCAAAGTGACATAATTTTGGAGGTAGGCTGTGTTACTCCATGAGATGCATCCTGACACCTAGTTATATGATTGTATCAGAGAACTGAACTCGGACGTAAAAACTTAACCTAAGTCAATGAAGTGCGATATTTATGCTCACCTTATTTTGATGGGAAGTTGTGCTACTCCCCAAGATGCATCCTCACACCTAGTTATATGAGTAGGTCCCTTGGTATCAGAGAACTGAACTCGAACGTCAGAGTGACCTAATTTTGGTGGGAGGCTATGTTACTCCCCAAGATGCAACCTCACACCTAGTAATATGATTGTAGGTCACTTTGTATGATAAACCTGATTTTTGACATAAAAATTAAAAGCCAGTCAACCGTGTAATATGCGTCATTTGACCTCCATTCTTATGTCACATGGTACGTCTCTTCAATGTGCACCTGCACACAAAAAATAGATGACCTTATGTCAACTAGTAACTGAGAACTGGCTGTGGACGCACATGCGCACGCATACACGGATTTGGATGCAGGGGATACTCAATCAGTCCCCCTAAACTTCATTGAGGCAAACTAAAAAACCTGAAGAAGGAATATCTTGCTAAGGACTAGTACTGGATTCGTTTTTCAATTTTTCCTTGTATAATTTGTAAGGATGTACAGAAATTGCACCAGCAAATGGTCAGAATAAAATGCATTAGATATATTAAAATTGTTTAAATGTATGTTTAAATGGAAAGTTTCCAGTAATCCAGCTTAAGCATAACACATAACTTCATGCTAACAGGAAACCCACCCTAAGCTAAACTTTACTCTAAGGTAAATTAATGTAAAAAAAATTCAGTGATTTACCTCCTGCTGATTTGATAATTGTTTCCAACTTCTTATCCCAGGTGAAAGTTCTTATGTAATCTGGAAAAAATCAAACATTTAATTCTTTCTGAAAATGTTATGACTGTATTGAATCATAAATAATGAAATCTTTCTACAGTAAATGAAAGCAATATTACTCTATTATATTCAAATCATGATTAATATATTATATTAATATAAGTGCATCACTGCAGAAATCTTTTTTTTTTGGTGAAGCTAAAAATTTCCTAAAAACATAAATTCAAGGACACGGACTGTACCTCATGTTTCAATTAATCATGATTATTTTTTTCCAGATTTTTTGTTTTCATTCAGTACATTCTTTTTTGGGTGAAAAAACATGACACTTCAAAAGTTATGATGTGTGAGATTTCTATCCGAATTAAGATTCTGAAAATTAACAAAGAATCTGAAAAAAAATTTTGAGTAAATTTCAAAATCTTAATAAAAATTTATTTAAAATGCACATTTTAGAAAAAATTCCAACCTCATTTTAAAATTTTTACTTCATATGCACAATTCATTACCTCTCTTGGCTAAAAGCAGATTTTAAGCACTGTAACAAGAATACCAGAAAAAAAGATGGGCCATGGCATACCAGGTTTAAATTGAAATCTGAAACAATTTATCTATGTTATATATTCTTACCTATAATGCCTAATACAAGTTCGTTTCTGTTTTCATCCAACCCCACTAACAATGAGTAGTCCATAACCAGATTATTGGAAAGAAACTGCGAATCGCGGTTGATAACACTCATCAACAATGTCTTAGAATGTGGATAAATATACAGTGGTGACTCTATACTCACTGTAAAACAACAAATATTGTATCTTAGGCATGTCAAAAAATTAATCTAACCTTTAATCACAGGCAGATATTTTCAATATATGTAAATGTATTTAATGTTAATCAGAAAAAATTTTATGACAAAGAATGGCATTTCCTGTCCAAGTCTTCAGACAATAATTTTCAGAGAGAAACATTAATCTATTATCTCCCTTAGCATAATAAAATTGTCTCCAAGCAATAAATGACTAAAGGGAGACAACTTTATTATCTCCCCTGGGTAAATTGGTTAAGGGAGATAACTGACTATTGTTTCTAATTAGATAGTATTCCATTTCATGTTTCAATGACTAAATCAACTGGTGATATGTGTTGCAAGTGTGTTTTCCCTTTAAAGTTTGTAAAAACCAAAATAGAACTGTATTTCACCTTAAATAAATAGCTGAACAGATTATCAAATCCAATATTTATTTCAAATAGGAAGCTTTAAATAATTTGAATTATTTAATATTATTGTGGATAAAATAAAACACATTGTAGATGGGTTTTTTTCTCCAATGCAGCAGTCCTTTTTTTTTCTCTAATTGAAACATCAATTAATTTCAGTCTCTATAATAATTTCAAATCTGATTGAATAATATCAGTTTTATATAGGATTAACAAGGAGCAGGTTACCAGTGTCATCGGACACATTGGTCTGGAAGGACATGTTGTGTCTCCTCTTTGTTAGACATGTATGTAACTGTCAACCTTACAATTATATTTTATACTGTAGTATATTTACTTAATGCTTATATGACACAATGAGGAAATCATCTACATTAAAAGAACGGTTGTTTTTCCAAATATAAAATGAATTTTCCCTAGGAACTTTTAGCAATTTATTGTCTTCTATAAAATTGAGTTTCCTCAGGAAGCTTTTCAATGAAATATAATGTAATATCTCCTGCATCTACATGTATATGGGGCAAAAATGCTTTTGATTTAAAGAAAAAACATTTACCAACAAAAAAGTTGTAAGTTCTAAAAACAAAACTGTTTCAATCCTATATTCATAAAGAGTCTAACATCAAGATAAAACTTACAATTAAGTAGATTTGTGTCAAGGAGGACCTGTTCTTCATCCCTTTTTCCTGATATGTTTGCCAATCTATTTCTCTCAGAACCTTTCAAATCAAATGTCTGCAAGAAAAAGGTACTATAGATAATATCAAATTTACTTTTAAATTACAGTTCTTCATTGCCATGTTGACTGATTTTACTTATTTTTTTTTAAATTGGTTAAATCTGTTACTGCTTTTTCATTTTGTCTGTGTTTTCTATGTAAAGTATTTTGCTCTAGTATTTATGTGGTAGGGTTGAACTATATGTATTTTTATCATTAAATAATATGTATTTTCTATGATTAAAATGTTGATTATTTTTATTGATTAAGGTAAATTTATATCTTGGTTTAAATAACTGTATTGAACACTTATCTATAATGATACAGTTTATTGATTTTTACAGTCTATTAAATGACCAAGGTAATGTTTATATTTTTATACCTGAGTGAGTGTTATTCTGATGTTATAGGGGTTTTCTAATTTGATGTAATATTATTTCAGTGTTCTTATTGGTTTGTAAAATTATCTATTTTTCTAATTGGTTTATAAAATTATATATGGCATTCCCTGTAATTTGATTGGTTAATTTTATAGAGGGAAACTTAAAATGTCATTCTTGCAAAAGTCTCCATATTGCTTGTGCTAAAAAAATAGGATTTGCAGATATTTTGGATTTAAAATTACATTGGATATATTTGTAATCTTTAAAGAATAACTATGGATTAAGGTAATTATGCTTTTTATTTGCATCAATATAATTTTGTGTATTTTTATGATAAAACCTATGTAAATGGTTTGAACCCCTGTGAAAATGATATCAGAGAATGAAAGTTAGTTTTTAACTTTAATATTGGGTAATTAATGTGAATTATATGTTTGCCAATATTACTTAAGTGTCTTCTTGACATTTTTGATACTGTTTTTACCATATTTGTGTGAAATAATTGATTTCTACAGATTTGCAATGTTTCATCCGTTTCACTCTTTTGAAACAATTAGTATAGTTAAATAGTAATTTGAATAGTCAACTTCATTATTCCGAAGCCCTATTTCATGGTATCTAACCTGTATTGAGGGTTCGTATATTGGTGTATGTTTCAGGACACGAAACACAAATCACACACTTTGTTTATCTGGTTAAACAGTTGTAACCTGGTCCCACAGACAGGTAATCGCATGTTTATTATTAAATTTGTGTAATAAGTATATTTACTGCATTATGTTGACTGCATTTGTAGTTCCACTAGTTTAAAATACAGTAAATAACCATAATTTGGTATTACCGTAAATATCCTAATAGTTGTATTACCGTAAATTACCATTTAGTACTGTTACCGTAAATGCCCTAATTATGTTACAAATTTACATTTACTTATATTTTTAGTTATTGGATATGGTAATATGATACGCCAAAGCTGATCACATGACGTCATTTAAAATACAATTACATGGCGTAATATCATTTAATATGCCTACATGTACTGAACAATAAGTATGCATTATAAAGTTTACAGTGTTTAATATGTGCAATGGTTTATTGCCCATACTACTTGGTACTCTTTTGCATAAAGATAAGGTTTTATCATTATGCAAATGTACTAATATACTCCATATCGTATATTTCATGTGTTTTATTATTATGAAAGCTTAGTTATACTTAGCTTGTTTTACTGAATATGATGTAACGAATTTGTGATTTACGATAAGCGTTATGCATTATTAAATAACGTGAACGGCGGTCATTTATTGTATTCATGCCTTATGATTTTATTTATTATTTACAGGGTTATTTATTTAAACTAGTTGACTGTGATAGAATCCTGTAGTTATTTGTTTGTGTGAACTGTATGTGATATATTTGATTGCTGAATGAAAGAATAGAATAAATGTGGAAATGAACCACTGAGTTAGTTGTACTTATACTCATGCTCACAACAAGCCCTGTTACAAATGGCGCCCAACGTAAAATATTTCTAGAAGTTCCGTGGACGAAACATTCCGGACGGAGGGAGAAGGAGAAGGAGCTATTCAGCTACACATCATAGGACCTAACTGACATTTCATTTTTTTCTTGACACTTTTCATTGTCTTGTCTATTGATTGACATTTTGTAAATCTATATATTGTATTTTGTATGGATTAATTGTCTTTTTGTGAACACTAACTTTATTTTTTTTGAGAAAATAGCATTTATTTAATTGCTTATTTTGTCAAGAAAGGTAACTCTTTACATTTGTTTGAAAACTTTGAAAATTATTTTTGAAGTTTAATTAATTTTTGAAAACTTTGCATTAAATTATCTTTATTAAAAGATTTTCTTTTTGCAATTTTCTAGTTCAAATGTGAAATTTAATTGAATTATTTCACTTTAACTGAATTTTTATATTTGTTTATTTCACATTTTGTGATTGAATTTGATACTTACCTATTTACCTGATTTGATATTTTGTATTTATATACACAGATGTAGCTACTGATAGTTTGTAATTATTTATTGATATTTATTGTGAAATATTTTTTTTGCATACTCCGTGACGGTTTAGTTTACGTGATATTTCTCGTGAATTTTTGTTTCGTTTGTTTTTGTAACACGCAAGCAATATTATACAGATAGTTCATCCCTATTACAGTAAGCACATCCTCTCCTTCAAGTTATTCATTAAATTCATTACCACTCATGAGTAATAAGCTGAGGAAGTATATTGCAACACAACCACAGCTACCTGAAGGATTCCGGTACAGAGTTCCAATTCTAGTTACAGACAGCAAAGGCTATTCATTGAGAGATGCATGCATCAACTATGAGTTTCCGTTAGAACAGTGGTGTATAGTTGGTGCAAGGACAACACAGCTTGTGGATTTAATAGAAGAGAGAATAGAAAAAGCCCTTGCAAGACACGAGTTTATACTTATTTACCTGTGGGCTGGCACATGTGACATTACCTTCAAGAAAGGAAAATACATCTACCTACGTCACAAGAGCAACTACACTGTCAACAGTATAGTAGAAGAATACAACAGAGCCATTGGAATAGTAAAGAAGTATCCCAACGCTGATATTAAGCTAATTGATTGTCCAATTCTATCCATATCCAAGTGGAACAGACTAAAAGGGCATAAAGATTCAGTGTCTTTTAAGAATGACGACTCTTTAGCCACACACCAGATCAAACTCTTGAATAAGAGAATTTGGGAACTTAACAGTAACTTAGGAAAAGCCTCTGTAAAAGTCAGTCGATATTTCTTCCGTTGCCGTAAGCGACCAGGAAAAACATCAAGAAAGTCAGTTGTACTGTCCATTAACAACAGAGACGGTGTACACCCTGGAAAATTATTGAGTTTAGCCATCACCAAGCACATCTTGTTGGACACATACGTCGAATGCTACAACATCCTAGACGAAAGTGAATACTTGCAGATCACAGTTGCCGAGGAGGAAATATTGTCACTTTTCTAGCTGCTAGGTGAGTTTATCTCATCACAGTTAGAAAGGGCATCCACTACTCCACTTGATCATCTAGATTGACCGAAGCTGACGGTGCTGTAGCAATTAGGCGAGTTTATCTCATCAGCTGTTGCACACCCAACGCCTAGGATCATTATCCATCATCTACACTTCTCGTCACATTCATCGTTGGATTGCTTTATATTATATATTTTTGTATATTGTATATTAACTTACATCTATATATTCATGATGGCAACAGGAGAAACAAAGACACCACCACCACCAGAGGAAATAGACTTGAGCGAGGAAGAACAGCAGGCTCTGATTGAAGCTTTCGCCAAACTGGGTACCAAGCCGAAAATAAAAGACCCACAGGCATTGAAAGAATGGCTCATGAAATTTGCCGAAACCACTACAAAAGAAAAGCCAGATGTGAAACCTGATGTTTCTACTATCCCAACCATAGCTGCCCCTTTGGCTGTACCAACAACAGCAGCAAATGGCCAGAATACCAACGCAACAGCATCAACATCAACGATTCAAACAATGTCAGGGAGTAAACACGAATCAACAGTATACACTCCCAGAATTTCCATCTTCTATGGAGAACCGGGTAAAGGAGAAGCTCCATATGATCTTTGGAGGTATGAGGTGGACTCATTAAGAAGGTCAAAGTTCCAACCACATATCATAGACATGGCTATACGAAGATCACTTAAAGGAGATGCAGCAAGAGTAGCCATGAGATTAGGACCAGATGCCTCACTTGACTTTCTACTTGCCAAGTTAGAAACAACATATGGGCTTTCAATACAAAATGACAGACTTATGGCAGAATTTTATAGCGCCAAGCAGAAACCAGAAGAAGATGTAACAGCTTGGGCTAATCGTCTTGAAGATCTTCTCTACAAAGCTAGCCAGAGACATTTGATAAGTTCTTCAGAAAGAAATGAGAAGCTTTGCTCAATGTTTTGGAGTGGTCTCAAGAAAGAACTTAAAGACATCTCAGGACATCTTCATTATATCATCAAAGATTTTGACACCTTGAAGAAAGAAATGAGAGAACTCGAATCAGACATACAAAGAGAGGTTAAGCCAGCAACAGCCAAAATGATGAGCACAAAAGAGTCATCTCAAGTTCAACAGCCTGATAAAGACCTAACTGGCATAATTCAGCAGATGGCTGCAGATATTCAAGAATTGAAAGATGACAGAAACAGACAACACCAACAAAAGCCAAGAGGTTCATGGAGAGGTAGAGGAAATAGATCGTTTGGACCATCAAATAGGTATCGAGGACAAGGTCGAGGGCAGTACCAAAGACCAGAAGGGTACCAAAATACTAGAAGTTACAATCCGCCACCAGTTGAGAGAACTCAGAACAGAAATAATGAGCCAAGACCTGAAATAGTTTGCTGGCGATGTGGACAATCTGGACACGTTAAACTTGGATGCAGAGTGAGAATGGACCATAGTAAAAAGGATTTAAACCACTAGAGATCAGCATAGCGGGGCGTATGTTTGGTCAACGACACTTTAGCTCCAATAAAGAAAAGATCAATTCAAATCTAGTTGGTACATCAAATGAAGTTGAAATTTTTATTGGTTCCGTAAACACAATAGCCTTATTAGATACAGGGTCATCAGTTTCCACAATTAGCAATTCCTTTTACAAGAAGAATTTTCCAAATTTAGAAATCCATCCAATAGAAGACATACTGAGAATAGAATGCGCAGATGGGAAAGAACTGCCATATGAAGGATACATAGAAACAGAATTAAAGATACATGGATCCAAAGGCTCAACAAATAAAGACAACACCCTACATAATTGTTTGCTACTTGTAGTTCCAGACAGCAAGTACAATTCATCCGTGCCTGTATTAATTGGAACCAACATTTTGTCATCACTGATGGATGAATTACATACCAACTATGGAGATAAATTTTTACAAGAGGCTGAACTACTCACTCCTGTTTACATGGCGTTAAGATGTCTGACATTGAGGGAAAAGACCTTGAGGCGACAACAAAATAAATTAGCCATAATTAAGTCTGCAGAGAAAGAACGAATCTTGATAGAACCAAACTCAGAAGTAGTAATCCACGGATATCTGGATAAGAAATTACCCTACCATCCAGTATGTGCCTTAATACAACATACAAAGACATCTGTAATACCAGAGGATTTGGATATTACACCTGCCATCCTGCCTTACAGATATAATAATAACAAGATGGAGGCCACAAGTGTTCATATTACCAACGTTTCAACACGAACAGTTACAATTCCACCAAATAGTATCCTGTGTGAAATCCAGCCAGTTCATATCGAAAACATCAGAAGATATGAAGAAAAACAAGAGATAAAAACAGACATAGATGGTGTTACCATATGTACAGATGGTCTTACAGAGAAACAGATTCAACATGGAAAGAAACTGATACAGGACTTTACTGATATCATGTCAAAAGATGATTTAGATATAGGCCATACTACAGTAGTTAAACACCGAATTGATTTAACAGATACAACACCTTTTAAACAGAAACACAGAAGAATTCCTCCAGCAATGTATGAAGAAGTCCGTGATCACATCCATCAACTCTTAGCAAGTGGAATTATCAAACAGTCATACTCACCATGGGCATCAAACGTTGTTCTCTGTAGGAAGAAAGACGGTAAACTACGCATGTGCGTGGACTATCGCATGTTAAATGAACGGACCATCAAAGATGCGCATGCACTGCCACGGATAGAAGAAATACTAGAAGGATTAGCTGGCAACAAATTCTTTTCCGTCATTGATATGAAGTCTGGTTATTATCAATGCGATATAGAAGAACAACACAAAGAAAGAACTGCATTTACTGTAGGAGCATTAGGATTTTACGAATATGAAAGAATGCCATTCGGACTTGCAAATAGCCCAGCTACGTACCAGCGCCTCATGGAAACAATATTAATGGGATTGAATTTAAAGATCTGTTTCGTTTATTTGGACGACGTCATTATATTTTCTGACACTTATGAGGAGCATTTGAACAGACTGAACCTCGTCTTTAGTCGTCTTAGAGAAGCTGGCTTAAAACTGTCTCCAAAGAAATGTTCATTTTTTATGCGGAAAGTACGCTATGTTGGACACATTGTCTCAGAAAACGGAATTGAACCGGATCCTGATAAGATAGAAAAAGTGAAGTCATGGCCAACACCAAAGAATCCAGAAGAAGTCAGAAAATTTTTAGGATTCATCGGATATTACAGGCGATTTGTTAAAGACTTTGCTAAAATAGCCAAACCTCTGACCAACTTAATGCCAACACCAAAGAAGAAAAGAGGCAGAAAACCTATCCAAACTGAGGAACAAAAAGCGAAGTGGATATGGGACACAGAACAGGAAGACGCTTTTCAACAGCTTAAAACCTGCCTGATAACACCACCAATACTTGGCTATCCAATATTCACTCAGCCGTTTGAACTACACATAGACGCTTCAGGACTTGGATTAGGAGCGGTATTATATCAAGAGCAGGAAGGGCAAAAACGAGTCATAGCATATGCAAGCCGTGGATTAAACAAGTCTGAACAACACTATCCAGCACACAGACTTGAATTTCTAGCATTAAAGTGGGCAGTCACCGATAAATTCAGTGATTATCTGATTACATCACCATTCATCGTGTACACAGATAATAATCCACTGACCTACGTTTTATCATCTGCCAAATTGGATGCTACCACACAAAGATGGATAGCTGCATTGTCATCATATGATTTCCAGATTAAATATCGACCAGGAATCAACAACTCTGATGCTGATGCTTTATCAAGACTCCCTGGCTTGTGGAAAACAGACTCAGAAACTGATCATTTAGAAAAAGACACAGTAAATGCCATATGTAACACCATTTCAGTACCTGCCATAGAAACCATATCATTCTCAGCAGAATTAGTAGATCATCTGATAGATCCATTTGTAAATCATCAAATAGATTTGGCTAATGAACAAAGAAAAGACCCTGTTTTAAACTTTTGGATTCCAAAAGTACAAAGTGGCCACAAACCCTCAAAGACAGCTTTTCCAAGAACACCTGAACATAGAGCTATGTACCAGAATTTTGAGAAACTCAATATTCAAAACAACGTACTATGTCGCTCTACAAAAGACATCAGCAGTGGAGAGAAACGACATCAACTTGTCATACCACCAAAGTTTAGACAACAAATTCTAAAATCACTTCACAATGATATGGGACATCAAGGAAGAGACCGTACCATTTCACTATTAAGAGACCGGTTTTACTGGTATGGACTACACAAAGATGTTGAAAATTGGATATTGAAATGCGACCGATGCCTAAAGAGAAAAACACCAGCCAGAGATAAAGCACCACTAGTAAACATAGAGACCCATCAACCTTTAGAACTAGTGTGTATGGATTTTCTAGGCTTAGAGACTTCCAAAGGAGGCTACAATTACATACTGGTAATAACAGACCACTTTACCAAATATGCTATAGCCGTTCCAACCAAAAATACAACTGCCAAAACAACAGCTGAGGCATTTCTAAATAACTTCGTCGTTTACTATGGATTTCCACATTGCATCCATAGTGATCAGGGAGCAAACTTCGAAGGAAAACTAATAAAAGAACTATGCGAATTAACTGGCATGAAGAAATCCCGAACCACACCGTACCATCCAATGGGTAACGGATTATGTGAACGTTTCAATCGTACCCTTATTGGAATGTTAGGCACTTTAAATCCAGATCAAAAAGCAGACTGGAAGTCACACGTATCAACTATGACGCATGCCTACAATACCACCAGACATGACACAACAGGCCTTACACCATACCAACTTATGTTTGGCCGAGAAGCAAATCTACCAGTGGATATCATCTTTAATACAAGAACATCAGAAAACGTTAAAGAACCAGTTACAAAATACATCAAGAAACTGAAAGACAGAATGAAGAATGCCTATGACATAGCCTCTAAAACAGCAGAAATTGCCAAACAAAGACAAAAAGAGGGATATGATCTCAAATCAAGAGGAGCAGTTGTAGAAAAAGGAGATAGAGTTCTTGTAAAAATCGTAGCTTGGGATGGTAAGCATAAGTTAGCAGACAAGTGGGAAGATGTACCATATAAAGTTCTAGACAAGCCTAACAAAGATGTCCCTATTTACACCGTTAAACGTGAAGATGATGTTGGAAAGAAAAGAACTCTTCACAGAAATCTTCTGCTACCAATTGGGCATATACCTAGTCAAGAAGAATTTCAGATTACTCAAACTGGATTATCTGATAAAGTAAAACAAACAGAAGTAACAGATGATGAAGATGGATCTGTTTACATAGTAGAAAAGCCAACAGCTGAGGATATTGGTACAGAACCTGCACCAGACACAACTCAACCTGTTGATGATAATGATGACGGTAATGTAGAAACTACATCCCATGATTCATCAGAAGGATCAGGACAAGAAGATACTGAAACAGGGGACGCCCTGCATATTGATGAAAATAATGATACAGATCCAACAGTACTAGAAGATGCAGAGACCACACATAAAAAAGAGCCGCATGTTGACACAGAGGTTGATACAGCAGAACCTAATATAACGTCCAATCCAGAAAGGATGCGACAAGAGGGCCCTGAAACTACAGAGAGTCATGATGATGACCAAGAATCAGAACAAACTGAAAGACGGTCAACACGGCAGAGAATGAAACCTACATGGATGAAATCAGGAGAATATGTAATGCAACAGCAACCGGAATGGTTACGCAAAGCTGAATATTTGAGAGGTCTTGCATCATCTGGAATGTTTCCATCAGCAGAAGAAGACATTGGAAAAGCACTTCTTAAAATAGTAACGGATAATATGTGAAATGGGTATTACTCAGTGACAATGACAGTGTAATATGTGCTGAAAATGGTGAGGACACCATTTATAAGGAGGGGGAGGATGTGGTAGGGTTGAACTATATGTATTTTTATCATTAAATAATATGTATTTTCTATGATTAAAATGTTGATTATTTTTATTGATTAAGGTAAATTTATATCTTGGTTTAAATAACTGTATTGAACACTTATCTATAATGATACAGTTTATTGATTTTTACAGTCTATTAAATGACCAAGGTAATGTTTATATTTTTATACCTGAGTGAGTGTTATTCTGATGTTATAGGGGTTTTCTAATTTGATGTAATATTATTTCAGTGTTCTTATTGGTTTGTAAAATTATCTATTTTTCTAATTGGTTTATAAAATTATATATGGCATTCCCTGTAATTTGATTGGTTAATTTTATAGAGGGAAACTTAAAATGTCATTCTTGCAAAAGTCTCCATATTGCTTGTGCTAAAAAAATAGGATTTGCAGATATTTTGGATTTAAAATTACATTGGATATATTTGTAATCTTTAAAGAATAACTATGGATTAAGGTAATTATGCTTTTTATTTGCATCAATATAATTTTGTGTATTTTTATGATAAAACCTATGTAAATGGTTTGAACCCCTGTGAAAATGATATCAGAGAATGAAAGTTAGTTTTTAACTTTAATATTGGGTAATTAATGTGAATTATATGTTTGCCAATATTACTTAAGTGTCTTCTTGACATTTTTGATACTGTTTTTACCATATTTGTGTGAAATAATTGATTTCTACAGATTTGCAATGTTTCATCCGTTTCACTCTTTTGAAACAATTAGTATAGTTAAATAGTAATTTGAATAGTCAACTTCATTATTCCGAAGCCCTATTTCATGGTATCTAACCTGTATTGAGGGTTCGTATATTGGTGTATGTTTCAGGACACGAAACACAAATCACACACTTTGTTTATCTGGTTAAACAGTTGTAACCTGGTCCCACAGACAGGTAATCGCATGTTTATTATTAAATTTGTGTAATAAGTATATTTACTGCATTATGTTGACTGCATTTGTAGTTCCACTAGTTTAAAATACAGTAAATAACCATAATTTGGTATTACCGTAAATATCCTAATAGTTGTATTACCGTAAATTACCATTTAGTACTGTTACCGTAAATGCCCTAATTATGTTACAAATTTACATTTACTTATATTTTTAGTTATTGGATATGGTAATATGATACGCCAAAGCTGATCACATGACGTCATTTAAAATACAATTACATGGCGTAATATCATTTAATATGCCTACATGTACTGAACAATAAGTATGCATTATAAAGTTTACAGTGTTTAATATGTGCAATGGTTTATTGCCCATACTACTTGGTACTCTTTTGCATAAAGATAAGGTTTTATCATTATGCAAATGTACTAATATACTCCATATCGTATATTTCATGTGTTTTATTATTATGAAAGCTTAGTTATACTTAGCTTGTTTTACTGAATATGATGTAACGAATTTGTGATTTACGATAAGCGTTATGCATTATTAAATAACGTGAACGGCGGTCATTTATTGTATTCATGCCTTATGATTTTATTTATTATTTACAGGGTTATTTATTTAAACTAGTTGACTGTGATAGAATCCTGTAGTTATTTGTTTGTGTGAACTGTATGTGATATATTTGATTGCTGAATGAAAGAATAGAATAAATGTGGAAATGAACCACTGAGTTAGTTGTACTTATACTCATGCTCACAACAAGCCCTGTTACATTTACATATTGATTTTAGTATTTATTATGACTGATCTGTAGTCACTGATCCAATATTTACAGTGAGAGTTGATTACCCATAAGCAAAACAATGAAACAGGCATGACAGATGAAGGACATCTTGCATTTCTATATCTGATGCTCTGCTATGAGATGCTGGATATGGAAAAAAAATGATGGGGATGTTTGTTCTTGCACAAATCAATGGCAGTCTTATGATTATGTCTCTTTATTCACAAAATACACATATATTACCTGAGAAATTTTCCTTTCATAAAATAAATTCTCCATGACAAGCAGGTCCTGTCTAATTCCAGTATTGGTATGTGTATTTCTAAACCCAATTCTGTATGCTCCAACAATCTTTCCTAAGGCTGTTGGTTTCTGTAAATATGTGAAAAATTTATTTGTCAATTCTTAAAACAATTATTTAGTTGATCAAAGAAAACTGGAAAGAAATAACCTATATATAAAATGTTGTTTATACTTCTGATAGGAGAATGATTTGTTGTACATAGTAGGAGGTGTTTGTTCTAGATTCATTGTGACAATGGATAAGTGACTGCATAAAACAGTGGACTCTAAAATCAAAATTCAATAGGAATGGCATATCCAAATTCTGGGCTGAAATTCATTACAGTCAAGATATCGATACTCTGATCACTTCCATAGAACATAGCAGTTCTTGTGATGTGACATTGTGTTTTTCCAATTGCTGGGCCCAGTTTCATGAAACTTAAGATTTTCCTCAAATTTTGCATTTCCAGTAAATTTGGTTGGTCAGTATTTGGGCTGAAGATAAGTTGAAGAAAACTGGGATCTGCTACAGAAATAATCATTAAATAAACTTCAGGATATAACTTTTCAGTGTGACTGTACTTTGTCTTAAATAGGTTTTCAAGCTCAATTAGAATATAAAAGAAGGCAGTAAAACCACTTATAACAGAACATGACATTTAATCATATCTTTAATGGAATTTTAACACTCCACTTAATTCTGAAAAAATGACAAAACATTTTTACAGATTAACCCAAGTGTCTGTACTAAGTCAGATTATCCTGACTCTCTGTTGTTTCTGTGTTTGTGTTTTGTGGTCTTATATGTTATTTTTGACCCCAGGTCTGTCAATTTGATGGTGTCAGGTATCAGGACCATAAAAGATCATGACCGTAAATTATATTTCTTTTTGACCAAAAATACCTTTTGATCTTTTTGCCATCACTTGGCATCCGTCGTCTGGCATAAAATTTTCTTTACAGATCTTCTCCTCTGAAACCACTGGGCCAAATGAGACCAAACTTTGGTGGAATGATCCTAGGGTATCTAGTATGGATTTGTGTTTTATTTTCTTAATTGTGTAGAAACATAGCCGCCATGGCTAAAAATAGAACATAGGATTGTAAACTGCAGTTTTTGGCTTTTATCTCAAAAACTAAAGCATTTAGAGAAAAACTGACACAGGTAAAAATGTTCATTAAGTCAAGATCTACCTGCCATGAAATTTTCAGACGAATGGGTCAACCGTTTGTTGGATTATTGCCCCTGAATTGTTAATTTTAAGGAAATTTTACAGTTTTAGGTTATTAACTTGAATATTATTATAGATAAAGACAAACTGACAGCAAAATTGTTAAGCATAACTTGAAATAAATTAAATGATAACTTTACAACTAAAATGGAGGGTCAAGGTCATTGAAAAAGTCCATAGCAAACGATGAAAAAGTCCCTAGCAACCATATATTTTTTGGTTCAGGACCCTTCAATTTACCCTTTTAACTCAAAATGAAAGGTTAAAAGTCAATGCAATTGAAAAAGTCTATAGCAACTGATGAAAAAGTTCCTAGCAACCATATATATTTGGGTTCAGGATTGTATATTTTAGCTGTACAAAAGTCAATATTAAGGTGAAAAATGTGATGGTATACATAAAGGTATCCGGACCATAAATGACCACGTGATTATTCAAAAGTTCCCGGATGTTCCATATAACGCAATTGAAATGACCTCGGTAATTATCGGCAAACTTCGGAAATGCCAATATAACTAAATTCTTTTTACAGACTCTGCATATAAGCAACAAAGTGTGTTTCAACTTGAGAAAAAAAATATATAAAATTCCAGCTTTAAATTGTTTGGTTCAGCCATTCACGGTCAAAAACAGATACAATTTTCGATCATGATCTATTATGGTCCATATACCTTAAATAGCAAAAATAATCATTAATGCAAGATCTACACAAGAAATAACAGGTGAGAGATTCACGATCTTGGGAGCATCTTGTCTGTTTTATTACTTAAGAAATTGAAAATATGACCAACGAACCTACATGTAGATGGTGAAAGATAATCATGTGTATGTAATTAAAAGTATTTTGAGCTACCTATGCTGTTGGTATCATTGGAGTTTGCATGCCCAAGCTTCCTATGTATGTTTTACTGACCTGTTCTAGATAACATTTGTTGATATATGTAAAATATTCTGGTCCAAATTTCTCAAATACATCTATCTCTGCACTTGACATCTGTTTAAGTATAAATCTTTGGTCTGAAAATATAATTAATATAGTACAAGAAATAACAAGAAGCTGCCACCTGCTCGTCTGCCTGCCCAAACTAAGGTACAGATTTTTTTTCATTAGAATATCTGGATTAAAATCTTTGGAATAATGAAATGTGCTAAAGTGACATAAGAGGAAGAACAGCAATAAGGGCCAGTTTGTTGTATTGAATTTTTTTAAAATGATTTTGTAGGTTTTGTGACAATTATCTACCACATCCTTTTAAAAATTAAAGAATGTCAAACAAATAAAAAATACTTTATAATCTTTCATCTCATCTCAAGGTAGATTTTCTACCTTATATTTACTAATGTTTCTTACAATAGTGTCATCAAAATTATGACGTACCTCAGCCACACAAAATGTGATTACAGTGCAACCTGTCTAATCTGACACACTAAGGGGCCAGAGAATTGTGTCGGATTGTACAGGGTGTCGGAATACTCAGGCTTCAATTTTGAACAACACAAGTATGCACACCAATATCACTGGAAATAAATGTGGGTGTGTCAAGAATGTACATGTATGATGTTTTAATTTATGAGACTTGTATAAAAGGTTATAAAATTCCTTCTTTTTTAAAATATCCGGCACTGTTGCACATACGATCCTATACTTCTCGCCAAGTTGTTTGTGGGTTAATTTTGCAATATTATCAGAGTCTTCAATCAAATTTAATAACTTTTCGTCTAAACTTAAATCCTTTCTAGCCCCTTTTGGTGAAGGCGAAGCAGAGATATTTTCCAAAATTCTCTTTTTACATTTAGGTGTCGTAGCCATGTTGTATAATGATTTTTACAAAGAAACTGAAAATAACTCACATTAAAAGTTTTATTTTTCATATAGGTAAACTTACCTGTAACCCTTAACAAGCCTAAACACACCTTCCGATCTACACAATCATGTCAATTTGTTTGACGGTTCAGTGATCATGATACACATTAACATGTGATAATTATTTATTTTAATTTATTGATTAGCAGATCAAAGGGTCGGATTAGACAGGATTACTTAGGTATAACTAATAACATCGGGACTTGAAAACAGTGTCGAATTACAGAAGTGACAGGTTTCGGAATACACAAGTTTTTTTTAACAAAGATTGTTATAGACATTTTTCGGGACCTGAAATTTTTGACGGATGTCACAAGTTGTCGGATTAAGTTGCACTGTACTTGAGTATACTTCGTTCAGAAACATTCTATGAAAGTCCATATCTGTAATGAATTTTAATAATTCTTACCATCAGTTTTACAAAATTTAGAACCAGATTTGCCTCCTTTAGCATCCCACATTTTACATCTACTTAAGGATCGAATAAACCTAAAAAAATAATACAATAATTACCGGAAAACAATACTGATCAGTGATAAGAAGAAAAATATGTCAATGTCAATCCTTAATGTGCATGATTTATGCAAATTTTATCCAAAAAATGTGACAATCATCATAATAAATCTTGTCTTTAGCTGTAGATAGAATAATGATCAGGTGAAGAATAGCTACATGTAAGTTTAAAAATATCAATGGCTGGTAGACACACATACATATTACAGTGCATCTGAGGAAAATTGCCAACAATTGTGACAAGACAATCACAAGTGTTACTTATTAATATTTTGGATACATATGCATGAAATATTCTAAAATATTCTTAAATATACGATATGCATGTCCTTCTTGATTACAAAATTTATATCTGATGCAGTTAATAATTTTAAAAATATTAAATGAGAGGCTTCCCAAAATTTGAATGTTTATTTTTGGTGAAAGTGCAAAAATATGGCAGTGGGGGTATATACATGTGTAACAGGGGAAAGAATGGTTAAATAGAAAAGCAACCTGGTGAAAAGAAAATATAATACATTTTTTTTATCAAAATTGTTGAAATGTTTGTACAATCACAATAATATACTTACATTTCTTCTCCTGCAGGAAATATCAATGTACGTAACTTTCTAAACTGTTCAGCAAAATATACTTTACAATAAAACTTGGCCATGTGGTCTGCATATTCTGCATAAATAAAAAATAAATGTCTAAATAATAAGAAAATATCCTTGTGGTACCTAGAAACTAGAGGCTCAGTGGGCTGTGCCTGTTTGCTCACCCGATTTTGCGGTTCTGTAGATTTTTGTTATAAACCATAGAAACTTTCTGTCAAATTTGGCTCTATTTGGACCACCAGTTTCAGAATTTTTTTTTTTAAATCAACCAATCAGAAACAAAAATTGCCCATGGCCGCCATGTTTGTCACCTGGTCTGGACAAAAAGAGGAAACTTTGTAAAAAACCTCCCACAGATACTTACTGTCAAGTTTCGTTCAATTTGGCCAAGCGGATTCAGAAAAAAGATTTCTTTATATCAGAAACAAGACTTGTCCATGCTTGTCGTCCAATCAGGATGAAAAAAATTAATTTCATAAAATACTTCGATCATTCCTGTCAAGTATGGCTGACAGTTTTGGCCAAGCAGTTCCAGAGAAATTTTTCTTTTATCAACCAATGAGAAACAAGAATTGCCCATGATGGCCATGTTTGTTGCCCGATCGGGACAAAATGAGGAAACCTTGTAAAGAACCTCCCATAGATGCTTCCTGTCAAGTTTCGTTCCATTTGACCAAACGAATTCAGAGAAGAAGATTGTTTTATATCAGCCAATAAGAAAAAAGAACTGCCTATGGTGGTCATATTTGTAGTCCGATCAGGACAAAATGAGGAAACTTTGTAAAGAACCTCCAATAGATGCTTCCTGTCAAGTTTCATTCCATTTGGCCAAGCAGTTTCAGAGGAGATGATTTTTTAAAACTCAGTCAATCAGAAACAACAATTGCCCATGACTGCCATGTTTTTTGCCCGATCAAGATGAAATGGGAAACATTTGAAGAGGACCTCACAAACACCATTCCTGCAAAATTTAGTTCCAATTGGCCCAGTGGTTTCAGAGGAGTAGATCTTCAAAGGAAAAACTTACGCCAGACAACGGATAAAACAACATGTGACAAACGCCAAGTGATGGCAATAGCCTACATGAACATTTAGGCCAGGTGAGCTAACAAGAGGCTCAGTGGGCTGAGCCTGTATTCCTCACCTGGCAGTTACAAACTTTTGAATCGATTTGACAGACTAGATTGATTTCTGGAAACTGTAAATGATCTTCTATAAATGCTTCATACCAAATATAAGTTCATTGGCCAAACGGTTTCAGAGGAGAAGTTTTTAAATTTTGACCAATCAGAACATATAAAGGTTTCTGGCAGCCATTTTGTTTCATGGACTAGAAAGATTTATGCAAAGTTTGTAAAGGACCTTCCATAGATGCTCCATACCAAAAATCAGTTCATTTGGCTTTACAGTTTCAGAGCAGAAGAATATTTAAATTTGGACCAATCAGAACATATAAATGATCATGGTGGCCATTTTGTTTCACGGACCCGGATGATTTATGCAAACTTTGTAAAGGACCTTCCATAGAAGCTACAGGCCAAGTTTCAGTTCAATAGGTCCAGGGGTTTCAGAGGAGAAGATGAAAATGTAAAAGTTTACAGACGGACAGACAGACGAAGGAAGCCAAGTGATGACTAAAGCTCACATGGCCTTTGGCCAGGTGAGCTAGAAAAAGGTTTCCTAAGTGACATCAAATCAGATTTTACTTCAGTATTTAGAGCATGTTGCCTGCCCAACAGCCATTATATCTCTTGTATATGGCCAAACTAATAACCTGGTTTTATCCATAGGATAATTCAGTTAAATATTAGAGGAAAATATTTTACATAGACACTGGGTAAATATTTAAAAAATTTTTTATATAACTTTTTCTGGTTAGGAATCAATTAAATGGTTTTTAACAATGCATTCAATGGAAAACATTTGTTGTTGGAGCAAAATTTTATACTTCCAATGAACCAGGATAACAATGAAAACTTATACCTTAGGAATAATGATAATTTAGAGAATTTTTAACATATTAAATGATATTAGGTATTTTATAACAGACATTTTTACTTACGTAATTCTATATGGGGACCGACTGTCTGCTTCCCAGATTTGTACTTTTCTGATTCTGTTAAACTTGCTGTCAGAACAGAGAAGCCATCATTTTCATCTACAAAAAATAACGACTTTAGTCTGAGGAATGAGACCAGGTTAATTAGAAAGAACCAAATAAAAATTCAGAACATGATGGTGTACATATTTACAAAAAGATGGGTTGAAATCCAGAAAAGAAAGTCTTTAAATGATAATCTTTTCCTTCATGAGTTTAAATATGACTTTGGTTTCAGTTTGTTCTACTGTGATTTTATTTGGAAATGACTGGCAAATTTCGTGCCACAGATCAGTCCCTCCCTCTAACATAAACCCATCCAAACCACGTATAAGTTCAATGAAGCATACTACTTGTTATAAGAAATCTTACCGAATTCAGCATTTCCTGTCTCGACCATTGGATTATATCGTACTGAATCAACTTTAGTTATCTTTGGACTGCTCTCCTTATTTTTCACAAAAGACAACAGGCTACCAGAATTTTTCTTTGCTTAAAACAATAGAACAGAACTGTAAGATGACACCTATTGTTCACAGTTTTCCTATATCACTGATATTTTTAAAAAGTTATCTCCCATACTGCTACGTACTTTACACAGGTTATTTAATCTCATGTGAATTGATCAAAATTTAGAATATACATAAATTTCAAGTTAATTTTTTTTTATGTGAAATTCACATGGCAATACAGTTTATATTGCATTATAATTGACTGATAATTTAATTTAAAAAAAAAAAAGTAAGAATGCATGCGATGTCGTTTTAAGAATACCCCCAATTGTAATTTAAAGTATCAGCAAACAGGAAGTACGTATCTGACAGTATTGAAAAGTTCAAACAAGTTACAACTCATCGTTTTCAAGTCATTCTGTTCATTACTACATGAGAAAAGTGTGATGTAAATTGTTTATAATCATACAACATATGGAAAAATTCCCAAAAATGCTCACACTTTACAACTTATCACTAGCAAGATGCTTGCCAAAAATAAAGTTTATTTATTCAGTAGTTTCTGAGAAAAGTTTGACGGAAATATTTGTTGGACAAACAGACAAACTTATGGACAAGGTGAATGCAATATACCCCCCCCCCCCCAATAAAAAACGTTAAATTCACTGAAAAATTCCTTGTTAATTTAAAGTATGAATTCTACTATAAAGGTGAAATTCAGAACATCAAGAAATGGCAATATTCTTATGTATGTTTCATTGATGCATATAATTTCCACAGTATACAGTAATAATAACAAGAATTACTGTGACCACAAAAATTATATCCACAGCTATGGCTTTGTAATAATATCAAGAAATGTATTACCATGTTTGTCTTTGTGAACCAAATATCATTCTGATGAAAAAACAGAACAGGAGGTGCACAATGACAATGTACACTGAACATTCCCTGAAAGTTTCACAGAAATCAACCCACTGGTTGAGAAGGAGTTGAGGAAGGGGCATGCCTACCCTCCTTATAATACATGAAGAAATGGCGAAGAGCATGTTTGTCTGTGGAAAACCCCAAAAATCATTCTGATAAAAACTAGAGGCTCCCAGGAGCCTGTATTGCTCACCTGGACTATGTCCATCTTGACATTGCTGTCAAGTTCGAATTGTTTCACTGGTTTCAAACAAGAAGATCATTCTGTGAACTTTTCCATAAGGTCATATGTTAAAATAAGTTCCGCTCTGGCAGCCATCTTGGATGGTGGACAGGGTCATCGGATATAATTCTGAAAGAGAACCACCTATGGACCATTGCTGTCGAATTTTGTTCCAATTGGCCAAGTGCTTTCACACAAGAAGATCTTTAAGTAAATTTCCCATAGGGTCCTATGTTAAACTAAGTTCGGCTCTGGCGGACATCTTGGATGACGGGCTAGGTGATCAAATAATATAGTTCCGAAAAAGGACCACCTAAGGACCATTGCTGCCAAATTTTGTTCCTATTGGCCAAGTGGTTTCAGACAAGAAGATCTTCCAGTAAATTTCCCATAGGGTCGTACGTTAAACTAAGTTTGGCTCTGGCGGCCATCTTGGATGATCTGCAGAGTCATCGGATATAATTCCGAAAGAGGACCACCTGAAGACCATTGCTGCCAAGTTTTGTTCCAATTGGCCCAGTGGTTTCAGAGGAAAAAATCTTTAAAGGAAAGTTTACACTGACGACGATGGATAACAGATGCCAGACGCCAAGTCATGACAATAGTTCACATGGCCCTGTGGGCCAGGTGAGCTTATAATATAGGAAGTGCACACTGACAATGTATACTGAAGATTCCCTTAAAGTATCACAGAAATCCATTCACAGATTTAGAAGCAGTTGTGGATGGGCATGTCTACCCCCCTTACACTCAATGAACAAATGGAAAATTCCATATTTGGCTGTTGAAAACCCCAAAATTCATTCTGATCAAAAATAATATATGTAGTGCACAATGACAATGTATACTGAAGATTCCCCAAAAGTTTCACAGGAATCCATTCCCTGGCCTGAATTGCTGACCTGGATTTTAGGTGACAACAACTGACAAACTGCTTCTAGATAATATCTGTAAGGAATTGTTCCACAGTGTCCAGTGCTTCTAGAAAAGATAGTTAAAGAATTCTTCCAGTGTCCAATGTTAAAAATGTTAAACTAAGTCTAGCTGTGGCAGCTAGCTTGGATTCTGATGGGCACGAAAACATAACTGTTGTAGCAGACATTTATCCTAGGATCTTCATGCAACAAAAACATTTCAATTGGCTTATTATTTTCTGACAAGAAGACCTTTGTACAAATTTCCCAAAGGGTCAAATGTTAAACTAAGTCCGGCTGTGGCAGCCATCTTGAATTTCGATCAGCACATAAAAACAAAATTTTGTAGTGGTCTATCAAATGATCATTCACACATAAAAACATTTCAACTGGCTTAGTACAGTAGTTTCCAACAAGAAGACCTTTGTACAAAATTCCTCATAGGGTCCAATGTTAAACTAGGTCTGGCGATGGCAGCCATCTTGAATTTCCAATTGGCACAAAAAACATATTTTGTAGAGATTCATACATAAAAACATTTCAATTGGCTTAGTAGTTTCTGACAAGAAGACCATTGTATAAATTTCCTCATAGGGTCCAATGTTAAACTACCATCCTGAATTTCCGATCAGCACAAAAAACCTTTTTTTTTTGTAGAGGTTCATCCAAGGATCATTCATGCAACAAATCAATTTAATTGGCCTTGCAGTTTCTAACAAGAAGAGTTTTAAAGATAAGTCAAATCAGAATGAATTATCTGCCCCTGGTATCAATGTTGAATATCCAATCAGCACAAAAAACATACCTTTTGTACAGAACCATCCAATTAACATTCCTGCCAAGTTTGGTTCCATTTAGACTGGTGGTTTCAGAGAAGAAAATGATAATGTGAAAAGTGGATGGACGGTGGACACAATTTGATGGCAAAAGCTCACATGGCCTTTTAGGCCAGGTGAGCTAAAAACTTACAAACTTCAACACTTGATGATACTGTATTATCTTCTTCAGTCTTCAGATTACTGTAAAATATCAATTGTAAAAATCTTTGGTTAATTAATTGATTAGTGGTTAAGATGACATTCAATAATTAATAAGCTGCTTTGTGCTAGGCTAGTTTTGGGTACCCATAAATCCAATTTAACCCCACCATTGTTCAGTGTCTGTACCAGTCAGACCATCCACACTCTCTGTTGTGTTGTTGTATGTGTTTTGTGCATTTTTATGTTATATTTTGTCCAGGGTTCTGACTTTTGGTCATTAGACACCTTTTCTGCTATCCATTTTGTTGTTTTTATTAGTAACACTGAAATTTAATATACTAGCTTGCTTGGAGACAGTCTCCATATCCACATATGGGTCAAGCCGCGCAATTGTTTTCCTGTTACAGAAGTCATGAAATAATAGGCTGCCATTAAGTCTGTAGGTTTCGTTGAAACATGGGAGATGGCTCAAAACAATCGCCATACAATGGCACATATCCAGTTAAAATCTCGGGGTGTGAAGTCAGTCTACTTTTTCCGTAATTTTAGAAATCACGAGCCATGGTAAAAAAGTCTCCTTCCGCAAAGTAAAATGTACCTCTTTCATGCTCTCCATGTAGAATAAAAATTTTCTTGGTTTTATTCATTTAATCCTTTCAATATTTCTATGTCAAATGTCTCAGGTAAATACACCTTTAAAACAACACTACTTATTCTGTTATCATGGTTGGTTTTGTTACAGCAGGTCCATATATCATGGTGCAATTATAAATTTTTTAATGGACTTCTTTTGTATCCCTCAGGTCAAAGTTCATTGCAGGTCTTGAGCCATATGCAATTGTGGTTCAAAGCCAAACAGTCTTTGCTCTCACTTCTTGATGGCATGGGGATAATGGAAAAGAACCAAGAGAACAATAATATTTTGGAATAATCTGGCCAGGAATAGAATATTACTGTTATACTATAAAATGTTGCACTTTTTTTATCAATTGATGCTACCTAGTCTGTAAGAATAAAAAGACAAACCTTAACTTCTGTGAGGTAGTGAAAGCTGACTGTATTTCTTGTAGTCGTTGGTGATAGTCATGTGAACTGACAATGAGAAGAACATATAGTTTAACTATACATTTGTTGAAAATTTGGGCAAAATTTTATACTTGGGTATTACACAAACATGTCATAAATTAGATCTGTGGAGTAATTGTTCAAAGTTAACACTTTGCTTGATATTAGAACTTGAATTCATGTATACTGCTGTTTTCAAATATCGTTTCTTTCCTCTTTTTTTTTTTAATTCATAGCGAATGCTGTTAGTTACATGTATTTGTAGCATATTGGTATCTTAGAAACCACCAAGCAATTTGCACAGAAACAATCTGTCACAGACGTGTTTTAATTCTCAACTACGACTAGGGATCATCTAAAAAAATGAATATATATGTATACATGTAGCTGTACAGGCCCATTACATATACAGGTAACTTTTTACCAAAGATTACTGAGTTACGATCAATCATAACTTGTATTTACATGTATTCAAAGGATCTATGATCAGTCGTAACTCTTACTATCTTTAGTGAAATGGTACCCAGTGTGGTAGACAGTGTTGCAATTTCGGATGTAAATCAAAGAACCATACAGAAATATAAAACAATACAAGAGCACTTTATCTGACTAGGAAAAACATGAAATCCAAACAAAAACTAAAACTAGAACTGTGAAGGGACCTCACTAACTATACCCCCTGCTACTGTTAATCTAATGGACTAGGGCATCCTTATCATGGTGTTGTTTCAGTTTCTAAATCCAACTGAATATAACTGAGGGAACAAAAGGGTATAAAATTAAGGGAAAAAGTATTGGACCAGGACATACTTCGCACACGCACATCTACGTACTAGGATC
Source organism: Mytilisepta virgata (assembly GCA_028015205.1). Lineage (NCBI taxonomy): Eukaryota > Metazoa > Mollusca > Bivalvia > Mytilida > Mytilidae > Mytilisepta > Mytilisepta virgata. Next base: position 36,989,831 of record CM051520.1, read on the forward strand.
TAACAGTATGCAAAGTTTCATTAACCTGTGATAAGGCATGTTTGAGAAACTGCGGGTACAAAAAAAAAATTGGGGGACAGACAGAATTTCTAAGTCCAAAAGGGTATAAAATTATGGAAAAAAGTATTGGACCAGGACATACTTCGCATGCGCACGTCTATGTACTAGGATCTAACAGTATGCAAAGTTTCATTAACCCCAGATAAGGAATGTTTGAGAAACTGCAGGTACAAACAAATCCTGGAAAGACAGACAGACAGATAGACAGACAGGCTGATTCCTAGGTGCTCCAGAAGGGTAGAAAAAACTATTGAAATATAAAACAAATATTATTTGTGTGTCTCACCTTAAAGCATATGCAATGATAGAACTTGGTTCCTGGTCATACACAACAACTGGTACTTTGTAACAAGTGGGTAGTAAATGATGCTCTGTACAGTCACTGTAACATAAAACATTGCATTCAATGTGTTTTCTGATACTGAATTCAACAGGTTTATTAATTGTTGAAAATAATCCAAAAAAAGCAAATCTCATGGAGTAAGTACAATTGTTAAAATAGGTGGCCCATAACATATTACACTGTATTGCCATGATTTTGCTGCTTATTGGATATTTTGATTGCATGAGTATATAGATTCCTTAGTCACTAGTGATAATTTCCTTTCTGTCACTATTAACCTAAGAAAGGTAGCATTCACTGTGAAGTATCAAAGGAAACTGTAAAAAAAAATAGTGATAATCTACATGTATACTTTGTTGTTTTCATGAATACATAATCTTTTCCATCTAGGACATCATTTTTTAAAAATTATATTAATTTTCTACCAAAGTATAGACTTTATTGATTGCACTGAGTAGATGTCTTTTTGTTTGAGGAATGAAGTCCCTGAGTTTATCACTGTTTCTGGTACATGTATTTTTTTACAAGAATAACACTGTAGTGGGACCATAATAAAAAGAAACATAGGCAAATACTTACAAAGGCAATGGAAGGGGAGGTAATCCAGTTCCTGATAAAAAATTTGTGATGGTTTTTCTCATTAAACCACCGATTCTCTCAACCTGTTGACTATCTGTGTAATCATCTGAAACGAGACGTAAATTAGCAGTCAAACAAAATCAAATTATTTTGATGAGTATCTTGATCAAGTACAACTTTATCTTCCACAAAGTAACAAGATGTTGTGTAAGCCTGTGTGCTTGGTGGTTAAGACCAATTTCGATGTCTTTGTTTTGACCTGGCAAGATCTAACCTGCAATCTGCTGCAGCACACTTGACGCAAGCAAGCTAACACTGTATATGACTATTATCAAAATATTCAGGGTTTCAAGATCAACATTCAATTCTACAAATCAAACTGGTTTAAATGTATTACCATATAATGATTATGATCATAGAGAAACATTTTTTTATGATAATGGTAACGAATATCTAAGTAATAAATTTTTCATAATTCATAATTTTTTAAATGTTAAAACTGGATTGTTAGATCATATCTTGTTTATAAACCTTTTTAAACTTGTGCTATACAAACATACCAGATTTTCTCCCTCCTTCTTTCTTTGATTTAATTTTAGTATCAGAGTCATTATCATATCCTTGTAATGATCGTGATGCCTTTATATCTGTCTGTTCTGTTTCTGTATTTTTTAATGTATTACTTGTCTTGACATCTTAAATCAGAAAATATATAATTTCAAATGTATAATTTTAATGCTTCAGTATTCTTTTGACAATTTTTTGCCCCTCTCCCCTATACATGTGAATGAATATTTTCATCAAACAGACTTTCACATAAATTTCATTACAATCAGATGAGAAACAAATGGAGTTTTCTGGGACGTAAAGGATAACATCAATTGAAAAAGCAGGAAGCAATTAGTTATGAAATATTCCACTATGATCAGATCTTAATTAAACTGATAACTACTTCTAGTATTTAACTTATTCTCTCACATTTTCATGATAATAATTCCAATTATACAATACAACCATACATAACTTCAATAGGGACTATATCTTAATGTCTGTTCAATCAATCCCTTTTGTGATTAATTTGAAATTTTGCATGAATTTTATTTATAAAAGCTTTTTTGTTTTAGGCTTGGAATATTAATATATAATGATAAAATGCTATATTACCCTCTGAGGAAAGCTTTAAAACTACATAACCAGGATCTGGTAAATCAGCAGTTTTATTGTTATATAACCCTGCAGCCAGTCCGGGTGTTACACTGTAAATACCACTCTCACCTAACATGTCTGTAAATGGTGAACATAAAATAAATTTAGAATTTGCATAATATTTTTTATATTGCACATTTTCATTTTTGAATTTGATCTTTCAATTTTTTTAATTATGCTTTGGTTTTCAACTTTTTTTAGTCTTGAGCACAACTGATGAATTGTAAATTGACCAAATTTGCACATTTTGTGCATTATAATTTGTATTCAATGACACATGAATAAGCTTTATTTCAATATTGTCAAATACTGAATGCCATAATCTGTTCATGTTAATATGAATAATTTGACGCTACACAATAACACTAAAAATATACTGACATTTTTACTTACAAGACTGTTCTATATTGATGGGGATGGAATCTGTTGGTCCTATTTCTATAACGATAATTACAAAACTAATTAACAGATTTATAATCTGCATTTTTAATTGTATAATTTTTTTTTAAAATCAAAGGTGATGCATATTTTTTTTTCCTGGATAAAAACCATCCAAAATTTAAAAGACCTCTAACACTATTAGTTATAAACTGGACATAACAGTGCTTTATGAGTCAGCTGAAATTTCTTCCGTTCTAGATTTTTGTAGAAATTCCACCAAGTCTAGAAATTTTTCAGAAACATCCTTGCGTGTTTTTTATTATTATTTATTTGGTTTTGTTCAACTTGTGTATATTGTACATTTGTCATTTTATGTCACTTTTAACAGCTCGCCATTTCCATTTATTTTTCTCGTATTCTATTGTCGTACAAGCTGTTTCACATCAAACTTACTTTTTTATATCAATAAATTACTGGATCCATATATATAATTTCATACTTTACAGTTGAAACTGTTCCTATTTTATCCCTAAATACTTAAATGTTTGATAAAATTTTGACACCTCACAAACCATTACTAACATTTTTTAACACTTCTGGCCATTTTGAATTGATCAAATGTATGATTACCTTCTTTTAAACAGAAATAAAGCAGAATGCAAACAAACCTGACTTGTCAACCATAACTCCAGACCATGTTCTTGTTGATTCATCAGATGTTCTGGATGATACTGAGGCAGTCTAAATCATGAAGAAATTAAAGAGTAAGTACCTAGCCAAATTTGACACATAAAGGTAGTTCAAAACATGTTAACTTAATAAATCTTGTGTTTGAAATATCATATGTAAATATAGCTTCTTACAATATTACGAGTGGAGTGTCGGATTTCTGCAATCCAGATAGTAAAATTCTTTAACTATCGAGATTGGAGAAATCCGATAATCCATGAGTCATAATGAAAGAGGCTGTTTCTCTAATTTTCAAAATGCTTTAAAAACTGGTCAACGTCATCATATTCTCCCAAAGTCATCCCGTCACTATGGTCACCAGTATGTATTCATGCGAATCTTGTATTGAAAAATATCCGACACTTTACAAGTATTTAGCAATCATAATAAATACAAATTTTTACTAAATATAATTTAACAATGTCATTGTTAAACATGGTAGATTATTTCCATACGTTAGTTGTCATTTAAACAGGAACTACTTTTCCTAGTGGAAGTTGTATTACATAACAGCTGTCACAATGGCGGACACCAAAGAACAAGAAGTTGAAGAAGAACACAGCATGTTCAAATTAAACTCTTAATAATGGATCCTATCTGTCTTCCAACAAGTCAGATTTTTTGGCCCAATTTCAAAACCTTGTTTCAGGACAACTTTTATTACAAAACAGAGGATGGGATTGCATTTTGTTTATATGTAACTAAGGAATATTTTTTTGAAGACCAATCATATTCCGAGAACCAAAAACTTACTAGTGAGATTATCAATTTTTCCAGCACGGGTTGAGAGACTGTTAAATTGGCTGAAAATTAGAGAAACCATAATTTTCAACTGGAAAAGTACCTAAGAGGACATAATAAATATTTTGATAGATTCTTTGTTCAGTAATGCTCAAATTCTTTTGTTAAAAAAACTCTGGTCATTAAATGACCATAAAATGTTGAGTAAATTCCACACATCAAAATATATGAAGGGGGAGGGAGTATTTTAACTACAAATTTCCAAACAACCTCCCATAGCAAAAAAAAAATGTCACTGATTTTAAAGGACACTGGGTTTCAGAAGATGGAAATATTTTCTTACCCCTTGTACAGAGCACTCTGCCATTTTTTGAGGGCGAAATATTTGTTTCTTGTAAAGCAATGGGTGAAAAAGATTATATTGGTTTTCAAAAAGGATTTGCCCTACTTCGTATAACTGGTCTATTCCCTTAATGATTTATTGGTAACAATTTATTGTAATTAATTCAAACAATATTTAAAAGTAAACCAAAATACTGTAATTCTCGTTAAAAAAATGAAAATAATTAAATAAGAAGAAAAAAACAAAAAACAACCTCTTGTAATGTGCTTGTGTGTTGGTTTTAAGAGCTCACTAAAACTTATGATTTTATGTTTTATCCAAGGATGAAATAATGTTTTCTTAATTAATTGTAACATTATTAGTCGTATTGTGTAAAAAATATTCAGCGCATAATCTGTATGCCATTGTTTTACGTAATCATTGTTTATATCAAACATGACAAAATCACCCGCTCTTTCAAGATTTACAAATGAAGGTAGTTTACTAATAGTATCATCTGTGGTATAATTACTGTTCATATTTGGTGATTTTTTTTATTAACCTCTGGTTAGTGTATAGTTGAACGAATTAGATCGGAAATGAAGACGAATGATGAAACATGGAAACATATTGGATTGGTTCAGATCAAATTGACTCATTGATAATTCTAGCAATTAAAGAAACATATCGATCTAAACATGTAAAATTTTCAGACAACGCATTCATCCTCAATCAATAAAATTCTGATTTTGTGTCTATTACAGTTGTTACGTGATGATGGCCCAATTGAGCCCTCAAAGATTTCCTCAACTGAAAGCCCATTAAATGAATCTACTTTTTCCTTGATTTAAATGTGTTGAAATAATTTACCTTCAGACACTTAAAATTTTTTCATATTTACTGCACATTCAGATTGTGTCTAGTAACTGAACAAAATATATATTCCCTGCATAAGATTTCAAATCAACAGAAAGTTTCAATTAAAGGCAAACTTTGCTGAATGTACTTGTACAAACTACTCACAAGTAAATGGTGGGATTCATCTAGAGACGATTCTGATAATCGATGATCAGGCTGGAATACAACTTCTTCAACAGATTTAGTGATGTCCTGTTCCGGTGTATTCCTGGTAGATGAAGATAATTCAATTTTTTTCACTGTTACTGTGCCTGATGCAGCTCTGTCTCTTTTATTTTGCATACTAAAATCATCACTACTGACAGATGTCTGTTGACCAGTTTTGTCTTTCCTGCTGTTCTGTGAATCTACGGAGACAGAACTCTCTTTATCTTTCTTTGCTAGAGATGATCTTGTCTTCTTGTGTTGAGAAAACACCTCTTGAAGCCTAAAAAGAGAAACAACCTGTTCAATACAGCTACATATACAGTGGAACCTCTACAAACCGAAAGAGCTATGGGATCGTAGAAATTGGCTGGTTCTAGGAAGTACCAGTTTTGAGAGTCCGGGACTAAATCAAACCATAAGAAAATAAATTTTTCATTAAAGGTAACAAAATCTTGGTCTTTTGACTTCATCGTTTTTTTTTGTAGAAAATGGATTTCAAATCTTTCATTAGATCGGGGTTTTCCCTTTACACATCAATGGGGCTTTGTATGATAAAATTGTTTAATACCCATTTTTGATGCACAAGATGTGCACATTTCGTCAATTTATGACTCATTAGTTGTGCTCAAGGCCTAAAATGTTGAAATCCAAAACAACAATCCAAAAAGTTGAAGAGCAAATTCAAAAAATACCAAAATGACAAAAAGGGATAAAACCAAAACTATCTAAAATATTCCCCAGCATGAGAGTTAGCCAGTTTTTAAAGGTGTACTTGACAGGAAAACATGTTCTGGTTCAGAAATTATCTCCAGTATTCAGGATTCAGGAGGGCCGGTTTTTGGAGGATGTTTCTACTTGAAAATATAGGTGTAAATTCAGTACCAATATAAAGTATTCAGTTTGCGGAGGAATTCGGTTTTCAGAGGGGCAGGTTTTGGGGAGTTCAACTGTGCAATATACATGTATATACATTGTAAGAAAACATATACTTTATCTGTATCAGCATTAGAAATGGGTAGTAGAGTGATATTTACCAAGCACTGCTCACCTGTTTTGTGGCAAGAAAATGTATATTGAGTTATCCTGGTACAGGATAAACTGTTATCAGTTTCAGAGGAAAGGCATAAAAATCAGACATTTCTAGCTGATTTGAAGAAGGAATTTTTTGGGACATAATCTAAGGATAACATTGCATCATAAACACTGAACTCAGCATCCAATAAAACCAATCATTTAAGTGAGAACAACAATACAATGTTATCAAAATAATATATAGAAAAATATATTAGACATCTTTTATACTGCCATTAAACAGACCATGACGAAAATGTACAAAATGTATAATCAAAGCATAGTATTGAAGAAAAAATAGGACTTATCAATATGATTTTACAAACTTTGGTTATTTCCGATGAATTTTTAGTGACAATGTGTTTCTAACCATACTAAAATTCTGAACATTTCAAATAATGATGATATGGTATTTCTTACAGTGATGGCAGATATTAATGATGGAAACACAGATAACATTGGACTACAGTATGTCTGACAGCAACGCATACACTGTTTTGTTAATTTACCATGGCCTCTTTTACTGTGATGTCATTAGTAATTCTGATACATGTACAGTCAATAATCTCTTCACAATTTCCAGGAGTTTAATGATACCATCTCTTAGTTATTTTCAACTTAAATTTGGTCTCATTTTGAAGTACCACAATTTAACAAGCTGCTGGTATAATTCTAACAGACGTTGCTTGGATATACTTTTGGAATGGTCCATTATCAACAATTGGGATGTATTAGACTGTCAGAGACTTAATCCAAGCTCAGAACAAAATTCCTTTAGTCTATTTCCTATATCCAAAAAATGGATTCCAAATTGAATTGTGACAGTAAATTGTGAAGGGTCAAACAATTCTGTAGTGTACAAGAAATGGATTCCAAATTGAAGTGTGACAGTAAATTTAGAAGGGTCAAACAATTCTGTATTGTTACACTAAAATTCTTTGTCTATGGCAAAAGAGAAGCAGCTCCTTCTAGTGTTAAGTAAATGGTAACTCTAATAACTCTTGAAGAAAATTAAATTGAAAGATTAACGGTCTTGTTCCAAGAAAAAAATATTAAAAGAATTATAAATATAATCCACTAATAATGCCAAGATTAACAAATAGACATACTACAATCATATCTAACTAACTATCTATCTCACTTATCATTAAAACTAGAAGTTATTCATACTTTGATCGCCAGTTGACATCAGCATCAGCCAAAAATCTCATCATCTTCAAAGACTCATCATATAATGCAAAAAACTCATTCATGTTTTCTGTAACAAAAAGAAGTTGTTTTATGACTGGAAAGTAAGCTTTCGTTGTATTCACTGTGTGTTTCAGGCCAGAATAATCTTTCTTCAACCTTTGATCTGATTATGTCAGGGTTCAAGTACACAAGCTTGCATATGTGAGAAGGCAAAGCTCACAAACTGCCACAGATTTTGTAAGATCTATATATTATTTAGCTGATTTTCTAATTTTAGTATCACAGGCCATATTGCTTTTGACCCCTGGACACAATTTTGAGAGGAGACAATCTAACGTACATTTTGATTTTCTTTTTTAAATATTGTTGATTTTGAGTAATGTTAAACATACTTATTGGGAGACCGGGACTCAGGACATTATTTTTTACCCAATGACCAATCCACCAAATTAGACAGGTGAGATTAATAATACCACTTTTATAACAAACATTCTGTTTAGTTCCGCAATCCTAATCAGTGAATGCAATACATCTTTAAAGGACAATTTACATTTGTGTTTAGTGGTACAAGTACTTTAAAATAAATGCTTCCATAAGAAAATGTTTAACTGGCTAAAGGAAATTTCAGAACTTTTGAACTATATAATCATCTGCTGTATAAGTTATTTACTGCATGTATAGCATTCTCCAGAAAGTGATAAGGTTGTAACGTTACTGAAATAATAAGGTATGTCTTAGAAACAAAACTCCGCTCTTATACAAACCTCTTCAATAGCATAATATCTGACACAAACATAATGACTCAAGCACAGAAAATAGAGAATCTGGAATATAAACTTAAGGCAATAAAAGGTAGAGTCAGTTTTTCTAAGTAGTTTTCGTGGAGCCAAAAGTAATGTGTAATACCTGATTCTTCTGATTCCTTTTTGATAACCTTTAGTCTACCTTCATGTATAAGCTCCTTTAACCTCTGTTTTTCATTCTACAAACAGAAAAAAAACAACAAGCAAGATATTGAATAGTCAATACTCATTAAAACAAACCACATTTTTTCTTTTTTTTTTTAAAAGAGCAGAATTAGTAGCTGAAATATTGTGGACTCACAATTTTTCAATGGATACTAAATTTCATGATTATACCAGCCAGAAAAACAAAGGTTATGTCACAACTTTCATGACAGGTGAGAAAAAAAATCATAATTACCGGTAAAATAAAGCAGTCAACAAAACTGTTCATATGACTGAGAAAAAAAATCGTAATACCTCAAGAATGCTGGTCATGTCAGCTATAATTTTTGTCAGTTCAGTACTGGAAGAACTCAATGTCACTAACTGTTCTAAAATTCCACTGTACAGCTCCAATCCTCTGTAATACAAAATACAGTATTTTATAGAAAATTCATTCCATCAGAGGTAGCAGTAACAACTGAGGTATGGTTGGTGCTTACTATCTCAAAGTTTAAAGGACCATTAAAAGTATTTTGATATGTCAGGTTTCAAGGATAAAATTAAAAACTTGTCTAAACCAAGCCCTTTGAGACATTAAAGATTTTATCATAGGTGTTTAGACAGGGTATTTCACTAAAGATTTTGCATGTTACTGGTAAGTTTGATGTATCGAAGTTAACAGTTTATTAGAGAATGGATTAGATAAAAATTAAGTATGTTGCGAAACAGCTCATGTGACAATAGATAACAAGAAAAATAAATGGAAATGGTGAGCTGCCAAAAGGGGCATAAAATGACCGAAATGTATGAAATACCCAAGTCAAACAAAACCGAATACAACCTTTTTATTTTTATTTTTTACAAGCTCATGAACAAGACCATATTGGTCGAAACATGGGGTATTTTTAACTTTTTAGTTTGTTGGTTTTTTTTTTTACGATTTTATATTTGGTTTTGTTCAACTTGTGTATTTCATACATTTTAGTCGTTTTACGCCCCTTTTGACAGCTCACCATTTCCATTTTTCTTGTTATCTATGGATTAGATAAGTTTCATGCAACAATTCTGCAATATCAGGAGTTTTAAATACAGTGAAACATGGAAAAGATATAAGATATAAGGACGGACTAAAAAGAATAAATAATAAAACTCTTGATACTAGAGGCTCAAGAGAATTGAGCCCGCATAGCTCACCTGAGTCCTACAATCAATCCATTTTATTTCAAGTGAAAATTGTAATGGAACTTCTATAGATGTTTAATACCAAGTATCAGTTAATTTGTCTATATGGTTTCAGAGGAGGAGATGTTTGAAATTTTGACCAATCAAAAATAAGAATTCATGATAGCTGCCATATTACTTGTCCGACTGGGACAAAATATGCAAACTTTATAAACGTCCTTCCCCAAATGATTCATATTAAGTTACATATCATTTGACTTTGCGGTTTCAGAAAATTTTATTTTTGAAATTATGACGAATCAGAAATAAGAATTCATCGTGGCGGCCATATAATTCCTTTGACCGGAACAAAATATGCAAAATGTATAAAATTCCTTCAATAGATGCTTCATACCAAGTTTAAGCTCATTTGGCTTAGGGGTTTCAGAGGAGAAGATTTTAAAAATTTGTCCAATCAGAAATAAGAATTCATCATAGCGGCCATATTAGTTGTCCAACCGGAACGAAATGTGCAAACTTTATAAAGGTCCTTCCATAGATGCTTCATACCAAGTTACAGTTCAGTTGGCTTTGCTGTTTCAGAGGAGAAGATTTTTGAAATTTTGACCAATCAGAAATAAGAATTCATCATGGGGGCCATATTAGTTGTCCGACCGGAACGAAATATAAAAAAATTTATAAAGGTCCTTCCATAGATGCTTCAAACCAAGTTTCAGTTTATTTGGCCTAGGGGTTTCAGAGGAGAAGATCAAAATGTAAAAGTTTACAGACGGATAGATGGATGGACGACTGATGCCAAGTGATGACAAAAGCTCACATGGCCCTTTGGACCATGTGAGCTAAAAAGGTTTCAACACAACAGATGTTTTACCTCATGCATGTCCATATGTTGAATTTTCTTAGATCATTATAGAAACAGACCCTGACCAACTTGCTATTTCAACACATTATCATATTCAAATAAAAAGTGTTTGACATGTGATCAAGTGTCCAGTGCTCAGGAATATATACAGATAAATACAGTTGTAGATTACTTGCAGATACCAGGAATTCTAAGAAATGAGTTGTTGATAACAAAATTTTATCAACTATCAAAAGTAAAAAAAATTGTTTCTGTATTTTGAGCTTCCATATGGCTCAAGACCTGCAATGAACTTTGACCTGAGGGATACAAAAGAAGTCCATTAAAAAATTTATAATTGCACCATGATAAATGGAACTACTGTAACAAAACCAACCATGATAACAGAATAACTAGTGTTGTTTTAAAGGTGTATTTACCTGAGACATTTGACATAGAAATATTGAAAGGATTAAATGAATAAAACCAAGAAAACTTTTATTCTACATGGAAAGCATGAAAGAGGTACATTTTACTTTGCGGAAGGAGACTTTTTTACCATGGCTCGTGATTTCTAAAACTACGGAAAAAGTAGACTGACTTCACACCCCGAGATTTTAACTGGATATGTGCCATTGTATGGCGATCGTTTTGAGCCATCTCCCATGTTTCAACGAAACGTACAGACTTAATGGCAGCCTATTATTTCATGACTTCTGTAACAGGAAAACAATTGCGCGGCTTGACCCAACTTGACGTCATGATCTCAAACGTGTGTAAAGGAATATTTTGTGATGCTGATCCATCCTGTAAACAACTGATGGAGAAACTAGGGTCAGTATAATTCCTTAAGTATGTATTTAACACAAAAAGTATAAAATATTTGCATACGGTCCAAAACTTTAATGTGATGCTTAAAAAAAGAATGCAAAAGAGGTGAAAATGGGGTTTTCTAAATTTGAACAGTCCATATGTAATGTAAATCTTGTGCAATAATTTTTTTTACATATATTATAAAGAACTAGAGGCTCTCAAGAGCCTGTATCGCTCACCTGGATTTAACTTTTCACCTTGAGCAGACCTAAAAATTTAAGTGTTGCAGTCAATTTGGCTGGTTTTTCTATAGGATTCTGTGTTAAACTAATTTCAGCTGTGGCAGCCATCTTGGTTTAGTCCAGGTCAACGGATACATTTCTAAAAGAGAACCATTTAAGGACCATTTCTGCTAAGTCTTGTTCCAACTGGCTAAGCGGTTTCAGACAAGAAGATTTTTAACTGAATTTTTCTATAGGGTCCAATATTTAACAAAGTTCGGTGTGGCAGCCATCTTGGTTGACAATCCACGTGATCGGACATATTTCTGAAAGAGGATCTCCTAAGGACCAATGCCGCCAAGTCCTGCTCCAATATGTCAAGTGGTTTCAGACAACACAATTTTGCAATGAATTTTCCTATAGGGCCTATGTTAAACTAAGTTCAGCTGTGGCGGCCATCTTGGTTCACAGTCCGGGTCATCAGACACACCTCTCTAAGAGGACCATCTAAGGACCATTGCTGACAAGTCTGGTTCCAATTGGTCAAGTGGTTTAAGGCAAGAATATTTTTCAATGAATTTTCCCATAGGGCCCTATGTTAAACTAAGTTCGGCTGTGGCGGCCATCTTGGTTAACAGTCCGGGTCATTGGACATATTTCTGAAAGAGAACTTCGTAAAAACCATTACTGCCAACTTTGGTTCCAACTGGCCTTGTAGTTTCATATAAGAAGGTTTTTGAAATTCATCCCCCCCTTTTTTTTCTATTTTTAGTAACAGCAGCCATGGAAGTCGGGGATGCCAGACATAAGTTTGGAAGGGGGCCAGCCAAGGACCATTCCACCAAAGTCTGGTCTCAATTGGCTCAGTGGTTTGAGAGGAAAAGATCTTAAAAGCAAAGTTTACGCTGAATGCCGTCTTTAAAGGGCAAAAACTCCTATAAGGGGTCAATCAACGATTTTGGTCATGTTGACTTATTTGTAGATCTTACTTTGTTGAACATTTTTGCTGTTTACAATTTGTCTTTATCTATAATAATATTCAAGATAATAACCTAAAACTGCAAAATTTCCTTAAAATTAAAAATTCAGGGGCAATAACCCAATAAAGGGTTGACCGATTCGTCTGAAAATTTCATGACAGGTAGATCTTGACCTGATGAACATTTTTACCCCATGTCAGTTTTGCTCTAATTGCTTTAGTTTTTGAGATATAAGACAAAAACTGCAGTTTACCCCTATGTTCTATTTTTAGCCATGTCGGCCATGTTGGTTGACAGGCGGGGTCATCGGACACATTTTTTAAACTAGATACCCTAATGATGCTTGTGGCCAAGTTTGGTTCAATTTGGCCCAGTAGTTTCAGAGGAGAAGATTTTTGTAAAAGTTAACAGACGACGGCGACGGACGACGGATGCCAAGTGATGAGAAAAGCTCACTTGACCCTTTGGGTCAGGTGAGCTAAAAATGAAAAATTTATTGTTTTTTTTACTAAAATCTTTAAAAAAATTGTCATTCCTTAAAATTCTAGAAACCCAAATACCCCCCCCCCCCCCCAACCGGAAGTTGTAATATGTATGATGTAAACATTGAAACACATGTGTTTGTGTGAATAAATACACAGGGATTTTGCATTGCTATTAATAATATATTACAGGTCAGTTATTGTATGATGAAAAATTCTCACTATAAGCAGGAAACACATGCTTTTTATTTAGATGTATCAATTTTGGCGAGACTACATACATGTCATGTAACAAGGACAATTGTTAACACGAACAGGTGGTTGCATTGAAAACCACAGCTAAATAATTGTAACATTAGATGAATGTATTTAATGGAAATAGATGCAAAGAGACCTATATCATCCACAAATCCCTTTCAACAAGAATTTTAAACCAACATTTACCAATAACAGGTTGAATAAATTCTTGTGATTTAGAATTTGCAGTTTGTCAATTGTAAAGGGGAGTAACTCATTATGACAGCATTTAACTTAAATGTACATGTATTACTGAATTTATTTGGTTTTTAAACTTTTAATATCAGGCAGCAAAATGGACTGACCTATTGTTCCTGTAAATTTATAAGCTTATACATTTATACAAATACTGATGAATTATTTAAAAGTGCACATGTGATTGTGTAATGGAAAAAATTCATTCTCCTTGGTTGCTATGCATTTTTTCCTCAATGCAAATCATTGGTTACTACTTGTAGATTAATATTTTTTTCTTTAATCATTTATCGTTGAAATGTTAAGGATAGGACTAATTGGGTTTTACAATACTTGGTGACGTCATAAAGTTATGACATCATAATTCATATAACATCATAATTTGTTCGCCTTCAAGATGTTTACATTTCTCAGACATAGAAACTGCAAATTTTTAAATACCTGTAAAATTGTTAATACTGGGCAGATTTTGACATTTGACCCCATTTTAGATTCGTCTTTACATAATCTAGCTATTAGTTAAAAAATATTGAACTTTTTTGTGAGCATGTGAAAATTTCAAGCTGAAACTTTTAAAATGACGGATAATAATTTTCAAAATTTGCAATATTTCAGCCTAAAAAAATATAAAAAAGTTACCTTTATTTGTCTGTTATATGATTTTTTTAAAAGTATAAATATTAATGATAATTTTAGAAGGCATTAGTGAGTTCCAAAGAGTAAAGTGAGGCTCTAAATATATCAGTAATGAATCTTGGTTTTTTCACTGATTTTTGGTTTTTATTCATGAAATAAACATGTTTGCTTTACGCCCAAATTTATGCTGAATCTTTCTTATTTTCTTTCAGATCTGAAAAATATTGCACAGTTATGTTCAGGAAAAGCTTCCGCACCAACCAAATACCATAATGTAGAGAAAATTTATATGTCATATTTCAATATGGCTCAAGACCTGCAATGAACTTTGACCTGAGGGATACAAAAGAAGTCCATTAAAAAATTTATAATTGCACCATGATATATGGAACTACTGTAACAAAACCAACCATGATAACAGAATAACTAGTGTTGTTTTAAAGGTGTATTTACCTGAGACATTTGACATAGAAATATTGAAAGGATTAAATGAATAAAACCAAGAAAATTTTTATTCTACATGGAGAGCATGAAAGAGGTACATTTTACTTTGCGGAAGGAGACTTTTTTACCATGGCTCGTGATTTCTAAAATTACGGAAAAAGTAGACTGACTTCACACCCCGAGATTTTAACTGGATATGTGCCATTGTATGGCGATCGTTTTGAGCCATCTCCCATGTTTCAACGAAACGTACAGACTTAATGGCAGCCTATTATTTCATGACTTCTGTAACAGGAAAACAATTGCGTGACTTGATCCATATGGCTGTAAAATACCTTGGAATCAGATATAGAAATAGCACATTTCAGAACTATATTTTATTAGTTTTCACCTTAACTGAAGACAGATTGCATTGCTATATAGGATAATATGTCTTTGAACATTACTAAACAAATTTTGGTGATTGTCCGCAGACCACTCAAATAAGCAAAAACTAGAATACTGTGATGTGATCATCACAAAGGGGCACGCTGCATATATATTGTTGTAGAGAACAGAAAAATATTTCAAGTGACTGATAGGGCATTGTCAATATACAACTTCCACAGAAACTTGGATAGTAAAATGTAGAATCTAGAGCACTAACAAGAAGTTGATAGGGAAAAACTACATCAAGGGCAGTAACTCCCACAAAAACTATCCAACAGCACTCGTTTTCGAACTTGATCAAGGTATTGCCCATATGCACCTTCCATATATATAAGGTTGAAATCTGTTGAGAAAAGTAGAATTGAAAGCACTAACAAGAAGTTGATAGGGAAAAACTAATTCAAGGGCAATAACTCCCACAAAAATTATCCGATAGCTCTCGTTTTTGAATTAGATCAAATTATTGCCCATATACACCTTCCATATAAATAAGGATGAAATACGTTAAGAAATGTAGAATTGAGAGCACTAACAAGAAGTTGATAGGGAAAAACTAAGTCAAGGGCAGTAACTCCCACAAAAATTATCTGATAGCACTCGTTTTCAAATTTGATCAAGATATTGTGCATATTCACCTTCCAAATAAATTTGGTTGGAATGCGTTGAGAAATGTTGAATTGAGATCGCTAACAAGAAGTTGATAGGGAAAAACTAATTCAAGGACAATAACTCCAACAAAAATTATCCGATAGTGCTCATTTCGAACTTGATCAAGGTATTGCCCATATACACCTTCCATTTAAATAAGGTTGAAATCTGTTGAGAAATGTAGAATTGAAAGCACTAACAAGAGGTTGATAGGCAAAAACTAATTCAAGGGCAGTAACTCCCACAAAAATTATCCGATAGCGCTCGTTTTTGAATTAGATCAAAGTATTGCCCATATACACCCTCCATTTAAATTTGGTTGAAATCTGTTGAGAAATGTAGAATTGAGAGCACTAACAACAATTGTTGATGGACAGACGGACGCAGTGAAAACTATAAGGTCCTGCATCATCGGATGCTGTGCCCTAATAACCCCCTATGATACCAAGAATAAGTTTAAGAAAAAGTGAAAAGCATCCAAAAATCCCAAAAATAATAGAAATTTCAAATACATAGACAACAGCACTAATTTTTTGATACTGCATTTTATAGATTTTTTATTTGACACATCTAAAGACCCCAAAAACAAACCCAATCAAGACTATTTTACCAATTGTTACCTGTACTACTCACCTTTTTTCTACAGATCTCATACTAGTACGTAGTATTGTCCACTGGTACGCCTGTACTTTTGTTTGTAAACATATCACACTAGCAGGTAAAACTATCTCCTTCTTTATTATTGGCATATATCTGATTAAAATAAAAAATATGCCAATGATTGCTATATTGGAAAAGCAGGGGTATGGTGGAATAATGCTGGATAAACTAGAAAATGTGTCTATAAGACACGTATGCCCCACCCTAAAAACAATATAGGTGTTGCTGTACTGCACTGTACTATACAACAGGACTGTAGTGGTGAAATATCATTGATATATTACTAAAGGATTCTGAGAAATGAACCTTAACGCAAAAATTAACCAAAGTCACTAAAGCATGAAATGTAGGTCATTGTGACCAAAGTATCGCTGAATTGCGTTGTACTATACAAGAGAACTGTAGTGGTGAAATATCATTTATATATTACTATAGGTTTCTGAGAAATGAATCTAAATGCAAAACTTAACCAAAGTCACTGAAGCATTAAATGTAGGCCATAGCAACCAAAGTGTTGCTGAACTGCACTGTACTATACAAGAGGACTGTAGTGGTGAAATATCATTGATATATTACTATATGTTTCTGAGAAATGAACCTAAATTCAAAACTTAAACAAAGTCAAAAAAGCATGAAATGTAGGTCATAGTGACCCAAGTGTTGCTGAACTGCATTGTACTATACAAGAGGACTGTAGTGGTGAAATATCATTGATATATTACTATAGGTTTCTGAGAAATGAATCTAAATGCAAAACTTAACCAAAGTCACTGAAGCATTAAATGTAGGTCATAGCAACCAAAGTGTTGCTGAACTGCATTGTACTATACAAGAGGACTGTAGTGGTGAAATATCATTGATATATTACTACAGGTTTCTGAGAAATGAACCTAAATGCAAAACTTAACCAAAGTCACTGAAGCATGAAATGTAGGTCATAGTGACCCAAGTTTTGCTGAACTGGGTTGTACTATACAAGAGGACTGTAGTGGTGAAATATCATTGATATATTTCTATAGGTTTCTGAGAAATGAACCTAAACACACAACTTAATCAAAGTCAGCGAAGCATTAAATATAGGTCATAGCGACCCAAGTGTTGCTGAACTGCATTATACTATACAAGAGGACTGTAGTGGTGAAATATCATTGATATATTACTATAGGTTTCTGAGAAATGAACCTTAATGCAAAACTTAACCAAAGTCACTGAAGCATCAAATGTAGGTCATAGCGACCCAAGTGTTGATGAACTGTGTTGTACTATACAAGAGGACTGTAGTGGGGAAATATCATTGATATATTAATATAGGTTTCTGAGAAATGGAGCTAAACACAAAACTTAACCGAATCGGGACATACAGACAAGGGTAAATCTATATGCCCCAGCCACATTAGTGGCGGGGCATAAAAATACCATTATATACACATGTAGGAGACTAAATTTTAATCAAAGGGACAAGTTTTTATTGCTAGTATTCATCTTAAAGTAATAGCAAGGCCCTACCCATCAAGAAAAAAAAATTCCTCACTCCCAGAGGCCTACGAGTTTTTCAGGAAAGTATCCAAATGGGATATCTAATAAAATACAACAAAATAAGACAAAAAAATCATACTAAGAGAATAACACACTTTTGCTGGCCATTTTTTTACCTAAAATTTCAAATAAAACAATAATTTGGCAACTATTCTGATCAGTAACGTTAATTAAGAACTCTTCAATTCTTTTTTATTCAACAGATTCATTTAAAAAAAATATACATACTTGAAAGTAGCTACTATATTTTTGCTTCCAAAATATTGACTAAAGCTGTGATGTAGAGAGTGATTACATGGGTCCGGTCCCATACGTCTGGTGAATGTGTTCACGTAAAATCTCATCTCCAGAAACTTGGCAAAAGATAAACTCCATGTATCATTACTCATAGCTGCTAATGGTGTAGCCTGAAAATTTAAATAGTTTAACCTAATAATGCTTGAAGGTTTTGTCTTTTAGAATTTCATTTTCTGACTACTTTTATAGTTTTTGCTAAAAAGACTTGCCAAAAATGTTGCCTTACCACTGGCACATAAAAATTAGGTTAGGTCAGGTGACAATGACAGGCTGACATGCTGAGCTCATAAGCAACCACTACACAAAATTTTGTTACAGTAATATCTTTTGTTTTCCTTATTCTTTAGTTGTTTTCAGGGTTTCTGATTAGGCCATAAATTGATCTTTAGTTCTTTGGATTTTGCCGCTCCGATTTTTGGACTATGTACATTTCAAGAAAAAAAAATTTGCTGCTTCATGTTGCAAAAATGCTAAATATTCGCTCCAAATATTTCATTTTCAATAAGTTAAAAACAAAAATTGTTCTCCCGCTCCTAAAATTTTGTATTTCTAAAAATGTGTGGCGCACGTAAATTTGATCTGTGCTCGAAAAAAAAACAAGTCCTCAAGAAAAAATTTTGCCCACTCACACCTATCTTTGGCACCCAAAAATCCAAAGAACTAAAAATTAATTTGATGCGGCCTTAGTTGAACAAACATTTTATAATTTGGCCCAGTTGTTCAAAAGTTTACCACAATTTTCAGTTTAAACTTTCCGCTTCCTTGATTATGCCTAACAACTGAAAATTTGCTGATGGGTTAATCCCATGACTTTGTGTGTCCATGCAAAATTCTGTAAAGGAATACTACTTAAAAATCGAAATAATTGAAAGTGAAAAAAGTGATTAACTACTGGGCCCAGGTGTGATTTGGTCAATGAAATTCCCCTTCGATTTATTCACTGCTTTTTTGAAGATTATGTACTAGCCACTTAAACAAACTGTTATTAACGTCTGCAGTAATGTGTGTAAAATAAACCTGATATATACAGCATTGACAAAAAGTTTGGATTCTTCAACAAGGATAATAAAATTTATATGTTACGCACTGTGAAAGAAGTTAGAGGGTCAACGCGAGGATTCATGATGAATTATGTTATTATAGCTAATTAAAACTGTTAAAAGAATTAGAGAAACACAATCTTACTTAAAACGCAAGCAGTTCATTATCGCCTAAGCTCGAAATTTGAAGGCTCAACTACAGTATCTCGACTGTAGAAATACGATAAGCAAATACTCACAAAGTATAATATTTTCCTCCTCAGTTTATTACAATAATAAAAATACTACATGTATGTTAATTTCTGAGTTTAAAGTATATACTGACTTTACCTGTCTACATTTACGACACCAATTCCACATCATGATGTCTTTATCTCCCCCTGGTACACAGTTAGATAACTTCCTTAATGATATAAAAATAGATCCATGACCATGAACAATTCTTCTCACATGATCTAGTAATGGTACTTCACAGTTCTCTGATGGACACATATAAGGCTGACAACAATAAGCTTCACTGAAACACAAATCAGATGTACTTTTCTATTGTATATTACTATTCACACACTGTACTATTTAATTCTAAAATATTCAAATAAGACTTACCGAAAACAGAATTTTTCAAGAAATCCACCAAGTGTGATGTCCTGTCCACTGTAAAATGGCATTGACACAAGTCTGAAAAAAAATGTAATAAAAGCAAATAACTATATAGCAAAATGTTATTTTCACTTCATTGTATGTTGTTTTTCAAAGGTACTACAACTTGTTTAAATGGCTTTACTACAATATTTAACAGTTTGACAAATTTTGTTCTTTTTAAATTATTTGCCACCAATCATCATATTTCACAGTTCAACACACTTTTTGTGTTCTTTTCAAATTATATGCTGTCAATAAAAAATTTAGGCTGATCCAACAAAACTTCTAGTTAAACCCTACCACATACAGTACAAGTGGTTTTTTACGCTGGTATTTGATTTTCTCTTTGTTCGTAACTAAACTTGAAACGCAAAAACTGGAATATGCATTTTATTCCACACCTAAAATGGTAAATTTGATTTCTCTCCCTTTAAGATGACTGAAGTCACATTTTCTATTAATATTTCACAAGTTCTCACAGAATGAATTTTGCCAACCCGTTACAAATTATGTGTCAGTATTTACAGTTAATCCACTCATAATCAAGACATTTTGTTTGTTCACGTGTTTGACAAATTAAAAGAGTCAAATTGTCAAAATGTTGAAATTAAAAAACTTTTAACTTTGTAGCACAAACGGCTTTTCCGTTATTAATTTTATATCAGGTCCCACATTATAGTATCTAGTCGTTGTTTTAGTTTTAAAGGCATTTTCATAGTTTAAAAGAACAGAAATATTATTTCACTCCCATTGTTGAAAGCTAAAAATACATCTCGCTAAAATTTAATTAAACCACCATATTATAATTGAATACTGTGAATTTGGCACCTGCTAAAAAACCAGTTATACAGTATTATTTGTGTCTGCCCCAAATTAAGAATACATGTATTATGGTCACTTGCAGGAATGTCCCTCTCATCCATATTTTATGCGTGAATGTACATGTATTGTTGTGTATATATAGATTCTTACATCATTACCACTGGATTACCTGATTTATCTAATTAATCTAATTGTTGAATTTTAATGTCCAAGCCTTGTTTCTCTAATGATTATCAAACAATTTTTCACATTTGATAAACCACATTCCTGATTGTTACATCATACATTTCTGCAATGATGTTATTGATTGATTCTGAGAAATCCAAAAAGCTCGTGGGTTGAAAATCGAAAATTGAATTATCTAGGATGGAGAAATTCCATAAGTCACTCGTAGCTCAAGGAGAATATATATTTATCATATATTTTAAAAATAAGAAAAATTCAAAATTCACTTGGCTTATTCATTTCAAAGATGGGGCTTTGTCTCCTTGCAGGCACACATGTGTTTTTGATAGTTTGTACTTACTGAAGAGGAACACATGAGGTTGGAAATTTTGTACTTAAGGAGGAACATATAGATCTGGCTAGGTTGTATTCACTGAAGAGGAACACATGCATTTTGATAGCTTGAACTAACTGAGAAAAATGCCTGCATTTGGATACACATAGATTTGGATGGCTTGTATTTATTGAGGAGGAACATGTGGGTTTGGATAGTTTGTACTTACTCAGGAAGGACACATGGGTTTATATAGTTTGTACTGACTGAGGAGGAACACACAGGTTTGGATAGCTTATACCTGCTGAGGAGAAACACATGGGGTTGAATGGATTGTACCTGGTGAGGAGGTACACACATGGGTTTGGATAGCTTTCATTTGCTGATGAGGAACACATGGGTTTGGATAGCTTTCATTTGCTGATGAGGAACACATGGAGTTGGATATATTGTACTGATTGAGGAGGAACATGTTTAGGGTAACTTGAACCTTGTAAGGTGGACCACATGGGGTTGGATAGTCTGTACTGAATCATAGGTTTGGATAGCTTTTACCTGTGAGGAACACATGGGTTTGGATAGTTTGTACTTAACTTATCAAGGAGGAACACATAGCATTGGATATTTTGTACTTGCTGAGGAAGAACACATGGGGTTTGGATAGTTTTTACTTACTGAGGAGGAACACATGGGTTTGGATAGTTTGTACTTACTGAGGAGGAAAACATGTAGTTGGATAGTTTGTACTTTCTGAGGAGAAACACACACGGTTGGATAGTTTGTACTTTCTGAGGAGAAACACACACGGTTGGATAGTTTGTACTTTCTGAGGAGAAACACACACGGTTGGATAGTTTGTACTTTCTGAGGAGGAAAACATGGGGTTGGATAGTTTGTACTTACTGAGTAGGAGCACATGGGTTTGGATAGTTTGTACTTAACTTATCAAGGAGGAACACATAGCATTGGATATTTTGTACTTACTGAGGAGGAAAACATGGAGTTGGATAGTTTGTACTTTCTGAGGAGAAACACACAGGGTTGGATAGTTTGCACTGAATGAGGAGAAATACATGGGGTTGGATAGTTTTTACTTACTGAGGAGAAACCCCCCGGGTTGGATAGTTTATACTGACTGAGGACGAAGACATGGGATTGGATAGTTTGTACATACTGAGGAGTAACACATGGGTTTGGATAGTTTGCACCTGCTAACGGAGAACACATGGGTTTAGATAGCTTGTACCTGCTGAGCTGGAAAACATGGGGTTGGATAGTTTGTAGTAGACTACTTACTGAGGAGAAACACACAGGGTTGGATAGTTTGTACTGACTGAGGAGTAACATATGGGTTTGGATGGTTTGTACCTGCTAAGGAGGAACACATGGGTTTAGATAGTTTGTATCTGCTGAGGAGGAAAACATGGGGTTGTACAGTTTGTAATGAGGAGGAACACACGGTTTTGTACTGAATGAGGAGGAACACATGGTTTTGGATTATTTGTACAGAATGAGGAGGAACACATGGTGTTGGATAATTTGTCCTTACAGAAAGGAAGAAATTGGTTTGGATAGTTTGTACTGACTTAGGAGAAACACATGGGGTTGGATACTGTAAATATGTAAATTATTGCGATGTTTTTATTATTGCAAAAATTGTGATCGGTTTGGGATCACAATATTAAAAACTTGCATTTTTAATGCATATTTTCATGTCCGATTTATTCTAGATATGTCATCCTTTAAATTTACACACGTAAGTTTCTGGTCATTGATTGCCGACATCTGGACACAGGTTAATTGGTAGATACTTAGCTGTATAGTTATTGTTTCGACAGCTTTTATATATAAATGACATTTTGAATTCTAATATTTTTAAAACCATGAATTAAAACGGATTTCATTAATAAAACTTCTATCTTCACATTTTTACCCAGTCTCCGATTGCAATAATAAAAGTTTTTAGTTTTCATGGAGTAAAAGAATCGCAATAATAAGTGCACGCGAAAATTTCCGAATTAACAGTAGTTTGTAGTTACTGAGGAGGAATGCACAGGGTTGGATAGTTTGCACATACTGAGGAGGAATGCAGTGTTGGATAGTTTGTACTTACTGAGGAGGAACATATGGGTTTGGGCAGTTTGTACTTACTGAGGAGGAACACATGGGTTTGGGTAGTTTGTAGATTTTTCTGAATGGCTACTCAGCAATACTGTAAACTTCTGATGGTAACTATAATCTAGACAATCTACCTGTAACACAATAATTGCCTTTTAGTTATTTATCATAAATGCAAACAAATGTATATTTTATAGAATTTGATATTCAACCTCCAATAGCACATTTAAAAATTTTGCTTCAAATAATATTGTAATTTTTGGCAATAATATGGTTCTAATGAGGTAATACTTTATTACAATACTATTTTTTTGTCTGTTTTTAATTCCATTGCATATGCATATGCAACCGTTCCAATTTTTAGAAATATTTTCGTCTGTGGTATACATTGTCTCTTTAACTCTTTAGATTTTCAACCATATTTGATGGTTTCATACAATAATGTGTCTGTAGATATATCCACTTGGTAATTTGTCAATGCTATTTGGGCTTGCAAGACAGGGTGGGATTTTCCATTTTATCCTGCAACTAGCCTATTTACCACCCAAATAAAGGGTGTCAAATATTTTTTTTATATATTCATCTACATGTAGTACCATCATATCATCTCCTGCTACCCTTGTCTTCACTTGCAATGAAAGTTTGTATTGTGTTCTGGTTCACAGTGTTTATGATGTCATGCTCTCTCTAGATTATGTATTCTATATGTATTGAAGATCATGTGACAACCTTTAGATGTTTAGTTTAGGTTAGTTCACTTTGATGGTGGGATGTTGTTTCCATGTGATTTACTCATCGTCTGTTCTTTTTCATACTGAGGACAAAAGTTGACCTAAACATGAAACTTGAGAGCATCCTAAACACATGGTTTCTGTATAGTTTGTCCTGTTATGACCTTTTTATATTTAGTAGCTGTGCTGTGACGGAATGATGGATGGAAACACAATTTCAAACAGTTGCCACCTGCAGATCAATCTATCAAAATTTGTTCATATGAGTCCTATGGTTTCTGAGAAGCTTAAATCTGACTGCATTTTTTTTTAATTTGTAATTTTTATATCTTACCCAATTTTTTTCTCATCTATGATTTGTTACTTACTTGTATAGACTTTGTAGTCTGGCGATGTTCTTCTTGTTTCTCTTGTTCAGGTAAATTAACTCTTGGTTTCAAAATTATTCTTCCACCTCTTGCTCTAAAGTCAGCTATGAGATTCTGTCCAAAAAAAAAACATAAAACTAACCTATGTAAGATTAAAATAACTGACTTTTTCCACATAAAATTTTCACACACAAATATTCTGGTTATACTGTGGTCCTGTTATTCTGATGTTTTTTCTCTTTATGTTGTCAAAATCGCAATTGGCAGCCAAATTTGTTTTCTTTTGTTTGACCCGGGCAGGTTATTTACTAGCAAGATGGACTGCAATTGGCTCAGTGGTTTCAGAAAAAAAATACTTTTTTGGGTTCTATTTTGAACTAAGTTCACCTATTGTGGCAATCTTGGATGGTAGTAGAGATCATTTGATAAAAGTCTGAAAGAGGACCACCAGAGGAACATTGCTGCCATATTCTGTTCTAACAGACAAGAAGATCTTTAAGTGAATTTCATTATAGGGTCCTATGTGAAATTAATTTCCCATGTGCAAGTCATCTTGGATAGAGGTCTGATTTATCTAATACAATTCTGTAGGACATTTGCTGCCAATTTTTGTTCCATTTGGCTACTGTAAGGGGTTTAAGACAGTCAATTTTCCCATAGGGTTCTATGTTAAAATAAGTTCACCTGAGGCACCATTTTTATTGTTATAGGGATCATCAGAAACAATCTTAAAAGAGGACCACATAAGGACAATTTCTTCCAACTTTTGTTTAAATTGGCTCAGTGGTTTCAGACAAAAAGATGCTCATTAAGAATGTATTATATTAAATCAAAGCCATTTATGACTTTTTCACCATATGATTTTCTCAAATATTTTTAATCACTCAAGCCAATGAAATGAATAACACGGTTAAAGAAAATTAACATAAAAAATTTTTAAGTGAACATGATCAATTATAATTTCCTTCATTTATCTGAATGAAGCTAAAAATAAAAGATTTAGATATTTTTATTTTACCAATGCAATCATAAAACACTGAAATGATATCAAAATTAGCATGATTATTAAAAAGTAAGTAAATTTAAACTGATAATTTTCTAGTAATTATCCTCTTTCCTCATTTTTTGACACTTTTAGTGTAGTAAAAATATCATCCACATTTTTAATTAAAGAACCTTAGTGAGCACGCTCACATACCCCACGTCCCCACATTGTCATTGGAGAAATAATATAAGTGTAAGGAAAAAAATTGAATCGTAATGCACATCTACATACATGTAGTATGTCCTTATTATCTACAAAGTTTCATGAAATTCTGTGGTGTGGTTTCAGAGGAGTTGCGATGACAAACTGTTGCAGAAGTACAATGTACATTGAAGCAAATAAGTTCAAAGGGGCGTCACTCCTAGAAAAAAAATTGAATCGTAATTTCCTGTCGATATGCACATCTACATAGTATGTCCTTATTATCTAAAAAGGTTTCATGAAATTCTTTTGTGTGGTTTCAGAGGATTTGCGATGACAAACTGTTGCAGTAGTACATTAAAGCAAATAAGTTCAAAGGGGTGCAACTCCTAGAAAAAAAATTGAATCGTAATTTCCTGTCGATATGCACATCTACATAGTATGTCTTTATTATCTACAAAGTTTCATGAAATTCTGTGGTGTGGTTTCAGAGGAGTTGCGATGACAAACTGTTGCAGTAGTACATTGAAGCAAATAAGTTCAAAGGGGCGTAACTCCTAGAAAAAAAATTGAATCGTAATTTCCTGTCGATATGCACATCTACATAGTATGTCCTTATTATCTAAAAAGGTTTCATGAAATTCTGTTGTGTGGTTTCAGAGGAGTTGCGATGACAAACTGTTGCAGTAGTACATTGAAGCAAACAAGATGATACTTGCTTTTTTAGCTGAAAATAGTCTAAGTCCAATA
Source organism: Mytilisepta virgata (assembly GCA_028015205.1). NCBI lineage: Eukaryota > Metazoa > Mollusca > Bivalvia > Mytilida > Mytilidae > Mytilisepta > Mytilisepta virgata. The sequence continues at coordinate 37,016,283 of CM051520.1, forward strand.
ACTGAAATAAAATTAATCGGATCAATAAGGCAGTAAAGTATGCACATCTACACATCATGACCAACAATCCTACCAAATATGAAAGCAATCCATTAAGCGGTTTTAGAGGAGTTGCAGTGACAAGATGATACTTTGGTATTTTAACTGAAAATAGTCTAAGTCCCACAACTCCCACAAAAATTATCCAATCAATATGGTGGTATAGTATGCACATATACACATCATAACCAACAATCCTACTAAATATGAAAGCAATCCGTCAAGCGGTTACAGAGGAGTTGCAGTGACAAGAACAGGACTGACGGACGGACTGACGGACGGACTGACGGACGGACGGACTGACGGACAGACGGACGGACGGGTCAAAAACATTATACCCTCCGCAACTTCGTTGCGTGGGGTATAATAAGGACAACTACATGAATTTTCACAGTTAAATTTGGGTTGCTGCCATTTTCATTTACAAAAGTTAATATCCTATCCACCAGCGTACATTGACACATACAGGGACTCATCTAAAGTAAAATTGCCTGGTACACATTAAAAATTATGTGTACAGGACACATCTAGATGCATTGCTAGGATCCCTGTATATAGGAAAATATGTTAGGGGGACCAAGTTGTGGCCATTATAAGCAGGTGCCAATTTTATGGAGGTGCCTGTTCAGGCAGTCTCGACTGTACATATGTAAATTTCAAAGTCTGACCAATTTTAAAAATATCAGGTTGAATGTACATGTATAGGTGTAAAGTTAAGCATGAGCCATAAATAATTGCAAAGCACGAGAACATTCAATTTTACAACCACTGCAAAAATAGTACGATAATGATTCACTTTATTCACAAAATGTATTGGAAGTAGAATTTGACTGATCATCATGTGTTTACTTTTGCAGACAAAGTGAGGGAAGGGAAAGACAAGAGACATACTATACATATTTTTCTATGAAATACATATTCCCAGCTTTCAATTAAGCCCGTAAATGTTATGTTCAGCATTAAGATAGTGTACTTACCACTCCAACAAATACTTTTCACATTGCAGTTTTTGTGGGGAAGTGTGGTACCCCCCATGTCCAACTGACCATTGAACTAGATCATGAGATCTTGTATACAAAATAAGAATGATTTCATTTCTTTCCCTATAAAATTCGTAAGGGTTCCGCGGAACCCAGTGTCTCGCCTATTTTTGATGTTGTCTATATTTTCAGTGTGATAGGTGAATGCACATAATAGAATGCAATGTTAAGTCCATTTATACATAAAAAACTGAAAAACAGAAATAAATATTTTACAAAATTTTCTCCTGGATACAATCTTTATATCATAAACAAGCTTCTGTCCAAATTTGGTAAAATTCCTGGATAGTTTAAGAAAGTTATTAAAATTTTAAAAACTTTAACCACAGAGTGAATGTAATGTTTCCTGGCAGAAAAACTAAGTCCATTTATAAGTAAAATACGGAAAAATTTTTTTTTTTTACTAAATTTACTTCTGGATACTATATTATGATCATAAACAAGCTTCTGTCCAAGTTTGGTACAAATCCAGGATAGTTTAAGAAAGTTATTAAAATTTTGAAAACTTTAACCACAGAATGAATGTAATGTTTCCTGGCAGAAAAACTAAGTCCATTTATAAGTAATATACAGAAAAACTGGAATTTTTATTTTACAAAATTTACTTCTGGATACTATCTTATGATCATAAACAAGCTTCTGTCCAAGTTTGGTACAAATCCAGGATATTTTAAGAAAGTTATTAAAATTTTAAAAACTTTAACCACAGAGTGAATGTAATGTTTCCTGGCAGAAAAACTAAGTCCATTTATAAGTAAAATACGGAAAAACTGGAATTTTTTTTTTACAAAATTTCCTTCTGGATACTATCTTATGATCATAAACAAGCCTCTGTCCAAGTTTGGTAGAAATCCAGGATAGTTTAAGAAAGTTATTAAAATTTCAAAAACTTTAACCACAGGGTGAATATTTGTGGACGCCGCCGCCGCCGACGACGACGGAATGTAGGATCGCTATGTCTCGCTTTTTCGACAAAAGTCGAAGGCTCGACAAAAATGGAGATGATCCAAAAGTTTTTTCATCATACACATTTGAAATTTAACCAATATTATTACATAAGTATTTCTACTGTATTTTATATGTAACATGGCTTCTCGCTGACTGTCAATGGGGGAAAAAAAGTCAATATCAAATTTACTTGCTCTGGTACCAGTCAAATGGCATCTACGATGGTCAAATTCCAAATTGATGGTGGTAAGTCTTCAAACAATAATGTAATTTCTAAACTGGAAATCAATAAACTTTTAAGGAACTTTTTTCAGCTCACCTGCATATTTTTATCTGTTAGAGAACCTGTTATCTGTGTAAGAATGAGAGGATGTGGCTCAGTAATCTCAATGTCTGCCCATGGTGAAGCAGGTTTCTGTGGATGAACACTTTCTGCTACATGTTTCTTCTGCTCATGGTGTGTATTTGGCTCAAAATATTTAGACCAATATAAATCTTCTGAGAAAAACTTTCTTACAACAGAGTTAGAACCCACTTCGGTGTCTAAATATGGTACCTCAAACTTAATATATGGCGATGAGGAGAGCAAAACTTCACCCAGAATTTTTTTAAACTTGGCAAAACGTTTTTGTGTTTTTTCCTGTAGTGTAATGGAACTGTAAAATATAGTATCATCCTGATTTCTCTGATATATGTGAAGTGGATCGGACTGATCATCCAATGGAATTGCTGCTAGTGTCTGTCTTTTAAATTTTAAACCTTCTTCTTCCTTTTTAAATAAACCAATCTGTACATTTCTATGATGAGAATCTTCAACATTTTCTGTTAATGTGTGAACTTTTAAATTACTGTCATCCATCTGATTTTCATAAAAACATTTTTTGGCACTGTCTTCAGACAATGTATCTTTACTTGTGTCTTCTGTTGATTTTTGCTTGTTTATATCATCTTCATTCAGTCCTAAATGGAACACAGGTTTTGTCTCCTCACCTTCTTCCTCTATCACATTTTCTGTTATAGTCGGCTGTATCAATTCATTTTCTGCTTTCATTCCTAAGTTAAGTAAATTGGCTCCACTTTTCGAGTCTTGAAGATAATCGGACACTTTAATTGTCTTCCTTTCATTTGTGTTTGTTTTCACCGTATTTGTTTCGGAAAGAGTGTCGTCTGCTCGTGATTCTGGCATGGCAAATTCATCCATACAGTAGGACATCTCTAACTGGGAATTATAACATGCTGTTATCATCAGTTTTAGTACCTTTTTTATCTGAAATATAACATCACTTCTATGGAAATCAGACAATTATAGCTCTTTTAGTTGTCCAAGGTTTTTCTGAAAACACATTTTATTTCATTGACAATTTTAATCACTGGAGATATTTACACGGTACTTGTTTAAATGGTGTTTTGAGCTTGTCTTGTCGAACTTGTTGCCCTTGTTATGACCAGAACATGTCCCTATGTGTAATTACTCTTTTGCAATCTTCAATACAATGGGATGTTGCCTCATATTTAATATGTTCTAAAGGTTTGTCTGTAATCATTTTTATCTGATAATCTGTAATAATTATATGGTACCCACCTTAGTTAATTCAGTTCTTGACCCACCTCTCAGAACAATGGTACATCCTAAGTGTTGAGCACAGCCATCAAAGCATAGCAGTGTTTTAACTTCACCTGAAATGAATAATGAGATGAATAATATTATTGACACGATGGCCTATTTAAAAATTTGGATTTCTAGCACTTACATGAATCTACAACTCAACATCACTGCAATTAAGCAGAGTAATATTTCGAGACAATATTACAGAGAATATCTAAAAATTGCAGTCATTTTTTTACGTGTCAAATATAATTTCTAAGAACTGAATGCATCATTTAAGTAGTTTAAGAGGGTTATAAAAGCCTTGACAGGGCATTAAATACAATATAAATGTACACTGCTATATTAAAATACTATAAATTCACAAATGTTTGCATGTTTTCAATAATTCTATCAATTTTCATGAGGAGATATTGTGGGATTAATTCATCCAATTTTTATACTTTCTCTAAAAATATAGAAAAAAAATCAAACTGTGAGTTTTTAAAATTATTTATGTGATCTTCATCAGGTTGTATTAATATTGACATTTACAACACTGATTACTTGAAGAAGAAACAATTCTTAGGAACATCCAAATAATGAGAAGAATTGCTAAATATTTTTAGGCAGATTTTTTCTGTTTTCAATATTGCATCTAGATCCCCAAATACAATTTTGAAAGGAGATCAATCCACCAAGGCTGATTGGCTTTGAAGATTTTCAAAGGAAAATTTATAATGCAATAACTGATACCAAGTGGGCCAGGTAAGCTAAAAATATATCTATAAAAGCAATACCTGATGGCAGTGTAAAGTGACAAACTTTGAAGTTGTGACAGAATCCTAGCGTTATAGGACCACTAACAATTCCATCAATGGAAGGCACTATAGAACCCTGTGTTAGTCTCTCTATCTTCTCCATTACAGACTGAAAAATAACTTTTTACTTGGGATATTTTCTTAAATAAATGTTTTTGTCAGCTTATACACATTCATCTGAAGATAAGATAAAAGCTGATTAGTATTGATATTCATAACAATAGATTGGTCGTGCTAAAAAAGCCGAGACATGCATTTCTCTGCTATAAATGTCTTATCAATTTTACATTACAGACAAGTGTAAGGGACGAGATCAAAAGTTCAATGTCGGATAAAAAACTTAATTCACATAGTTTTTTCACTGACCCCCCCACCCTCCTCTTAACTTAATTTGGGAAAAATTGATTGACTAATATGGGCATATTCAAAAATCGATGTCGGATAACAAAACTTGCAGTTATTTTTACCCCCCCCACCCCCAAACTATTTGAATTAAGTTTTTTATCCGACATTGAACTTTTGATCTCGTCCCTAATGCTCTTTACTCCAGTGTAATGCCCTCTTCCAAGGAGATAATTTTGAGCCAGCCTAGACACACATTTCTACACAAGTTCAAAGCGGAGACTGGAAAATCTTCGAGTTTTATAAATTCATGTCTTTTCCAAGCGGAGTACGGCAGAACCAGGACAAAGATGCTAAATTTTAAAGACAAGTTGGAATATTTTCCAGTTCTTCACTTTAGGACAAGTACAAGTACTTATTTCTTCTGTAAATACCCGATTTTTAGGTTTCCTGTACCTAGGTAAATTCATTGAGCACAGTCCATGAAGTTAAAAAATGTTATGCCTGATAGGTCAAAAGGTATTTCAAAAGAAGACTGATTGGACGTCAAAAGAGTGGGATATCGATGCACGTGCAACGATCTTCCATGGATCATCTCCCACCGAAAAAAGCCATTTACGGAAGAAAGACTTTACTACTATAAAGGACTTACCAGTTTTACATTATATACTAGTGTAATGTCCTTTTCTAGGAGATAATTTTGAGCCAGTCTAGACACAAATTTCTCTACTTTAAATGACTTACCAGTTTTACATTATATACAAGTAAAATGCCCTGTTCTAGGAGATAATTTTGAGGCAGTCTAGACACAAATTTCTCTACTTTAAATGACTTACCAGTTTTACATTATATACAAGTAAAATGCCCTTTTCTAAGAGATAATTTTGAGCCAGTCTAGACACAAATTTCTCTACTTTAAATGACTTACCAGTTTGACATTATATACTAGTGTAATGTCTTTTTCTAGGAGATAATTTTGAGCCAGTCTAGACACAAAGTTCTCTACTTTAAATGACTTACCAGTTTTACATTATATACTAGTGTAATGTCTTTTTCTAGGAGATAAATTTGAGCCAGTCTAGACACAAAGTTCTCTACTTTAAATGACTTACCAGTTTTACATTATATACTAGTGTAATGCCCTTTTCTAAGAGATAATTTTGAGCCAACCTAGAGACTGACTTCTCTACTATAACTATGTTTGGTTTTGGTTGGAGGGAAGATATCTTCTTAACATTCTTCCTCAGAAATTCTTCTTCCTTTTAAATGCAAGAAAACACATTACTACTGTAAACCAGGAAAATCATAACAAGCATAAAAAAACACACAGTATTTTCTAATGACAATTGGAAATATGTAAGTAAATGTTGATTTTATGTTTACTTGAACTCTGTTTTATATTAAACCAACATGCTAATCATTAAGTTCACAACACAACTGCCTGCAGAAAGAAATGTTTAAATACAATGCTTAGTGGAGAGGATGCCAATACCATTTTTTAAATCTTTGGTGTTGCATGGTAGAGGAATAAACCCACCGCCTTCCACAATCAAGGTCATAACACCCATTGAAAGGCCACTTTACATTAATGACTCTGCATGTCAATTTCAGCAAGTAGAATTCAAACAAGATCAAACAAAAAGATTTATTAACCATACCTGTAAGATCTGAGGCTCCAAAGAGGAGAATTTATTTTCAACTCTCTGATACTCTATAGAACCTTTCAGTAAAAGAATGTATGGATTGACAAGTTTTTGTGACATCTGTTTGTGGGCTATATTCCTTGTAAAAACAACTCCATGAACCAACCAGGTCTGTTCTTTTGTTTCTCCAGGAATCTGTAATACATGTATATCATTTGTTCATGAAAAGGAAAAGATATAAGGTATTCATCAATGAGACAATAATGTATCAGATAGCATAGACTAATAACATTCTAGGGTCGTAATGTGACCTTCGATGTAGAGCCACAACTCATATAAAATGACATGCACTTATTGAACTAGAAAATAATAGCCTAAAAAATTCAATGAAGTTCTACAAATAAATTCCAAAAGTTGTCGGAAACAAAAAACTTGTTAACCATCAAACTTTTTTCTATGTTTAGTTAAGGTATATAAAGATCCAGAATTTACTGAATTCCAGACATCAGACATATACCGCAAAACTATAAACCCAAAAATTGTTTTCCCTTTATTCTAATCTGATGTCTTTTCCCTGTTATTCAGTTTTTCAATTGGTAAAATACATGTATTTAACAAACCACATCCAACTGCTATCAATTTAATTGATAATTTTGTTAAAATGTATTTATTTGAACATAAATGATTTTTTAATGCCTTGAAAGTATTAAATATTAGAATAGAACAACTTCATACTAATTTGATCAACAATATTATATCTTACAGTCCCCTTAATGTAAATGGCTAAGTGAACTACTTTCCAGAAATAATATCTAACCATTAACCTGATAATAATAGCTAATCAATTTTCTGATTGTTGTTAACTTGATTATCTCCTGTCAATGTTAAATAATGACCTTTCATTCATCAGGATCAAATTATTTTTTAGGGGCCTGAATGGTCGAGTAATTGGGTAGATTTTTGTAACTAATAATCATCATTAAACAACCAAATTGATAACAGGAAAGGTCAATAATGACATACCAATCAATTAACACTACCTAACAGATAGAAGTAAAAAAAAATATCAACATAAACAAACACAAAACACAACAGAGAGTCAAGACCAATAAACTAGAGGCTCTCAAGAGCCTGTGTCGCTCACCTGTATCTAATGGGATTACAATAGCTACTGAAGACATCTTATCATTATTATTTTTGAATATGTGGTCAAGTTGTGACCATTCAGAATTTTTTTTACAATTTTCTGATAGACTTCTAAACATCTTGGATGATGGATCGGCAACAAAGTAACAACACTTGGTCAGCACCTCATAAGGAACATTCATGCTATGTTTTGTTACATTCCATTCGCTGGTTCTCTAAAAGAAATCATTTGTATGCATTTCCCATAGGGTCCAATGTTAAACTTAGTCCCCTGCTGGCGGCAATCTTGGATGATGGATCGGCTACAAAGTAACAACGCTTGGTCAGCACCTCATAAGGAACATTCATGCCAGATTTAGTTTCATTCCATTCAGTGGTTCTCTAAAAGAAGTCATTTGTATGCATTTCCCATAGGGTCCTATGTTAAACTAAGTTCCCCGCTGGCGGCCATCTTGGATGATGGATCGGCTACAAAGTAACAACACTTGGTCAGCACTTCATAAGGAATATTCATGCCATGTTTGGTTTCATTCCATTAAGTGGGTCACTAGAAGAAGTCATTTGTATGCATTTCCCATAGGGTTCTATGTTAAACTAAGTCCCCCGCTGGCGGCCATCTTGGATTATGGATCGGCTACAAAGTAACAACACTTGGTCAGCACCTCATAAGGAACATTCATGCTATGTTTTGTTACATTCCATTCAGTGGTTCTCTAAAAGAAGTCATTTGTATGCATTTCCCATAGGGTCCAATGTTAAACTTAGTCTCCCGCTGGCGGCCATCTTGGATGATGGATCGGCTACAAAGTAACAACACTTGGTCAGCACCTCATAAGGAACATTCATGCCATGTTTGGTTTCATTCTATTCAACGGTTCTCTAAAAGAAGTCATTTGTATGCATTTCCCATAGGGTCCTATGTTAAACTAAGTCCCCCTCTGGCGGCCATCTTGGATGATGGATCGGCTACAAAGTAACAACACTTGGTCAGCACCTCATAAGGAACATTCATGCCAGATTTACTTTCATTCCATTCAGTGGTTCTCTAAAAGAAGTCATTTGTATGCATTTCCCATAGGGTCCTATGTTAAACTAAGTTCCCCGCTGGCGGCCATCTTGGATGATGGATCAGCTACAAAGTAACAACACTTGGTCAGCACTTCATAAGGAATATTCATGCCATGTTTGGTTTCATTCCATTAAGTGGGTCACTAAAAGAAGTCATTTGTATGCATTTCCCATAGGATTCTATGTTAAACTAAGTTCCCCGCTGGCGGCCATCTTGGATTATGGATCGGCAACAAAGTAACAACACTTGGTCAGCACCTTATAAGGGTTCATTCATGCCAGATTTAGTTTCATTCCATTCAGTTGTTCTCTAAAAGAAGTCATTTGTATGCATTTCCCATAGGGTCCAATGTTAAACTTAGTCCCCCGCTGGCGGCCATCTTGGATGATGGATCGGCTACAAAGTAACAACACTTGGTCAGCACCTCATAAGGAACATTCATGCCAGATTTAGTTTCATTCCATTCAGTGGTTCTCTAAAAGAAGTCATTTGTATGCATTTCCCATAGGGTTCTATGTTAAACTAAGTCCCCCGCTGGCGGCCATCTTGGATTATGGATCGGCTTCAAAGTAACAACACTTGGTCAGCACCTCATAAGGAACATTCATGCCATGTTTGGTTTCATTCCATTAAGTGGGTCACTAAAAGAAGTCATTTGTATGCATTTCCCATAGGGTCCTATGTTAATCTAAGTCCCCGTCTGGCGGCCATCTTGGATGATGGATCGGCTACAAAGTAACAACACTTGGTCACCACCTCATAAGGAACATTCATGCCAGATTTAGTTTCATTCCATTCAGTGGTTCTCTAAAAGAAGTCATTTGTATGCATTTCCCATAGGGTCCTATGTTAAACTAAGTTCCCCGCTGGCGGCCATCTTGGATGATGGATCGGCTACAAAGTAACAACACTTGGTCAGCACCTCATAAGGAACATTCATGCCAGATTTAGTTTCATTCCATTTAGTGGTTCTCTAAAAGAAGTCATTTGTATGCATTTCCCATAGGGTTCTATGTTAAACTAAGTCCCCCGCTGGCGGCCATCTTGGATTATGGATCGGCTACAAAGTAACAACACTTGGTCAGCACCTCATAAGGAACATTCATGCCATGTTTGGTTTCATTCCATTCAACGGCTCTCTAAAAGAAGTCATTTGTATGCATTTCCCATAGGGTCCCATGTTAAACTAAGTCCCCCTCTGGCGGCCATCTTGGATGATGGATCGGCTACAAAGTAACAACACTTGGTCAGCACCTCATAAGGAACATTCATGCCAGATTTAGTTTCATTCCATTCAGTGGTTCTCTAAAAGAAGTCATTTGTATGCATTTCCCATAGGGTCCTATGTTAAACTAAGTTCCCCGCTGGCGGCCATCTTGGATGATGGATCGGCTACAAAGTAACAACACTTGGTCAGCACCTCATAAGGAACATTCATGCCATGTTTGGTTTCATTCCATTCAGTGGTTCTCTAGAAGAAGTTCAAAATGTAAAATGTTAACGACGACGCCGGACGACGGACGACGACGGACGACGGACGCCAAGTGATGAGAAAAGCTCACTTGACCCTTTGGGTCAGGTGAGCTAAAAATGATACTATATATAAGTTGGGACCAAATTCAACAGCCAGGTGGGTTGGATTTCAATTGTAACTATTGAAAATCAGTGATTATTTCATGGTACTATGCCATGCTCTACCAATAATAACTGGCCACCATGCTAAGGCCAAATGTAAAGAATGTGGCTAAGTCCTAGTGATCAGACACAAACCAAACTGAAATCCATTGGATATGATTTACTGACCTTTTTGAACTTGACATATTTGAGGATATTCATATCGTCTCCTTCCTCTCTGACATCAGGTCTGACATAATTACTGACTCTCTGTGCTGTTCCCAGGATGATATCTGACCAGGATTTTGATAGTCCTTCTTCATACAACATTTGCTGAACTAGCCCCTTCACGTGGTCTTGGTGAGCTTTCCTGAAACAAATAATTTCTGAATACTATAGAATTATTAAATAAGGTGCAAAACTTCAACAAATAATTGTATTTTTTAAAGGATCTCTCTAATCCTGTAGATCATGTGACTTAGGAATAGAGTATTTCATACCAAAGTGAAATGCGTAATCCAAGACAGGATATGCTTCCATGACATCTTCCTTGCTGTTAAAAGAGGGCCTTCCACTTCATAATTTCAAAATTAGAGAAAACATTTTTAATAATACCTTTTTTTTCATTTTTTAACACTTTAAAATGCAAGACAGTTAAGAACTAAATGCACCTTATAATAGTTTCAAATGGTTGTAAAAGTGTTCATTAAACACATCTTTTTTTGTATGAATTGCTACATACTTTTTACATACAAATTAATATAGAAAATTTTTAAGGGTTCCACAGACCCAGTGTCTTGACTACTTTCGCTGTTGTCTATGTTTTAAGTGTAATAGTGGAACATACATAATTTTTTAAGTGATTGTGTTAAGGGTAATAATTAATGACATTTACAGTTAATGGGATAAAAGTTATGCAATGTATGAAAATAGTGATGCTCATAAAAAATCAATGAAGTATGCAATCATATTGAATGATTGCTGTTTCCATTCTCTATTCTAATCATAATGATTGATCGAAACTGTCACAGTTTTTTAACCTATATCTGTAGAATGCTACATTTTTAACTTGAAAAAGGGTAAGTCATGTTATCAGTAAAATATGGAAAAAGAAGAATTTGTTTTTTAAAAATCTTTTCAAGATGCAATCTCTTGACTAAAATTCTACATAAATTGAATATATGTTTGATAAAATTTTTATATCTTTAAAAAAAAAATTCAGCTGGATGTAAACTTTAACTACAAAAAGTTTATCAGTAAAATACAGAAATATGGAAATAATTATTTTCGAAAATTTTCTCCACTTGTTATTTATTGATCATGAAGAAGCTTCTGTCCAAGTTTGGTAGAAATCCAGGACGGTTTAAGAAAGTAATTAATGTTTTAAATACTTTAACTGCAGATTGTATGTAATGTTAACTGGGAAAAACTAAGTTCATTTATAAGTAAAATACAGAAAAATGGGAAAAAAAAAAGAAAGTTAATGTTTTAAAAACTTTAACCACAGAGAGAATGTAAATGTTGACAGCGCAGCTGACACTGCCGATGACGGAATGTAGGATCACTATAACTCACTTCCATGACAAAAGTCGCAGGCTCGACAAAAATGATGCATTTTATTCTCATTGAGTAAATAAAATTTAACACTCACTGGGTAAATACTAACATGTATGAGGTGTAGGATATTATATACATTTGTAGGATAGGGACCTAAGTATTTAGTTTACATGGAAATGTAGAATTCATTGAATAATCAATGTGAATTTCACCACATAACAAAACATTCACTGAAGCAAAACCAATCATAACAATTTTTTCCTGTCAAAAGACATGAAATGTACTTAATATGAATTTGGATGAAACTTACTTCAATAACGAGTACGCCTTTCTCTCACCATTTTCTTCTTTTAAAGTGTCAGAATTTCTCCAACATACAGATTTTATCAGCTTAGCTGCAGGAACACTTTGGGAACTTCCAAACATACTTACTAAAATAAACACCTCAAGATAAGTCTCAAAAAGTAATTTCAACTATTACTAACCATTCAAATTCATTTAAATACAGTTAAGTGCAGAAAAACTGGATAAACACTGTACCTAGCTATATTATTTATAAGAAATCAGTGCATTTCAATCCTCAAAAGTAAAAGGAAAGATGTGGATTAAATATAGATTCTTACATAGATACCAGTGGATCTTTGGATTTATCTTTTGTTAAATTATCAAATTTTAAAGTCTGACCATCTGATAATCCTCGAGCAACGAAGTAAGTATTTGTTTCTATAATGATTATCAAATAAATTTTATATTTGATAAACCAAAATCTACTTCGAGTACCTCCACATTCTTATTACGTCATACATTTGTGAACTAAGTTTTTATGTTTCTACATGTATGATGTTAAATATTGATTCCAAGAAATCCAAGTCGGTTATGACCTTTTGTCTCAACCAATCATCAACAAAGATTGTCGGCAACCACACGTTGATTAAATTTTTGATAAACAATGGATTCAGAAAGGGTTAAATTGACAAAGAATTAGAGAAATATACACATGAAAGTAACCTGTACATTATTGTAACATTATACATATGCATGTACAAAAATCAAGTGAATAGCAAAAGTTGCCAAATCAAGACAGCCACTATAATAATGCATGCTAGTAAAACTAATTTTTCTTTTTATTAAGGTGTAATTTATTTCATTTAGCAAAGTTTCATTGTTTAAAAGGCATTTATATTAAAAAAATTTATCAAGCCGTTCTGGGCCTTTTAAATGAAACTTTTACTAACAAATTTTAAGGCCTAGAGAAAAAGTTTACCCAGGCCATTCTTCAGCATCTTAAACAAAGGTTGCTAAAGGCATTAGATGCCAGGTCATTTTTATGTCCCTATCATAAAATTTTACCAGGCTATTTTTAAGCGCTTAACGTTTTACCTGAAATAATGTCTTCTGTGTATCCTGCTGTATGTGAATCTTGTCTTGGTAATGGCTCAAATTCTTTCTCTGTAAATATAGATATCATAAACATGTAATATAATGTAAACCCACCTTTTTATTTATTAAAGGCACAGTTTACGACCTAGCCAAATATGTGGTACTACTCCACCAGTTTTATGACCTTGTACTCCACTTGTGCACAATACTAAAAGCAGCAAAACTGGAAATGGATCCCTCATGGTCCATTATAAATAACTAAGATATTCCCTGCTTGTCCATTAGTCAAGATGAGAATGATACTCAAATATCACTTCCATTATTTTTACTGGACATGTACATATTTTGAAAAGGACACCCAGCTTTGTTTCCAATTGGCAAAATGGTTCAGAGACAAAGATTATTTAAGAAAAGATTATAACAATGACACATAGACAAAGACTCCATACAAAAATATTGTTTACCTACCATGTATGAGAAATTGAGCTCATCACAAAAATGAAAATGAGGTCATGGAAAAGCAATACCTATGTCTCCCCTTCAGCAATTTTCATCTCAGGTGAGAAAATAAAACATTATTTGATCTGGCATTTAAACATAACGATTCTTTAAGTGCAAATACATGTATATAAAAATTGGATATTCTATAAACCTTCTGGTGTATGGAGCGGCACATAAAAAGTACTCCCAGTTGTCTCCTCTTGATTCTCGCTCAAATCCTCTGACGCTGACACTGCAAGAAAAACAGAAACATTCATCTAAATGGAAATGAAAAAAAAAATTGTCACCAGGTCTTGTGATTTCAGAACGAAAGACTGGTCAGAAAAAATTACCATAACTACAGTGACTAGGTTGATTGATTGATTGAATATTGTTTTACGCCATGTGGGCGACATTTGAGCCATATCACGGCAAGCACAGTGATTAGATATTCAGATGATGTCCTGATAACACAATTATTTTTCGATGCATTTTAATGTAACAACCTTTGCGTCTTGTATTTTATCTATTACATACAGAACAGGTCCCTGTTTTAAAAACATTAGATTTTAAAGAACGTTTAAATTCCAGAACATCAACAGAATAAATCTTATCACACTTATGACTGATCGTAGTCATACTCATAAACATGAACAAGTTGATGTTTCTTAATAATTGTGTTCTCATAGCGGATAAGGGTAAAAATTTGCACAGTATTTCATAATGTGGCAAATGCAGGCAAATATTGCATTTCATTTTAATTTTTGCACAAACTTACAAAAATATATGTTATTTGGAGAAGAAAAAAACAAAATCATTCATCTTATGTTTTGGAATTTGGACATTTCCCTACGACAGATAAATCTTACAACTGTCAAGTTGATTTGTTCGGACATCTATCTCCTGAAGCCACTGTGGTTCTGAACTATCTGTTATACTGTTGTCTGGAGGGTCTATAGGAGTGGTCTGCAATATATCAACCATACAAAAAAGAACAGAAAAAGCCAACAATAATATACTAATAAACTATTAGCATCAAAACAATAGCTCTCCAGATAAAAAAAAAAATAACCTTGGGGTGCTGATATTTCCAACACCTGCTCTGTGTATAAAACATATCATAGGGTCAATACATTATGCAAGGATCACAATACAGAATTGTTCAAATTTTGTCTGATTTGGTTTAATGGAGTTTTACACAACTTTCTGCAAAGCCTTGGCCTTTTTTTTTTTGTAAAGGAAGTCTGAGTAGATGGAGATAATGACCAAACTTCAGAAGGAAAACTGGTAGTTCTTTTCAACTGAGAATGGAGTAGAACACAACTCACCACAATCTGGATTTGAAATTGCAACCAAGTTTTTTATGCTAAAGATAGGGGTGTAACGATACATATTTTTGACAAACGATACCTGCGATATTTCAAAACTAAAACACCTATTTCAAATCCTATTTATTTCCTGTTAGACCAGCGATCATCCTTAAACCAAAACTTTAAATCAGGAATTGTATTGATATATCTTTCTCAAGTTGAAGTTCACTCTTTGTTTGTATACGGCGTTTATGAAAAAAAAGTTTGGTATATTCTGTTTCCAAAGTGTGTTGTTGTCATTAAGTTGTATGGAACATTTATGGTCCTGATATCTTGAAATACCACACAATATAGCATGATGTCCCTTAATTTCCATACTTGGTTTTTTTTGTGCATTATGTATTGGTGAAATGAATATCAGGAATACATTAAAAAATATAGATATGATGTATGCAAAAATGAGATGATATCCTACAAAAAGTTTGACAGATTCTAGGAGCCCTTATCTGGTCTTAATAAGCAGAAGCTCACACAACAAGCACTAAAAAAAACTGTTGCCATCTTCAGTTAATAAAAGGAAATAACAAACTAGAGGCTCTCAAGAGCTTGTATCGATCACCTGGACTTAACATTTCCACCTTCAGCAGGACTGAAAATTTGTTAAACTATGCACGGCTGTCACAGCCATCTTGGTTGATCGTCCTGGTCATTGGACACAATTCTAAAAGAGGACCATCTAAGGACCATTGCTGCAAGATTTGGTTCCAATTGGCTCAGTAGTTTCAGACAAGAAGATTTTTAAAAGAATTTCCCATAGGGTCCTATGTGAAACTAAGTTTGGCTGTGGTGGCCATCTTGGAAGATCGTCCGGGTCATCGGACACATATCTGACAGAGGACCATCTAATGACCATTGCTGCTAAGTTTGGTTCCAATTAGCTCTGTAGTTTCAGACAAGAAGATTTTTAAATAAATTTCCCATAGGGTCCTATGTTAAACTAAGTTTGGCTGTGGTTGTCTTCTTGGTTGATCGTCTGGGTCATCGGATACAATTCTGAAAAAGGCCCATCTAAAGACCATTGTTTACAAGTCTGGTTCCAATTTGGCCATGTGGTTATATAGAAGATTTTTTAAATTCATCCCCCCTTTCTCTATTTTTAGTCACAACAGCCATGTCGGTTGGAAGTTGGGGATGTCAGACACATTTTTGGAAGGGGGTCACCAAAGGACCATTCCACCAAAGTTTGGTCCCAACTGGCCCAGTGGTTTCAGAGAAGAAGATCATTAAAGAAAAAGTTTATGCCGGACAACGGACAACGGACAACAGACGCCAAGTGATGGCAAAAACTCACATGGCCTTTTAGGCCAGGTGAGCTAAAAAAGACATAAAAATATTTTGTAAGCTTGACAAATACATTTAAATTCTGTATAATTTATTATTATAATTTGTTATTAAATATACCTCTGAAGGTTTATATAATGTAAAGTTGTCCTGGAAAATGTTTTGTTGTCCACCTATGATCTCCAGATATCCAGCATCTAATAAAGCTTGACCAATCACTACAGCCTGCATCCTGTAAACAAATAATATGTAATTAATATGAATTTCAAATTCTTCTGACGAAATTTAAACAGATTGATACCAAACTTGGTGGAAGTGATACTTATTAGAACCCAAATAAGTTTTGTTACTTTCATACTGTTCTGATAACAAACATGGCCACAAGGCCCCACAAAGGGCTTTTCTGATTGGTTAATTTCCAGGATCTTCTTTGAAACTAAAAGACCCTTGGATTTGAAAGTTGTCTTAAATGATCATTGCAATGAACTACCCAACTTGTGTGCTGTTCCAAAATCCAGGACCTGCCAGTACAGAAGTCAGTTAAATATGGACCTTTTGGGGGAATATATTTACAATTATTATCTTTAGAACAATTAATTTGACTGACACCAAACTTGCTGGAATTGATAGTTATGTGGTCATGAATATTTTTTCCAAATTCTTCATACAAACATTCCTCGAAGGCCCAAAATGGGCTTTTATGATTTGGTAAATTAGTAAGATTTTCTTCTCTGAATTCTACTTGTCACAAGGGAATGAATGTTCATTTCAAGGTACTGTCCAAGTGTTGTTACTCTGTGGTGTTATTTAGAAATCAAAGATGAGTTACAGTGCAGGACTTAAATAATACTTACCTTTAGTGCTTCTCTTTTGTAATTGTGCTCATTGACACCAAATGCTAACTTAAATGGTAAATAAAATCCATGACATGTGTCTAGATTGTTTTCTTGAAAAAATGTCCCATAATTTCCATATTACTGTTCCAATTATTACCTCTGTGCAGCCTTATCATTGGTCAGCAACCAATCAACCAGTTTATTTCCCACAATGCATCTGTAATAGGTTTTAAGACGTATTCTGTGACTCTGCATCTCAACACCTCTGGCAGGATCAATAATTTGCCTCCAAATTTCACGAAGTTGGACAGAATCCTGTACATACACATGACTAATATTTTTAAATTTCTTATCTTAAGTCAAATTAGTATATATAATTTAATAATAATATAAAAACCTCATTATTTAAAATCTGCATGTATATTAATACAAAATACAAAAAAATAATGATTTACAAAAATTACTCACTGAAAGTTTAAATATTTCGGGATTTGGACGTCAGCAAATATTTTCTCACAGAATGTTTTTTTCAGAATATTCTTTTTAGAACCTCCTGCATAAACAATACACGACAGAATTTGATATTCTTTTTGTGTCATATTTATGTATATTTTCAATGTTTAAACAGGTAACAGTAAAAAAGGAATTATATGTTCTCTGACAGAAAATAAACGATGAATTGGTACAAAGCAAAAACAAGCAAAAAATAAAATGCTCTGCTGGGCGCAGCTTGATACGACCGCAGAGGTCGAACCCTGAACAGTTGGGGCAAGTATGGACACAACATTCAAGCTTGATACAACACTGAATTTGGATTGTGAATAAATATTTGACGCAGCATAGGTTTCTGACACAGAATTAATGTGGTCTAAGAACTTAAAAATTTTTAATTTACCTATTCAAACCATATCAGTATTATTTGCTTTTATATATAAATCAGAAATAACCAATTTAAAATGGAAAATTTTAAAGAAGTTTAATTTTGGACCCTTTGGACCTTAATGTAGACCAATTTGAAAACGGGACCAAAAATTAAGAATCTAAATACATGGTTAGATTCGGCATATCAAAGAACCCCAATAGTTCAATTTTTGATGAAAACAAATAAAGTTCAATTTTGGACCTTTTAAACCTCAATGTGGACCAATTTTATAACCGGGCCCAAACATCAATTTCTTGCAATATACAAATCAAATAAAGTTCAATTTTGGACCCTCTAAACCTCAATGTGGACCAATTTGATAACCGGGCCAAATATCAAAAATCTAAATACATGGTTAGATTCAGCATATTGAAGAACCCAATATATTCAATTTTTGTTGAAATCAAACAAAGTTTAATTTTGGACCCCGATTTGGACCAACTTGAAAACTGGGCCCATAATAAAAAAACTAAGTACATGTTTAGATTCAGCATATCAAAGAACCTCAAGAATTCAATTTTTGTTAAAATCAAACTAAGTTTAATTTTGGACCCTTTGGACCTTAATGTAGACCAATTTGAAAACAGGACCAAAAATTAAGAATCTAAATACACGATTAGATTCGGCATATCAAAGAACCCCAATAGTTCAATTTTTGATGAAATCAAACAAAGTTCAATTTTGGACCCTTTTGGCCCCTAATTCCTAAACTGTTGGGACCAAAACTCCCAAAATCAATCCCAACCTTCCTTTTGTGGTCATAAACCTTGTGTTTAAATTTCATAAATTTCTATTTACTTATAATAAAGTTATTGTGCAAAAACCAAGAAAAATGCTTATTTGGGCCCTTTTTTAGCCCCTAATTCCTAAAATGTTGGGACCAAAACTCCCAAAAACAATCCCAACCTTCCTTTCGTGGTCATAAACCTTGTGTTAAAATTTCATAGATTTCTATTTACTTATACTAGACTTATTGTGCGAAAACCAAGAAAAATGCTTATTGGGCCTTTTTTCGCCCCTAATTCTTAAACTGTTGGGACCAACACTCTCAAAATCAATCCCAACCTTTCTTTTGTGGTCATAAACCTTGTGTTTAAATTTCATAGATTTCTATTAACTTATACTAAAGTTATAGTGCGAAAACCAAATGTCTTCGGACGACGCCGGACGACAACGACCCCGCCAACGTCATACCAATATACGACCAGAAATCAAAATGCAAATTACAATCTTCATCTTGTCACATTTCTCATAAAAAAACATCAAAATATCCTATTTATACATTCTATAAACCTGATATAAAGACAGAATTAATTATATATAATATCAAATAAACTACCTCTAAAAATCTGCGCCCTAATCCAGTGTCTAAGTCTTCACTGTTCTGAGTTAGATCAAAAGGAATCAAAACATCAATAGATGGTGTACTTGGAGTGACTGTTGACGAAAATCTATAACAAAATTATAAAATTAACAGAGAGAATTATGTATATTAAGTTACATATGAAGCAAGTCTTACACTGTATTTCTAATAAAAATCAGTTTAAAATAAGAAACATAGAACTGAGTGCTGACCTCCAAAATTAGGATAAAAACAGTCACTGTGAATTAGAATTCTAATTCACAGCGACTGTTTTTATCCTAATTTCTTCTTTGCTGTAGACATAACAATGACTTTCAAAAATATTAATAAAATCACTAGTTCCTTTGCTTTTTGTATTGTGTTCTGGTAGCATGGATTATTTTTCATATCACACATACATGTATAATATTAAAACAATTTTTTTTATCTATACTGCAATATTAAAAGTGCTATATGAGCACATGCCCTTTGTTTTAGCTGAATAAAAAACTCCCATTTTATTCTTTACAGATTCAGTTTCAACACTATTGTCACAGAAATTTTTCTCTCTTTAAATACCTTGAGGTGTCATACGACATTCTCTTTTTTGACCCCCACAAGCTGTATACATGTGGTTCTGCTTCCATTGACAGCTGTAACTCCTCTTTATCCACACTAATGTTACCACTAGGTTCATTCTGTAGAGCACTCATAGCCACTTTGCCACAATATGTGCATACTCTAATGCCACCTAAAAATATGAATACAAGTGATGTAGATATTATTTTGGAAAAAATGTAGCAGTTAATTTTTTGTGATTTTAATCAATGTCCCAATCAAGATTTGTGTACTGAAACCTTCATCTTTGGATACATGTATGTACCCTGTACATGGTATGTGGTACTTTCCATTTTCACTATCTTTTGGGTGAAAGGAAAACAGACATTTGACACATTCCCTGTTTCCATTCTCTATTCTATATTTAAATCTTTATAAATATGTGGATTTTAACTGTCAAAAAAAAATCACAACTGAATATTCAAATATTACTTGGAACACTTGTTTGGCCTGTCCTGCCCAAGAAAAATATTACTGACTAAGGAGGACCTTTAGTTAAGGGGTGTCTACCTCCTATTAGTTTATTTCGGAAAAAAAGAACAAAGTCCATTGTCCAGTAGTATTTTTCAGTAATTTAATTGTCCAATAGTATCACTGTATTTATTTTTGAAGCCTATAATTCTGCCCTTATGTGTTTAACTTTACTATATCTTGTATTGTAACCTTTTACTCTGCCTTGTAGTCTTTCCATCGGTAACATATTCTACTTTTGTAGCCTATATTCAATCCTGTAGTTTTGAAAGTAATGTCCGTTATTTTTTCCTGCCCTATAGTGTTTGACAGTAGTGTATTTTATCTTACCGCTGTAGCATATAATTCTTCCCTGTACTATATCTTACCTTTGTAGCCTATAATTCTACCCTGTACTATATCTTACCATTGTAACCTATAATTCTGCCCTGTACTGTACACTAATGTAGTGTATCTTACCTTTGTAGCCTATAATTCTGCCCTGTACTGTACACTAATGTACTGTATCTTACCTTTGTAGCCTATAATTATGCCCTGTACTGTACACTAATGTAGTGTATCTTACCTTTGTAGCCTATAATTCTGCCCTGTAATTCCTGATTACAACATTTACTACAGAAGATCTGCCCACAGATTCTACAATGATGACGTCTTCTGAAAGTTGTAAATTTGTCTCCGCAATCATAACATTCCTTACAACTCTCATCGGGCATCCAATATTGCTTAAAGTCACTATCTTTATAAGCCTGTGGTGTCTGTAATCACATAAACATGTAAGTTAGAACATGTTACTGACAAAATTCAGTGAGACTGACATTTATAGTTTTTTTTGCAGGGATAATTTCACACATTTAAATGGGTCCCTTGCAGACCAGGAATTTATTCCTGCAGATGTTTTCCAACATCTTGTATATGATTTTCACAAGACAAAACAGGTTGACCGGTTGTTTGCTATCACCAGAATTTTGGTTATACTTACCAATGAGGATGGACTAAATGTGCTTTTATGAGAAAAAAATGAAAGACTGTTTGCTCAAAGACAACTTTTAGATGGATTCATTGATAGGCTTGCAGTGGGAGTTTGACTAAAAAATGGACAGATTGCATTAAATTTTACCAGTTTCAGAAGGGCTTTTGAATGGTGTAAGAAACTCCTTATAACAATTTAAGAAAATGGACATTAATTAAGTTTATTACTGTATTATAATATCTTCCATTAGGTTATGAAATATCTGTCCTGTCTGTGTCAGGTAATCAAGGTCATCATTACAATGTAGGAATGCATGCACTATTTCTATTCATGGTCAATCTAATACAATACTGATCATCATTAAATCTTACCCCAGTTCTAACTATACTACTAAGTCTGTTGAGAACACCAGTTAAAGTTCTAGCAGTATTGTTACTAGGTCTCTGAACATCTGATGTATGTATGCTAGTTTTATTGTCATGCTTATCTTCCTCTGACTCATCTTTAACTAGTGGAGAGGGAATAATGGCTTCTGAATATTAAAAAAAATCCTGATCAAGTAAATGTAAATGTTGCTTATAGCACTGTTTGAACCAAAAAAAAATTCATGCTATGTAATTGACTGCTGAAACAAAACTGTACTGCTAATTAGCTTTTAAGATAAATTCCTTGTTACTTTAATTTCGTGTATGTAGTACCATTGGTAATTAAATCTTTTTCTCCTTCTTGCATTTCATTCTTGCATTTTGAATTCTTTTACTACACATACTTCAAATAATCTCAAAATTATATAGACATACAAGTACAATATTTTGATTAATTTTTTCACTAAGCAATAGATTAAAATAATATTAATCAATATACATTTAAGGTACCCAGACCATAATAGATCGTGATAAAAAATTGTATCTCATTTGACAGTGGATGGCTGAACCAAACAATTTAAAGCTTGAATTTTGTATATATATTTTTCTCAAGTTGAAACACACTTTGTTGCTTATATGCAGAGTATGTAAAAATAAGTTAGTTATATTGGCATTTCCGAAGTTTGCCGATAATTACCGAGGTTATTTCAATTGCATTGTATGGAATATCCGGGAACTTTTGAATAATGGTCCGGATACCTTAAGTAGATTTAATCACACAGAGGTACAAAAATGTAGCCACTAGTTACTGTATGGCATATGATACCCAATAATTTTTATATTAATATAACACTTTTTTTTCTTATCCTGGGGTGTAATCTTTTTAAAGGATAATATATGTACACATTCTCATTTTTTAATCATTCAGTGCATGCTTCTTAAAAACATTACAAATCATAAGTTTTCTAAAGAAATCTCAATCATTTTAATTTTTTATATATCTTGTCCCCTATACATTATAGCCATTTAACCAGAGGCTCTATGGAGCCTGAATTGCTCACCTGGATTTTAGGTGACCACAACTGACAAAGCACTTCTAGATAATATCTGTAAGAAATTGTTCCACAGTGTCCAGCACTTCTAGATAAGATATGTAAAGAATTCTTCCAGTGTCCAATGTTAAAAAATGTTAAACTAAGTCCAGCTATGGCAGCTAGTTTGGATTCCAATTGGCACGAAAACATAACTGTTGTAGCAATCATTTATCCAAGGATTTTCATGCAACAAAAACATTTCAACTGGCTTAGTATTTTATGACAAGAAGACCTATGTACAAATTTTCCCATAGGATCCAATGTTAAACTAAGTCCGGTTGTGGTGACCATCTTGAATTTCTATCGGCACAAAAAAACATAAATTTTGTAGAGCATGTACAGGTTCACCCAATGCCTCTTCATACATAAAAATATTTCAAATGGCTTGGTAGTTCCTGACAAGAAGATCTTTGTACAAATTTCCCATAGGGTTCAATGTTAAACTAAGCCTGGCTCTGGCAGCCATATTGAATTTCCCATCAGCACATAAAACATAACTTTTTAGTAGTCTATCAAATGATCATTCAAACATCAAAAACATTTCAATTGGCTTAATAGTTTCTGACAAGAAGACCTTTGTACAAAATTTACCATAGGGTCCAATGTTAAAATAAGTCTGACTGTGGCGACTATCTCGAATTTCCGATTGGCCTAAAAAAAAACATAAATTTTGTAGAGGTTCATCCAAGGATCATTCATGCAACAAATCAATTCAATTAATACACCGGGTCTTGTGCATTGACTCACCTTGTTCAGTTTTTTCAACCTTTCTCTCTGCAGAACTTTCTCTCGATAAAGATTTGCTGTCAGCTGTAGAAAACATGACAATACTACATGCATTTAACATGAATAGTTTATATGTCAAACATTAACCTATTAGTGTAATTATTGCAGTTGTTATAAGGAAAATCTGATGAATTGTTTTAATTCAAAGAAGATGTAGTTATAAGTCAAAACAAATGTAGTTACAAATCAAACCAGATGTAGTTATAAGTCAAAGAGGGTGTAGTTATAAGTTAAAACAGATTTAGTTATATGTCGAAAATGATGTAGTTATTAAGTCAGATTCACTTGTAATGGTATCTTTTTGTATGTCAACTTGTTTCAACACTTAAAGTGATTATTGTGAGAGAACTTAATGTATTCAACCTGCCAGAAGTCATTTACACATACTATTAGAAAATATCAGATTTTTATTTATAATAGACATAAATATTTACAAAATGGTATCAAACTAAATACATGTACACCAAAACCACAGCAGTACATTAATAAATATCATGAGCTGTTAAATCGACTTACATTTCAGATACTTTGTCAGAGCAAGGTACAAGTTCATGTACTAATGTGTAATGAAAATCAAAATGTATCTGTGATGCACATGTCCTAACAACAATATCAAATTCTTGTATATTGAAATTTTATAAATTTAAGTACCTGAACTGTGAATTTTTGTTAATGACAATTCAAATATTTTTACTTTGTAAAGAAATAAACCTAAATGCCAAAGTGCAAAAGCCTCAAGCATGAAAATGTAGGCCATCGGAATTCAGTGAATTTATGACTGTTTTGTATTATACAAGATGATTGTTGGAATGCCACAGGTTGTTGATAAACTGACATAAAAACCGGGTCTAAAAACCAAAACAATTAAACAAGTCATAATACATACATGTATGTCACAGTAGCCCAGTTCTTGTAGAAAATTAATTCATTATCACAATGGATTGTATTTGTAAAAAATCATTGATATATTTATACCACCATTTGAGATATGAATCTAGCAGTTCCATTAACAGTAAAATAATATGAGAATCACTCATGCATGAAATGTAACTCAATTATCAGAAATCAGAAACTCAGTTTTTATTGACATTCAACTCATTTTTGTGCAATAATTTCACAATTAATGCCAGAGAGATATAAAGACATTAGGTGTTAAATGAACCACTCACCTTTTGACCTTCTCCACAGTCGAGAAAATATATTGCTTCCTTCTGAAACATCAGAGCTGAGAGGTCCAAAGGAGGTCAAGGATGTTGGTGGATCATTCCAATGTGACATATTTACATCATGTTGTCAAGATTATTCCTTTATCTGAAAAAAGGCAATAAATGAAATAGGTTAACCATATATCTGAAATCTTAAGTATAGCATTCCTAAAGGAGGGGAGGGGGTCAAGTAAGGGACCTGCTCACAAAAACAACAAATTTATAACTTAATCTGTTAATGTTAAGTATGTTCAAGAAGTCAACGAGTAGCAAAACTGCAAAACTGAAACTTTCCAACGGAAAAGATGACAATTGGGTAAGTTTAGTTATTTGTCCTCTTAACAGACCACCACTAGATGGCTGAACTACATGTAGTATAATTTTTATAATAAATTTTCATGATGTACTTTGATCATTTGTCTTAATATCTTACCAGTATTCAGTAATCCATTATATAGTGTAGATCTGTTTCAAAGACCAAGATGAGAATTATTCTAAAGGAGTTATCTGAACAGACAAATCTCCATAATCTTAGTAAAGTTCACCCTGTTCTTTCATGCTGAAATATGCTGCAAAATTAAGACTCAGAATAGTTCATCTATGCATTAGATCTTTTCCAAGAAATTTTGAGTTATCAAACTATAATTCTTAAAACAAACCATAATTATTGCAGTTTTATGTTTTGAAATGTTTCCAAACTGTTAAATCTATGTAGAAACTACTAGGTACATGTATCTCTTAGAAAGCATGCAATTGTGCAGGAAAAAAAAAAAGAAATTAAGATGAATTCATGTATTTTTAACTTTATCATCATTTTAACAGAGACTTTTGCATCAGTTCTCTGTAAGGCCAAAATAAAAAACAGGTATGTTTGCATTAACGCGATCGACCCATTAAAAAGCCGCTGACTCAAAATCTTTTATTGCTCTTTTCAAAAAGATTTTTTTATCGATGTCATTTCCGAAAAATGAAGACGTCATTTTTTCTTGTATTAATTTTGCGGTATTTTCTATACATTTCGGAATTTTACATTTATTGAACTATGAAGTTAATCCTTTGGAATATGGAAAGACAAATTCACACTGTTGTCACACCTGGTTGTCATATAACATGAATAATAAAATTAGGCCACTTGTTCAGAATTGTTCTTGTTCGCCTGTATAGCTTTTCAGTTAAGTCCACCTGGAACTATGTGTTTGAAAAGATCACTCATCCTGGCGATATTGATATGAGAAAAACTAATAGCTTTTGAGTGTTGAACAAAATTGATAAATCTGCTGCAGTATTTAAACCTGATTTTTATTCTCGATGTATGCCACTCGTCATCTGTTTGATTTCTTTCAAATTTTCCCATTCTAGATAGAGTCTACCAATAGGCAATTGTATATCAAATGCCCCTGGGATAAAATTTATACCAAAGTTCCAAACAATTGAATGGAAATATAGTTCATGCATACCATGGTACACCAGTCTTTAAACTAGCACACACTTTGGACTGTCAGCTCTTAACCTCAATGTCCTTATAGGATTTACATGTATAGTATGTCCATCTAATACATGTATATATAAATTTCTCCTTTTATAAAAATTGAGAGAAAATTTTGAGATTGGTGATCAGTATTAAGAGCTTGTAAAATCTATATCCTGGTATACCCCTAGGATATACATACAAAGTGGAGATTTTCATATTGCTCAAAAATTGAACAATAATATACCCAGCCAATTATGTTGAGAAGCAAATAGTTTTTAGTCTGTGTTTACATCCATTTGTCTGTTCATCCATCCATCACATGTTTGGTTTTTTTCTATGAAGATGGGGGTCACATCTTTATGAAACTTGGCACATACTTGTATGTACAGGTAAAGTGAATTGGAAAAATAGTTTTACAAGCCGTTATGCTAATCCCTTACCACTTGGCGGGTAAAAGGGCCACCCTTTGGCGGCATTTCAGCCTACTCTTCTTCAACATCTAGAGGGGAGTCTTTAGCATGCTAAGGGTCTTGCTCTCTCTTAACACTGGACAGCCATTTTTCGGCCCAATCCAAAGGACAACTTTATTGAGACCGGCCTCTCAAACGGTCTTGCAAATTTATCCCTAAAATTTTCATCCCAAATTGGAATCGAAACAGAGACCTTTGGCTTCGTAGTCCAATGTACTAACCACTACACCACGCTGCCCTTTTATGAATACACTCTTCTGTGAACATTATTAACATTTCAAAGCACATTGTCGTGAAGTTCTCACACTTGTTCTTATTTTAATGTTTTGAAAGAAAATTAAACACTGAATAAGAATTTTAGTTCTTCATTCTTAAACAATGTTCTTAAAATAAATCATACATCCTATACACGTTAAACCAAGACAATACATGATAAACACTGTGGCCAATGTTAAATTTCAGCAAGTTAGCATATATTTTCTTTTGACCAAACAAAAAAAGCCTACCTACCTACCCACTGCTACTAGTCATGGGTAGGATTAGTGCAAACAAAAATGTTTTTAAGTGTGGCCTAATTGTTTATTTGTGAAGCAAACTGACATTGACCAACAGAACAAATGTGGTAGTGATCACTGGGAAAAATTGTACATTCGCCCAAAGCTCCAGCCCATATACTGTTATATGGAATGAGGAAGTTACATGTATATAGCCAAAAACTATAAACAATATGAAGTACATTTGTATTATATTACATGTTATTGGATGGGATAATGCCTGACTTAATACAGCATAAAAAAGATATGTTTTCATTCCTAATGGTGAATTTTCCTTTCTTGAGGTAGTTGTTTTGCTTCCATTATATGGTACTTATACCAGTTTGTATACTTTGTCAAATTTAATTCAATGAAAGAAATGTAAGACTAACAAATTACACATCAATAATTTCAATACCAATACCAAAATTGAAATTTTACCATCCTTTGAAGGATGAGGTATTTAAATTTACCTCCATTTCTGAAATGAAAAGGAATTTTAAATCTTAAAATTAAAATATTATTTATATAGAATGTAAGAATTAGGGACTGATAGGTTTTTCACTGGATTTTCACATAAAAGTCCAGTAATGAGTGTGGGTGGGTTTTCAAATAGAAACAAGAGGCTCAGAGGGCTGAGCCTATATCGCTCACCTGGCAGTCACAAACTTTTGATTTGGTTTGATGGACTAGATTGATTTCTGGAAACTTGGTATATGACCTTCCATAGATGCTTCATACCAAGTATAAGTTCATTTGGCCCAACGGTTTCAGAGAAGAATTTAAAAATTTGACCAATGAGAACATGTAAAGGCTTCTGGTGGCCATTTTGTTTCACAGACTATGATAATTTATACAAAGTTTGTAAAGGAATTTTCATACATGCTCCATACCAAAATTTAGTTCATTTGGCTTTACGGTTTCAGAGGAGAAGAAGTTTTAAATTTCAACCAATCAGAACATGTAATGCTCATGGCAGCCATTTTGTTTCATGGACCGGAATGACTTATGCAAATTTTGTAAAGGACCTTCCATAGATGCTCCATACCAAAAATCAGTTCATTTTGCCTTACGGTTTCAAGGGAGAAGAAGTTTTAAATTACGACCAATCAGAACATGTAAATGCAAATGGCGGCCACTTTGTTTCACGGACCGGGATGATTTATGCAAATTTTGTAAAGGACCTTCCATAGAAGCTTCAGGCCAAGTTTCAGTTCAATAGGTCCAGGAGTTTCAGAGGAGAAGATCAAAATGTAAAAGTTTACAGACAGACGGACGACAGACGCCATGTCGTGGCAAAAGCTCACGTCCTTTTAGGACAGGTGAGCTAAAAACACAATGAAGATAAATCTAGTTTGATTTGAATTTGACAGCTGATTTCTTCTTTATCCCCGCACTTCGAAGAAGTTCAGGGATATTGTTATTGCCCCCATTTGTCTGTCCGCCACACTTTCTTGTGATCTAAACTCCTTGTTCATTTTTAACTTTATGCATTTTTTTTCTATACAGTATTCTTAAATACGGTATGTAGATGCGCAATAAGGTTTTAGAATTTTCCTTTTCAAAAATTGAGGCCCACAGGAGTCGAATTTTGAAAATTAGGAATTTAAGCTCATGACCTAAACTCCTCTTTTATTTTTCATTTTATGCATTTAATTTCAATACAGTATTATCATAAACTGTATGTAGATGTGCTATAAGGTTTTAGAATTTTTATTTTAAAAAATTGGGGCCCACAGGGGTCGAAATTCTTAAATTGGCAATTTAAAGTTGTGACCTAAATTCCTTGTTCATTTTTCATTTGATTTCTTTACAGTATTGTCACATACTATATGTAACATGCAATAAGGTTTTAGGTATTTTGATTTTCAGAACTCGGGGCCCACAGGTGTTGAATTTTGAAAATTGGGAATTTAAGCTTGTAACCTAAAACTCCTCTTTCATTCTTCATTTGATGTATTTAATTTCTTTAGGGTATTGTCACACTCTGTATATAATGTGCAATAAGGTTTTAGAATTTTGATTTTCAAAAATTAGGAATTATAAGTGGGTGACTTAAAGTTTTCTTTCATTTTTCATTTTATACATTCTATTTCTGTACATTGTCATACACTGTATGCAGACGTAAGTATTGCTGAACTGTGTTGTACTATTCAAGACGACTGTAGTGGTGAAATTTCATGGATAAATTTATACTATAGGTTTATGAGAAATGGAGCTAAACGCAAAACTTAACCGAATCGGGACGGACAAGTGTAATTGTAAATCTAAATGCCCCAGCCACATTTGTGGAATTAAGTTGTTAAAAATAAGAGTAAGAGTTGGTATGGAAATGTAATACGAGTTGGAAAAGGAACGTGTTGACCTGTACCCCTTGTCACTAACCTATATCTTAGTTGTTTTCTTATTTTTATTATTTATTTATCTATCACTATCAGTTTATTCTGAGAACCAGATAACAAATAACAGTACTGTCAGTAGTCTTCATTTATTTGTGTGTGTGTGTGTGTGTGTGTATGTGCGTGCGTATTATATCCCCCCCCCCTTTTCATGATTTCGACAGGTAAATTCAGCAAAAATGAACCAAATTATTTTTTAAACAGCAAAGTATTACTTTTTCCGGCAGTCCGGGATTTTCATGTGACCCGGAAGTAGGTAATCTTCGTTCACATGACCCGGAAGTAAATACTACTACATGTTAGCTCGTACCCAATCCAAGTCGTACCTAAAAAGCTTTACTAAACTAATCTGGGATGTACAATTATATTTGAAGTGAAGTTAGCGCAGTTTACCTACTTTATTATCCCTGCACTTTCGACGACAGTTCAGGGATATAGCGATTATCTTTGTACGTCCGTCTGTCACACTTTCTTGTGACATAAACTCCTCCTTCACACTTTTGGATTTAGGAATTTAAGTTAGGATGGTTGCATACCACCTTATTGCGCATCTATGTATGGCGCTTGACACTCACTGTATAAAAATAAAATGCATCAATTGAAAAATGAAAGAGATTACGTCAAAAGATTAAATTGACAATCTACAGGTTTTAGAATTTTATTTTTCTAAAATTAGGGCCCACAGCTAGGGATCCAATTTAAAAAAAAATTAATTCAGCATTGATGCAAACTCATTTTTTTAATTTATGTATTTTCTTTCTACACACGTCAGGTCACATTTTTCTATTAGAAATAAGCACGCGAACCAATTTATATTCGCAATAGTTCATCCCTTCTACCATCAAAATTTGGAATAGTTTACCTTTAAACATAAGAAACTGCAATTCTTTGTCGTTATTTAAGAAACGCATTCAAACCCAAAATGAAAAATCGCCGTTCTATTATTACTTAGGCAATCGTATTGGTCAAATTCTTCATGCTCGTTTACGCATGAATATCAGCTACTTAAATTCTCATCTTTTCCACAGGAATTTAGTTGCAAGTCCAAATTGCACATGTGGACATTTAGAAACTACTTCACATTTTTTTATTTACTGCCCTTTATATACAACTGTTCGTACCGCTTGAGGATTTATCTGTCGAATTACTTGTGAAATTTTGTTGTTCGGTTCCAACACTATGTCTGACGAAGAAAACTCTGTAATAATGCATTTTGTACAGAAATACGTATTGAAAGCAAAAGATTTACACCATGAAATTATTATTCCACCCTAAGAAAAGAAAAAAGTAAAAAATATATTAATCCTATTTACCCCTTACCAGTTTACTATCTCTTTACTTATGTAGGAGGGAGGAGGGGGAGGGGGAGGCGGAGGGGGAGGCGGAGGGGGGCTCAATGGCCCAGTGGTCTAGGTAGTTCGTCCTGACTACTAATGATCACTAGCCTGTCTGTCAACACTGGGGTTGTGAGTTCGAATCTCACCTGTGGCGGGTTGTGTTCGACTCCGATCTAAATTGACAAGGATTGCAAATTTTCCAACCGAAGGTCGATGGTTCTCTCCGTGTACTCCGGCTTCCTCCACCAGTAAAAACTGACCGCCGCTAAATTGCCAAATGTGCTGAAAACGGCGTAAAACCCCAACTAAACAAACAAACTTATGTACACGTTAGTTCTGTGCATTATTTTTTTTCTGTTGTAAATACCATTTATTTTTTTTTCCATCAACAATTGTTACAGAGCATGTCATATGATTTTTGTGTTATTTTTTAAATGATTAGGAGACAGATTTATAAAAGCAGCTTTGCTTGTTTCTGAATCCTATAGTATTTACTGTACTATAGTTTTGCAATTGCAATTGATTAGTTAAATAAATTTTGTTTGTTTAATGCACAATATTTACATTGGGACCTTATTGCGCATCCTCAGGTGGTATGTAATCATTCTATATAGAAATTTAATCCCTAAACCAAAATAATAAAGGAAGAGTTGACGACACAAGAAAGTGTGACGGACGGGGGGGGGGGGGGGGAGCAATATCCCTGAACTTTCTTCGAAATTGAGCGGAAAATAA
The DNA here is from genome assembly GCA_028015205.1 of Mytilisepta virgata. Lineage (NCBI taxonomy): Eukaryota > Metazoa > Mollusca > Bivalvia > Mytilida > Mytilidae > Mytilisepta > Mytilisepta virgata. The sequence continues at coordinate 37,048,152 of CM051520.1, forward strand.
CTTTTTCATAAAAGGTTTTATGCTAACCCGTCACGAGTTCAATTAAAATAGGCATTATTCATGTTATTCTTGAAAGGCCATTAGAAATTTAAAGCGGTTTTCAAGTCTTTAGGTAATAAAGCAACTTTAACAGAATTATACATAAAATTTCTTCTTTTTTGTAGCCCTTACACTGAAAAGATATTAAGGCAGTCCATAGTTTCTGTGAGTTATTAACAAGAAGCCGTTTTCACTTGTTCATGATGTTACAATAGAAGGTAGGATAGAGAGCATCCAGCAAATGAATTGTGAAATCAGTACCCCTGTAACCATGGTGACAGAACTTTTTCCAGTATGGATTTGCTCTTTAAAAGATTTTAACCTAGAGCAAATTAGTGCAAAACATACAAATTGTGATACACACTATACGATGGCCCAACAGGCTCGTCTCTACCAAGAAAGGGGAAATTGATAATTTGAAAAATAAAATTGTCATTTTTATCATTAATTTTGGTATATATTATGCATTTTTAATATTTATGGTAAGATTTTATAAAGTTCTGCCTTGGCTATAAGCTTTTTATTGACTTTGTTTGGAAACTATAACCGTTATTGACATTAGGCACATCACCGGAATACCTTAAGTTGTTGTTAAAATATCATTTAGTTTACTACCTGTAAGGTCCAGAATTTTACCTCTATGAAGTTCCTCATGAAAGACAGTTCATAACGTTCAAACTTGAAATAAGTCGGGAATAAAAGGAGCACTGTTGTACCCATACGAACCCCAATTACCTGTCCCTATACAGTATTGCAAAAGCGAACAAAAACGTTGTAGGGTAAACAGTCATGACAGTGTAAGGTCTAAATCAGGTCGTCTCTATAGTATGTTTTATTCAACTGAGTTGGTAACGCTGATGGCGGACTCTTAGATTCCCGAAGGTAACGGGTTTTGGGACTGCCTTGAAATTGCAATGCATGGCTTGCAAAATTATCGCCATATTGAAGGCTTAAATGCAACTTTCTGAAACCACTGGGTCAAATGGAATTAAATTTGGCAGGAAGCATCTATGTAAGGTCCTTTATATGCTCATTTCGTCCCGATCGGACAACAAACATGGCCGCCATAGGCAATTGTTGTTCCTGACTGGCTGAGTTTTCAAAATTCTTCTCCTCTGAAACTGCTGTGCCAAATTGAACAAAACTAGACAGAAAGCATCTATGGGAGTTTCTTTACAAAGTTTCCTCATTTCGTCCTGATCGTGCAAAAACATGGCCGCCATAGGCAATTCTTGTTTCTCATTGGTTGATTAAAAACTTTTTTTTTCTCTGGAACTGCTTGGCCAAATGAAAAGAAAATTGACAGGAATCATCTACACGGCCACTAATCGCTCTAAGTCACAGCCAAATGCTGTGAAAGAAAAACGTTTAGAGGAATTTCCGGTTGTGGAATGGAGGAAACCATTTACGTGACCTTTTGCAGTTAGGTCGTACATTTATGGCCCCGTATGAGGTTTTTAAAGAGAATATGAAAATTCTAAGAATGTCATCATACCCTTTAATAATTTCCCTGTCACATATTGACAGCGTTTTTACATCTGTAATATTATGATGTCGCTACAACTTTTGGCAGACAGAAGATGGAATTTCAAATCGTGTTTTCCGGAGCGAAATTATTGTTTCTGGATCATTTTTTTATTCAAAAGGAATGTATTTGCCGACTAAACATTCAAGTCGCCTTTACTTAACCAAAGTCCTTGAATTGCCAACAAATACGGACATTTAGTGCAATGCTGTGACTGAGAGAGACCAGTTGTGACTTGGAGGAACTAGATGTGATTTGGAGGAATCAATATTTAGAAAATTTAGCAGGGCATTACTATTTGTACTATATCCCTGTCGCAAGAGTGATGGTATACTGGAATCACTTTGTTCGTTCGTCATTCCGTCCATCTGTACGTCCGTCCGTCATGCCGTCCGAAACTTCCGTCACAACAATCTCTGCTTTGAGGTAAGGTACGTATTAACTTCATACAAAAGAATAGAATAGAATAGTTTATACTTATTGACTGAGTAAGAGGGGAATAGTAAGTTTATTGTCCCGAGGAACAACTATTGCCCCGAGGCAACGCCGAGGGGCAATAGTTGTTCAGAGGGACAATAAACTTACTATTCCCCGACTACTCAGTCAGTAAGTGTTTTATTATACCGAAAGAAACACAAGAGATAATTAAGGCAAAATTTAAGTCATGTGTACGTACCCGAGATGCATGATCGAGTGACAGAGTCCATGATTTTTGCAAAACTGTCGTCTGATGAAATGTACCGGAACATCTCGGGATTCAGCATTGACGATAACCTATAACGCGGGAGCTTCCGAACGGGTCGGCTAAAACCTCCCAGCCAATCCCGTGCCCGGGATTAAAAATCCGCGAAACAACGTAACTTGAAGAGGGAAAATAGTTTTTTGAGGGAAAATAGTTTGGAAACTATTGACCGGTGACCGGGGAAAATAGTTAAATCACTGAAAATGTTAAAAATAGTGAAATTATTGTGCATGTATTTATTATAGAAAAATATATCTAAGGTATAATAAAATATTTTATTACATCCAATCACGGACCATCTCTGGCATATCACACATGAAATAACAAAATGGCCTTCAGCAGAGGATTTAGGTTAACATAAGACCCTATATGAAATACATGCAAAAATCTTCTGGAGAACTGCCAAATTTTAGAATATGCTGAACCGTAAGTAGAAGGACCTTGATTAAGAAAAATTGGTTCGTACAAGGCTTACCACACTTCATAATGATAGGGAGAAGTGACCTCTCTCTTTGAGGTACATCAATAAAAATGGCTTTCATGCCAGGTGACCGATACAGGCTCAGCCCTCTGAGTCTATAGTTTAAATATGTATACATGTACATATCTGAACTAATCTTGTTTTAAATTTACAATGAAAAGTTTATGCAAATGTTTTATTATAAAAACAAATTCATCGTATATACCAGTTTTATTTACTGCTAGTGACTTCATAGGAATAAATACACATTTTACTTTCTGGGCATTGCTCAAAAACAAATTTTCTGATTTTCTGATTCGACTTGGTAAGAAAAAAAAATAATTTGGTTCGATTGTAGTCGAAAAAAAAAACAAAACTGTGTCCATACCTGGAAAAAATATCAAATCAATATAAAAACCATACCCCCTTTTTGAAGTTAAATGGTTGTTCCCTTATTGCGACTATAACATGCCTGCGTATCTCTCGCATTCATTACGATTCATAATGTTAAATGTTCTATTACTCTGTTTTATCTAAAAAATCAAAGAAATCCAAGTTATGTATTCGCCGTAATATTTATAGGATAACTAATTCAAGAATTTGAATATCGCAAAATATTCAACGAGTGACCGAAAACACCTTAAATCACGAATGCGCGCAGCGCATGAGGGAATTATTAGTGTTTTCCGGTCACGAGTTAAATATTTTCGATATTCAAATTCTTGAATTAGTTATACTGTTTATTACATTGATAGAATAGACAAAAAATGCTTCAAAAGTGTCATATTTTCCTTCGATTCCTTCATGAATCTTTCGACATCACAAACGTGATTTGTTAGTAACACCCTTGACGACGTTAAATAAAAACCGATCTTTCACTGATTGAAAATATCGAATTTATTTTCACTGGAAATTACGATAAATCACCACCATCAATGTAATAATATTTCCTTGTTGTGTCTGTTTAATTCTATATTTAAAGCAATACGAGTAAAGCTGCAATATCCGGTCTGAACTAATTTTCAATCTCTTTCATAGCCAATATTCGTTCGGAACAGATTTTTCAACCATAGTTGTATGTAACAATATGAGGTAATACACACGCATCAAACAGAAAATCGAATTACATTCCCCAAATTCTGAAATTACTCTGCATATTGTAAAAATTTGACAATAATCAATTGTTATGAATTAGAGAGATAACCTGTCGTGTATAAAAAAATTCTTTCTGGAGTTATATGCAGATGACTAATTTCTTGTCCTGGATGGTGATAAAATAGTATTTGAATTCTTTATATGTTCAGATTAATAACAAATAATTATTACTATATAACAAACACGTCTATTGATAAAAAAGATATTATGATTTCATTTTTAATTAAACGGATTTATATAATTTTTGCGAGGACACTCGAGACTTAATTTCACTCCCTTGTATATCTGCACTGTACAAACACTACCTTCCACTTTAGTACCGTCTAATTAATAAAAAATGAGAAAATAGATTTGTATAATGTTTAAACATGAAATTGCTTCCATTTTATGAGCATGTAAATCATCAATAAATCAAATAAATAAATTTGCATAATGCTTGTTTTCTAAATTAAGCATTTAATTTCTTTAAACATATGCCATCATTTGAACACATTCTCGTGGTATTAATCCAATCCGTCCATTTTTCACTATCTGCATCATTGACCCTGGCATTTCTCTGATAATTTCTACAACTTCACCAGGTTGCACAGAGTGTTCTGATGGTTTCTGAAAATGTCAAGGAATGTTTTACGATAGTATCCATCTTTAAGTAAATATAATATTACGGTTTACTTACAATTAATGTATGAAATCGTTTTTTAATGCCAATTTAATCGAAACATGTATGACATTTATAAATACAAGTAATTTTATCACTCATTGGCACATGGTAATGCAATAATACTGACGTGGCCGCGGCATTAGTGCTGCGTTTTAAACGCTTGACAAGAAGGGCTTGTGCACAATACTCGGACGCAAAATGATCAGCACATTCTCATTTGGATACGTTCACGAACAGTCGTATATCTGCCCATGTATCATTGTCATCAAAGGTACCTTCCCAAAGCATAACTGCAACGATTTAAGAACTGAAACTGTCCATTCTATTTACATGATTTATGAGTAGTTCTAAGTATTCTCAGTTTGATTGTCATATTAAAGAGGGAAATAAATAGACACTTTGTTCAAAATCCGAAATCAATAGTAAAAAACTTCAGAAAGGGTATTTATTTTGATTATTTTAATTGAAATTGGGTCAATCAATAACCTATTTCATTCAAGAAGTAAAGAAATAGATAGAAATATGCAAATACGAACTGTGCGATATTAATAGAATAGAGAATGGAAACGGGGAATGTTTCAAAGAGACAACAGCCCTACCAAAGAGCAGAAAACAGCTCAAGGCTACCAATGGGTCTTCAGCGCAGCGAGAAAATCCCGCACGTGGAGTCGGGCTTCAGCTGGCCCCTAAACAATAATACATACTAGTTCAGCAAAATGGACGATACATTAAACTCCGAAGCATACAAATGAACCAAAATTCAAAAACACACAAGACTAACAAATGCTAGAGGTTCCTGACTTGTGATAAGCGCAAAAATGCGGCGAGGTTAAACATTTTTTGTGAGATTTCAACCATTGTTAATATAATTTAATATTGACGACATTCGGTAATTATTGATATCAATGTTTATCTTGTTTAATTTAAAAATAATAAACTTGGTTGTTCCGGAAATATTACCAGAACTGGAAACATTTTAAAAAAAATAGATAATCACCGTTGAAGTATACGGTCTTTGAATTTTACAGCATTGTCTCTGCGTAGCCATCTCAGTAACATTGATACTGGAATAGTCACCATCTCTTCCTGGACGATTAGCATCTTTAAAGAGATTTATAAGAGTCAACCATCAATATAACTATTACAAGATTCTGATTAGTAGATATATATGTGACAAAAAGACGGGTACCTGATAGTGAACAGCGCCATTTTCATTATTTAGTATTCATACAAGAATACAAATCAGCAGTTACTGTACATAAGTAAGTAGTAAGTAGAGTATTTATAAAACCAATAGATTTCACTTTAATTGATTGTCCGTGATCATGGGATATTCATAAAAGAAAGAAAATTTGAAAATTTCAAATATTGATTATGAGTGTCTTTAAAGTCAAATTGTTCAAATTTTTGGAATAAAAAGACGCTTAATATTTTGAACAATGGTACCTAGGCGTCACTCTCAAGATTTTGCAACCGACAGTCGGATATATCTATGGCGAGTAAATTCCGTATGATTTATTTCCATAAAAATTTTACAGGATTAGCCTTTACTAAAGAAAAAACCCATATGCCATCATTACACATTTCCTCAGTATTGTTTTGAAAGGAAAAAAACCCTGGGTTCAGTTTCTTATGGAAGGGAATATCCGCCATAATTATACATTTCTTAATTTGTAAAATGCAATTTCTTAATTTGTAAAATGTAATTTCTTAATTTGTAACATGTATTTTTTCCATCCGTTACATGAATTTCTACATTTCTTGATTTGTGAAATGTAACTTCTTAATGTGTAAATGCAATTTCTTACTTTGTTAACGTATTTTCTTCGTTCGTTACATGAAATTCTACATTTCTTAATTTGTGAAATGATATTTCTTTATTTGTTCAATTAAATTTCTTCATTCTAAATCGTAACTATGAAATTATAAATTTCTTAATTTGTAAAATGGAATTTATATGTTTGTATAGGACGAATATTTGTTTTTCAATCGAAATATTAAAACTCTCTATCTGTGAAATGTAAATTCTTGGTTTTAGTCACGTTTTTGGAAAATGTGTCAATGTAATTATTTCCGCTGACAGCAAATGGGAAGTTCCGTTTCTCAAGAAAAACTACAAGTTACAAATCAAGAAGTTTCAAATCAAGAAGTTACAAATCAAGAATGAAATAGTTCCACAATATTCCACACGAGGGCGTTATTATCGTTACCGGAAACCATGGATCCATCATATATATATTCCATATTATAAAAAATAAAATATGTAAGTGTCCTAATTTTCTGTCCATATCTAGACAGTTTAGCAATAGATACATATGCACTGTTTCGATTAAGGAGGGGGGATAGGGGCTCCCTTTCATCAAATGAACTTCATGTTCATGATGTAACAAAAACATGGTTCTTTGTAGAAAATTACTACCAAAGACGTTATCATGTAGTTCTAGTCCCGCCTCAATCAATCCCCAGCCTATCCGGCCACAGCAAATGAGTCCCCCTAGCAGACCCTTCCCCAGAACTCATACACAAGCATCCGGGACAGTTCAGCCGGGGTAAGGTTATCAGTGACCAACAAGGGAGCACTATCGGACTGATAAAATTTAACATTGTTGTATATGGAAAAAATATGACAGTTGCTTTAAAATAATTTTCAACCGGAGATTATTGTTTAAAAAGTAGTCGTTGTTTTGGATCATTGGACATTTAAATTCACAATTGGCATATTCATCTAAGATTTCAACATTCAACATTTTAAACTTTTAAAATATTGTAAAATGATATTCAGAATCAGCATGAAATGTCCGTCTATATCTTTCATTAATTAAAGAGCCGGCCGATGATAACACAGGGGGATGGTTGTTGTTTATATTCACATCATTATATGATTAAGATAAGAACACTATAAACAATACTTGTACATTCATTCAAATAAATAAAACATGTTTTATACATAATATGTGTTTAAAGAGAAAGAAAAAATACTTAAATATTACTTTTCCCGAACCCAACAAATATTTAATAGCAATACACAAATGCTTCTCATTTTGAATTAATACATAGTCATGATAGTCCCACAGGTCACTTTTAGAATTTCAAATTCACATTGTGGCTTTTGTCATTAGTATGTACTGCAAATAAGCTCATGATAATTCATTAGCAAATTTCTAGTCATACAAAATTTATAACAAAAAATTTGTTCCGGCGTGACATTTGTTCCCTCGGAACTTATTTCATAGAAAATATGTTCCACCAGAACTTATATCACAGAAAATAAGTTCCAGCTCTGTAAAATTTGTTCCGGAACTAATTTTTTAACCAAATGTGAAATAAGTTCCGGAACAAATATCACAGCTCCATGAATTTCGTTCCGATATAATTGTTTTAAAAAAGTCAAATAAATTCCCGTTATAAAAGTTAAAAATTTTTGAAATATCAAATTAAGTCAGCATATCTGTTGTAAGTAGATAATATGATTAAAAAACAAATGCACAATTAAGATTAACAACGGTGATAAATAATTGAAAAACTGTTACTATTTAATTTTTCTACAAATTCTGATACAAAGTAACAAATATGTTTAATCGTAATATTCATATATAAAAGATTGGCGTTTAGTTGACATTTTGGCTCGTTTGGATTTGCGTAGGACAGGATTTGAGGTATCAAGATGGCCTGATTCTAGAACATCTATCCTGTCAAGATCAACAAATGTGTTGACAACAGATTGGATGTTTACACTTTTTATTATTATATATTATCAATGTAGTGCTTGTTTTATAATGTACTTGAATGATAACTTTAAACACACTAATGACAATGTTCATTATTAAAAATAAGTTGTATAACCAGTGGAACATATTTCACAGACTAGGAACTTATTTCACCAGGTAAGGAACAAATTTCATATAATAGGAACTTATTTCGCAATGTAAGGAACAAATTTCATAAACCCAGAACTTATTTCACCAGGTAAAGTGTGGAACTTATTTTATAGAGATGGAACAAATTAAATAGAAATTGTCTCTGTGAAAAAAGTTCTCCCGGAATATATTTCATGTGATATTTGTTCCACTGGAACTTTTATCACAGGAACAAATTTTGGCTCACAGTTTGTTTAAGTTTTATATATATATATATATTTAAATTATCCGAGCAAAATTTAAAATTTCAACATTTTTTAATCAGGACTTAAATTCAGTTTAATATTTTCGTCATCATAAATTTTATTTTAAAAAATAATTGAATTATTATTATTATTATTATTACTATTATTATTATTTAAATTTTCGATTCCGTCTTATATCACACATTTTTCAGTCTTTCCAGATATGGTACGTAAAAATATCGGTTTCAGTTCTTTATAATACGTATATAAATAGCCTACATCATGTACATGCACTGAAGTTTCATAACGAAATAATCGCCATATTCAAACGTCCAGTGACACCATAAAATGTAAACTTAAAATATTTTCTTTTACACCTTTAGAAAGAAAAATTATTCAGAAATAGCATGGGACGTAGCAAAATAATGTCACTCCAATAATAAATTTTATATGATTTTTTTCCTTCCACTAGTCATCATTGAATTCCGTTAAGTTATGTAGGAAAAACGTATCATATTTCATGCGAAATTTTCAAATCGTTAGGGACACCACTTTAACATAATATAAAGTGATTTTTTTTACATCAAAAGGAAGATAAATTTTTGAACTTTTTCACCTGACGTGGCAATAGTTTATGATTGTACAAATAAAATGTTGAAAAATTATTTTAAAGCAACTGTCATATTTTTTCCATATACAACAATGTTAAATTTTATCAGTCCGATAGTGCTCCCTTGTTGGTCACTGATAACCTTACACCGGCTGAACTGTCCCGGATTCTTGTGTATGAGTTCTGGGGAAGGGTCTGCTAGGGGGACTCATTTGATGTGGTTGGATAGGCTGGGGATTGATTGAGGCGGGGCTAGAACTACATGATAACGTCTTTAGTAGTAATTTTCTACAAAGAACCATGTTTTTGTTACATCATGAACATGAAGTTCATTTGATGAAAGGGAGCCCCTACTCCCCCACCCCCTTAATCGAAACAGTGCATGTATCTATTGCTAAACTGTCTAGATATGGACAGAAAATTAGGACACTTACATATTTTATTTTTTATAATATGGAATATATATATGATGGATCCATGGTTTCCGGTAACGATAATAGCGCCCTCGTGCGGAATATTGTGGAACTATTTCATTCTTGATTTGTAACTTCTTGATTTGTAACTTCTTGATTTGTAACTTCTTGATTTGTAACTTGTAGTTTTTCTTGAGAAACGGAACTTCCCATTTGCTGTCAGCGGAAATAATTACATTGACACATTTTCCAATAACGTGACTAAAACCAAGAATTTACATTTCACAGATAGAGAGTTTTAATATTTCGATTGAAAAACAAATATACGTCCTATACAAACAAAGAAATTCCATTTTACAAATTAAGAAATTTATAATTTCATAGTTACGATTTAGAATGAAGAAATTTAATTGAACAAATAAAGAAATATCATTTCACAAATTAAGAAATGTAGAATTTCATGTAACGAACGAAGAAAATACGAACTAACAAAGTAAGAAATTGCATTTACACATTAATTAAGAAGTTACATTTCACAAATCAAGAAACGTAGAAATTCATGTAACGGATGGAAAAAATGCATGTTACAAATTAAGAAATTACATTTTACAAATTAAGAAACTGCATTTTACAAATTAAGAAATGTATAATTATGGCGGATATTCCCTTCCATAGTTTCTTAGTAATCTAGTACTTCTCAACTTGAATTAATATATAAAACGGAAAAAACGCCAGAATTCCACTAAAACCCGAATGAAGCATTGTCTTTGTGTTCTGTTATGGTACAGGTTCTGAAAATTGTAATATCTTACGGGTGTTGTCATCGAACGATATCAACAGTTCGGGCTGTGGAACAGGATTGCTTGGAACCTGTTGAGAGGGTCTTTGAACCGGTTGTGGTGGTCGCCTGTTATGGTCTGGCTTGTCATTTGCATGATTTGTTGCGATTTTTCCGTGATCATTGTTTAACTTTCCCTTCTTTGAATAGTAATTCTCATACAAAAGTTGTGCTATAATGAAAGGAACGTTATCATACTATATATTCTCTAAAACACATATTTACTTGAGGATTTTTTAAAAATGATATAAGTTGCCCTGAGGCAGTTTACGCTTCATAAACAGGTAATGCACATTTCGTCGATATGATTCATCAAGGCCGAAAAAAATAAAGGACGAAACTAAAACCCCAAAATTCTGTATTTTAAAATGCCAAAATCCATAAAAAGCAAAGCTGATATTGGACAACTAAATGCAAATATTGTTTGCCGATTTTCAAGATTTTTTCATGATAATATTATACATTATGGTTCTTTTTTTAAGTTTTAACTGTGTTTCTACTGTTAACTGAACATATTCATTCCGATATTTATTCCTAAAAACTACAATCAAGATTTTTAATAACCTTTCTGTCGTCCTTACCAAGACACGGTAACTAGCATGAATAACATTTTACTACCATCTGAACAACACGATTACTAATAGCTGTAGTTAAAACATTTCACTGACTTAATTTTCTAACTAAATTTTCTTAACTTTCTATAGCATTTAAAATTTTAAAACGTTGATTTACAAAAGCTGGTCAAAATCTGCCTTTTCAAAAAAGAAAAAAAAAGAGAACTCAGAAATGAATTGTTGTAATCACTTCAAACATTTTTTCTGATCGTACTTTTGATATATCTTTAAACCTTCCGCATGTCTAATGTACTGCTCCGACTTAATTAAGAATACTATCGGATTGGACTTGCACAACAGGTGACTTATATGAAACAGGTATTGCTCTGCCTTCAGAACAAGAGGCTCGGTTGCCATGTGGTCTATGCAGTTCGTGGTTACTACGTTATATCATTATCTTATGTAGTCAATTGAACCCGTTGTGAGGTTTGTCTTAAAACTGACAAAGATCGTTACTTTTTCCAGCCGAAGGCCGGTTGATCTCTACATGTGTGTGTGTGTTAGAGAGACAGGGATGAGACGACTGACATGACTCATATACAAAGGAACAAATATTATTTTGGCATTATATAGAAATCTATAATTAGCATGCAATTTATTAACAAACGCCAACACAGTATACAAGCAGTTAAGCTAAACTGTTCACCACCAAGACAAAACTAAACGAAAATGAAACACGGAAATTCTGGAATAAGGAGCCATCAACTTGAAGTTTCCAAAAGATAATCACTATTTTATTATTATTATTCTAAAATCATATCTAAAGTTCATTATTCTAAACCAGTACCAAAATTTTCTACTGAAATACTAAAGACTGTATTTTATTATAACAACTTTATTTTTGAATGTTTACAAAATATTTTCTCAGAGATCGTTTGAAAAGGCTTTAAAATATCCACTCTATCAAAGACGGTGAAATTGATTAAAAATAAGCAATGTTAAAAGCACCCTACGCGATTTACATGGATTGAATGATATATATACGAAATTATGTACATTGTTTTTTAATATTTTATTCCATATGCTGTTTGATTTTTATCCTCACAGTTTCGAAATGTCCATCCGTCCATCTTGAATTCCTTGTGACCTATAATCCGAAATTAATTTTATTTAAATTCATGCATTTCATTTCTACATAGAATTTACATGCACTAAATGCAGATGCACAATAAGGTTTTAGATTTTCTTTTTATTAGCTACTAAGACCATATAATCATGATGTATAACATAAAAATGCAAAATTGATTTAGAACATGGCTGAATTAAATCAATGATAAACATAACAATTCACTATTAAAACAGAACGAACGAAAGAGCTGTACGTTTAGAGCTTACAAATACCCCTGCTCAAAGACCATTGCGATTGGTCACAATTTTAAGATCGCATTGTTAAAGATAGAAAAAAATGTAGAAAGGCATGCTTAAACAGGAAGTAGATTTGACACGGGTACAAAAATTGGTATACCACCTTACAACCTAATAGATGACGCTTCATACCATTTATGAAATAGTTGTGACCCATAGTTGTAGTTGCTGAGAACTTTTTGGCCGAAATTTCCATATTCCAAATGGACAAAAATGTAGGGGGATTTATTAAACAGGATATATGGCCGCATCGTTAAAAATGGAGTTGATGCACCAAAGCCTCAAAATCGGTAAGCACATTACAAATCATCGCGGTAATGCTTCACACCAACTTTGAATTAGTTGTGGCATATAGTTTGTGGGTATTTTGCGACCACAAATTTCCATAGGCCATATAGTGAAAAATGTATGGCAGCATTGTTTAACGGGAAGTACATATGCCACAGGTTTAAAACCATTAGACACTTAACAACTCATCATGGTCATGCTTCACACCAACTTTGAATTAGTTGTGACCATTAGTTGCTGAGAATTTTGCAACCAAACATTTCCTTGGCGCATATGGTTAAAAATGTATGGTGGCATCATTAAACAGGAAGTAGATGTGCCACAGGTTCAAAATTGATAAGCAGTAACTGGATCAGTGTGAAATGCAAGGCCAAACATGTTATGTATAATAAAAATAAAAATGTGGGGGATGACTAAGTTCCACAACATGGACCATCTAGAATATTATCTTGAAATGATAGCATATTTTCATGCACATTTTCAATATGTCCACAAACATTCTGCAAAGTTTCTTGGATCTGGGTTCAAAGCTGTATGAGAAGTTGATCACACAATATTTGTACCCTCCATACACATTTGTTGCAAAAAATGAATAAGTTCCACAAGACAGACAACCAAGAAAATATTCTTCAAATGAGATCATACTCCTTCATATACCATCATACCATAAACTTTTTGCAAAGTTTCAAAGACAGTAGGAGGAATATTTATCCTATATTTCCCACCCACCCGTCCCTATAACCCGGATTTGTACTATGTGCTAAAAATGTACTTATATTAAAAACTAGCTTCTTAACAACAAAGCATAATACTAAATGGATATGCTTAAATCACTCCTAAAAGCCATTGATGGCTCTTATCATGCTATTCACTAAACACAATCAAGAATGATGCTATGCGACTATTCTCTGCTCAGAAATGTGACCTGTTGACTATGTAGCAGAATACCGTAACTGAAATTGTAATTTAAAAAAAACTGCAATGCCATATCCAGGAAACGTAACTACTTTTACATAACTTGTTTAAAACATCCAGTATTGCAACTTTCCTATCCTCTATATTGAAACGTCAATTGAAACCAGTACAAATTTAAGGGTTTTCCAAGAAACCTTTCAGCAGGTAATAATTTTTAAGCTTTAGAGCTTGTAAAAATAAAAATAACTTTGTAATGTGCCACTTTGGTTCTGGCAAAAGGATGAGTGTAAAATTATGAAAATGTTTGTTTTATTTTTTAAAATATATTAATTTGTTTATTCCGAGGGTCTCCAACAGACAAATCTCTCTCGTATTGTTTTAATTATACTAATATGACAGGCTACTAAGAGATATTATTAAAAAAAAAAATTAATCAATTCCTTTAATTTCACTTTCCTTTAAAAAGATGACATTTTTCTATTAAAAAACGACAGGCTGAAAGATTTTTACATATCAGTGACTTGAAATTCAGGATACCACAAGCACACATTCACAGTACCGTCAACACAAGATGTCCATCTTTCTAAGGGAAAGTGTGAGTTACTTCCTAGTTGTCATCGCTACATAAAATTCTCGGTTGTTTGGAGACGTGTAAGTCGTTTGAAATTATTGTTACAAGCCCAGAACCATCATACAAGATTCGAATTACGAAATCTGAGATTCAATATCCAACGTTCGAAATTCGAAATATCTATATAAAAAACAACATCAAGTGGAGTAATGGCTTTGTAAATTCTACCAGATAGACTGTGTTCAATCAGGAACTATTTTACTACTCGGGAGAAACTATGTTTACTCCAGGTTTGTATCGATCGTGTTTTCATAATTTTCAGACTTTTTTATTCTTGAATGTACCGATTTGTATACCCATAATCACATTTTTTCCACCCAAACCGGTTCATTTTAAAATAAAGGATTAAGGACCATTTCACTTTAACTTACACGTAATAAGTTTTTTCAAGATACAGACTCTAATAGAATCGAGAGGGAAAAGGGGGGAGGGGGTAAACTAGTTCTAACCTGTACACGGACATCCCTATCAATCCTGATTACCTGTAATTAATACTGCTACTGTAACATTTAAGCAAAGCATATTACTATTCACTACATAACCACAATGTGGACTTCATGCATGTAATAATACACTCATGTAAAACAAGCTTATAAAAAAGAATAAATAAAAAACTTACTAGGAAATGCTAAATCAGTCAAAATTAAATTACAATACGTATAAAAATTATAATGATTAAAACAATGTCTATCAAGTAAATCAGTTAATCTAGACCTATATACATATGGTGTACAAAAAGCTCCGACAAAACTGGAACATCATAAAATAACTTCTTTGTGTTACTTTTTTTTTGAAGAGAAGTAATTTTTCATTTTGTTATATGTCAAATATTATACATACAAAATGATGGTAACATTATTGTCAATTTTAAAATGTGAAATTCATCATACATAACACATACTTCATGTATAATAACTTGTAATCATCAAAAGATGAAATCTGAATAGCACCAAGAATTTTTAGAATTAGAATAGGTCGAACATCTTAGACAGCCATGAGTCCACTCGAGATGACACGAGGAGCGAATAGTAAGTATCTGCTAGCAAAGATGTGGATCGAATTTCGAACTTTGCAAGGTACGGACAGTCGGAGACAATTTAAAATTAGTCGAAACCAATAATTAATTGTTGTGACTTCTGAGTGCTGAATGAAGAACAGGTGACAGAGATCAATGATTCTCTAATTCATACGAAGTGTGATAACCATAGATAACATATCTTTTTTTATGGGGGGGGGGTCTAAGTAGTTCGTCGTGACTACTAATGATCACTAGCCTGTGAACACTGAGGTTGTGAGTTCGAACCTCACCTGTATGTTCGATTCCGATCTAAATTGACAAGCGTTGCCAATTTTCCTACCGAAGGTCGGTCGTTCTCTCCGGGTACTTCGACTTCCTCCAGCAATAAAAACTGGCCCCCGCGAAATAGCCAAATGTACTGAAAACGGCGTAAAACCCCAACTAAACAAAAAAAAAAGGTTTTCATTTACACACCTAACGCGAAACAAAAAGTTTGACTTTGTCAGCCATCTTGGCTAGTGCACAGTGATAATTTATAAATTTTTGCATTTAAGTTGCCATCTTGAATGGTAGAGAAGGTCATCATATAAAATTCTAAAAGTGTACAAAAAGGTCAGTGCAGCAAAAGTTGGTTCAAGTGGGCTTGAGGTTTCAGACATGAAAATCAAGACAAGAGTGAATATTTCACCTTAGGGTTCTATGTTACCGCGAGTTCGACTGAGGAATCCATTCTGTTTGACGGTCAATGTCATTCGATATAATTCTAAAAGAGATAGATAGTTGCTGCCAAGTTTGGTTTAGTGGTTTCAGACAAGAAGATCTTCAGTTCATTTTTCTCATAAAGTCCTTTGTTTAACTAGGTTAGGTCGAGAGGGCAATCTAGGTTGACAGTCAAAGTCATTAGAAGCAATACTGATAGATTACTTCCAATGGTTTCAATTGACTAAATGGTTTAAAAGGTCTGTCAGTGAATTTCTTTTAATGTTGTCCTTAGGGTCTAATGTTAAATCAAAATTAACTGTGTGATCATCTTCCACACAGTTCATCAGATCAACCCACATAATTCATCGGATGAACAGTTCTGAAAGATAACCGCCTGAGGTCTATTGCCTTAAATTTTGTTTCCAATTTGCTAAGTGGTTTCAGACAAGAAAATCTTTGAGTGGTTCCCCCCTATAATTCTATTTAAAATGTCTATGATGTTCGGCTGTGACGGATATCTTGGTAGGAGAACGGTGTCAATGTATAAAATTCTGAAAGAGGATTACCTAAGGCCCATTGCGTCTAACTTTGATTCCAATTGGCTCTTTGCTTTCAAAAAAGAAGATTCAAACAAAAACGTATAAAGATGGACGGACATGCAAGTGAAAACTCACTGAACTTGGTAAAACATGACCCTAGTCATAATAATACTGGGGTCAAGATATGGAAACAGACATAAAAACACGACAGTACCTGTCGGGTGTACATACATGTACTGCAAAACTGACTTAGGAATAAAAACGTGATAAAGTCGCTTTACCAATTATCGCAATTACTGTGTTTTACTTGTATTTCAATGTATGTTATGTTTTTCTATAACCTGCTTGCTTGCTATGAAACTTACCTGGTCTCTCTGATCCCGTTTTATTTCTATCAATGAAGGCTTCTATGTCTCTGTCCACATCACACTTTTCAAGTTTCTGTCTCACATTTTCAACAGACTAATCAACATATTAAAACAGTATTAACTTTGCCAATACCAAGGAAATTGTAATTATTGCGATTTCATTCTCACCCTATTCAGTGAGGGGGTGTTTTGTTGTTATCGAGTTAAAATCGTTACTAGAAGATTTTGGTAGTAAAATAATTAGACAGAGATATTCAAAATCTTAAATATTTTTATATTGGAAATTTTTATATTTTGCCAATCAGTTTTTTTAATTATTAGTTAATTTTTCTTAACAGTATTATACTTGTTTATAAATGATAACGTCTTGAGATTGTCCAATGTAAATTTATTAAAAACCTGCAAATAGTGTTTCCGTAAGCTTATGGCTCAATATTTTGTATTTGGCGTAAAATAAAAAGTTCATTATTTCTCAATGGCAATGGCGGTTATCTTCGTGAAAAGCCATGCATATTTTCACTATAATATGAACCTTTTTGTTAACTATGGCAATAACACTTTTTAAAAGAATTAAAATACATTATCAGAAAATTTCCCCGTCTCGGATTCCCCGTTTGTCAATTAGCTAAACATGTAAACACGATTGAAACATTGTTTTAATTGGTCATAACAATTTAACTGGTTAGCCAATTTCATCAATCAATAAACAGGTCAGAAGGGGCACACGATGAATATCAAAGGATATAATTATACAGAATTTTTTTAAAACCGTACCCTATTTCTATAGTTATTTCGCGTACAATGTCGTTTTATTCTTTCTATGACGTCTGTGATTAGAATTTCATATTCCGACAAAATTCACAATTATTTTATTTCTAATATTCGAGAAATCTTTTTTTTTCTAAACTTTCACTCAAACATTCAAAATTAAACCTTAAAATTTATTGAATGCATAAGCTTATCTATAAATTTTTCATCAAATGTTTGAATTGTACGCATTGCCAAAAATAATTTGCACAAAAGCATTTTAATCGAGTCGTGACGCGTTACATCGCATTTTATTTTTTAAAACTTGAAGTAAAACTTAAAGTTTTGTCGTAACTTATTGTAAGGCTGTATGGGCTTTTGAAGAAAACAAAATTTTGTCAACTCACTTTTAAATTGTTAATAAAATCGTCTGTTTGGGGTTAAAACAAGCCTCGCGGATTCTTTAAGATGAAGAACAACAAAAACGCTTTATATATTGGGGAATTATGAGAAGAATTAATCTATCACATTTCTTTCATAATACATGTAATATGTAATTGTTTAACCGAATCTTTCTGCAAAACAAAGGCATGCTGAACAGAGTAAAGATGTCATTTAAAGCTCATTTTCCTAAATGAACGACGAATTTGTATTACGATCTGAATTCATACGAGTCATGATATGGGATTGTTAACTGAAAGAATACAAAACCCCTTTCCTTTGTGTTTTCTATAGTTTCGGTTATCTAAAATCGAATAAATCGTTGAACTGACTATTTATAAACTTAAGAGAAAACAATATTTAGATCTGTACCTGATCTAAAGGATACTGAGGCAAATAAAAGTTTTAATAACTTACTTGATCGTGGTCTACGCATGCTTGGGAATCTACATTTGTACATCTCCAGATTAAATCCCTTAAAAATTCGATACGTTTTTCTTCCAGGCCTTGGAAAACCTGTATGTGAAAATTTTCATTACGAAAAATATGAAATGACATTTCAATAACAAATATTTGTTGTGATGAAATGAGGTACAAGGTATAAAATTTTAAATGTCGGAAAATGACGTTTCAAACTGAGAGTGGCGCGGAAATTATTATTCATTGTCAAATTCTACTCGTCTAATACATTGGACGAAAAATGCTTTATTAAAATGATGAAAATGGAGCTGAACAGAGCTTTCAGCGCTTGTATTCGGAAAATAAACAACAAAGAATACAAGGAAAGTACCTTAACTTTTGGTTGGACTTATATAAAATTTTTTATCTAAAGCTAGGTTCACACTGCCGATAAGATCAACTCGGTGATCCCGATTGCCAAAATTTTCCAGACCAAGCTCGACCGATTCTTGATAGGGCCAGTTTACGACATCTACCCAACCACCAATTGTACATCTATTCGATTATCCTGACAAATAGTCGACTAGAAAGAACAATTCAACGTCTGCTCGATCTCAACCCGATCTCCACCAGATTCGATTGACCTGATCGTATAGGGGTCGTAGGGATAGTCGGAAATTGGTGGGGTTTGGACAATTAGGTTCATACTACCGATCTGATTAACTCGATAAAGACAGATTACGCAATCGGGAGACTGCATGGTCTAACTCGCTCGACAAGAACGTTCGGGGTGGTCTACCTTCTCGGCATGGCTCCGACTTTCTACTCGACAATTGTTGACGTGCCGAAACAATTCGAGTAGGGATCGAGAAGCCAAGCACTCGAGAAGGGATCGGGTATTCGTCGACTAGCTGTCGAAATGATCGGAAAGGATCGTGTAGAGATCGAGTTTGGTCGGATACAAATATATAACCGATCAGTACTCGATCATCTCGACCTTTACGCGACCGATGCCCGATCGCTTCAGATCACTCCGACTACTATTATATTTGATTACCAGATCAAATCGACCAATACCCGATCTCTACTCGACCACAGTCGATCACTTCTCGATCTATACTTGACCATCGGGGAGCGAACGGGCATTGGTCGAATAAAGGTCAAGATGATCGAGTAATGATCGGTAATGTATTTGTATACCGACCAAACTCGATCTCTACATGATCCTTTCTCGATCAATTCGACTGAATACCCGATCTCCGCTCGAGTGCTTGGCTTGTCGATCCCTACTTGAATTTTTTGAAATGTCATAAATTGTTGGGTAGAAAGTCGGAGCGAGTCCGAGCAAGGTAGACCACCCCCTATATTCTTGTCGAGCGAGTCAGACCAGTCTCCCGATCGCTTAAATCTGTCTTGATCTGGTTTGAACGAGTTGATCTGATCGGCAGTGTGAACCTAGCTTTAAGGGGTACTACTCTTTAATTCGATCTTCAATGTTTGACATCTAGTACGTATGTAGAAATTTCTGGAGATAACAATAAAGATTTCACAATCTTTCATTTTTGATGCACGTGTATATTGATACTCGTGTATGAATATTGGTGATGGGAAAGGGCAGTTTATATTACAAAGGATTAATAAATCAAACGTTAAACTTCAAGCCGAAAACGTACTTGTATGTTGGGTGACCTATAAAAATATCAATAAAAATATACCTAAGAAAAATTGAAAAGACTGTACATCATGGACAAAAAATATCATGCCAATATAGCCAACACCAAATCCTGTAATATTTGCCATCTGATGTGTGAACAGTCCCTGCTTCGTATATGGAATATTTTGTTAGGGAAATCGGCGAGCTGTCAAAAATATCGGCAAAAGATATGATAGAGAATGAAGTCATTCAGACCAAAAGCCAAAGAATGGTAAATTCGTGAAAACAATACAATAGCAAACAAATAACACAAAGACACAACCATAAGGACAAAAATCACATAGCAAACCAAATATTATCAAAACAAGACAGCACAAACGCTAAAGCACAAGCTACACGACACGAGCTTACAAACAACACCTCTCCCCCATAATGGAATAATCAATCAGAGACATGTGTATCTTTGATAAATTGTACAGTACATGTTCATTTTTAGCTCCTGTGGTGTTTGGTGGAAATACTTGTATTAACATACTTACACCACATGTAGTTTCCATTTCTTTCTCCCACTGAGCTCTTGTCTTTTCTAACGAGTCGATACTGGATTTGTATGCTTGATCTACAGTGAGATTTATGTCAAACAGTTTTCAAAAATAAATTGAAATATTACACATTTGTGTCAGGTTGTTAGACTGTGAATTTTTCATACATCTTTCATTTTTATCTACATTTAGTATCTTTGGATTGTTATTTTTTTTCACCAGTGCTGTGGTATGTGCAAACTGGATATTCACTTTTTACCCTGTATATACATTTATAACCCTTGATATACAATTTTTGCCCTTCAGCAGGACGCTTGTAACGTTCTCATCGTCGGTGCGTTTTAGTAAATGATGTTGGTGCATGTAATATTATAAACGAGTCGGGGAAATATCCCTTATCTGGAGCTTCAAGATATTTTACCGTTTCTCGACTAGTATTTTTTAACGCAGGTAAAATTCATGTAAAAAAATATATTGGACAGAAACTGGAAATTAAATAGTTAAATAGAAATCAAAATTAATGACAACTTTAAATTATATTATCTGTACAATATAATTTCAGTTTCATTTTTTTTTCCAATTATTAACATTACATCTGCATTAATAACATTAATAAGAAAATATCATTATTTTTTGTTATAAATAAGAATATTATAATAAATCAAGTTTTCACTGAATTGTATTCTCAGCAGTTTAGAAGATACTTAGGGAAAATGGCGTTAGCATACCTGCTTGTTCCATCAGTTCTATTGACTTTTCCTTCGCTCTTTCCATCTGAAAGCAGATAGATTAAGATGCAACCGTTCTGGAATACATCTACCACGTGCATTTGGTCTGTTCTTATATGGTTCTTACCTTTTTGGTGAATTTCGTATTTCAACCTGCCCAGTATTATTTTGGAAAATTATTTCGACTTTCAACACTTTCAGTCTTGAGCACTATACCTATGAGTTATTATATAACAAAATCTACTGCATTAAAATGTGTGTCACAGAATGGAATGTATTTGTTTTATTTGCAAGCGTAATGAATTAAAATTACAAAATGTTTCCCAATGTTGTAACATTTTGAGGAATATTGCATACATTTTTTTTCAAGGAAGTCCATGAACAATAATTTATTTTGCTTTCATCATCTTTCATGACACTGCCAGGTAGGTATGAGCACTTCGGCCATATAATGCTTCAGCAGTTACACGATTTACAGATGTATTTTCAGTCATTAAATAATCTCTAACATAGACTTCCTGGTTTGAGCACAAACCCAAACATACAAATAAGTTATAACATTTACTACGGAAGCCTATTTAGTAACCATAAAAATATTGTTTATAATTACCATGATTTTTAGAAATAAAGGAGATGGTATGATTTCAGCTATTATTCACCCCCACCCCCCCTCCCCCCCCCCATTCGATTTTGTATCATTTTTATCGCGTAATCGATCAATCGTTCAAGGATTTGAAGAAAACTGAGTGTTTTCACAGTAGGTTTTGGTCTAAACAAAAGTGGTAGCCGAAGACTGCTGCGGCAGAACGTTTTATCTAAACTGCACTTGACAACGTTAGTCACTGCCAGTTATAAAACACCTTTTCTAATTCTTTGGTCTTTACGGTAACACTTTGTTTGGCGTTACTGTTGGCCTCTTCAGCGTTGTCTTTTTCTCTGCATCTTTGGGTGTATTTTTCTTTAAGCTGCAAAACGAGGAAAGAAATAATCCAACCAGAAATCTCGTGATAGAAAATTATATGCCAATTTAAGAATGCCAAAAACATAATTTTGTTCACATTTCAAATAAGAGTAATTTTTCGCAAAATATATAACGATCTTTTTTAAGTACGTTATCTTTGACAAAAAAAAATACTCCTTTTAACATCCATAGCTTTTCAATCATTTAAGATCAAAACATAAAAGACGTAAACTGTTGTGACAAATAATCCATGGAACGCAAATGAACAAAATTAATGTTAGGCCTAACACAGAAACATTTGAAACTAAAGAACAATGGACACATCGGCAAACATCTGAAATATCTCCTTCGACACTCCAAATTGTCATCGCTATCAGTACATTACATGTTGTATATCAATGGCGTAAAAGAGAAAATTTTAAACTTGTCTCTATCTAGACCTGAAACTAACCTGACTGGTTTTTTTTTATCTCCGCGCTAGCGAAGCAGCGGGGATAATGTTTTGCTGTTCTTCGTACATACTTACGTACGTGTGTACGTAATGTCCAGGATTATCTCAGGAACCATAAGAGATAGAAAACTGAAACTTTGATCATTGTTAGCATTGTTGATGTAGATTGTGCCGAAGGTTTCGGAATTTCGGAATTTGCCCTTAGGGCATAATTATGAGCAAAATGCGGATTTTGCGATATCCAGTAAAGAGTGAAATATTGTAAACTACTAGTATTTGGACTATAATGCTGAAACTGAAACCATGACTAGTATTACATATGGCAAATTCAAAAGGGGCATGAGAATTTTTCTGACATCCCTGGGGGCATAGCAATAAGAGAGTTAAAAAATTCCAAAATCGGTTGTCACATAACTCCTCTTATACCCTAAGCGGTAGAAACATAAAAATTGGTGCATTAATAGTACTTTAAAAGTCTGTGCCGAAGGTTTGCGAATTTTGAAATTTTCCCTTCGGGCAGAAAAAATTTTCTGGAAGAGTCTCAGACTTTGAAAATTACCAATCAACCATACTATCAAACACTAGCAGAATAATAGCTGTTAAATGGAACATTTTGATTTAAAAAAAAAAAAATGTGGTAAATTTCCTGAAAGACTCTAAGACCTTCATTTTTTAGAAATGTATCTAGCAACCATGCATATTAAAAACCATTATTTCATCATTAGAGTTAAGTTTACCATTCAATTTCCAAAAATGGAATTCCAAATTTGGTTAATTTCCTGAAAGACTCTTAGATATAATGTTTTTGGAAAAGTACCTGGCAACCATACATATTTGTTTACAAAAAAGCAACAGCTGTATGGGGAATGATTAAATTTACAAAATTAAATGGAATATTTGGATTTTTTAAAAAAAAAATTCCCACTTTGGAAATTTCCCGAAAGACTTAGAGACCTTCATTTTTTGGAAACGTATCTAGCAACCATATAAATTAATAACCATTAATGTCACAAGAATTAAGGTAACCATTCAATTTCCAAAAATGAAATTCCAACTTTGGTAAATTTCATGAGAGACTCTAAGACATTCCTTTTTGGAAATATATCTAGCAACCATGCATATTAATAACCATTAATATCATTAGAGTTAAAGTTACAATTTCCAAAAATGGAATTCCAAATTTGATTAATTTCTTGAAAGACTCTAACAGCTGAAAGTTTTGGAAAAGTACCTACCAACCATACATATTTGTTTACAAAAAAAGCAGCAGCTGTATAGGGAATGATTAAATTTCCAAAATTAAATGGAATATTTGTGTTTAAAAAAAATAACTCCAATTTTTGGTAAATTTCCTGAAAGACTCTAAGATCTTCATTTTTTTGGAAATGTATCTAGTAACCATGCATAATGATAACTATTAATGACACAAGACTTTATTTTTGTGATTAACACAACAGTGGCGCGGGGATATGCAGCATGGCTGCCGTGTTTCATTTATATTTTGTGGTTTATACCCCATGTTGTTGTTTGAGAGTTTGGTCATATTGATTGCTTAACGGTCACAGAACAGGGTTATGCCACGGGGTTAAAGAGTATTACCGAGTATATATCACGACCTCCTATTGTACATAGGTAACAGTAGTAAACAAATAAAAACCAGGGCTATACAGTATTACAAGTTGTATAAATGTTCATCAAACAGTTCTTACTAACAAAAGATGGTCAGCTAAAGCTAAAATTTTCTTTCTAGCACATGGGGAGGAGGGTATCGTGAAGAATAATAAATTATACGTAAAATCTTTATTATTTGTTTGTTTGTTTGTTTAGTTAGGGTTTTACGCCGTTTTCACAATATTTGCCACCGGTTTTATTGGTGGAGGAAGCCGGAGTATCCGGAGAGAACCACGACCTTCGGTAGGAAAATTGTCAATTTAGATCGGAGTCGAACACACCCGCCACAGATGAGATTCGAACTCACAACCTCAGTGTTGACAGGCTAGTGATCATTAGTAGTCATGACGAACTACCTAAACCACTCGGCCACCGAGGCCCCTAAAATCTTATTATAACATGGATTACAGGAACAAAAAGTCTTACCGACAATGTCTGTTTATATGTTTGCTGTTTCAACTGGTTGGTCTTCCTCATATTTTCTTCTGTCTAAAGGAGAAAAAAAAAGATTATTAAATTATTTAGCCTATAAATCTGAGTATATGTGACATAATCTTCAATTTGTTGAAGGCGGTCACTATATGGTAGAATAGAATAGAATATGATAAATCATTTTAAAATATTGCATACTAAGTAAAACTGTGTGTTTATCCATGAGTAAACAGAAGAACGAATTTACCACATTTATATTAAATCTTATGTCTTTTACCACTAAATGCATCAATTTCATCATTTCGAAAATAGAAGAAAAATCCAATTACACATTTTGATTTTTCTATTTGTTTCAAAGTAGCTCATAATTAAATGATATGGTAATAAATAACAAAAACGTAAAACGCGGTCTTCAAAAAACCAACCACGTTAAATATATCTAATTCGTACAACATATGAAGATCTTACAATACGATATCTACGATTTAGGTACTTTTTTGTTTTAGAAATTGGTTTAGATATACTAATGTATTATATGTGTTCATTAAAACACTTAGAAATTAAAAGGGGCTTTACAGTGCATTATAAACATTATGGTAGTTTAATATGTCGAATAATTAATATCTTTATTCATCGATACATGTTTGTTTGAGTATTGTCTTTAAAGGTGTATGACTTATTAATTTCAGATCGGGCAAATAAAATTAACTGTTCTCAGCCTCAGAGTCAATTAGTCGGGGATTCCTCTGACGCCGAAGGGCGTGTTTATATATATATATATATGCCTAAGATAAAATTCCCCACCAAGCAAATCCGTGAGAACAGTTACACAATGCCTGACTGGTATATTGGGGTTTTACGACACTTCCAGTGCATTTGGATGAGATAATTATAACGCAACCAATGTATCTTTGTTGGACTGTCCGAAATGACTTTATCCGGTTTGTAATTCGACTCGTCCAATACCTAACCCGATGAGGTTAGCATCAGAAAACAAACTGTTACCTATATATAAATAAGGCTACGGTTTAAACACTTACATAATGTCTACGAGTATTTTGTTCGGTACTGAATTCTGATAATTCACGTTCCAGTGAAAGAAACTGCTTGGCTGCAATGTCATGAATTCCTGATATTCTGACAGTTTCACGTTGTAACTGTAATACGGACTTCCCGAGGTCACTGGAAAATGTTGTCATGGTAAATAAAAAATTCTACTGTACCATTATTATGCTTCCCGTCGAAAATATGGAAAGCCGAAAATGAGTAGATTAAAAATGGAATTTGTCTAAAAATGTAAACTCAAAATCATAGTAAGACAGAAATATGCATGAGCTAGGGGCTACTTAGAACTAAGTTTCGTAAAATGACAATTTTTGAAACCGTTAATTTCAAATTTAGCTTTTATACCGCGGGATGGCCATATTACTGCGAATTTGACCTCCGGGCTCAGGCTAAAATTCTAAAAATCTCCAACAAACCACGGGCGTCCATGAATTATTTCTGAAGTTTAACTTATTTAATTTTAATACCAAACAAACATAATAAAAAGGAAATAAAAAATATTAAGTGAATCATATGTATTGGACAATAAAAACAATTGAAATTTAAAAAGTGGGACAATCAGGATGTAACCGTAAATAAGCTTTTTGACGCTTGTTTTCACACTACATATATAGTAATCAATTTAATACATGTATACTAAACGCGAATCTGGTGACAACTAACAAATTTTATATCAACGTAAATAATGCATTACTTATACCGCGTACCTGAATCCTTAACAACTGAGAAACTGATTTTTAACTCAAAATAGTCGATAGACTCTAAATAAGGCATAAATCTAGCAACAATGTACATGTCTTGTGACTTATTGTTAAAGAGAACGTAGAGAACTAAACCATATACTAGGTGGTAAACCGGGAAAATAAGATCGGTCAGTGTTAACTGTTACTCAAATCAAATCTTACTCATGTTACTGCCCAATATGAATTTTTGCGTAATTTTTATTCAGATATGTGAAGATCAATTTTTAAAGTTCGAAAAGAATAAAATATATTCGTAAGTCACATACCCCATTTCTTCCACACCACCAATCTTTTTCACAGCACTTAGTAAGGCCTTTGAGTACAATTGTTCCGCTTTTATCCTACGAAAATAGTATGTGAATAAGGTGTATTCAACATTTAAATATGAAAAATTAAATATACAAGAATAATTACATCCAACAACCCAAAATACAACAGAATTAACACAAAGACTGACATCAAGGCGCAAACCATTGTCCTTCAAAGAGTAAAAGATGGATTCAGTTGCGTAGCTTGCCTCTTTCTTAAGGTAAGGCAAATATTTCCTTCAACTTTCATACAGGACAGACTTACAGATGTTAAGGATATTGTCTGATTCCAGACTGCACAATGTCAATTGGTATAACCTTGCAGTGTTATGTCCATTATCAAACCAAATCTTTTTCATTCGTTAATTGCATGTAAATAACACATGTTTGGACATTAACAGTTAAGAGAGAATATGCAGAACCAAAAATGTTAGTTACAATTTTTGTTATAATGTAAACTTTAGATACATTCCACATCCTTATCGTAATGTGTCTTTTTGAGAAAACTTTCTCTAGTACCTATAAAACTTTTTGCATACACAGTTTTGGCTAAAGTTTTTATTTATTTTTTATTTATTTATTTGCTTTTTTTATTGTTTTGGATTTCTGAGTTATCTCAATGGTTATCAATTGATTTGACTGATCGAGTTCAATAAAGATATCTCGAAACTATCAGTTAAATTTTGTATTTATAGATTAATACATGACCTTTTTCATATTGCGCTTGTTATCAGCCATTGATATCGGCTTCGAGAGACGATATCAGTCGAGGGCTGTTAACAAGGGCAATATGAAAGAGACCCTGTATTAATCTATTTATCACATATTTTGCCACTACCAAGAAATAATTTTAATGCTGAATTCGATTTTCCTGTTTTCAAGCAAGTCTGTCAGGTTTTGAACAACACTGATGTGGTGATTGAGTATAAAGTGCACATTCACAGTGCTACAGCTAGTAATTAGTTATTTCTTTTCACTGTTAGTGTATAGTGAAACAAATAAATGCAACTTCAGTTTCTGTGCTTTTCCCCGAGATATACAAATAGATTTTATAAGTCCCTATTGGAAACTGCTAAGAACATTTATGCATGGTTAATTTACCGTAAATAATGATCAGACGATTACTAGCAGCTGATGAGAAGTGACATCGATAAGGCTCACGAGAGGGCAGATAACATGTTATCCGCCCTCGTATGATGTTATTGCCCCAGGGGCAAATAACATGCTTCTAATTGTGCTTTTATTACATATGCAAAATTGGCGTTATTTCAATAAAATATGTGATAAATACATGTAACATTAAACAAAAATAAATGTGTCTAATAAACACTGTGCCCTTAAAAAAAATCATGATCAGCCAACCATGTAATTGAGGTCACACTATATCTTTGACCTAATTTTTTATAGATCCCATCTTAAGGTAATTAGTGACATTTACTGACCAAGTTTCATGGTGATATGACATCTACATTCCATTACACTTCCTTCAGTCTTAACTTTAACCTACAGGAGAATTATGATCAGTCAACAGTGACACTGAGGTCACACCTATAGTTGAGTTACTGAAGTTTGTTCAAGTATGGTGAATTTCTAATGCCATGCGGTACACAAGTTGGTAGGGCGTGTTCAAAACTGATTATTACCACGAAATTCTTTTAATTCAAATTTAAAAGGTTAATCATTAATAAACAATAATTATGACATCTTAATTACATTGAACAGTAAACATTTACCTGTCAGACTAATCTATTCTTATCGCCTGTAAGTTTTGTAGTAACGCGCTTGGTCGCCACAGTTGCAGTGTAAGCGAAGGAAAAGCAGTTCCGCAGTAACTTCCTAATTTTTCCGTTTCTGTCAAACACGCAGAAATTCGTTTAAATTTTGAAATGATATTCTGTGATACCAATATGAATAAGAAATTAATACTTCGTCGATCAGTTGAACATTCATAGCCAAAACTATAAACCAGAATACATGCAAGATGAGATTCAAACGATCTATGTGTGTCTGTATGTATTGTAAACAGATACTATTCACCATATTCCACATCACAAATGCCAGTTTTCCGGTGCAAGAATTTTAAAATGATTTTTCCTGAACTTTATTTGGGTAACCTAGAATCAGTTACGATTAAAAGTCACCTAAATAAAGCGCAGTGAAGTTACAGGAAATGACAGGATTGGTTATAGTTTCTGATTGTTTTAACGTAGATCTAGTAGCCGCCTATAGTATCTTAAGAGTATACACATGACGACGAAGACAAACACAAACAACATTTATTATCATTAAAATGCAATTGTACAAAGAATGTGGTTTCAATTGGTTAAAATTAATGAATGTTTCTCTTTAATGTTAATTTGAGTGTTTAATCAGTGTGAAGGATGACATCGCGTACATATTCTTCTATGTTCATCTGTATGGCACGCCGTTGTTATATTTATTCAATTTCGAGATATCTTATTTAGTTAAATAAGATATCTTATAAACTAATAGAGATATCTTATAAATTAATAGAGATATCTTATAAATTAATAGAGATATCTTATAAACTAATAGAGATATCTTATAAACTTATAGAGATATCTTATTAACTAATAGATAATTTGAAAGTAAATAAGATATCTCTATAAGTTAATAAGATATCTCTATTAGTTAATAAGATATCTCTATAAGTTTATAAGATATCTCTATTAGTTTATAAGATATCTCTATTAATTTATAAGATATCTCTATTAGTTTATAAGATATCTTATTAAGTAAATAAGATATCTCTATTATTAACTATATAAAAGATATCTTATATAGTTAATAAGATTTCTTATAAATTAATAGAGATATCTTATTAACTTATAGAGATATCTTATATATTTAATAAGATATATTATTAAGTAAATAAGATATCTCTATTATTAACTATATAAAAGATATCTTATATAGTTAATAAGATATCTTATAAATTAATAGAGATATCTTATTAACTTATAGAGATATCTTATATATTTAATAAGATATCTTTATAACCAGTTAAATAAGATATCTCTATAAGTTAATAAGATATCTCTATAAGTTTATAAGATATCTCTATTAGTTTATAAGATATCTCTATTAATTTATAAGACATCTCTATTAATTTATAAGATATCTCTATTAGTTTATAAGATATCTTATTTAACTAAATAAGATATCTCGAAATTGAATAAATATAACAACGGCGTGCCATACATCTGCGGCAATGAGTGAAATGATCATTAAAACGGTCATTGGAACGGAGGTCGGAGGGCTCTTAATCTAATCATGTACTTTTATGATTATAACTTTTTGTATATATATAAACTTTTTGTATATATATATAATTGCGCCAATTGTACTGTCAGTTTGTATCATGCTTGTCACAGACATTAGTTTTATATCTTCTATGGCAATAAAATATTATTTTTTATAACCATTATTGATATCATCAGGTTATTGAACATATAGAATGATGATGGAAATTGTTTTTTCTCTGATACTGACTTTATTGGGCTTGAATATCCAAAAATAACGATTTTCACATTAATACATTTTTTTAGTTCCCGAAATTTTTTTATTATAGCAAGTTTTTGGAAATACAAATGTATAAATGTACATTATAGCATGTGTGTATGCCTGACATGCTTCGCCGTGTTTCTTTTGTTTAGTTCGTGTGTGTTTTTTGTCACCAAAGACTTACTGACTTATATGACAATAAAATTTTGAATTTTATGTCAAAATCGCTTGAAAAATTCAAGTATTTTATACTTTGAATTGATAAGGATTTTCTCAAAATCCCGGACCCCATAGAATAATAAAAATATCATTGTCGTCAAGATTTCCATTCTATTGATAAAAAAGGATAATCAAATTATTTTTTTAAATATAAAAATTGAAGACTATGTGTAAAGTGAAAAAAACAAGCATCAGAATCCAACGTAAGCGTAATGCCGAGGTAATGCGATAATTATTTTGTTAGTTTTTTACGCCACAGAACATAACTTCAACGATTTTCACAGAAAAACGGTCACCCTGTATATATTTAGTATCAATGAAACGGAAATGTTGACAGCAATTACATAATATTTTTATAAAAAATTATGGGAATACATTTTTGTCGGAAGTGTCGAGTTGAAGTGAAATTTTTAACCTATTTGTCTTCTTTTACATAAACTCTACAGAAAAACATTTCCATTTAAGAATTTTAAATCGACTTTGTTTTTAATATACGAAAGTAAAATACGTAGATTTTTTTTTCGGCATTAAGATGTAGTTTTGTATGTTCTAGTTCCATCTAGTTTCATATACCCAACGGGTACCCCCTGCATTGAATTCACTGTTCAAAATTTTACTAAGACAAAATTAGACAAATTAATTTTTATTGCTGTTCTTTATCTTAAAGTCACCGTGAGCACCTAAACATATTTTATACTCAGTTGGAATACTACCGTATGTCTAGGCGCTTTTAATAATTAATTCATACCTTTCTTTGATATACTCATCAACTTCTTTACACATCTTTCTTCCATACTTAAGTCTCTGACATAGAATTTCGTATCCATGTACTCCCAAAAAATCACGGTCCTATTAAAATTATTTTAATTAAAAGTAGAGAATAGTCGTCCCACGATAAATAAATAAATCAATAAATCAATAAAATATGACAGGTAATGTATGTAGAACGTAACCAAAATTTAGCGTGCAATACTTTTCGATCATAGCTCATGTAATATATTTTTTTTGGCTCGGGGAAATCATTCCTCAGTATCAAAATATCAACGAAATGCTACACAATGAAAATTCATTAATGTATACAATTTTTGATAACAATTATCTTTTTATTACCTTATTTTACCGATATCAAATAATTCCGTGCGGAAGAATAGTTGTTATATAAAGAGTTTGTAATTTTCCCAACCTGACAATTCATAAACTGATATAATAATTCTTCAGTCGGTCACCTTTTCTACCAGTGACCCCATTCTACGGGTTTTAAAAACATGAAAATGGCAAGAATTGACGATTTAAGAGTTGATCATTCCTCTTTTCACTTACGAAAATTCTATAGTGGGTGATTCATTTTTTTATCATCTCAGATTTTTTTTTTTATAATTTCATATATTTATGAGTACTTCTGATTTTTTTTTCTTAACGGCACAACTTGTACAAAATGTAGATAAGAATTTAAATCAGACAAACCTTCCATAGTAAAAAAATGTTGAGTGTCTGAACAGGAAGTTTTATAACAATTGTGTGAAAAAATAAAATAGATTCTGGAATTTATGTTTGGTATGATTTTATGCTGTCGGAAGTAAAAAAAAAATAAACATAAAAAAGAACTTACCCAAAAACTATCGACAAACTGCAACCTTGTCATTTTGAATGAGGAAGTTTAATTTTCTAAAAATAAAAGTTTAAAGTTCAAAAATTTAAGATAACCACTTACCGTATCTACTTAAGCTGTGTGGATATATTTTTTAAATAAAAGAACCTTTGGGCATCTTCAAACAGTTTAAGTCGACAATTCTTTTTACTATATACCAGAATAAGGAAATGTTTTACGTTTTTCATGCAGCATTCATTTGGTCTTTTCATTTAATATACCTTTATCAAGATAAAATAATTAATAATTAATATCTCATGTCATTTGACAGGGTATTTTTTTACTCAGACTGA
The DNA here is from genome assembly GCA_028015205.1 of Mytilisepta virgata. NCBI lineage: Eukaryota > Metazoa > Mollusca > Bivalvia > Mytilida > Mytilidae > Mytilisepta > Mytilisepta virgata. Next base: position 37,080,964 of record CM051520.1, read on the forward strand.
AGATCAGCACATTTAACTAATAATCTTCTAAAGATCTTTAAGATGGTATCTGTGGAATAGGTAAAATTTCAAAGATAATTTATATTTATTTTGAAAAATAAAAAGACGCGAGCTAATTACTCATTAACTGAAAAATTTATGTTTTTTTTTCAAATGAAAACAATTAACAAATATCTTTAGCTTGAAATGAAATAATAACACCCCTCCCAAAAAAGTTGATGTGACAACAGTCCTAAAAGGGAACCAGACAACTACAAAAATAAAAGCTTGAAAAGCCTTTATGCATGTTATGTATATAAAAACTTGTCAGGAAATACTTGTAACCGGAACCATATATCTTATAGAGACCCGGCATATTACACATGTGCTTATCTTATCCAAAACTTTTAAACAGACCGGAATCGTGCATTTTAATGTGGAAACAAATAAGCGCTTGTTACCTTCAATTATTTCAAGCCCGCCATATACAAAACCGCTTTGTATTACTTTACATATTGCTCACAGTCGTATTTCAGACATTATGTATCCAGGACAATCAGAAACAAACGTTTAATTGTTAATCGTGTATAAACTGACTTACAAGGAAAAAGTCCGTTGGTACTAGTTTCCACAAAATATCGCCTTCATTAATCATAAAAGCCACTTCAACATGTTCAATGCCATTACCCTTCCGGGGCACCAGTGTCCAATATCCCTGGCCTTTCTACTTCTCGTTGTCCATATTTTAAAGTTTCTATTATTCTGCAGTTGTCTTTTATATTAGGGAACAACCATTTAACTTCAATGGGAGGGTTATGGTTTTCTGTGAAAAAAAAATATTCTGATTCCAAAGGGAAGGAAAAAAATAATCTGTTGCAGCAAGGGCCAAAAAATAATGACCTGTTTTAAAAAACTATGGAAAAAAATTCTGGTTTAGATATATCTAAAAAAAAAATAATAATAATTGAATCCGAGTGTTGATTTAAAAAAATTACAAGCATTACAAGAAAAGCTTTAGACCATTATTTAATGCAAACCTGACTTGATTTATTTTGAACATAAACGATTTTCCTTAGTTTTTCAATCATACTTGACCTTTCACTGATTAACCATCACGATGAAGAGCAACAATCATGACAATCAAAGCATTGTTCAAGGCCAGGTGAGCTAAAAATGGGTCAAAGACTCGATAAGCTGGGTTGCATTTAATGTATATAAAAGGATTACATGTAACATCCAACCCTTACCACAGAGATATTTATAATGAACATTAACAAAAATAATACAATATGAAATACAAAAAAAAAACAAAAAACAAAAAACAAAAATTGTATATATAACAAAAAATTGGGAAGGTGGTGGTAATACAATTTATGTGAAAAATGAAGAGGTTCCACAACATGAAAATTCTGGATAATTTTCTTCTAATGTTATAATCCTTCATGCCTATCTTCAATATGTCCATAAACATTCTGCAAAGTTTCAAAGATCTGGGTTTAAAACTGTAGGAGGAGTTGATTACACTAAGTAGGTGTCATATTCTCCCCGATTGTCTAACATTCACCATACTTTTATACGGATTTGCAGCCAACGTGTCAATTCCTAAAATGGGCCAAAGACCTAATATATAACATGTAATATCCAAAGTTAGGTTTATGATGACCATTGTGACATCAAAGATCAAACATTGCAAGTGTAATACATTTTTTTTGAGGGGGGGATACAATTTGGAACTAGAGGCTCTCAAGAGCCTGTATCGCTCATATGGATTTAACTTTTCACCTTGAGCAGGACTAAGAATTTTAGTGTTGCAGTCAATTTGGCTGGTTTTTCTATAGGATTCTATGTTAAACTAAGTTCGGCTGTGGTGGCCCCTTGGTTCACAATCCACGAAATCGGACAAATTTCTGAAAGAGGACCTCCTAAGGACCATTGCTGCCAAGTCTGGCTCCAATATGTCAAGCGGTTTCAGACAAGAAGATTTTTCAATGAATTTTCCTATAGGGTCCTATGTTAAACTAAGTTCGACTGTGGTCATCTTGGTTCACAGTTCACGAAATCAGACATACTTCTGAAAGAGGACCTCCTAAGGACCACTGCTGCCTAGTCTGGTTCCAATTGGTCAAGTTCTTTCAGACAAGATGATTTTTCAATGAATTTTCCCTGGAATAGGGCCCTATGTTAAACTAAGTTCGGTTGTGGCGGCCATCTTGGTTGACAGTCCGGGTCATCAGACACATCTCTGAAAGAGGACCATCTAAGGACCATTGCTGCCAAGTCTGGTTCCAATTGGTCAAGTGGTATCAGACAAGAAGATTTTTCAATGAATTTTCAGCTGTGGCGGCCATCTTGGTTAACAGCTCGGGTCATCAGACATATTTCTGAAAGAGAACCTCCTAAGGATCATTACTGCCAACTTTGGTTCCAATTGGCCTTGTAGTTTCATAGAAGATTTTTGAAATTCAACCCCCTTTTTTTCTATTTTCAGTAACAACAGCCATGTCGGTTGGATGTCCGGGATGCCGGACATAATTTTAGAAGGAGGCCACCCAAGGACCATTCCACCAAAATTTGGTCTCAATTGGCCCAGTGGTTTCAGAGGAGATCTTTAAAGGAAAGTTTACACTCATCTTTAAAGGACAAAAACTACTATAAGGGGTCCATCAATGATTTTGGTGATGTTGACTTATTTGTAGATCTTACTTTGTAGAACATTTTTGCTGCTAACAGTTTGCTTTTATCTATTATAATATTCAAGATAACCTAAAACTGCCAAATTTCCTCAAAATTAACAATTCAGGGGCAATAACCCAACAAAAGGTTGACCGATTTGTCTGAAAATTTCACTGCATGTAGATCTTGACCTGATGAACATTTTTACCCAGTCACTTTTGCTCTAAATGCATGCTTTAGTTTTTGAGATATAAGACAAAAACTGCAGCTTACCCCTATGTTCTATTCTTAGCCATGTCGGACATGTTGGTTGGGAAGCAGAACTATCGGACATGGACATAATTTTTAAACTAGATACCCTAATGATGCTTGTGGCCAAGTTTGGATCCATTTGGTCCAGTAGTTTCAGAGGAGATTTTTATAAAAGTTAGGGGATGACGACAGAGGACGACGCCAAGTTATGAGAATAGCTCACTTGACCCTTTGGGTCAGGTGAGCTAAAAATGAAATTTCCACAATAGGCATCATACTTCTTCATGTAAATCTACAATATGTCAATAAACAATCTGTAAATTAAAGATCTGGGTTAAGAGCTGTAGAAAAAAATAGGCACCCTTCATACAGAATTAACACAATAATGAATTAATTTCACCACATTGAAAATCTGGGAAAAAAAATCTTCAAATGAGATCATTCTCCTGGTCAAAAGCTATAGGAGAAGTTGATTGAATAAATGTATATGTATGTTTGTTGCAAAAATGACCAAGTTCAAGAACACAGAAAATCTGGAAAAATTCTTCAAATGACATCTTCAATGTGTCCATAAGCATTCTGTAAAGTTTCAAAGATCTGGGATAAAATCTGTAGGAGAAATACACAAAATAGGTACCTTATTTCACCACCTACCCAACAAGTCAGATCTGCACTTAACCTGTCAAAATATCTGTAATTTTTAATGCCTCAAAAAGTATATTATGAATTAACACTAAAGTCAAAAGGTTTATATAGTTTATCAAAAAGTAATGGATTTCAGCAAACTAAAGATACAGATTCCAATTTATGAATGCATGCTTGTCAATCCTGAATGTACAGACAGACTGTATACTAAATATAAAGTTGAGGAACATGTTCTATGTATCAGGTTATTTCAGTAAACTGAGGAATGTACACCCAAATCATTGTGTTAAGTTTGGGTCTCAAAAACAGGTTTTGTGTGATCCATGTTATTGCAAAAGGTGGTATAAAAAAAACCTTTTTAAGTTACTGCAAAAATGGGGATTCTGTCTGCCAAGTTACATGACATAGAATTGGGATATAAAAATTTGATGAGCATACATATGAACATCTCAATATTCTTTGTAGGAATTTCAATAAAAAGGATATACAGTAGAATCTCGATTTCTCGACCTCGAAGGGGTCTGTAAACTTAGTTTGAGGTATTGGTAGTTCCAGCCATCGAAGTCTGGAAAATTTTCAGTTATGAACCAGCAATAAATTTAAAATCTAATTTACATCCTTTTTATCTATCCGATCGTTAAAACATCATCCACACAATTCTTGAATGTGGAAACAATAGTTTAAGAAAAAATCACCGATAAACATCAAGTGGATTATCAATGACCTGTAACTCAAAAATTAATCACCTTCTTGTCATCAATGATCTTACCTCTGGTTTTTCACACTTATTTGTCACGTATGACAATCAAAAATTATGTTTGAGTTACTGAGAGTAAATTACATTAAATTACTGTTGTACGGACCAGAAAATGAGTTCGAGAATTTGAGAAATTGGTGTTTGAAAAATCGAGAGTTAATTTACATAGACATAATGGAAAAAATGACCAGACTTTTGTAAAGGGTCGAGAAATCCATGGTGTTCGGGCAACCCGAGTTTGAGCAACCGGGATTCTACTGTATAAAGCAGATGACAAATGTAATTACAAAAGTTCTTGATTTCTTGCAAGGAAAAGACCAGAATGAAAACTATTTCACACAGTAAACGGTGGTACCAGTAACTGTCAGTTACTTATGATTACAATATCACACATACCATTTCCTCTGCTGCAACAAAAACATTTTTGAAATACATCAACTGTTGTAATGGAAAGATTTCCTTCTGGAACAAAAATATTCTCAAGAAGACAAAATGAAATATTTTTTTTAAAAATTTTATTTTTAATCAACTTCAACTTCATACAAAATAATAAAAACAACATTGTAAAATTGCTTTAAATATCAACAATAATAAAAAATAAATTAATTATAAATATCACAAATTGTTTGTAAAAATCAGATTATCAACTTATTAATCATTTTACAGAACTGAAGAGTCAGTGAATTGGACGGATATTTTCAAAAAAAAATTATCAAATCTTCAACACACCAAAAACATACAAAAATGCTAAGTACTAAAAATAATTAAATAAAACTTTTATGTAAATTATATATTTGGACAGAGAGTTGAAGAAAAAAAATATTGATCTTCAAAATATACAAAAAATCTAATTATTCAAAATACTTCAAATAAAGCTTTTAAATAAATTATATATATGGATGGATGGATATTTATAAAAAAAAAAATTTGATCTTCAACAGATCAAAAATTCACAAAAAATGCTAATTACTCAAAATATTTTAAATAAATCATATTCAAATATGATAAACAAATCATATTTCAAAGTACAATACTGTTGAATTTCAAATCTGTGTATTTAGTTAGGAAGATATCATAAAGATTGTTTTTGTACAACAAATAAACAAAAGCTATCTCACTCAGAAAAAGTATTTGACACAAAATAATAAACACAGTCCTCATGAAAGGAATTCTTTAACAAACTCCATATAAATAATTTTCAGAGTAAACATATTTCAATCATGTATTAATTATTTTATGGTTAAGTCTTTCGTCATGCAAAATCTTTGTGTCATTCCAATTGTATTAATAATAACTTTAATCAGTGTTAAGAGTGAGACACACTCCCTGTAAGGTCCAGTGACTTATATGTTCAGTTGTAGCCAAATCAGCTTCAAACACCAAGCCAACTCCCATAGCATTCCTTCTCTGTGATGTCACATACACTGGAGTCTTAAAAGTATTCTATAAAGAAAAATTGAAAACTCTAAATAATAACATTAATTCCAGACAAGAAGAATCAGTACAGCCATTTCAAGCTGTGTTGACCATAAGGAAATTTTTTTATTTACCAGATAGTCAGGCTAGACTGTATCCCTGTTCTATGTTCACCAAGTGCCAAACTCATCATTTATCATGTGAACAGCTACCATCCACTAGCAATAAACTCCTTATATCATGGAGAAAGATTTTGTCATAACTCCAAGCACGGTGTAAAAAAATAACCTTAACTTAAAGCTCACTATTAGAACTGATATCAATATACCTATAAACGCACAACGGATACACAATAATTAAGAAAATAATTTATGGCAGCATACATAACTCAAAACAACTGTATTATAGAACTTTGATTTCCAGAGCAACAAACAATTTCACCTGGGATTGTAATTAATTTTCTGTACACAGGTTTCAATGTTTGATATTAATTTGAACACTGTTTTATATGTTTAAATTATACTTTGTTTCATGCTTTTGAGAAAAGGACTTCTGCTAATGAATATCACTTGTGAATTTTAGACTGGTACCTTTAAACTCAAAATAACAACAAATGTAGATCTGTCTTCTTTTACCAAAATTTATGTATTCTTTACAATTTAGAATAAACAAATACTTAAGCTATTTTCTTTAAACTGTTGTATAGAGCAGTATTTTTCAGATAGTAGAATAAAACTGTCTCCTTAAAAACCTTCTCCTTCCTTCTCTCTTGGGCTACACTTGAATACAAACGTTTATGTATACTTTTGTGATGTCTTAAAAATCTAATAGGACAGCATACAAACCTGTAATTTGAGTCTGTGAGCTTCTATTGGTATAATTTTCAGTACTGGAAGTTCTTCAATTAACTGCTTAGGTTTCTGTCTCACCAAACAACTATTTTCATTATCCCATCCTGCACCTTCCAAGAACAGCCCATCGACAAAGCATCCTGAAAACAAATTTTATAGAAAATTTACTTATTGCAAATCATTGGCAGCCAATAATAATGTAAGTTTCAATATATTTCATCAGAACATTAGTTTAAGGATTTAACATGCAAAAAATCTTCAATAGTTTACTAATCTTTTTGCTTTCTACAAAAAATCTGACTGGAAAATTGAACAAGACCTTGTAATCCTCATTTTGAATGCTGTAAATGTAGCAATTAAGAATTCAAAATTTTTTAATTCCTGTAACTAAATTTTAGATAATGTTGATTCAATTTTTGAAATGACACCTTGATAAATTCAATACTTTGATATGTTTTCCAAAGGGGATGTCTACCCCATATACTTTCATTTGTATGATGTCCAATATTTAAGGATAAAACATCAAATATGGTTGCTTCCTGTCTTCAAAATTTTGCAAGTCTGGTTTTGATGTCATAAAATATTATTTTGACTTTATGCCAGTATTTGTTACCAATATTCTTTGTGTGTTATACTGCTTGCAATTTTTTGTTTTACCTTGTATATAATATAATCAACAATCAACAAAATGGATAACAGGAAAGGTCAACAATGACATACCAATCAACCAAAGTTTTCAGCAAACGCAATGTTCTTTTCCTTAAAGTTTTGTCACACATTTGTATAGATTTTGTTTCAAGAATTAATCAACTAAATCCCTTCTATCATACAAGTAAACCAATACCTAAAGTTACTTGATCTCATCTCCTGCCTTAAATAGTAAAATCATTTTTCTCAAAATTACACGAATAACATTCAATACGATATAAAATAATTCTATTCACACCTAATCTGTTTGCAAACTGGTAAAATACTGAATAATCTTCATATTTACCTTGATGTGCCCTCTCTGTAACATCATCAGCCTTACGCCAGTGAGTCACAGATGTGTACAAAGTAGATTTATCTAATGGCCATCCATTCTTACGACAGGTTGCTTGAACTAGAGCTGTTAAATAAGATTCTGGAATATGTAAACCTGATAACCACATGACCTGGGGCTCGCCTTCAGTCACCTGTAACAAAATCATTATATATGAAGTTCTCCTTGCGATAATTAAATACAAAGATTAAGTTGAAAAACAGATTCTTGGTCTATATGGAAATTGTTACATTCAATGCAGATTAATGACAAACTTCAAGAAAATAAATTGTATACACAAAATAATTACATGTAGTTGTTTTGCATATTAAAAAAAAAAAAAAAGCAGCATTTGTAAATATTTCATCGTTCATAGTTGCCAACTCACATGATATTCGCATGTAATACATGCTTTTTCAATGGTTTATATGCGAAGATCTTGTCACATGGCGCATACACACTTTTCACCACTTTACACGCTTTTTCATTGTTTTGATTTTTTGGTCCTTAGTGACATCGCGATTCTCAGGTTTTTTCATAATTAGACGATAAATATTGAAAATTTCGAAGTATTCGTTGGGTCGCCATTGTTTATTTTTCGATATAAACGAACAACAAAAGCCCTTCAGGTAAGTTTGTGAGTAGTTTTTAAGGTTTTGTGACTTTCTTTCAAATTCACTTTGCGGAAATGTCCAGCAGAAAGAGGTCGCTTTCTGGACCTGTATCGTCATCTAAAGAACCGAGTGCTAAGCGAAAACGATACATGTGTACATACCAAAAAAGTTGGGAGTCCGAGTTTAAATGGATCAAACTGGCAGTTGTTTTGAATATGTGCCTAGTTGTGTTGTTTTGAAAGCAGCAAAACAGGCCACTCAGTGGCACTGTTGAATACAATAAAAGTTTACAGTAGAATTTGTTTTTTATATTAACAAATTTGTATAATGTTCATATTAAGAAGAATGCATCTAAGTCACGAGTTTTCACACGCTTTTTGACACATCATTTCATGTCATGATTTGTCATTGTCAGAGGTTGGCAACTATGCATCGTTTCTAATATTGGTTTTATCCACTAAGAAACAAGTACAATGTGATGATACATGCCTACAACTCTGCTCTAAAGTAACTAGTACTTTTATGTAACTTTCAGGAATATCAACTAAAAATTAGGAATTGGTTTCATATCAGCATAGCCTCAGTGTGGTTTATAGCATGACTGGCTTTATCATTGGAGACAGTTTTTATTGGTGAAGGAAGACATACATGTACAATCCAGATAGAACTCAACCCTTGACAGTGAAGCTGATTCCTGCCAATTAAATTCTTACGACATACATTGCCACAACATGGATTTGCACTCAGTGTTGACATCCAGGTAATTATTGTTGTTATTTAAGGTTTTGCTCTTTGACATCATTTTTTTTAAAAATATTATTTGAAATATTTATATAAACATAGGATATGCTCCTAGAGGGTTTCAAATTTGTTTGTAATCTTGTATTCTTACCCATCCATTATACTGCTTAAATCTTCTCTCAAAGTGAATCATCCAATTACCCAATGATTTAAGTGTGTCTGGAGCAAGTCGTCTCCAGATTGATGGGATCAGACCATTAAACAAAGCCCTGGCTACTTCATCTAACTCGCTACTCATACCAACTTCACCAATCAAAGCCTATTAAAATTAAATATTTTTCCAATAAATAAATGTAACACATTCATCAGTTTCATCAACATCTGAATATCTCCTGTAGAGAATTAACCTATAGTATGTGTGCAATATTCCTACAAATCCATATTTGATATTTTAAGATTAGTTAAAATTTGAAAGAAGAGTAAAATAAAAGTTAAGATCTATTCCATCTATATCCTACCTTCTGTAGTGTATTTAGTGATTTCTTCATCCTGTTTATGAGGTTGTTGAACCTCTCCAGTTCCTGCAACAGTACAACAGTGGTTGGAGTGACATCTATACCATACTTCTTCTTTATTTTATCCAGCTCAAATTCTTGTGGAATCTTATTGAGTACTTCCTGTGCAACCTTGCCAATAAATTCCTCTCTACTAATTCCACCTCCAGAATCTCCTACAAACACCCAGAAAAGAAAACAGTTATTCCATATTAACTTTCATTTCTAATAAATTAAACAGTTGTCTATGCTCCATGACATACATGTATATCAATAGCAATGAAAGAATTCTTATTCCTGCAACTTTAGACATACTTTTCTGAAAGTCAATTCAATTCTCGTCTCAAAACAGCAATTTTAAATAAAAACAATACCAGACATATAAATATCAAAACTCTGAATTCTACAATTTTTTTTCATAACATAAATTAAAAAAATTCTTAAGGGTTCCCCAGAACCCAGTATCTCGCCTGCTTTCGCTGTTGTCTATGTTTTCAGTCTAATAGCGGAATATACATAATTTTTCTCCACATGTTATTTATTGATCATGAAGAAGCTTCTGTCTAAGTTTAGTAAAAATCCAGGATGGTTTAAGAAAGTAATTAATGTTTTAAAACTGCAGACTGTATGTAATGTTCACTGGGAGAAAAACTTCAGTCCATTTATATAAAATACAAAAAAATGTGAAACAAATTATAACAAAACTTTTCTCTGGATACTATCTTTTGATCATGAACAAGCTTATGTCCAAGTTTGGGAAAAATCCAGTATAGTTTAAAAAAGTTATTGTTTTAAAAACTTTTACCACAGAGTGAATGTAAACGTCGATGCCCCCCGACTACAACGACTGAATGTAAGGTTGCTATGTGTTGCTTCCGCGACAAAAGTCGCAGGCTCGACAAAAAATAATTGGTTGACACATTGGCTTCTGAAACCATTCAGTGCTGCCAATGTATTTTTTTTTAAATCTTAAAAACATTTTTTCAGTTTGTTTCTGGTCATTTTAAATTGATGAATAGATAGAAAAATTGTAACCAATCTATGAGAATTGGCCATATATTTTAGTAAACAAACCTGTTTGTGGTTGTAGTTCTATCAGATTCATCCACATGTCTCGGGCAGCATGTGTATAATATCCTATCTCTGCATTGGGATGTAGACCAAATACCTCTGGTGTGTTGGCATGGGGTAATGATTCAATGAAATCTGGTAATACAAATATTTAAATTTCTTGATTTCATAGAGTGATATAGAACAATGAGAGATTTCATTAAATTTGGCTGTGGACCTAAACATAGCAAAAAAAAAAAATATTTGCATGGCTCTCCAGACAATTTTTTTGGATACTGTATAGTAAGAAACACAATTATTTCAATATAAAAACCTTTCTCCATTTCCTTTACTTTGCTGGCAATCCATGTCAATCAAACAGGTTCCAACTAAAACCATTGGTTTTAGGAGGTTTAAAATAAATCAAACTACCTGGATCACATTGAAATCAATTTCCATTTGTAGGAAATACACATAAACTTCACCAATATCATTCTTTATTTGGTTTATGAGGTTTTACAGCATTTCAGTGCAATTTATTATCTTGTAATGAACCAGTTTTTATAGGCACAGTAAGCCAAAGTACCCTTAGAGAACCGTGACCTTTTACTGGACAACTGACAATCTTGACCAATTAAGACCGGAGTTTAAAACACACCTCCTAATAAGTTGAATTGGAACGCACAAGCTCACAAGATCAATAATAGTTTAATGAGAAACTGTCAAAACCACTCCATTGACGATGTTTGTGTGTTAAGGTGAAATCTTACCAACGTAATTATCTCTTGGTCCATCCTCTGGTATCTTGTAATCTACAGATTCATTAACATAGAAGTGGAATGGTTGGAAAGTGTCAAAAATAAAGTCACCCATGTATTCATCCATGTAAGTGTTCAGAACTCTTCTGTCAAAGTTGTCTATAGCTCTTCCGCCGTACATAACCTACAAACAGTCCGAGTTAAATAAAGAAACAGTCACAATACTATTTATCAAATTGGATTAGATGTGTAAAAAAAGCTATAATTTTCCGATTTGGAGGAGAAAATTCACTTCTTGCACTTGAGTATTTTCAGTGTTGATATATAAATGGGTGGCATTTTCAGATTTTGATTCATTAAATTGTGTACTACAAGTTCCTGGACCTCCAATAACACATGCATCTAAAGTGATAGTAAATAATACTCCACAATAAAGAGCGTAGTAAAATAAAATTTCTCTTCCCCTTTAGTATTCAGCAAATTAATGTGTTTACTTATTATTGCAAATTTATTATGAAAACTATTAATGAGATTAATGAATGCTATAAAATTAAATTACAACTTTAAATTATTGCAAGTTCATTTTATTGTGTACATCACACCTACATATTTAATTCTCCATTTACAGTAATTCAAAGATTTAATAAAAAATAAGCACTCACTTCACCAATCAGATATTTCAAGCTGTTCCATGGTATCTTGGTATCTCCTTGTTCATGAGCCTTTGTCAGGTAAGTATTTAAGATCTGCATACAGACACGATGATCAGATTCATTGAAGTCGTAACCAATATTCCAGCCAATTTTACCATACTTTCTCCTTTCCTGTACAACAGCATGGAAAAATCCTAGGACAAACACAAGGGCTGGGAAAGCTGGATGTGGACATTCTGAAAGGGCTGTAGATGGTATTCTGTGGTATGTTCCTCTCAAATTCAACTTTAAACCATTTGGTGGTTCTGTTACAACCTGTTGTGAATAAAAGTTCATATAAAATTAAAGATTAAATCTGACAAACATAAAAGAAATAAAAAATTAGAAAATTTTCTCCTATTCTTACGCATTTAATCCATAAGATAAAAATGCATAATATTTTTAACCACTTCCCAGTGATTAAATTTCTACGTGGGAATTACCGCTGTTTTTTCTACAGTTATTGGAATGATAAACTAGAGAAGTCCCGAAATGACGTCTATGTAAACAAACTACATAGCAATGACATTTTCTTGAGGTTTTTGTCGAAAATCATAGGACAAACAGATCCTCCTTCAATTTACTCGTGAGTTATGGAATTTCTCCACCCTCAGTAGTTAAATTTCAGATTTTAACACAATCGCTAAAGCTCGCCTGTTGAAAATCGAAAATTCAACTATCTCGGGTGGAAAAATTCCATAACTCACTCGTACCTGAAGGAGAATCTATATATAACCTTGACAGCAATTCTTTAAATGTTTTGGATTAGTTGAAGGAAAAACTTCAGTTATTTTATTGTGTAATTATGATAACAATCTGTTAATAATATAAATAACTGAATAAATATCTCTGCATAATAAAACCTGACTTTATCAAGGTCAGGTCAACTTGGGTTCATTGAAATTTCTATTTTCCAATTTCTTGACTACATTGTAAGGTCATTCTGTCTTCACTTTGTCTTGGTTTTGATGCCAGCTATTGACTCACCTTTAATGACCTCTGTAGAATTCCTATAGGGAAGCTTGGTGTAGGTTCTGTTGTCAGCCATAGCCTAAAGTCTGGATGGGGTTTGGTCAGTTTTTCCAGTTGTTTTTCCAAATCTCTAAGCCATTTAACTAACAAGTGACAGTTCTGTAACATAAGCCACTGTCCTCTTGCCACTGCTGTTTCTAAATATTGTAGGGCAACCTGAAATAAGATCAAATTCACTGAGTTTTAGATTTATTGAGAAGATTTCCAAGATTCAATAATGATGTAAAAAAAGACATTTTTGGATGAAAAGATATTTTTTTTTGTATTTTTAGAGTGCAGAAAATATAAAAAAATTGAAATATTTTAATACTTGCAGAAAAGCTACATAATTCTGCAAATTAAGGATCAACCTCTGTCATTAGACCACTTTGGCCTGACCTACTTTAATCAATGGGAATCTGAATCTCTTCAACATCACTTTAGAATATTGTTTCAACTTCCTGTATTTTTGGCTTTGAATTATGCTGATAAGATAGTTGTTGAGGTTGAAATGTGCATAAATATGTATAAATGTAGTAGCATACCTTTTCTTGTCCTTGTCCCATAGACAAAAATTTTAACTTATTTGATCCAAACTCAATCCTTTCAGCAAGTTTGGCTAAGTCACTTGCTGGGTCAGAACCAGGACTTAAGATAAACACAATTGGGGAATTTTGTGTACTCTGTTCAAATACAGTCTCAAAGCTGATGATCGGTGGTGTGACATATTTTTCACTCATACACTTGGTGACGAATTCCTCTACTGCTCTGTAGATACGATCCACTCTGAAGCATCGTAGGAGAATCAGATGTTGGAAATTACTCAGAGAATCCTCATATTTCATTGGGAATGGTATTGATTCTGGTGTGTCATGATCAAACCACTATAACAATGACATGAAAAATGACATCAATATATTTATACAGATTCTTATAGTCTTCCCTTTTGTCCTCTTTAGAACTTAGCATTTTCATAGAAATATCATCACAATGCAAAAGAAATATTACAATATATGTTTAAAAACATATGAATAACATTTGTTTATGTGTTTGTCATATTTGTCATATTGTTGTAAATGTATTTGACAATTTTTCATGTACAATGCAAACCAGAACTTAGTGGTAAGTCTTCCAGGGAAGACATGTGTTGCCTGCATACTAAATTACTTGTGACAGAAATTTTTTTTCCATAAAATATATTCTTATTTCCGTCAAACAGGAAGAGGACATGCAGCAGATTTGAAACTGCCAAATATCAGGAATCTAAACTGTTTGGTTCCTGAGAAAAATGTGACAGAAATTTTTCTATCTCTAAAATATTCTAAGTTATGTCAAACAGGAAGTGGACAGATGGCAGATTTCAAACTGCTTTACACGATACAGTTCTCCACACTGATGCTCTGTGCCAAATATCAGGAAGCTAGGCTGTGTTGTTCCTGAGAAAAATGTGACAAATTTTTCTATCTCTAAAATATTCTAAGTTCCGTCAAACAGGAAGTGGGCATGCGACAGATTCGAAACTGCCTTACACGATGCAGTTCTCCATACTGATACTCTAAGCCAAATATCAGGAAGCTGGCTATTGTGGTTCCTGAGAAAAGTATGACAGAAATTATTTTGTGATGCTGACAACGATGCCAGATGATGGATAGTGATCCTTATATGTCGCTTCTGTATAATGCAAGCGACACAAAAACTACATAGAAAGAATATTGGGGTCTTGACATGAAGAACACTCAAAAGAACTCATTCTGAAATTAAATCCACAATCTGGCCTTTTCTGTTCCATCTAATACAACACATAACTAATTTTGAACAACAAACTAATTTACAAATGCATCTATTGAATTTTTAAAATTTATATTGAGTTTATTATAATGTATTGTCAATATAAAATCATTAAGTTTAAAGGATTTGCTTTTTAATTTACATTTTACCAAACACAAACATTTGAAATGCAGAGATGTTGGATGGATTATTGTTAACGTCCAGTGGCAATTATTTAATGCATATCAGGATGAGAACATGTTGATATGATATGAATATGAACTCTGCTTTGTACTAGGCCAACATGCTTAGCCAGATTTGAAACGTGCTAGTTCACAAGATAACAATCGCAGGAAGACATATCACCCCACCCAAACACATTATGCTGACTTCGAGCCCACCAGCTCTTTGCTCTTATGCCAAGATGCAGCATGCTTGGCTGAGAAGCAGCAGATACCAATTTTAATGTCTTTGGTGTCACACAGTCGGGGATCAAACACATTACCTTCTGCATTCAAGGCCAGCACAAGACCACCAAAGTGGTGGAAAGATGTTGGTCTTTATGTAATGTCCTTTGAGTGAAAGAATAGCTTTTCTTTCATGTGTGAAATATCAGATTTTCTTTCACTCTGTATTCACTGTATTTCACCAAATTCAATATAATAATAGGGTATAATCTTCCATAAAAGAAAATTGATTAAACTCTTATAAAACAGTTCACAATTATTTAGTCAGTTAATAAGACTACAAATACCTTCTTCCAGATTTTTTCATTCCTTTCTATGTCCTCCAAGAGAGATCCAAACTTGTCTGGTAAAACTTCAGTTAGCCTGATACAATCCTCCCAACCTTCCTCTGGAAACCAGCTGAATGGTTTCTTTCTCTTACTCTTCTCCAAAGCTATGTTACCCTAAAAAATTATTTCAGTTGACCATCATACAAAGTCAATATATCTTATGTATTAAGCTGATTTAATATCTTCAGAACAATTATGAAAAATCATATACTTTTATACATTGAGAGATTTAAAGATGTAGACCTCATATTTATTGCTGGTCCGAATGATTGGTTATGAACGGGTTAAGAACATATAAGAAATTAGCTGTCAACTTGAGGGCAAGAAAGATTTTCCTTTTTCTGTTATCATTTGGGGCTGATTGCCCGTCTGCCAAACTAATAATTGCATTTTTCAATTGAATAACAAGTCAACAGTTTGATAATAAAAAGGATGTTTTTAAGGAATTTAATAAAGTGGAAATCACTTTCTCAGATAGAATAATCATTTACTACAACAGACGGCTCTTAATATTGATTTAGTAAATGCATAAAATGTCTTGGCTAAGAATTATAAGGAATATCAGTCCTTCTTTCTCTGATTTTATATAGAGTTTAATGAAATGTATACTATTCTAGTGATTTAGTATCATCCAATGGGAATAAAAGACATATATACGAACTTTACCTTAATAAAGAAGTCCAATTCTTCCTGTGTAACACGTCCTAGGTCTTGTTCCAATTTGATAGTAATTTGGAAAGAAAACAACAATTTATGTTTCTCAAATATTCCTGTACAACCATAATTATACACATTGTGTGTCAAAGTTTCCATGATGTTACGTAACCGTTTCTGCAACATGGCATCGGGCAGAGATTTTCTCAGGGAAAACTCAAACACTTCCAGGTAAGATGACAATGAATACTGGTACATTGTATTGATGGAGGACATTTCTGCCAGAATGAAGAATAAAATGGCTCCTCGTCTGGCTGCAGGACGATATCCATCTCTTAGTTTGTCAATGTCTGATGCTGTTTTAGCTCCCAGTTTCAGTTTCTCTGTCACCTGGATAAATTATGATGATGTTTGATATATAAGTGTTTTAATAGTTGAATTATACTCACTTGTAATAAAGAGCACCTTTTCAATATTTAATGTGACTTATACTTTTAATTTATTGTAATATTCTTAAAAATACAATTGAATTAACTTCAAATATTGAATATTCTTCATACCAATTTTCAATTAATCAAGAGATACTGAAGGATTTTCCTATTCTTAGCAATGGTACGGATGTAAAAATCCAAAATTATAAGCATTAGATTAAATGTTTCAGAAAGTGTCAATAAAAATTAAAATTTATGATCAAAGATCATGAAGTCTCCCAAACGAAAAAAATTGAGCAGGGGTTCCACTATACCCGGCTAACCTGTTACACCAAATTTCATTGAAATTGAACAAGGTTGAAATAATTTCATTGAAATGGAAAAAGGTTGAAATTTTGGTGGGAAAATGGCGGCCATTTTGAAAATGGCTGCCCGTAAAACATTTGCGTTATTGCCATTCAACTCGGGATATCATGTTTACCCTTTGTGCCAAATTGCATTGAAATTGAAGAATGTTAAAAATTTGGCGGGAAAATGGTGGCCATTTTGAAAATGGCTGCCGGTAGAACATTTGCGTTATCGCCATTTAACTCGGGATATCAAGTTTACTGTATAAACCAAAAATCGTTGAAATCCAAGCAAGTTCACTTTTTTCCACTATTGGCGGCCATTTTGAAAATGGCCGACATATCGTTTCTGTTTTTCTTTAATAAAGAGTTTCCACTCGCGCTACTGAACATTTATACTTAGTTTGGTGAAATTCTGCCGGGCAGTTTTTGAGAAAATTGAGGTCGAAGGTTTTCGGTTTTTGGCGACCATCTTGAAAATGGCGGCCATTTTGAAAATTTTTAAACATTCTTGCACAACTAGGCATTGGGGTCTATCACCCCAGTAAGTTTCATGTCTGCTTCGGACAAGTTGAAATGGAAAGCGGAAGAAAAAAAAGTGGAAAAATAATAATAAGAAACAGAGTAAAAACAACAAGTCTCCAAACTTCGTTTGGGAGATTTAATAAAATAGTGTAACACAAAACAGTCAATGTTTTTTATTTTGGTGGGTAAATTATTTTTTTTGATAAATCAAAATTCAAACTTTTTACTGTTTTAAGATTCTAATGTCACACAGCCAGTCAAAAGCACTATTAAATTCGTTGAAAATCTTCAAAGATGATTCATAAAACTTTTTATATTCCAAATTACTGTTATACAGATTTGGTGTATTTCTTCTCTTACTTGAGTATGTTATTTTGTTTATAATACAATTTTGCCTTTAAAAAGGACAACAAATCTGTTACTTTAAGTTCAGGCTTAACATACAATGTATATTTTTCTTGTCTCCTTACCTCTGTAGCTTTAGTCTTGGTTTCCTCTAATGTCTGAATCAATTCAAGATTGTCCAACATGTTACCCTGGGATTGGGCAAGTTCTCGTAACAGAGCATCTTCCAAATCTTTCAACAGTTTTTTGTTATCACTGGTTTCTTGAATCAAACGTTCCCTCTGTTCTTCAAGCTCCCTTCTCTCAAATTTGACTATGACACTTAGTAACTGGTCTTCAAGACCCTGTTGTTCAAAAATACACCAAATACTTTTTTTTTTAAATTTAAACATTTTAGATTATACACTAATATGTATATAAACATTTGATTGTTACATTAGTAACCATATGGTAATAGAATATCAAGAGACTTTCTATTTATGAAAAATATCTTTTGATCTTATATCAGTCATTTAGTACCTCTAATATACAATAATCCCCTACGACTGAGAGTATAACAGTATATAATTTATAACAATGGGCTTTCCCAATATAATCAGACATTTAGAGTTATCTCCCCTAGTCCACCATTATACCATTAATTTTAATGCATTCATATCAGATATCTAGAGTTTATCTCCTCTAGACTACCAACGTACCATTGAGTCTGCTATGATCAATACACACTGTTGTATATTAAAGTGTAAAACCACTTTTACAAGAAATCCCCTTCTAGAATGTACATGAAAATTGTGCATGATGAACATTCAGGTTTGGGATGCAAATTTCCGGATGTTTCTAAGCATACCGCTTTCTTACATGCAAGTTATGGTGAAGTGAGATTTGACATGATGCCATTTTCACATGATGTGCCTCTTATTTTATTCAAAGTCATTATAAATTTTCAATAGAAATTTGACAACTTTAGACAGCATGTTAAGGAAAATCATATAGTGGTTTTACTCCTCAAGGATACTTCATATCAGACAATTTAAGTTATCTCCCATTGGTCTGAAAACCTACCTTAAGAGTAACAGTATAGTTGATAACCATGGACTTTCCAAATACATTAGGTGTATATTTAGGATTAGCCAGTTTAGTATTGAGATACAAACGGAAATTAGGATCATAATCCACTTCTTTGTCACCAAGTACAACAAACTCCTTTCCTTGTGTACCTAAAAGATTTAAAGAAAAATCAAAGCACTGCTTGTAAAATAACTGTACTAAACTGATAAAATCTATGTTATTAAACAAAAACAAATATATCCATCTCAATCACTGTTGTTCATTTATTTTGAAGAATTTGTTTTTTCAATTTTTGAAATATATTCTCAAAATAAATCTGTTTGTCATAAAAAGAAAGCTTCTGTTCAATTTGAAACATGAAACATGTTAAGAAAATGTCACCTAAATTTAGGAATAAACAATTAAACACATCATTCTAATTAACTTATTTTATGTTTTTTATTGAAACATTTAGGGTTGTGTATACTGTAACAAAATAATATTAAAACAAATAAATATGAAATAAACCAAATATTCATAATTATGGTATAAGACAACAGACTTGATGATTAATCAACCACAGTGCTTTTATCCTTTACCTGGCATCCATTTTTAAATATTAACAAAAGTTGAATCAAGGTTCAAATAAGTCAAGCAGTTTAAGACAAGTCTTTTCTAATTTCAACTGAAGGCACAAATTTCCAAAATTAGCCTTTTGTATGGTACTTATACCCTTTTTTGTTTACTGCTATGGTGGTCATCTGGGATGCAGAAAGGGGTAGAAGTAAAATTCTTGAAAAAGACCACATCATGATCACTTAATATGCAAAATTCCAAGAGATAAAGTGACTTACTATGAAAACTTAAAATTGATTTTTTTAGCTATGGTGGCCATCCCAGGTTTTAATGGGTAATGTTCTAAGAGAGCATTGCCCTATGATCATTTAGTAATCACACTTTCAGTTTCCATTGCCTAAAATGGTTTCAGAGTAGAAAATTTTTGTTTGTAACCAGATGGATGGATGGAAGATAATAGCTAACATGCACCAATGGCTAGGTAAATAAAAAACTGTGGAATATTTCAACTTTGAACATGTAATAAACAAAATATGCAAAAAAATTCTACCTCCTCCTGAAAATAAATGAAACAAGACAATAATTAGGTGTGATCAGACTGGGTGACATCAACCTTACCTGCTTTGACTACGTAATGAAAGGCAATATAATTATTATTAAAAATTTGTATGAAACAAATAATACATGCAGTCTTGTGTAAAATGCAATAAATTCGATTTAATTGCACTTAAGGGGTGATAATCACCCTTTCTTGTCTTTGATTTTTACGAAGTCTTGAAATCTAACCTTTAGAAATATTCTGAATGAGTGACAGCAAAATATGTTAATTATCAAATTATACCAAGTAAAAAATTGTACAGGAGAGAGATTTAATGAAAGTTCAAATATATTCCCCTTAAACAAATATTTAATACAAATACAATAATACCAATATAAATACTAAAGGAGTGACACTGTTATTATAATATCTTTTAACAGATTTTACACCAGCACATATAATTTGATATAAGATGTATGTCCTACTTTTAAATAAGGACATATATTATCTTATCTAATATAAGCTATTTACAAAAGATTAAAGTACCTTTAACATTTTTCTCTAATACATTATCTATGACAGGATCTATATATTCATCAACATCCTTGAACAGGAAGGGAAATCCATACTTAATGGCCAATTCAAGCTGCTTCAGGAAATCATTGTCATTAAAAGTACATATCTGTAAAGAAAATATTTATTGTACATGTATAAGAAATCACTGTTGTTAGAAATACTGTATTAAATGATAAAATATAGAATATCATATGGGTTTTTCCATATCATATCCCTTATCAATCCCCAGACCTTGCTTGAGGTGTGATATGGGTCGAGGGGTTGAAATGGCGTATGATATGAAAAACACCATATTACATATTATATATTTTGTTCACTGAGATCACTTTATTCTTTAAGGGTACAATATGGATTTCCCAGCGGGATAATAAGGACATCATCCCACTGGGATATGGCAAGCTCACTTTTGGCTGTATCATAGGGGCATGTTTATCAGTTTTTTTATAAAACAAATATTTCATGATACCATTTATAATACATAAGAAATGCATATTCCATCAAATTATTACCTAACTATTATGCCCAAGGTTAAAAGCAATAGCAATAACCCAAAATGTTGAAGAGAAGATTAAACTAGAGGCTCCCAGGAGACTATCACCCACCTGGACTATGTCCATTTTGACAGGCAGCCTGGAACATTGCTGTCAAGTTCCAATTGGCTCACTAGTTTCAAACAAGAAGATCATTCAGTGAACTTTCCCATTAGCTCATATGTTAAACTAAGTTCCGCTCTGGCAGACATTTTGGATGGTGGACAGGATCATAGGATACAATTCTGAAAGAGGACCAACTAAGGACCATTGCTGCCAATTTTTGTTCCAATTGGCCAAGTGGTTCCAGACAAGAAGATCTTTAAGTAAATTTACCATAGGATCCTATGTAAAACTATGTTCGTCTTGGAAGATGGACGGGGTTATTGAATATACTTCTGAAGGACCATTACTGCAAAGTTTTTTTCCAATTGGCCAATTGGTTTCAGACAATAAGATCTTTAAATAAATTTCCCATAGGGTCCTATGTTAAACTAAGTTCATCTCTAGTGGCCATCTTGGATGACGGGTGCAGTCATCGGATGGAATTCTGAAAGATTACCACCTAAGGACCATTGCTGCTAGCTTTTGTTCCAATTGGCCAAGTTGTTTCAGAGGAGATCTTTAAAGGAAAGTTTACGACAACGCTGGTCGACAGACGCCAAGTGATGACAAAAGCTCACATGGCCTTTTGGGCAAGGTTAGCTAAAAATGTCAAAATGACAAAGCAATACATGTATTATTTTTCATTTTTGTAAATTCCTCTTTTTTCAATAAAATAATATTTCAAATTTACCGGGGGGCCTCGGTGGCCGAGTGGTCTAGGTAGTTCGTTATGACTACTACTGATCACTAGCCTGTCAACGCTGGGGTTGTGAGTTCGAATCTCACCTGTGGCGGGGTGTGTTCGACTCCGATCTTAATTGACAAGGATTGCCAATTTTCCTACCGAAGGTCGGTGGTTCTCTCCGGGTACTCCGGCTTCCTCCACCAATAAAAACTGGCCGCCGGGAAATGGCCAAAAGGTGCTGAAAATGGCATTAAACCCCAACTAAACAAACAAACAAACAAATCAAATTTACCAAGAACAAACTAACGTCCAAAATATTTCCTTAAACATTTGATAACATTTCTAATAAAAATAACCTTCAAATTGTTTGGTTCCTCTCTCTTCTTTATCCAGTTAAGAGCTTGTTGTTGTGGGTCAATACACATAGGGAATCTGCTGGCCTGCATGGTCAGTATACCATTCTGTATAGATAATTCATCTGGGGGCAAACCTTCAGATGTCCACCTATAATTACCCATTCATAAATAAACCATTCATATCTTGGCTTCTTATTTTTTTTTTAAGTACCATAAATCTGGATATTAATGTGGCTTTTTAAATATATCTCAAAAAAGCTACTGGATTGAAATCACAATTATTGAAACTTGCTTACTGATTTTTAAAAGTTTTTTTGTAAATGTATTTCAATACATATCAATTTCATTAACTAATCTCACAATATTGTCTGTTTACAATTATCTACAACAATAAGTGCATGCAAAACGGTTCCGAGTTCAAGCTGCCAAGGTTCAACTGTATATTCATCTAAAGGCAGTTGATTTAAGAATGGGCTCAAACCTCAAACTGCAGTCAGTCCAATATCATATTCTGAATTTGAGTCCCTATACAATCCTATTTTAAACGGCAGTTTATACGAATCTTGTTAAATATTATCTTTGGTGCTATTTGTCATTTTTCTTTTGCCCTACTGAATCATTATATGCCATACATCAAAATTGTTGTTTGTTAAAAAAATACTTTCTTGAATAACTCTTATGCCACTTCCGTAAAATTGCCTTCATTAATTCTTTTACCATCTTTCCTCAACAATGAGCAGAGAACTATATAACAATCTGTCACCTACTTGCTAATTTCTACATCATTGGTCAGCAAATCTTCCAGTTTAAAGGGATCACTCAATGGTACTTCTCTCTTCCTTAAATCTAATACCCAGTCTTTAAATACCATCTCATCTCTAAATTCCCAACTAAAGGCTCCTACATAACTGAGGAAAGCAGAGCTAACCAGACAATCACCAAGTAATTTAACTCTCTTCTTCTTCAGATCTTCCAAGTCATTATTCCATCTGTAACCAAATACGTATTTCATCATTATCTACATTGTTTTATTCCTTAATTCTAGAGTAACAATTTTAAGCATATCCACTGCTGTGGTTCATGGTTGAAAGTACAAGTCACTGAACTAATTGCCTTTTAGGCCAGGTGAGCTAATAAAAGGCACTTTCTTCTTGCAGAAGCCATTTATGCAAATTAAACAATGAATCTCCAGTCTCAGCTTTCATAAACTAGAGGCTCCCAGGAGCCTGCATCACTCACCTGGATTAAATTTTCCAATCATCAGCCATAAAAGCACCTAAGAAACAAAAGTCTGTATTATTGGACATAATTCTGAAAGAGGACAATCTAATAACTATGGCTGCCAAGTCTGGTTCCAATTGGCCAAGTGCTTTCAGACAAGAAGATTTTTTAAATGAATTTTCCCTTAGTGTCCTATGCTAAAATAAGTTTGGCTCTGGCAGCCATCTTTGTTGACAGTTCAAGTCATCTGACAGATTTCTGAAAGAGGTCCACCAAAGGACCATTTCTGGCAAGTTTGGTTCCAATTGGCTCAATGTTTTCAGACAAGAACATACTTTATTAATTTTCCCATACGGTCCTATGTTAAACTAAGTTCAGCTGTGGCAGCCTTTTTGGTTGACATTCTGGGTCATCGGACATAATTCTGAAACCAGGACCACCTACGGACCAATTCTGCCAAGTTTGGTTCCAACTGGCTCTGCAGTTTCAGACAAGTAGATCTTTCAATGAATTTTCCTATAGGGTCATATATTAAACTATGTTTGGCTGTGGCAGTCATCTTGGTTGACAGTCCGGGTCGTCAGACACTTCTGAATGAGGACCATTGCTGCCAAAACTGCTTCCAATTAGCTTTGTGGTTTCAGACAACATTTTTAAATGAATTTCCATAGGGTCCTATTTTAAACTAAATTGGGCTATGAGGGCCATCTTGGTTGATCATCAGAGTCAAATAAGGCCAGTAGAGCTAAATATTAAGTCATATTTTTAGAAAGTATACCTGACATTTTCAGAACTAAGACCAGAAATAAGTTTATCAGCAGCAACCAAACGACGCTCCATAATCTCTGTCTCTTCCTGAAGCTTCTGTTTCTCTGACATTGCTTCCTCATATTTCTTTCCCAGGTCATCCAACTGTTTTTCCAATGAATTTACTTCATTTGTGATTTTTTCTAATTCCCTCTTTGCTTGGTGAAAACTACGTTCTAATTTTGCCACCTGATAAAACATAAGTTATAAGTTAAGGATATTACCATATAAAAAGAGTTACACATACTTTCTCCTATTCTTGGCGTGTTTAATCGGTAGAATAAAAATACATAATATTTTTAATCACTTCCCGGTGATTAAATTTCTACATGGGAATTACCACCGTTTTTTCAAAAATCATAGGAGAAACAGATTCTCCTTCAAGTTACTCGTGAGTTATGGAATTTCTCCACCCTCAATAGTTAAATTTATATTTTAACACGCTCGCAAAAGCTCGTGTGTTGAAAATTGCATAGTTATAACTAAAAAGAACCTAGCCATATGTAGCTAATTCAGTGGCAAAAACATTTTGCCAAAATATAATATATTAGCAGTGCCCACCTTGTCACGTTTTGGTTTGATTTCCCTAGCGACCACACAGTATCCCATTACAGCTTCAACAAACTTTAACAAACCAGTACCAGCTTTACTGATTGACTTCATGTTTTCAACACTCATAGTACAGGACTTGTCAGATAGCATGGCTGTAAAAGATCACATAAAAACCACAAATGATAACAAGAGAACTGGACCCAAATAAATGAACTGAAAATTAGGTTAGTCATATATATGGCAAATGTTAAATTGCCATGAACATGTTATAATGGTGATAAACAAAAGATATACTCTACCATGGACTGGCTGGCTATGCTCGGGCACTTTTAGCTTTAAACTTTAAAAACTTTTTATGGATGGATGGATGAATTATTGTTTAACGTTCAGTGGCAGCCATGTGCATATCAGGATGAGAACATGTTGATATGATAATGAATATGATTCCTGCTTTGTACTAGACCGACACGCTAAGTTGGATTTTTAATGTGCTAGCTCATGAGGTAACGTCCGCAGTAAGACATATCACCTCACTCGGACACATTATACTGACTCCGATCCGACCAGTCTTTGCTCTTACTCCTAGATGCCACGTACTTGGCGGAGAAGCAGCAAATACCAATTTTAATGTCTTTGGTTTGACCCGGCTGGGGATCGAACCCCTGACCTTCCGCACTCGGGGCGAGCACGCTACCACGAGACCACCGAGGTGGTTCAAAAACGTTTTAGAAACTAAAAGAATTTACCTTAAACATAGATCTCTCCATAGATAATATGTGTCTTCATAATCTTTGGTTATTTTAGCATTTGAACTTGACATTTAACATTTTGGCCTTGAGCATTGCTGGTGAGACATAACTTGTCAATGTTTTAAATTTGATTATAACAGATGTTTACCTTTAACAGCATTGGTTTGTCTTTGACTGATACCATCTACATCCATCTCTGTCAGCGACTTTAAGAAATTGGCCTCAGCCATCATTGCTTTAGCTGATTTCCATGATACTTCCTTTATACCTTTGAATATAACAATACACTCGCAAACACGTTGTACTTCTGCCGGTGGTTTGGCAAATGATCTGAAACAAAATTCGATTTTTTTTTAGCAAATTTTATATAGAATTGTTGGATCTTTCATTCCAAACAGTATAAAAGACAAACTTTTCGTAAATGGTAGCAAAATGAAAAATTTCACTAGAAAGATTACCTGATTTCAGTGACATCACTTTTATCAAGATCTTCCAAAGCCAATCTGGCAGCTTCTAAAGCTGGCAAAGCCTCAGCTAAAGCATCTTCTGCTTCTTTCTATAAAACATAATAAAGTATATGACAAGTTTACAAAGAAAAATATATTGTTTCACCTCTAAATTAGAACTACTGTGTGTCTCACATACCTTGGCAACTGATTTCTTGATGAAATACTAGGTATTTTTTCTATAATCTTGTACATTTCAAATAACAACTACCTATGCCCTAAAAGTCAACATGGATCAAACTCTCGGAAAGAAATTCAGTAACGTCATGTTTGATTGTTGTGATATCATATTTTACATAAAAATCAAGGAATTGCACACAAAAACGGAAAATACGCTCTCATAAACCATTTGAGGAATTTCAGCTGTGAAAAAGAGAATAATTATGAAAATTGGAAAAGAAGGATATTTGTTCTACATGTATATTATGCAAATTATTTATGTTCAAATATGACAATACACAAGTAGATTTAGCTGAATCTATTTAAGCCAACATATTTCACCTTAGATTCATGCAATTTCTATTTGGCTAATAAGGAGAGCTTTCTGTTTCTATAATCAGTTACAATGACATCATATACAGTTCTGAATGAGAATTATGTTAGCTTTACTGCTTCTGAGTTTGTTTCAGACTTGATTAGTTATATCGTAGCGGCTAGTTTTTATTGACAGAGGAAGCTGTATAGAAAAAAGGCTATTCCGCTTACACTTCATGTCAGTAAAATTAAAAAGTGACAATTTCATCCAGATTTGTAGCTGATTTAAGTATACAGTAATCTAACCTTCTCTACAGCAATGACTTTGCTCTGTTCAGCTATTTCAGTGGCTTTTTCCTCGGCTAACTTTTTCTTTGCTGTAGCCATTGTTGTTCCAGATGATATTTCCTCTAACATTTTCTCACAAGCTTCTGTAGCTTCAGTTACAGCTACTTTTTGAACAGCTAATCTATCATTTAATACAGCTAGCTGTTCACTGGCTTCATAGATCTTCTGTAACCCTCCGGCCAGACGATCACACTGTAAACATACAAAATATTGAATTATAATTTTATCCTCCTTGTTTTGTGCTCAATATGGCTATAGTTTTCCAAGAAAGTACCCAATTGTACATTAGTCAGTGTATTATGGTCCAAATTTAATATGGCAATGAATATGTAATAAATGTAATTCAAAATTAATAGAATCATTATCTATTAAAAAAATTAAAGATGTAAGCATCAGATTTACAACATTTCATTGCAAGTTGAGACATTAAACGTAAATGTGCTACAAATATCTCTTCTGATTTTCCATACATGCTTTTCTGGTCACTGTAACCCTTTATATAAACTACACAAACTGTACCTGAGCAAGAATAAATTTGTCTTTCTGTTCCAGTAGTTTTAAGTATGAGTTGACAAAGTCCAAGTAATTTTTTGGAGTAACATAATTACTCCTTCTAAGTCTCTGTAAAAACAACTTGCTGTATTTACCAACATCTTGGTGAACCATTACAATATGACTAACAACTTCATTTCTATGATCATCAGGAATCAATTGGTTCTGAAAAATAAAAATATTAATTTATCAGTATGTGTTTAAAATAATACCATAAATTCAACAAACACTGTTAAAACTTCAAAATTTAATCAAGACCATAAATGAGAACAGCAGACAATAACTAACCAAGCTGGCTTAGAAAATGTTCCTCTGTTTTTTTTATTATTAACATCCTTATTTATCTTTCTTTGCAATACACGGTACACTTACATCTGGAGAAATAAACACACTGGCAACAGCATACAAAGCCTGTTCTGGCCACGGAAAGAACCAGTCTATATTGGCATTATTTACCATTCCTGTAAGAAAACAATTATTTTTTTACTTTATTTATCGTTAAAAATTCTATGCCAGAAATGAGTTAAACTTTTCTCTCGAAAATGGCTCCAATGTAATAAATCTATAGAGCATTTTCCTTTCCATAATAAATACATTTACTTTCATGAAAACTCAAATCCTTTTAATATTTTTTTTTTGCCATATTGTAAGTATAAATGTTGGATTTAAAAGACAAGTTTCTGTTAATTAATAAACCTTGTTCAGTGATTATAAAACTTTAAAAGTTTACAATTTTAAAATAAGATTCCGAATTTGGAATAGTAAAATAAAAGCACTTTAAAACTGACAATATTTTAAAAACCCCAAATGACTATCCTAACCCTAAAATTTGTAAAACCATTAATGATTTTTCATTTACTTAGTGCATTATCTTGTGCAAAGGATGTGATATATATTTTAAGAAAAATTCAAGAAAAGAGTTGTCTCCCTTTTACTTCAAATTCCACAATATTTTTGCTATTCTAGAAGAAGACTGAACAAATTCAGGTGAGATTAAAAGTTTTGTGTTACTACTGGGGTAATTTTTTCTCGAAATCCAAGCAAATTCAATTAGAATTATTAAAGGTAGATATAAATCATGAAAATCATGAAAAATATTTTTGCTTACACATGGTTACCTACCTGGGAAATTTCTACATCTAGTTCTCAGAGCATCTCCTACAGGTGACATGGCCAGGACCACATGGAGGTTATTTGAACATTTGTTGACAAAATAACCCCAGATC
Source organism: Mytilisepta virgata (assembly GCA_028015205.1). Taxonomy (NCBI): domain Eukaryota; kingdom Metazoa; phylum Mollusca; class Bivalvia; order Mytilida; family Mytilidae; genus Mytilisepta; species Mytilisepta virgata. The sequence continues at coordinate 37,109,691 of CM051520.1, forward strand.
ATTTCACGAGCATGAGGTGTTCCTGCCTTCACAGCTTCATCTCTTATCTATCAATATACAGAATTATATTTTAAGCTTTTCTTTTAAAATTGTCATGCAGAAAGTATTTTATGACAATGACAGAAAATTACATGCTTTTCAAGTGAAAGAAAATCTAATAATTCACACAATGAAATAAAGTCTTTTTTCCACTCTATCATACATATTCAAAAAAACATAATCACCCACATTTTCTCATTCAATCTAAACAATCGGTCAAAGTTATGAATAGTTTAACTTATTTCAAAATTTGAACACCTGAAATCTACGAATTGTAATCAAACAAAACTAGACATCATGGACAAGTAATTCATCTCTGTGGGCCCCGCCATAAATAACTTGCGGTCAAAACTTTGTATGGATAAACTGAAGTTCAGCTTAGAAATAAACCACTTGAAGTAATAACCAATTCCAGTTATGTACTGAGAGTGATCTTATTCAATGTATTTTCAGTTAAAGTGTTAAATTTGGACATTTTATTGCACTGCTAGATAGCCTTACTTTCATTGTAATATGGAGCTATCCAGAGCTTACTGCATGGTGTGGACTCTGGATATAGTGCTTGATGTTTGATTTATGTTTATGGTCCTGCTCCATAGCTATTTGTGACACATATTTAGAATTATGAAGGGTCTTTAATTGTTCATGACCTCAAAAAAAAGAAAACTAATAGTAAATGCTTAGAACTTTGACCTAAGTTTTTGACCTTAACCTTTGACTTGTACTTACATTGTGACACACCCTCTGGTGGTAGTGAATAGCCATGCCAATTATAAATTTTGAAATCATAAAGGTTCTCATGATGAGAGTGGACACGATTTGCTACAGACCGACAGATGGATGGTCAGACTGATCACTATAAGGGGACTGCCACCAAGTGGCAGGGCCGTAATAATTGACTCATACGCTATATGTATTAGTCAGTTAATGTGTTTTCATTTCAGGCATTCAAATTTCATTATCATTATTCTATAATTATTCCTTTAAAACATTTTGTTATAAAAGAGAGAATTATACCCAATCAAATTAAAAAGAAAACTTACACCACCAATAATCTGTTCTTTTTCATCATCAGCATATAATGCTGGCACCATTCCGGATGTCAACATATTATTTATAAGTTCCAGAAAACCTGAAAATAAAAAATTGTATCTTTATGCATAGTATAATGATATTGTTTGGTTTTACTTGAGGTTAAACCACCCGTAATACAGTTAGCTAATAATATATGGTATAGAGTAAAACACCTTGCCACACATTAGACTGGAACTTGGAACGTTAAGTGTTGACTGCAGGGTTGTGATCATTACTTATGACAATCTACCTAGACTCTTGACAAACAAGGCTCCTATGATAAGTATAACACTTTTTTGATAAATAAAAGTCCATGTCTAGCTTCAGGCTAGTCAAAATCAAAAGACCACTAGGCAAACAGGTATAAAATATTTTTTCTTCAAGCTATCATTATATTAGTTAAGATATTTACAGTCTAATAAAGTTAAATATAACTACTCCAAAGGTGTAGGGTAGAAAGTTTTTTACACAGACTGCTAAATGAAATCCCAATCTCTCAATGTTTTCTAACTTTTAAGGACATAATTATTTTCCATACTAAATATAAATTGTCTGTCAATTGTAGCAGTAAATTAAAGACATACCTTCTTCTGCCACATGTTGATCTGTAAATAAAAAGACTACTTTCTTGTTCTCAATTCCAAGTTTATTATACAAGATCTTCAGATCTTCTCTGAACGAATTTTCATTGTAACCTCGACTAAGTTGTATCTCAAATACTTCGCATCCAGCTGTAAAGGATGCTAGTTTACACAAGCTCTGTTTACCGCTACCACCGACACCAACCAATAAAGCATGACCTTGGTCCATACGGATAACTCGATGTATACGAGTCAAATGTTCTAATGCATCATCGAACAACACAAGATTCATTGGGGTATGACTCTCATTGTATTCCTCTAGGATCTATAATTATGAAAAACAAATCTTGATTAGAATATTCTGTAAAAAGCTTTATTATTTAAATTACCTAAATATAGAATATCAGGGTTGGTGGATAGGTAATGAATACTTTAGAGATCCACTCCCGTACCAATGGAAAACTAACAAACATTACAAGTTATGAAAATCCATATTTTAACACAATATAGATAAAAATAAATGATTGAAACAACATCTTTAACAGCCTTTTCTCTTTATGAATTTATGAGGCAACCAGATCATGAAAGATAGTAAGGGAGCAACCATTTGATTTTTAATTTGTTGGGAAAGGGGGGGGGGGGGGGGGGTAGGATGAAATGTTTGATCCTGCCTTTTCACCTAATTTTTTTTTAACCAAACAAATTTCCTGATTGACACAGGTCCTCCTTCTTTTCACACCTAAAGTGATCCTGGCCTTTTTATTTTGCAAAATGCCTGGTCCTGACTTTTGATTTCAAATTTTATCCTATCTCCCCGCCCCCCCCCCCCCCCCCCTCCCACCTAATAAATCAAATAGTTGCTACCTAATTGTAAAATTTTTTTATCTTCCCCAACATACTTCTAGCGGAATATTCATATAAGAAAATAAGCTAGGTACTACACCGTGTTCATGAAGTTTTGCAATATTTACAAAAGATCTTCATATTATTTTCCATTGAACATCCAGAATAATCATATATTCAGTTACATTCCAGATCAATTATGTCTTACCTCTTGGAATAATGCTTTAGCAGCATCGTAATCCTGTATATCTTCATACAGACGAGGCTCAGATTCTTCCATTGCTGTGCGATAGTCTCCAAACAGACAGGGATCCCTGAGGACCGATTCTAAATAGTTTTTGTAGTTCTCTTCCGTTAAACCTTTTATCAAACCCTAAAGAAAATTAAAATATAAATAAATCCCTTACAAGTGTATAAAACAAATCTAAAATTATTTTCTGAAAAATATAAAATATCATTATCAATTGCCTAAACCCCAAATATTATTAACCAGAAATCTACAATTACAGTTCGATGGTTCCCCCACCTATTTTCGGTGTGTGGCTGCATAGCTCCCCGAGATGCACCCTTACAGCAAGTAATGATTGTAGGTTGCTTGATATCGGAAAACTGAACTGAGATTTAAAACTTAATCTAAGTCAATGAAGCGCAGTAAGTAGGTCAGGGTGACCTAATTTTGGTCGGAGGCTGTGTTACTCCCCCAAATGCACCCTGACACCAAGTAATGATTGTAGGTCACTTGGTATGAGAAAACTGAACTCAGATATAAAACTTAACCTAAGTAAATGAAGCGCGATAAGTACGTCAGAGTGACCAAATTTTGGTCGGAGGCTGTGTTACTACCCGAGATGAATCCTCACACCAAGAAATAAAACTGTAGGTCCCTTGGTATCGTATAACTGAACTCAGACGTAAAACTTTACCTAAGTCAATGAAGTGTGATAAGTAGGTCAGAGTGACCTAATTTTGGTCGGAAGCTTTGTTACTCTTCGAGATGAATCCTCACACCAAGAAATAAAACTGTAGGTCCCTTGGTATCGTATAACTGAACTCAGACGTAAAACTTTACCTAAGTCAATGAAGTGTGATAAGTAGGTCAGAGTGACCTAATTTTGTTAGGAGGCTGTGTTACTTCCTGAGATGCACCCTCGCACCAAGTAATACGATTGTAGGTCACTTTGTATATTAAAACTGATTTTTGACATAAATCTTAAAAGCCAGTCAACCGTGTAATATGGGTCATGTGACCTTCATCTTATGTCACATGGTCAAAGTCTCTTCATCATGCACCTGCACACAAAAATATATGACCCTATGTCAACTAGTAACTAAGAATAGGCTGTGGATGAGGATGTGCATGAAGACTTGAACTAACAATGGTTCTAGTGATTAAGAGACCAAAATGACTTGCAGGGCATTAATGTTGTTGCATGATTACGAACAGGCCTGCTGTCTTTGCATGAACAAAGATTTCCTTTTCATTTTGTAAATACTATAAATCCGGCAATTAACGATTATCTGATACACGACAATATTGTAAGAGTAATCCCCAGTAATATGATACAAATATGTGTAGCCTTGAGCTGTTTTCTACTCTTTGGTCAAGTTGGTGTCTCTTTGACACATTCCCCATTTCCATTCTCTATTCTATGCTGTAATAGAATATTACCAGGAAAAATGAAAATGTGAATTTTATCATTGAGATCTTCTACCAGTTGCAGTTTTCTTATAAATAACCACATTCCATTTATTCCAAATTTTGTAGTATATGATAGATATTTGCTTACATTAACATGTGTTCTGTCCTCTTCGTTAATAAGTCTGTCACAGATGACACGGGAGCATTCATTTCTCCATACCCGGACAAACATCTCAGGCTTTGAAAACCTATCTGGTGTGGTCAAGGACAGTCCATGGTATATCCTTGACAGATCTCTCAAGTTAAAGATGTAATGAAACTTTGATGGTGTGGGTGGAAGATCTTTGACAATTGTGCTAAAATATTTAAATACAAATGATTGTTCATAAGAGATATCAAATATGAATTGATATTTTGAATACATTTGTAACAAAATGTAATAATGTATGTTATGTCATATCAGAAAAATTTCTATATCCCCATTGTATGAAAGTTGATCATGTGTTATTTGTTATTCAATGGTAATGCTTGTAGCAGTAATTACCGTGTGAAAATGCACAGTCATTATCAAGTGATGAAATCTATTTTTAATATATTCCAAGAATAAATGTCTGCACAAAAAATCCATGGTTGCTTCAATGAAATAAACAATGGTTACTTAATATACAGAAGGCATTATCATGAAATGTAGAGAGCCCTCGGGACATTACTATTGACTTCAACACCGATAATGCCCTCACCTGATGCTTGGGAATTATTTGTTATTCAATACTACTGACCTACTGTCCCTTGGGCAGTCTATTTTTCATGATAATGCCCTCCGCATAAGTTACTATTATATAATGATAATAAACCTTCCAAGATTAAAAGCAATTAAAACAAGAAGTTGCATGCGATGTCGCGCGAAGGATAACCCCACTCGTCAATGTCCTGTCAAACAAGAAGTTGGGGTCCAGCAGAACTGAAAATAGGATACCATGTCAAAGGGACATACCAAATATAAAATCATTCTGCCCTGTGGAAGCTGAGAAAAATGCGACATAAATTTTGATGTGTAACATTGTATTATTACAAAGTCAAAATCCCGTCAAACAGGAAGTTGGGGTCCAGCAGAACAGAAAATTTGAGACAACGTACAACTCATCACCAGAGTATAAAAAATACCGGTATTTTGGAATCTTAGGTTTTGGATTTCCTTATTTTAGTGTGTTTAATTTTGGGACTGTGTCAACTGGTGCCAAATAAACCACAATATAACCACAGCCAAAATATCCCAATTGATGGCAGCCTGATAGGTTGAAGTACTAGCCAAGAAGGGTAAGGAAATTTACTTGATGAATACCATAATCCCATTTGCCAAAATTAAATAAGCTGTCCAAAAAAGCGATCTCTATTGATTCTGAAATCTTAATTCATAGGCAAAAGATGAAAATTTAGTGTTCAGTTAGCCTTTAACTATAACCAAATACGAAGTGCTGTAACAATGAATTTGATACAATCAATTAAACTTGAAGATATTTACCTGTAAAGTGACATAGTCATATTGGTAATAGGTTTTGCCAAGTCCTGAATATCTTTGTTGAATGCTTGAAGATGTCCAACCAGAATTGAGTTGTAAATAAGGAACAAGGATTCATCTGAAGGGAATGTCATGTTAAACACGGAGAATAACGACACAAATCTAGGGTCTGTCTCATTTCGTCCACCTCCGGCTTTACCCATAGCAGCAATGTAACCAATGTCTTTCATATTCTTCCAATTCAAGTCTTTTCCTCGGTCATAACAGCCACCACGTTCTAACAGAAGTTTAAGAAGTGCAATTGGCTGCTGGGTTCCGTATGTATCAACCTGTTGCAATAATGGAAAAATACTACAATTCAGGTCTGTTATGCTTCAGGTAAAATTTAATTTACACATGGTGTAGTTATACAGTGTTATATATTTATATATTGCAGCTTTTACAGTTTAGATCTATTTGCTTATCTCATCATTTTTCTCTTAACTGAAAAAGTCATATTTAATTTTTACTGTTATGTTTACAAAAAACCAACAACCAAATACTATTATTTTCATATAAAATTATCTACCTGAGGCATGTTCATGTCATCAATAAATATGAGTAAACGACGGCCGGGTGGTGGACCATATGTATCCTTGGTTCTTTTCTCTACATTGGCTTCCAAGTTACGTTGTACATCAAGTGACGTTGTTCTACTCGAAAAGTTCATATTGAGTAGCAACTGTAAAAATATAACAAGATACATTAGATATCAATTAACAATGCCACAGAGGGGAGATAACCTTTCTTCTTAGGGATAAAGAGAAATTATACCTTATCTCCCCTGATTTACTTTGGTAAAAATTATCCTTTTTTATTTCAATTAAATATTACAAGTAGAAATGTACCTAACAGGTTACACAAATATTAAAATCAACATGATGATAATTAAAAGTAATCAGTATATAGATTAAAATTGACACAATATCATTATAATTTGAAAAATCCTCTAAAACAAAGGAGGTCAATAAATATTTAATAATTACACAAAATTCATAAATACAATTTAAACAGAAATGCCAGTCATAGACTGAACCAAAATATATAATCTATATAATTACTTGAATAACATCAGAGAAAGAAATTTGTCTGAAACTAAGAGATCCACATTTGAGTATTTTCTTAGATATAACCTCACACTCTATATGTTAACACTAAAGTTTATTTGTTAATTCTACTGTAGTTCACATATATCCTATATTAAATTTTATAGACCAAGTCCCATTTTGAAAATTGACAATCAAGTTTCTTCATAATGATATAACAACTGATAATTTAGATAATCTTATTTTTAATATGTTTGACAATTTTTCATCCTAAGACTTTTGGTTTTTTTTTAATTATTTCCTTTATTACAATTTGTATTTAAAGTATTGGAATTTTAAATAAATAATGCCACAAGATGCAAAATTTCACTCAGAAAATGACAACAGAAATACACCTTTTTAATGAATTTATCTACGTACAATTGGAAAGTGGCATCTTGGTGAAAATATATCAAACCTGGATTTTTTATCTGGTGACAAATGAACTGAAGGTCAAACCCAGAGGTAATGAACAGTTAAATCAAGGAAACAAATTTCACTAGGTTAACAATTTTTAATGAATGAAATGTTTTATAACAAGTAAACCTTTAAAGCAAAATCAAGTCTGATAAGTAATTCCTTCTTGTACAAGAAATTCAGCCATTCTCATACCGAAATAATATCAAACTTGATGCTATTCAAAGCTAGTCTTGACACATTTATTTTGACTCCTGACTATTACATCTGCGAGGCATAAACGGGTAATTTTACATTTTCAGTTTGAACTAACAATTGTTTCTAGGCCTTTAATACTGGGTTTATGGCAGGCTACTGCCCCTTATTGAACCCTAGATGTAATCCAACCACCCCCCCCCCCCCCCCCCACTCCAAGTTCAATGTTGATGGATGTTGTTGCATTGACTATTACCATATATCATTTATCATTACAATATCTCCTGTACTTTAGACAAGCAAACTAAATGCTACATCTAAAATTTCTTTACACTTCATATTTCAGCCGAAATATAATATCGTTTGTTTTTTTAATGAAAAATTTAACTTATAGCGATCAATCTCTTCTAATATAACAACCAACCCACTACAATATATAACACTAACGTATCCTGTAATTATTTTATCAGTGTCCGCTTCAATTATTTCCTGTTCAAACAAACATATTACAATTGTTATATTGCTGAGTAGAGATCGAAAAAAAATAACAAAGAATAACCAATATCTCAGAAACAAATATCAACTCTGCATTGCTAAAATTATTTACTATATACATGTATATGACCAATCTATAATCTTGTACAAAAAATCATGTACTTTTAATTGACTATTGAATTTTTTTACATGTTATCTACCTAACCATATCATTTTAAAGTCTGCACTTTGTAAATTAAGACATAAACCGGTAATCCATTTACTTTCTAAGTTTATGTACTAAAGTTAAGAATACATGTATTTATGTTTCAAAGTCAAATTTAATTCTTTATCAAGTCTAATTGACCTCAGAAAATAAACTTACATGTGATTCTGAGTCCAACTTTCTAAGAAAGTTAGCTGTTGTAGCTGTTTTTGAAGTTCCTGTTTCTCCAACCAGTACAACAGGCTGTTTGATTCCAACCATCAATTCCAGGAGCCATGTCGTACGAACTGTATCGACTGTTGGTACTAATATCTCATTGTATTTTTTGGCAGGATCGTGTACATATTTTGGTACTTTCTGGGCCCATGGGATCCACTTTTTCAATTCTGTATCCCAGAAATACTCGAACAGTGTTGGTTGTGTTATGGGAAGTTCACCTGTAAAATACACAAGATGAATTAATATTAACCTATGAAATATCTTTACACAATGATGGTTAAAAAGGTCACTGCTTATAAATATTATATCCATTGCAGTATATTCTTATTAATGCCATTGGTACATCCACCTAAAATGTTCAAACAGAGATATTACAACAAAAACAAAATTAATTCATGGATATTGAATGAGAGATATATTGTAATAAAATATTTATGAATTAAAATTTTGTGAAGTCTGAGAGACCAGTGGTTTAATAATGAAAACTAGAGGCTCTCAAGAGCCTGTATCCTTCACCTGGATTTAAGTTTTCACCTTGAGCAGACCTAAAAATTTAAATGTTGCAGTCAATTTGGCTGGTTTTTCTATAGGATTCTATGTTAAACTAATTTCAGCTATGGCAGTCATCTTTAAAGGAAAGTTTACGTCTTTAAAGGGCAAAAACTCCTATAAGGGGTCAATCAATGATTTTGGTCATGTAGACTTATTTGTAATCTTACTTTGTTGAACATTTTTGCTGTTTACAATGTCTTTAACTATAATAATATTCAAGATAAAAACCTAAAAATTTCCTTAAAATTAAAAATTCAGGGGCAATAACCCAACAACGGGTTGACCGATTCGTCTGAAGATTTCATGGCAGGTAGATCTTGACCTGATGAACATTTTTACTCCTGTAAGTTTTGCTCTAAATGCTTTAGTTTTTGAGATATAAGACAAAAACTGTAGTTAACCCCTATGTTCTATTTTTAGCCATGTCATCCATGTTGGTTGGCAGGTGCGGTCATTGGACACATTTTTTAAACTAGATACCCTAATGATGCTTGTGGCCAAGTTTAGTTCCATTTGGCCCAGTAGTTTCCGAGGAGAAGATTTTTGTTAAAATTAACGGAGGACGGACGACTGACGCCAAGTGATGAGAATAGCTCAATTGACCCTTTGGGTCAGGTGAACTAAAGAATGGGAAATGGATAATAATTACATCCAAACAAATGACATTCAACGGATAAAGAAATAACTCATAACATGACCCAATTTCCCCTTCAATTTACAAAAAACACAAAATTTAAAAAAATACCACGAATTGCAAAATAAACCTATAATTTACATCTGTACTATTTTTTCTACTTTGTTAATTTGTCGGAGCCATATAGAGCTCATCACACATTGATGACCTCCAGATGTCTATTTTTGTTCAGTATTGATCAGAGATGGGATTTTGTGTCCTTGACATTTACCCCACATCTGTTCTTTTTCATATAGCCAATACAAGACTGGCATGAACATGCAGGCCATGAAATAAGTATGTATTGAGGTTAAATCAGGTTATGTAGATAAATATGTGTGATATATTTATCTTGATGGCCAAGAAAAGGATCTCTGTTCAATGTTCCAGCTTCCTAGGTGTATGAAGTTTGATGATGAGAGCCTGAATCGCTCAACTGTTTTTGTGTGTGTAGATATTGCATCAATGATTATTTTTGCTATTTAATGTATACCGTTACATTTTTCTCCTAAATGTTGACTTTTACAGTTAAAATATAGAATCCTGAACCCAAATATATATGGTTGCTTGGGACTTTTTCATCGGTTGCTATGGACTTTCAACTTGACTCTTGACCTTTCTTTTTGACTTGAACAGGTAATAGGGTCCTTAATCCAAATATATTCCCTACTTGCGGAGCTTGGGATGCATACATATTTTATCATTTTTTGACAGAGTTACCATTCCTCAGAGGAGGTGTGATTTCCAGGTCACTCGTGGCATCTCGCCAGAATTGAATGAAAAAGACTGAGGAGTTCGAACGAAAAACAGAATTCCCTACAAACAATATTAACTGTGCAATCAAGAACTTAGGGCTTTTCAATTTTTTTCACTGGTAATACATTGAGAATTTTCATATGTATCCCAACTACATAAAATTGACAGCATATCCTATATAATGAGGAATTCCCTTCACCTTTCCAGGTTTTCTTTTTTTTCATTCGGATTGAAAGATAAATCGGCGTGTTCCTAGTGAGACATCTGCTGTAAAGAACCACAACTTTTGGCGGGATAGTCAACCACAAGTCAGGAATTGGTTGCTAGGGCATTTTTCATTGGTTGCTATGGACTTTTTCAATGACCTCGACACTGACCCTCCATTGTACTTGTACAGCTACCATCTAATTTATTTCAAGATATACTCTAAAGATCTGTGACAATATGTCAGACCATTAATTTTTACTGATATTACTGTTTGCATGTAAATAATCTTTCAACGGCAAAAACTCCTAAAGGGTCAATTGACTATTTTTGTCATGTTGACTTATTTGTAGATATTACTTTACTGAACATTTCTGCTGTTTATAGTTTGTCTTTATCTATAATAATATTCAAGTTAATAACCTAAAATTGCCATATTTCCTTAAAATTAACAATTAAAGGGCAATAACCTTAAAATGGGTTGACCAATTCGTTGAAAATTTCATGGCAGGTAGATCTTGACCTCAAACATTTTTAATTCTTGTCAGTTTTGCTCTAACTGCATTAGTTTTTGAGATATGAGCCAAAAAGTGCATCTTTCAACTATGTTCTATTTTTAGCAATGGCAGCCATGTTTCTCAATGGACAAGAAAATAAAACATTCATTTTATACTAGATACCATAAGGATCATTCTGACTAAGTATGGCTGTAATGGTTCAGTGGTTTCAGGAGAAGATCTTTGAAAAAGTTTACGACAGACGGACAACGGATGCCAAAAGTTTGATGTCCTTTTAGGACAGGTGAGCTAAAAAATTTTCAACAATAACCATAATCACTATACAACCTGAGATTTAGGAAATATATAAATTTCACCTATACAGATTGATGTGCCTAGAAATTTGCAACAGGCTGAACAAAAAGTAAAGCTAACAAAAAAAAATACATAAAGTGCAAAAAATTCATGCCAGAACATCTTCAAACTTTGACATGCTTAGAACTTTGATACTGCCATATTGTAAAGATGACAAATAATAAACTTATTCCGTGTTCCTATGCAACAATATGCCATTTCAGAATCTACTGAATATGAGAAAAATTTTCAATAACTTAATTCAAAATATCATGACTAGTCAAAAGTAGCAAGAACAATATAATTCAAGTCTTTTAATTTTACGGCTGTCAAAACGAAATTACATGAAATTACATATAATGGTTAAGTTTCTGAAATGGCAATGTAAGTAAGCATCAGATTTACTGGTGATGACATGTACTTTAAGAAAATAATCATGGATTTTTTAATGTGTTGTAAGGATATATGTCTTTAAATAAACATAAAATATTCCTGCCTATAAAATCAAATTAAATTGTTTTACTACAATAATTATTGGGAGGTACAAACATACCCAAGTATTTGTTCTTCTGAAATTTTTTGCCTAATTTTAATGAAAAAAAATTCTTTTGAATATGAATCAATTAAACGATAGTACTTTTCAACAGAATTCTCAAATCAATTACACTACCTGGCTCAAATCTGTGAAGTCATAAAAGTCTAATACATATAATGGCCAAAAGACCAATCACATTTTTCTACTAGCTTACTAGAGAACGCAACCTTTGGAAAAATAAAACTGGCAATCCTTGTCAATGTAGATCAGAATTGAATGCAAGTTGGATTAAAAACCTCAGTGTTGTCAGGCTAGTGATCAATAAGAGTTCAAACAAACTACCTAGATCACTCAACCACAAAGGCAAAAAAAAATAAGGAAATAAACCATTCTCACAGCTGTCCAATCTGATTTATTGAAAATATTAGAACTGAGTTCAAATCATTTTATAACAGATCTTTTAATTTTTAGTGTATGGAAAATTAAAGATGTGTAAAACAGTAGCAGCTAAATCCCATATATCACCACAGTCAAATAGACAAAAATTTAATCGAAACAAGTATGTACATCACTAGTGAAATAAAAGAAAGAATTCACTTACCCATTCCTGCATATGTTTTATCTTCATCTTTGATCTGGCTTAAGGATGCCAGGTTTTTGACTTGGCCATCAAACTTGATTCTGCCATCTTCCAGTAAGCCGGCACCAATAGACCAATACAATGCTTCTATGAAGTAACATTCTAATTCATCTGCTTCTGTGATCTCTTTTGTAACCAAAGCATCTAACATTTTACTTAGCTGTTTCACCTTTGTTTTAAAAAATAAGAAACTCTCATCAAAAATACACAATTGCAAGAGGTGGACAATATGCTGAAAACTTATCATATTTAAGTATTTCCTAAATGTTTTATATTTACATCAATTATACTCTTTAATAATGTTTTTTTTTAATAATCATATATATGTATTTACAGAGATAAGATAAATTTCTGTCAAATCAGAAATTACATGTAATTTGTTTTGTTTTTTTAACGTAAAAATATGACAGGATGAAAAAGACCAAATATTTATCAATGACAGATCACGAATGTAGATGTAAATCCTTAATTGATTCATCTTTATCTTCCATTGCTAAAAGTTCTAGATTAAACCCAGATAATTAAAGTAAATTAAAACATTACCATATTAAGATTGGTAAGAGGTACAATAGTTTTCATCTTCTCTCCTTGTCTGCCATCTAATACACCCTCAACTACCATATCAATCAGGGACGGTATGTATTTATCATACAGTCTTTTAAACTCATCCTTCTCTAATTTATTCTGTCTTGTGTTGATCCATTTGTACCAGAAAGGTTCATATCCCAAATTCTTTGGATCAACATACACCATACCACACCTAGACACCGTGGCTGGAGAGGCATACTGGAGGTCAAACACCTACAAGTATAAAGTTATGTAACTAATTCATTTTGTGTTATACTGAATAGGTATAATGTGAAAAAGAATAGTAGAGAAGCTTTAAAGCATGCAGGTAAAAAAAGTCTATCTCATTATATAATACAAGGCATAGCCATAGTTACATATCAGAGGAAGTAATACCATATTTTATAGATTTTTAAATTTTTTTCCCCCTTTTTTTGGGTGAAAATTGCTGAATTGATCTAAACAGTGTTTTGACCTACTTACAGATTTTTTCATTTTTTTCGTGAAAACTGCTTTAACACTCTATACCCTATATTGACCTTTCTGAGCTCAAAATGTCTATATTAGTGCCTACTGCCAAAGATGCTTTATGCAATGACATTGCTGAGACACGTGTTTTCACAATTTATGATGTAACTAATTGAAATAGTATAAACTGAACATGACTTCAACAACTCTTATTCAGTAACGGGGCACCTCTGACCAAACACCATAGGACTCAATTATTTTTCAAAGGGTAAAGTTCAACAATAATGTAGTAGATAGAACTATATACTATATATAAAACACATTAGTAATGTTCAATAAAGATTATCTAATATTACTAGCCAAATGCTAAACTGGGGGATATTCTGCGAGTGATAGAAATTTTCTGTCTTTTCGCGAGTAGAGGGCAGAAGAATAAGCGAAAAGACAAAAAATTTTCTTCCGTAAATCATGAACTTTACAACACGTTTTATTTTTGCCCATGTATATAAAGTGAAGGCAAAGAAGCCATTCCTACAATTGTGAAGTCAGACAATTTGGGACGTTAATCTTAGTGACGAACTATGACATCGGACGAACTGTAGCGTCCCATTGAATATCACAATGAGTAGAGTCGAATGCACGTGAACTCGTCTCAGCCAAGAAATGGCCATTTAAGGAAGAAATATATTTCTTATATTCATCAAAGATTCTTGCCCTCTAAAAATTAATTTTTAAAAGCATGGGAGGAACTTACTGCCATATACCCTATTCACATTAATTAAACTAACATCATATTCCTTGTTGAAATTAGTTAATGCAAATGTCCTACCTCAAACAACATAGCACAGTGTTTCTGTAATCTGATACGTTCACCATTTGCCAATGTCATTAATTTATTGTCATCCATAACAGAGTTCATATTCTCTACCCATAATGCATCTACATCTCCATCATACACAATGTACTTCCTTTCATTTTTGTCTGTAGGTCTATTTATTTCTCTGAAGATGTTAGACAACAGTCCATCAGTCCAGTCTCTTGTGATTGGATCTAAAATTCCGTACAAATCTATAACACTTCTGTCTTTGGGATTTATCACATAAAGTTTGGTATGTGTTCCAAGCCTGTAATGATAAATATAAATGTTAGACTGATATCTTTTCATTTTAAAGTTTTAGCCAGATCATAGACATGATCTAAAGTACTGTTCCTGAATGTGTTAAATCAATTAAGGATGTTGTTTTTGGCTGGTTGTTCATATTTATTTCTGGCATCCATCTTGAGGACAATTATTGGAACACTTGATATAAACTGATATAAACATGACAAAATGAGTTTCAAAGAACCTGATTTTAAAAAGAAAAAGTTTCATACTGATGATGACAGGTGAAGAAAACCTTTTTTCATTTTCTTTGACTTCTGCACCTGATCACAGGCATTAGTACTCTGTTACCTTGTTTGTGATTGTGCTAAAGTATTGATGACTACAGATTTTCCTCCTCCTGTCGGACCAACTACCATTGTTGTATGTCTTGTCATCATTGTCTCATACAACTGAACAACTTTATCAACCTGTAAAGATATAAAAGACCAAAGTGAATAAACCTTAAAATCATATTGTTATTACAGTGGATTCTCGTTATATTGCATTGTAATGGACCAAGGGAATGGGTTCTAGATAGCTGAAGTTCGACTAAAAAGTAGCTGGAAAACCTCTAGTTTTGGATAAGGGAGATAAACATTAAATAACTTCCAGTAATATGAGATTGTGTGTTCACCGATTGTTTCACATGTTTGATAATTTATTGTTTGATACATGTGTTGCTTATCAAAACTTTTTTATTAGCTTGGGTCATCTGATTTACATGTTAAATCAAATTATTTTGATTAATGATAATTGTCTCATTAAGTCTAAATATAAAGCTGATTGAATCTTAATTAGAATTTGTGTCTTTAAATTGATAATTCTTGAATGCTGTCCAATATTGATTTTATGGAATCTTTTTTGGCAAGTCATGCTTCATCAACATAATCTGAATTTTATAACAACCATGGTGTGAATAAATAGGACGTAAAAATACTGTTAAATTTTAAAAACCTAATATTGAACATTTAAGTTGACACAAGATTATCGAAACATAATTCGCATGAAACATTTCCAGGATCGATTCCCCACAGGTTACTGATTGATAGGTGTATATATTGGGTTCACCTGAATAGATAATTAATGAATTTGACATCACAAGTTTATATTGCACTAATGATATTTTCTGGATACATAATATAACTTCAACACACCTGAAATTTTGACTAATCGAATTTCGAGATAAAAGGAAAAACATAAAGATTACACTGATGCCTGCTCAGGACCAGAAATAAAGTTTAACATAACAGTATTTTCTAAGCGATTTTGAGACAACGAGAATCAACTGTATCTAATAAATTCATTTCTCTAAAAAATTATTCTCATTAAAAAATTGATAATTTTAGCTGAAATCAGTTATTATAATAACCTCATGCTCTTTCTAGGCAGTGAACTTGCAGCTTTTGAATTTCACCCACTAAAAAAAGCATCATAATAATTTTTGACCAATTGTAATTTGAGAACAAAAAAATTCAACTGGACTAAAAAGAATTTTTTAAAATATCATTTGAAAAAGTCGAAATGATTTAGAACTAGTGAAAATAATCATACTGCAGCAGTGATAATAATGTACATTTTATGATTTACTTAAATTTGTTAATAAAATATTTTTTAGCAACCAACTAATCAAGGTTTAATTAATTTTTAGAATTACGCACTCTTTTTTTTCCGCATTAATTTCTAAATTTATATTATTTTCAACAAATACACGTACACTATTAAACTTATACATTACATACCTGAACAGGTAAAAGTTTGTATCCATTGTCTTCTAACACACCCTCTACTGCATCATTAAAGTTAGGATATCTAACACGGGGACAATCCAATCCTGGGAACAGATCCCCAATTAATCCAAGGAACAGTGGTACATCCTCAAACACAAACTTGGGAAGGTTCATATCTCTCAAGGCTCTCATCAATACAACATCCTACAATAATATATACAATGTAACAGCTTTGTAGGGGAGTAAAAAACTGCAACATTAAGTACAATGTAAGATCTATAAGAAATATTTTTATTCGAAGACTATATCATAGTCATCAATCTGAACCTTCACATAAGAACTGCTAAAACCTCTTAAGGTATTTGTAGCAAAACTGGTCATATGATCACTTCAAATGTCCTGAATATTCGATGCAAAGTAATGGCAATGCCTATGTAATTTTATCCCGACTCTGCTAAAAATACTGTCTTTCCATTGGCTACAAAGTTTCCTTATCAATTATTGTATCCCCCTTCCTTGAAATCATGTGAATCGCTATCTGCCCAGAATTTTGTTTGTATCCCGTCTCCGCGATCTGTATCCCCCTTCCTTGAAATCATGTGATTCGCTTTCACTATTTTCTGTTAAAAAATTGTTTTAAACTTTATAATATTAATTTTGCTTTTTTTCCATCCCACAAAAATTTAAATGAAAAAAACATACTAAAGGCCATAATATAAAAAATTCCTGATTTCAAAATTTCATCTCCATGATAAATTCATTATACAGTCAATTACAGGGCAATAGAGGAATATATGGAGTGCCTGAAAAAATTTTTTTCAGGCACTTCATATATTTCTGTATCCCCCCTGTAACTGACTTTATAACTAATAATCAGCAGACTTCAGAAGAACTATATATGTACATGTAACTAAAACCTAACAAGTACATGCCTAAGTATGTTTCAACTTGCAAAGCAATGGCAATGCAGTGTAATTATCAGCAGACCTCAGAAGCACTATACATGTATATGTCACTAAAACTACCATGTAAATACATAAGTATGTTTCAACTCGGGATAGATACACTGTATCTACCAAGTTCCTAATAATAACCATTATTATCTATTTAGTCTGTATACCCTAAGAAATAGGTCATGGGCAGTTAAAAGTAAAAGTTTTGAATGATTCTGATAAATGTGTATTTAACTACGCATACATTCAAAATGGCAAATAAATACAGGCACTGCTCAGCATGCATGTAAAAATTTGAAACCATCCTGCATTCAATATCTATTATTTCTTATGTTACATATTTCTTACATAATGATAGGAATAATAATATATGCATGACTAATTTACCTCTGGCAATTCTGCAGAACCTCTCTTTAATTCACCAGCCATCACTAACACAGACTTCAAAGCTCTCAAACCAAAGTCATAATGGTACTGTTTTGACAACTGTTCTTTAGCTAGTTTATATAACACCGTCATCTTTTTAGCTAGAATCTTAGCCAAAAGGAAACCTTCAGAGAACAACATGATTTCACAAATCTGTTGTAAATCTGGTACAATCACCACCACAGGACGGAACAATGCTTTGACAGATTCTGGTAACTCTGTTCGACCAGCATATCCTGGGTTCATAGTGATGAAAATACCAACACGAAGATCCAAACTAATCTCTTGTCCCTCAAACTGTAAAAAAAAAAAACCCAAATATTCAATGTTTTCTACTAATTGTTATATGTTTATTGTAGAGACTAAAGTATCATCTTTGATTTATGATTACTTTTATAACAATGTTTCTGTCCCTATTAAGTAGCAATGTCAGTAAACACTAGGGGTGCTAGTGGGCGGAAACCACATTTTATTTATAGTATACTGGTCCCAAAATAGGCTGGAAAAGGTTGTAAAGAAGTGGCATGCAGTTTTCAAATAACTAACCCCAAAACAGCTCCACCTGGCGTTTACTGACATTGCTATATTAAGTACTTGTCTTGTGGCAAGGACTGTTGCTCCTCTTTGAAGAAGACATGTCATCACTACCAGTAAATAGTTTTCTCCCATGTTCAGTCCTGTGGAATGTTGTCTCATGGACGTTAGGCCTTATCTTTACATTTTCAAATTCAAACAAAATATCCCTTGAAATCCCCTATAACAAATATATTTCACTCCATTTTTTACATCTGTGGTGGATCAAATCTTGACACAATCTATCAATTCATCTTGTCTTACAGTAACAAAAAATACTCAGTCATACATTTCAATACAACAGGCACTAGACAGTTTGTATCAAATTATGCCGTATCAGTCCATGCCTAAAAACATTTTTTTGAATTAGATCTTTGGTTTAGTTTGGGTAAATATATTACTAGACTGGCCTGATAATAAAAAAACTGAAACAATGAGGGTTAGCTTACAGCAAACTCTTACTTATCTGGTCATTCAGTCTACACATAATTTTTCTATCCCAA
Source organism: Mytilisepta virgata (assembly GCA_028015205.1). Classification (NCBI taxonomy): domain Eukaryota; kingdom Metazoa; phylum Mollusca; class Bivalvia; order Mytilida; family Mytilidae; genus Mytilisepta; species Mytilisepta virgata. Next base: position 37,128,613 of record CM051520.1, read on the forward strand.
AAGAGATTTTACTAAGAATCAAGCTTTTGGATATAACCTTTCAAAACTTAACTAGAGAAAAATTTTAAATAGGATCCACTTTACAAGTTCATTTGTCACACAGTAGACAATACTGCAGGAAAGAAAATATTTCACCAAAAAGTATTACAACTTAAACAAATTCTTGTATGGGTCTCCGATCTACTCAACTTAAACCACTATCAATTTATCTTATTCAAATATAATTGAATTTATTAAATATTTAAAAATTAAGTTTACCATGCAATATCTATAAAGCAACTGTTTGAAATTTTCTAAATACAATGCAGTCACATTCTTTCAGTTTCAGGCTTGCCTGTTATTTATGATAAATAATTATCCTTTACTACTATATATATATATATATAATTAATGGAGGTGGGATACTTACATGAAATCTTTTGAGTTTCATAATCAGACCATTCTGTATAGTCTTGAGTTGTGTTGAAATGACAGAGAGTACAGACACATCAATACGGTTGAATTCGTCAAAACATCCCCAAGCTCCACACTGACACAATCCTGAGTAAATCTTACCAACAGCCTGAAAATAAATCACAACGTAATAATTAAAAATCAAGAAACGATAAATTTTGAAGAATCAATCTTTCTTGCACTGACCACTTGTGGTGTCCTATGTATGTACAAACTATTGATTCATATTTTGCATTTTCTCAAAAAGTTTGACCAAATTACCAAACAGTTTCTTGCCAAGAATACAAATGGTCTTACCTTGTAATCCATACCCTCTCCACAGTTTGTTACAACACACAGTAATCCCAGAGCTTTGGCCAAATCTTTCACAGTCTCTGTTTTACCAGTACCTGCAGGACCAGCAGGAGCTCCTCCCAGATTCATTGACAATGCCTAAAAATTAAAATGTATAACTTATATCATTTTCTCCCATTTTGCCTCGAAATCTAGTTTATTTAAGGATGTAATTTTTTCTTCTTTTGTCCTTGGTTAAAGGATTTAAATTCTAAAAACTGAAGGTCTTTTCAGTAATAGTTCTTTAAAAGGGATATGGCAGATTAAACCTAGACATAAAATCTCATGTATTTCAGTTTTGCATTTTACATAGTGAGACTCTAACATTGACAAAAACTTTGCATCCCACTGCAAATTCAAGATGGCATCAGTCTGAGTGGAATTCATTGCTAATTTTTTTCACTTACTTTGTTAATAAGGATTACTTTCTTGAGCATGAATTTTAGGTAAGCACAATGGTAGAGTTACCTTATACATTTTGCAACATATACATGTATGTAAAAGATGTTCTGACACAAAGAAATTCTAATTTTTTCCTTAACTCATACTACTGTACATTTTCCCATCAATGACTATTTTTTTCAACACTATTCCATAATTGTATAATAACAATTATTACAAAATACATTTAGTCATGTAGATATATTTAAAAGGGATGAAAATGTTGAATATGTTATTCTTCTGAAATTTTCTATCTCTATCAATGTCCATCATCCAAACAGCTCTATTACTGTAATAACATAATGAATTTTGGTACTGAAAATGGATGTCTTCTAATATGTAAAATTAGGTATAAAAAAATAAATATATTACCTGTGTTAATGTCAGATAAATTCTGTCTGTTAAAGGTGTGATAACCAATCGTCCATTAAGACCCATATATTCATAACCGTAACCAAACTCTCCAGTACATTGTCGAACTAAAAGTTCATCTGGTTCCTTTTCCCAATAAAATCTAAGCTGACTTTCCCATTCAAACTCACGAGCATCCAGAATGCTGACAAGAAAGAAAAAACCTAGTCTAGATTGTTATTTCACTGCATATTGAGATTATTTTTTGTACTTTTCAATGTAAAATTTAGAAATATTTACTTCTAATACAATTATTAAAGAACACAGAAAACGAATTCTTTAAAATACTCCCTGTCAAATAATACAACCTGTACATAAAAATTGATCTCTGATAAGGTGTATTTGTAAATTACCGATCAAATTTTGAAATAATTCTCATAAAGAGGATGAATGTGAGGGAAACACTGGTTTTTAAAAGATATAAAGACAGTAAAACTAATTTTGTATGTTTAATTATGCTATACACTAATTCAGAATATAAATAATCCATGTTGGATAAAACAATGAACATATAACATAATTATCTTACCTGTCTCTGACAAAGGCATCAATAATATCTCTGGCGTGTACATCTATTATAAGTACAGAGTTAAACTTTGCTCTATCATTTTTAGAAAGAGGTGATCTGACTTGAACAACAAGGTCACCAATCTGACCGTGCAGTTTCTTGGCATAGTCTTTCATGGCTGTCTTGACCCCTTTCTTGACCTTTCTGAAGACATCCTCAACTTCCCATGTCCACCATACTTGGTTACCAGCCAAACAAATCATGCCCTGGTATCCTAACATCCATTGTACTCTGAAGTTAATCACATCACAAATTCAACAGATAAAAATATTAATAAAAAGCTACATGCACGCTTAAATTCTTATCTGAGACTTAAAAATCTAGAAATGTGAGCGACCTCACTGAGTGATACCCCCAGCTTGCAATACTATGAATGTTCAAACTTTGGAATACTTATGTCATGCTTGAGAATGTTGAATTATCTCCCCTTCCAAATTTTGAGCAGCAACCATATTCCTTCATGCACGTCTGCAGGTAGTGTACTACAACTATGTAAAGTGTAATAAAAATCCATTGAACCGTTTAGGAGTTGCGATCACAAGCTTTAAACATGTAAAACCCTTATGTTGGATTACCTCCCTATGCAAGCATCCAGCAATAATTCTCTTGCTTCATGCACATTTACATATGTTGCCCAACCTTAAATAAAGTTTCATCAAAATCCATTGAACAATTTAGGAGGAGTTGAACTTACAACCTTTAAACATGTAAAACACTCAAGTTGGATTATCTCCCTTTGCAAGCATCCAGTGATTATTATCTTGCTTCATGCACATCTACATACGATGCCCAAAACTTTGTTTGCAGGGGGGTATAAAAAAGACATTTAGTTGGCAAGTACCTGAAAACTCACATATTTTTTTATTTTTTTTTTTGAAACGTCATGCTACATGTTACCTGTGTTTTGGTCTTTGACTCTTCTATTTACTATATAATTGTGAATTTTACTGCTTTTTGTGTTACTTGTTTCTATAATCTTAATTTTTATTTTTCAATTCTAGTTTTATGTATCTCTTGTTGCTTTTGTATTCATAACATCTTTAACAGGTAAGATGTCAGAAATGTGAGTCTGGGGGAAAAATCAGTAGTTCCCACATTCTCAAAGGTAATAATCAATTTTTTTCCACATCAAAGATATAAAAAAAAGCTTTTGGTAACTTTTATGAAACTGTCTATAAAGTTAATACTATCAAACTTTTAAGCTTAACTGTAACATAAATTATGCATTATCTATAACATTTACTGTTATGTTTTTGGAATATGGTGGTTGAATCTCTGTGGATTGATTTAAGAGAGAACAATGTGTTGACAATAACACAAACTCTTGTTTTGTCTGCTTAACTTGATCATTTTATAAATTGTTATAATATGTTGAATGCTAACCTTGTTTTACCATCAGCACAGTAATAAAAGATGGCTTCCTTTGTAATCAACCTGTTTGTACTTCTCATTTCTTCTAAAACAGCCGTCATCCAGTCTTCAACACGACCTTCTGCAGGGATATGTTTTCTGAATTCCATGATTTCTCCCTCAGCTGAGATCATGGCAGCAGCCAATGTCTCACCATTAGGACCTTGTTGGAACTGTAGCTTGGCAATGTTGTCATACATCTATAGAAATAAACAATAAGGTACATAGCCTTAACATGTCTAGACGATTTCATTGCCCTTTAACATTTGTATAGGCACAGGTCCAAAATTTTATACAGCAAACTGGATACATTTTTTAATTACAACATAAAACATTACTTCTACCTAATTAAACTGAGAAATTGTCCTTTAAAAATGGGAACACTGGGTGTTTTAGCAATAAGCCCTTTGCATAATACCTCATTTGCTATACAAGACTGATACTTGTGTGATTTTGACCCTATCATCTACCTGACTATCTGAACACATTATCTCAAATAAAATATATATACCAATTTGTAAAAATTACAACTTTAAGAATACAATTAATATATCATCACATTACAAAGAGACAATACCTTAATCATATGTTCTTGTACACAAGATGGATCACTGCTTCCAAGTATACTGAGTAATTCATCATCTGAGATAAAGAAGAACCGAGGGAAGGCATTACGTTTGGAATCTAAATAGTCGTTCAATGATTTCTGACACTTCTCAAGTCCCATACTCAGATTCTCTAAATCTGATAATCTGTTCTGTGCATGACAAGACGCTTTAATTGATGGATTTTTGTGAGTCTCATTCATAATCTGAAATCAAATATTGGTATTTTATGAAAAAATTAAATAATGTATCTAAATTTCTGAATTGCAAAGAAATTTCTATTTGGATTCATTATTGTAAATTTTAATTATCTGACAGTGCTGCAAAATTAACTATTGGGTGTCTTTTATTAAACTGCAGGATTTTTTTCATGAATATCTCAATTTCCTAAAAATAAAATAAAAAGTATTTTTCTACCTACTGTTGAATGTTTGCAAGTTTTGTTCTAAAAAGTTTGAACCATGGTGACTTTTGGGATGGAAAAAATTGTCATTTGAATTGTACATAACTGTTATAATCTACAGTTTTTCTTCAAGAAATCAGTTGCCCATGTTTGTAGGACACACAGTAATCAAGGATGTAATTATTATATAATATCCAGTAGCAATGTCAAAAACTGAGTCTGTTTCTGTGATCGTCAGCTTGTTGTATTTCCGCATTAAAAGACAAACTGCACTTATTTCTGAATTTACAGTTTTCAACCAAAATTAACATACCCAAATTGTATTAAAGGGATTTTTAGTAAGAGTTAATTAACCATATCAAAATTTATAGATACAGCTTTCAATAAATGTATCTAATTTTAAATAATATTTTAAGTCATCTGCATACCTTCTTGAAAGTTTTGTCAATATTGTCAAATTTTTTGGCTTCTTCTGGTAGCTGTGACCTAATATCTCCACCAATGAAAATACCTTCCAAATACATCCATTTTCTCTGTACTACCATCCACACCTATAATAAACAAGAAGACATCAAATTTTTCTGCTGTGATATTCATCTCTGTTCTGTAACACTGTACATATTTTTGTGTTAACTTTCACCGAGAGAGACAGATTCTGTCTAAAAACAAGTCAGAAATCTTCTGTAATCAAATTTTTAAATATAAATTCATTTTATTATATATTTTTTTTTATATAAACATTAAGACAAAAATTTTACTTGCTAGTCTATTTATAAACCTGAAACTATTGAACAGAAAAGTATTTTTTTCGGTATATATAAAGACTTACTGACTGCATATTCAGGGAATAGTAAATTTATTTATTTATCCCCTGGATACAAACGATTGCCCTATGCACAAGGAGATTCAAAAGACTGTGATGCCAATCAAGAGTAAAAAAAATATTTTGCCCTAATCTTATTATTATCACCATCTAATTTTTGGGGTAATTCTTACTATACATCACAAATCAATAATGCCTTTTACAGCTAGTTAGGGCAGATAAATTATGAAACACAGTAAATAATAATGAGTAACTTACATCTAAAACCTCTGAAATAAGTGACAAACTCTTCTCCCAATTCTGTACTGTATTGAGGAATGGTCCAATAAATCTAGAGGCAGACATACTTTGCAGATTCATTGCACTATCATCCAATATCTGTAAAACTTCATCTATAGCACCAAGGATAAAACCTCGGTTAGATGTCCCTTTCATGTAACTGTATACATTAAATTTCATGTTATTCCATGTTTCCTCCACTTCTTTCACTCCCTAGACAAAAAAAAAACATCATATTTAACAAATTGGTCTCTCTGAAGAAGTCGAAAATTACTTTCAAATGTAAATTTTTATTACATAATTCTGTGTACCAAATATAAATTGAAGGATAAAACCCAATATCATAACACACATAATACACTTCAAAGGTACAATGTTGCATTTGATATTATCATTCAATTCTGTTTATTTTTTTTATTGAAGTTCCATAATTCCAGGACTGAAATTCCTTAAAATAGAATGGGATGTTATCTTTATTATTTTCAAAATTCTTATAAAATCTTGCATGATTTCCGTTAAACCATCCTACAATTAATCATAAAAAAAGTCCTTTCAGAAATAAACAGTCCTGTAACTCCAAAAATAAAATCTCCCATATCTGAATGAAAATTTTAGGAAAAATCATGAAGTCAAGATTTAGTTATTTTACATACACAAATTTTTCCACAAATGATTACAAATTATGTTCTAACTCCAAACCTTGGTATTAAATAAGCTAGTCTAAGTTGATCAAACTAAGAGGCCCTTGAATATCTAAGGCTATCTTTCAGTAAAAGTTGAAAGTACAGACATACCTTTTCAATGCTCATTTCTTTACTGGCTTTTGTAACAATTTCAGCAATGGTATCTTGGTACCTGTGTAACTCCATGGCAAAGACATTAGCTAAAGTAAAAGTTTCGGGATTTATATCAAATTTCTGTCCTGTTTTGTTCATCAATTCTTTCCAGTGACTGTAAATAAAATTAATATTCATAAGAACATAATCCAAAACAACAACATTCAATGTAGATAGAAGCTGTCAAGTACCTGACTTAATTGTACAATTATTTTTTTTAACAAAAATAAACCTGAAAAACCCATTTGTAATAAAGGAAAATCTTATTAAAATTCTTTCGTAAATTTTCTTTTTTTTATGCAAGAACTAAAATACTGACAGCTGTGTTATGAACTTGCATAAACAAGAGAAGACATTTCAACATTTGAAAAAAATCAATCCTGTAATCAATCCTGTTATGTACCGTTCTCTCAGGGCATCATGTTTCAGATCAACAAACAGAGGTAGAGAGTCTCGGAACTCTTTCATCTTGGACTCCAATGCTCTAGCTGTCTGAGTTGCCTTCACATCTCTAGGCATTTTTCTAAGGTTCTTTAAGAACAGTTCTATGCCATCTTGAAGGACTTGAACATTCAGATTAGACCACAGTGTCTCGGCCCATTGTTCTCTGGCAGCCTGCAATATAATAGCACCAAATTTACCATTATCATTCACTTTGTTCCAAGTTAACAAAGTCATGTATAATAATAATAATCTCTCTAAGATAAAATATCTTGTAGGTTGGCTCTTTTTTATTATATACACGAAAATAGTTTTGAACATAAATTATTTTCACTGGTGCACTAAAGGTATGTACAAAGAAAATACAGCCAAAGATGTTTGTGTGGAACACTTTTTAACTGAAAACTAATTAGACGTCAAAATTGCTGGATGAAGTTAAATTTTAGTCCAAAACATTCTGTGTAAATTGAACAGTCAATTCAAACATGCTTGATTTGAACAGATCAGTTATGTTGGACACCTGTTCTAATCACATTTTAACCTTTCTGCAGTATTTATGAGTTACCATTCTATCTGTCTATGACTTTTATATGATAATCAGGCGTTTTTATCAAAATTTTGAAAGAAAAGCATTTGTGTTTTCAATGTTATGTGTGTGAATTAAGCAAAAGGTAGATCAGTTTTCTGTAAGTCTAATTTTAACTGTAAAATAAAACAACAATAACAGTGGGCAGTTTTTAATGCAGGTTAATCTGTATTGAGAAATGTATTTAAAAACTGGTCGAAAATTCATTGGACATGAAATAATTCATACCAATTGTTCTTCATATAAGCTATACACCATTTCCAATCCCTTCATCTGTTTTTGAACCTCAAGTAAGTCTGGGTACATTGTAATCGGTAAATCAAACAGTTTTTCAGCATTGGCAAGCTCCTGTCGAACCTGTTCTAAATCTTGAGTTTCCTTTCTGAATGATTTCATTAACTCTAGTCCTGTGAACAATGAGAGTTAAATAATGTTAAAAGTTGTCCAAATCATAAAAGATGTTATGTATGTGGCCACTAACATAAGGTGTAACATAACAGATACTTTAATTTTAGAACAAAAATCATAATTTAAATTGTATCCCACATTAGTTAAACACGATTTACTGTCTGCCTTTCGTCCAAAATATACAGTAACTGAAAAAACCTTCTCATCATAATCAGATTCTGAGAATGCAATTATTTTGTTTTAAAGAATTTTGGCAAATTTGTATTTTTTCTGAAAATAAAAGAGAGATATGTTTTAACGACAATGATTTAAAGTTTAAATTTTAATGTCTACCTTTGTCCAAATCTGTGCCAATAGCTCCTGGTCCAGATTCATAAAACTTTGTAAGGAAACTTTGTATATCCTTTTTAAACTCTTTAATTTGATCTTGTGTATACTGAAAAAAAAAAAAAACAATCAATGTATAAATCATCTTTGGATCTACAAAAAAAGACAGATAATAAATAAGCAATGTTTTATCAGGTATCACAACAAAATCAACATTACATTAAGTTTTTAATGTCATAAGCATAACTTTGTATGAACTTGCAATTGCAGAGTTCTATATTATTTTTTCAAAATGATTCTATTCATTCACTTGGATTTAATTTCAATTAAAAAATTTAGACAATGATCGACGAAGATAGTAATTTTTATGAAAAATAAAATAAACAACTTTTAACCAAAAAGATATTCGGTAGACAAGATTTTCTCTAATTTTCAGGCAATTTAACAGTCTCTTGACCGGTGTTGGAAAAATTGATAATCTCACCAGCGAGTTTTTGGTTCTCGGAAAATGATTGGTCTTCCAAAAATTTCCTTAGTTACACATAAACAAACGTGATCCTGTCATCTATTTTGTAATAACAGATGTCCTTAAACAAATGTTTGAAATTCCAACTTGGGGGACAGATAGGATTCATTAAGGGTCAAATCTGAACATGCCGTGTTCTTCTTCGTCTTCCCTTCTGTCCGCAAATGTGACTGAGGGTATCTTGGACATTTCACATATTCATGTGGTCAGCTATTATCTAGATAAATTAACAAAGTTCTGTTCTTCCTAAAACCTGTGTAAAATTATCAACTGAAAAGAATTAAACTTTAATACTGACCTCCGTGAACTTCTTTTTGACATTGAACAGACCTGCATCTGTGTTTTTAGATTTGTATACTAATTCATCCCAGATCTGTGGCATTTTCCATTGTAACTCTTTCTCTTCATCTGTAACCTGTAGAAATAAATTACCAACACTAGATAAGCTTCTTAGTCAAACACTGTATGTCTATAATCTTGCAGTATTGTTAATTTATAAAAATAATGTGGTGCATATCTAAATTCAGCAAGCAAAGAGTGACAAAGAAACAGCAGTATCATATCAAAAGAGAAATATAAAATAAAGACATGTTAATCTACATGAGAAACTAAACATACAATACAAGAATATGATACAAAAAGAAAACAAAAAACCCACTTCTTTCAGCAAGTTCTAGATGTTCCCATTCATCATTTTTAAGCAGTAAAACCTGCCATGTTTTTTTTTGTTTCTATTGTGGAACATGAACATTTATAGTGCAAATGTATGGTATGTATTATCTGGAAAAGAGGCATTTCATTCAGAAATGAAATAATTTTCTTACAAATTAATGATATAATACTTGAAAGTTTACAGAAAATGACAACCAAAAAAATTTAAGAAGTGATTTTTGCTAGTCTAAATCTGCTGAAGATAAATATTTAATTAAAACTTTATCCTGACTGTTGAAAAAAAAAAACATTTCGCCTGATAAAATTCCAAACAAACTGATGAATGTTATTTACCTGTATATCATACATGGACAAAGTTCTGTATCTCTCCTGTATATCTCGTATCTTATTTTCTACCTCCAGTGACATGGCTTTAATGTCTGATATTGTAGTCAATACAAATTTCAGATCTTCCAGTGTGTTGGGAGACTGTTCTAAATCATCTGATTTGTCCTGAAATATTATACAAATATTTGATTATCTATTTCATATATATAATGTGTCTATAAGACACAGATGCCCTGCCCTAAAAACAATATAGGTATTGCTAAACTGCATTGTACTACATGTATACAAGAGGACTGTAGTGGTGAAATATCATTGATATATTACTATAGGTTTCTAAGAAATGAACCTAAACGCAAAACTTAAGTCACTGAAGCATAAAATGTAGGTTTTAGCGACCCAAGTGTTGCTGAACTGCGTTATACTATACAAGAGGACTGTAGTGGTGAAATATCATTGATATATTACTATAGGTTCCTGAGAAATGGAGCTAAACGCAAAACATAACCGAATCGGGATGTACAAGGGTAAATCTATATGCCCCAGCAACATTCATGGTGGGGCATAAAAATACTAATTTCTTTCAGTCTGATCATATTGAAAAGAACACAAATTGTCAGTAGCTGTAGCAATTTCATGTAAAATATAATTCCAGTATTTTATCTGCAGCTAATCATCCCATCTTTTTTATTCCTGATGGCTGTTTTAATATGTGTTCATTTAACTCATTTCATTGACTGATCAATGTCATGTTCTATGTGAACAGATATTTCAGGCATTTATTGTAATGGCAGTCATCAACAATTTAAACAAGAAGCTATCTGAGTGACAACAAAACAGATTCTCCTTCATCCCTGTTTGGAGCTGAGCAGCATGCCACCCAGCCACCTGCATGTCCACCTAAGTAATAGCTGCCACCCAGCCACCTGCCTGTCCGCATAAGTAATAGCTTTGAAGCATGCCACCCAGCCAGCTGCCTGGTCTTGGCAAATGCTAAATCTTATTACGTATGTATCATTTGTACATACATCATATCCTTACATTTTCATATAATGGCAAGAAAAATCAAGCAAAATAACAATTTTTTTTAAAATACACATAATATTTGAAATAAAAGAAAGAAAAAGGAGATATATCACAGTCCATATACTTGTATAACACTGCTTACATCTAAATCATCTCTAAGTTTGAAGAGGCTTTCTTTGGCTGAGTCTCTGAGTATTTTACCCAGACAAGTTATCCACTGTTTTGCGTTCTCCTTGACAGAGGAAGCCAATGGTCCCATATGAAGACGAATACATTCCTGATCTTTTATTAGTGGCTGATTGCCAACTTCATCTATTGTTTTGTAATAATACTGCAACTTGTCATCAAATGCCACCACTGTTGGTCCTTTCTGGAACCATTTATCTGCTATACCTTGCTGCAAAGTAAAATTGATTGATATTAAGATCATCTATATGGTGATTTATACTCAAACATCCAACAAAAAAATTAATCTTTTGTAAATAATACATAATTATAAGCAAATACCACTTTGTATTTAGATTATGATGACACTGAAAATTAAGTGGGAAATTATAACTAGAGGCTCCCAGGACCCTGTATCACTTTGGCATAAAAAAAATGAGAAAAGGGAATTAAAATTCATTAAAAACGAAGACTGACATCTATGCTTTTTTGCTTTTTTTTATCAATAGCAGTGACTGTACTGCTCTGTGGTACTGACCACATACAAAATTTATAAAGAGGACAGATTTAGTGTAAAGTTTCAAAGACAATTAAAAACTTTTAAACTAAAATTTGCTGTTTTGTCCATTTTGAGTAACAATGGTAATTGTGGCCACATTGGCCAGAGAGACCCATAACATGAAAAAACAAAAAATGTTTGATGTGAAATACAAGCTGCTGTATTGCACAATGAATCTTCTTGTAGGAGCTATTGGCATGGATTTTTCAAGGTAAACCACAGATTCAGAGTGGGGCTTGGACCTTCAAAAACACCTTTGTATTTTTAAAATTGATGAGAGCAGACATACTAACCTTATCTACTTTCCAAATACTTTTGTACTTTTTCCATCTGTTAAGATATCTTGTCATGCTGGTCAACGTTCCTTTAATATTGTTCTGAATTGTCTGTACATAGTCTATCACTATTGGATTGACAGATATATCAGAGAAAAAGCTGAACACGTAAGGTTCATCTTCTCCTTCTACCTTCTGTGGTGGTGTATCTATACATGTACCATTCATCCATCTTACAAACAGTTTAGTCCTTCAAAAACAAACAAATTTGGGTTAATATTACAGAGAGTGGTTCAGGGATATTTTTGTGAAACATTTTTGCAGGTTTTTTTCTGTCACAAGTTCTCAAGTCAGAAGTCCATTATTCACTATGTTTCAAGCATACTGGTAAAAATGCAATATGGAAGTTAATTTTTTCAATTTTATTCATTGTGAACGATATTTTTACTTAATGTTCACATCTCCCCTGAATGACTCTTGTTACAGTTTAAAGTTTTGAAGGAATTTATTCAGGATTTTTCTAAATGAAATATCTTATTGTTGGTTTTTTCATATGTTACTGAAAAGTTGTTTCAAAGATAACAAATTTCTATATTCTGTAAGTTTCTAGTAAATACACAACAGCGGATATAGCTATATTTTTTCAAATATATATATTCAAGGTTCAAATTCACATATAAAAATTGGTATTCAATGAAATATCGTGAGTGACATACATTATTTTATTCAACAATGACCAATATTTGATAGCAAATAAACAACACCAATACAAAAATATCTATCAATCAAATTACAACAGAATTAAATATTTAAAAATATCTATCCAAATAATGTACATGTAACTTTTATAGAAAGGCTCAAGTTATCACATTATAACACTAGTTCGGTTACAAACATACATGTACAGTACATGTATATTTTGTTTGCCATACTGTCCTTTATACTTTTGTTTATGTTTCCTTATGAAGAATGATCTTACATCTAAGATCTGCTGTAAAATGTAATCTGTTAAAACACCTGTAATTATAGAGTACCGTACTTACTCTATTTATTCGCCACAAAAATACACCTATTTTTAAGGAAAATTGTTGAAAAAATAGAGTTTTCGTATTTCCGTCGACATCATTGTCATTTTTTAACTCCATTGACCTGGTCAACGTACTTTAAGAATAGGCAATTGAAATAGTGGGTCATACTTGCGATATTGTTATTTCATTTTGCTTTCATGAATTGGTTTTTGTACCTTCAAATAAATAGTTGTTTTAATGTTGAAGACAAAAACAGTAGCAAACTTCAAATGACCCGCCATGTTGTTAACTAATATGCAACACGTGAATATCTTAGAAATAATTTTTATAATCTGGATTTGGAGCATCTCACAAATGATTTTTCAAACACATGTTCAACGTTTGTAGTCTTGTCGTCTTTTTAGAACATATTATAACTATAACATTTAAATGTCTAATAAACAATGATAAGAGGATTTGTTTTGTAAAAACATTATTCATTTCATTTGAAAATTTATTTCTCTGAGAAATGTGAATACACAATTACGTTCCGAATTCGTTTTAGATTTCTTTTCAAAAGTAAACTTCCATGTAGGAAAATTCAATAAAATTTACTTAAAAATCGATCTTGTTTCAATCAAATTGATTAATATAGATAGTTTAAATGGTTTAGAAAGACGAAATAAACACTCCATAAGGACTGAAAGTAATTAACTTACCTAAGAAGTTAAAATTACTGACTGTCACCAACTGAGAAAAACGTTTTGAAATTGTCAAAAAAATAAAGTTACCAAAAAATTCAATTTTCCTTGAATTTTCAAACGTGTCGAATAATTAGGCCGTCCAATAATTAGGGTTATTACGGTAGTTAGTTATGCTATACTATCTATTAGTCAGCTTTATGTAATGGCTTTCATCCATTAAGTGAGTGATATTCTATTCAAAAATGCCTCAGAAACCGACAATACAGTAATAAACCTACCCTTCCACACAGTCTCTAACACACTGTAATGTGAGTTTGTATACTTCATTTGCTTGTGGATGTAAAACAACATCAGGTGCTGCCAATAATGTCTCAACTTGAAACAGTGGCTTCTCTGTACGTAAAGCGTTCTCAAACTTCCTTAGGTTGTTTAAAATTAACTGAAAATATCAATCATCAAAATTCCTCTTTATAAAATAAGATCAATCATTTATAACAGTAAAATATTTAATGTAAGACTTAATTATTGTGATCTTCATCAATTTGAATTTTGAATTAAAAAAAAATAAATGCATAAATTTTCTAATCTTTAGTAAATATAATGAATCCAATATAATTAAATTCTCTAAATGTTAAATTCATCATCAAAATTATATATTCATTAGGAATTTATGTGTGTTTGAAACTTGAAGATACAAAATATGCATTTCAGGTCCTGATTTTGACAACTGTGAAAGAAGAAGGGAAATGGTACTCTGGCACTATGTATTATAAAAGAACCGTAATGGACAAATCCAGACTTCAAGACAGGGAAAAAATCAGGGTCTGCAGAAATTAATTGATATAAATTATTATCTCTGCCATACTAAACATAACTATATAAAAAAATATCTTTTAATATAAATTATAGTACCTTGTTTAGAGAATCAAAAACCTTTCTTTCCCAGTGAGCATAGTATGATGAAAGCTTGGCCGATCTTCCTGAGTTTGTATGTACGACTAGACCTTCCATTTTTGTAAGTAATGGTCCTATGGCTCTGTATTTCCTGGCAAGGATCTCAAAATCTTTGGCCCTTTCTCTCTCAACATGTTCAAAATATTCCTACAAAATGTAAGAGTGAATCCAGTATGAATCTGATTGGTCACTAGCAAGCATTTTATAGAAGGCACATCTAATCAAGGATCTAGTTCATATTACAGTTAAACCAGTAAAAGTGCATCCAAGGGACCAGAAATAAGTGCCCTATATGAGCAGGTGCCCTCTATATAGAGGTTAATAGTACATGCTTTGTTAATGAATGGGACTTTTTCAATGTGCCCTTTATAGACAGTGATCTGCTATATAGAGGTGCACTTTAAAGCAGGTTTGACTGTACTTCAATTGTGTTATTTTTGGTTTACTGTAAAAGCAGAAATTTTCGTTAGGGATTTAATCTTTTTCGTGGGTAAGTACATTACATTAGGGAATTAATCTATTTTGTGAATAAGTACATTTCGTTAGGGATTTAATCTTTTTCGTAGGTAAGTAGATATATAATCAACAAAAACGAATGAAATACAACAACCAAGTTAAAATCAATATTTGTTAAATTTGGAATCCATGAAATTTTATCCCAACGAAATAATTTTCAGAAAGCCTCCACTAAATTTTAACTCCATGAAAATTATTAATTTTTCAGTATGTCTCAAGTACCAACTCATTGAACTTGTTGCAATTTTTTACATGTTTATTATGTATCTTTTTATCTCCCAACAATGTCAATAGAAGAAGTGGAGAGAGTAGAGTTACTTTTATACAAGTTTCTTTGTCATTGTATTTTTTATGCTGTACCTTGACAGCCTTCTTGACAGTGGTTGTACATTTCATTTGTTAAGTTGTAACCTTGACAAATGTCTTTGTCAGTGGTCTTATGTTTGTTTTGTTGCAACCTTGACAACCATCTTTGTCTGTGGTTGTACGTTTTTTTTTGTTAATTTGTAACCTTGACAACCGTCTTTGTCAATGGTTTTATGTCTGCTTTGTTGTAATTTTGACAACCGTCTTTGTCAGTGGTTTTATGTCTGCTTTTTGTAATCTTGACAACCGTCTTTGTCAGTGGTTTTATGTCTGCTTTGTTGTAATCTCGACAACGGTCTTTGTCAATTGTTGTATGTTTCTATTTTTGTAAATGTATTTTTTTGTTCTTGTTAATTTCTTCACACCATTTTGATATGATGCCATGAATAGTGTGTCATCCATTGTGGACAGTTTTATTTTTCGGATGCTGTTTCAAAGTCGCTTTTCATAGACACGTCTTAGCCAGGCATTTATTTCTATTAATTGCACAATGTCCTACAAAATAATCATGGAAATAACATCAGGTAACTTTTCTCGTTTCTACAAAAATTATTTTAATATGTCTTACCTTACAACTAGGTAATGTATCAGGATACTTCTGTGGTGGTGCCTTGAACAAGTTGGCATTCTCTATCATTTGTAATCTTTGGTTAATATCTTTAGCATTCTTCTTTATTTGATTTACTAAAGATTCAAATTTGGCTATGGCCTGAGAGAAAACAAAAAAGTAAAATTAAGAATAAGTATTGAAGCATGTATAAGACACAAATATATCCATTAAATTTAATAATGATACTGAAATGTCATATATCTGGTTTTCAGTTATGCTGATCATAGTAAAAACTTTTTTAAATGATCAATTTTTAATTTTGCAAAAATCCACTATAAATTGTATATGCCATGTTGTTGGATGCATATAAATCTAAAAGGTTTCAAATACTGAGATACAGACATCACTTGTGTACTTACAGCACTACTTTTTTGTACAAAGTCACTGATCCCTAATGAACTCCAGTTGAGCAGTTTAGAACCAGGTCTGATCACTCTCCGTAACTGTTTCATGTGGTCTTGTAACAGATCAGTCTGTGAAAACATATAGGTCTTTCAATATGTTGTTTATAAAACATGAACCAGCAGCCATATTAAAAAAACTTACAAGACCTACAAAATCTATCCTAAAACTAAAGAGATTTTTTCCACAATATGCTACCATTTATATATGTCCATTATATGGTGTAAATTGGTGGATAATTATGAAATTATAACACTATTCACAAATACTATTACAAAGATACTATTGTCTGTTATTCAACTCCTGTAAACAATATCCTCTATACATTTTCGTACATTGTATATAAAAATGAAGTAGACAAAATCTGAAGAATTAAAACAATTGTATTTTAATTCACAACATCAAAAAAATCATGAATAATTTTGATAGGGCATGCTATTACCGTTTTGCAAATAATGCTTTACCAAAATTTTCAAATTATTATGTGTAGCACATGCATGACTTCATAGCCAAAAGTATATGACGCCATTCTTTTGAATATCACCAAATGAACTGACAGAACAGGGAATGCAATAAAATTTAATGAAAAGAAAGTTTTTTTTGTTTATAAAAGTTATTTTATTTACTTTTCAATCTTTTTCAATTTCATTTTTAGAAGCTGGAAAATCAAAATGGCTGTCCTTTTTAAAAAAGAATTTTAATACAACTTCATTTACCTAATTTTCATTTTCGACGTATTAGAATCAAAATATATGGCAACCATATGTTTGTATTATTTTTCAACATGGATAACACTATTTGCTTAAATTTTACCCCTCACAGATGCCAGGGCTTAGGGATAACTAAGTAAAAAGCACTATTTTCATTTTCATCAAAACAAATACCAAAAAAACAACTGTAGGTAAATTTTCTCTTAAAATATATAAGTTATTTATGTCCAGCACATTTGAAAGATACAATCTTCTGAATGACTTCCAAGATAAAATTTCAAAATCTTGTCTCTGATTAAATGTACATAAGGTTGGTATAAAGAATATAACTGCTACAAGAGACCAAAAGTTCTGAAAAGATGAAATTATTGAATTTAGGAGAAAACTTACTTCTGCTTGGTCTAGGGAACCCAATAAATTATGGTAACTATCTAACATGTGTTGTAAACCATCTACATACTTAATGTATTTCTCCTCCTGTAAAAGAGACAATATAATCAGTTAAATTAATTATAAGTAGTAAAAAACTTTGATAATGTAAAATTAGAGGCTAAGCTGAGCCTGTATACCTTAGCTGGCTACTATCAGCTCAACTGAAAATGTAAGCTCTTTTGTATCCACAATGCTGTTGTAAGGAAACGGAAAATGTGAAGACATTTGAACGTTGACCTACAAAAAGGTGGATCTTTTGCATCTGTCCATTAATTCCTGAGCAAAAGTCATTTTCCATATAGTTACCATGGAAACTTTGAACAGCCAGACTGTCAGATGAGCAGGGTATTGCAAAGTTTCAAAAAATTTCATAATGCAGTTTCAGAGGAGAACATTTTTGAAAATTGGCCAATCAAAATCAAATATGGCCTCTGGCAGCCATGTTGTTCATCCAACCAGAAGCATAGGTAGATAGTTTGTAGAAATCCTTCAATACATCAGTCCCCCTAACTTTGGTTACAACCTGCCCATTAGTTCCTGAGCAAATGACAAAAAAGTCCTTTTCCATATGGTTTAAATGGAAACTTTGAGCAGCTGCAGCCGAAATTTGAGCAGTGAATCTTAACCAAACGTGGATCATTTGTAGAGGGTATTGCTGTCATCAATCCTGCAAAGTTTCCGAGGAGAACATTTTTGAAAATTCGCCAATCAAAATCAAAGATAACCTCTGGCGACCATGTTGTTCATCCAACTGGAGCCAAAGGTGGGTTGGTGTTGTTTGTAGAGGTTCTTCCATACATCATTCCTATCAAGTTTGGTTAAAATCTGCACTATAGTTTCAGAGGGGAAGATAAAAATGTGAAAACTTTACAGACAATGGTGGAAGCAAAGTGATGACACAAGTTCGCTTTTTAACTCTTTCAGTTGTCTGTCTTTAAAGTTCAAATTTTTTTCTGGCATAAAAAATGTAATACACCTATTACAGTAGATGTCCAATCCGGAATTATTCTGAAATCACACATCTTTTTCATGACGTGACAAACCAGTTGAGACCAACTAGTTCCTGGTTGTAACATGGCATTGTGAAAGAAACTTTACAAGGAGGCATATCTAAATGATCGTAAACACTTCAAATAATGTTTTTATATAATTAGTAGCTAGGCGTCAACATGATGGTTCAGCCTAAAGCATTTTCCTCTGAAAGTTATCCTTTCCCTCAGCTTTTTATTGTTTTATTGTGACCTTTAATTCTAACTCCACTTGACCCCAAATGGAAGTTGTTTAATATCCAGACAAATCCGGATTGGACATTACTGTCAATAGGTGTATGAATATTAAATACATGTATAAAACTTGATTCCAATGAAATCTTTAAATTTACAACTAGATTCTAATTAAAATTATTAATAATTTAATACCGTTTTCATTTCTACAAACAATTTACAATTCTTTCAGAATTAAAACTATATCTAGCAGACAGGTTTACCTGTAAGGCAACATTTCGACACTGCTCAGGAACATGGTACCCAAGCTGTTCCATATACCTAGTTTCTGCTATTATTTCTCCAAGTTTTGGATCAAAGTCAACCACATACTTGATTTCAACACCTGTTCAATATACAAAATACCACATTTTAACTAAAGGAATGGTATAAATATTCATACAATGGTTCCAAATATAATATAAAGAAGGTAAAACAAGGTCATTCACCCTTCCCAACTTAATTTGGTTAAACAGCAATCAGTCACTTTAAACCTACCAATCTGTCCATTATCCTAAAGCTATATTTTTGGAAAATTGGCAATCCTTGTCAATTAAGATCAGAGTCGAACACACCCTGCTTCAGGTGAGATTCGAACTCACAACCCCAGTGTTGACAGGCTAGTGATCATTAGTAGTCATGACGAACTACCTAGACCACTCTGCCACCGAGGCCCCTACTGTAAGTTATGAATAATACCATCTGATACTAATTTTAATGCACAAGATGTGCATATTTTGTTGGTTTATGACTCATCAGTTGTGCTCTAGGCCTAAAATGTTGAAAACCAAAACAGCAATCCAAAAGTTTGAAGAGCAAATTGAAAAATACCAAAATGATCAAAAATTACAAATATTCACATTTCTCAGAAATGCCATGAGTAACAATAATGCATGATTTTCTTCACTGATAAACATTAACTAGCTTATCTATTATAAGTTCAAGCCAATAACTTCAGATGATAGTTAATGATATTGTACATTTTGTACATTTATGATGCTGTCACATTTATATTCACATTTCTCAGAAATGCCATGAGTAACAATAATGCATGATTTTCTTCACTGATAAACACTAACTAGCTCATCTATTATCAATCAAGCAAATAACTTCAGATGATAGTAAATGATATTGCACATTTTGTACATTTATGATGCTATCAGAATAACATTATCCTTTGGTCCTATCACAAGATCAATGGGCAATAGGGAGTTTATTTAATCTTTATAAAAAATACCATTTTTATATATGTATGTTTTTAAATTGCAAAATTTTCTGCTTATGTGACACTTTTATTCTCATTATATCATGATTTATATCATGTTAATGCATTTCAAAATGTGATTTTTTAGATACATTTTGCATAAGACTGATTTTATATGTATGTTAAGAGTTCCTATTTTGCAAATTTCTGATAAAATTAAATCATATATCAAAACCTTCCACCATCTTATTCTTTTTTGTTTAAAAATATTGAGTTTTATCATGTTATCTGGCTTAAGTTGTAATCTTATTTGTATCAAATAGTTTTAAACTTATTATTACAGGAAGTTATTATGTTGTGCCCTAAATCTAACTTCAAAAGAGCAGGGGAAATATAAGATTTTGTTAAAAAACTTATGATTGTACGTTTTATATTTAGCTTAGTAAAGAGGTAAATATAAAATGCAAATTGTGAACAATTGTATAATCCTAAAGGGAATTCGATACAGTTTAGATCTTGAATTGATTTTTTCTTCATTTTGTGATATTTTGTAAATTTTGGTATGCTCTTTCCAAAAATCAAATAAAAAACATAAATTGCCAATGAAATTACGGAGATCAAAGGCATTCTTTTACTGTTTTTTTTTTTTTCAAATTGGTATTTTACAGATTTTTTTTTAAAGGAATTTTGCATTGGAATAAAACTGATCTTTGTGAAGATAATTGAACAATTTTTTCCCCAAATGATTGTTAGGTTCTAAAGTTTATATTTAGATATTGATAAATGATAGTAATGCAAGGAATAATGTACAGGATATTGGAAAAATCCATGTTTTAAGGCAAAAAATAGAAAAAAACATACAGATTTACAATATTTTCCAGAAAAAAATTCATATTTCTTGAATTGATTTTTTCTTAAGTTTTTTATATTTTTTTTTAAAGCTGCAGTAAACCTGAAACAGAAATAAACAAGAGGCTCCCAAAGAGCCTGAATCACCCGCCTGTTATATTTTGTGTAGATCTTGCATCAATGATTATTTTTGCTATTTAATGTATACTGTTGCAATTTTCTACTTAATACTGACCTAATTCATTGGTTGTTATGGACTTTTTCAATGACCTTGACTCTTGTCCTTTCTTTTTGATTTGTACAGGTAAATTATAAGGTCCTTAACCCAAATGTATATGGTTGCTAGGGATTTTTTCATCGTTTGCTATGGATTTTTTCAATGACCTTGACCCTTTAAAGCTACCTTTAATTTATTTCAAGTTATGCTCTAAACATCTGTGACAATATGTCCGACCATTATTTTCTGTTTACATGTAAATAATCTTTCAATGGGTTGACCGATTCATCTGAAAATTCATGGCAGGTAGATCTTGACCTCATAAACACTTGTCAGTTTTGCTCTAACTGCTTTTATTTTTTAGATATGAGCCCAAATGTGATTTTTCACACATATTCTATTTTTAGCCATGGCAGCCATGTTTCTCAATGGACAAGAAAATAAAACACAAACTTTATACTAGATACCCTAAGGATCTTTCAGCCTGAGTTTCGCTGAAATTGATTCTGTAGTTTCAGAGGAGAAGATCTTTAAAAGTTTACAAAAATGACGAAAAAAAATGTGAAAAATTGTCTTTAAACGGCAAAAACTCCTATAAGAGGTAAATTGATGATTTTGGTCATGATGACTTATTTGTAGATCTTACTTTGCTGAACATTTTTGCTGTTTACAGTTTGTCTTTATCTATAACAATATTCAAGATAACAACTAGAAACTGCAAAATTTCCTTAAAATTAACAATTCAGCGGCAATCACCCAACAAAGGGTGGACCGATTCATCTGAAAATTTCAGAGCAGGTAGATGATGAACATTTTTACCCCATCAGTTTTGCTCTAAATGCTTTAGTTTTTGAGATATAAGCCAAAAACTGCAGTGTACACCCTATGTTCTATTTTTAGCCATGGTGGCCATGTTTCTTGACGGACAAGAAAATAAAACATAAAATTTATTCTAGATACATGTATCATAAGGATCATTCAGACTAAGTATGGCTGTAATTGGTTCAGTGGTTTCAGAGGAGAAGATCTTTGAAAAAGTTTACGACAGACGGACGACGGACGCCAAGTGATGGCAAAAGCTCACGTGTCCTTTTAGGACAGGGTGCTAAAAAGGGGGGTTGCTATGCGTTTTTATGAGCTATGGTATGAAATCTGATAATCTCGGGCCGCTTTTTTCCTTTTCTCGATTTTACTGCAAAATTTGAATTGTCTAATTGTGGTGTCAAATCTCGATTTTACTGCAAAATTTGAATTGTCTAATTGTGGTGTCAAATTCGCAGAATTAAAATTTTCAAGCTATATTGTGATGTGAACAATTATAACATCCAACTTTTACTTGAAAACCATAACTGTATCGTATCCATTTAATGCAAACCTCAATCATGCACTAACATAATTCTCAAAAAATGTGCATTTTTGTGTTTTTTTCCCCGTATCACAAATAAATAAAATGACAATCGTGCTTGTAAATACCAACTGCATTCATTACATGTTACTTTCAGTTTTAAAAATGACAATTCCTTTGAACTGTGACAATAAATGAGAGTTGGTAAAGGAGGACCAGTGACATATTACATGACTAATGTGTAAAAGGCTGTCTAGGACACACTTTATCTATTTGGTTGTTGTTGTTAAAATTTCATGTCTATGCTTTAAAGAAGAACCTCAATCAATGGAAGAACCAGGTACAAACATGAATTGTGTAGAACCTAGTTACTCAGATAACCCAGTACATCCATCTAATAAAAATTTTATAGCATTTCTGTTAATAAATTACAACATGAAAATTTGGTGAAGAGGTCAAAAAGTAGTTAAAAGATACCCATATGTTTGTTGATTTAAAATTAATCAATTTGAGTTCCAATGAATTTGCTTATTTCAGGTTCAGGAGAAGAACCAAGTGTTTCAGAATGATACAACCAAAGCCAAAATCAAAACACATTTTTGAACAGTTCTCTTGATTGAGGACATTAATTAGTAATAATTCCCTTTTAAAACTTTAAAAACAAAAAACTATGCACATCTTCACATAATTATGATCAAATGTATCAAACTAAATTTTCTTCAGAATAAATTGGTAAGAGAGAATTTATGCTCAAAATCCATATAAACATATTACACAAGATTTTGACAAAAACAACCAAGAAATGAGGTTTCCATAGTCACTGCCTGCAAAATCATGATCAAAATTTCTTCTGCTGTTTATATGTTATACCATATGCACATTAATTAAAATCAATTAAAATTTCATACATCTACTTACAGCAATTTGCATTTGATTAATTTGGCATATTTCTAAATTACTTTTGAACATTTTTTAGAATACAACTGAAAAAATTTGGACTAAAGTCAGGTAAAAATCCTTTTAATTTCTATGAAAACAAAAGGGTATTCATCAAACTATGACGGCGCAGGACATTTTCGCGGAAGATTTAAAGGAAAATTTAGCAGAATTTTAAATATTATGTGGACATTTCAGCAGAAGATTTAAAGGACAATTTTACAGAATTTTAAATATTATGTGGATATTTTAGCGGAAGAGTTTAGTCTTTTTTTAAGCATTTTCCTCTTTCTTAGCCAGACGAGCAGGATTTTGTGCAGGATAAAGTTCACTTTAATACAGTTAATATTTAAAAACAAAGCACTATTATAATCTCAAGTGAGCACTAAAAGCAAGATATTTACAATATGTACATATCAACATTTGCTCTGTATCGTTCTAAATCCGCAAAATTAGTGGTCTATACTAATGTCACTAATGCTGAATATTTCTGGTGTTCTGGAGCAACTAACATGAAGTCTTTGACAAATAAATACAACCAACATGTAAAAGTGTTCTGCTAAAATGTCCATTGAATTCGTACAGGTAAACAATTTTTCTTCCCAAAAAATTTCAAGTAAAATATCCATTCACTTTTAGAAAATCCGCTAAAATGTCCTGCGCCCAACTATGAACAGGATTTAATGAAGTACTGCTGAGATTGGTACATGTAGCTCAAATGTAACTCAACTGTGTTTATTCTTTTATATTCAAGGCATAAATTGCAAAGTGCCATGCACTGATATGACACAAATTAACATAATTATTAGTAGGTAGGGGAATAAAATTCTTGACACAAAATCTAATTTATGTTTATAATTCAATAAATTTTACAGGATTCTTATTTTCTTTAATGCAGAAGAAATTTAGACCAATCTAGTTAATTCTTAGTGAACTAATATAAGACACACATAGTGTACATGTATGCAATATGTTACCCTGTTTGTTGACTGTCTGGACTTCAGTGTTTTCATTTGCTACAAACATTCGTACAAAATACACATAGTTTCTTTTTGATTTATAAATATTTGCTATAGAAAATCAAAGCTTCTATATATGAATTTCAATGTAATGTATTGTTAAAAACAAATTAATGAAACATTAACTGCTACTGTGCTACTTATAGGCCATGCAAAAATTATTATTAGCTTTTCAAACCAATTTTGGAAAACTGATGCGACAAAAACAGGCATAAAAATAATTTGCATCTATCATTTTTGACAAGAAATCATTTTGAGAATTATTCTAAATATTTATGAAAGTTTCATGATATATCATGCTTATCCCATGAAAAATAATAACGCCACAGTACCTAAATTCAGTTTCAGACATTAGGACTCAAATGTTTAAATTTAATGAAGTCCCTCGAGAACGAAATGTAGGTCATGTGGACTCTTATGTTGCTGATCTGTGTTGAACCAAAGAAGATGATTGAAGTTGATGCAAAATTTTAATCAAAATCACTCTTTCATAAAATACAGGTCACAGTGACTCAAATTTAGCTGAGTTGTGTTCTAGTATATATGATGACTGTCATTGTAAATATAATGAATATAAGATAACTGCAGAGGTATACAATTGCTGTATCTCAATGGGTTCATTAGAAAAGGACCTTTATGCAAAAAACTTAACCAAACAGGATGGACTGAAAAGGGGAATTTATATGCCACTTATTTGTGGACATGGCTTAGAAAAACAAAAAGAAACAGAATTTATGGATTATTTTAATAAATGAAAACAGCTATTGACACTAAGTGGTGGTAATTGAGAAACTAATAATATTATTCTGGCCTTTGTGTTAGTAATGCAATTATACATTTTGATTAGTCTTTAAACTCAGAAAAAAATGACTTTTAAATACATCAAAAGAATCTTCAGATTTTGGCAAAAAATAAGATATATTTAAATTCTGAAGAACTATATATCAACATTTTTTTCCTCTCCAATTCACCTTATTATTGGGGTCTTTTAGCATTTTATTTACCTGAAGATCCTAAATTTAGTAGACTTTTGATGGCACCAACATAACATTCTACCAGGATTTTCTCTGCTCTGATAGTAAGTTAAGTTTTTTTATGCTATCAACAAGGAAAAGAAAATCACCAAAACACATAATAGCAGTCAAAAAAACCTTTTGATAAACATATTTAATAACTTATATTTTGTTGCTGGTACCATCAATAGCATTGAGCATTTTGAATCCAGTTACTAATTATGCCTTTAAAAAATTTTACCTTCATTTTCTGTGTCCTTTGGTTGATGTGCTGGTTTTATCAACAGATTACGTTTAATCAGCTGCTTCAGTTTGGGTTCAGATTCCTCCACCCATTTGGCAAACTTGTATTTTTCATATCCCCACATTTCTCTTCCAATTTTGGCATATTTTTCTTTAGCCTGATTTGTACATATTAAAATTATACTATAAAAGTATGTGAATAAGCACAAACATTATGTTTACCATTGTTTGAAATAATATTAAAACTAAACTTATAATGGTTCATTACAATTAGAACATGATATAATATTCAAGGGAACAGTTTTTCAACTGTTCTTTTATCTTTATAGATGTATAGTGTATAAATAAATAAAAAAAGAAGCAGTCTGTGTGATAGAAAGCCAAATTTTCCAATGCCACTATTTGGAGTTGCCCAAAAATGCCCATCTGTCCACCATACATTGCCAAATTAATAACCAAATTTTTTCTATTGGAAAATCAGGTTCATAAAACTAATGACACATGACTCTGAAAAAAACTTTAGTTTACTTTAATTACAAGAAAAGGTAGGGCAAACTATTTTCTATTAACAAAAGAATATTTTCTATTTGGTGCACATTAGGAATTAGATAAAAAAAAAAAACAATGAGGATTTTTGGGCCAATACAGTATGGGCTGTAATGTATTTGTGATGGACACAGAACAACCCTTTTATGTGAAATATTTTTGCCCATATTATAACTAATGAGATGTATCATTTATATACACCTCATTCCCTTTCATATCAAACTTTACACTTACGTGTAATCCTTCGTGACCTTCCATCATCTCGTCCATAGTCAGAAATCTAACTATTGTGTGTTTCATACGATGGAATAATGACCTCTCCCAGAAAATAGAACCAGACACAGGAGGATGGTTTTTGTATAGTCCTGGATTCTCAGCTCCAATATGAAACAGATCTTCCATGGTTGTAACCTTAAAACAAAACATAAATAATTATATATCAATAAGCTCTCAAAGTTCTCTTGTTGTCAATCAAATAATGCACAAAACAATGTACAGGCATGATAAAATGCACAGTGGCGTACAAAAACATAACTAATAAATAAGAATGGAATCTTACAGAAATTATCAGGTTTGTTATTGGACGAGCCAGTACATTTTTCGTTTGTTATTAATTGAGCAAAGCTCGCTGTTTAAGGTAGAGATGTCAATCGAATTATTTCAACTAATATGTGAATAGAGATTATCTTGAAAAAAAATCAGTTATTTATGGACTTACTTAAATTTTTTTAACATTCAGTGTCATGAAGTTAAAAATAAATAAGAAAGAATCCACCTGGAATCGAATTTGACGAGAAAAAAAGATGCAGACGCAAGTGTCACATTTTCCCCCCCACGGTAACCGGACAAATCTGCCCATAATAATAATTCAATATTTGCAATCCAAAAAAACTCATTACAATTCATCAAGAATTTAGAATGAACCAGCGCCCTTCCATAATTATGAATTTTATAGGTAACAGAAAAATACCTCTTTTTCAAACTGTTTCAGGATATCCTCAAACTTCTGCATCAGTCTGGCATTGATTGCTGGTCTTGATCTGATGTGTTTAAACTTTAGAAGCATATCAAAAGCCCCTTCTGCAGACCTCAGAGAACGGAAAGAATCATCGATAAAGTTATTTGCTTCATTGTCTATTGCTCTTACATCCATATTAAACTGTGCCATTACATTGTTCCATGCACTTTTATGTTTATCAACAAAAGGGTCAAAGGTTACCTGTAAAAGACACACAATGTTAATAACATCCACAAAAGGATTGAATGATACCTGTAACAGACATATACATCTCACGTTAGTTAAGTCCATCCCAAAACCAGAAATCTACAATTACAAAGTTTGCCATGTTCCCCCACTAATTTTGGTGTGTGGCTGTGTAGCTCCCCGGGATGCACCCTTTCAACAAGTAATATGATTGTAGGCCCTTGGTATCAGAGAACTGAATTCGGACGTAAAACTTAACCTATGTAAATGAAGCATGATAAGTAGGTCAGAGTGACCTAATTTCGAAGAGAGCCTGTTGTACTCCCCCAGATGCATCCTCACACCAATTAATATGATTGTAGGTTGCTTGCCATTGAAGAACTGAACTCGGACATAAAACTTAACATAAGTCAATGAAGCGATATAAGTAGGTCAGTGACCTAATTTTGGTGGGAGGCCGTGTTACTTCCCGAGATGCATCCTCACCAAGTAATATGATCATAGGTAACTTTGTATGGTAAAACTGATTTTTGACAAACTTAAAAGCCAGTCAACCCTATAATATGGGTCATGTGACCTTCATCTTATGTCACATTGTCACTCTCTTCAATGTGACTTTCATCTTATGTCACATTGTCAGTCTCTTCAACATGCACCTGTACACAAAAATATGTGACCCTATGTCAACAAGTAACTGAGAACTGGCTGTGGATGCGCACTTGGACGTGGACACCAGGGGTACTCCATTAGTCCCCCTCAACTTCATTGAGGCGAACTAAAAATCAATGGTCAAGCGAGGCCAAACAAAATTAAATGATAGATTTTCATTTCAGTGCACCCATCAAAAATCATCCCATCCCCAATTTTTCTTATATAGGCATTTTATCATTATTTTCCAAATTTTTTCAGGTTTAATGGTAAAAGTCCTGTTGTAATTTTTTTGCTTTGGATGACCTTGCAGAGAGAAAGGATGCAAAATTCAATAAAAATATTCTATGATTCACCCAATCAAAATCTATGATTGTTATATACGTTGTAAGTATATATCAAATAGGAAATTTTATTGCCATATTACTTACCTCTTCCAAAGGTTTTACCAAATTATCCACTCTAACTAAAACTTCTTCAATTCTCTTTGGATCTCCAGTAACTGCTTCTAATTCTGGTCCAAATATGTTCTTAAATTCCTCAATCACCTTAAATCAACATAAGGTATTATATTATTTATTTCTGTCAAATATGAATGTTGATTTATTGAATGATAAAATTTACCAATGATTTATTCTGACAGAAAATTACTAACAATTTGTATCACTTCTAGAAGCAAAACAGAAACAGTATCAATATTTAAAATCAGACAAAAAAGATTTCCACTGTGTAGTCTACCAAGAATGTCTATATTCTATTTCAGAAAGTACATCAATTGCATTAATTAATCTCAAAACATCATCTTTGAACAAAACATATGCCCAAAAATTTGAATTTGCAGTATCTTATGGCGGAAATATCATGTCTGATTAACAAGTTTTTCTGCAAGCAACTGTTCATTTGGTAGATTACTGATGATTTTTTTAAATCAACTTGTTCTGTAAAAACATTGCAAACAATATACAGAATTGCTGCTTTTACCTGGGCTACATCATACAAGTTTTGACAAATTTCAGCCATATGTTTAGTGTCTTTAAACAGATCGTTTTTATTGAATTCCCATCTCTGATCTCTTCCAGAGGCTTCTATCTTAGCCCGGACTTCCATATATGATGATTCCCATTGCTGTAACATCTGTTTGGCCTCTGCTGTTTTTCTTTTTACTTCCTCTGTACCTTCTCTGTCAAAGTAAAAAAGTAGTCAATGCTTATTTAGATATTCTATTACAAATATTTAAATAAATCCCATTTTTTTTTCTATTATTCCAGTCAATCTAGCATTAATTTGACCCTAAGCTTAAAGTAATTGCAAAAAGAAGATTTTAAAGTTTTAATCTTCAGCATTATACCCCAAATATACACAGAAATAAGTCCAACAAAATCTAACTTGAGGAAGATTAAAAAATCATGATTTTAAATTCCTATGGACATTTGCATTGAAAATGGGAGATAACCCTGCAAAAAAAGACAGAAATATCAATAAAAATTGATAAAAAATTATAACTTTACCGCTTCTATTCAGCAGAATGTATTGATTCTTGATATTTCAGCCGTCTTTAGAGTATAAAAAACAACTCTAAAGTTTTTTTCATATCTTTTATCAAGCTACAACATAGATTTCGTAATTCATTAATTGACCATTTATTAAATTTTTCAACTTGTCAGGTAAAGAATCTCAAATTTAATAAAAATAATTAAGCATATATTCTTCTTTTTGTAGTTTTAAGTTTCTTTAAATAAGGTAGATGCTGATCAAATATAATTTACAGATATAAACAATACCAAATTTTCACATTATTTTTTCAAAATGGTCACAAAACCACAAATTTGCAATTTCTGTAATGAAAAATGTGCCAAAAAAATAAAACTACCCATAACACTTCGGTTTGTACATTTCATGAGCAGAAGATTATATAATATAGTCAAATACGAACTTAAAACCCCATCAAAGTATCATACTTTACATGAATTTTAAAAAATCAACCAAAAACTGAGAAAAAAAAGACTCATTTTTGCAGAGTTATCTCCCCTTTCCAATCTTAATTTCCATAAAAAATTAAAAATGCTGATTTTGAGTTTTCCTCAAGTAAGATTTTATGAGACTTTTTTATGTGTATATTTGGGGCTTAATGCTATAGATTAGAACTAAGACATTTTCTGTTGCAATTAGTTTGAGATTAAAACTTAGTCTGACTGGACTATATTTGTAATTTTGTGTGTTACTGTACAGTGTACACATAACTTATATAAATTTAAGAAGACCAAATTCAAATAACTAATACATCAACCTTCTTAATAATATGCCAATACAACCTATAAACTGTATATTCTAAATCCATAAGGATTTTCATAAATCAATATTTCATACAAATCATGAATATTAGAACTTTTGCCAGCCTGCTTTTTGTATGAAGACTAAATTTGATCTAACATACTTAAAGATTGTTTTTATGTTGATTACTTTAGCCACACGGTCCCTCAATTCATTAGCAATTCTCTTCATTAAAGGAACCATTCTATCATCTTTATTGTAATGTCTAGAAATAATCCACACCATTCTAAGAGCATTCATCATTGATGGAATTGTTTCAATAACAACTTGGAATGTAGCACCATGGGTAATATTTTTGAAATGCCTTTCCAGAGTAGATAGAAATCTGACATTGTCCTTTGCTTCCACATAATGTTTATTTAAATCAGCCCTTGTATCATCAAAGTTTGTGTCCCATGTAGAATAAATATCAATCATTTGTTTTACTTTTGGGATCTTTAACTGTTCTGTAAGTGCACTTAGTGCAGCATTTCTTTCTCTCCAAAAGTCTATCTCTGCTAAAGGACCTTTCCCCTGAGGTGCTTTTTTCAGTTGTGCTTCTAAAGCAGATCTAACTTTCCTAGACCATTCTGTACATGTTTCATTTATAATCTGTTTCAGATTAGGGTCCCTTAGCACTTCTTCAACACTTTCAGGTAAATCTACCTCAGGAATTTCCAACTTCACTTCCCCATCGATCTGTTGAATTGTTCTATTAATACTGGCTGCAAATTTTTCCATGTTAATTAGAAATTCATCTCGAAGCATTGCTTTCGCTCTGCTCTCGGCAACACTTGTTTTGTTTTCGACTTCCCCGTCAGATTTCACAGAAGCCTCTGTTACTTGTGTGTCAGTTCGACTCACTGATCTCTCTGTTGACTTTGGATGTTCTCCATTTTTATGTTGGTTGTATGACAACAAAGGCATGTAAACCTGTAACATAAAATATATTCTATTTTCAAATATATTTAATGCTGGATAAGATTTTAGAATTTTTACTCCCAATAACCATGTGTTCACAGGCATCAAATTTTGAAAATATTTTATAAAATATTAGATAATTTGGAATTTACTTTTGTGTGTTTTAATTTTCATGATTTATGATATAAACGTTTGTGGTTTTGTAACTTTCAAATTTAAATGTATTATATTCAATTCAATTCAAACTTTATTGCAAAACAAAAAAAACATTTGGCCCATACAGACAAATCATACAAATATACAGACAAATATACATACACATATATAACACAAAAAGGAAAAATATATATATTAACAGTTTAAG
The DNA here is from genome assembly GCA_028015205.1 of Mytilisepta virgata. NCBI lineage: Eukaryota > Metazoa > Mollusca > Bivalvia > Mytilida > Mytilidae > Mytilisepta > Mytilisepta virgata. Next base: position 37,160,266 of record CM051520.1, read on the forward strand.
TGTCTCCTTTCCTCAGTTCTAATGACTGTTGTATAAAAGACACTACTGTCTTAATATCAGGTGTTGATGGATTCAAAATAGTTATCAATTTTTCTATATAATTATAGGAAGTGAAATTAGGATAATTTCCTAATACATAACTGTTTAAAAAGGTTTCTCTCAATTTTGTATTAATCTTACAATTGAAGAAAAAATGTGATTCATCATCTAAAATATTACATTTCTTACAAAGTCTCTGTTCCCTTATAATGTTTTTGTACCCCCCTGTTTCAATCAACAACTCATGATCAGAAATTCTGAATTTTTTTATTATTCTTTGTTACTCTTTATTTGGGTGGGATAAATAGTACAAGTTTTCTTCAGTTTTGACTTTTTAAGTATTTATATAAATAATTCTTATTACTATCATTCAGAGTAGATTTTTTATTTTTGGCAAGTTTTTGATAATAGTCTTAAAGTTAATTTTATAATTTAATTTATTTGTTTCCATTAGCGTTTTACAATTTTAAATTTGATTTAAATCATTTTCAGTTTCCTTTACTACACTAACTGCATAAGTGTACCACAAATAAGTTCCCTCGTTATATAATTTTTTTGTAAGGAGAAAAGCTTAGGGTTAATTTCATCATTTAGTCTTGATAAAAACATTATAGTTTGAGTTTTTATAAAAGATTCAAAAGGAAGAATGTCTAACTAAATTTATTTGCAAACAAGGCCTCGCAAGTTTTATTTACCAGGTCTAAACTACAATTTACTAAACTTCAATTACTTGAAATGATACAGCCTAAATACTTATATTCACATTTTTATATATATTATATTTTTTTATATATTTAAATTTTCTAGTAGTTGGCCCTTATACCTTATGAAATTATTAGTTTTATTGTTGGCATAATTTTGTATTATCATAGTTTTGGTCTTTTTAGTCTTCACTGTTAACTGCTATTTGTTGCAGTAATCAGACCATGAATCTAAACTGTTCTGTAATCCAGACACTGATTCTCACAGTATTATAAGATCATCTGCAAATAATAAATTGCCAATATTTGTATCAAAGAATTTTGGTGGATTAAAATTTGCTGCAGTGAATATTTCACTTATATCATTAATAAAAATGCTGAAGAGTGGTCAGACTATTGGAATCTCCTTGTCTAACACCTTTATTGATGTTAAAAAAGTTTGAATGCATTCCTTTATACTGATATGAACTCTGAATGTGCAAAAGTTGTTTATGTATAATATTAATGAACATGTTTCTACCAATGCCTAGATTGTACAGTTTGGTAAGTAAGCCTATTCTCCAAATGGAGTCAAAAGCTTTTTGAAAATCTACAAAGCAAATAAAGAGTTTTTCCTTGTTTTTATGAAGGTATTTATTAAAGCTTTCAGAATAAAATACCTCAATATTACAATGAATTTCAATAGGTAGACTAGTAGAACAATCATTTATGATAAAATCATAGTATGAATCGTACATACAATGTACAAGCTTATATGTACATGTAGGAACAATAACAATTACATACTTGTATCTAATGTAAAGAAAGGTTACCGTAAGTAAAATGTTTCAAGGTATATATCATTGATCCTAAAAAGCTCAACTAGAACTAATAAGCTGCAAGTAAACATGGTATTTGGAAAAGGAAATATTAATTAACTAGGACGGTTAAGTGTATCTTGGCTGTTACAATAGAGAGACAACTTAAACGGTGATGTATGACTTCAAAGTTCATACCATAATCTGGCTGTGTTTTGCCTTTTTCAATTTGATATGTTGCCCTATTACCAAAACAAAGATAGGGGTATGATTTAATTTACAAAGGAAGATAATGCATATTTAAACAAAATATCATCTGGAATACTTAATAAACGATTCCAGTTAGTTTCTCGAAAAGGGGTTGTAAAAATAGTCTGTTGTTTCTGGCCTGGGCGCCATAAAGAACTATTTTTGCTGAGCAAAGAAAATTTTACTCAAATTCCCATTCTCAGCCAATCACATTCGAGTATTCCGATATTTAAGAATATTCTCAGGCTTAACTTTTATGGTGCCAGGGCCTGTACTTTTTTTACTACGTGAATAAACTTATTATTGAACATGTTAAAACAATGATGGTAATTAAGCGAAATATGCAGAAAAGGGGCACCACCCACGCAACTTTATATAAAGAATTTAAACCAACAATACCAGTACTGCACAAGAAAATGTGTGCATAAATCTTTCCAAAGCGCACTCAGAATTGGCCAATATCTTTTTTTATATTGATAATGTATATGTATGGTCTCTCGCCATGTACAATGAAATAAAACAGATGACAGGTACATGTACATAAAGTGTAACCAACAAAACAAGATAACTATCAAAGTCCCCGTTCCGAAGCTACTTTGCCCATCCAAAGTTAATTTATTAAACAGACAAAATAAATATATTTGAAAGATTTAATGTTGAATTATATTTCAGGTTAATCGTTTATTTAACTAATAAAATTTATAATTCAATATTATCGATGTGAATACATGTACGTAAAAGTGAATAACGTATATTCATCTTCTCATGCCTTTGCATAATTTACTGCATCTTTCACTGAAAATGAAACAAAATTTCGAAAATTATTGCAGCTACACACTGAAAAATGCAATGTGAGGTAACTGAATGAGAACTTCCACCGTGGACTTCTGCCGGGTATTTTCACGGAGAAAAATGAGAGGAATTTGAGAGTTCAACACCGAAAAACACTGAATTACACTTTTGCGGTACATCGCGGTGGGAGTTTGAGGATTGATCCGTGGTGTGGGTACTGTAGGTAGGGAATTTATTTTCTTAGTTAATTTCCCTGTCAAAAGAGGGTTTTCTGTAAAGGTGTTTATTTTGGTGACATACAAATCTAGTTTGAATTCCTTCACTTCTATGACCTTTTTATCATACAAATGGGTTATCTGTATTCAATGTCTAGAATTTCCTCCATTTCTCCTGCAGATCTGATCAACGGTAATTGTAGACTGAACAGGCAGTATAGTCCATTAGCTGTTTATTTACTTTCATTTCATTTCAATCTAATGCCTGAAAAGTACCTTTGGCACCAAATTTTACGTAAAAATAGCGGAACGGCTGCCGTAACTGAGAACCAGATAATTAAATTTAGATGTCCTTTCTATCTAAGTTACATATTTTTAGGGCCTACATGTACATTCAAAGGAAATACAGAAAAAATAGGTGTTAATTTCAACCAATAAAATTTGGATTCTAAAAATTTATAATTCATGTTACAGAATAGGTAACATATGTGACATTTCTCTTAAAGGGCTCTGTTAGTTATTCTACGGATATGCAATAGAAATATGATAAACATTAGGCAAAAATATGACCAATCAAATTTGTAGGAAGTCTGCATTTACCTGTGAAATGACCTGCTCTAGCATAACCAGCACAGCGTTGTTCTTGATGGTTCCCATTTCGAAGTACCCAGGTAAAATTTCATTTGCTTCTTCCATACTGTTAGGTAATGGTACCATGCCAGGTGTATTGCGTAGGAAATATACACAGTCAACTTGGTCGGCGACCTCTTCTGGTAGATGCAGGTAGCACATAAACAGATATGTCCGCAATACTTTCTGTTTAATTATTTGCTGCAAATATAATATATAAATGTCTAGTTTTAACTAGATTCTTATATCATTTTCAAAATAAAACAGATACAACTTGAGGCTTGAATTGTTGATCTGGAATTAGTTTGCAATTTAAAAATCATAAAAGGGAAACAATATCAGGGGTCTCTCTGTTATTCAAAAAATTGTCGCAAAAAAAATCAGCAAAGCATAATTTTCGTCGCCAGTTTCAAAATTTGTCCCCCTCCCCATTTTTGAAACATACCTGATTGTTCTCTTATTCATTACTATTTGAAATAATGTGACCTGAAAAGTATTTTTGATGAAATAAAGTTTTAATGACAGTTAACTTTTATCTTTCTTTTGAAATGACCTTTATTTTGATGGCAAGACTAATAAAACATCGATTGTTCCACATATGTTTATTGATGTTAAGCGGGATTGACATCTCAATCTTTGCTGATTGGAAATTTTATGATATAATGCTTTTAAGGGAATACAATAAGGTTCCTCCACTGAATTTTTTGCTGAAAATTTACCAGATGGTAAATTTTTATGTATACTTTTTAAATATGTTAAAAAAAAAACCATACCTTCATGACTTAGTTTTTCAGACAATTAACACTGATTTTGGTATATCTGAGACAAAAACCCTAAATTTTTCATTTTTAAAGGGTCACAAAAAAGTCTCTAACTTTTTAATGAAAACAGATAACTTCACCAGGTTTTTTATAAAATATTCCCAACTACAAAGACATTGTCTTCTACTAAATAACCGATGAAAAAGACTGATAAACTAATTAGGAAATTATGCAAATTTAAGTCAAATAAGTATCTTTAGATGCATGTAGAATAAAATCCTCCACTGATTTTTTCTTTAAATTTTAGTATACTTAACTTTAATGAGCTTCGGTTTGCAAAAGAAAAAAGTTGGGGTCCATGTGCTTATTACAGAGGTATTTGAGAAAAACCCCAAATTTAAGAATGGTTCAAAGGTTTTTCTTGGAAGGATGCTATGACATCACAATGTGTATCTCTTGGCGACGTCATTATCTCCCCCTGCTACTGTATCGTATTCCCTTAAACACCTGTTACATGTAAATGTGTTAAAAGCATGCATTGTTATTTTCATGAGTAATAAAAAATTTGTTAATATAAATATTACCTTAGTGTATAAATTGATTTGTCCTCAGAGGGTGGTCAATCAATGAGCAGTCAAGTGTAAACTATCTCAGCATGTGTGTGTTATTGATTATGTGTTTGTTAACTGTTGAAACACCTGCTGTGTTTATTAGCCTGATGTAAACTGTTCAATTATCAAAGATAATTATATAAACTGACAAATGATGTTTCTTAGTCAGCATTTTAAAATGTTTTCACATCAGTGTCGGTTTTTTTATAAAAAAAACATGGAAAATTCTGTCGCAAGATTAAACAAAAAATTGCATTTTGCAACATTGGCGAAGCCCAGCACAGTCCTTGAATATTTTAAAAACAAAGCCTGATGTCTGTGCTTTTTAAGTTTTTTTTTCAATGGCAGTGACCATATTGCTATAGTATTCCTGACCCTGAATTTCTAGTAATAGCAACAATATTGGTCAGAGGTCTGGAGCCCAGAACAAAATTTTGAAAGAGGACCACTAAGGACGACTGAAAATTTGGCAAGTGTTTCAGAAAAGAATTTCTAACACTTTTTCTATTTTTTGTAACAGCAGCCATATTTTTTGGAGGTAAGGACCATCAGACAAACTTTTGAAAGGAGACCGCCCATGAACCATTCAACCAAAGTTACAGGATAGGATTAAAATAATAAAGTTCACAGATGATAACAGATGCCAAGTGATGGCAATTACTCACATGGACTTTTGGTCCAGGTGAGCTACTAAAATGTGTTGAAATTTAATTTTGATTAATCTTCATCGTGCAAAATGTATATAAATATAGTGATTTTCTTGGACTGTGGCTGTTGGATATTGAAGAACACGCTATGACCCTTAGACAAAACCAATCTTATAACCCAAGCAGATGTTGTCACATACACCCTTGCTCCTTATCTTACATACATGTATTAGGTTTAGTCTATACAATCAAGACGATTAAAAGAGATCTTCAATGGAAATTCCATCTTTACCGTTTTTGGAACCTTTTCCTCTTCTTTATCTTCTTCTTTTTCTTCTTCAGCCTCTCCAACTTCTGATTTCTCACTTTCTGGTACAGGAGTCTTCACTTCTTCATCTTTTTTCTCTGGTTCTGCTGCACCACCATCTTTTCCCTTCTTCTTACGTTTTCCTTTCAGAAATTAAATATTATTATATTTAACTAGAATTGAAAAATGATTGCTTGAATATCTTAGGACTGACAAGTTATAGAGCACTTCAAGTAATGAAAGTTCTAAGAAACAGAATGTTGTTAAAGGATTGAAATGAAATTCAAGGTAAAACATGGTGTTTACATGTAGATTCCAGTAATTACAAACTCTTTAACAAAGGTTCAGAAAAGGCACCTTGCAGGGTTTTTAAATAGAGGCTCCCCCAGATCTCATTTGAGACTTAAAGCGGAATAAACTATTTGACTATGACCCTCTTGGTTAGCAAGTTGGGTCATGGATACTATTCTGAAAGAGAACACCTACATGTAAAGACCATTTCTAGAAAGTTTGGTTAAAATTTGCTAAGGTTTCCAACAAAAAGATCTGAAAGTATGAGATGTTATTCAGACAGAGCCTGATTGCTGTCAATTGGTGAAGTGGTTTTGAACAAGAAGATTTTTAAGTGAATTTATCGAATGTTGAATTTAACTTGCCTGTGTTACCATATAAGATGGTGGCCTGGTTCATTAATTCTGAAAATGAACTATCTAAGAACAACTGCTTCCAAGTCTTTTTCCAATTCACTAAGTTGTTACAGACAAAAAGATCTTAAAGTGAATTTTCTAATAGGACCCTATATGTTAAACTAAGTTTTGTTGTGACAGACATCTAGGACTGTGGTCCATGTAATTTGGTTCCCATCTGAAAAAGGACCACCTAAGGACAATTGCTACCAGAAGTTCAGTTCCAATTACCTAAGTGGTTTCGACAAGATCTGTCATAGAATTTTCCCAATGTGCTCCTATGTTTTAAACAAATCTCACATGTGGTGGCCATTCTAGACAGCAGTTGGGATCATTGTATACAATTCTGAAAGAGGATCATTGCTGATAAGTTTGGATACAATTTGCTAAGTGGATTAAGACATGAAGATCTTGAATTTTCTAATAGGATCCTATGTTAAACTAAGATTGCATGTGGCGGCCATCTTGGGTGGTGGTCCAGGTCACAGATAAAATTCTAAAAGAGGATAACCCAAGGACCTGCCGAGTTTGGTTACAATTCGCTCAGTGGTTTCAGACAAGAAGATCTTAAAGTGACTTTCCACTAGTGTCCTATGCTAAAATTTATTTGCCTGTGGCAGCCATATTTGGTAACGACCTGGGTCATTGGATACAATTCTTGAAGAGGACCACTTAAGGATAAAAAATTTGGTACAAACTACATGTATAACATGAATACAGTCAGAAATATTTGATATAAAACTAACAATGAAACAAAAATCATGTACATAAGAATGTTGATGCTACTTGGGTTGTTTGAGGTACCTAAGTAAATGGGTTTTAAATCTTATTTAAAAATCCTGCTCAATAGTTTTGTGCAATTACTTTGCATGAAACAATTAAAGAACCTTTGTGAGCACGCTCACATACCCCACGTCTTCATATTGTCACTGGAGAAACAAAATCTCACTTCACAAGTAAAATGAACACTATCTGAAAAGGTTTCATGAAATTCTGTTGTGTGGTTTGAGAGGAGTTGCGATGACAATTAAACTGTTGCAGTACTACATTAAAGTAAATAAGTTCAAAGGGGCGTAACTCCTAGAAAAAAAATTGAATCGCAATTTCCTGTCGATATGCACAACTACATATAGTATGTCCTTATTATCTAAAAAGGTTTCGTGAAATTCTGTTGTGTGGTTTGAGAGGAGTTGCGATGATAAACTGTTGCAGTAGTACATTAAAGTAAATAAGTTCAAAGGGGCGTAACTCCTAGAAAAAAACTGAATCGCAATTTCCTGTCGATATGCACAACTACATAGTATGTCCTTATTATCTAAAAAGGTTTTGTGAAATTCTGTTGTGTGGTTTGAGAGGAGTTGCGATGACAAACTGTTGCAGTAGTACATTAAAGTAAATAAGTTCAAAGGGGCGTAACTCCTAGAAAAAAAAATTGAATCGCAATTTCCTGTCGATATGCACAACTACATAGTATGTCCTTATTATCTAAAAAGGTTTCGTGAAATTCTGTTGTGGTTTGAGAGGAGTTGCGATGACAAGAAACAGGACTGACAGACTGACGGACAGATGGATGGGTCAAAAACATTATACCCTCTGCAACCTGTTGCGTGGAGTATAATTAGGATATCTGGAATGGTTAATTACAGTTTGGATCACTTAAAATGACCCATAACCCAAATATTTGTCCCTTTATATACATGTAGCCCTTGAAGAAGACTGATTAACTTAAAAAATTCGTAAGGGTTCCGCGGAACCCAGTGTCTCGCCTACTTTTGATGTTGTCTATATTTTCAGTGTGATAGGTGAATGCACATAATAGATTTGCAGTTAATGAAATAAAACATTTGAAATGTATGAAAAAAGATTTTGTTGTAAAAAATTAATATAGTATGCAATTATATATATATAGATTTATTAAAATTTTTAAAAACTTTCACAACATAGTGAATGCAATGTTAAGTCCATTTATACGTAAAAAACTGAAAAACAGAAATAAATATTTTACAAAATTTTCTCCTGGATACAATCTTTATATCATAAACAAGCTTCTGTCCAAATTTGGTAAAATTCCTGGATAGTTTAAGAAAGTTATTAAAATTTTAAAAACTTTAACCACAGAGTGAATGTAATGTTTCCTGGCAGAAAAACTAAGTCCATTTATAAGTAAAATACGGAAATTTTTTTTTTTTTTTTACTAAATTTACTTCTGGATACTATATTATGATCATAAACAAGCTTCTGTCCAAGTTTGGTACAAATCCAGGATAGTTTAAGAAAGTTATTAAAATTTTGAAAACTTTAACCACAGAATGAATGTAATGTTTCCTGGCAGAAAAACTAAGTCCATTTATAAGTAATATACAGAAAAACTGGAATTTTTATTTTACAAAATTTACTTCTGGATACTATCTTATGATCATAAACAAGCTTCTGTCCAAGTTTGGTACAAATCCAGGATATTTTAAGAAAGTTATAAAAATTTTAAAAACTTTAACCACAGAGTGAATGTAATGTTTCCTGGCAGAAAAACTAAGTCCATTTATAAGTAAAATACGGAAAAACTGGAATTTTTTTTTTACAAAATTTCCTTCTGGATACTATCTTATGATCATAAACAAGCCTCTGTCCAAGTTTGGTAGAAATCCAGGATAGTTTAAGAAAGTTATTAAAATTTCAAAAACTTTAACCACAGGGTGAATTATTTGTGGACGCCGCCGATGACGGAATGTAGGATCGCTATGTCTCGCTTTTTCGACAAAAGTCGAAGGCTCGACAAAAATGGAAAACAAACATGAAAGTAATTTATTCACTGTTAATCCCATAGCTCTTTTCAATACTTTTATGCATACCCCAGATTTATTTCATATCTTGCATATAATATATAAAATTATTGATCAATGTTATCTATATCAATGTATCATTTCATAACAGTATGCTTGTTGTCATTATATTTGCCAATTTTTTTTTAAATATTGTCGACCATATCATGCAATTTTCATCAGTATTAAATCTTGTAATCTGTGCTAATTTTTTAATGTTTAAATAAATAATACCTGGAAGGAGGCCAGGAAATCCATGCCAAAATTTTTAATAAAAAATTGTTTTAATTATCTTACAAAACATAATTGATAATCTCTGATATTTTGTCTGTTTTGAAGTTTGCCAAGTTAAATTTTTAAAACGTACTAAATGTAACAGTTTAACTACTGATCACAAAGGTCCAATGACAGAATTTGTTTAAAAAATAAAATTAGAATTATGGGCAGGACTAACATGAGTTCATTTTAAAATAACGAGTGAATGGTTTAAATTAATGGTTTTATCAAGTTCTGCCAAAATAAACAATAAAATTTCCCAATCAAACCTGGGGAGGCAATGCCCAAATGGAATTATATTTGTTTTATTGGTAATAAAGATTATGAAATATATATTCCTGAAGGAGAGCATACATTTAACAATATACCTGTGCTTTTTCTTGACGTGTCATCGCCATCTCCATCAGTTGGAGAAGATACGGGTAAAGCCTGTTCTGGTGCGTCTTCCTCTTCCTCTCCTTTTGGCTGTTCACCTTCACCTTCAGCACCTTCTTCCTCTTCTTGGATGTCAGGGATTTCTGGTTCTGTAAGTAAGATATACTTCCAACAATTAACAATACAGAGTGTATAAATTTACAACATAAATTGTACAGCTAAATGCTCAACAAATCCAGGATTATCAACAACAGTGGACTTCCCCTTTATCTATCCTGACACTCTGGTATACAAAACACTATAACAACCAAAACTAGATCTATAAAACTGCATTAAAATTAGAATAGGTAAACAACTTAATTATACTTACAAATTATTGTGTGTCCTTACTGTCCTAGATACTGTACCTTGATGACAAATCTCTTGGTGAAAAGCTGGACAATTTACTACAATTCTGTACATTTCAAATAATAACCAGAAATATATGATTAAAAAGTTTGCCTCGTCCCCCCACTAATTTTGCTGTGTGGCAAGTAATATGATTGTAGGTCGCTTGGTATTGGAGAACTGAACTCAGATGTAAAACTTAACCTAAGCCAATGAAGTGCAATAAGTAGGTAAGAGTGACCTAATTTTGGTGGGAGGCTGCGTTACTCCTTGAGATGCACCCTAACACCAAGTAATATGATTGTAGGTGGTTTGGTATCGGAGAACTGAACTCAACATAAAACTTAACCTAAAGTAGCAGGCCACAAATGATGGCATGACATTCAAAACATACTTTTGAAAACAAAACATACATGCTCACAATAAACTGGCTGATTCATTTATTTTCGTGGATAGAGAAAAAATGCATTTCGTGGGATACGTAAATTCGTGGCTTGGCACATCAGATAACATGAAAATACTGCGACAAAACGTGCCGACCAGACTTTGATATTTTACAGTAAAGTACTGATTTTTGGCGCTTATTAAACAAAAGTTTAACAGATTCTTTAAATTTGTAACGGAACAAACTTGTCATGAATTAAACAAGATTAACAAAATCCGTAATTATTAACTTCTTAGGTTAATCAGGTGTGAAATATATATTGACAAAATTGCAATCACTTGTCACTAAATAACTTGGGGCATGTACATACATATTTATAATCCGATTATGATCAATAATTTCTGCTCTATTATCATATGTACATCAAAACTCCATGGTTTCAAACTTCAGTGCATTTAAGCTAAAGTAAAAATATTATTTTTCGTTGGATATTTAAATTCGTGGTTTACTGGGACCCATGAAAACCACGAAAATTGGTATACAATGAATAATAATCAATCAACAGACAGATGGCGAGACAAAAACATAACCATGGTGCTTTGCAATGACATGTAATGGCCTCTCCCTGTTCTTTCTCAAATCCTCCTTGTCAGCTGCAGAGATAGAAGTCACTCACAGGCAATTGTTTCTGTGGATGCCAATTGCATAGAAACAAGTGCCTGAGAAGTCACTTCTCACTCATTCAATATCATCCTCAACTCAAGTAGTAGCTTCCCAGGTAGTATGAACCTTTTCTTTACACAAACTTTAATAATACATTTTGTAAGCCTTTTTTTATTTCTGTCAGTATTGTATTTTATAGTGATATGGTAAAAATTACAACATTTGCTACTTCTAACAGTAGAGCAAAGGCATATTTAAAAATTGGCTTAGCAAGCAAATATACAATGTATGAGAATATTCAATCAGACTATTTTTCTTTACAGAAATCAGTGTTGGAAACAAGTACAACAACCAAAATTTAAATATTTTGATAAATGTGCAGAGATGCCTTGAGCCCTGCACATATCGTTTATACTTAAAAATATCTGTATAACAAATTTGATTTTTATATTGTGACATCACATAAAGGGGTTATTTAGGAATCACCATCACTCATATGATCTATTGAAGTAACCAATCAGAAGCCACAATGTACAGAGGTGGAATGTTTAATCCACCATTATTGAGGTGAAAATAAATTATATCTCTCTGGATTTTTCCTACTGTAGGTACCTCGAATTACCGAAATAACCTTAGTATGAATGAAATAAATGTGTTTGGAGTTCTATTATAGTTAAAGAAATTAATTAGACTTATTTACATCTACTTTCCATGTAATTAAGAAAATAAACAAGTCAGTATGGATTTCCAAATAGATTGTTTGATTACGAATTAATAAAAAATCAATGTGAACCATAATACAAATCAAATGAAAAAGTGGAACTCTTTTGAATTCGATTTATTTCACAAAATAAATCATTTTTATTTCTATCAAATGAAATTAAAAAATATATAATATTTAAAATATTTAGAGAAAATTCTGATCGGTCCACAATCCTCCTTATAGCATAATCAGACATAAAACGTACATGTTACATATTCTTTAACTCTTAATGATGCGTGCCTGAGACTCTGTTCCAAACTGGTATTGTTATTATACTTATACAATTCACTTGTTTGTAGTTGTTACATGTAACTTCAGCAACATTTACATGGTTATTTTATATACTATTTAAGAAATAATTTATTTCTGTCATATTTTATTGTTATTTACATATGGGTAGGCATTATATTCATGAATATTTAACCCCGAGCGATAGCGAGGGGTTAAATCTCATGAATATAATGCCTACCCATATGTAAATAACAATAAAATATGACAGAAATAAATTATTTCGATTCTAATAGGACATTACGGTAATTTTTATACTGGTAAATACGGTATAGATGTGTGATTATCAAGTGGCTGTTCCAACTTCCCAGAATCCAACGACTCAATGATGTATTGATAAACAGAGTTCTGGGGTCTATAGTAATTAATAATTTTGTAGTAACTGCCCTCATGTTCAACTTTAAGTCCAATTTTCAACGGCGTATTCCCTACAGCGGCCATTGCAGACGACAATTCTAATGTGCTTTTACGTGGGGGTATGCTGGAACAGCCACAACAATGTTGTGGAAAAGGTCACGGACATTGAAAATATCACATTTTAATATTACACATTTATGTTTTTAGCTTTAAGATTATAAGATTAGGCTTTTATTCGACGCCGCAGTAACGCTTAAATTTTCATAAGAATATTGCTCAAATGAAAGTTATGTAGGAAATGTTGAATGGCATCATTGCGCAAGTGCTAACTATATTTTATTGTTGTTTACGTATAGTTTTATTTATATAGCGAATGCAGGGCGTCATATTAGAATCACTTGTCATACATGTTTTTTTTTATATAAATGTAACTCAATCATATCTGTTTTGTACTGTAACTATGTCCCCCATGGGCCCATTAATTGGTTAATAATAAATATTCATCTTCTTCATATACAGTACATTTAATAATAACAAAAATACTTTATTACAAAAAATCATGCTTAAAATGGTTAAAACACATTTATTTCATTCATATTAAGGTTATTTCGGTAATATTATGGATTATATCGGTATCTTCATGGTTATTTCGGTAATTCAAGGCACTGCCTAGGAACTACCAAAAATTTACTTTAAAGATATTATTTCCCCAAAAACCAATATTTTATACCAAAAACAAGTTTAAAATAACATTAAGACAAGAGTGGACACACAAAAATGTTTCGCCTGTCGTGTATTTCTTATGAAAGTAAATGCTATCAGACATATAACATACAATATTCGAAAAACAGACCAAAACACAAAAACTTAACTATTACCACTGAACCATGAAATGAGGTCAAGGTCAGATGACACCTGCCAGTTGGACATGTACTTCTTACAATCCTTCCATACACCAAATATAGTAGACCTATTGCATACAGTATACGAAAAACAGGCCAAAACACAAAAACTGAATTATAACCACTGAACCATGAAAATGACATCAAAGTCAGATGACACCTGCCAGTTGGACATGTACACCTTACAACCCTTCCATACACCAAATATACTAGACCTATTGCTTATAGTATCTGAGATATGGACTTGACCACCAAAACTTAACCTTGATCACTGATCCTTGAAAAGGGGTCGAGGTCAATTGAAAACTGTCTGACGGGGATGAGGACCTTGTAAGGTACACACATACCAAATATAGTTATCCTATTACTCATAATAAGAGAGAAATTAACATTACAAAAAATCTTAACTTTTCTTTCAAGTAGTCACTGAACCATGAAAATGAGGTCAAGGTCAATGCACATATGACAGACGGAAACTTCGTAACATAAGGCATCTATATACAAAGTATAAAAAGCATCCAAGTCTTCCACCTTCTAAAATATAAAGCTTTTAAGAAGTTACTATCTCTATGTCGAGCTTTCTGCGACTAAAGTCGCAGGCTTGACAAAAAATGTTACGAAAACATGAGAAAAAACTGTTTCAAGAATGTTTTATGAAAACATTTTCATTTACCCATTTTTTAGAAATGTTTTTTGAACATCTAAAAAAAATGTTTTAATGGAACATTTTAAAAACATTTCTGTAACCATACAGAATCCCGCAAAAAAAACATTTAAAAAAAAATGTTTTCAAACCATTATAAAAAAAACGTTTTCAGAATAGTTTTGAAACATTCCTGTGCACGGGTTGAGGCTAATATTATTGTAGCTATGGTCAGAGACATATAAAACATATGTTTTATAAATTATATGTCTCTGCTATGGTTGAGCCTAGACCTAGTCCTATAATATATGCCTTCGCATTATATATTCACTATTTAACGTTTTCATGCTGATATTTTAATTTTTTTTTTTTACTCGGGTGGCACATTGATAATAAAAAAAAGAAGAAAAATAGCAAAATCAGTAAAAAGAAAATAGAAATAGAAAATAATGGACTATGGTTGAGCCCTGATTTTGAGGTAAAAATTGCTCTCATAATTACATAATTATTAGTAAAGGATATCTCAAAATATTAAATGTTTACCGCATTCTACAACTACATCCTCTTCTTCCTCGCGAATTACTTTGTAGAATATTATCGATGATTCGTTCTCCTCTGGAGTGTCGTTCAAATACTTTCCAAGTTGTCGTTCGTACAGTCCATCTTCGCTTTCTAAAAAATCATCGAAAACGGATTTGTCAGAAATGTCTAATGCTAAATTTACTTGTTTTGCAATCCATTCGAACCGGGGATCATCCATTTTATTCTAGCTGAAGTTCATATTAGTTATACACAAAGTCAAATGTTTCGAGCGCCTGTTGTTTTCGTCCACTTACGCTCTGTATACAGAAATGCGCATAAAATAGTTACTAACTTTGCTACTGGTTTCTTTTACAAAATCATATTTTAAGATATACCAATATACTATTCCGAATTCCGTGAATATATCTTTAGTTTTATTATCAAATGTTCAATATATGTTGACTTCTGAAAAGAAAAAGAAAATATGTAGTAATTCAGAGAGACTTAGAACTACTTTGTCATCAGCCATATTGTTTCTTTTCGTTGTTGTGGTGATCGGGACCTGTGCGCACTAAAATCTGGCCCAGACCGTACATTGGACAGAGCGAATTGTGTGCCGCAAGTATAAAAACCAGCGGGAAAAATATAGAATGGGGGGGGGGGGGCAAAATAAAAAAATTAGCACATCTCATGATACAAATTTTAGGACAAACTAAAGAAATATTTAATAATGATCTAGTTTAAAATTTTTACTATACGGTATGTATAGCGTTCAATAATATTTTTTATCAAATCTGTTGATTTTGTTGTGAATTTTTTTTAGAAACATTAATGTGAAAAATGCTTACGGCTGTGAGGAACTCCATTTCCGAATGCAAATATTTATTCAACAGAATCTCGTTAATTTGCCCTTTCTTTATTTAAAAAAAAAAACACTACTCTTTTACTTTGATGATCTAAAAACTTGGGCGGGGAGGGGTGATAAATATATTAAATAGCAATAGCCCTTTCAAGAAACTCATTTCCGGTATCACGATTATGATTTGAAGCAAGTTATTTCCCTTATTTTACGTACTTGCGTTTCCGGCGAACGAAACCTTTTCTAGCCTTAGTATATAGCACAATATGGCTGCCTCCATTAATCAAAGACTTTTCTAGATGACCCATATGTAGAAAATGCATATATTGCCTATCCTCCCAACATAATTATCGGTCCAGATCTCATTCGCTGAACGTAGTGTAATATTAACACGGAACCCTTTACATGCTTTATTTTAAAATGCATTTTACTTATTATTTTTACGTTTTTTCACTTTAAAAACTATTTTGGATGATTCTTTCAAATACTTGGGTTAAGTCAAAGTATTTTGTTTAATGCACCCAATGGCCTCTATCATGTCTATGGCTAGGTGCAATAATTTTATACTAATGTGTATTATTATTTTTTAATGGAATGTAATCTCAGTGTTGCATAGCCCATGACATTTCATGTTTAAACTTTTCCTATTTTATTCCAAATTCATCGATCGCTATCACAGATGGTGACATTCCTTCAAATTTGTTTTTGTTTGGATAAAGCTGGGGCTAATATATTAATATTTAATATTTAGTCCCACGATGAATTGCTAACGCTTGGGATGAAATTTATTTTTAAAATTTTAATGTTACTCATATTAAAATCTCCAACGAATCAATGATATGGCTGCCATTAATTATTTATTAATGGAATTACAGTTATGGTCCGATGTCTGGTCTGGGCCGGATTTCTATATTAACTCTATTTTTAGACTCATTACAAGTATTACAGTTCTGTATTTTTTGTTGTTTACTTGAGAATGGCATTTACAATATAATTTTTATGTGTTTTATCGTAAACCTCAAAGTTACAAACTCTACGGCGTTTTCCGAAAATTACCGACTACTTTCTTTTTGTTCTTTGAAAATGAAAGTAGGATTTTGAGCGATGATGATCAACAGCGAATTTTACGTGTGTACTTCTATTGGATTGGGATTGATTTTAATTTTAATCACTTGGTTCATTCTAAAAGTAAAGTTTGCAATTAAAGCCGAGAAAAGGAACAA
This sequence comes from Mytilisepta virgata, assembly GCA_028015205.1. Lineage (NCBI taxonomy): Eukaryota > Metazoa > Mollusca > Bivalvia > Mytilida > Mytilidae > Mytilisepta > Mytilisepta virgata. The sequence goes on from CM051520.1 coordinate 37,177,163, forward strand.
TGAATGCCAGGACGAAAACTGCGTAAGATGCAAAAAGTATTCAGATGTTCAAAACAAGGCAACTAATTCCTTCAGGAATTATATAGAAAATACATTCGTCGGAAATGGTTCCGAACTACAGAGAGTAAAAATGTCCGTTTTGAATATACATAAAACTTCAATTACAAACAGAACACGTCAGTCGCCTAATGTGTTTTTCTTGCAAGGCTTGGATTCAGCTCCTTGGCCGAAACAAACTATAGATTTAAAACAGGATTTGTTTGTCTTAGAACAAAACGTTGACGCTATTTATACAGAATTTACAAAAATTCTTACCATTCCGAATGAAGCCAGTCATTGGTTACTGAATACAACTCCAAAAGGTTGCTGGAAGGTTTTTCATTTGATCAACCAAGGCCAAGTTGTGAAAAGGAATGTTTCTCTTGTTCCTAGAACATTTGAACTTATCAACAAACTTAAGTTGTTAATGAAAGACACTGTATTTGGGAATGCTGCCTTTTCCGTTGTATATCCAGGAACTATAATATCAGAGCATTATGGACCTACAAACATCAGGCTTCGTTGTCATCTAGGTAATATACATTGCATGGGATACCACGATATAATATATATAAGATACATATGTACTGCATATACTGCATGTACTGCAACTGCAGTAGGTACGTGTAGTTTCTCCAATACAAAATTTAACAGTTCACCTAATACATGTAATATATTGTATTTGTGAATGTATTAACTACTAGTAGTCTATATTTAGTTTGGTTTTCTCTCTACATGCTCTATAAATGGTCTCTATGCGTGCCTGTTGTAGGTCCAACATTTGTTTGATAAAAGCTACTTTACTTTACTATTCTGTATTGATCTGGGTATATACTAATCTTAGATTTCTTGACAGACATACAATGGGATTTGATAGGTGACACACGTTCCCTAAACTCACCTAAACGACCTGCTGCTGATAATAGTTAGCCATGTCAACCCCAGTGTTCACATGGAAGTTACTTGATCCGTTCCAGTTTTCTATTCTAACAAAGCACTCTAGTTTCACCACTGAACTTCGTACAATGACGACTGGAAATCGGATCAAATATACTACTTGAATATTTGTGAAACAGGACCCCTTCGTAGAACTGTAGTGTCTAGTTTTTATTTAAGTAAAACTACGCAGTTCATATCTTTTACAGGTTTGAGGACATCACCTTGGTGTTCAATAGCGGTAGACGGTGTAGAGAAGACATGGAGATACGGAAAAGCTTTTGTGTTTGATGATTCATACTTACATGGTGTAGAATACAAGACAAAAAAAGACACTGAAGACATGAGAGCAATACTTATGGTTGATCTTTGGCACCCTGACATCACAAAAATTGAAAAGAAAATACTTAAATGTATGTTTAAGCACGAATAAACAATATCCATACGAAATATGTATCTGAATATCTTTTTCCACCATTTTTTAATTTAGATTCAATTTTACATGTATAATGTCCGTTATTCTGTATTCTAAAACCGATCTTTCCTAACGCATGAGATAACATATATGTTTGTTATATATACAGATTGGATAAAAGGATACGTATCAACTAAAAAAGTACATCAATCCAAGATGTTGATTCATTGACGCACGCCCTTTGAATATTCAAGTATAAAAAATAAGCCGAATAATCCATAAACAGTGGGAAGTAATTAAATAACATATCTTTGAACTCTATGCATGATTAAGTCTCCCAAACGAAGTGGGAGACTTACAGATTTTGATTTGCGATTTTCATCGAACATTTTTTGGTATCTTTGGATTGTTATTTTGAAACTCCTGGGATGATGCCTCTGCTGGTGGACCCTAGATCCCCGAGGGTATTCGCCAACCCAGTCGTCAGACTTGTCTGACATGATTATTCATTGATTGTTACAGAAATTACCAGTATTTAGCAACATTCAAAAATAATAGAAATACTAAGGGTTCATTCCTTGTATTGCACATGGTAGATCTCCTTAGCTGAAATTTGGCTTCCTATTTCGGTATTTTTGGTTGAATACTTCTTGTTTAATATAAGTTTGGTTTTTGGTCTTCCAAATGTTTCGGTTTTAATGCTGCTGATGAGAGGTAACTCCTTGAAATGCGTCGTATACAGCATAGTATAAATTTACTATATCTAATATTAGTATCCCCTTTGGATTGTTATATTGAAACTCCTGGGATGATGCCTCTGCTGGTGGACCCTAGGTCCCCGAGGGTATTCGCTAACCCTGAGATTTTCCATCATGAAAGATCAGTGTTTCTGCCTAATACTATTCATTTTTTGATGGGGGTCAGTGAGAAGTATAATGAGCAGTTCAAAGAGGCTAGGGGTTTACTATAGGACTCTATGGGGAATTTTGTTTTTCATTGAAAAACTCTACGAGAGTGACCAAATAACCATCTCGTATCAGATATTTTATTATACACCGTGTTAACACCTATTAAATGAAATATACCTCGTTCCTCTAGGGAAGGGGGGGGGGTGTCATTCATCCCATCCCCAAATTCGATAAATTTGAAAAATATTATATGCAGTTAAAATCCATAGCTTTAAATCATATATTTTATTAATCTTCGTAACAAGACGCATTAAATGACATGAACCGCATTTTCAGTAGGGTGATCCTCCCTCCATAAATCTATAATATCGTTAAAATCCCCACCCCTAAACCATATATTTTATTATTCCCCATTGTAAGGTGCACCAAATGACACATACCTCGCTTCCCCAAGGGGTTATCACCACCCCCATCAAATCAAAAATGTTCAATTATCTCATAAACCGTTAAAATCCCCACCCCTAAACCATACATTTTCTTATTCCCCATGGTAAGACGCACCAAACGACAAATACCTCGCTTCCCCATGGTGTTATCACCGCCCCCATCAAATCAGTAAATTTCAATTATCCCATAAACCGTTGAAATCTCCACCTGTAAACCATATATTTTATTATTCCCCATGGTAAGACGCACCAAATGACACAGACCTCGCTTCCCCAGGAGGTTATCACCACCCCCACCAAATCAATAAGGTTCAATTATCTCATAAATGTTCGATGGTCAAGGAAGAAACGCCACAATAGCGGCTCTGAGAGCTATGCGTATAAACAATACCGCGATTCCCCTTTAAATGATACATACCCCATTACTCAATGGGCGTCATTCTCGCCCCTTACGCCAATTGTCTTGAATTATATAAAATTAAAACCCCTCGAATCAATAGTCTTTAATTATCTCGTAAAGCATTGAAATCCCTGCCACTAAATCACATATTTTCTTTCCCCCAATGATAAGACAAACAGACTGATAAAAAACTAACACCCCCACAAAAAGCGGGGGGGGGGGGGGGTCATCCTCGCCCCTCAAATCAATAATTTTTAATTATATATATAAATTTAAAAAATATTTATCCCTTAAACACGTTTTAATACGCAATGTTCAAATCTCATAAACCATTTAAATATTGATACAAGGAAGACATCAATGTATCAGACATAATATGTAATAATAGATATTATTTAATTTGCTTGGTCATAAATTTAAAAAAAAATCTTGTTGTGATGCAATGTATTGTTTTATATCAATATTATTCAAATTTAACTGATTTGATATTGGGAGGGCTTTTCACAGCAGATAAGAAGTCTTATTATTATTTTTATTTAATGAAACCGAATGCATTTTATTACACCATACAATAAAATCAGTTCTCGTAAACGGTTCAGAAATGTTTGGATATATCTCTGTCAATTCAGCATGTCGACAAGCAAAAGTTGATCAAGTGTTACATTGTATGACTGTAAAATTCGGGTCACAAAATATACGCATATCACGATTTTCAAGTAACCACTCCATTAAGTATACATAAACTTTTTAAGAACAATTTCCCCATTTCAGTCTCTGAAAAACAAATAATTTATTGAATGTAATGTAAGGCATTCGAGATATCAGTTATTTCGTTTTGGAGACTTCGTAACAGTTCACTGTTACAGTTATTACTCGTTTCAGTATAAATTTGACCGAAGCACTGCTCTTTGAAAGGCCAAAATTGTTTAAGCAAAAATATTCCACAATGTCGGAAAGCAAAAGAGAATTTCCAAAAAGATTAATCCAAAACTATAAAAACACGAAAAAGGCACGACTTGACCACCAAGCATGACCATCTCTGTCTCTCGGGTATATTTCAATATTTTGGTCAAATTCGACAAATTGTATACCTGTGTACGGAACATTGTCATATTTTTTTCCAAACTTTTGAGTAAAAGGATACTAAAATTAAGATTTAAAATTTCCGAACCGAAAAGTACTTTCTGTTACCTCAAGTTGATTCGAAACTGTTCAAAGTAGTAGGAGGAATTAAAATCGTGTCATACAACGCTGAGTCACCAGAGTTGTCTAGTTTCATCTTCAACATATGTACAAATAAACTGCAGTAAATATTTACAATCCGTATAGATTAACAAACATGTTGGATTCCGCGACCCGCAAAGGCGATCGAATTTGGGTGTGTTTCTGTCGGTTTCTCACAATGAAAACTAATTACCTTTATTTTAAAACAAACTGCATATGTATTAAAAGCAAATCTTGTTGTTAACAGATAAAGCACAATTATATAATATAAAATATAAGAAATATTAATAAATAACCCGTGACTTAATAAAAGGGGTGTTGAGAAAATATAATAATAAACGCCTCATTTATTCTACATTGGTTTTTTGAGGTCCAACCTATTTGTATCATTTTTTCTTTTATTATGTATTATAATTGAAGTTCGTCCATTCATGCCATTGTTATGTCTTAAATTAAATAAATTTTACTTATTTTCTGAGTAAGTTAAAAGTTTGAACAGGGTGTTTTCTCCAAATCTTCCATATGTAAAATGTTTTTCTCATTTAAAAAAAAAAGTAATAGAAGGAAATTCAGGCTCGTTAGAAACTGTTGATCTCATTGTCCAGCTATGGTCCAAAGTCCAAAGCTAAAAAAAGTTGAAAATTTAAAACGGTCATTGAATTTTTCATTAGTTCTTAAGGCCAAAACTCTTGATATAAGAAACAGTAACCATAAATAATGCACGGACGGACTAATCATTGCATCTCACCATACACCAGCGTGTCAAAATACGACTGTCTTCCCGAATGAAAATACCAAGAGCCTTATTTGTCGAACGCATAATTGAATCGAAATTTTACAAAGAAACAAAAAGACTTTTTAACATGTTGTCTATATCCTCAATTATCTTTTCAGACCTTTCTGATTAGATCCAGATATAACGATAGTTAAATATTTAAAATTTTAAAATTTAGCAGTTAACTTATGAATAACAGAAAAGTGTCCCTACTCTATATGAAATAGTTTTAAATAGGAACTCCAAGGTCTTCAGGTGAAATTTCTTTCAATGTCGAATTTAGGTCGACTATATAGTAGGTATAGATAGGTATGGCAATCGGATTTAATTGAAAATGGAACGACCTAAGGACCGAATCCATATCGGAATTTACCCAATTGTTCAAGTAGTTGCAGATTAGAATTATTAAGGTGTTGAAGTGTCATCTCGTTTGTTCATCTTCGCTGTTCGTTGAGGTCATAAATTAGAACTGACCAATGGTGAATTTTCCATTGACTTTGATATTTATTTCAGCGCATAGCAAAGTCCTCTCTGCAGGAGTCTATTCTCCCAGTCAAAGATTCCGAGTCCAGTTACGTAATGAGGGAATGAAATTGGGTACTGTCAAACTGAGTTCAACTATCGTTGCCATCTTGCAACGGTTTGCGTACATACATACATGTATGGTGTTGGGATACAATTCTGTTATACCCTAAGGATTCGTTTATACAGTCAACGGTCATTTTTTCTCAGACAAGAAAAATGTAATTAGGATTTGACTATAGAGTCAAAAGTTGATCTAATTTCGTGTCATCGATAAAAATTTGTAATTAAGGACAATAAACTTATTATTTACAAACAAGAAACAAGCTGTCATTTTCACTCGTCACTGTTTGGAGCCATATTTCTGTCACTCGTCAAGACGACAAAGCTCTGCAAATGGTAAAATATTGTAGAACCAAGAGGGTTAAAGGTTGAAAACTTCTTTATCGATCAAGTTCAAACCCAACTACGACTCGCCAGAGAATCATGGCAGCTTTCACTGTTTCACTCGGAGCTGATACGGATTTCTAGAGGAATTGTATTGGAAATTCATATATGACCACATATTAGACTTCGGGTCGATATTTGAGGTCCAATTTGGTCATATCAGCTATGGAAAAAAGCACTTGTCAGATCCAAATATGTTATCATATTAGATAAATAGATTATGACATGGCATTTTCCTTATGGCCCCCTGGCAATCCCTCGGGCTCAATATGGGAGTCTAGGGCTGATACCAGGGCCAATATAGAAAATGCCATGTAATAATCTGTAAGTATTGTACCTTGTATATACAGGGAATGTGAGTGAAAACTTTCTAGATGTATTTGAATACAATCAGTCTAATAAGTGTTTATTATCCCCGCACTTCGAAGAAGTTCGGGGGTATTGTTATCGCCCCGTCCGTCTGTCCGTCCGTCTGTGTGTTTGTCCGTCCGTACGTCCGTCTGTCCGTCACACTTTCACGTTAGGAATCTAAGCTTGTGACCTAAACTCCTCTTTTATTTTTCATTTTATGCATTTAATTTCTATACAATATTATAAAAAAATTGTATGTAGATGTGCAATAAGGTTTTAGAAAATTGGGGCCCACAGCGGTCGATTTTTGAAAAACGTGAATTTAAGCTTGTGACCTAAACTCCTCTTTCATTTTTGATGTCAGCCATTTGATTTATATAGAGTATCGTCACATACTGTATGTAGATACGCAATAAGGTTTTAGAATTTTGATTTTCAAAAATTGGGGCCCCGGGGGTCGAATTTCTTAAATTTAAGCTTGTGACCTAAACTCCCCGTTCATTATCCCCCCGCTTAGCGAAAGCGGGGGGATCATGTAATACAGTCCGTCCGTACGTACGTACGTACGTACGTCTGTAGTGGCAAGGCATATCTCTGAAACGGTAAAAGATAGAAACTTGAAATTTGGCATCATGGAAGAGTATATGACCCACTAGGGAATAGACCCCTTAAAATTGGAATTCGACCCCTTGGGGCCAAATTATGAGCGAAAAACGAATTTCGCGATATCCAATAAATGGAGATATCTCCAAAAGTGTTAAAGCTAGGATATTGGAACTTATGTCACTACTTATATTGCCTTTCCCAAGTTGAAAGAGGGTATCAAAATTTTGGTCCCGCCCCTAGGGGCAATGCCCTAAGGAGTTAAAAAATGTCTAAAAACGATTGTCCAAGAACTCCTCCTACACCGTAGAAGATAGAAACATGAAATTAGGTACACTAGTAACACTTGAAGAGTTGTCTGTGCCAAAGGTTTCGGAATTTTGATTTTTGCCCGGGGGGTGGGGCTACACCCTAATATGTAAAATCTCAAAATATGGTAAGATCAGTTCATATCCCCACCCCTTAACCATATATATTTTTATTCCACATTTAAAGACGAGTTACATGGTCACCCCCGGGGTCAGCCCCACCCCCCTCATTTGGAAAATTACAAGATATCTCAAAAACAGTTAAGATCCCCACCCCTAAACCATATATATTCTTAGTGGGCATGACAAGACAAGTTTAATGGTCATCCCCGGGGGTCGGCCCCACCCCCCTCATTTACAAAATTACAAGTTATCTCTAAAACAGTTGAGATCCCCACCCCTAAACCATATATATTCTTAGTGGGCATGACAAGACCAGTTGAGTGGTCATCCCCGGGGGATCGGCCCCACCCCCCTCATTTACAAAATTACAAGTTATCTCAAAAACAGTTGAGATCCCCACCCCTAAACCATATATATTCTTAGTGGGCATGACAAGACCAGTTGAATGGTCATCCCCGGGGGTCGGCCCCACCCCCCTCATTTACAAAATTACAAGTTATCTCAAAAACAGTTGAGATCCCCACCCCTAAACCATATATATTCTTAGTGGGCATGACAAGACCAGTTTAATGGTCATCCCGGGGGTCGGCCCCACCCCACTTATTTAGAAAATTACAAGTTATCTCTAAATGAGATGCCCAACCCTTAACCATAGCTACTTGTATTCGTTATTAAAAGATCAGTTCAGATATTTTAAAATGTTTAATATTGGTGTTGTGTATTTTGTGAAATCTATAGTAAACATTTATATTTTTTCCAGCTCTTTTCTTCAGGAACCAAAATGATACCAATAAATTGGAAGCAAGTTTTCTCACAAACATTTTAGATCCCCACCCCTAAACAATATATATATTTAATGGACATGACAAGTTAAGACTTACATTCATTTGATGTAGGCCATTTCAATTTTATCCATCTTAAAACTTTTGCATTCGACTTTGTCCGAGCAGTAGAAGTCCAATTTCATATTTCTGTGTTGTTTCTTGATATCCAAAGATCAGTGTCAAACTTTTTCTCTATTTATGCAATTTGAAATTATGAGGGGTTCAGACTTTGTGCATTCCGACTTTGCTGGGAGCGGGGGGATGTGCAATCTCCGATTGCTGCGTTTCATTTTTTTATGCATTTGATTTCTATATAGTATTGTCACATTCTATATTTAGATGTTCAGTAAGGTTTTAGAATTTTGATTTTCAGAACTCGGAGCCCACAGGTGTTTAATTTTGAAAATTTGAAATTTAAGCTTGTGACCTAAACTCCTCTTTCTTTTTTCATTTTATGTATTTAATTTCTTTACGGTTTTGTCACACACTGTATATAGATGTGCAATAAGGTTTTAGAATTTTGATTTTCAAAAACTGGGACCTTTTGGGGTCGAATTTCAAAACTTGGGAATTATAGGTGGGTGATTGAAAGTCGTCTTTCATTTTTAATTTCATACATTTTATTTCTATACAGTATTGTTGTACACTGTATGCAGTTGTGCAATAAGGTTTTAGAATTTTAATTTTCCAAAATGTGGGCCTGTTTTCAAAGGTATAATTGTGAAAAATGTGCACAGGGATACAAAATGTGGGGAGTGCGGAGATAGCTGTCGTTTCAGTCTAGTTATCCCCGCACTTTCGAAGAAAGTTTGGGGATATAGCGATTGTCTCCGTACGTCCGTCCTTTACACTTTCTTGTGACATCAACTCCTCCTTCACTTTTGGGTTTAGGAATTTAATTTCTATATAGAATGGTTGCAAACCACGTGTAGATGCGCAATAAGGTTTTAGAATTTTTGATATTCTAAACAAGGGGCCCACAGGGGTTGAACTTCGACAATTTTGAATTCAAGCTTGTGTTTATGTTTCAATTTGTGTATTTTATTTCTATACAGTATTGTCATGCACCATACAGATACAGATATGCAGATGCTCAATAAGGTTTTAGAATTTGATTTTCTAAATTTGGGGCCCACAGGGGTCGAATTTTGAAAAACTGTCAATTTAAGCTTGTGATCTAAACTCCTCTTTCATTTTGCAATTTATGCTTTATATTTCTATACAGTATTGTCAGGCACCATCTGCAGATGCGCAATAAGGTTTTAGAATTTTGATTTTCTAGAATTGGGGCCCACAGGGATCGAATTTCAAAAATTTTTAGTTGAAGATTAGGATGTAAACTCCTTATTAATTTATGCATTTTTTTTCTATATAGTAGTGTCATGCACAATATGTAGATGTGCAACAAGGTTTTAGAAGTGTTATTTTCTAAATTTAAGGCCCACAGAGGTCGAATTTCAAAAATTCAATTTAAGCTTTTGACATAAACTTATTTTTTCATTTTCCAATATATTTTTTTTCTATACAGTATTGCCACGCACAACATGTAGATGCACAATCATGTTTTAGAATTTTAATTTTCTGAAATTGGGGCCCACAGAGGTCGAATTTCAAAAATTGTCAATTTAAGTTTGTGACATAAATTTGTCTTTCATTTTCCAATATATGCATTTTTTATTATAAAGTATTGTCATCCACATTAAGTAGTTGTGCAATAAGGTTTCAGAAGTTTAATTTTCTAAAATTCGAGCCCACAGGGGTCGAATTTCGAACATTGTCAATTTAAGCTTGTGACGTAAACTCCTTTATCATTTTTCAATTTATACATTTCATATTTATACAGTAGTGTTATGCACAATATATATAGATGTGCAATAAGGTTTTAGAATTTTAATTATCTAAACTTGGGGCATACAAGGGTCAGATCTCAAAAATTGTCAATTTAACATAATCATTTTTTCATTTATGATTTTTTCATAGAATGATTGCATAACATCTTTAAATGGGCATAAGGTTTTAGATTTATGCAATTGGGTAGGTGTCCCAACTAATTGCAGGGGTGCGGGGATAACTGTCGATTCCGACAGTCCAGCTTTCTAGTTTATTTTATTTTAATTTTTTTTGCCTAGTTATTTGCGAATTTATGTGTATATAAAGATAAAAACAATTGGAGGAAATGAAATATCATTTATTCGCGGAGATGAAACATTTAAGACTGAGATACGTACATTTATAAAATTCGCAGAGATGAAATGCTCCCACCAAGGCAGTCATCGTACTGATAAATTTTTAAAGGCAATTTTAAAATGATCCAAGAAATGTCCAAAATACAGGAATTTCACATCTTCAAAATTGTTTTCAAATTAATGTGCTAAATCTGAATAATATACAAAAAACTCTTCGTTTTGTAGTTTCATTGCGTCAGCAAGTTTACGTTAAACTTTTAAAATTTCATTTTGTAGGCATTGTCAATTTGAATCCCTAGGACGCATTCTTGTCATCGATGGCGTTTTAGTTGCATATGGACGTCTTTCATCTTAGAATGAAACATTCTTTATTTAAACCACGTGATGTTTTTCAGACAATCGTATATGCGGTATTTAATGAAATGCAACTCAAAATTTATTATATTTATACAATTAAACTGAATGTCCTAGATATCATGATAATTCCAATAATTTTTTATTTTGTTTGGTCGACAGCGTGACGTCTTGGATCTTATTTTCCGATAAATGACGTACAGCGTACGAATATGTGAGCGAGTAAAAGAGTGCCATTTTAAACTGCTCATTTCTTTCTTATTTTGCTGAAAAGTATAGATATTATGGATTTATAAGTAATAAGAGTTGTTTATCCGCAATTTATCGGACTTTATTCAGTTTGTGAGTGAACTGTTCTCCTTTATACACTGATAAATTGCTTTAAACACCTCTTCTTACTGTTATAAAATGACCCTAATCAACCGATACTGAAAATGTCCAAAACTGGTGGTAAACATTCCAGATGAACCTAACATAATCTAACATTTATAGTGTTCACAATTTTCTCTAGATCTCAACAACTGAACAGGGAAGATTGAGACGATCTATCCTATTCACTAGCTATTTCCCTTTTCCAGACGATGACGTCTCCCTCGTTGCTTCCTACGGAATTTATATTTCCCAGTTTGTCCAGTTTGCATAAACTAGTATGTCGTGTTGCACTGATATCTGTATCGGAAATAAGCTTTTGCATCAAGGATATTAAGCTTTTTTTTTTATCGTTACACGGATTTCTTGCGGAAATTTGGTTACACAAGTAGGACTTCCGTAAAACAAGGCATTTCACATCCTGCCTTCTGATGGTGTTATTTTTTTTAATAAATGGCATATAAATCCTTAAAAAATATGCAGCAAACTTTCTGAGGGTCGGGGCCCGTATTCATAAAGCTACTTGAGAATTTACTAAGGAAACACTTAAGTTAAGAGGAAACTCCGCCCATTTTACAAAATATCTTTACTTACGTATTTTCTTAGTAAATTCTAAAATTAAGGAAACGCCGCTCTTCGCACTCAAGTGGTATTCATAAAACATTTTAAACTAAGAAAACACATAAGTTTCCCCTTACCTTTAAGGTAGATGGGTACCTACCTTAAGTATTGCAAAATCAAATTTTTCTTTGTTAAAAGTGTTCACAAATCCGATTTTGTAGAAAGCGTAGTACAAATATACTCTAAAACGCACATTCCCGCATTTTTACTATATTTAAGATAATATTTGAAAAAGTTTTGAAATTGAGTATCTTACAATAATCCTCTTAGGCATATCAAGACATTCGTATCTTATCAGGATAGCAATGATATTTCGTTGTATTCGGGGGGAAAGGGGGGGGTTACGAAGCTTTTTCAAAATTTATCAAAAGTGTAGGCCCTGAAAATTGCTGGGACCAATTGTTCAATCCGTTTGACCGAGGGTTAAATTTAACCACATGTTAAACTCAGTGAAATTCTATACAATTTAACCTAACCTTAATTTGATCATTCAATAAGTTGAACAACTGGGCCCAGGACAGTTTGTATATTGGTATCAAATAGTCTTTCGTTTTTAAAGAAAAATGTTGTGCATTTATCCACAATGGTATAAAGGTTGATGCAGAAAAACTTCCAGTATCCAAGAAAAGAATTCATTCAATTGTTATCTCTTCCTAGCTCACCTGCCAATGGCCATATGAGCTTTTGACATCATTTGGCGTCCGTCCGTCTGTAAACTTTTACATTTTCCTCTTAAACCCCTGGACCTATTGAACTGAAACTTGGCCTGTAGCTTCTATGGAAGGTCCTTTACAAAGTTTGCATATTCATCCGGGTCCGTGAAACAAAATGGCCACCATGATCATTTACATGTTCTGATTAGTCCAAATTTAAAAATTCTTCTCGTCTGAAACAGTAAATTAAGCCAAATGAACTGAATTTTGGTATGGAGCATCTATGGAAGGTCCTTTACAAACTTTTCATAACTCATCCCGGTCCATGAAACAAAATGGCCACCATGAGTATTTACATGTTCTGATTGGTCGAAATGTAAAACTCCTCTGAAACCGTAAAGCCAAATGAACTAGTTTTTGGCATGGAGCATCTATGGAAGGTCCTTTACAAAGTTTGCATAAATCATCTTGGTCCCTGAAACAAAATGGCCGTCATGAGCATTTACATGTTCTGATTGGTCGAAATTTGAAATTCTTCTCCTCTGAAACCATAAAGCCAAATGAACTGATTTTTGGTATGGAGCATCTATGGAAGGTTTGTGACTGCCAGGTGAGCGATACAGACTCTGCCAACTGGGCCTCCTTTTTTTTGCTCTTTGGTATTTCATTGCTGAATATCAAGGATAAAATTTTAATATCTTGGATAGTAATATTTTGTTTTTGTATTCATGTATAAATATTATGTTTTTTGTATTTCTTTTGCTTCTCTGAATGGTTGCCGAAAAATCCTTTCTTCATTTACTCGTCAGAAAAACATGTAGCTTTCATGTTAGATTTATCAGTGAGAAGAATTTCTACGGTTCCATTAATTCAGCGATTATGTTATAATTGTTGAAAAAAATTTCATTTTTACACAATAAGGTGAACCGAATTCGGTTAAACTGTAAATCCGTCAATTCAACTATTGTTATAGCGATTTTTCATTTAAGATTATTTTGCACGTTTTTTGTGATTGTATTAGTTTAATTAAGCACTTATTTTAAATTTTTTAGGGTTTTACATAATTATGTAAAATATTTAATGCATAGATAGTACCAAAATTTCGAGAAGTTCCGTATTGTCAAATACTTAAGTATTCCTTAGTTAAAGTAATACTTAAGACGTTTTGTGAATACCACTTAGCTATATTTTTTCCTTAACTAAGGAAAAGGACAAATATACCTAAGGATCAATCAAAGAAACGTAATCCATTTGACAGACAAACCCGGGAAGACAAATGAACAACAACAAGCACAACAAATAAACACAGAAAACTAAAAAACAATGAACAACACGAACTCCTTTAAAAACCAGGAGTGAACCCAGGTGCTCCGGTAGGGTAAGCCGTTCCTGCTCCGTATAAGGCACCCGTCGTGGAGTTCTACAAAGTCAATCCGGGGGAAGTCACAAATCGGTGGAGGCACATGAAAGGTTACGACAGTGGGAACAGGTCCAGCATCATCTGCGATATTGGAACACTGTAATGGTCAATCAATTTGTGATGACGACCGTAAAATTTCCTAAGTGATGACATCAACTTATCCCTGATAAAACCCTGGTTAAGAAGCTTTTGTGACAGCAGTAATCCTCTTCGTCGAAAGTCAGGGTAACTCACGCATGCCCTTGAAAATCTGATAAACGTAATCGCCATATGCAGGCGATGCTGGTATATTGCTACTCAAGAAGGGAAAATTAACAATAGGAAAGTTGAAGTCGTCACGTTTGTCATAAAGTTTTGTCTTCAAATCCTTAGTTGAATCTTAGTCTGAGAAACACTTATGAATACGGGTCGTGATCGTTTCAGCATATTCTCTTAACCGTTATCGACGGCAGTCCATGATTGCCCCGGACTTTAGTATGCGCTCCGGTTACGCCCGACTTCTGGATATTTATTTATTTATTATTTTATTTTTTTTTGGTTTTATTTCATGAGTACTTTTAATAAATATTTACCATCAACGAATATTCTGCGTTTATTATCGATGTGCTATTTACTATCCATGTCCTTATACTAAAAAATGAATTGTTTCGATTCTAATATGACAATATGCATCATTTCTGTAATTAAAGGCGCCATATCGATTTTAACAAGGCAAAAACTTTAAGAGAAAAACGTAAAATGTCTTTAAACAAATAAAATAAAATCAGACTTTAAAGAAAATACCAGCGTTCCAGATCCTGTACAACGTACAATTGTCCGATTTTTGACTGTCGATCAAGCGTCATTTGAAATGTATGACGTTATACCTTGGAATGTGACATCGCATTTTGGACTGTCATACCATTTCGCGTGAGTTATCGTTGTTGTATTTCGAGCTTTGCTAAATGTTTGCAAAGATAGATTCAGTAAGATTGGAGGAATATGACTTTGAAACTTTATTTTATCGACAAAATACAACAGTTTAGTGATTTCATGTGTGCTTCACTCTTCACGTCAACAACGCATTGTACGTATGTGTCAACAATAATTGTTCTATATATTTCCATAGCGAAAGAGGCACGCCATATTAGAAACCTGAACAGAATTTGGTTTCCTATAGCTCTTTGGTGACCTAATAACACAAATACATCGATTGGAATAAAAATTGCGAACTGCTGTACCTCGCTTTGAATTTCTATTGGTGCAGGCAGATCAGAACATCATATCCACATGAGGGGGACCATGAGCACTACATACATTGACAATTTTTTATATATAATTATATATTTATTGATAGGATTCTAATTGTTTACATTTCTTGAGATACATTCTCGTTTGAATATGTAAAATTCTTAGTCAAAATGGCAATAACATGAAAAGCTCTTTGGGAAAGAATATCCCATCTCGTGATTTATACGTCAGTGGACCCAATTTGACAAAATAAACAATATATATTGTAACTAGGGGAAAACTTCATGAAGAAGAATATCCTTTCCAAATACAAATCTGCACATGAGAATCTAATGGAGCAACCATATGATTTTTAGGAGGGGGAGGGGGTGACTTGGACGAAATATGAAACAACAGGCTCAAGAGAATTGAGCCTGTATAGCTCACCTGACAGTTCCATAATCAATCCATTTTATTTCAAGTGAAAATTGTAAATGGACCTTTCAAAGATGCTTCGTACCAAGTATCAGTTAATTTGGCTATATGCTTTCAGAGGAGATTTTTGAAATTTTGACTTATCAAAAATAAGAATTCATCATGGCCGCCATATTAGCTGTCCAACCTGGACGAAACTTTATAAAGGTCCTTCCAAAGATGGTTCATACCAAATTACAGTTCATTAGGCTTTTCGGTTTCAGAAAAAAAAATTGAAGTTTTGACCAATCAGAAATAAGAATTCATCATGGTGGCCATATAAGTTCTCCGAGTGGAACAAAATAAGTAAACTTTATTGAGGTCCGTCCACAGACACTTCATACCAATTTACAGTTCAGTTGGCTTTGCGGTTTCAGAGAAAGTTTCTGAAATGTTGACAAGTCAGAAATAAGAAGTTATCATGGCAGCCACATTAGCTGTACAACCGGGACGAAATATGCTAAACTTTATAAAGGTGGCAGCTAACTTGGATTCTGATCGGCACAAAAACATAACTTTTGTAGCAGACATTTAACTAAGGATCTTCATGCAACACAAAAATTTCAATTTTAGTATTTTCTGACGAAGACCTTTCTACAAATTTCCCCATAGGGTTTCCAATGTAAAACTAATCCAGCTGTGGCGACCATCTTGAATTTCCAATCGGCACAAAAAACATACCTTTTGTAGAGGTTCATCCAATGCTTGTTCGTATATAAAAACATGTCAATTGGCTTGGTAGTTTCTGACAAGACATTTATATAAATTTCCTCGTAAGGTCCAATGTTAAACTTAGATTGGCTGTGACCGCCATCTTGAATTTCCGATTGGCACAAAAAACAATTTTTTAGAGTGTTCATCCAAGAATCATTCATGCAACAAATCAATTCAATTGGCTCAGTAGTTTCTGAGAAGAGATTCAAAGATATGTCCAATCAGAATGATTTATCTGTCCCTGGTAGCCATGTTGAAAATCCGATCTGCACAAAAAACATAACTTTTGTACAGAACTATCCAGTTAACATTCCTGCAAGTTTGGTTCAATTTAAACTGGTGGTTTCAGAGATGAAAATGTGAAATGTGGACGAACGACGGATGCAAAGTGAAGGCAAAGGCTCACATGGCCTTTTAGGCCAGGTGCGCTATAAAAGCAAGACCTAATCCAATTGGGAATTTTTTAAAAATTAAAATGAAATAAAAATTTAGGCCGTGATCCAGGACCAAAATTTCGGCAAAAAAATAGGCATGATCAAACATTCATTTCATTCAGGCCCTCCATAAAAATCAAATGGTTGCTCCCTCGCACAATACCTCAGGAATTGGAAATATTGTTACCTGACAATCTTTGAGATGCCACTGTACCTTAATATTGATAGAATTTCAAATTCCTGTGACAATACCAAGTTGACGAGTGTGGTTAGGAGAGACAGGGGCCAAAATTCAGAGAAAGAAGGTCATCAAATATAATTTTCGGGACCAATAAATCACCATTGCTGCCAATTTATGTTTCAATTGCCTCACTGGTTTCAGACTGATTGAATGTTTGAATGTTTGAATTGAATTTTGACACATCGTCCTATGTTAATTACAGCCATCTTGGATGAATAGCATGGTCATCAGATACAATTCTGAAGCTAGATCATCAAAATACCATTGCTGACATGATGGGTTCCAATTAGTTCACTGGTTTCTGACAAGATTTTTAAACAAATTTTCTCATAAGATCTTATGTTATATTATTTGACCAAATGTTTGATCATCAGATATAATTCTCATAGAGGACCATCCAAGGACTATTGCTGCTAAACTTGGTTCCAATTGGCCCACTAGTTTTGGAGAATATTTTTAAATGATTTTTTCCATCATGTTCAAGTACATCATGATCTATACTAGATTGTGGCAACCATATACTGGATGGCATGGGAGGTCAACAGATATAATTCTGACAAATGACCACTTAAGGACCATTGCTGTTAAGTTTATCATTGGGTTAAAATTGATCCAACGGTTTAGAAGATCTTTAAAGAAAAGTTAATACTGAAGCTGATGGTTCAGGGAGTTAAAAGGTCAGGCAATTCTAGCATAACTGTTTGTATCAAAAAGGCTTTCTTCTAAATGCAGGCCTATTTCATAAGAAGAATTAAACACACTAAAAAGTATCAAAAATTTATTGATTGATTAAATTACAATTGTCCCATTATTATTAAAACAAGATTATAAATGTTACAAATTTCCTGTATGTCATCCCCAACTTCCTCATATCATTGAAATATACACAGTAAACAAATATATGTATTTAACTTGTGTTTATATAGTTTTGGCTGAAAACATTCAAAGCACTTGTTTGACAAGCTTAGTCATGTTAGTGGACTACCAGAAAAGTCCTTAAAAGTTAACTTGCTGTAAATTCATTAAATCAAGTAATACAATAAATTGGGAAACTTTGGCTAGGGTTAGATTTTGATTTATTCGGTACCTATTGCAACACACCATAAATAAAACAAATCCAAAAAATAAAAAAATTCAAAAATAATTTCAAATTCTTTTAATCTGGAAAAAGTTATTAACATTGCTCATAATTTTTTTTTTATAATTTGTCTAATTAAAACAATTCAATTCATAAATAATTTTAATAATAACTCTATAACATGGAGTTTTAGTTTTATTTTTTTATATTTTTTTTTCGAAAGTGCCAAAATTTAATATCAATGTTTTCTGCAAAAACCACAAAAATACCCAGATTTATGGTAGTCTGGGCATGGAACTGGTTGCCAAAGCCTCAATTTTCCATCCAAATATTTAAACACTGATAATTAAAAATTAGAAATTTATATCTTAAATATTTCAATTGACAAATTTGGCCATTATTTAATTTGAGTATCTGAACTTTATCAAACATGAAATTCACGTTCTATAAAACCAAGAATCTTTTATCTAGTTTTTGCAAATTCGACTAGAAAAGATACATGTAAGGAATATGAAGGTAGAATACACATATGAAAAAAGGTACAGGTATAGTAGCCAACCTCTTCTTTCAAAACTGATTCAGCAAATTTCTCTTTGTGTGCAAAATTTAAAGTTTAAGCAGTATATTCTTTTAAAATGGGCAAGGATTAGCAACTACAGGTATAAGAACAAAACATTATCTAGATAATATATATAAATTTATGTTAACACTGTACTGTAGGTTTACTATTGGTTTCGGATACATCTTTTCCACCTTTAACAATCTTGTAGTATTAATGAAATTTAACATTCGAAAATTATTGATACAATAGACTTAATTCAAGACAAAAGAAAGAATTCTGCCAGATGAACTAGCATCAAGCTAGATAGATGACTGGAAGACGGGATGACAAACACTATGGCAACAGTCAAGAATCTTGTCACTCCTGTGACTTTTTGTTCATTAAGCAGTTACTTTCAAATAAAGAGCTAATTATAAATTTCTTAGCTAACTTTCTTTCATTTTTTTAGTGCACATTGTATTTCCTCTTGGCAAAGATCACCTAAATCATTTGCTTGCACCTCCATGCCAATTGCTTCAATTTTTTTCGTTATTGCATCTTTACTTGCAGATAGGACCATCTTGAGTTTTATTTTACCACAGTCTGGATTCCTACAATAAAAAAGATACCATATATGTCTAACTCAATACAAAAATTATTCAACAACAGCCTTTACACACTAAAAGATATGTATACATATGTACAATGTAGTCATTAAGAACTCCAAAATACAAAACCCAAGTGTTATACATGTGTACACGACTTTGTAAATTTTGTTTATAGAAAATACACTGGAAGTCACTTCTGCATATGAAACTGAAGATGTTAAAAATGTTACACTAGTTCTTAAACGTTTACACAGATAATAACTACATGTACTTTCAGAAAATGCCCCCCCCCTAAAACTATTTTAAAAGGAATTTGGAAGCTGTTTCCAGAGTGCAAAAATGTGAATAAATGTTTATGAATATTACTTTATTTTAATGTAAAATATTATCTTAATTCTTGATGTCTCGAGTGTGCGAGTCTTCCAAGGATGACGTGTCGCATGCATACGTAAATTTTTACAAAAGATATTAAAATTTTCTAAAAATGGAATATATATGCACATCTTTGCATTAAGGTTAATGCACAGAGAAAGTTTCATCAAATTCCTTTGAGCGGTTATGGAGTAGTTGAGGATAGAAGTTTTGAAACCCCCCCTTTTTTTGCAAAAATGTCAATTTTTACAAAATAAAATTTAAAATTTTCTAAAAATGAAATATATATGCACACCTGTGCATTATGGTTAATTCCTTTGAGCAATTTATGAGTAGTTGAGGATAGAAGAAAAATGTGACAACTCAAGACAACAGAAAGTGATCCCTATGTGTCGACCGCAGGCAACACACTTAAGTAATTTCTGCCCTGTTCTAACGACTGCTTCAAAAAGGAGTCAATTAATTTTATTTGTTCCTTAGACAATGGATTTAGTAATTTAGATATATTAAGATCATCATCTTCCCAATTTAGTTTATTAAATAATTCTAATCTTATTTTTACATTTTAGGAGGAAGTGTTCTTCATTTTCAATTACATGACAAGATTTACATAAACGATCTTCTCTTGGAATTTTGAAATATCGACCCCTCTCTATTTCTAGATTATGGTCATTTAAACATAATTTTGTAAATCACTTCCTAATAGTATAAAATTATGACAGGTTAAATAAAATTCTTTATCAAGACTAAGTTTTATATTTTTATATAGAAATAATTTATTAGTTTCATCATAACTATCTATTTTATTCTCCATAATAGATCTATATTTCTCTTAATTTGGTTCTTAATAAGATGAACTTCCTTCAGATTTTTGCAATTTTCAATTTTGTGAAAGATGTCATTATTAGACCAAATAAAAATATATGTGTAGTTCCAGTTATGGCCTGAAAAAAATAGGGTTGGTAGGTAGGCCTTTTGTTTGTTTTTGAAAACATCCTTTAGATCAACTTGTGTATCTAATATATTTATGTTGTTTGCTGACGGTATGCTTATTCAAATGATTTCCTTTTACCGTCTTTCACTTTGCACCTAAAGTGTGCTGGCATTCAGGATTCTCACTAAGTAATATTCATGATAGTTCTGGAGTCATCATATTTCAGAATGGGGAGTCCCAGGCTCCCAGCTGATTTTTTAATATTTTTATTTATCTTTGATTTTTATATTATTTTTTTCTCAAAAATACTTTTAATTTCTCCCATTGACCTTGTTTTAACACATTAAGTCAAAGTGTGCTAAATTTATTTTTTAATGAGGTCTACATATTGTTACCGTTTGTTAAAAAACACTGTGGCCAATGAAAAATAGTGTGAATTCCGACTGCTGGCATTTTCAAGCTGACTTTTTGCTGTTTCTTGCTAGATAGAAAATGTGTGAGTTTTCCAAGGAAGACATGTGTCGCCTGCGGACGTCAATTTTTACAAAAGATATTAAAATTTTCTAAAAATCAAATATATATGCACACCTTTGCATTAAAGTTAATGCATAAAGAAAGTTTCATCAAATTGCTGTGAGCTGTAATGGAGAAGTTGAAGATAGAAGTTTTGAACCCCCCTTTTTTTTCAAAAATGTCAATTTCAACAAAAAAGATATTAAAATTTTTAAAAATAAAATATATATGCACACCTGTGCATTAAGGTTAATGCACAGAGAAAGTTTCATAAAATTCCTTTGAGTGGTTATGCAGTAGTTGTGGATGGAAGTTTTGACCCCCCCCCCCTTTTTCAAAAATGTCAATTTTTAGAAAAAAAATAAAAATTTTCTAAAAATGAAATATATATGCACACCTGTGCATTAAGGTTAATGCACAGAGAAAGTTTCAACAAATTCCTTTGAGCGGTTTTAGAGTAGTTGAGGATAGAAGAAAAGTGTGACGATGCAAGACAACAGATAGTGATGCCTACGTGTCGACCATGCGTTCTGCAGGCGACACAATAAGAGACTATGAAAAAAATAAAATGTTCTATTGGCAAACTGCCTAGTTCAGCCCTTGAGCCAATGTCTGAAGCAGACTTTTTTTATGCCCAATAAAAATTTACAAAAGTTCAAATGTATTTTCTCAAAGGGAGTTTTATCAATAAAATAAAAACGATCAACAACTTTTTCAATCTTTTCTCCTCTTATATTAGCCCTAGCCTATGTTGGGCTAAGTAACCATCCATGTATGAAACTTCCGAGTTGTGTGTCAAGACTGGACATTCTAATCTATTGAAGAGATTTTTTTAAACTTCAACAGGAAGATTGCCCAGTGAAGATGTTTTGGCTTTTATAGAGAATATAATTTTTTTTCCCTTTTTTGTAAGGTCTTCAAGACTATGAAGCAGATAACCATTTTTTTTAGTAAAGAACCGCACAATTTGTATTAAGTTACAATCTGTAACAAATTTTTTTTGTAACTTACAAAGAATTCAGACTTCTTAATACTATTATGCTGAACGACTATACTTTTCGTTTTTTCTCACAGAAAACACCAAGATTATTCATGCTATTTTGAAGACCTTTCTGAGAGCATGATAAGATCATCAGCGAATAAGAGTGACTCGACATTGGAGTCAAACTAATTTTGGTGGCATTGAACTTTCATTTGCTGCTACATTGTATTTGCTCTAAATCATTAATGAAAATGTGAGTCCCCTTGTCTTACTCCTCTGTAGATGTCAAAGTATAAGCACTGAAAAAATCTGTGAGAATCTTGAAGAGTCTGGTGGCAAAATATCAGTGTATACATGTTTGATTATATATATTTTCTTGTTTTATCAATGTTATTATATCAATTCAATAAAATAAATTTCATAATTTATGGTTTATTGGTCATATTTACGAAGATCAGCAAACGTCTTCGTTTACAGTTATGGCGGAGAGTCTGGTTGAGCCTGTATCGCTCACCTGGATTTAACTTTTCACCTTGAGCAGACCTAATAAAATGCTCCACTGGCCGCAGCTTGATACGACCGCAGAGGTCGAACCCTGAACAGTTGGAGCAAGTATGGACACAACATTCAAGCTTGATACAGCACTAAATTTGGATTGTGAATAAATATTTGACACAGCATAGGTTTCTGACACAGAATTAATGTGGTCTAAGAACTTAAAATTTTTTAATTTACCTATTCAAACAATATCAGTATTATTTGCTTTTATATATAAATCAGAAATAACCAATTTAAAATGGAAAATTTAAAAAAAGTTTAATTTTGGACCCTTTGGACCTTAATGTAGACCAATTTGAAAATGGGACCAAAAATTAAGAATCTAAATACACGGTTAGATTCGGCATATCAAAGAACCCCAATAGTTCAATTTTTGATGAAATCAAATAAAGTTCAATTTTGGACCCTTTAAACCTCAATGTGGACCAATTTGATAACCGGGCCCAAATATCAATTTCTTGCTATTGCGCAATACTGTGCAATTGAAGATTTCTTGCTATTGCACAGTACTGTGCAATTGAAGATTTCTTGCTATTGCGCAATACTGTGCAATTGAAAATTTCTTGCTATTGCACAATACTTATTATAATAATTTACACATCCTGTTTGGTGTGTATCTCTGGCCTTATCATTATTATTTGCTTTTATATATAAATCATAAATTTAATAATAAAGTTTTTGGCAAATTTCCAATATACAAATCAAATAAAGTTCAATTTTGGACCCTCTAAACCTCAATGTGGACCAATTTGATAACCGGGCCAAATATAAAAAATCTAAATACATGGTTAGATTCAGCATATCAAAGAACTCCATATATTCAATTTTTGTTGAAATCAAACAAAGTTTAATTTTGGACCCAGATTTGGACCAACTTGAAAACTGGGCCCATAATGAAAAAAATTAGTACATGTTTAGATTCAGCATATAAAAGAACCTCAAGAATTCAATTTTTGTTAAAATCAAACTAAGTTTAATTTTGGACCCTTTGGACCTTAATGTAGACCAATTTGAAAACAGGACCAAAAATTAAGAATCTAAATACACAGTTAGATTCGGCATATCAAAGAACCCCAATAGTTCAATTTTCGATGAAATCAAACAAAGTTTAATTTTGGCCCTTAATTCCTAAACTGTTGGGACCAAAACTCCCAAAATCAATCCCAACCGTCCTTTTGTGGTCATAAACCTTGTGCTTAAATTTCATAGATTTCTATTTACTTATACTAAAGTTATTGTGCAAAAACCAAGAAAAATGCTTATTTGGGCCCTTTTTTAGCCCCTAATTCTTAAACTGTTGGGACCAAAACTCCCAAAATCAATCCCAACCTTCCTTTTGTGGTCATAAACCTTGTGTTTAAATTTCACAGATTTCTATTAACTTATACTAAAGTTATAGTGCGAAAATCAAATGTCTTCGGACGACGACACCGACATACCAATATACGACCACAAAAATTTTGCGGTCGTATAACAAGAGGCTCCCAGGAGCCTGAATCGCTCACCTGGTCCTTAAGGCATAATAGTGTTTTCTATGAACTACAGTGTATAACGCCTAAAAGGGAACACCAGACAACTTTGACCATTTGAGATCTTTGTAGCACTTTAGTTTAAAAACTTACAGCTTTTCTCTATCTGCAATAGTATTCATTTCACCAAACAAAACACCGAAAAAAAAAATCCTTGTGAAAATTTCTGCCTATATTTGTCAAACAGTTTTGCAATATCTCTTACCTTGACCCAATGGACACTTTTGAAGAGATTAATGAGCTAAACATTTATGGAATGGTCCTACAGCATTGACCATATCACATTTTTTGTAAATCTTGATGTGCTGAACAATATGCAATTTAAATTTCTCAAATAACTTTAATAATTTTCAAGATATTGAGTATACAAAGTGCAAATTTTAGAAAAAACTCGGAAAAAGGGCAATAACTCCTACATGGGTTATTGGATTTTCTTGAAAATTTCAGTGCTGGTAGATCTTGACATGCTGATCACTTTTACCCTTGCCAGAATTTTGATATCTGTAAACGTTTTTAAGTTATTTGCAAAAAACTGTAATTTGACCCCTATGTTCTATTTTTAGCCATGGTAGCCATGTTTTTTTACGAATCAAAAATCCGAACGATTTTTGTACACATAATGCCACTAAACAAATGTACCAAGTTTGGTTGCAATTGGACTTATGGTGTCGGACAAGTTAACGTTTGAAAAATTGTTAACAGACGACGACGACGGACGCCAAGTGATGGTAAAAGCTCACATGGACCTTTGGTCCAGGTGAGCTAAAAATGACTTTGCTTTGGTTCTTAAATTATCTTCCTCCTTTATAACTGCCTTGAAATTAGAAACAATGTAATTTGAGGGTACTTACATGTATAAAGTGAGAAACAGAATCGAAACGAAATGAAATATAGCGAAACGATACAAAACAACAACTAATACATTAACCCAAATAAGGCAAAAAAAAAATATATGTCTGTTTCCTGCTTCCCGATCGACCCCATTTTTTTAAAGCCCAGATCGCGGACCCTAATAATTTTTCATGATCTAAAAAATAAAAGTCGGAATCTCCGGAATTTCGTCACGTCACCGGTCCCGGTATTACACACAATAAATATGGCTGCGGCCATTTATAGCACTAGTGTGCTATCAATCGTTTTGGCCTATGATGGTTTGTCAGCATCAATGTTGAATATTTATAAAGGTCACCTCTACCCATGTGCTATGCTTCATTGAACTTGGTTATGCTTTAGATCCAATCTCATATCTCAACAACTATAAGTGGAAAGAAAAAGTACACTTTAATACTGATGCATCTTGGATATGAAGTCAGCATCCAAAGAAATATAGGCCACAGTGATATACCTTACTAATTAAAATCAGACCATTCATACACGTATGTGCTATCACAAGGTGCAGGATTACCTTTGGAATGTCTTATTCTATGCCGCTGATGACAGGTGACTCCTCTTCAAAAGACGTAAAGTCAAATTAGGTTTGTATATTTAACATTAAGTGTAATGAAGTTACAGGCTGACAGATTACAGGCAGTGACATATATATATAAATTATTAAAAAAAATCCCCTGTCAAAAAAAAAAAAAAATCCCTACCTACCCTAATTTTTTGGCCATGGAGGCAGGAAACAAACATATATTTTTTTTGGCCTAATTCTTGAAAGAAAATCAATCTAAGCCGTTTGGTGAAGTTCTGATCCTCGACATGGCAATTTTGGTGTTGCTCTTGATGATAATCATTGTTTAAACAGAATATTTAAGATGAAAGTAAATAAAAGTCTTATGTTCAATCTCCTTGTTTTTTATTCAAGACATTTTTTCGATTTTGGAACATGAATTTTGCAACTACACACCAACAAACTTGAATTTTTACCATATAAACTCAAATGTTTAATTTCTTTAATTAGACATTTGCAATTGTTCAAAATGAACCCTACCACATACAACCCATATTGCGTATTGGTTTGGAGTTTTAAATTTTCCAGCCTCTGTTGTAACATTCAAAGACATTATAGCAATATTAATTGATATGTGGTGTTGCGTTCTATTAAACATAGCAGGAAGTGCTTTTGTCCAGCACTGATGCTAACATCCAACTGTAACAGGCATTAATATTTAGTTGATTTGTAAAAGGAGGAATCAATTTTTTTTCGTGAATTAAAAGAAATGGATGTAAATGAATTATTTCCGACATACTTATTAGCAATTGATTTTGAATTACTACAAACAGATGTATAATTGTTCACTGGGTCCTTTATAAAAAAAAATTCTCTACCATTTTGCGCAACTTTAAGAAGATACTACAAGAGTTGACACACAAAAATGTCTCGCCTGTCGTGTATTTCTAATGAAAGTAAATGCTATCAGACATATTGCATACAGTATTCGAAAAACAGGCCAAAACACAAAAACTTAACTATAACCACTGAACCATGAAAATGAGGTCAAGGTCAGATGACACCTGCTAGTTGGACATGTACACCTTACAATCCTTCCATACACCAAATATAGTAGACCTATTGCATACAGTGTTCGAAAAACAGGCCAAAACACACCACTAAACCATGAAAATGAGGTCAAGGTCAGATGACACCTGCCAGTTGGACATGTACACCTTACAATCCTTCCATACACCATATATAGTAGACCTATTGCATATAGTATTCGAAAAACAGGCCAAAACACAAAAACGTAACTATAACCACTGAACCATGAAAATGAGGTCAAGGTCAGATGACACTTGCCAGTTGGACATGTACACCTTACAATCCTTCCATACACCAAATATAGCAGACCTATTGCATATAGTATTCGAAAAACAGGCCAAAACACAAAAACGTAACTACATGTATAACCACTGAACCATGAAAATGAGGTCAAGGTCAGATGACACCTGCCAGTTGGACATGTACACCTTACAATCCTTCCATACACCAAATATACTAGACCTATTGCTTATAGTATCTGAGATATGGACTTGACCACCAAAACTTAACCTTGTTCACTGATCCTTGAAATTGGGTCGAGGTCAATTGAAAACTGTCTGACGGGGATGAGGACCTTGTATGGTACGCATATACCAAATATAGTTATCCTATTACTCATAATAAGAGAGAAATTAACATTACAAAAAATCTTAACTTTTTTTTCAATTAGTCACTGAACCATGAAAATGAGGTCAAGGACAATGTACATATGACAGACGGAAAGTTCGTAACATAAGGCATCTATATACAAAGTATAAAGCATCCACGTCTTCTACCTTCTAAAATATAAAGCTTTTAAGAAGTGAGTTAACGCCGCTGCCGCCGCATCACCATCCCTATGTCGAGCTTTCTGCGACTAAAGTCGCAGGCTCGACAAAAAGTACTGAAACTAAAATTCACATATTAAAGGATACTCAAAATTGAGATATAATTATAGAGTGGCAATCTCGATGTTTTCAAATATATAAAGACCAACCCTAGGTACTCCTCATACGCCAATGAATGTGCATCTTGTTATAAGGCAATCTAATTAAAAACCGATCTCTCATCGCTCATGTTTTCTGATATGTCGCGTGGGAGATCTAACGAAACCCGCTTTGAGGTCACATGTGAGTGATCTCGTAGGTGTGTCCTGTTCGACCAATGAAATTGCGGCTTACTCGATCTTGTAAGTTGATTACGAAGAAATCGTCAGTCCCCAGAATTCATAAACTTGTTTGATTGGCTTACTGATAGGAAGTCAACTCATTTGCATGTCATTATAAATTCATAAGTTCCAGTTCACTCACATGTGACCTCAAAGCGGATTTCGTTAGATCTCCCACGCGACATATCAGAAAACGGGAGTGATGAGAGATCGGTTTTTAATTAGATTGGTTATAAGGAGAAACAAAATACGTTTAGTGTTGAGATCTCAACCATTTCATAGTTATTTGAATGTTAAGGGGTTTGAGAGGGTGGATAAATACGACAGCTGACTGTCAATTTGGACTTTTACAATACATACCCAGAGTCATCTTAATTTTTTTTTACATCAAAACACAACAATGTTTAGGCCATTTATTTTTATTTAGTTGGTTTACGGATCCGCCGACCCGATTTTGCCCATTTGAAGAAAAAAAATAAAATTGAAAATTTTGGTTTTTTATTACCGCCGACCCTCTGAAATCAGCCATCCCAAACATGAAAATAAATTAAAATCCTTTTGCATCAAAATTTCATAAAAGATGATGTTCCGATTTGTCTAAAAATAGATTATCCATTAATAAAATACTTGCAAACAAGATAAAAAAAAAATCTATTTATAGCCGTTAGTTGAAACCAATTTCCGAAACAAGTTTTATGAAACGAATTTCCTATTACAATCCATGCGGCTTTTAAGTTCGTTTTGTATGAATATCTGGATTCCGTAAGATATCGAATCCACTCATTTTATCTTGTCGTAGTTGACGAGTCGAATCCCTTAAAAAGGGAATGGTCTACTGAACATCACCTTTCAAGATACGTGTTGTGATATTTGGGTTTCAAATCATTTGCAACCTTTGTATATTTGGAAATACAACCAAGATTGTTCAAAAGTACACGATTTGCCCTCTTTTTTTTTCCCGACCGACCGACCCTATTTTTAAAAAAAAAAATCCGTAAACCAATTAATTAAAAATAAAAGGCCTTAGTACAATTGGAAAATCGTCCAAAACATAGAATTTGTTCGTTCCGTCCTCATTTTTGACTCCACAATTTTATCACAAGATAGACCTGGCGTATGCATGTTAAGATAAGGAAAACATTATAATATGTCATAGTTTCGGCATCGTTATTTTATTTTGCTTTCAAAAAAATTTCTTTTTTCTTCCTTCAAATAGCTGTTTTAATGTCAAAGTCGAAAATGGCAGCAAACACTAATCGACCCGCCATACTGTTGACAAATTCGTAACATGTGACCAAAAGTTTTGGAGCATCTCACAAATCATTTTTACTATACGTGCTCAACGTTTGTTAACATTTGTCTTGTTAGAATATATATAACCATAACCTTTTAATATCTAATAAGAGGATTTGTTTTCTAAAAATAAAATCATTTCATTGAAATATTTCAAATATATTCCTTTGAGAAACGTGAATACACAAGTCCATTCCGAACTTGTTTCGTATTTCTTTTCAAAAGATATTTTCCAGGTAGAAAACAAATCAATAAAAGATATTTTAAAATCGTTCTCATTACAACTATTTTTAATACAGTAAATGGTTGAAATGGTTAAGAATGACGAAATTAACACTCGATGAGCACTGAATTCACTGAAAGTAATTAACTTACTGTCACCAGCCGATAACAATATTACGGACAATCTTGGTTGTAAATTAAATTGAATTTCCCTTGCTTTCGCACTTCTGTATTTTTTTTTCATATTCATACGCTAAAGTTTGTTGGACTCAAAACAGTTTTCTCCAACACACATCTGTTATTCAATAGAGTTATCTTTCTATATATGCTATTTTTCAGGTGAATAACTGCATGCAACCCTATGCGTTTTACCTTGATTTAAAATTGTATTGAGTTCATAGGAACTATTTGCAGATTGGGGGTACTTTGGCTCAAGAGATCGTCGTGTTAACAATACTCCAGCACGGCTAGTTTTTATCAAAACTACCAGTGCTGGACTTAAAATGGCTAAATCGTGGATGCTTTATGTTCGCAAATCAAGTCATCGTTTCAAGACTACATACTGAATTTAGTACTCCATGAGGACAGACAGTACCTGTCACGTGCAACAAAGCTTTGATGTTTCAAAAATACTTATTGATTGAATTTAAATATTTTAAAGACATTGGACCCTTTTCTGAAGACCCTGTAATTACCCATTCTAAAGATATCGGGACACAAAAAGGTGAAATAGGTCCGATATTCAACATTGCTTAAAGAAAGGTCTACAATATATATATATATTATTTCGAAGGTAACCAAACTGTTAAATATACATATCAAATTTAAAGTCTCCCAAACTCGATGAAATATACCCATATCACGATTTTCAAGTCACCTCTCCATTAAGTATGCATAAACTTTATAAGAACAATTTCCCCATTTCAGTCTCTGAAAAACAAATAATTTATTGAATGTAATATAAGGCATTCGTGATATCTGTTACTTCGTTTGGGAGACTTCTAAATAGTTCACTGTTATAGTTATTACTCGTTTTACAGACTATCAATATTAATCCACATTGACTCATTGACCCTTTTACCAACATTGACAAAATTGGCTCTGCTTTTATGCAGCCGAACCTTTCGGTTAGACTAGAAAAGACCCCTTTTTGTTATATTTCGTTTTGGTATATTTTGTTTCGATTCCGTTTCTCACTTTATCAGTACCCTAATTTGATTTGATTTCTGGAATTATTGTTACATCATATTGTAATAATGGGCCTTTGCCATTTATTGTGAATGAGTTTGTGCGAATAAAATATTTGTATTTGTAACATTTTTATTAAATAATATCGTTAAGGTTGCTGAAAAAGAGTGTAAACTAACAGTTCATTGAATAGATCTGTTAAGGATGGGATTACACAGAAGTACATTGAGGTATGGAGCTGCCGAGAAAAGGCCCAAAAGGGGGGATGCAACTCGCTTATTCCTTGGCTTTGGACCATTCCCCAGCTGCCTTTGAATGGGATTCGGTTCCCCGACGTCACACGTTTGATTTCACTTTACTCACCAGGTGATGAAAACTACTTTATTATTTTTTGCTCCTGCGGTATTATGATACTCCATATCAAACAATACATATCGTCCCTCGTCTACCGGAAGTTCTTCTTTCAACTGCTCGAATGTTAGCGCTCCTTGCGGAAATGTTTTTTCAATTTGTATCGTCTTCTGGTCATCCGATAGTTTCATTATCATACACTGCAACTCAGCTTTTTTTCCTTTTTTTTCTGTATCTTTTTTGTCACTACTATGAAGTCTCATTTTCGATTCGTATGTTGTAATAACTTCATCATCGAGGGTGATTCCTGACATAGCCATCTTGGATCAGTTGGTGAGAAAGGCTAGTTCCTGTTTGACATAGGTGTGCAACTGTAGTGTTCGAAATCGACATGAATTATTTCTACCCTTAACACTATGTTAATTGGTTAGAGATGCTTTTTTAAATAAAGAAATATATAAAAAATAGTGTGCATTAAAATTATATTACACAATATTAAAAACTTAACAATATTTAATGATTTTTATTTTTTGTACCGTTTCCGATCCTTGAAGTTATGTGACAGTGATTGGGGCGAAATCTATAGCCATATAAGGTATTCTGAGTCACATGTTTGAGAAATTACAAACTTCCTTAAAGGGAAAACAAACTGCAAAAATTAGCTGTAACAATTCCATGGAACTAAGTTCTAAAGGTTAACCTAAAAAAGTCGTGTTCTGTCCTGACTGTGTATTATTTTGTTTAAATCATGTAAATATTCCGATGCGTGACTGGTTTTCATATGTTTTAGGGGACGAACAGTCATATTCGATCTTTAAAATAATCTGAGGGAGTTGGATGCGGGGTGGGATGTTTTAAAAGTTTGTAGTTTATTTATCAAAAGTGGGGTGTTACAAAAAAAATATGATACATTTGGTTGGAGGAAAAAGCAGTAAAAAGCTTGTTCAATATGTGACTTCTGTGTTTTCTACACAATTGTTGCTTTTATTTATAAATTTGAATGTAATACAACTATTTCATTCTTCAAGTAACAATTTTGAAAAATTTCTATGTGAAACTGACTGAATGTCTACATGTATGCCCTATTTGTTTCTGCTGAGAAAAATAGTCATACACTAGCTCTAATCGGTTTTTTTTTTTAAATTGTTGAAAACTGACTTTGGGTCTAGTTTTAAGCTAATTATAAGCCTTATAAAATGTGTCCGCCGAGGTATCCGGAATGTTAAAAAACAAATAAGGCAACTATTTTATTTGACACTTGAATTATGGCCATTTATACGTCTAAAACAACCAAAACGGAGAATTGAATTGTTTGGATATTATCTTCAGAAAATGAATTTGTGATTGATAAAATAAGTCTCCGTATTTATAATTGTTTTGAAATTAAAAGGCAATAACATTATGTATGTCGAGAAAGTTTTCTGGTGCGCAATCTTTCAAAAATTGAGTTCGATGGAAAACGGAGATTTCTAGATATTTCGATTTCAATTAACGCAGTTTTCAAACTTCGTATGAACTAAAATTCTTTGATGCATGCTGCAGTGTAAGTCCGAAGAATATTGTTTTGGTGTTTTTCAAATGCCATTGGATAGTAATTTTGTTGAAATCTGCCATTTTCTTTCGGCTTTTATACAAGGTAACAAAGCTCTCGCTTTAAAATCTGTTTTCCTTGTGGAAATTCGTTTTATTTTATCGACAAAATAGTCATCCTTCCAGTGGCAAGTCAGCTAGGTCTTTGTATCAACGTTCGTTTGTAGGAACGAACGTGGATATAAACCCCTGACTTAGGAGGATGCAAAATAGTTAGATGTAGAACATGCTGTAGAAGGAAAGTTCAGCATATTTCGGCCATTGAAGAGCCGTTTAAGAGTCATCATACTATCTTTTAAAAGGGAGGGGAGGTAAAGTGAGTACAGAGACTTGAAACACAGAATTATGTCTGGTTAATGCATAACTCATATCTTTTTTTTTAATCGCAAGAAATATACAGATTCTCGTCTCCTTTCACGTATTCCATGATGCCAGTTTTGATGCGTATTTTGCCAAATTAATTATTCCTAATTAACGATCAAATATACCAAATATAATCTATATTATTTGAATAGAGATTCCGTTTGACTTTTAAAATTTCATTTTTGAGAGGTCTGTTAATCATGAAACATTAAAGTGGTTTTTGTTCCAAGTGTCCTTCGTTATAAAATTGTCAAAAATGATGACCAAAACTGCTTCTGTTAACGAACTTAAAGGAAAGAAATTACTAATGATTAAACAGGTAATCAGACACAATTGACTGGCTTTATGCAAATCAAAAAGGTCAACAAGTAGAATTTTTGCTTATATTTCAACTCAATCGTACAGCTGTCCAATTCAGTTGTATTTTTCCACTTGTTACAGAAATAAAACTTTCCTTATTTTGCGTATTTACCAAAAAGTATTTGCTGTAAATGATCCAAGTGTTCTGCACCAGAAAATCATATAGAAAGCAGAATTTGAAGTTTCAGATGACAATGACAAACACCACTAGGAATATACAGAAAAACTCAAAAATAAATGGACACCAAGAACCGGGAACTGGGTCATGTGCACCAGTAGGTAAAGCGTCATTTGCTTGTCTAGAAACATATGTCATAAGTTAATAATGCTGATTTTGAATTGAGAACAGAAACTATGTACACTATCTACGGACATCCATTTAAAAAGTTTTTGATATATTGTTACGTAAGACAAATGTAAGCTCATCTGTAATTTAGGACACACACCATTTGGTGCAATAGTTATTTATTTGGCATGCATCATCTGTCAAACTGGTCAATCCATATCAGCACTGCAAAATACGTTTTCAAATTACAAAACATCTACCAGAGAATAAACATTTAACTTCATGGAGTTGAAATTTTCTTGAAAGACTCAATATTTTTATTTATTATACTTTCTGCAAGACTGTCCTTTGATAATAAGAATACTTTAATTTGGCGTAGAA
The DNA here is from genome assembly GCA_028015205.1 of Mytilisepta virgata. Lineage (NCBI taxonomy): Eukaryota > Metazoa > Mollusca > Bivalvia > Mytilida > Mytilidae > Mytilisepta > Mytilisepta virgata. The sequence goes on from CM051520.1 coordinate 37,210,937, forward strand.
TTGATCTATGTTCTGATAGTCACTACTGCTATCCTCAATAGTAGTCAAGATATGTCAATATACTTATTCACGCGAATAGGCGGAACCAATGTATGGGTGGGCGGAGATAATCATTATTCATATTTGAATCTTCAAAGCGTTTTATGATAGGCAATCTCCCCTTCGGGTCGTGCACTATGTCTTCAACCTTGGCTTCTATTTTCACATAGTCAATGCTAAACACAACATTATTATATAAATAAAATAATTTACTTATTAAAAAATGTGTTGTTAACGGAACATGATATGCTTACATTTTTGGGGCACCAGATTCAACTTCCCATTGATTGTGTTTTGGTTTTAATAAAACATACATATCACAAAATACCGAGTAAATTTGATGCACTGTATGGCCATTTCGTTGACTAACAACTCATCAGCAGTGCTCGAGATCAAAATATTGGAAAACCGGTTAAAGATATAATGATGAATTAATAAGCACAACCATCAAAAATCAAAATAATTAAAACAAACAGGTATCCAAAACTCAGCTAAGGGTTACCTCTGCAACAAAAGGAAGAACCGTAGACATTTCTGGTAATTTTTGTCAAATTTTGAACAAAAAATTTAAAGGCATTTGAGTAATGAATCATGCTAGGACAAAAGTTCTGGCTACTACACTGATAATGCCCTCAGGGACTAACAGTCCACCAGCTGTGACATAGAACCAGTGGTAGTAATAAAATGTATCACAAAATACTGAATAAATTTGATGCACTGTATGGCCATTAGCTCCAGATTTAACTTCCCATTAATGGTGTTTTGGTTTTAATTTCGTCTTGTATTTTATTTCATAAGTTTACTGTACATTTTATTTCCCACTTGCAATATGACGATGTCCTTAGCGGGGCAGGACATGCTTACCTTTCTGGAGCACCTGATGCTACTCCTGGTTTTTGATTATACATTTCTATCTGTGCTTTCTTCGTGTTCTTGTTCTAATTCTGTTTAGTTTATCATATTTTTCTGATTTTTCATTGTTGTTTTACTTCAGTAGCTTTTGCAGATATTTAACATTATCTAAATGTATAATGCATTTACTCGTACAACATGTATAATGCAATTAAATAAATGTATGCTCATGCATTTCAACAATTTAAACTATAGGCAAAGATGTATAGATTTTATTATATGCTGATATATTTTGAAACAAAGAACTATCATATACTGACTATCAAAAGAAACGCAGCACTTACATTTAATAAACATTATACACGATTTTTAAGGTGCTGGATTTTCAAAAGAAATTCCCCAAATAACCTGAAATTTTTGTCAGTAGTTTCTGGGGTAGCCTGCCAAGAAGATTTTCTGAAATTTTAATTTTTTCAACTTGAGATTTTGAATTCTCAAAAAATTATGTTTTTTACCCAAAAACTCAATTTCAAAACTTTTTCCATTTTTTTTATAAACATTGTGGGAATAAACTTTAAAGTCCAAAAACAAGATTTACGGCTTTTATCGCTGTTTAACTTTTGTATGATAGAATTTTGTAGCTCAACACAGAATTTTATTTTTCGACTTTTGAAGTTGTCAGATCGACCGTAGCTGGCTGTCTTTGCTAACAAGCATATTAAAAGTCTTTTTTGAATTTATGAAGTTAACAGTTTATGTGTAGCTTTTCAAATTTTGAAAAATGATAAAGAATATTTCATAAATATTATGCAAACTACTGTTGCATTTCTTTTGATGGTCAGTATATATAACACACTTGCTGAGTTATTAAAAAAATGCAGTTTATCAAAAATCAACCTAGTATAAAGATTATGAATATATAATGGCTTCTGTGATAAGTTAAACAAACTAGTCAAGAATTTCTGGATGATTATCAATTTCCATGTCTATGAAAATAACTTAAAAATGTTTCTCCTACCTACCCACCTACCATGTTTCTTAAGGATATAATAGGAAACACACATATATTTTATTTTGACCTCAAGCAATGGGGTCGAAGTAATATTGGCTATGAAAGGGATTGAAAATTAGTTCAGAGCGGATTTTACAGCTATACTCGTCTGTAATTCAGAATTAAATAAACACAATAAGGAAATAATATAACAGCGAATCACAGTCTTGATGGATCAGGAAAGATATACTTTTAATATTGGATCACCAAATGTAAGTATTACTGCAAAATTTGTTTAAACTGGATCAAGTTTCACAGTAGACTTTCTGTGAATTTTACCCTTCGGTCAAACATTAGGTACACATGGTATATGTGACCATCTTATTTGACAGTCTTGGTCATAGGATAAATATCACTGCTGCCGAGTTTCGTTGGTTTTGTGGCAGATTTTTTTTTTTTTGTGATTTGCTCCCAACATGGTTCAAATAGACTCAGTGGTTGGTTCAAGACAAGAAGATTTCCAAATTAATTTTGTAATAAGGACCTATGTTAAACTAACTTTTGCTGTGGCAGACACCTTGGTTGAGAGTGACTGAGTCCAGGTCATTGCATGTTTGAAACATGAAAACCTAAGGTTAGACTTCGTTTTAAGGGACCTCACTGATTTTTTTATCATGGGACAGTTTCAGAGTTAATAATATTCATAAATATGTATATGTATTCAGAAATGGAAAAATACAAGAAATGACTGGAAATTGACCAAAGAAACAGTTAACACAGCAATGTTTCAAATTTTGTGTGAAAAATGGTAAAAAAATATGCAATTTTACCAATGTTCGACTGGTGTTTCAATGGAGATGAGCCTTGATTTTTCTGTTTCTACATAAAAATTCATTACATTTGTTAAGAAAAACAAAGAAACTTTTCCGGCTCATTTTCTCACAATTTAACTTACCAGTTCATGTCACAAAAATTGCTATCCAGGGTCTTTTGTAAAACTAAGTTTGGCTTTTGCATTTATCTTGGTTGACAGTCTGAATTATCGGGATACCACCATTGCTGCCATGTTTGGTTTCAGTTGCCCTAGGAAAATTTTTAAATGTTTTTTTCCCGTAGGGTGCAATGTTAAAACTATGTTTGGCTGTTGTGGCCATCTTGATTGACAACTTGGATTGTGTGACAAAATTCTAAGAGAGGACCACCAAAATATTATACTGTTAAGTTTAAATGCAAATTACAGTTTTGAATAAAATTTTATTTTTTCCAAAAAATTATAAATCATGGGTTTTTATAAGCACTGCATACTGAGTTTTGATTAGATTTGTGTCTTATCTTCTGAATGAAAACTTGAGCTTTTTAGTTGTATAAAAAGATAAGAAATGTTAAAAGTAAACCATTTAAGAAAATATTAACATCTTGATTTTAGAAAAGAAAAAAAGTCTAAAAGTTTGATGTCTTGTAATGATTGTACCTTGAAACTATTTGTTTTAAAGACAGATTGATATACCCATTGAAATGTCTTAAATAATACACCTCTAAATTCCACCTATATTATCACTAGATTTGTCTAAAATCAGTCAATATTTGGGATTTTTAAAGATATTTTGTTACTTTTCTTCATGTTACAGCTGAAATTTGATGATTTTATCACAAAAAAATGTAGTCTAGTGAAAATGGTTGAAATTTTTTTTTATCTGATATATGGTTTTATAGGGGTATATGATACAACAAACTAGTCATCTACAAGCTTGAATATTACATCATATGAACAACTTGTAAGCAATTGGCTCAGCTGTTTTAAACCGTTAAACTAAGGTCAGCTGTGGCAATAATCTGGACTGACAGTCCATTGACCATCAATGTACAGCTGTTTTTTCCATGTCCATTATTATTGAGAATGTCTTGAAATACAATAAGTTGTTTAGACTGCACTTTGTCCGTACTTTTCTGAAGAGGCATACAGTTTCAGAATATCACCTTTTCTCAATAAGTCTCAACTGCTTCTTTTTCATTCTTTTTATTTTGGCTGTATTTCTTATCTACAAAAACAATAAAAAACATAAATTATTTCAATGATATCAATAAAATAAGTGTACTAGAAATCTACCTAATAATTCAAAAGCTCTCAAATCACATTTCAGGGTCATCAGACACAATTCTAACGATGATCTTGGTTGCCATTCAGGTGTATCAAACATTTCTGGATGAGGACCACAGCTGCCGAGGTAAGTTCCAATTGCATCTTTGGTTTCAAACAAGATGGTTTTAAGGTAAATTTTCCAATATGGTTCTCTGTTAAAATAAGATCTGCTTTAGTGTCGATCTTGGAAAGAATTTCATGTTGGATGGTCTCTCAATAAACGATGGTGTCCATTGGATGGTGTCTCAATAAACAATGGTAGTCCATTGGATGGGAGGGAAAAATGACTTTCCCTTGTTAAGGAAGAGTAAATACCTAAGCACATTATTGACTTCCCTGAAGATGGAAAAAATAGTAAGGTAATATTCTATTTGGGCTGCTTTGGCACTGCCATAGTGGAGAGGGATTAGTATATGTGGGTGTCATTTTTTCCCCAATTTACCATAAATAAATAATTTTAAACTACTCGTAATTTTTAAAAAATCCACATTACGTATATGGTGAATTTCAATTCTGTTGTGAGCTTCAAATTCTACTAAAGGTAACAAAACACGAACATTTTTATTATTGTTCTGATGATGATAACAATTTACACTTTTCTGCTGAAGTTGATGTGTACACAAACAATCTTTTTTTAAAGCTTAAGTTTATGAGAAAAATTTTTTTTTAAAGATTCCCTTATAAACTATTATCTAAATGCAATACATACTGTTTGTGTAACTTCTGATTTCCTCTGATTTTCCAATCTTCTCTTCTCTTTTTCAGCTTTTCTTTTTCGCTTCCTCTTTAAGTAGAAAAATAAAAATAAAAGATAAAATTTCCTTTTTCAAAGAATAGATGTTTGGGTTATATTAATCTGAATTCTGAGTGTTTCATCAGAAATTTAATGCTAAATATCGGTAATACTACTATTACAGGTTCAAACAAGGGTGGTGGTGTAAAGATGATAAGTTATTTAGTAGGGTGGGGGGGGGGGGGGGGTAATTATGTTGCAAAGAGAAACACATTGTGACTTCAAGAAACAAGAGGCTCAGTGGGCTGAGCCTGTATTGCTCTCCTGGCAGTCACAAACTTTTGATTTGATTTGACAGACTAGATTGATTTCTGGAAACTTTGTAAATGATCTTCTAAGAATGCTTCATACCAAGTATAAGTTCATTGGTCAAACGGTTCAGAGGAGAAGTTTTAATTTTGACCAATCAGAATATATAAATTTTTCTGGTGGCAATATTGTTTCACGGACTAGAAAGATTTATGCAAACTTTGTAAAGGACCTTTCGTAGATGCTCCATACCAAAAATCAGTTCATTTGGCTTTACAGTTTCAGAGAAGAAGAATTTTTAAATTTCGACCAATCAGAACATGTAAATGCTCATGGCAGCCATTTTATTTCGCGTACCGGGATGATTTATGCAAATTTTGTAAAGGACCTTCCATAGATGTTCCTTTTAAAAATCAGTTCATTTGGCTTTACGGTTTCAGAGGAGAAGAAGTTTTAAATTTTGACCAGTCAGAACATGTAAATGCTCATGGCGGCCATTTTGTTTCATGGACCAAGATGATTTATGCAATCTTAGTAAAGGACCTTCCATAAGATGCTCCATACCAAAAATCAGTTCATTTGGCTTTACGGTTTCAGAGGAGAAGTTTTAAATTTCGACCAATCAGAACATGTAAATGCTCATAGCAGCCATTTTGTTTCACTGACCGGGATGGTTTATGCAAACTTTGTAAAGGACCTTCCATAGAAGCTACAGGCCAAGTTTCAGTTCAATAGGCCCAAGGGTTTCAGAGGACAAGATGAAAATGTAAAAGTTTACAGACGGACGGACGACAGACAGAAGAAGCACGTCAAGTGATGACAAAAGCTCAAATGGCCTTTGGCCAGGTGAGCTAAAAAGTTTATTAATACATCCTAAAATTTGAGGTTATTTAAGGATTGACTGTAATTTTTTTCCCAGTCTATGAAGAAATAACCTCAATGAAGTGGTGCACACTAAATAACCATTGTAGCTGTTTTCTGCTCTTTGGTCGGGTTGTTGTCTCTTTGACACACACATTCCCCATTCCCATTCTCTCTTCTATTAATGATTTATTTGTGGTCTTGAACATGGTGCATATACATTATGGATTATGTCCATGGGCTGTCAAATCTTTTGTAATAAATTTTTCTTCAACTCTTTATTATTTAAAATAAATATAAAATGTTATTCAAAGTATATTTTACATTTATTATAAAAGTATCTGAACATGGATAAATAAATTGAGGTCCAGATAGCATGTGTAAACTATCTTTTTACTTTTAGATTTAGTAGAAGTAGTAAATTACCTCCCCTTTGTACCTAGAAATTTGTCAGCTCCTTTTTAGTAGAATTTCTTTGTTGTCTTAAGGACTTGGAAATAACTAGAGTCAACTGTATCTTGATTTGTTTGAAATATATTTTTACTTGTGTAAGAAATTCATATGATATATTTTAAAGAGTCATAAAATGGATTTCAAATGTTTTTCAAATAATAAGGACTGCACAATGATGTGTTCACAAGTTGATTGTTGCTTCAATATTTTATATATGCATCAACTGAATGAAATCAAAGAAGTGGCAATAAAAGAATGTTGTAACTTGAATGCTACTTTTTTCCTTTGATGTCTGTGTGGTTTAACCATGTTAAAATACAAGTCATGCATTAAACACAGCGAATCTAATGTTGTTGCACTGTAGCAAGAACCAGAGTTTAAAATCCCACAGAAAAGTGTATGGGAAAGGAGGAGCTTAATCCAGTGCAATAACATACACTCTGATTCCTGTTAATGCACTAACAAGCCAACCAATAAGAAGGAAGATATGTCCAACACTACCAGAACAAAAACAATCTACACTGAACTACCTTTCAAGCACATTTTGAATTAAACCTTTGTCTCAAACATAGGATCAGGAAATTAAATACTGTACAATAAAAAAAAATTGTATTATTTAGTTGAAAAGCTGCATTTCCTCACAAAAATGAAATTATTTCAATTAGTGGTGAACATTATTTGCAGAACTGTAGCTCTTTTTATTTGTGTTTTTTTAATATGTGGAGACCACACATATCAAAAAGAAAACAACAAAGGACCATAACAGCTACAGTTCCACAGCTAGGATTAACTTCCAGTTTGCTAGCAAGTGACATAGAAAAAGACATGTATGTTTGCAATCTTTCCAAAAATAAATAATAATAAAACAAGCATTCTAAGAGTATTACAGAGCATTACAATGTCCCAATACAGCTGTGAGAAAACACACCAAATTTTCCTTGACTTGTGAATGAGATGCAGACGTATGGATAGGGTGATTCCTAAAATCCTTTAACTATGTTTGCATAGTCTGAAAAACTATAATTTTGACAATAATTCTTATATCAAAAGGCAAAAACTCTCACAATAATTATCCGATCACCGTGAATCTAAAATTTAATCTGTAGCTCATTATTATAAGCTCATATACCAAAAATAAGATTATTTGGTAAAATGGTTTGCAAAATAGTCCAAAAAAATTACTATTTTGGCAATAATGTCTATTTCTAAGGGCAATAACTCTCACAACAAGCATTCTGAGAGTATTGCAAAGCAATATGATGTCCCATACTGGCTAGAGTTGTGAAAAAACACACCAACCTTTTTTTGGTAATAATTTCTATTTCTAATCCTATCACCCTGAAACTCAAACTTGATCTGTAGCTCATCATTATAAGCTCACATATCAAAAAGATGATCAATTGGTTAAACAGTTTCTGGAAAGTCTGGTAACCATAGTTTGACTGATGGATGGACAGATGGACAGACAGACAGAATTCAAACCTTTACTCCTCTTCAACATTGCTGCTAGAGGACTAATAAAATTCCCACTGAAAAAAATCATGTCTGTTGCTTATTTTTGTTTATTTGTTCATGGATGAAAGTACAAGAGGTGCCAAACATCAGAAATTGGAAAGAATCCAATATTTTATATTGGAATATATAGAGAGCAAAAATGGTCGAAATCCAGCAAATGCCGGAAAACTTTCATGCATGTTTATTATTCCATACACAAAGTTTCTGACTTTGTTTATTGGCAATGTTTTGTCAATTTTAAATGTATCATAGTTCTGGTTAAGAATGTTTATTGGTGATTGACACAATTTTCAACACAACTGGCTTTATTGTGGTGGTGGCATAAAAATTGCAACTTCCCTCAAATGCAATTAAAACCATACATCTTTACAAAATACTCAAGTAAAGCATTTTTGTCGCAACATGTTATAATTAGAATGGAAATAACCTAAAGTATGAGTGCCCATGGTTTGTTTTTATTATACCATAGTTAACCCAAGTCTAATATTTGTGAATTAAACTCACTACAGTTTTAGTAAAATCTCCATTAAAATCTAGCTGCCATAAATTATTTCTTAACCATTACCCCAAGCTCTTCAGCTTTTTCTTCTTTTAAGCGGGTTTCAAATTCTTTTACTGATTTTTTCTCTGTTCTTTTTCTCATCTTTTCTGCCCAAGATGTCTTTAAAGATTTTACTTTTTTAATGTCTGAAAATCTAGAAAGTAAAGTGATATTAAATATAATTGCATGCATCTGACTTTACCAAACTGAATTACTGTTAGCACAAACAATGATACTAATCAATGTGATCTGCATTCGCTATCATATATAAAAATTGATAACTGTAACCTGGGTTACAAAAGTCTCCCAAATGAAGGCTACAATGTACAAATATCTTATACTCTTAATTGCCTTTTTTTGGACTCACTTTTAAAAAAATTTGGGCAGGGATTCCCTATGCCCAGCCTATCACGGCTGGGTCTGGGGTATACACCCATTTCTAAATTGCTGAAAACAAAGCATTTGTTTCCTTTTGAAGTGAATTGTATCCCCTCTTGGCCCCAAAATTAATTCTGCACCCCTTTTTGGACCCCTTTAAAAAAACTAGAGGCTCTCAAGAGCCTGTATCGCTCACCTGGATTTAACTTTTCACCTTGAGCAGACCTAAAAATTTAAGTGTTGCAGTCAATTTGGCTGGTTTTTCTATAGGATTCTGTGTTAAACTAATTTCAGCAGTGGCAGTCATCTTGGTTGACAGTCCAGGTCAACGGATATATTTCTAAAAGAGAACCATCTAAGGACCATTTCTGTTAAGTCTTGTTCCAACTGGCTAAGCGGTTTCAGACAAGAAGATTTTTAAATGAATTTTCCTATAGGGTCCAATATTTAACAAAGTTCGGTGTGGCAGCCATCTTGGTTGACAGAGGACCTCCTAAGGACCAATGCTGCCAAGTCTGGCTCCAATATGTCAAGTGGTTTCAGACAAGAATATTTTTCAATGAATTTTTCTATAGGGCCCTATGTTAAACTAAGTCCGGGGGGCAGCCATCTTGGTTGACACTTGACAGTCTGGGTCATCGCACAAAATTCTGAAAGAGGACCATCTAAGGACCATTGCTACCAAGTCTAATTCTATTTGGCTTAGTGGTTTCAGACGAGAAGATTTTTGGGTAAATTTCCCATAGGGTCCTATGTTAAACTAAGTTCTACTGTGGCAGCCATCTTGGTTCACAGTCCACGAAATCAGACACATTTCTGAAAAAGGACCTCCTAAGGACCAATGCTGTCAAGTCCTGCTCCAATATGTCAACTGGTTTCAGACAAGAAGATTTCTCAATGAATTTTCTTATAAGGCCCTATGTTAAATAATAATAAGTTCAGTTGTGGCGGCCATCTTGGTTGACAGTCCAGGTCATCGGACACACCTCTGTAAGAGGACCATCTAAGGACCATTGCTGTCAAGTCTGGTTCCAATTAGTCAAGTGGTTTAAGACAAGAAGATTTTTCAATGAATTTTCCCATAGGGCCATATGTTAAACTAAGTTTGGCTGTGGCGGCCATCTTGGTTAACAAATTGGGTCATTGGACATAATTCTGAAAGAGAACCTCCTAAGAACCATTACTGCCAACTTTGGTTCCAACTGGCCTTGTAGTTTCATATAAGAAGATTTTTTAAATTCACCCCCCCCCCCCTTTTTTTCTATTTTCAGTAATAGCAGCCATGTCAGTTGGAAGTCGGGGATGCCAGAAGTAATTTTGGAAGGGGGCCACCCAAGGACCATTCCACCAAAGTTTGGTCTCAATTGGCACAGTGGTTTGAGAGGAAAAGATCTTAAAAGGGCAAAAACTCCTATAAGGGGTCAATCAATGATTTTGTTCATGCTGACTTATTTGTAGATCTTACTTTGTTGAACATTTTTGCTGTTTACAATTTGTCTTTAACTATAATAATATTCAAGATAATAACCTAAAACTGCAAAATTTCCTTAAAATTAACAATTCAGGGGCAATAACCCAACAAAGGGTTGACTGAAAATTTCATGGCAGGTAGATCTTGACCTGATGAACATTTTTACCCCAGTCAGTCTTTCTCTAATTGCTTTAGTTTTTGAGATATAAGACAAAAACTGCAGTTTACCCCTATATTCTATTTTTTAGCCATGTTGGCCATGTTGGTTGGCAGGCGGTGTGGTCGGACAAATTTTTTAAACTAGATACCCCAATGATGATTGTGGCCAAGTTTGGTTACATTTGGCCCAGTAGTTTCAGAGGAGAAGATTTTTGTAAAAGTTAACAGACGATGACAATGACGACAGACGAAAGACGCCAAGTGATGAGAAAAGCTCACTTGACCTTTCAGGTCAGGTGAGCTAAAAATTAGGCAGGGTTCCCCTATAGATACATATTGAATATATCCTAAAGTTTAATAAGTTATGAACATGTTGCCGAAAAATATTTTCCCCATAGGTTTCTATAGTAAACCTCACCCCTATTTGGACCCCCCGCCCCCCAAATATAACCTTAATGGACCACTAGAAATAAAATATTCTTGACTGCAAATCTAGAGATGAATATCTAACATATCCCATAGATTTTGGACTTACGGTATCTGAAAAACATGTCGAACAAGTTTATGCGTCTTAGAAAGAAAGAAAGAGGAATAATAATAACTAGAATTGCCATCGAGAGCAATAGCAGATGTCACCCCTGGCAGCTATTTCGATGGTTGCCCTAAAACTTGTAGAGAAACTTGTGCACATGTTAAAGGTCCTTCCTGTAAAGTTTTAAATTATTTTGGTGTAAAGTTTTGAATTTTGAAAATTTTATCTTTTTTCGTTTCCATAATGGCAGCCATTTTGGAAATTTTGAAACCCCAAAAGTTGGGGAGACATTTATTTACACATCCATTTTATGCAGTTTGAAATACCTTTGGAGCAAAAATCAAATTTTAACAAAAATCCCCCTTTTTGTTTCCATGGCAACGGCGTGCCAATTTGAAAATTCCAAACTTCAAAAGCACATGTACACATGTCGGTTATTGTTTCTGTAAAGTTTCATTACAAAGGGTCCAACCATCTCCGACACATAGCCGGACAAAAATTATTGGAAGAAAAATAACATAGCACTGAAGTGCTGATCTGCAGCGCTGCTGCTAAATTTTTCGCACTAACCTCATTTTCCTATGCCTTATTGTTGTTTTGAGTCTTAACAGGGTTTCTGATACTGCACTAACCGTCATGCTGATACTGCACTAACATTTAATAAAATTTACTTCAAATCTACCATTGTGCAATAGAATAATTGATCAATGAATAAATTTGGAGACAATTATACTATTCCATTTAGAAATTATGTTGAACGGATATCTTTAAGCAGAAATTCAACTAATGGATAAGCTGAATGGTTGATTAAAGACCATCACAATCCATGAATAACTAGAACCGTGAGTGACCTAACTGAGTGATACCCTATTTGCAATACTAGGAGTTTACGCTTACAAACTTCAAACCCATAACTTGGATTATCTCCTTTTACAAGCATCCAGCGATAATTGTCTTCTTTCATGTATAGCTACATATTCTGCCCAACCTTCATATAACGTTTCATCAAAATGCATTGAACGGTTAAGGAGGAGTTACACTGACAAGCTTTAAATTGGTAAAACCCTGAAGTTTGATTATCTCCCTTTGCAAGCATCCAGCGATAATTATCTTGCTTCATACACATCTACATATGATGCCCATCATGTATCAGTTAGTATCAAAATACTAGCAACTGAGCTGGGGATATCCTGGAGATTTGGAGTCCACCAGCAGTGGCATATCGATTCCAATGCTAAAAATACAATTCTCACATGATTCTTGGATACCAATTTTGATGCACAAGATGAGCCCATTTCATCGATTTAAATCACAACAGTTGTATTCAAGGCTTAAGGATGTACACCTCTGAGGAGCCAAACATTTCTAGTATTAAACTTTTTTTCTTAACCTGATTTTTGGGTTTATATGACTGTAAGAAAGTAATTTATGAAGAAAAAAATCAAATGGTGGTGGACTTTTTTTTTGCTACGGTCATTTGAAATTACCCCATTTTTGATGATTATCCCATTTTTCATCAATTTTTATCCATTTTGCGCTATTATCATGAAAAAAATCACAGTTCCACTATTAAGCTTTTTTCACACTTTCCCTAAAATGAAGTGGACCAATCTGAATAAATTTAACTTAAAAAAACTATAGATATGTGTTAATATAAGAAAGTTTTATAAAATTTTGTTGTTTTTTCATGTCAAAATGACCATGCAGTCAATTTAGTAAATATGGGGGTTTCTCAGTTTTTTTAGAACAAAGAGCTCATAATTTCAACTTCTTTGTTATAAATGATTGAAAAAATACATATTAAAGAATTTTAAAAAGAAAATATTGATGTGGGATGTGCATATATTGCGTAAAATCATTTCTTTGTACCCCTCACCCATTTTCTCAACATTTTGGCTGATGACACTGACCAGATTAGTTATAAAATTTGAAAATTTTATTACTCAAAAACTACTTATTGTAAGTCATAATTTTTTCACAGAGTTTAGTTGGATTATAATATTTTTTTGAATTCATTAATAGTTTCCACTTGTATTACGTTTTGGAAATAATTCCCGAACGAGATTTCAACAAGATGAAATATCAGAAGAATACATTCTTAAAATGTGGAAATTCAATACAATAATCCAAAAGGTTGAAGAGCAATTCAAAATCATAAAAATGACCAAAAGGGGTTATGCCAAAAACCATCAAAGGACAGATCACTGCACAAGGAAGATACTCTAATGAAAAGAGTTCATGTAAAACAAAGAATTAACATAGATAATTAAATTGATTAAAACAAAATTTACAGTTGTATATTTGTTCTGTGTTTATAAAACAAAAATTAAAAATAGTAGCAGAAAGTGGCATGCAAAACATCACATGTGCAAGTAAATAAACCAGAGGCTCCAAGGATATTTCCATTTGTTCATCGATAAGGGACCTTGAGATTAACATCCATGCCATGTTTGGTTACAATCCATTCAGATATTTTCAAGAAGAATGTATGTACTTTTCATAAGGTCCTATGTTAAATTAAGTCTTCCGCGGAAGGTCATCATGGATCACAGATCGGCACAAAAGTAACAACACTTGGCAAGAACGTCATAAGAAACATTCATACTATGTTTCGTTTCAATCCATTCAGTGGTTCTCTAGATGAAGATTTTTGTATGAAATTCCCCGTATGAGCAATCGGAATAAGTATAACGGACTGCGCAATGCCCAAGTTTTTTTAAGAATTACCCACCAACTATCCTATCCACATCGGATGGTTATTGAATTTGTTGAATGTGTGCATCCTTTAGATCTATCTGGTGAAACTTTTGTTTTGACTGTGGAAAAACATGGTGGATGTTCAACAGATCAATAAAATAAAACGGTTAAAAATTAACGTTATGGTTTCTTATTAATTTAATTCCAATCCTTTTCATAATTTTATAATTATTCCTTTTGATGCAGAGGTAACTCTTAGCTGAGTTTGGATACCGGTTTGTTTTAATTTTTTTGATTTTTGATGGTTGTGCTTATTAATTCATCATTATATCTTTAACCCGGTTTTCCAACATATTTTGATCTCGACCACTGCTGTTGTTAGTCAACGAAATGGTAATACAGTGCATCAAATTTATTTCGATATTTTGTGATATGTGTTATTCCTATACAGTCGGGAGTTTTTTTTACGTTCGTAATAACAGATTTGTCCAACATTGGTGTCAGCATAAATAAATGGGTCACCTGTAGACCAGATAATGATTGACAATAATGTTGACAGCGGTATATTGTTTGAAGTAACGGGTCAGGGTATCATGAACTTGGTTGTGTAACATGTATGTATGTATCTTTGACAGACCACAAAAATCTCATGCAAAAATTGGTGGGGAAATATACGACGGTATGATAAAATCTTCAATCAATAGAATTTGGAAAAATAACTAACGCATGCCATAAAAAGGCAGACTTACGGATGTTCGGGACATATACTGAATTTGGTTATATCGTCAATGGGGAAATTTGATATGACCTATTGCAGACCGATCAAGAACGAATGAAATGGATAAAAGATAGATTTTCAAAAGTTTTGTTGTATTTGTATATGAGGAAAATTCCCAGCACAGGAAATGTTACATTTTGTAAACAGGCGACGAAATTTGATTTCATCTTAGAAAGAAATAAAGGTTAAGAAGGTCATAGAGGAAAAGTACTACAGACCAAACAAAAAAAAAATCTTAATTGATGATATTTAAGACAGTTTCAGATTTCTAAATATTCTGAATGCATTTTTGAAATATCCCCATATTGGGACTGGACAGGGAAAATTGACGATTTTTGCCGAGGATAAGTGAGAATGAAATTTGATAAATGTAACCAGAGACATGATTTATATGTCTCTGATGTAACATCATGCCAAAAACGTTCAATAACAAATAATAATTTCAAAAATGATTCATAAGTCTTGATATTGTCATCCAAAACCACCCCATCGAGTCAAATTGTTGTGTCGCTCCATAGGAATTTCCTGTGTTGCCAGATTGTCGATATTACAACCAAACACTGTTCAGATAATTTATATGCTAGAGCATTTGTCGAAAATAGCTGAACGATCTTCGTGAGAGTCAAATTAGGTGGACCCAGTATGGAATCGACAAAAATAAATTGGGTCAATTAATAATTATAAAAATAATACATGCATTTTATTAATAATCCTTGTGCTTTCTCCTTCACCTTAATTGTTGTTTCTTTTATTCCATTCCGTATAAAACAGTGTACCTTTCTAAAATAAGAATGTACTGCACATTTCGCATATTTTTTTTCCTTCATATAATGAGAATTTATATTTAGACATTCTCCGTGAATTCCTTTGTACTTAATATTTCTGCCCACTCGCGATGAATTGACCGCGATCCAATTAAAATGCACGCCTGCAAACTCCCTCTTTGTTTATAATTATTTAATATAAACAATATTTTATTCATAAAAGTTATCATCAATAAGATTGGGCAGCAGGCTAAACCTATATAAGCCCTCTCCGAAAAACACTAAATAGTCTAGAAAGATGTGTACAAACCTGATAAATTGATACCGCCCGGTCTGGGTAAACAAACAATTATTTATTTTTTGGTCATACGCAAAAATATTCATTAAAATATTACGATTTCAATAACTCCAACAGCACACCTGAACGTGGAAATCAATACCTGTTATGTGACGACCGATATTGACCATGAACTTGTTTAAATTTTTAACTGGCCGATGTGACGATGTGACGTAGCATCGAATCATTTTAATAGATTAGGTGATTGACATGACCTATCTTTGAGACACGCTTTCTGGATTATATAAACATCGAGAATAAAGGCTTATAACGAGATGCATTGTACAAGAATTATGTAATTAAATCTATTTAAAAAGAAAGAGATCAAAATGTCCCCAGGTAATGCACAAGCCTACAACTGACACGGGTTCATGTTGAACGTGGCTCTGATAATGGAAACTGCATTACTTTCAAACATTGTATCAATATGCAAACAGTAAAAATTGCGGAAGCATTTATAGACAGAGGTTAGATGGCTCAGTACAAAGTTATTGCCAGCGTGCTACCAATCTTACACGCAGTCAGCTAGATAAGCTAAAGCTTACCTTCGCGGCAGCAGTGCTGCAGAATAAAACTAGATGTACTGTGAGCAAAGCTCACAAAGGATACCCCCCGCTTTGAAGTCCAATTATCTCCCTTGTGTGATATCGGAAAGCAAAGATTTTTCTTCATGCACATCTTTGGATGATGTACATCCTTTCTGAAAAGTTTCGTTGAAATCCATTGAGCGGTCTAGGAGGAGTTGCGCTTACAAGATATATGGACAGACGGACAGACAGACAGACGACGGACAAGGTGATTCCTATATACCCCCCCAAACTTTGTTTGCGGGGGGTATAATAATAATAATAATAAGAAACCTAGAACTAGAATTGGCATTGCGAGCTATCGCAGATGTCACCCCTGGCAGCTATTTCAATGGTTGCATCTTGTTCGAAACTTGTGCACAGGTTAAAGGTCCCTACTGAAAGGTTTTAAATAATTTTGGTGTCAAATTTTGAATTTGAAAATTTTACCTTTTTTTGTTTCCATGACAACGGCAGCCATTTTGGAAATTTGGGGAGACAGTAACACATTTATTTTATGCAGTTTGAAATACCTTTGGAGCAAAAAATAAAATTTTATTAAAAAATCCCCCTTTTTTTGTTTCCATGGCAACAGAGAAAAAAGTCTGATTCCAATTTTTTGCAGAAATCAGTTTGACTTGATGTAAGGAATAATCCTTCAAAGTTTCAAAAAGATTGGCTGGGCAGATATTGAGAAAACAAGAGGCTCTCAAGAGCCTGTATCGCTCACCTGGGACATGGCCCACATCTGATAGCATAACGTTATTCGAATGGCATATATCCCATAGGATTCAATGTAAACTACTTTCCTCACTGATGACCATCTTAAATGAGGTAATTGCATCCTGGTAAACTTAGAGTCATCTCTTTTTACCATTTAATATTATATAACTTTACAGAATTACATTTTTTTTTATTTTACATTTAATAGATCCGTTATGCTAGCAATTTTAAATATTTAGTTTTTAAATTTAAAATGCTCATTAATATTATTTAGAGGCACAAAACATAAAAATTTTTAAAACCTGTAATTACATATTTTAAAAAAATAAGCATAGTCATTTTAGACAACAAAAAGCATATTGGACATGTTACACTGGTCCAATAAGTTAAACTTTGGTCTCAGCTAGCATCCAGCTTGGATCAGGTACGGATCAAAGCCACACAATTTTTGAAGGTGACCAGTTTGGTTTCAATTGGCCAAGTATTTCCAGTCTCAGCAGAAGAATTTAAAACTTTTCCCATAGGTCAAATATTAAACTATGGTCCCCGCTGGCACCCATTTTTGATTAAGTACAACCCTAAGCAACACAATTTTTTAAACAGGGCCACCCAAGGTTTATTATGACCAAGTTTAGTTCCAATTGCCCAGTTATATCTGATGATAAGATTTTTGAATGTTTTACCATAGGGTCCAATGTTAAAATTTGGTCCCCTCTGGTGGCCATCTTGGATTGGCTACGGACCCAAGAGACACAATTTTTAAAGTAGACCGTTGTAGCCAAGTAAGACCTGAAATTAGTTTCTATGAGAACCAAAACTTCTGCTATCCATTACAATTTCAGACCACCTTTCAAAAAAAAAATCGGGCAGGGGTTCCCCCTATAATCTAGGTTATATATACTGCTGAAATTAAAACCCATCAAAATCAGATATATATTAAATATTCCATCAGACATTAGAAATTTTTATTTCACTAATGCCAAATTTTGAGTTAGAGTTATCTTTCTTTGTATAAGAGTTGCAATGTAAAGACAAAAGAATTTCAAACGCTTGTGGCCCCGCTGGCGGCCATCTTGGATAGGATACGGATGTGAGCAACACCACTTTTGAAGGGTACCACCCAAGGACTCATGTGATTAAGTTTGGTTCCAATTGGCCTAGTACTTTCAGAGGAGAAGATCTTTGAATGTTTTATCCCATAGGGTCCAATGTTAAATTATGATCCCCGCTGGCGGCCATCTTGGATGAGGTATGAACATGAGCGACACAATTTTGAAAGGGGGCCACCCAAGGACTATTGTGACCAAGTTTAGTTTGGATTGACCCAGTGGTTTCAGAGGAGAAGATCTTTGAATGAAAAGTTTACGGACGACGGACGACGGACGACGGACGCAAAGTGATGGCAAAAGCTCACCCTGGCATAGCCAGGTGAGCTAAAAAGTGTTCATACTTTTTCCGTTCCCATGGCAACGGAAGCCATTTTGAAAATTTTTAATGTTACATGCAAAACTAGACTTGGTGATCATCATTACTGTGAATTTTCATAAAGATTGTTCCAGCCGTCTCTGAAAACTCGTCCAGACAAAATAAGGTGGAAGAATAAAAAATAAAAAAACGGAACAATAACAATATGTTGTCCCGACTACGTCTGGAGGCGACATAACTTGAATTGCAATTGCGAGCAATGGCAGATGTCGCCTACAGTGGCCATTTTGAAAATTTTTGTATTTCGATGATTGCATCTTGTTCGTCATCCCAAACTAAGCCTAGATATAAATTTTCGTTGAAATCAGACAATGTTCAGTTTTTCGTCATTTTTTTAAAATGGCTGCCAAATGTCTCCAACCGATTTATTTTCATGAACATATTCTACTTATACTTTACAAAAGTACAAAGTTTCATGAAATTCTATGGTGCAGTTTTTGAGATATGAAAGTTTCCAAAAATGTTCATCCTTTTTCCGTTTTCATGGTAACGGTGACCATTTTGAAAAATTTTAATGTTACATGCACAACTAGACTTGGTGATCATCATTACTGTGAAGTTTCATAAAGATTGTTCCAGCCATCTCTGAGAACTTGTCTGCACAAAATTAGATGGAAGAAAAAAATCAAAATGCTGGAAAGCAGTGGTGGAAAGATTGCAACTGTAGTTGTGTATAATTTCAAATTGAATATTATCACAGATGTGTTCTTAGTTACGTGAGATCAAGTCACTCAAGCATGAAATTGCAGTCAAGGTCAAATGGCAGTTGTCATACCAACATGTACCAACTAAGAAGTATCTATTAACCAAATATGATGGGTCTAGGTATTACATTGCTGAGAAATGGACTAAATCTCGAAAATGTGACAAAGTCAATCAAGCATGAAATTGAAGTCATGGTACAGACATGAGTCAGACTGTAATGTGCCTACTAAGAATTATCTATTGATCAGGCATGGTGGGCTTAGGTACTATAGTTGCTAAGAAATGGACTTAATCACAAAAATGTGACACAGGTCACTCAACCAAGAAATTGAAGTCCAAGAACTATCTATTGACCAAATATGGTGGGTCTAGGTATTATAGTTGCCAAGAAATGGATTTAACCATGAAAATGTGACATACACCTAAGGACCATTTCTTCCAACTTTGATTCCAATTGGCTAAGTGGTTTCAAACAAGAAGATTTTTTAATGAATTTTCATATAGGGTCCTTTGTTTAACTAAGTTCGGCTGTGGTGGCCATCTTGGTTGACATTCTGGGTCATCAAGTTTGGTTTCAACCTGCTCTGTAGTTTCAGACATCTTGAATTTCATATTGGCATGAAAAACATGAAGTTGGTAGAGGACCATGTAAGGATCATTCCTGCAGTGTAACAATTCAATTGCTTTTGTAGTTTGGGAGAAAAAGATTTTTGAAATTTCAGCCAATCAGAATGCATAGTTGACCCTGGCAGCCATGTTAAATTTTGGATCAGAACCAAAAACATAAACTTTGTCGAGGACCATCCAATGAACTTCCCACCAAGTTTGGTTTCAATTGGCCATGGGGTTTTGGAGAAGAAGATTGAAATGTGAAAAGTTAACAGAAAGATGGACGGACGATGGACGCCGGACCCAAAGTGATGGAAATAGCTCACCTGGCCTTTTAAGCCAGGTGAGCTAATAAAAGCAGTAACTAAAAGGCTACTTGGTTGGTCCTATGTTCAACCATGTTTGGCTCTTGTGGCCAGGGTTACAGATAAAATTTTGAAAGCGGACCATCGCTGCCAAGTTTGGTTTTAATTGGCTTGTTGGTTTCACACAAGAAGATTTTTAAGTGATAAAATGGCGGTCATCAGATATAATTCTGATAATGGGCACCTAAGGGCCATTGCTGCTAAGTTTGGTTTCAATTGGCTTACTGGTTTCAGACAAGAAGATTTTTCAGTGAATTTCCCATAGGGTCCTATGTCAAACTATGTTCGGCCCTTGTGGCCATTTTGAATGGCGGGCTGGGTCATCGGATAAAATTCTGAAAGAGCCCCACCTGCCTACTTTTTTAGTCCAAGTGCAAAAAGTTCACTCCACAAGAATCCATTTCAACTAGATTAAATTGTAAAAATTGGACAATGTGCTGTAAAAGACTAAAAGGGAACAAATAAAACTTTAAGTTCAAAGTCCTCAACAACTCTGTAATTTAGTTTTTCAGCTGCTTGAACAAAAAATGTTTTCTAACTTTTATAATTTCTTCCATACCTTTGATTCTGAACATTTTTCCACGTTCTTCCAGATTTTGATTTGCCTCTTGGAATATTTTTCAAAACAGCTAAATCGTCTGTACTTTTATTTTCAGCCATGCTTACTTCTTCTACTTTGTCACAGGAAAAGACAAAACTACAAATAAACATGAAATACCTCACATATTTGATACAACATAAGCTTAATTTTTCAACTAGGAAAAGTTCAGAAAGATATTCAATAGTCCCAATACTATTTAACTGATGCATTCTATTTCTGGACATTATGGTTTCAAATGCCCTAGTTTTAAGAGAATGAGGTTTTTTAAATGAGAAATGACAGTCATACCAATCCAAAGTCAAGACTGTTGGATCTTATTTTGAAATTTGACCAAAAAGGACTGATTTGTTCCTATAGCTACCAGTAGTCCAAGGTTCCTCTGAAACCAAAAGACCTGCATTTCTATATTGGGCTGGAAGACATCAGATCACACTCTGTATTTTCAGCTGGGAAATCTGCTTATTCTGTTCAGAATTGGCACTTATCAGTATTTTGGGACTATAAAAGTTTGCTTGTGGCGGCCTTCTTTGGTGATGGAGGACCATGTGAGGGCCATTGTTGCCAAGTTAGGTTCCAATTGTTCCACTGGTTCAGTCCTTACGAAATACAAATCATGTTTGTCTGACCGAAAATATTTTCATCTGACCGAAAAAATGTGTAATTTAAAAGACTTTTTTAAGGGCACTTTTGATCTTTTATCATGTTTATCTCGTCCATCATAAATTCAGAGTTTACTCATTGTGTATTTTATAATATTACCATGTGTTTGCTTTTATTTCAGGGATTTCCAGTTAATATGGATTTAATAGAAAATATGAGACCATCTTATTCTGTACAAATAATGAAACTTGTGTTTTTGTTTTGATTATTAAGGTTTTCTCCTCTCCTACATTTGTAACATTTAAGTTCTTAATTGCTTACATTCTTATAAATTCACAATTAAAGGTCAAGGGTAAACACCCATAGTGCTTAGTTTCTATGTCTCAATTATAAGACAATCAGTTGAAGACAATGTCATTTAATAGATATACATCAAGTCATATTTTTACAAAAAGTTTTACAAAAAATTATATGTAGAAGAAAAAGTTGGAATCCACATTTTTAAAAAAGAAACATCAAATTTTCTCCTTATATTGATTTTTAACTGTTATTCAACAATTAAATATCAATTTTATATTTTCTTCGAAAAACTGAATTGAAAAAAAATTGTTTATTAAAGAGGAGCAACCATGCATGTTTACTGTAACAGCAAACGGTGCAATTTGTTCGATACCCAAGCTTTGAACCCTAATTAGGCTAATTAATGAAAATAAAACATGTTCTAAATAGAATTTATGAATTCTACATCATTTAGTACTTGTAAACAGAATCATAAATATTTGATTTGGGAAGTTTTTAGCGAGTTAAAAAAACAACCAGAAATGCTGATTTTTTTAAATTTAATGAAAACAAGAGGCTCTCAAGAGCCTGAATCACTCACCTCACAATGCACTATAAACTAAATTAATATATTAATGTTTGTTGTAAATTAAACTGAGTATTAAAGGTCATGTAAAATGCTGAAAATACCTTTAAAAGCCTTTCAAGAACCTTTGGAAAGAAATGGACATGAGTTCTCCCTACGCTTGATTAAGATACAGTCATGGTCAATCTGATGATTCACAATACAAAATACAAGCTTTAATTCATCTTCAAATACAAGTATAAATCTTTTGGTCTATATGTTATCTTCGCTTTTAAAATGTCTGAAAAAAGTTATGTAAAAATTGTGGGTTAAGGCTTTTTATTTTCTATTATGCTTCATCTTTGATCATATTGACTAAGCTGTTGGTTTTTATCCAATAAACCATGCTTAACTCATCTGTCATTTTGTAGAGTTTCATCCAAATCCCCCAAGTAGTTTCAGAGAAGAAAATGTTTGAAAATTTGTTAACAACGATGATGACGGACACCAAGTGATGGCAATTAAAAGCTCACATATTATGAAGTTTAATCATTATTATATAACATTCTCATCATCACCATTCACTAAGGATACCATGTTTATTTTAAAAACCAAATATTGTTGAAATCCGGGCAAGTGTAAAATATGGTGGGAAAATGGCAGCCATTTTAAAAATTGCCGTTCAATACAAACTTTCATCATCACCATTCAACTCGGGATACCATGTTTACCTTGAAAGTAGCTTTCATCTTCATTTTCTTTCTATAATTCAGGAAAAAATAGCAAAAAACAGCATTTTGACCTCTATGTTCTATTTTTAGTACCAGTGGCCATGTTTTTCGACGGATCAAAAATCGAAGCATATCTTACCAAGTTTCATTTGATTTTGAATAGTAGTTTCAGAGAAGAAGATTTTTGAAATAATTACATAAATAAAAGCCAAAAATGTCAAAAAAGGGCAATAACTCTAACATCAGTTGACAGATTTTCACGAAAATGAGCACACAAGTAGCTCTCATCATGCTGGACACTTTCAACCTGCCAGAATTTGCCGTACCCTAATGATTTTTAAGATATTTGCGAAAAACTGTTGTTTGACCCCTATGTTCTATTTTTAGTAACAGTGGCCATGTTTTTCGACGGATCAAAAATAGAAGCATAAACTTTGTGCAGGTTACCCTAAGGAACAATCTAACCAAGTTTCATTTGATTTTGAATATTAGTTTCAGAGAAGAAGATTTTTGAAATAATTACATAAAAAAAAGCCAAAAATTTCAAAAAAGGGCAATAACTCTAACATCAGTTGACAGATTTTCACGAAAATCAGCACACAGGTAGTTCTCATCATGCTGAACACTTTCAACCTGCTAGAATTTGTCGTAACCTAATGATTTATGAGATATTTGCGAACAACTGTTTTTTGACCCCTATGTTCTATTTCTATATCCAAATCCATTCAGTAGTTTCAGAGGAGAAGATGTTTGAAAAATTGTTAACGACGACGACAGACAACGAAGGACGCCAAGTGATGGGAATAGCTGACATGGCCTTTTAGGCCAGGTGAGCTAAAAAGTACCAAGGTTTTGTACTTGTAGGACGGGGGCACATTTTTGTTACTCTAAGGGAAGAAGGGCAGAATGCCCTTCCACTTAGGGCAAGTTGAAGCACTGATTTCTAGGATGGTTAATGTCCTGAAAATTGCAAATATTTATCTGTTTGTATGGAAAATGGTAGTATTTACTTTCCAGGTACTAGGTTACTCAATTGTTTACCCTACTCAGGTCAAAATGTAATAACACTGTAGATTGAACAAGCAATCTTATCAAGTTGTAGGATGAATTAGGTGTATAAAAATATGAAAGAATTTTACATCCATGTAAAAATTAATTTTCGAAATTTTGTATTCACTGCACAGAAAAAGGCAGCAAAGTATCAGTAACCGGTGTTTTGTAAAGCTGGCTTAATAGGAAGATGGTCATCATGCATTTTAAAATATATTTCTGAATACTATTATGAAAGTACTTTAATTGACTATATGAATGTTGGCTCTTGGTTTTTGTTAAAAAGTGGTGAAATTTTGAAAAAGGGTATAATTCCCTATAGCAAAATAAATACTACCGTTTTTCCTATATACCCAGGTGTTTGGGAGATAGTAACATGACATCGGGTACGGATAGGCACCAGGTGTTTGGTCCAGAATTTTAATGATGTTTGTCTGACCGATGGAGAATCCATGTATTCAGGCATACAGATTTTTTCTTTATTATATCATCAGGCCAAATCAGTGCCCATGAAATTTCAATATGACAGAGAAAGAATTCAGCTGCAGTAAAAGGAAAAAATTAACATTCAAAAACTGTTTTAAATAACAATTTTGGAAACCAAATAAAAACTATATACAGTACTTCGATATATTCTTAGATGTTTGTGCAGAAAATATCACAAAATAATTTTATTTTAATTCCATCTTTAACATGTCTTTTAAAATAGTTTTTTTGTGAAAAAGTAAGTGGATGAACATTAATTACAATATTAATTTTTATTCTAAGATCTAAGGGAAAAATTAGAAAAAAATTAATATTAATGACAATTCAAACCATCTTTTCTTTGAGATGACAAACAGAAACTACAATGTTTGTTCTTTCGATTCATAGTGACCATACCATAATTTACTGTGAAACACAAATGAGTGGACAACATATGTTGTTTCCACACAGTGCCTTTACTTTTGACCGGATAATTATTTATATAATTAGCTTAATGCAATTGCAAGAGGACTCATTTTTACAAAGATTAGTGTGTTTTATTATTTAACAATTAATTTCCGTATCAGAGTAAAGCATTTATGAATGAGGACATATTACAGTCTTAATATTCCCATTACACTATACCATTATAACCCAATTGACATACAATATGTAAATTGGGGCTTGTCCCCAACCTGATGTCCAACTATGGCAACCATTTTGAATGGTGGATGAGGTTATCAGATAGAGGACCATCCAAGGACCATTACAATACATTATCATACAGTTATATTTATGACACGTGACCGTACAATATCTTTTTCGTATTGTACAACCTGAAAGGTAAGCCGTATTTTTTTGTATTGTACAGTACGACACCATCTTTTATATAGATACTGTATAAACAGGAAACGTACAGAAAATGCCGTATTTTTCCATATTGAATGGCAGATGCCATCTTCGTTTTAGGTACCTATTTATCATTCAGCTAAGGTAGTAGGCTACAAATGACGTCATGATGTTCAAAACACTTTTGAAAAGAAAACACACTTGTTCACAATAAACTGGCTTTGGGCATCTTGATTTTTCAACTATACATGTATATATGTATAAAATCCTCATTTTATACAGATTTCATTTCTGAAAGATTAATTATAAACATCCCTTTCATAAAACGTTCAACAGATTGGGATATACACTCTTAGACAATGCTCGGGCAAATCATGATTTTAATATGGATGGATGGGTGTATGTTAAATAAAGTATTAATGACACTCTTCTATGAACTATTCCCTATCTTTTGAACCTACATTCACTGATATATTAACCGTTATTCTTTATTTACAGCAACTCCAACTTCAATAATGAATAATATTTCTTTATAAAATACTGTTATTTGTTTGATAATATAATTACAAGTTTTCACTTTAATGTTTTCTTGAAATATGTTGAACTGTATAATAAATATTTTATTTTACAGTGTTATGTACAATATGGAAAGTATTGTATTGAAAACCATATTTGAATCGACGTCCAATGTGGTTTTCAATACAATACCGACTCATACAATATTTTTCTGTATTGTACATAACACCGTAAAATAACATATTAATATTGAGGCTGTTTTTGTATCCTGACCTTTGGGTTTTGTATGGAAATCCAGTAACTTTAATACTAGCCACTGGGTTTAAACAAGATGTAAGAATTACCCGAGGGCCTTTCCAGAAATAGTTTGCAATCTCACACCCCCTTTCCATATGAACAATATTTATAAATGGAACTCCAAATTTAACATTATCAGACTGACAATATATTAATCCCTTTTGGGATTCTGTGTCCGGAGCTATTTTTCAGACTTGGCGGGCGGCCAAGTCTGAAAAATAGCTCCGGACACAGAATCCCAAAAGGGATTAACAATAGATAGATAGATAGATACTTTATTTCCAAATTAGGGCCCCAGGAGGGCATATTACAGAAAACATATAATTTTATACATTCACAATCATTGACAAATGGGAGACAACTCCCTCCTACAACACAGAACTCATATAATTTTCAACACAATTAAATATGTACCAATATGCATGAACATCACTTATAAAAGCAAATAAAATGATTTGATTTACAGAACCTGCTCACGGTACACACACACCAAGGTGAGTAATATTACCAGTAAACACATAAATTTTGCAGTATACATATATAAATATATATATATATTGCCAATGGCATAACTGTGACAAAACTGCATGAAGCACCAAGAGTCAATGCTATAATGACCAGGTCATACTTGTACTTCATGCAGGAATGGCATATGTCATATCAATGGACAAAGTTTCTTATGTACTACAATTTTAGGGAAGTAAAGGATTACAAGGTTTATATTTTTGTTAGATGATTAGTTTGAATTCCAGGCCTTTTTCCCAAAATTCCTAAGAAAATCGATAATTTCGCTTTTCTTCCACGGGCATATCTTGTTTAAACCAGAATCAGAGACATATATGTCTCTGTTAAACCCAGTGGCAGTGGCTAGTATAAAAAGCCCACTTCTTCGAAGCTTAGTAGTTAGTTTGCCTATATGCTACAAAAAAGACTCAAGAGTATAAATATGTGTGATAAACACCGTGTGGACACCTATGCTATGCTATGTACCGAGCCCTGCACGTGGACAGTGAATGGGTTTATTTTCATCGATGTCAATATATTTCTTGATAGTTGCGAACAGTACTTTTCATACGAACGTTTAAGAAAACGTCTAAATCACGTAGTTTGGTAGACTGTTTCCCGGCAGTTATACCATATACGGATCCTAATGTTATGGATAAAGATCATAGAACCAGTCTAGTAGTTTGGGTGTTGCTAAAATTAACCCCTCCTCCCGTACACTTCTTATAAACAGATAGTTTATTTCCTAATCGCCGCGCTTATTACCAGAACATAATCACAAAAATAAAAATAATAAAAACCTCACTCTCCCACACACATACACGCTCACTAGCTACAATAATATGTAGCTCCTGTGGGACAACGTTTGGCTCGGGGTCCGCCCAGTCAAAAGTTCAGTGTCACGGGGCTACATAAAAATATTGTAGCTAACACTCTCACATACCACTATCGTTCTGATTGAGAGGATTGGGAGGATGCCCCCCCATTGGGGGGGGGGGGGGCTTGCCAAAAAGTTGACAGGTGGGTTCTTCCAGCACATTTTAACGCCGACCCCTTTCCAGACAAAATTTTACCATGTTACGTATACCCCAATATAGACAATCTGTGTCTAAACTAATATGCCCCTTTTTCACTATCAATCCAAATGTAGAACAATGACATCCAGACTTGGCTTCAACTACTAGTTTAGTTTTCCTCATGTAAGTTTCTTTTTTTAAAGGTGATTGTGACCGGAATTCTATGTTTCCTTCAAATTCCAGATAGTCAGATAGTCAGATATTACCCCTTTGTAGGAAAGAGAAAAAAAGTATACACCTTTACAGTCGTTTTGCGAAAAAACCATACCTTTTGTCACAACATACATATAGCACCTCATATATGGTTACAAACAATTTCCCATATAGGGGTACCCCAATATGCAATAAAATTTAATAAATTTCCATATTAATCTATAGAAAAATTATAGCATTCCATTGTGACGGAAAAATGTAAAGCAATTTAAAATATATATTCCCGTTGCTTTTCTTGCCGGAAAATAAGCTTGAAAAAGGTTGTGTGATTTTCCCGAAAATTCAGGGGTCCACCATTTAAATCTTCAATTTGCACACATTTTTAAACATTCATGTGAAATAATTTGATTTAGAGTATTTCGAATAAAGACCCACTCCCGTTTTAAATAATTTACAAATTAATATGATATTGACCAATCGGAAGCGAGTGTGATATTCATTTTGGGGCTCAATCATCCTTCATAAAATGGCTGCGACCAGGGAATCTTCTAATGGTGTATTGTAACCATATAGTAAGTGCCCCCCCCCCCCCCCCCCCCAACAACCGGGAGGACATTGGTTGGGAGGAGAGTCAGTCACATGTGGTAAGAAAGATAACTCTAACAGCCAAGAAAAGGAACAATCTCCTCCATAGTATCCACACTGAACCAAGGACGTATAACTAATATACGTCCTTGACTGAACTCAGGACAGCTGTTTTAATATACTCAATAAAATGATATTGAACTCATGAGAGCTGATAAATAATTTAGGTTCGCGAACAAACATTTAGTTTCTTAGTGTGTAAAAAGAAGATATCAATTCACAGAATTTTGAGTTAAATTCAATGTTTTCATTAGACAACAACCATATAAATATAATTTCAAGCGTTTGAATTTATGAATTAGCGTGAAATTATTTTCTTATGTGTTATCTGCCCATAGGGGGCGTTGTTGTGTTATAAAGCGAGAATTTTCCCGCTTTTCTTCATTCAGCACGACAGGGTCTTCTCGATAGGACAGTAAATTTTCATGCAGATGGTTTTATTATCTATTTCTGTTTAGATCATTTATGGTTTTTGTCTTGCTACAAAATATTCATTCCTTTTAAGAGATCTTTTGTGGGTTTTTTGAACAGTGACATTATTTTAAATATCTACACATGAAATATTCCATGGTTTGTTTATTTCAATATTATAATTAATGAATAAAAACAGCACTCGCTCTGTCGTGTGGTATTGCACTTTACACGTTTTTTGTTTCTTTATATATATTTTGAGCACATGGATCATTACTTTGTGTCTGTCGTATAGATATACAAGCGTACTGAAGTATTATTTTGTGTCTGTCGTAAGAATTGAACATTGATTTGCATCTGTCGTAAAGAATTGATGTATTGTTTTGCGTCTGTCATCTTTTTGTAATTGGTTTTATGTTTGGTTCTATGGGATTTATGGTTCAGAAGAATTAAACTATCATCAAATAATATAGATAAATATGGGTATTTTGTAAAGAGCTCATCAAGAAATATTTTACTTTCTTTGTCATAACGTGTACATTTAAATAAAAAATGTTCTTCAACTTCGACAGAGTTTATTGAACAAAATTGGCATCATGATTCTTTCTGATATTGGCACTACTATGTGTTTACCACTCTCATCTGTTTTCCGTTCATATCGACCTCCCTCTACGCGGAGACAGGGATTACTTAATCTAAATCTAGTTAATATTACTCGTTTATCGCTATATTACTCGTTTATCGTCATTTGTGTGCTCGATCATGAAGAGGTCTGATATGCCCGTGAAAAGATAAGAAATAAAGACCGATGTAGTTGTAAGAGGATGTGAGGGCTTATTATGCAACACACGAAATACATTGAATTTCACACCACTGTGCACCCCAGCCCGCCATTTGAATCCCCCCGTATTGAAACTTGCATGTGTATGCGTGCCCCATGTCTACTAAGTATGAAGGAGAGTTTCAAAGGGCCGTAAATTGAAATTTACAGACAAGACATTTATGTTAACGAGGAATGCCACCAATTATACAGTCTGTCATACCCCTTATCTTTAAAGTTCGTGCCTTTAAATACACTTCTTATCAACCTTTTATCGTCCGCAAGTCATAGCCGTGATCGTATAGTGGTTAGTACTTCGCGTTGTGGCCGCGACAACCCAGGTTCGAATCCTGGTCACGGCAAACAGCTGTGCAATGTCGCTGTTACGGCATTGCGGGCAAATTTTTTGGCGTACTTTTGGGCATTTTTGGAAAGTCTTGACCTTTGCAGAGAACTTGCATAATTTTCAGCATGCAACAGAGACGCCATAATTTTCTATTGTATCTCATCGATCATTAGACCTGAGGAGAGAGGATGTATTAATGTTTAATAATAAAATAATAATCTGTGTACTATTCACCCATTTGATTTCTTAATTGAAACATGTAGTGCTTATTGTAATTATGTATGCTAATGTCCCATAAATAGATAAAGAGGGATTGTTTTGCATCCATAACGTTTTTTGCGCGTAATTGTAATTGGAAATAGAGACATCTGCCACAAAATGAACCGTGTAGGTACTTTAAATAACACGTTTCACCCAAAGGTCCCAAAAGAGCCAGCAATTAAGCGAATGAATAATAAAAAAAATTATTTCGCCCACCATGGGGCTCGAACCCACGACTCTGAGATTAAGAGTCTCATGCTCTTTTTTTTTTAATAAAATTTTATTCACTATTTACAATAAAAAGTGAATTGGACACACCCAAATTCACTTTAAATTAGAAAAAACAATCGTGTTAATTTATCCATATTTATGTTAGTATCCCTATATGCTACAAGTGCTACTATATAATTTCAAATTAAAAGTTTGAAAAATATAATTACAATGTTTTCATGAGAAAAAAAAAACGGATTTGCCCAAAAATTTGATTTAGTTATCTCACTTTTCACACATGTACTTCAAAAAACAACCATAGGTTGTACAAAAAATCATTACAAAGCTTTTAGTATTAGAATAACATTTGTAGTTGTGAATTTAAATGCAGTAATAACGGATTTCTCCTAAGAAAATATTTTTCATAGAGATCTAGATTATTTTTCATTGTGAAATATTTGTATATGTACTCCGTATATTTTTTCAAAGTGTAAATGAATAGCCTTTTAGAATCAATTTGTTTATTGTCGAATATTTTTATTTGTCTTGATTTGTATATTGCAAGTCTAGCAACTCCGAGTAAAAAATTAACCCAATATAAATTGTAAGTCATTGTTTTGGATTGTGTCAATGGCCAACCTAATAAAATTAGCTGTGTGTAATCGGGTATAACAAACGGACGGGGATTTAAATCGGACACCAGACTATTATGCAACAGTTCTATTAATAGAACCCGAAGGCCTTGAACTAAGTCACATGTCACGAACATATGTTCTAAATTTTCCGTCCGTGTATCACAAAGTGGACAAGTATCACTCTCCGCTCTACCGATTTTAAATAACTTTTCTAAGTAAAAATACTATTCATAGCAAGGCGATAGTTTAAACAGTAAATATCGGGTGGTAAAAGGGAATGTGTATAGTCGAATACACCAAAGTGAAATTTAACGCTGGAAATTTATCAAGCCAAAACTTTTCGGATGTGGGAGATACGAAACGATTGCATAAAAAAATCCCATAAAAATTTTTTGTTGTCGCACTTGGAAAATCTACAAGTCGAGATTTTATTTTTAACAAAATACTCGGTGATTTCTGTGAATTGTTCGGATTAGGAACCTTTAAAATATTTTGCCACGTGTCCGGAATTGAACTTATATTTTTTTATACGCATTTTCAACTTCTGCTGTTCCTATGTCGGGAAATTTTTCTTGTAAAATTTCGAAAATGGATTTTTGCGATAAGAAACCAGGAATAACTTCGTAACAAATATCTTTTATTTGCGTTATGCCAGCCGCTATAAAACTTCGGAATAATAGCGATTTACCGTTGAATTTTATCGAAGGATTACAAAAAATTGGATTTTCATATATTTGTTGTGCCTCCAAGTTGATTTCCATATTGGATTTTAGTTCATAAAATGCATTTAGCATTTCTTTATAAAAATCAGATAAGTGTTTAATTTGATTCTCATTGAACTCTGCATAAATTATATTTTGATTTAAATTCATATTTTCAATTTTTGACAAAAAATAATTAAATGTTTTTTTCCAAATAGCTGTACAATTTTGATCAATAAATTTTCTGAAAAATTATATTCTGAATGCCTTCATTTTCAAGAAAATATCTGGTAAATTTAACCCACCATCATTTTTCCTGCCAATTATCGTCGATTATTTGACTAGATGTGATTTTTCTTTCCACAGAAACTGAAATATAGTTAATCTTAATTCATTTTTTACTTTTCAGGTAAAGGACAAACAGCCAAAGTATAATAAAACCTAGACATAATCAACGATGTCAGAACAGTTACTCTGCCAGGAAGAGTTAATTCCCTTTTTGACCAAAAATACAGAATAGTCTTTATCTTCTTTACTTTTTCATCCCAATTTAAAGATTCACATATTTTTTTTATCTCTCCCCATGAAAATTCCTAAAAGTTTTGTTGCATTATTGGAGAGTTTTATCCCTAGTGATTTTAATTCATGATCATCAATGTTTGCAGATCCTAAACACATAATTTCTGATTTCTCTTTATTAATTTTGGCTCCTGATGCTTGACTATAAATATCGAGAACTTTAAAAATTTCAGTAATAGAATTTTTATCTGAAACGGTTAATGAGGTGTCATCCGCATGAGCAAAGTATTTGGATTCACTATCAGATTTTGGTATTTTAATACCACGAATACTTTTATTTTTAAGAAAAGCTTGCCCTAATGGTTCAGCAGCTAAAACATACAACATAGCAGAGATTGGACAGCCTTGTCTTATTGAATTATTTAAGGGTGCATATTTTGTTAAAAATCCGTTACACTTGACGCTACTGAATATTTCTGTATAAAAAATTTTAATCCAATTTTTAAAATTTTCACCAAATCCAATTTTTTCTAAAATATAAAACAAATACATATGATCAATTCTATCAAACGCATTTTGTTGGTCAATTTTAACGAGAAAGCCTTCTAAATTATCTTGTTCAATCAATTCAAAGACATCGCGAATACTAGATGTGGTATCTGCAATATATCTACCAATAATGCAACAAGTCTGAAAGTCTGAAATTATTTCCGGAAGAACAATTTTTAGACGGTTAGCCATTATTCTAACTAGGATTTTGTAATCTACTGCCAAAAGTGAAATGGGTCTGTAATTACGGAGCAAAGATGTATCTCCCTTATTTTTATAAATTAATGTAATAATACCATGTCTCATTGATCTGGACATTTTACCTTCATTTTTAGCTCACCTGGCCAAAGGCCATGTGAGCTTTTGCCATCACTTTTCGTCCGTCGTCCGTCGTCCGTCGTAAACTTTTCATTCAAAAATCTTCTCCTCTGAAACCGCTGGGCCGATTGGTTTGAAACTTAAAAGGAATGATCTATGACATGTCCTCCACAAACGATCCTCATTTTATATTGATCGGATGAAAAACATGGCCACTGTTGCTAAAAATAGAACATTGGGGTAAATTGCTGTTTTTTGCTAATAACTCAAAAACCTTTACAGATATCGAAAATCTGACATGGGGTAAAATTGATCAGCATGACGAGATCTACCTACCCTTAAATTTTTAAGGAAATTCCACAACCCGTTTAGGAGTTATTGCCCTTTTTTCTCAAATTTTCAAAATTTTAACATTTTTCGTCATTTTTCTCCAAAACTATTTGAGATAGAAGTGAAATGTAAATTTTAAAAATGTTTCCCATGTTGAGATCTACCTACCCTGAAATTTTAAAGGAAATCCCAAAACCCATTAAGGAGTTGTTGCCCTTTTTTTGTCAAATTTTCAAAATTTTTTCATTAAAAAATCTTCGCCTCTGAAACCGCTGGGCCGATTGGTTTGAAACTTAATAGGAATGATCTATGACATGTCCTCTACAAACGATCCTCAATTTATTTTGATCTGACATAAAACATGGCTGTGGTAGCTAAAAATAGATATAGGGGTGCATGTGTTGTTTTTGGCTTATAACTTAAAAACCGTTACAGATATAAAAAATCTGATGGGGTAAAATTGATCAGCATGATAAGATCTACCTAACATGAAATTTTGAAGGAAATCCCAAAACCCTTTTAGGAGTTATTGCCTTTTTTTCGTCAAATTTTCAAAATTTAACATTTTTCGTCATTTATCTCCAAAACTATTTGAGATAGAAGTGAAATGTAAATTTGAAAAATGTTTGGCATGTTGAGATCTACATACCCTGAAATTTTATCGGAAATCCCAAAACCCATTTAGGAGTTATTTCCCTTTTTTTGTCAAAATTTCCAAAATTTTAACATTTTTGCATTTATCTCCAAAACTATTTGAGATAGAAGTGAAATGTAATTGAAAAATGTTTGCCATGTTGAGATCTTCATACCCTGAAATTTTGAAGGGATTCCCAAATTCTATTTAGGAGTTATTGGTTTGCGTAATTTGAGGTCGGGTTCTGTTACATTTCTTTAAGGTTCACCCTTATTCCTGGTCAATTTTATCAACTTCCTGCCAGGACTACCACCATCAGGGAACATATTTTAACATTAAACCCTATGAAAAATAAATCTTCAACAAATTTTCCCCTGACAATTGAACCAATTACAACAAACTTGGTCAAGTAGTTGATTAATTGTCCAATGAAAACCAGACTCCAGGTGAGCGATACAGGCTCTGGTGAGCCTCTTGTTACTGTGATCAAAAACTTTTTTCAAAATTTCTCCAAAATGATGAAAAAATTTGCAGTAAAATGACACAGTCAAACCATCACCACCTGGACTTCTGTTTTTCGACATTTCATGTAAAGATTTAAACATTTCTTGAGACGTAATTTCAGAATCTAAAAATCGTTTTTTGTTCATCCGAAACTTTTTTAGAAATGTTATGCGAAATTTCATCCATTTTTTCTTCATTTACATCGCTGCAGAGAAATTTTTTTTTATAATACTCATAAATTTCATCTAAAATTTCATCTGTATTTTTTATAATTTTACCATTTTCAGTTTTGAATTCTTTTATTGAATTATTTTCTTGCCTATGTTTTTCTAATTCCAAAAAATATTTAGTATTTTTATCCCCATCTATGGCCCAATTGGCTTTTGACCTTAAAATTGCACCAGCACAAATTTTTTCTTCATAATTTTTAATTTCTACTTTTAATTCTTCAAATTTATTCCCATCAAAAGAAATATTTTTAGCGGCATAATCTGACAATTTTTCAAATTCCTTTTGTAATTTAAAATATTCACTTCTCTCTTGCTTCTTTTTATCTTTAGAATAAACTTGAGTAAATTTTTTTATTTTATATTTCAAATTATCAATCCAGACTAAAATTTCAGATTCAAACAAAGGACAATTTTTTTCTTTTTCAATTAATTCATCAATTTTATCAACAGATTCTTTATCGTCTAGCAAAGTATACTGAACCGCAAAAGAAACGTCGCTTTTTCAAAATGTTAGCAAAATTCAAAATAAATATTAATTAATGATTTTTATATAATCAGTATTACGATTACATCACCAGGTAAGATTAAATTACCTGTGAATTAAATTTTCGGTTGAATAATTTTCAGTTGATATCGTAGAGCGACCGTACCTAAAACCGCTCGTGGGACACACTTGGCGGTAATTTTTCTTAAATCTTAAATGTTCGTGAAATTCATGCTCCTTTATGGGTATAAAAGGCCGGAGAAAATTAAAGAGTGTTAGTATCAGTGTTGACACAGAAGCTATGCCACGTCTGACTCCACAACAGAGAGAACAGGCCATTGGTCGATTGGATGCTGGGCAATCTGCCAGAGTTATTGCCAACGACTTCAACTGTGCTGTTCGAACAATTGAACGTCTACGGACACGGTACAATGCAACAAACAGCACAAATGACCGTCCACGGAGTGGTAGACCCCAAGTCACTACCCCTAGACAGAATAGAGGCATTGTTCGTCACCATTTGATGAATCGGTTCACCCCAGCTGCCGAAACTGCCAGAAACACTATTGGAACACATGGACGACCCATAAGTGATGATACGGTTCGTCGGCGATTAGCTGCTAGAAACATGAGATGTCGCCGTCCAGCAAGAGGACCTATTCTTACTCCTCGACACCGTCAAGCTCGTCTTCAGTGGGCCACTCAGCGACAGAATTGGCGAAATCGACAATGGCGTAACATCATCTTCTCTGACGAAAGCCGTTACTGCATTTCAACAGCCGATGGCAGAACCAGAGTGTGGAGAAGACGCGGGGAACGTTACGAAGACAGCTGCATTCTGGAAACAGACGCGTGGGGAGGACCTAGCATCATGGTATGGGGTGGAATCGGCCTTAACGTTAAACTTGGTCCAGTCATCTTTCAGAACCTTGGCCCAGGCAGAGGAAATGGCGTAACAGCTGCCCGTTACATCGACCAAGTCTTGACACCCCATGTTCAGCCCCATTTCGCACGTCATCAAAACAAGACTTTCCAACAGGACAATGCACTAGGGGAAAACCGCAAGAGCCACAAGAGACTTCCTACAGCAGAATAACATTAATGTTATGGATTGGCCGGCTTTGAGTCCAGATTTAAACCCTATTGAACATTCATGGGACGAAGTTCAAAGACGGTTGAATAATGAGCAGCCAAGTCCGACAACTGCAGCTGAACTTTCACAAGCGTTTCAGAGAGTATGGGCACGTATTCCGATGGCGTTTATTAATCGGCTCATCAACTCCATGTACCGAAGATGTGCCGCAGTAATTGGTGCCGGTGGAGGACATACACGTTATTAACGGACGTGGGAGCACAGCATTGAAAACATGTGACGTTGCGACAATTGTGACGTTTTTGTGAACATTGTAACCAAAAGACTGTAAATCATTCATTAAATTTTGTAAAAATTAATTTAAAATATATAAATGTCACTTTGAAATAAATGTATGTGAACATGTCATTTTGTGCGACGTTTCTTTTGCGGTTCAGTGTATTATTAAAAATCCACAGCCCTGGACCACGCTCCATTGGGGAAAATTCAGCATTAAGCACAACAAATGAATGGTCACTAAAAACATTATGCTTATAATAAATATTTTTAACAAAGGGAGATAAATATTTTGTACAAAAAATAAAATAAATTCTACTTTGCATTAATGAATTTTCAACGATACGACGCCAAGAGAAGATACGCGCATCTTCATTTCTATTTCTCCACACATCAAACAAATTAAACTGCTTCAATAAATTTGTAAGACTTTTACATGCCTTGTCTTCAATATGTGGAATTTTGCACGCCCTGTCTAAATGGGATAGGAATGTGTTAAAATCACCTAATAAAATTAAATTTTCTGTCTTTGGAATGTCTCATTATGCAATTACAAAAATTAACCCTATCCGCACTTGAATTTGGAAAATATAAGTTTACCATATCTATAACATTATCCTTATCAAACACTCTTATATGAATATATCTGCCATCAAATTCGTTAATCATAGTTACATTATTTTTGTAACTATTACGTACGAGAAAAGCAACACCTTGTCTCGCATTTCCTGAGTATGAAGCCAAAATATCACCTTTCCAGATTTGACCAAGATCTTCAACAAAATTTTTATCCCAAAAGGTTTCCTGCAAGGCAACTATATCAAAATGATTTCCATCCAAAAATGAACATATTCTTTGAAATTTGTGTACATCTCTGAGGCCATTTGCATTAAAAGACACAAAATGTACCATCAGCAGAAAAAGGAGAATAAATGTAAGTGTGGTTTTTAACTTGAAGGCGATTGTTTTTGTGGGTGTTTTGCACGTCTAATTTTCAACACTTCCTCTGATTTTTTGTTTAATTTTGTAACCAAACGCCTACGTCGACCTTTTTTGATTTTATGGACAGTCTTAAGTGTATTCTTATTTTCATCTTTTTGCTCACCTCTTAGATTCATGATCACCCTCTTCCATTGACTCGGCAGTGTCGGCGCAGCTTTCTTGCCCCTCCATTTCCGAGTCAACTTCAGGGGATGCCCCAATGTCAGACGCCTGTGATGGAGCCTTTGTTAAAGAAATATCAACAGAGTTATTTTCAAAATTATCAACACAATTATCATTGTTAGTTTGACATTGTTCGTCCTCAAAAGTACCCATATCAACTTTTCCACCGGTGTATTTTTCCGGCATTTTAAGATTATCTCCGTTCATGTTTTCAACAGTAGAAATCAATT
Organism: Mytilisepta virgata; assembly: GCA_028015205.1. Taxonomy (NCBI): domain Eukaryota; kingdom Metazoa; phylum Mollusca; class Bivalvia; order Mytilida; family Mytilidae; genus Mytilisepta; species Mytilisepta virgata. The sequence continues at coordinate 37,248,986 of CM051520.1, forward strand.
CATCTTTGTCAGTACGATTGTCATCCTTTTTGCCACTTTCTCAGTTGTCTGTTCTTCATCTTTCTCTTTTCATCGTTTCTGTTCTTTGTGTATCCTAACAAATTCCTTATCTATTTCCTTTTCTGAGGTTTCATCGTTTTCCTTTGCATTCGTTCCAGGTTTCCACTCAGAATAATGATTCTCCTCCCTGTCTGAGCACCGGCATTTGCTGGGATAGTACCCACAGTCTTCACACGCATCAGCCGGACAAAAACGGGCTAGATTACCCATATCATTACACTTGAAACACTTATTTCTAGGGCAATCAACATACAAATGATCATCAGCTAGGCACTGGGAACAAACTTTTGAACTGATTGTCATGTCTAACTTTGATATATTCAAATTTATCTTTGTCTACTTCAAACTTCATTGAATATGGTAAACTGGAAACATTTGGAGGGAATTTGCAAAAAACAAACCTTGTTCCGTCATGTACAGTTGTACCCGGATAAAATCTGCTCTTTACTGGCGACATAATTTCAACACCAAGAACTTCTAATTTCTTTATAACATCTGAATCCTCAATAAATTCAGGAAGATGTAAAAAACTCACAACTTTTTCGGAGGAATAAACTGCATGACAGTCATATTTCATACCACTTACTTTAAAACCAGTTCCTGCAAGGTCACTTGCTGTTTCTTTGTCCTTGACTGTCATACAAATTTCCACTCCTTGGAACAACTGCCAATATCTTTTCATTTCCATAAATCCGTACCAATTCATCAATAACACTTTGTGCTTTAATAAGCCTATTATTTTTCACATCAACCACTAGCGTAAGTTCCTTCACACGGATTCTTCCCCCACCACCCGACATGGTGAAGGGGGAATTTAACAAAATTCCGTTGAAAAAAAACACAAAAAATCAGTATAGTCTGAATAAATATCATTCACTGATTCAAAAAATCAAAAGGCCATCAGCCGATGGCTTAAATTAACGAAGATAATCTTGGATTTTTCTCTTTGGAAAAAGTACGTCCTTCCACTTCGACATTCAAACCGGAAGTCCAGTTTCAAAGGGCCGTAAATTGAAATTTACAGACGAGACATTTATGTTAACGAGGAATGCCACCAATTATACAATCTGTCATACCCCTTATCTTTAAAGTTCGTGCATTTAAATACACTTCTTATCAAGAGTTTATCGTCCGCAAGTCATAGCCGTGATCGTATAGTGGTTAGTACTTCGCGTTGTGGCCGCGACAACCCAGGTTCGAATCCTGGTCACGGCAAACAGCTGTGCAATGTCGCTGTTACGGCATTGCGGGCAAATTTTTTGGCGTGATTTTGGACATTTTTGGAAAGTCTTGACGTACCTTTGCAGAAAACTTGCATAATTTTCAGCATGCAACAGAGACGCCATAATTTTCTATGGTATCTCATCGATCATTAGACCTGAGGAGAGAGGATGTATTAATGTTTAATAATAAAATAATAATCTTTGTACTATTCACCCTTTTGATGTCTTAATTGAAACATGTAGTGCTTGTTGTAATTGTGTATGCTAAATGTCCCATAAATAGATAAAGAGGGATTGTTTTGCATCCATAACGTTTTTTGCGCGTAATTGTAATTGGAAATAGAGACATCTGCCACAAAATGAACCGTGTAGGTACTTCTAATAACACGTTTCACCCAAAGATCCCAAAAGAGCCAGCAATTAGGCGAATGAATAATGAAAAAAAATTATTTCTCCCAACGTAGGGCCCGAACCCACGACCCTGAGATTAAGAGTCTCATGCTCTTTTTTTTAATCTTTATTTCATAAAACATATCAAAGTTTCACAAATGTTTATAATATATATGTTTACATATCACATTTAGCTTATTTTACAATGTCTTGGTTATTCAACTTAATTATATATAAGAAGGGTCACATTGTGCTTAAACTTTTATTTACATACAAAAAAGTAAAACTTCATTAGACTCTAAAACAATTGGATTATATTCTAAGAATCCTTTGTAAAAGCATGCAAGTCGTTTTTTTCATTTTATAGTGAGTATAAAAATACATTACATAGTGCTTAACTGTGTACTTGAATAACTTAATCACATCCATATTTAGTACATTATTCTTTACCATTTGTCGTCTCTTCATTATACACAACCTTGCTATAGATAAAATAAAATTAACAAACTGTGTATTTACACTTTTTTTACTTTCTTGCAGACCTAACAAAAATAATCTTTTGTAGCCTAGATTTTGTAAGATATGAACTTCTGACTTAGCAAATAGTTCACAAAGTATTTCATAAATATATTTATGAAATGTTTGCAATGACCTACACAACAGAAATAGGTGAATTATATCTTCGTGTTCAAGTAGGCAACTACAACATAAATCATTATCTATTAAATTCATTTTACACAGTTTCATGTTGGTAAAAATCCTATTGTGCAAAATTTTAAAATCTATATCAACACAATCGGGGGGCTTAATACTTCTATGCAAACTTTGCCACAATAATTTAAAATCTTGTTATCTTATTTGAAAACTGTCCTGCCTAAAGTCATAACTCTGAGCTTTAACAAAACATTTTCCCAACAAAACATTATAAAAATCTTTTGTTTTATATACTAAAAAATCTTTTACTTTACTATGAAACTGTAAGTCACAACAAATACATTTATCGTCATCAATTTGCAAACTTTCATTCTCAATAACTTGTTTCCAAGATTCTGGAAGAGATGATAACAAAGAACAATACTGTTTATAAAGCCAACTACGATTAATGTCTGGTTGGTTTTCTTTTACAATGTCCAAAATGGCTTGAAATGGTAGAAAGCCTGGGACAACTGTATATGCTATATCCTTTAATTTTACAATTCCAGCCAAAATAAAGGGTTGCCACACATCAATTTTGTCATGCAAACGTAACAGAAAATTACCAAACAAGGGTTGATTAAATATATCCATATTTCTGAATTCAATGTGTATATTAGATCTAATAAACTGCCATGCTTCTACCATTTCTTGATAAACAAGAGGCTCACCAGAGCCTGTATCGCTCACATGGAGTCTGGTTTCATTGGACAATCAACTATTTGACCAAGTTTGTTGCAATTGGTTCAATTGTTCAGGGAAAATTTGTTGAAGATTTATTTTTCATAAGGTATAATGTTAAAATATGTTCCCTGATGGTGGTAGTCCGGGCAGGAAGTTGATAAAATTGACCAGGAATAAGGGTGAACCTTAAATAAATGTAACAGAACCCGACCTTAAATTACACAAACCAATAACTTCTAAATGGGTTTTGGTATTTCCTTTAAAATTTCAGGGTATGTAGATCTCAAGATGGCAAACATTTTTCAAATTTACATTTCACTTCTATCTCAAATAGTTTTGGAGATAAATGACGAAAAATGTTAAATTTTGAAAATTTGACAAAAAAAGGGCAGTAACTCCTAAATTGGTTTTGGGATTACCTTCAAAATTTCAGGGTAGGTAGATCTTGTCATGCTGATCAATTTTATCCCATGTCAGATTTTTGATATCTGTAACGGTTTTTAAGTTATAAGCCAAAACAACACATGCACCCCTATATTCTATTTTTAGCTACGACAGCCATGTTTTATGTCAGATCAAAAAAAATTGAGGATTGTTTGTAGAGGACATGTCATAAATCATTCCAGATAAGTTTCAAACCAATCAGCCCAGCGGTTTCAGAGGAGACGATTTTTGAATGAAAAAAGTTTGACAAAAAAGGGTAACAACTCCTAAATGGGTTTTGGGATTTCCTTTAAAATTTCAGGGTAGGAAGATCTCAACATGGCAAACATTTTTAAAATTTACATTTCACTTCTATCTCAAATAGTTTTGGAGATAAATGACGAAAAATGGTAAAATTTTGAAAATTTGACGAAAAAAGGGCAATAAATCCTAAATGGGTTTTGGAATTTCCTTCAAAATTTCAGGGTAGGTAGATCTTGTCATGCTGATCAATTTTACCCCATGTCAGATTTTCGATATCTGTAACGGTTTTTGAGTTATTAGCAAAAAACAGCAATTTACCCCCTATGTTCTATTTTTAGCAACAGTGGCCATGTTTTTCATCGGATCAATATAAAATGAGGATCGTTTGTAGAGGACATGTCATATATCATTCCTATGAAGCCTCGATCCAATCTGCCCAGCCGTTTCATAGTAGAAGATTTTTGAAAATCAGCCAATCAGAAACGAGAATTGCCTCTGGTGGCCATGTTTCTTGACCAATCAGAACTAAATGAGGAAAGTTTGTTGAGGACCTTCCATACACCACTCATGCAAAGTTTGGTTGGAATTGGCCAAATAGTTTCTGAGGAGAAGATGTTTGAATGAAAAGCTAACGACGGACGGACGCCGGACGACGGACGCCGGACGAACGCCGGACGACGGACGACGGACGGACGACGGACGCCAAGCGATGGCAAAAGCTCACCCTGGCAATAGCCAGGTGAGCTAAAAAGGGGCAGATGTTGTATACTTCTTTGATCAAGTGACATGAAAAATACTTCTATATCTAAATGCAATTGATACACATTTCTTAAAAAATACTTCATAGTGTTTTTAGCTCACCTGGCCAAAGGCCATGTGAGGTTTTGCTATCACTTTTCGTCCGTCGTCCGTCCGTCCGTCCGTCCGTCCGTCGTAAACTTTTCATTCAAACATCTTCTCCTCAGAAACCATGTGGCCAATTGCAACCAAACTTTGCATGAGTGGTGTATGGAAGGTCCTCAACAAAGTTTCCTCATTTAGTTCTGATTGTTCAAGAAACATGGCCACCAGAAGCAATTCTTGTTTCTGATTGGCTGATTTTCAAAAATCTTCTCTGAAACGGCTGGGCAGATTGGATCGAGGCTTCATAGGAATGATATATGACATGTCCTTCACAAACGATCCTCATTTTATATTGATCCGATGAAAAACATGGCCGCTGTTGCTAAAAATAGAACATAGGCGTAAATTGCTGTTTTTTGCATATAACTCAAAAACCGTTACAGATATCGAAAATCTGACTGGGGTAAAATTGATCAGCATGACAAGATCTACCTACCCTGAAATTTTGAAGGAAATTCGAAAACCCATTTAGGAGTTATTGCCCTTTTTTTGTCAAATTTTAAAAATTTTAACATTTTTTGTCATTTATCTCCAAAACTATTTGAGAAAGAAGTGAAATTTAAATTTGAAAAATGTTTGCCATGTTGAGATCCACCTACCATGAAATTTTAAAGGAAATCCCAAAACCGATTTAGGAGTGGTTGCCCTTTTTTTGTCAAATTTTCAAAATTTTTTAATTCAAAAATCTTCTCCTCTGAAACCGCTCGGCCGATTGGTTTGAAACTTAATAGGAATGATCTATGACATGTCCTCTACAAACGATCCTCCATTTATTTTGATCTGACATAAAACATGGCTGTCGTAGCTAAAAATATAATATAGGGGTGCATGTGTTGTTTTTGGCTTATAACTTAAAAACGGTTACAGATATCAAAAATCTGACATGGGGTAAAATTGATCAGCATGACAAGATCTACCTAACCTGAGATTTTGAAAGACATGCTAAAACCCATTTAGGAGTTATTGCCCTTTTTTCGTCAAATTTTGAAAATTTAACATTTTTCGTCATTTATCCCCAAAACTATTTGAGATAGAAGTGATATGTAAATTTGAAAAATGTTTGCCATGTTGAGATCTACATACCCCTGAAATTTTAAAGGAAATCCCAAAACCCATTTAGGAGTTATTGCCCTTTTTTTGTCAAATTTTCAAAATTTTAACATTTTTGCATTTATCTCCAAAATTGTTTGAGATAGAAGTGAAATGTAAATTGAAAAATGTTTGCCATGTTGAGATCTACCTACCCTGAAATTTTGAAGGGAATCCCAAATTCTATTTAGGAGTTATTGGTTTGTGTAATTTGAGGTCGGGTTCTGTTACATTTATTTAAGGTTCACCCTTATTCCTGGTCAATATTATCAACTTCCTGCCAGGACTACCACCATCAGGGAACGTATTTTAACATTAAACCTTATGAAAAATAAATCTTCAACAAATTTTCCCTGAACAATTGAACCAATTGCAACAAACTTGGTCAAATAGTTGATTAATTGTCCAATGAAAACCAGACTCCAGGTGAGCGATACAGGCTCTGGTGAGCCTCTTGTTCCATAATGCTTTACAGTCAGGATTAAAAAACTTTCCAAAAAATTTCAATCTAAAAGATAATAATTTTAAATATATATCAGGCACATTAATTCCACCATCATATTTATTTCCAATCACTGTTTTATACTGAATAAGATGGGATCCAGATGACCACAAAAAATCAATACAAATATTCTCAATATCATCCATTGCCCATTTTGGTACTGAAGTAACTGCAATGGTGTACCATAACCGAGACATAAGCAAAGATGTAATAACTGTTGCTCTCCAAAATATCGACAATTGTCTCTGTCTCCATAAACATAAAACAGATTTATTTTTTTTTAACCTTTTCTCTCCAATTTTTTATTTCGCATTCTTCCTTATTTTTACCTATAAAAACTCCTAAGACTTGAATACTTTCATCACAAGATTTTAAACCCAGTTGTTTGATTTCCTTGTCATTCATTGTACCTATGCCAACAGACATAACTTCAGATTTATTTCTATTTATTTTTGAACCAGATGCTTTACCATACAAATCAAAAACTTGAAGTGTCTCATATATTGAATTTTTATCACTAACTGTAATAGTTGTATCATCAGCATGTTGAAAAATGATTGTTTTTTCATTACAATGAGGAATATCAATACCTGTAATGGTTCAGCAGATAACACATATAACATAGCACTAATTGGACAACCCTGTCGTATACCATTTTTTTTTATCTTGAAGTACTTGGTTAAAAAACCATTACATTTTACAGAGCTTTGAATATCATTATAAAAAATATATATCCAATTTATAAATCTTTCACCAAAACCAAAATTTTCCAAAACTTTTAACATATACCTGTGACTTATTCGATCAAAAGCTTTTTCTTGATCAAATTTTACAATATATCCTTCCAAACTTTCATTTTCAACAATATCTATCAAATCACGTAAGCAAACAATAGTATCTGCTATATCTCTACCTTGGATACAGCATGTCTGACAAAATGATACAATTTTACAAATAAAATTTTTTAAATCTATTAGCCATAATACGGGCTAAAATTTTATAATCTACTGATCTACTTGTAAAAGAGATATTGGTCTATAGTTCTTCAATTCTTTTGTATCACCTTTGTTTTTATAAATAAGACTTATTATTCCACTTTTCATTGATCTAGATAATTCACCTTTGTTCTCTACATCATTAAATAACTTCAACATAACATCTTTTAATGATTCAAAAAAAGTACAGTAGAAGTCTGTTGTTAGACCATCTGACCCAGGACTCTTATTTTTTGACATTTTACCTAAAGCAAAACTTATTTCATCAACAGAAATATCATCATCACATTTAACTTGATCATCATCATCTATAGTGGGTAATATATTCCGAAGTAATTCATCCATAGCTAAATCATCAATTTCTACACATGAGTACAATTTTCTATAAAATTCATATTGAACATTAAGTAAACTCTCAGTATCTGATACTATTTCATTATCACTATTGACAAGTTCTTTGATACAGTTATTTTCTTGTCGACATTTTTCTAAATTCAAGAAGTACTTAGTACATTTATCACTCTCAGTAGCCCAATATGCTTTCGATCTTAATATAGCTCCTTTACACTTTTCTTCCTCTAAATTACTGAGTTCTAGTTTTAAACTTTCGTATCGTGCTATGTCAACACTCTGACCATCAGCAATTCTTTGTGACATTTTCTGTATCTTATTTTGAATGCAAAAATATTCTGAATTTTTCTCTTTGGCAATTCTTGTACTAAAAACTTGAGAAAATTTCTTTATTTTATATTTTAAATTGTCCCACCATATCAAAATTTCTGTACTATATAAAACACATTTTTTCTCTTCATCAATAATATTTTTAACTTTTGCTACATACTCTTCATTATTCAACAAAGTATTATTTAACACCCATAAACCAGGACCTCTTTCAATAGAATCAAAAACTACTTTCATCTCAATAAATGAATGATCACTTAAACTAGTATCATAATATTTAACATTCAGTATAAAACATGATAAGTTTCTATGAATTAAGAAATAATCTATTCCAGACTGTTTCAAAATATTTTGATAAATTCTTTTCCGTGAAAAAACTAAAGTTTCTGGATTTCTATATCTCCAAACATCATATAAATCATAATTTTGCATAATATTATAAAGATTTTTAACACCATTATCATTTGTATGTTCAGATTTACTTGCTCTGTCAAGTTTACTCAAAGTAGTGTTAAAGTCACCACCTATAATAACATTATCAAATTTTCTAATATAATTATCTATAAATCTAAAAAATTCTACCTTTTCCGTAAGTATATTATGTGCATACACATTAATAATATTATAAACAGCACTTTCATATTCAAATTGTACATGTAAGAATCTTCCTTCATTATCTTTGAATATCTCTTCCACATTTTGCTTGTATTTTTTATTAACCAAAATAGCCTTGTCTACTATTTACACCATTTGAATGAAATATTTTTCCATTAAACAAATGTTCTATATCTGACACTAATTCATTGTCCCAAAACGTTTCTTGCAAAAGCATAAAATCAACTTTTCTTTCTGAAAAAATGGAAACATACTTCTTAAAGTTATTTACATTCCTTAATCCATTACAGTTATTACTAAAAAATAACACCATAACTAATAATAAAATAATACAGAATTTATAACTCTCCATTATCACAATCTTTCACATACGGGGATCTTGATCTTGCCCTACCTTTATTACCTTGTACATTTGGTACAAATTTCATTTTTTTCCCTTCTTTTAATTTCAGTTTTCTCATTTTCCAGAGGAAAACCCTGTTTTTTAGTTTCAGAACAAGGAATGTCTCCAGTGTCCATTCCCGTTAAATCTCCAATAGTGTTCTTATCGCAAACACCAGAGGAGATGTGTTCCTCCTTTTCAAAACAATCTTTCTCTTTGATCTTAAGAGAACATCTGTCATCTCCAGATGCACTCAGATCCTGCTCCGAAACTTTCCCAGAAATATACCCGTTTGACATCTCATTTTGTGTACAACCTGATTCAAACTTATCATTTAAATCTACATTAACTTCATTTACATTTTCTACATCACATACATTCTTAATGTTAACAATAACTTCGTCATCATCGTCCGCATTACTTATGTCAGTTCTGTTCAAGTTTTCACCATCACAGTTAACATTGTCATTTTGCGTTTCCATTCCATCTTCGTCATCAATACAACTGTTATCACCATTGCACTCTTTTCCACCATACTGATCTTTTCCATCAACACGTTCATCTTGTTCAATCTCAGATCCATCTTTAGTTTCTGTGTCATATTCTTCTATTAGAACACCATCTACGTGTACATCTGATTTTTCTTCATCCAATTCTCTTTTCTGATCATTCTGATCAAAACCATCATTGTCATGTTCATTGTTTCTGTCCTCTGACTCTGCAGATGATTTTCACTTGCATTTCTCGTGCGCTACTCCACAATTTTTACAAGTGCATTTACATTCGTCAAAAATGTTCACATCTGCATTCGCAAGGATTCTTCCTGCAATATGCACAGTTTTCATCTTCTTCCGGTGGGCAAAAACACATCAATGGAAACTTACGGCACTGTGAACATTTTTCTGATTTACACTCATAAACCTTGTGTCCCTGCTTTCCACACCCTCTACACAATAAAGAGGGACATTGTCTATATTTGTGAAATGGAGACTCACAAAAGTTACATAACGACCTTTGGTTGTTATGAACAACCTTAAAGTACTTCTCTCCATTACCAGTATTAAACTTCATGGACCATGACAGAGACACAAGTCCTGGGGGAAATTTTACTTTTACATATCTTGTCCCATCAGCTACTTGTGTACCCGGATAAACATGTCTATAAACTGGCGATTCAATAGTACAGTGTTTTGCGGTTAACTTGTCAATAATATCACTATCAGGGATGTGAGCTGGCAAATGCAGAAATGAGACGACAATAATGTCGACAAATTGAAAAGTACATTCAAAATGATTTCCATTAATCTCATTTCCTTTTGTCAGTTTAAGAGCATTCTCTTCTGAATCAGTAGTAATTTCATAAGAACTATCCTGATCATTTGGTACAACAGCCAAAATTGAATTTTCCCCACAGACGTTTTCGGCCGCTTCGATCACACATTTAGCTTTAAAAGTCTCATGTGGAATGTTATAAACCTTAACCGAACATTCTTTCTTGAAATCCTTGCTTTTCATAAAGTACCTCATTGGTTTCGACTCATTCCTCCAATTACTAGAACGTGATGCTCTTTGTTTGTCCATCGTGTAAACAGTTTTTAGGTTATTAGCTATATCCTGCAAACACTAAACGAACACACCGGAGCCTCTCCCACTATCCTGCTGTAAACAAAGCAGGAATAGGGGTAACGGAGAGGAAAACCTATCAAATAATACGACAAAAAGTCTTAAGATAAACTATTTTCAATGTCTATATCAATTATATAATGAAACTTTGCTTCTAACTCATCGAACTAGAAACAAAACAGTCCTTGGCATAAACACTACATCCCATCAGGGTGCGTCCGAATACCGATCTCCCAGCCGGGCGGTTACTGAAGGAGTGAAAAACAGAGACGTCATTTGTGTGCTCGATCATGATGAGGTCTGATATGCCCGTGCAAGGATAAGAAATAAAGACCGATATAGTTGTAAGAGGATGTGAGGGCTTATTATGCAACACACGAAATACTTTGAATTTCTTTTTAATATTTCACACCACTGTGCACTCCAGCCCGCCATTTGAATCCGGGCCCCCGTATTGAAACTTGAATGTGCACGCGTGTCCCATATCTACTAAGTATGAAGGAGAGTTTCAAAGGACCGTAAATTGAAATTTACAGACAAGACATTTATGTTAACGAGGAATGCCACCAATTATACAGTCTGTCATGCCCCTTATCTTTAAAGTTCGTGCCTTTAAATACACTTCTTATCAAGAGTTTATCGTCCGCAAGTCATAGCCGTGATCGTATAGTGGTTAGTACTTCGCGTTGTGGCCGCGACAACCCAGGTTTGAATCCTGGTCACGGCAAACAGCTGTGCAATGTCGCTGTTACGGCATTGCGGGCAAATTTTTTGGCGTGATTTTGGACATTTTTGGAAAGTCTTGACGTACCTTTGCAGAAAACTTGCATAATTTTCAGCATGCAACAGAGACGCCATAATTTTCTATGGTATCTCATCAATCATTAGAACCTGAGGAGAGGGGATGTATTAATTTTTAATAAAAAAAAATAATAATCTTTGTACTATTCACCGTTTTTAATTTCTTAATTGAAACATGTACTGCTTATTTGAAATTGTGTATGCTAATGTCCCATATAAATAGATAACGAGGGATTGTTTTGCATCCATTACGTTTTCCCGCGTAATTGTAAATGGAAATAGAGACATCTGCCACAAAATGAACCGTGTAGGTACTTTAAATAACACGTTTCACCCAAAGGTCCCAAAAGAGCCAGCAATTAAGCGAATGAATAATAAAAAAAAAATATTTCGCCCAACGTGGGGCTCGAACCCACGACCCTGAGATTAAGAGTCTCATGCTCTACCGACTGAGCTAGCCGGGCGGTTACTGAAGGAGGGAAAAACAGAGACGTCATTTGTGTGCTCGATCATGAAGAGGTCTGATATGCCCGTGAAAAGATAAGAAATAAAGACCGATATAGTTGTAAGAGGATGTGAGGTCTTATTATGCAACACACGAAATACTTTGAATTTCTTTTTAATATTTCACACCACTGTGCACTCCAGCCCGCCATTTGAATCCGGGCCCCCGTATTGAAACTTGAATGTGCACGCGTGTCCCATATCTACTAAGTATGAAGGAGAGTTTCAAAGGACCGTAAATTGAAATTTACAGACAAGACATTTATGTTAACGAGGAATGCCACCAATTATACAGTCTGTCATGCCCCTTATCTTTAAAGTTCGTGCCTTTAAATACACTTCTTATCAAGAGTTTGTCGTCCGCAAGTCATAGCCGTGATCGTATAGTGGTTAGTACTTCGCGTTGTGGCCGCGACAACCCAGGTTCGAATCCTGGTCACGGCAAACAGCTGTGCAATGTCGCTGTTACGGCATTGCGGGCAAATTTTTTGGCGTGATTTTGGACATTTTTGGAAAGTCTTGACGTACCTTTGCAGAAAACTTGCATAATTTTCAGCATGCAACAGAGACGCCATAATTTTCTATGGTATCTCATCAATCATTAGAACCTGAGGAGAGGGGATGTATTAATTTTTAATAAAAAAAAATAATAATCTTTGTACTATTCACCGTTTTTAATTTCTTAATTGAAACATGTACTGCTTATTTGAAATTGTGTATGCTAATGTCCCATATAAATAGATAACGAGGGATTGTTTTGCATCCATTACGTTTTCCCGCGTAATTGTAAATGGAAATAGAGACATCTGCCACAAAATGAACCGTGCAGGTACTTTAAATAACACGTTTCACCCAAAGGTCCCAAAAGAGCCAGCAATTAAGCGAATGAATAATAAAAAAAATTATTTCGCCCAACGTGGGGCTCGAACCCACGACCCTGAGATTAAGAGTCTCATGCTCTACCGACTGAGCTAGCCGGGCGGTTACTGAAGGAGGGAAAAACAGAGACGTCATTTGTGTGCTCGATCATGAAGAGGTCTGATATGCCCGTGAAAAGATAAGAAATAAAGACCGATATAGTTGTAAGAGGATGTGAGGTCTTATTATGCAACACACGAAATACTTTGAATCTCTTTTTAATATTTCACACCACTGTGCACTCCAGCCCGCCATTTGAATCCGGGCCCCCGTATTGAAACTTGAATGTGCACGCGTGTCCCATATCTACTAAGTATGAAGGAGAGTTTCAAAGGACCGTAAATTGAAATTTACAGACAAGACATTTATGTTAACGAGGAATGCCACCAATTATACAGTCTGTCATGCCCCTTATCTTTAAAGTTCGTGCCTTTAAATACACTTCTTATCAAGAGTTTATCGTCCGCAAGTCATAGCCGTGATCGTATAGTGGTTAGTACTTCGCGTTGTGGCCGCGACAACCCAGGTTCGAATCCTGGTCACGGCAAACAGCTGTGCAATGTCGCTGTTACGGCATTGCGGGCAAATTTTTTGGCGTGATTTTGGACATTTTTGGAAAGTCTTGACGTACCTTTGCAGAAAACTTGCATAATTTTCAGCATGCAACAGAGACGCCATAATTTTCTATGGTATCTCATCAATCATTAGAACCTGAGGAGAGGGGATGTATTAATTTTTAATAAAAAAAAATAATAATCTTTGTACTATTCACCGTTTTTAATTTCTTAATTGAAACATGTACTGCTTATTTGAAATTGTGTATGCTAATGTCCCATATAAATAGATAACGAGGGATTGTTTTGCATCCATTACGTTTTCCCGCGTAATTGTAAATGGAAATAGAGACATCTGCCACAAAATGAACCGTGCAGGTACTTTAAATAACACGTTTCACCCAAAGGTCCCAAAAGAGCCAGCAATTAAGCGAATGAATAATAAAAAAAATTATTTCGCCCAACGTGGGGCTCGAACCCACGACCCTGAGATTAAGAGTCTCATGCTTTTTTTTTTTTATCTTTATTAAAATAATCAACAAATATTGTACAAGCTAAAAAAAGTATCACAGACTTATTCTAACATTGATATCACAAAGTTAAAATTTAAACACTAGGACATCATCTGTTTCCTCTATCAAAGGATTATCTACTAAAAAGTTCCTGTCAAATTTAGTATACATTTTTCTGATTTGAGATAGATAAACATAAAAATAAGTAATATAATGTTTCAATATGTACCTGAATAACCTTACTAAATTTACTTTTCCTTCACCATTTTTTATAAGTGCTCTTTTCCTGTATATAGTATATCGAGCTACTGACATCATAAAATTAACGAATGTTACATTTACACCTTTCATTTTGTCAAATAAACCAACTATTAGTAGTTTTTCTGGAGTTACTAAACTGACTTTGTCAGAGTCACAGTTTTCAAAAAGTTTTTCTAACAGATTAGACAAATAATCATGAAAATCAGTCAGTTCATCACAGTTTATGAAAATGTGGAGTACATCTTCAGTCTCCATGTGACAAATATCGCATAGTTCTGTATCATACAGTCCAATTCGCTTTAATTTACTGTTACTGAAAATACAGTTATGAACGATCTTATAATCTAGCTCTATAAACTTTGAGGGTTTCCAAAAATTGTTTATATTGGACCATATTTTACTGAACTGTCTGTCATCAATATTAAATATATCTTTCCAAAACAAATATCCACAAGCACTCTCAGATATATTACTTACTAATAATGAATACAAATGTTTCACTGAACATAGCTTCAAATCATACATAACATTTTTAATTTTTACATTAATTTTTATTGTCTTTTCTGAATGTGGGTTGTGGATCACAGTTTCAACAGTCTCTTTCCATGAATCTGGAATTGCACGTAGTAATTTCTTATATCTAGAAACTATAAATTGTACATCACAATAATCAACTATTTCTCGAATCATATCAACAATAGCAATAATTGGTAAATATCCAGGTTTTACTTCATAACAAATATCTTTGACAGAAATAATACCAGCACTTATAAAATCATGCCATAATATAGTTTTTCCATCCACTAAAATATTTGGATTTTTAAACAAAGGCTGTTCATATATGTTTTTTACAGTATATTCAAACTCACAATTGTCCATGATAATATTCCAAGCTTCTAACATTTCCCTATATATAACAGGAACACATTTGAGTTCACATTTGGGAATATTTAGAAACAAAATTTCTGTTCCAAGATTCATACCATAAATTTTTGACATAAAGTACTGAAATGTATATTTCCATAAAACATCATAGTCTTCATTAACTAATCTTGCTAAAAATTTAAGTCTAAAAGCTTGAATTTTACAGAAAATATCAACTAATTGTAATCCACCACTAGTTTTCTTATCAATTATTACATTATACTTCACTAAATGTGATCTATTATTCCATACAAAATTAACACAGAGTTTCTTTATTTCAAATAAAATCAACTCTGGTATTGGAGAAACAAATAAAGTATACCAAAATCTGGACATTAGTAATGAGTTTACAACTGTTACTCTACCTTGAATGGTCAATTGCCTTTGTAACCACATATTAAGTAAGTATTTAACCTTAATAATTTTACTATTCCAGTTCAAATTGTCACACAGTTTTTTATCAGTACCTACATAAACACCCAGTATCTGAATACAATTCTCACAAAGTTTAATACCATACTGATTAATCTCTGTAACAGATAAATTTCCATTACCTACACATAATATCTCAGTTTTCTGTTTGTTAATTTTGGCACCAGTAGCTCTACTATATAAGTAAAATTCTTTAAATACTTCTTTGATTGACTCTTTACTACTAATTGACAGTGTTGTATCATCAGCATGCTGGAATATTAGACTTTCTTTTTGAAAATTTGGTATAACAATTCCACTAATTTTTTTATTTTTTACAATTTTACTATGCAGAGGCTCTGCAGCAAGAACATACAAAAGAGCACTTATAGGACACCCTTGTCGAATACCATTTCTAATATAAAAATATTTGGTGAGAAAACCATTGCATTTCACAGCACTATTAATTCCACTATAAAATATTTGAATCCAGTTAATAAATTTGTTTCCAAATCCAAATTTCCTTAATACTTCAATTAAATATTTGTGGCTGACTCTATCAAAAGCCTTCTCCTGATCTATTTTTAGGATATACCCTTCTAAATTATCATATTCAATCAGATCAATTATGTCTCTAACATTAGCTATACTATTTGAAATGTCTCTACCTACAATACAGCATGTTTGATCTACAGATACTATTTTTGGCAACACTGTCTTAAATCTATTAGCCATTATTCTAGCAATAATCTTATAATCTACCTGCAATAATGATATAGGTCTATAATTTTTTAAACATTTTCTATCACCTTTCTTTTTATATACAAGACTAATAACACCACATTTCATTGATTTTGTCAAAGTACCTTCTTTTTCTATAGTATGAAACAGTTTTGTAAGAATTTCTCTTAATTCATTATAAAAATAGCAATAAAATTCTACAGTTAGCCCATCTGACCCAGGGCTTTTATTTTTTGACATTTGATGAATAGCTTTGAATATTTCTTCATCACGTATACCTTCATCACAAAAATCACAATCAATTTGATCAACATGCTGATCTACAGAATTTAAAAATTCAACCATTTTTTCATCATCTGTTTCTACACATGAATACAAATTTTTATAAAAATTATATTGTAAATCTAAAATACCTTCAGTATCCGATATAACTCTATTATCATCATCAACTAACTCTTTTACACTATTTGACTCCTGTTTAAATTTTTCTAAATTCAAAAAATATTTAGTATTTTTATCAGATTCAGTTGCCCATATGGCTTTAGATCTCAAAATTGCACCTCTACATTTTTCTAATTCATAGTTAGATAACTCTAGTTTCAAACTTTCTAATTTACAAATATCAATACTTATTCCATCCGATGATTTTTGACAAAGATTTTGTATCTGTTTTTCTATACGAAAGTATTCTCTTCTACTTTCTTTAGCCAAGTCTGATGAGAAAATTTGAGAAAATCTTTTTATTTTATATTTCAGATTATCCCACCATATTAGAATATCTCTTTCAAATAGTTCATTTTCTTTTTCTGTTTGAATTATCTCTTTAATTCTTTTGACGTATTTTTCGTTATTTAATATTGTATTGTTTAATATCCACACACCTGGACCCTTTTCTATATTATTACAGTTTAAACTCATAATAACAAAAGTATGATCACTAAGACTTGTCTCGTTATAATGAATATTTTGTACAGATGGAGACAATTGTCTACTTATTAGAAAATAATCTATTCTGCTTTGTTGAAGGTCATTATTAACAATTCGTTTCCATGAAAATATTCTTGATTTACTATATCTACTTCTCCAGATATCATACACATTACAAGTTTCAATTAGTTCTTCTAACCGTTTACAAGACTCATCAGCAAAATGCTTCTGTTTACTTCCTCTATCTAAATAAGACAATGTTGTATTGAAATCACCACCAATAATTACATTTTCTAAATTGACAATATATGCTTTTATAAATTCAAAAAATAAAGTCTTATCATGTAGTATATTTGGAGCATACAGTGATATAATATTGTACAACACACCATTTTCTTTATATCTAATATGAACAAATCTACCATTATCATCTTTATACACAAGTTCAGTTTTATCTTTACAATAATTATTTACCATGACAGCTACACCCTGTCTGCTATTTACACCATTATTATAGTATATTTTACCTTCATACAAATGTTTTATATTTTCGATATAATCATCGTTCCAAAATGTTTCTTGCAGTAAAACTATTCCAAGTCTCTTTTCTTCTACTATACTAATGAAATTTTGAAAGTTTTTCACATTTTTTAAACCATTACAGTTGAAAGTACACAATAACACCATTGTTAATAATAAAAATGATACATATTTATTCACTTCCATTTTTACAGTTTTGTACTCGTAACAGACTTAACACCTTTACCATCTAAATTAGGAGTAAATTTAAGCTTACTCCTTCTTTCTAATTTTATTTCTTTTTTCTGATTCTTTCTAACATTTTCTGCACTTATATACTGACTCGAGTCATCAAACTTTTCCTCAACGACCCTCTCAGAACAGACAGAGAGATTTATGGTTTCTGTTACACCTGCTACGGTGATTTCAGCATCAACAGACGAGGTGTCCTTGTCAGTATGATGTCCAGAACACTCCTCCATACTTATATTTTCACTTCTTAAATCACTCCCCCCTGTGACTACATCTTCACAGGAAGGAGTGCCTTCTGAATCTATTTTGACTTTTTTACCCTCTATCTTTCCAGTATCATCATTTGATGTTCTTACTTTTGTTTTGTTAATTTGACTCTGTTCCAAAGAGACATCAAATATCATCACATTTGCTTCACTCTGTTCATTACAATTATCGACAGTATTTGATTGTTCTAATTTTCTTTTTCTACCCTCATGACACCTCTGTTCTTCAACAGGTTGGTCTGCCTCTTGTGTTTCTATACTATCTTCACCATCATCCACATCATCATCTTCCTCTTCATCTACTTCATCATTGGACTTCTTTATCTTAATTTTCACCTCTGAATCATCATCATCATCGGCCTCGATGCAATTACAGTTATCCTCATCTCTGCCACATTTTTCACATAACCGACTACACTCACAAGGACTACTACGGCAATCTCCGCAGGGACAAACACACGGGTCAGTCTGACATAAAAAACATTTTTGTTTACACTCACACGGATATGTCTCACATACATAACAAGGACATATACAGTCCTCCTTTCCACATATGTTACATTTACACATACAGAAATAACGACCACAGTTTTGGCAATTACTATTTTCATTTAAAGTTGTACTTTCATTCCTCCTTGCTGAGTATTTACAAACACATTTCAGCGGCAGGTTGTGGCAGAATGGACATTTTCGTGCTCTACATTTTCTCAAAGGATGACCAATTTCTCCACACCCATGACATGAAAAGTAAGGACAGTTTTTACGCATATGTTCAGGCGAGAGACATTCGGAACATACTTTTGTCTGGTTGTTATGAACAACTCTAAAATACTTGGTCGAAATTCCAACTTTGAAAGGAAGTGTCCATGGAAGTGCCACAAAACCTTGTGGAAATTTACATCGCATAAACCTTGTTCCATCAGCCACTTGAGTTCCCGGAATAGCACGTCGGTATATTGGCGATACAATTCTAACACCTCTACTCTCAATAGCGTGTTTAATTTCTCCATCTTCAATAAAGGACGGCAGCTTCATTATAGAAACAACAGTAATATCAGAAAATAATAAACTACAAGAATATTCTTTGCCCGCAATTTCAATTCCATCATAAAGTCTATGTGCATTTTCTTTGCAATCCATCGTGACGTCATACGATGACGCGTCATTTTTCACAACAGCCAATACAGTATTCAAGCCTATTAGATCTTCAATCGCTTCAATAACAATTCTTTCTCCTATTACTTCAGTCATGATTTTCTCAATTCTAACAGTACAGTCACGTGAGTATGACCTTTCATTAGCCACATAATTCTGCTTTGGGGTAAATTTATTACTGCCTCTCCTTCTGTTCTGACTATGAGAATTCCCAGATGAATCACTGAAACCGGCGTCCTCCGTCGACGACATTCCGGAATTTCCAAATTAAACGTACCCCAAAAATATCACTTAAAGGTCAATATATAGGACGTTTCGGGTACCCCTTCCCAAGCGAAAATAATCGCCTGAGTAGGGGTTTAAACGTTTTAGTTCAATAAAGCAATATATTCGAAGTAATACTGATCACAAAAAATTCATAAATTTACCTCGAGAGTCACTAATTATCGCAGAATCCGTCGAAATCAACGAAATTCCATCGGAGAAATTTTACACTACCATCTCAGGGGTGTGCTTGATTCGTCCTCCATTGCATCCATTACGTTTTCCCGCGTAATTGTAAATGGAAATAGAGACATCTGCCACAAAATGAACCGTGTAGGTACTTTAAA
This sequence comes from Mytilisepta virgata, assembly GCA_028015205.1. Lineage (NCBI taxonomy): Eukaryota > Metazoa > Mollusca > Bivalvia > Mytilida > Mytilidae > Mytilisepta > Mytilisepta virgata. The sequence continues at coordinate 37,268,869 of CM051520.1, forward strand.
TAACACGTTTCACCCAAAGGTCCCAAAAGAGCCAGCAATTAAGCGAATGAATAATAAAAAAAATTATTTCGCCCAACGTGGGGCTCGAACCCACGACCCTGAGATTAAGAGTCTCATGCTCTACCGACTGAGCTAGCCGGGCGGTTACTGAAGGAGGGAAAAACAGAGACGTCATTTGTGTGCTCGATCATGAAGAGGTCTGATATGCCCGTGAAAAGATAAGAAATAAAGACCGATATAGTTGTAAGAGGATGTGAGGTCTTATTATGCAACACACGAAATACTTTGAATTTCTTTTTAATATTTCACACCACTGTGCACTCCAGCCCGCCATTTGAATCCGGGCCCCCGTATTGAAACTTGAATGTGCACGCGTGTCCCATATCTACTAAGTATGAAGGAGAGTTTCAAAGGACCGTAAATTGAAATTTACAGACAAGACATTTATGTTAACGAGGAATGCCACCAATTATACAGTCTGTCATGCCCCTTATCTTTAAAGTTCGTGCCTTTAAATACACTTCTTATCAAGAGTTTATCGTCCGCAAGTCATAGCCGTGATCGTATAGTGGTTAGTACTTCGCGTTGTGGCCGCGACAACCCAGGTTCGAATCCTGGTCACGGC